>CM057460.1:160410713-161660713 GCA_030035585.1 Dugong dugon | reverse complement strand
CTGGACCATTCGGTATCAGTTACATAAACAAGAGACGGGAAAGATGAAGACCTCCTCTTAAGAAGGCCCTTCCTATGCTATTATTTTGATAATCAGTAATTACCTGTATTTTGTTAGTCAGTAAGCTCCCAATGAAAATTTGTTATGTGTAAACTCTATATTTTCTGCTTCTCTTAGTTAGATGCTTCTGTATAGATAGATTTCTAAGTTAGATGATTCCTTTCCAATTGATAGTGAATTTGTGTAAATCAATGTTTGTTTGATTGTTAATAAATCTTTGAGCCTTTATAAATCTTTAAACCTTTAAGAATAATAATTTCAGTGGATGTTAAAAGTTAGTGTTTACCTAACAAAATGAGAGTCAGAGGGAACCCATGGGTCCAAAAATCAGGATATTACTAGTGTAGAGGATTATATTATCCTCATAAGATCATCCTCTATTGTCTTACACACCTGAAAGGCACATTGAGTCCGCTCGCTCCTGCTATGCAATTGATAAGAGCATCGCTCTTATTTAGTAACCTGGTGAAGAACCAGATGGTATCCGGTGGAAAACCAGCACCGTGATTTTAAAGAGCTTGCCATAGCCGCCATCTAGGCAACTAAGTCCAGGTGTTACTCATAGCTATGCTACTTCTTCTCCTTAAACACATGGAGTGTGCCCCAGCCCTAGCTGGGCTCACAAGGACTCACTAAGATGCCAGGCCCTGAGGTGTAGAGACAGTAGCTGAGATAATCTTAGACTTTATCTCATAGAGAAAATTTTACTTTGTCCTACCAGATATTTGTTGGACCAGTAAAAACCCTCTTGATTCTTATTTCATTAACTAAACAAAAGGGGGGAAATGTGGGGATATATGCCATTTAAGCTTGGCTGCACTATTGACAACTGCAGCACCCACAGGCCTCTGTGCTGCACAGCATGTTGAGATTTGTCTCCAACATGTCGAGACTTGTCCAGATGTGTTTTCCCAAACCTATTGTCCCTTTACTGATTGACTTGTTTACCTGAATTCCTTCTCCCTTGCCCGCATTCAAAGCCCATTGTTTTGTTAATTGCTTTATTGGTTGCTGTATTGACTATAAAATAAACTCCTGGGACTGAAGTGGGGGTCAACTCCTCAGAGTGACCCTCCTGGCCCCACTTCTCAGTAAGAGTTGTGCAGTTGGTTACTGTCTTCGCCGTCTCAATTACCGTCGCCGCTGCGACAGTAGGAGACTTCAACACACCACTCTCAGTAAAGGACAGAACAACTAAAAGGAAACTCAGCAAAGATACAGAAGACCTAAAGTGCACAATCAGTCAACTTGACCTCATAGACATATATAGAACACTCCATCCAACCGCTGCAAAAGTACACGTTCTTTTCCAATGCACATGGAATGTTCTCCAGAATACAACACATCTTAGGCCACAGAGCAATCCTCAACAAGATCCGAAACGTTGAGATAATTCACAGTATCTTCTCTGACCACAATGCCATCAAGGTAGAAATTAACAATAGAAGGAGCAAGGAAAAGAAATCAACTACATGGAAACGGAATAATACCCTGCTTACACATCAGTGGGTAATAGAAGAAATCAGAGATGGAATCCAAAAATTCCTAGAATCAAATGAGAATGAAAACACATCATACCAAAACCTTTGGGACACAGCAAAGGCAGTCCTCAGAGGACAATTTATAGCAATGGATGCACATATCAAAAACGAAGAAAGGGACAAAATCAAAACATTAACTACAGAACTCAAACAAATAGAAAGAGAACAGCAAAAAAAGCCCACAACCACCGGAAGAAAAGAAATAGTAAGATCAGAGCAGAAATTAATGAAATAGAGACCAGAAAAACAATAGAAAGAATCAACAAAACCAAAAGATGGTTCTTTCAAAGAATCAACAACATCGACAAACCACTGGCCAGACTGACAAAAGAAAAACAGGAGAGGACACAAATAACCCAAATAAGAAATGAAATGGGGGACATTACAACAGACCCAACTGAAATAAAAAGGATTATAACAGAATATTATGAAAAACTATATTCCAACAAATTTGAAAACCTACAGGAAATGGATAAGTTTCTAGAAACATACAGTCTACCCAAAGTACAACAAAGTGATGTTCAAAATCTGAACAGACCTATAACAAGAGAAGAGATTGAAAAGGTAATAAAAAAAACTCCCAACCAAAAAAAGCCCTGGCCCAGATGGCTTCACTGGAGAATTCTACAAAACATTTACAGAAGAACTTGTACCAGTACTACTCAAGCTATTTCAGAGCATAGAAGAGGGAGCAACACTTCCAAATTCATCCCATGAAGCCAGCATAACGCTGATACCAGAACCAGGCAAAGACATCACAAAAAAAGAAAATTACAGACCAATATCTCTCATGAACATAGATGCAAAAATTCTTAACAAAATTCTAGCCAATAGAATTCAGCATCATATCAAAATAATAATATACCACGACCAAGTAGGATTCATACCAGGTATGCAAGGATGGTTCAACATTAGAAAATCAATCAATGTAATCCACCACATAAATAAAACAAAAGAAAAGAATCACATGATCATCTCAATTGATGTAGAAAAGGCATCTGACAAAGTCCAACACCCATTCCTGATAAAAACTCTCAATAAAATAGGTATAGAAGGGAAATTTCTCAACATAATAAAGGGCATCTATGCAAAACCAACGGCCAGCATCATTCTTAATGGAGAGAGGCTGAAAACATTCCCCTTGAAAACAGGAACAAGACAAGGATGCCCTTTATCACCACTCCTATTTAACACCGTGCTGGAAGTTCTAGCTAGAGCAATAAGGCAAGAAGAAGAAATAAAGGGCATCCAAATTGGTAATGAAGAAGTTAAACTGTCTCTGTTTGCAGATGATATGATACTATACACAGAAAACCCTAAAGACTCCACGAGAAATCTACTGGAACTAATAGAAAGATTCAGCAGAGTAGCAGGACACAAGATAAACATTCAAAAATCAGTTGGATTCCTATACAACAGTAAGGAGAACAATGAAAAGGAAATCAGGAAAACAATACCATTTTCAATAGCCCCTAAAAAGATAAAATACTTAGGAATCAATCTGACCAGGGATGTAAAAGACCTATACAAAGAAAACTACAAAACACTACTGCATGAAACCCAAAGGGACCTACATAAATGGCAAAACATACCATGCTCATGGATAGGCAGACTCAACATAGTGAAAATGTCAATTCTACCCAAAGCAATTTACAAATACAACGCAATCCCGATCCAAATACCAACAACATTCTTCAAAGAGATGGAAAAACTACTCATTAACTTTCTATGGAAAGGGAAGAAGTCCCGAATAAGTAAAGCACTACTGAAGAAGAAGAATAAAGTTGGAGGACTCACACTACCTGACTTGAGAACCTACTATACAGCTACAGTAGTCAAAACAGCCTGGTACTGGTACAACGATGGATACATTGACCAATGGAACAGAGTTGAGAACCCAGATGTAAATCCATCCACCTACGGTCACCTGATCTTCAACAAGGGCCCAAAGTCCATCAAATGGGGAAAAGACAGTCTTTTTAACAAATGGTGCTGGCAAAACTGGATATCGGATATCCATCTGCAAAAAAATGAAACAGGACCCATACCTCACACCATATACAAAAACTTCTTCAAAATGGATCAAGGACCTGAACATAAAGCCTAAAACTATAAAGTTCATAGAAGAAAAAATAGGACCAACATTTCAGGCCTTAATACATGGCATTAACAGGATACAAACCATAACCATCAATGCACAAGCCCCAACAGATAAACTAGATAACTGGGATCTTCTAAAAATCAAACACCTCTGCTCTTCAAAAGACCTCACCAAAAGAGTCAAAAGAGAACCTACACACTGGGAAAAAATTTTTGGACAGTACAAGTCAGACAAAGGTCTAATCTTCATAATCTACAAGAAAATCCAACACCTCTACAACAAAAAGACAAAGAATCCTATTAAAAAATGGGCAAAGGAAATGAACAGACACTTCACCAAAGAAGACATTCAAATGGCCAACAGACACTTGAGGAAATGCTCGCGATCACTAGCCATTAGAGAAATGCAAATTAAAACCACAATGAGATACCATCTCACCCCGGCATTACTGGCATGAGTCAAAAACACTGGAAATAACAAATGTTGGATGAGCTGCAGGGAGATGGGAACTCTTATGCACTGCTGGTGGGAATGCAAATTGATACAACCATTTTGGAAAATGATATGGCGTTTCCTCAGAAAGCTAGAAATAGACATACCATTCAACCCAGCAATCCCACTCCTAGGAATATATCCTAGAGAAATAAGAGTCGTCACTCGAATAAACATATGCACACCTATGTTCATGGCAGCATTGTTCACAATAGCAAAACGATGGCAACAACGTAGGTGCCCATCAACAGATGAATGGATAAACAAACTATGGTACATACACACAATGGAGTACTATGCAACGAGAAAGAACAACGATGAATCTGTGAAGCATCTCATAACATGGATGAAACTGGAGGACATTATGCTGAGTGAAATAAGTCAATCACAAAAGGACAAATATTGTATGAGAGCTCTAATGTAAAAACCCATGAAAAAGTTCACACACAAAATTTAACAATCTTTGTTGGTTACCAGGGATGGGAGAGGTGGGGGCAGGGGGGAATACTAAATAGGCAATAGATAAGTGGTATCTTGGGTGAAGGGTGAGACAGTATACAATACAGGGGAAATGAGCACAATGTGTAGAAGGAAAGGTCATGGAAGCCCCATAGACTCATCCATACTCCCTGAAGGACTAAATTGCTGGGCGAAGGGCTCTGGGGACCATGGTCTTGGGGAACATCTAGCTCAATTGGCATGACACAACTTATAAAGACAATGCTCTACATTCTACCTTGGTGAGTAGTGTCTGGGGTCTTAAAAGCCTGTGAGCGGCCATCTAAGATACTCCACTGGTCTCATCCCTTCAGAGCAAGGGAGAATGAAGAAAACAGGATACAAGGAGAAGATTAGTCCGAGGGACTAATTGTCCACAGCTACCAAGGCCTCCACCAGACTGAATCCAGTACAGCTAGATGGTGCCCGGCTACCACCACTGACTGCTCTGACCAGAATCCCAACAGGTTTCTGGACAGAGCTGGAGAAGGATGTAGAGCATAATTCTAACTCACACAAAAAAGACCAGATATACTGGCCTAAAGGAGGCTGGAGAAACCTCGAGAGTATGGCCCCCAGACACCCTTTTAGCTCAGTGGTGAAGCTACCTCCAAGGTTCACTGTTCAGCCTGGGAGTGGACAGCCCCGTAAAACCAAATGAGACTAACGGGGTACAGGAGTCCAGTGACAAGGGCCAGAAGGCAGAAGGGGACAAGGAAGCTGGTGATAGGGAACCCAAGGTTGAATAAGGATATTGTTGATGTGTTGTGAGATTGTTAACCATTGTCATATGGCAACGTGTAGTAACTGTTAAATGAGAAACTATTTTGTTCTGTAAGCCTTCATCTTAAGTGAGAATAGCAGCACAATTGGAAGAGCGTAGTCAATGTCACTGAACTGTGCATGTAGAAATTTTTGAAACAGTGTATCTTTGGCTATGTGTATTTTCACCAAAAAAAAAAGGTTGAGAAGTTAGAGGGTTAATACATTCTGTAAGCCTTCACCTGAAGTACAATAAAATAGAAAAAAAAAGAAAAAAAGAAAATAAATAAATAAAGTACAACAAAAAAATTTTTAAAAAAATTATTAAACAATATCATTAATATCACACACAAGAAAAATTTTGCTGAAGATCATTCAAAAGTGACTGCAACAGTATATCGACAAGGGAACTGCCAGAAATTCAGGCCGGATTCAGAAAAGGATGTGGAACCAGGGATTTCATGTCAGAAGGGTCCTAGCTGAAAGCAGAGAATACCGGAAAGATGTTTACCTGTGTTTTGTTGACTATGCAAAGGCTTTCAACTGTGTGGATCATAACAAATTATGGATAACATTGTGAAGAATGGGAATTCCAGAACACTTAATTGTGCTCATGAGGAACCTGTACATAGATCAAGAGGCAGCTGTTCAGACAGAACAAGGGGATATTTTGTGGTTTAAAGTCAGGAAAGACGTGAGTCAGGGTTGTATCCTTTCACCATACCTATTCAATCTGTATGCTTAGCAAATAATCTGAGAAGCTGGACTATATGAAGAGGAATGGGGCATCAGGATTGGAGGAAGACTCATTAACCACCTACATTATGCAGATGACACAACCTTGCTTGCTGAAAGTGAAGAGGACTTGAAGTACTTACTGTTGAATATCAAAGACCACAGCCTTCAGTATGGATTACAGCTCAACATAAAGAAAACAAAAATTCCCACAACTGAATCAATAAGCAACATCATGATAAATGGAGAAAGGATTGAAGTTGTCAAGAATTTCATTTTACTTGGATCCATAATCAATACCCATGGAAGCAACAGTCAAGAAATCAAAAGATGCATTGCACTGGGCAAATCTGCTGCAAAACACCTTTTTAAAATGTTGAAAAGCAAAGATGTTGACTTGAAGACTAAGGTGCACCTGACCCAAGCCATGGTATTTTCAATCACATCATATGCATTCAAAAGCTGAACAATGAATAAGGAAGACTGAAGAAGAATTGACACCTTTGAATTGCTGTGTTGGTAAAGAATATTGAATACACCATAGACTACCAAAAGAAGGAACAAATCTATCTCCGAAGAAGTACAGCCAGAATGCTCCTTCGAAGCAAGGATGGCAAGACTACAGCTCACATACTTTGGACATGTTGTCAGGATGGACCAGTCCCTGGAGAAGGACATCATGCTGGGTAAAGTAGAGGGTCAGTGAAAAAGAGGAAGATCCTCAACAAGGTGGATTGACGCAGTGGCTGCGACAATGGGCTCAAGCATAATAACGATTGTGAGCAGGGCACAGGACCGGGCAGTGTTTCATTCTGTAGTACATAGGGTCGCTATGAGTTGGAACCAACTCAATGCCACCAAACAACAACAACAGCATCAGGCAGCTGGAACTGGGGAAGTTTCCAGAGGCACCGGAGGGGTGGGTGGCTCAGCAGCAAGTCAGTGAGCATCTGCTCCTGGCCTGCAGGGTGTGGGTGCCTCCTGCATCATTCTGGGGTAGATGGGGCTGAGATGCTGTAGCTGCTTCCAGAGGCCCGCATCTCGGGTTGATCTATCTGGTGCCCCGTGGCCCTCTGTCCCCTGCATATCCCTGCCTCAGTGAAGACATAACCCTGTCCTACCGTGTGCTGCCTCGTGCTCCAGATGGGGTGTTAGAGGGGAGAGAGCGTGAGCTCTGCGGTTTACAGACCCTGGCTGGAACCCTGGATCTGCTGCTTACAAGATATATGTCTGAAGCAAGTTTCTTAATCTCTCTGAGGCTCCATTTTCCAGATGTGAATATGTTGGAGTATTATGATAAGAGTTATTGGTAATATTAATATAATATTAAAAAAAAAAAAAACAACAACAAAAACCAAAGCCATTTCCGTCAAGTCGATTCCAACCCGTAGCGACCCTATAGGACAGAGTAGAACTGCCCCACAGGGTTTCCAAGGAGTGGCTGGTGGATTCAAACTGACAACCTTTTGATTAGCAGCCAAGCACTTAACCACTGTGCCACCATAACAAAAGAAGCTGTGGTTCCTGATCATAATAGTTATGTACTGAACACTGCCCTGGCCCATGTGTACCTTTATGATCCCAGCTGATCTTCACATCACCTCCCTGGGGTGGGGACCTTAAACACCCTCATCTAAGGTTGCTGTTGATAGTGTGGCTTCAAAGCCCTGATGCTTTCTTTAGTGACTGACACAGCGTCGGTGACCAAGAAATGCTAACTTCCTTTCCTTCCCCCACCTTTGGTTCTGGTTTTGTTTGGTTTTCTGTTTTGACAGACTAGCTCCCTGCAGGGGGAACGCAGGCCTGTACTGTAGCCAAGTCCTGTGGTGCTGCTGAGCCCTGCGGTGCTGCTGAGCCCTGCACTGTTGCCAAGCCCTGCCCTGTTGCAGAGTCCTGCATTGTAGCCGACCCCTGTATTGCTGTTGAGGCCAGCAGATAAGTAGCTGGGACCCTGGCTGAGGAGTCAGGAGGCCCAGCATCTGAGTTCCAACTCCACCGGCCAACAGTTGGCTGAGGAATCTGGGGCAAAGTCATTCTGTCTCTCAGAGGCCTCTGTTTCCTCGTCTCTAAAATGTAGGTAACGATATGGGTCCTGCCTGCCCAGACATGCTGTTGTAAGGACCTGGGGCAGTGAGGTGGTCTTATTAGTCCAGGCAGAAGACGCAGCTAAAGGGAGAGAGGAATTTCTTCCTTCTGTGTAAACCGTTTCTCAGCCCCACAGGAGGGACCACACAACCTGGAATTTTCTAGGGTCTGGGACCTACACCCCTACTACATTAGGAAAGCAGACAAGTTTTAGGGTAAAACACTTGGGCTTGGGACTCAGATTCATGGGCCTTCAAGCTCCTGCTCTGTCACTTACCAGCTGGGTGAGCTTGGGCAAGTCACTACCTTAGTTTCCTCATCAAAAATGGGAATAAAAAACATGCCCTAGTGGCATAGTGGTTAAATGCTACAGCTGCTAACCAAAGGTCAGCAGTTCGAAATCACCAGCTGCTCCTTGGAAATTCTATGGAGCAGTTCTACTCTGTCCTATAGGATTGCTATGAGTCAGAATCCACTTCAAGGTAATGGGTTTTTTTTTTTAGTTTTTTTTTACCTCCAAGGGTAGGCGTAACTAAGGCATAGAAGGCCCAGCCTCTGGCACATGGTAAATGCTTAATCCATGCTGCTGCTGTTCCTGATCCTTTGAGGAGAGCTGAGGGGCTGTGCTCTCTGGGTCCCGTCCTCCCTGACTAGGGTTTCCACTCACCCCCTCTGCCCACAGTGGATGGGGGAGCTGAGTGTGAGTGCCACTCGCTGGGTGCAAGAAACAGTATTTGAAAAATGAAGGCTCAGAGCTGCTCACGGATTTTCTATTTAA
This sequence comes from Dugong dugon, assembly GCA_030035585.1. Lineage (NCBI taxonomy): Eukaryota > Metazoa > Chordata > Mammalia > Sirenia > Dugongidae > Dugong > Dugong dugon. Next base: position 161,651,661 of record CM057460.1, on the reverse strand, counting down.
ATTGACTAATCCCTAATTATTATCTGAGCAAGAAAAAAATGGCTGAGGACCAGGAGGGATTGTGGAGGAGCAATTACTTCACAATTTTGTCTTCTCCAATGGAAGTGAAAGGAGGTGGTGAAGGGGGGACGCTGGGAGGAGCTCAAACTCCCCCTTCCTTTCCTTTTCCTACATTTGATGTCTCTGCCCTGTTGGCAGGGTTGAGTAGCTGCCAGAAGCCTACTCAGCACTTTCCTTGGCTTGGTGGGCACAGCACAGGGACAGTGCCTGCTGCATATATGGAAAGAAGAAGGGGGCTGGGGGGCTGACCCATAGACTATCATCTCTTTAGCATTGTCCTGTTGAAAAGCCATAAGGCCTGTCTCTACCTTCCCTCACTCCCACCCCATTAACAGTTAACCTCAGAGGACATACTTATTTGGTTGTTTTTTTTTTTCTTTTTTCCAAATTGGAGGGAGAGGTGCACTTGCATCAGAATGGCCCAGGGTGCCCCTTAGAAATGCAGATCCTGCAGCATCAGCATCTGTGGGCTAGGGGTGGGCACCAGGCATCTGCACCTGGGCTAGTAGCCTGGAGAGTCTGGTGGCCTCTGAAGGCTGAGAGCCCCAGGAGTGGTCTGGGAATACCTTGAGCCCATCCTTGTTTCCACATCTGACCCTTGGCAATTGATCACTGAATCCATGGGAAACACACCCTCTTGGCTGTAGACTCAGGAAGTAGGTGTCAGATGCAGGAAAAGGTGACTGGAGACTTGCTTTGTCCTCTGCACAGAATAACCCCAAAGAACACATTATAGTGTGCAGGGTACTGATCCAGAAGAACTCCTATCAAGCACGTTCTGTTTGTAAGAGCAGAGCCACAGAGTCAGAAGGCCTGGGCTGAAAAATCTGCTTCCACCACCACTTACCAGCAAACCATCTTGGGGTGGTTTCTCAACCTCTCTGTGCCTCAGTTTCCTCAACTTTAAAATTAAGATCATGATAGGATCAACCTCCCTAAGATTTGAGATTCTGTGTGTGTGTGTGTGTGTGTGTGTGTGTGTGTGTGTGTGTAGATACACAGACAAATAGAACATCACAGAGTGCCTGGCACATATTAAGTGTTAATTAGATGTTAGCTGTTGTTGCTGAAAGCTTTCTACACACCAAACACAGTGCTGAACACCTTTGATGGAGCTTCTCACTTAATCCTCACCCGACCCTGTTGTAAGTACATTTTTGACCCACTTTACAGAGGGGGGAGCTGAAACACAAAGAGATGAAGTATCTGGTCCAAGGTTAAAGAAGCAGTGAGGGTTGGAGCTACTGGTTTATTCATAAACTATTGAGCGTTGTCTGGGTGCCAGGCTCTATTCTTGGCACTGGGGATTTTGTGGTGAAGGAGATCAACATGTTTTCCCGGTCTCATGGAGATCACATCCAGTTGGGGGAGATTTGGAAACAAAATCCTCTGACGTGAGAGTCCTCAGGTCTGACCACCTCTCATAGTGCCTCCTTGATGAATGATGGGCCAGTGTCGTTGTTCAGTGCCCTGCCAGGCAGAGAACAACCAGTACAGGATTGGAGGCTGGCTGGAGTATACGAGAGGTCTGGAAAATAGCCTGGTCCTCCAGAGAGGGGGACACTGTTTATGGTCACCTTGGCCTAATTGAATGCCTTCTGTCTACCCCACCTCCTGTCTCTGTATCTGGGTCCCTGGGACTCTGCACTTGGTGGGACTTGCTAAGAAGAACTCTGATCCAGAGGTGGCGGAGCAGGTTGAGGGTGGGACATGGACCATCAAGTTCAGGGTGGAGGGTGGTAGGGTCTTGCAAATTGAGTATAAATAGCACTTTTTTATAGTCAAATCTAGCCTTTCCCACCTGTGATTCTTGAAAACATTTCCCAAAGTCCCTTGAGATCTTCTCATCACTAGGAGCGGGGGCTTTTCTCCCAAGCCCCCTGACCCATACCCTCTGGTGGAGAGGGTCAGAAGGGAGACCACCCCTGGTGGGGAGTGGGAGCTTGGGCTCCCTCAAGTGGCGGCAGTGCAGAAAATGCCTCCATCCTAGGAACAAATGGCTTCTGCACGACTTCCTCCCTGTCCAGAAGGAGGTGGAAGGATTGAGAAGGATTGAGAACTGCCTTGGTAAAAATGGTCCTTCCTGTGACCAGCAACAGCTATCTTGGAATGCTCCCTTTTTGAGGTTCTTGCCTCTGACCTGAAATACCCCCAGCTGTGTGTGTGTAGCTCCCTGGGGTCTTGCCCATGTAGCCCCCTCCAGGCCTGCCCACTGGTGGTGGCCTCCCCACTGTCCTTTCTCTACCCAACCCAGCAAGCGCTACCTCCTTAGCTGGGCCAGTTGAGTTGGGGCTTTCCCCTGGCCCCTGCCTCCTTCCCTTCCAGTGGTTGGTCAGGGGAAGGTCATGACATAGACTGGCCTTAAGCTCCATTTCCAGGCCCAGCTCCACCTTCTGGAAGCCACCTCATAGTATTTTTGGAGCCACTTAGTGTTCTAACCATTAGAGACTACTGCAACCAGATGCCTGGGCTCTGCTGAGTCAGCTAAGGTCCGAATAGCAGTGCGGGGCAGACCCTGGCCTGGTCACTTGGAGTAGGTCATGTGACTTCTCAGGCTGCAGTGTCCTTGTCTGAAAACTGAAACTAAAATGCTGGGGTTAAAAGGGACAAAATACGGGGAAGCACTTGAGAAAGCACGGTGTGCGTGCTGATGTTAGTGTTTTTATTACTTTTGAAACAGAAGTCAGCTGAGATGCTTTAGCCTTTAAGGTTCAAAAGGATTTTACCAGAACTTACCCCCACCAAGTAGTGGGTCCCTTCTTCTCCCAATCTCTCTGCTACTCTGTGTATGCGGGTGGGGTGGGGGCGGTATGGGTGGGATAGGATTTTTCTGTTACCTCAAACTCTGAGCACTTGAAAAATGTGGTTTAGGACAGTTTAAAAGTCCCTAGGTGGCACAGATGGTTTGTGCTTAGCTACTAACCTAAAGGTTGGCAGTTCAAACACACCCAGCGGTGCTGCAAAAGAAAGCCCTGGCAATCTGCTTCCGTAGAGAATGCAGGCCGTGAAAATCCTATAGAGCAGTTCTACTCAGTAACACGGGATTGTCATGAGTCAGAATCGACTTGACAGCAACAGGATTTTTAGCTCCCAAGCCCTAGTGGCACAATAGTTCAACACTCAGCTGCTAACTGAAAGGTTGGCAGTTGGAACCCAGCCAGCCGCTCCATGGGAAAAAAGACCTGACAATCTGCTCCCATAAAGATTCCAAATCAAAAATCAGACCTACTGCCATCATGTTGATTCCGACTCATAACGACCCTATAGGACAGAGTAGAACTGCCCCATAGGGTTTCCAAGTTTGTAAATCTTTACTGGAGCGGACTGCCACATCTTTCTTCTGAGAAGCAACTGGTGGGTCCAAATCACCTGACCTTTTGGTTAGCAGCCACACACTTCAACCTCCACGCCACCATGTCTCCTTTAAAGCTCACAACCTAGAAAACCCTCTGGGGGCAGTTCTACTCTGTTATACAGGGTCCCTATGAATCAGAATCTACTCAATGGTACACAGCAACAACATTTAGCTTCCAATACGTACTGGTCCTACTCTGCATCAAATCCAACTGAATTTGTAATTTAATCCTTTCCCCTAATTATCATTTAAAAAAAGAACAACTGACACAGACCTTGCGTGTGATCAACTTCATGGCAAGTCTGAGGAGACATATGAGGTTTACTTCTTGGCCACACAGACAACTTAAAATTGAATATTAGACTTGCATACTCCTTAAAGTCCTTTGGCTATTTCTGACAACTGAAGTCCAGCCTCCCTCCCCTCTTCCTAAGCCCTCCTCAGCTCTCTCCCATACCCAAATTCCTGCTTGTTTCTAAAACAGAGAAGTTTAGCTGTTTCTTTTTTTTTTTTGTCTTCCGTCAACCTCTGTTTATCCAGGTGACACTCAGGATCCATACATCAACAAAGACAGTTCCTTCCGTAAGAAGAATCCAAGTGTCAGCTGACAGGATCATCATTTCTTTCTCTCTGATACATTTTGTTTATCTTTGGATCTCTGTCCATGTGGGCAGGAGAAAGGAAAGGGTGAGAGTGAGGGCCACTGCAGTGGACAACGTGGAGGACCTCTGAGAGAGCTTCCAACATCATTCTGCCCCAGAGTCATTTTTGAAGAGTCCCTGAGTGGTAAAAATGGTTAACAGGCTTAGCTGCTAACTGAAAGGTTGGAGGTTGGAGTCCATCCAGAGGGGCCTCAGGAGAAAGGCCTGATGATCTACTTCTGAAAATCAGCCATCGAAAACCCTGTGGAGTGCAGTTCTACTCTGACACACACGGAGTTGTCTTAAGTTGGAGTTGACTCATGGCAACTGGCTAAGTCTCCCTAATTGAAGGGCAAGGAGTCAAGCTTAAGCAGTTTTCCTTCTACGAGGCAAGGTCTTAATAAAGGCTTGTTCTGGGATGAAATACTTAACGGACCCTTTTGGGGCTACAGGACCCATACAATTTCCAACCTGAGCTAAAGCACAGAAGCAAGGGGACTCTGGAAACTCCTCCAGGTCCAGTTGTTCCCATCATTTGTCCCCCCATTCTAGAAGCTCTGAAGTCCCAGGACTTCCAGCCCTCCAACTCTTGACTAGGGATAGAGATGAGAGAGTTTTGTGAGTGGAGCTTATGCATAACAAGGCAAGACACATGGTGATTAAGACTCAAGATAATTCTATGTGGAATCAGAACACTCTGGAGGGGCCAGTACAGCCAGCTGTGTTGTCAACATTATAATAATAACAATAGTAACCACAGCAAAAAAAAAAAAAAAAAAAAAGTACCATTATTTGAGCATGTATTATGTGTCAGGTCCTTATATGCATTGTCAATGAATACAAGAACCATATGATGTAGACACTATTGGGACATTCATTTACAAATGAGGAAACTGAAATTTAAAAAGTTTGTCTAAAGTCACATAGCCAGAAAGTATAAGGGGCTGGCCTCTTAACCATACAAGGCACTGCCTCTTAACCAGTTGTTATAGATTGAATAGTGTCCCCCCAAAAATGTGTATCAATTTGGCTAGGCCATGATTCCCACTATTGTGTGATTGTCTACCATTTTGTCATCAGATGTGATTTTCCTACATCGATGATGTTAACGAGGCAGGATTAGAGACAGTTAAGTTAATGAGTCAGGACTCGATCTACAATTAGATTGTATCTTGAGTCAACCTCTTTTGAGATATAAAAGAGAGAATTGAGCAGAGAGACAGAGGGACCTCATACCACCAAGAAACAAGAGCCAGGAGAACAGTGTGTCCTTTGGACCTGGGGTCCCTGCACTGAGGAGCTCCTAGACCACGGGAAGACTGATGACAAGGACCTTCCCCTAGAACTGACAGAGAGAGAAAGCCTTCCCCTGGAACTGGCACCCTGAATTCGGACTTCTATCCTCCTAAACTGTGAGAGAATAAACTTCTGTTTGTTAAGGCCATTGACTTGTGGTATTTCTGTTACAGTAACACTAGGTGACTAAGACAACAGTCTGCCTCTTAACACGTGTATAACAATTTACACATTAGAAATCAAATTCTCATACGTTAGTTTATTTACTTCTCACCTGGGTACATCCTACCTGGAAGCTATTGTTACGACCATATTACAGACAAGGAAACTGAGGTTTTGATAGGTGAAAAGGCCTGTCTTTCTTTGCTAATAGGAATGGGAGAGTGATGTAAAAGTTAAAGATACTGACTTTCTGCAAAAAGAGAGGTAACCTGGGAAGGAGTGGTGGGGCAGGAGGTCAGGGAGATGACTTTTATATAAAGGGAGCTCCCTGTCACAAGCAAGCTTACAAGATAGATGCAGAAAAATGACCTCAACCCACCCGAAAATGCTTGGACTCCCTCTGGCCTGCCTATTGCCTCTTGTCCTTCCTGGAACATGCCAGCTTGGCATGGGGCTTGAATTTGCTAAGAGCTGAGTTGGTTTTGCCATCTGAGGTACTGGGCATGATGACAAGGGGTGGTACTCTTGGATCTGCGTTGAGCATTATGCGAGAGTATGGGAAACAGCTCCTGCTCAGAACCTCACCATGGGGCCCATGCAAACTCGCCACTGTCTACCGCCTGCCCATTAGCTGCCCAGGACTCTGCTGGCTCCTCTGAGCACTGATGTAATTACCAAAATAGGGATGAATATCTAAAGGGATATTTATTTAATTGGTAAATGCTTCTCCTTCTGAGTTCCCTCCATCACTGTCTAGGGATGGATTTCTAGAACGATTGCTCTGACTTAGACCTGGAGCTGCCTGTGGTTTGGTCTTGGTCATGTGACCAGTCTCCCCCCTTGCTTGATGTATGGCCTTGAAGGTGGAGGGTGACGGTCAACTGGGGCCAGCCATGAACATCAGCGTCAGCCCCAATATTCTCCATGAATGAATCTGAAGAGATAGGACCCTGACTGGTGTTGGGCATGGTGGGAGGAAGGATCGATAGAAGCAAAAGGGACAAACTGGCACCCATGAGGAGTTACTCCGTTATTATTACTGACCCCACACCTTTGTGCCACAAAGAATTTGGGATAGTTTGTGACAATGTTTTTGTTGCTGGTCCTAGCTACCATTGAGTCATCCTACAACTCATGGTGACCCCATGCACAACAGAACAAAATGCTGCCTAGTCCTGTGCCATTCACATGATTGGTTTTGGATCAGACCGTTGTGATCCATAGGGTTGATTTTCCAAAAGTAGATCACCATGCCTTTCTTCCTAGCCTGTCTTAGTCTGGAAACTCCACTGAAACCTGCTCAGTATCATAGTGACAAGCAAGCCTTCACTGACAGGCAGGTGGTGGCTGCACATGAGGTGCATTTGTTGGGACTTGAACTGATGTCTCCTGCATGGAAAGTAAGAATTCTACCACCGAATCACCAATGCCCCCAGTTTGTGACAATGCATGTACTAAAATGCAAAACCCAAAGCCCAAGGGTATAGAATTTTGTAGCATAGACTTTTGGTTAAAGCACAGGCTAGCTACTCTTATTATGATTGCTGTTGGGAGAAACAGTTGCTCTGTGCAGGGGCTTAAGCTGCGCTCTCCCTATAGAGTGACCAACTGTCCTGGTTTGCCCGGGATTGTTCTGGTTTGGGCCTTGAACTTTCTGCTTCCATGGAAGCCCCCTAGTCCTAAAGAAATCAGGACAGTTGGTCACTCAGTCTGTTTAACCCCTGTATCAATTATGATAGCCAGGAGGTCTTACTACTGTTTTAAAAACAAGGAAATGGAGGCTTAGAGAGTTGGTATCATTGAGTTATGTGCATACAGCTAATGAGCGGTTCCAGCAGAAAATTGAATTCAAGTCTCATGAGCTTCCAAACCCTTCGTATTCATGTTCAGTATTGCTCTAAACTAGGCAAGAACCAAACAGACAAAAATTTCAAGCAAGTTAGGGTGAATTTGTTTAGAGGAGCTTGGCTGCTGGAAAATCTGGAACCCAAGGAGGGGGCAGGAGCCATGGGGGAAGCTGCCTCCTTGAGCAGGAGTGATGCCCAACCCTCCAACGGCGAGGAGATCAGATTCTCTCATTCAACAGATGCTTTACTGAGAGACAGGCGCTGCCTGAGGCACTAGAGATACAGCAGAAGAAAACAGACCAAGTGCCTGCTGTCTTGGAGTTTGTATTCTCATGGGGGAGCAGGCATCAGACAGACAAATATCTAGTATAGAGGCAGGAGTGGTAAGAACTAGGAAGAAAATAAAACCAGAAGGGACCTGACAGTGGCAGGAGTGCTTTTCAGATGGAGTTGCTGGAGAGACCTCACTGTGGAAGTGACATTTGAGCAAAGGCTGGGATAAAGTGAGAATGAGCTTGTCTGAGGATAGGTAGAGTGTTCCAGGCTGAGGAAGAACAATGCAAAGGCTCTGAGTCTGGAACATGCTGGAACACTCTAGAAGAGTAAGGAGGCCAATGAAGTTAGTGGGGAGGAGGAAAAGGAAATGAAGAGGGAAAGGCAGCAGAACCTGATCACACAGGGCCTGTAGGTCCTGGGAAGAAGCTCGGATTTTGTTGCGATGGTGATGGGAGGCTGCAGGAGGGTTTGGAGCAGAAGAAGAATATCATTGTGGACAGGGAGTGACAGAAGTAGCCTCCACCCTCACCCCAGCCTCTCAGCCATGGAGGTGAGTTCTCCATCCAGGTTCTTCTGAGCCCTGCCAGGGCCTCCCACTTTCCTTGGTCCCAGGACTGATTGCCCTTGTGCCCAGGGTCTGGCTCTGTGACCTGGGTGAGTCACTTCATCTGTGGGGCCTCGGTTTACTCATCTGTAAAATGGGGATGCCATCCACTTTCTCACATGGCTGTGCTTGACTGCACAAAGTTATGTGCTCAGCCTGAAAGGGGCTGAGTAGGAATTTCACATTTCTTGCCAGCTGTATAGGCCTAGCATCCTGGCTGTTGTGGTATTGTTAATGCATAGCTTGCACAGTTCACTTCTGCATGCTCCTATGATTCTGATTTATTTTCCTTCTCTCTTCCCTTCTATTTTCCCATGATTTTATAAAAGTTTACAAATTAACCTAAGTTCCCCGTTGGGAGGTAGAACAACAGATTATAAAATCTGAAGGCGAGACAACGGAACAAAGGATCTTCAAGAACACCCGCAGAAGGTCAGCATGTCTGCAATGAAGTCATTGTGCCCACCGCAAAGGGGAACTAACAGTCCACAGATTCTTCTGACCCTGACCCTGTCCCTATAAAATCCTCTGAGCGGTCTCCAGAGGGGAGGCAGATTTTGGAGGAGCTCATTCCCCTCTGTCTGCTGTATATCTATATACAATAAAACACTCTCGCTCCTCACCTCACCCCTGTCTCAGTAGTGGCTTTTGGGGCAGGCGGCTCAGACCTGCGTTTTGCAGTAACAAGCCAGTCAGGGGACCAAAAAAGGCATGGTTTACAGAAGGGGATGGGAGTATGATTCTTTCTGGCTGCAAAATGGGCTCAATGACTGTCTCTGACCCTATAAAGTCAAAAACTGCTGATGGGTGTTTCTAGGTGTCATTTATTCGTTCATTCATCTGGTTAACTTTCTTAGCCAGTATTCTGCTCTGGGCTTTGTGCCAGGCACTGGGGTGCCAGCATGAAGAGGCCATAGTCCCTGCCCTTGGAGAGTGTTGCGCCAGGCCCTCCGGCAAGGTTCGTAAGACTTGCCTGAGCCCAGAGCCAGCTGCTCAAGTGCAGTGGCTCTCAAATTTCGGTATGCAGCACTATCATGATGACTTGGGAGTCTGGCAAAATGCTGATGCCTCGAGCAGCTTGGAAACCCACTGTTGGGTCATGGGTCCTGGAATCTGCATTTCTAATAATTCCTCCAAGTGATTCTGATTTAGACAGGCTGTAGATCACACTTTGAGAAGTTCAATTCTTGTGAGTGACTGTAAGGCCAGGCCAAAGCCAAGCTCACGCTCAGACATAACGAGGAACTCCCTATCCTGTTCTACTGAATTGTCCCTAATGTGCTATCTCCACTGTATTAGTTCCCTAGGGCAACCGCAAGAAATTGCCGCAGACTGGGTGAAAAATCAGCCATTGACCACCCTACAGGACACAGTTCTATTCTGACACACACAGCATTGCCATGAGTTGGAGTTGACTCCACAGCAACTGGTTACTGGTACAATGAAAGCAGAGAAGAGACACAGAACCCAGACATGGGCCTTCAGGGAAGTTTAAAACCAAGGCTGAAGGATAAGTACAAGTTCCCCAAGCAGCAGTTCATGCGCAGGGAAAGTTTTTGTACAGACCCGAAGCAGAGACCCTGGCTCAGGGTAGCCTAAAGGTGGTGGTGTTTCGAGAGGAGCCTGGAGGAGAAATAGGGATCAGATCATGGAGGGCCTTGAAACCACTGCCAAACAGCTTGGGCATTGTGGTGAGGGTAATGGGAAGCCATTGGTGGGTTTTAAGTAAGGGAGAGACAAATCTCATTTAATTTTTCAAAATATCACTTTTTGACTGGGGGAGTCAAAAGAGGCAAAGAGGAGGCAGATAAGGGCAATTTTCAATCTGGAGGAGCCAGGGTGAGGTAACAGCTATGGGGCCAGTGAGAAATGGGCCAAGCTGAGAGATACTATGGGGGAAGAAATAAAGGGAGCTGGTGGTGGGTGGATGGAGGGGAGAGGATAGGGAAGAGTTGAGGATGAGTCTCAGGTTTCTCACCTGGGTGCCCAGGAAGGCAGATGACACTGTTCACTGAGATAGAGAATATGGGAAAGTCGGGTTGGATCATTTGGAAAAAGCAGAGCCCTGAGGGCACAGGACACAGGAGTGGCATATTTTGGTGGGAAAGTGAGAGAAAAGAAGCATCCGAATCCATCTGTATCTACGAATTGAGTCCTGGCCCTCATCTCTGCACTCTGTGGGGCTGTGTCCTGCTTTCTGTGACTCTAGGGAGCGGAATGGCTCTCTTAGGTGGTGCAAATGGTTAAGTGCTTGGCTACTAACAGGAAGGCTGGCAGTTCGAGTCTACTCAGAGGCACCTCAGAAGAAAGGCCTGGGGATCTACTTCTGAAAGATCACAGTCATTGAAAAACCCATGGAGCACAGTTCTACTCGGAAGCTCATGGGGTGGTCATGAGTCAGAATCGACTCGATGGCAACTGGTTAGAGCTCAGAGAAGGAAGCAGACATGAGGCATAAATTGGTCCTCCTTGTGGGGCTGTCTGTGAGTCACAGCATGGAGGCCCTTGGCATCCAATTTAAACTAGTTCATTTTCCATAGGATCCCTGGTGGCACGGTGTTTAAAGCTCTCAGCTGCTAACGGAAAGATTGGTGTTTGGAATCCACCAGCCTCTCCGTAAGAGAAAGATGTGGCAGTCTGCTCCTGTAAGAATTTACAGCCTAGGAAACCCTATGGGGCAGATCTACTCTGTCCTACAGGGTCGCAGTGAGTTGGAATCGACTTGACCGCAGTGGGTTTCAGTGGGTTCTTTTTCCACGACTGCTAAACCCACCCCCGACCGTGGTTCTCCAGGACTGAGTCCAGTTCTTAGTATAGGGTGCAATGGGGAAGGGGAAGACAGAATTGGGCGGAACATTTCAGTGGGTAGCAACTGGGTGGTATAAAGACCCTGAGCATTAGGGGGACCAAAAAGAGAAGGGCTGGCTGCATGGATGAAGTTTGCTTCTTCCTAGCTTTGCCTGGAAGCTGCTGCAGCTGTCCACCCTAACCCCACGTCCATGCCCCCACAAATCCTGTAGCAAAACTGTAATCCCCTCCAGCCCGGCCCAGCATGGGCCGTTGACTTGCTGGCATAGTTGACAGCAGAGTGTATGGGGACTCCAACATGAGGTGCCCTTCCTGCAGGGCCGGCTTGAAACACAAGTGAGCTGCCAGCAAGCAGCACTGATTAATCAATCACCCTCAGCTTCATAGGCATCATTTCCTCATAATTGTAATGGGGAGAAGACATGGAGTCCCACTGAGAACATGGCACTAGTGTGCCCCCAAGAGCGTGGCAGAATCTCTCTCGCAGGACCACATGTGAACCGAGCTGATTTTTCTGAGACTAAGAGGAAAAATAAAATCTGATTTAATTCTTGCAAAATTGCTTTTTTTTACCCGTCTGTGTAAGCCTGTATTTAAATGCTACTATTTTCAGCCTGCTGTGATGCCACATTTATTTTCTTCCTTAGCAGCAACAAAAATCATCTGTTTATGAGATTTCTACCTCCTACCTGTCTCCGGAGTTCTTCATCTTCATTTCCATCTACCATCCGGACGTCTCCCTCCTCAAGACATATGGAATCTGTTACCATCTTCCTCCCAAGACCTGATCCTCTTTATACCTCTCCTGTTTCTGTTTCTAGAAGTACTGGTGGCTTTTTAACTCTATCCCTTCCCTAAGACTTTCCTGCAATCAGTCACCAATTCTATTGACTCCACCTCCTCCCCTGGGGCAAATCACTTAACTGCCCGAGCCTCCTATTGCTCATCTGTGAAATGGGTGTCATAAATAATAATACCTATCTAGGTGGCACAAACGGTAAGTGGCTACTAACTGAAAAGTTGGAGGTTTGAGTCCATCCAGAGTCACCTCAGAAGAAAAGCCTAGCAATATACTTCCGAAAGATCACAACCATGAAAACCCTATGGAGCATAGTTCTACTCTGACACACATGGGGTCGCCATGAGTCAGAATCACCTTGATGGGAATTGGTTTGGCTTTTTCCATTTTTAATGAGTTTATTACAAGACCCAAAGGAGATTAACCCAAATACAACACCCAGCTCAGGGTCTGGCAACAGACAAATTGTGATTATTTTTATAATGATCATGACCCACGTGGAATCACCCTCTTCTTTGTCAAGGTTGTTCTTTTATGAGCTAGCCAGGGAACTCTGAGAGGGCTCTATCCTGCTGATTATAAAACACAAATGGATCGCTCTTTTTATTTGCTTGAAAGTATTTTCACTCTATTAACTCGTTTGTTTATGGTGTGTGTACCCCTTCCCATACCCACAACTTTCCTTGTTTTGTACTAGTTGGGTGATTTTTTTTTTCGCTCTATGTATCTCGTATGAAAATGAGGATAATGATAGTACCTACCTCTCACAAGTCGTTGTAAGAATTAAATTAGTTAATGTTTGTAAAGCACTTAAACAAACTCACTGCCATCAAGTCAATTCCAACTCACAGCAACCCTATAGGACAGAGTAGAACTGCCCCGTAAGGTTTCCAAGGCTGGGAAATCTTTGCAGAAGCACACTGCCACATCTTTCTTCCACAGAGCAGCTGGTGGAGTCAAACCTCCGACCTTTTGATTAGCAGTTGAGAGTTTTAACCATTGCGCCACCAGGGCTCCTCTCTTTCCCATACCCCCTTTTCTGTTTTAATTTTTATTTTTTAACATACATTGTTATGAGACCCCAACCGCTCACCCCATTCTGCAACAACACACTCCTCCCCTCTGCCCCTGATTCCCCATGAACATTCAACCAGCTCCTAACTCTCTCTGCTTTCCCCTCTCACCTCTGGACAGAAGCCGCCCCTTTGGTCTCTTATATCTACATGTCTAAGAGGCACATTCTTCACAAGTATCACTTTATGTCCCACAGTCCAGTCCAATCCCTGTCTGAAGAGTTGGTTTTGGAAATTGTTTAGTTCTGGGGCGATGGAGAGACCAGGGGCCATGCTTTCTGGGGCACCTCCAGTCTCAGTCAGACCATTAAGTCTGGTCTTCTTACTAGAATTTGAGTTCTGCATCCCATCATTCTACTGCTCCATCAGGGACCCTCTGTTGTGTTCCCTGTCAGGATGTTCATTGGTGGTAGCTGGGCACCATCTAGTTCTTCTGGTCTCAGGCTGATGAAGTCTCTGGTTTATGTGGCCCATTCTGTCTTTTGGGCCAATACTTTCCTTGTGTCTTTGGTGTTCTTCGTTCTCCTTTACTCCAAGTGGTTAGGACCAATTGATGCATCTTAGATGGCCACTTGCAAGCTTTTAAGACTCCAGACGCCACTCACCAAAGTAGGATGCAGAACATTTTCTTAATAAGCTTTGTTATGCCAATTGACATAGATGTCCCCTGAAAGCATGGTCCCCAGACCCCGCATCCCTGCTACTCTGTCTCTCAAAGTATTTGATTGTATTGAGGAAACTTCATAGCTTTGGTTTAGTCCAGTTGTGCTGGCTTCCCCTGTAGTGTGTGCTCTCCTTCCCTTCACCTAAGATCATCCTTATCTACTATCTACTTAGTGAATAACCCTCAGCCTCCCTCCCCACCCCCGTAACCATCAAAGAATGTTTTCTTCTGTGTTTAAACCTTTTCTTGATTTCTTATAATAGTGGTCTTATACAGTATTTGTCCTTCTGTGACTGACTAAATTCACTCAGCATAATAAGTTCTTGCTTCCACCAAGTTATACGATGTTTCACAGCTTCATCATTGTTCTTTATCATTGTGTAATATTCCATTGTGTGGACACACCACAGTTTGTTTATCCATTCGTCCATCGATGGGCACTTAGGTTGCTTCCATCTTTTGGCTATTGTGAACAGTGCTGCGAAGAACATGGGTGTGCATATATCTATTCGTGTGACGGCTCTTGTTTCTCTAGGATATATTCCAAGGAGTGGGATAGCTGGATCGTATGGTATTTCTATTTCTAGCTTTTTAAGGAGGCGCCAAATCAATTTCCAAAGTGGTTGTACCATTTTACATTCCCACCAACAGTGTATAAGTGTTCCAGTCTCTCCACAACCTCTCCAGCATTTGTTATTTTGTGTTTTATGGATTAATGCTAGCCTTGTTGGGGTGAGATGATATCTCATTGTAGTTTTGATCTGCATTTCTCTGATGGCTAATGATTGTGAGCATTTCTTCATGTGTCTGTTAGCTGCCTGAATATCTTCTTTGGTAAAGTGCCTGTTCATATCTTTTGCCCATTTTTTAAGTGGGTTATTTGTTTTTTGCTGTTGAGGTTTTGGAGTATCTTGTAGATTTTAGAGATTAAACACTGATCGAATTTCTCATAGCCAAATTTTTTTTCGCAGTCTGTAGGTTGTCTTTTCACTCTTTTGGTGAAGTCTTTGGATGAGCATAAATGTATGAGTTTTAGGAGCTCCCATTTATCTAGTCTCTCTTCTGGTGCTTGTGCATTGTTACTTATGGTTTGTATTGTGTTTATGCCATGTATTAGGGCTCTTAGCATTTTCCCTATTTTTTCTTCCATGATCTTTATCATTTTCGATTTTATATTTAAGTCTTTGATCCATTTTGAGTTAGTTTTTGTACATGGTGTGAGATATGGGTCTTGTTTCAGTTTTTTGCATATAGATATCCAATTATGTCAGCACCATTTGTTAAAGAGACCGTCTTTTCCCCAATTAATGGACTTTGGGCCTTTGTCAAATATTAGCTGCTCATAGGTGGATGAGCTTATAACTGGATTCTCAACTCTGTTCCATTGGTCTATGTATCTGTTATTGTACCAGTACCAGGCTGTCTTGACTACTGTTGCAGTATAATAGGTCCTAAAATCAGGTAGTGTAAGGCCTCCCACTTTGTTCTTCTTCTTGAGTAGTGCTTTATTTATCTGGGGCCTCTTCCCTTTCCATATGAAGTTGGTGATTTGTTTCTCCATCTCATTAAAAAAAGCTGCAGGAATTTGGATCGGGATTGCATTGTATCTGTAGATTGCTTTGGGTAGAATTGACATTTTCACTATGTTGAGTCTACCTATCCATGAGCAAGGTATATTTTTCCACTTATGCATGTCTCTTTTAGTTTCTTGCAGTAGTGCCTTGTAGTTTCCTCTGTAAAGATCTTTTACATCTATGGTTAGATTTATTCCTAAGTATTTTATCTTTTTGGAGGCTATTGTAAATGGTGTTGATTTGGTGATTTCCTCTTCAAGGTTCTCTTTGTTGGTGTAAAGGAATCCAATTGATTTTTGTATGTTTATCTTGTATCCTGAAACTTTGCTGAAATCTTCTATTAGTTCCAGTAGTTTTCTTGTGGATTCCTTGGGGTTTTCCATGTATAAGATCATATCATCTGCAAATAGAGATACTTTGATTTCTTTCCTACCAATCTGGATGCCTTTATTTCTTTTTCTAGCCTAACTGCTCTGGCTAGGACCTCCAGCACAATGTTGAATAATAGTGGTGATAAAGGGCATCCTTGTCTGGTTCCTGTTCTCAAGGGGAATGCTTTCAAAGTCTCTCCATTTAGGATGATGTTAGCTATTGGTTTTGTATAAATGCCCTTAAGTATACTGAGAAATTTCCCTTCTACCTCTATTTTTTTGAGAGTTTTTATCATGAATGGGTGTTGGACTTTGTCGAATGCCTTTTCTGCATTGATTGATAAGATCATGTGATTCTTGTCTTTTGTTTTATTTATGTGCTGGATTACATTGATTGTTTTTCTAATGTTGAACCATCCCTGCATACCTGGTATAAATCCCACTTGATCGTGGTGAATTATTTTTTTGATATGTTGCTGAATTCTATTGGCTACAATTTTGTTGAGGATTTTTGCATCAATATTCATGAGGGATATTGGTCTGTAATTTTCTTTTTTTGTGGTGTCTGTACCTGGTTTTGGTATCTGGGCTATGCTGGCTTCATAGAATGAGTATGGGAGTATTCCATCCGTTTCTATGCTCTGAAATACCTTTGGTAGAAGTGGTATTATCTCTTCTCTGAAAGTTTGGTAGAATTCTCCAGTGAAGCCATCTGGGCCAGGGCTTTTTTGTGTTGGCAGTTTTTTAATAACCTTTTCAATCTCTTCTTTTTTTATGGGTTTATTTAGTTGTTCTACCTCTGTTTGTGTTAATTTAGGTAGGTAGTGAGTTTCTAGAAATTTGTCCATTTCCTCTAGGTTTTCAAATTTGTCAGAGTACAATTTTTCATAGCATTCTGTTATGATTCTTTTAATTTCAGTTCGGTCTGTTGTGATATCACCTGTCTCACTTCTTTTACAAGTTACCTGATTCCTCTCCAGTTTTTCTTTTGTCAGTTTGGCCAATGGTTTGTCGATTTTGTTGATCTCTTCAAAGAACCGGCTTTTGGACTTGTTAACTCTTTCAATTGTTTTTCTGTTCTCTATTTCATTTAATTCTGCTGTAATTCTTATTATTTCCTTCCTTCTGGCCCCTGTAGGCTTCTTTTGCTGCTCTTTCTACTTGTTCCAGTTGTAGGGTTAGTGCTTTGATTATGAGCCTTTCTTGTTTTTGGATGTGTGCATTTATTGCTATAAACTGACCTCTGAGCACTGCTTTTGCTGTGTCCAAAAGGTTCTGGTGGGATGTGTTTTCATTCTCATTTGATCCTATAAATTTCTTTATTCCATCCTAAATTTCTTCTATAACCCAGTAGTTTTTGAGCAAGGTGTTGTTCAGTTTCCATGTGTTTGATTTTTTTTTCCTTGCTTTTTCTGTTGTTGATTTCCACTTTTATGGCTTTATGTTCAGAAAAGATGCTTTGTAGTATTTCGATGTTTTGGATTTTGTTAAGGCTTGCTTTATGGCCTAATATGTGGTCTATTCTGGAGAATGTTCCATGTGCATTGGAAAAGAAAGTACACTTGGCTGCTGTTGGGTGCAGAGTTCAGTATATGTCTATGAGGTCAAGTTGGTTGATTGTAGTATTTAGCTCTTCTGTGTCTTTGTTGAGCTTCTTTCTGGATGTTCTGTCCTTCACTGAAAGTGGCATGTTGAAGTCTCCTACTACTATTGTGGAGCTGTCTATCTTTCTCTTCAGAGCTGTTAGATTTTGTTTTATGTATTTTGGAGCCCTATTGTTGGGTGCATAAATATTTATTATAGTTATGTCTTCCTGGTGTATTGACCCTTTAATCATTATATAGTGCCCTTCCTTATCTTTTGTGGTGGATTTTACTTTAAAGTCTATTTTGTCAGATATTAATATTGCCACTCCTGCTCTTTTTTGAGTGTTGTTTGCTTGATATATTTTTTTCTATCCTTTGAGTTTTAGCCTGTTTGTGTCTTTAAGTCTAAGGTGCGTCTCTTGTAGGCAGCATATACATGGATCATGCTTTTTTATCCAATCTGTCACTCTCCGTCTCTTTATTGGTGCATTAAGTGCATTTACATTCAGTGTAATTATTGATAGGTATGAGTTTAGTGCTGTCATCCTGATATCTCTTTTTGTGTGTTGTTCACAGTTTCTTTGTTCTCCTCAATTTTCTGTGCTGAGTCATTTTTCTTTATGTATTTTTTTTTCATCTTTTTCTTTGTTGTAGATTTTGTGTTTGCTGGGTCTTTATGTTTTTCTACTTTTTTATTTTGATTTGTAGGGTTGTTAGATTCCTTTGTGGTTACCTTAATATTTACCCCTAATTTTCTAAGTTTATACCAGTCTTTTATTACTTTATATCTCCTTAACTTTCCTTCAATATAGAAAATCAATGTCTCCATTTTTTAAGTCCCTCTTTTTTTGTTTTAATATTATCCTTTTTTTTTTTTTACATATTGATATCTGTTTCCCTATTTTCAATGTTTTAGATTTGATGTAATTTTGATTTCCATATCTGAGTCAATATCTGGTTGCTCTGTCCTGTGTTCTAGTATTGCGTTGTTAGCTGGTGTTATTGATTATCTAACCGTACGACTCCCTTTAGTATTTCTTGTAATTTTGGTTTGGTTTTTGCAAATTCCCTGAACTTCTGTTTATCTGGAAATGCCCTAATTTCGCCATCATATCTGAGAGACAGTTTTGCTGGATATATAACTCTTGACTGACAGTTATTTTCCTTCAAGGCTTTAAATATGTAACCCCTTTGCCTTCGAGCCTACATGGTTTTTGCTGAGTAATCTGAGCTTATTCTAATTGACTCTCCTCTGTAGATGACATTTCTTTTATCCCTAGCTGCTCTTAAAATTCTCTCTTTATCTTTGGTTTTGCTAAGTTTGATTATAATATGTCTTGGTGACTTTCTTTTGGGATCTACCTTATGTGGGGTTTGACGAGCATCTTGGATAGATATCTTCTCATCTTTCATGATATCAGGGAAGTTTTCTGTCAACAAATCTTCAACAATTTTCTCTGTATTTTCTGTTATCCCCCCCTGTTCTGGTACTCCAATCACTTGTAGGTTATTTCTCTTGATAGAGTCCCACATGACTCTTAGAGTTTCTTCATTCTTTTTAATTCTTTTATCTGATTTTTCTTCAAATAAGTTGGTGTCAAGAGCTTTATCCTCAATGTCACTAATTCTAACTTCCACTGCCCCAATTCTGCTCCTGTGACTTTCTATTGAGTTGTCTAATTCTGAAATTTTATTGTTAATCTTCTGGATTTCTGATTGCTGTCTCTCTATGGATTCTTGCAGCCTATTAAATTTGGCATTATGTTCTTGAATAACTTATTTAAGTTCTGCTACTACTGTGTCTGTATGTTGCCTGGATGTTTCTGCATTCTGATGAATTTCTTTTCTCACTTCTAGAAGAGTTCTGTATATGAATCTTTTGTATTCTGTCTCTGGTAATTCCAAGAAGTTCTCTTCCTCCAGAGAATTTATTGATTCTTTATTTTGGGAGCTTGCTGCAGCCATCATGGACTGCCTCTTTATGTGACTTGATATTGACTGTTGTCTCTGAGCCATCAATAATTTATTATAATTTTATTTTGTGTTTGCTTAGTGAGACCTAGCTTCTTATTTTGTCTTATTTTGATATGCCCAAATAGGCTGCTCATGTGCACCAGTTTGATTTTTGACACTTTTTGATCTCTAATGTCTTGTCACCAGGTAGTTAGTTCTGTAACTAAGCATGTGCATGCTGGAGTCTGTTAAAATTTCCTATATGGGATCAACTCGTGTGTGCAGACAGTTGGTCACCAAGTGTGTGATGCAGGTTCTCACCCCCAGTCCTAGAGAGGCATGGGTGATTGGTTCAGGCACTGGGCTCTGGCTGTGGTAGGGGATCACATGCTGAGCCAGGCAGGGGGCTGACAGCTGCCCCTGAGAGTCTGAAAGAAAAGTGTGTCCCTATTCTCTAGGGTGGATAGGTAGGTGAGTTTTGCAGCTGGGCTAAGAGCACCCCACTATGTCGGCTGCAAAGACTTGAGGGCACCACTTTTTCTTTAACTCCTGTAGCAGGTGACTAGGCACTTTAGGAGCTACCAGCAGGCCTCAAGACTCTGCTGCAGATTGATAAAAGTGCCTACTTGAGGGGCAGGGCTGTTTCGAAGATCACAAATCTTCCCGTTCACAGCTGAAGCAGTTGAAGTTAAACTTCAGATGTTTGCCCTGTTGTACCGTGGTAGTGAGGGCTAACAGTGTTGAGATGGGTCCCCACAAGTCTACACAGGGGTGTATGGCACTCAGAGTCTGCAGACCCCTGATTTCTATGGCCAGCAAAGCAGCTGAGCCAATCCTGTGTTCCTGCCCTAGGGGAGCCAGCAGCTTATTTGTTCCCTCTCCAAGGCCAGGAGAATGGGTCAGGGCGCCTTTTGGGATCTACTTCTGGCCCAGTGGACTCCCGGTGCAGAGCAGGGAGGGAGGAGGTAAAAGGAAGAAAGGGTTTTCCCAAATCCGGTGCAGAGCGCAGAGGTAGGAGTTAAAAGGGAGAGAGGTTTTTCTGAAATGGGCTTTTTTTTTTTTTTTAAATCGCCGCGAAAGGATGCACGCCTATACTTATCCTAGCCTCTTGGGAGCTGCTCTTCACTGGTTCAGAGTGTCCAAACAGAATCTCTGAGGCCAGGTTTCTCTTGATGTGGAAATTGCTTCTCGAACACGTGCACAGCACAGCTGTTTGCCTGCTTCACCGCAGCCTGGCATGGCTGTGTCTCTGCAGTTTTGCCACCCCGGCTCTAGAGCTCCTCGTCTCTTCCAAACGGTCTTCCTCTCTGGTATGACTCAGATGGATTTCTTAACCTTGCCTTGTTCAGGGCTGCCAATGTTCACATAGAATCAAATCACTTGTTTTTCCAGGTCTTTGTTGTAAGAGGGATATAGGAAGCGTCTCACTAGTCTGACATGTTGATCACGCCTTCTCCCATACCCCCTTGAAAAAGCAAACAATTTCTCTTCTTCTCTGAAGTATCCTTAATGCCTGGCACAGAGTAGGTGTTGAGTGCATATTTGTTGCATGAATGAATGAGGATAAAAGGGGAGCCTCTGGTGGTACAAATGGTCCCCAGAGGTACCTTGAAAAAAAGGTCTGGCGATCTACATCAAAATATCAGCCACTGAAAACCCTATGGAGAGGAGTTCTGGCAAAATGGCGCTCTAGGCAGAAGCACCACGCCGTCCCTCCACAGCGAAGATCCGAAAAACTAAGCCGAACAGAGACTACAACAATCCTGAAACCCTAAAACATCAAATGAAGAGATAAGGAACTCAGCCAAGCACCAGATGGAGTGAGAAAACTGACAGAGAATGGAGAGCGAGGAGAGATTCACGCAGAGGTCCCCTACCAGCTAACGCAGCACAGATCCACCATCTTGGACCCCTATCGGAGACCAGCAAACGGGGGTACGAGAAAGTAGCCTCACAGAGCATCCAGCGGGAGACAAAACAACCGGTAATTTGTGGTGTGTGCTTTCCCACCCCCCACCCCTCTTCATCCTGGCTCAGCCTCCTCTGCTTCCCGCGGCAACGGTCTCTTGACTGGGAAGCGCCGGCTGCTTGGATTCCATACCCCCAAGCAGATGGCTCTCTGGGTGCCATTTGTTGGCTGTTGGTGTTGCTTTTTTCCACTTATTTTGATTTCTTCCTTGCCTCTGGCCATCTCCCCCTCCTTTCACTCGAGTGCCTCACTCCGTATTCCATCTTTGCTTCTTCCTGAAGGGCTGCAGAGCGCCAGCAATTTGTGATATATGCTTTCCAACTCTCTATCTTTCTCACCCATACTCGGCCCCCTCCACTTCCTGCAGACACAGTCTCTTGTCTAGAAACACCAGCCTGCATTAGCTGGCTCTCTGAGTGCCATTTGCTGGCTGCTAGTGTTGCTTTTCTTTTTGCTGCTTCTTTTGATTTCTCACTTGCCTCTCGCCACCTCCCCCTCCTTTAACTCCAGTGCCTGGCTCCGTGCACCATCTTTGCTTCTTCCTGAGGGCCTCCAGAGCACCGGCAATTTGTGATATACGCTTTCCCACTCTCTACACTTTTTTACCCACACTTGGTCTCCTCTGCTTCCCGTGGACATGGTCTCTTGTCCAGAAACACCAGCCTGCACTGGCTGGCTCTCTGAGTGCCATTTGTTGGCTGTTGATGTTGCTTTTTTCTTTTTTTCCTGCTTCTTTTGATTTCTTGCTTGCCTCTCACCACCTCCCCCTCCTTTCGCTCCAGTGCCTGGCTCTGTGCACCATCTTTGCTTCTTTCTAAGGGGCTGTGGAGCTCCATTCGAGTGTGGAGCTGCTTCCCGGTCTGGGCTACTGCCCAGGTGGGGTCCCGGGGCTTTTGTTCATTTGTTCATTTTGAATTGTTTGTTTGTTTTCTTTTCCTTTTCTTGAGTTGGGAGCCCTTTCTGGCCAGGCGGAGCTGCGTAGCAAGGAACTCCCCTTCAGCTTCCACAGACGTGCAGAGGGATCCCTGAAGGCATTCCTTTTTTTGTTGGTTTTTTTTTTTTTCTGTTTTTTGGGGGCCTTTCTTGTTTTTTTTTTTTTTTAATTTGTATTGTTTTCTTTTCCCTCTTTTTCCCTTTTTGTCTTTCTTCATTGCCCAGTTTCTCATTCCTCTATATCTTCCTTCTCTTTTGATCCCTGAATACCAGGCGTTGTATGTATACCTCTATGCCTTCTAGCCAGGCTGTATTGCAACACCTGAGAGTGACTTCCCCAGGCCCCATAGCTGCACCGGTGGGATCCCTGGGACTTCGTGGTTCTTTAAACTTTCTGATTTTTATTTATTCATTCTTTTCTTTTCTTCCTCTTCCCCTTTCCTTTTCTCTCCATTTCATAGTCTCTCATCTCTCCATTCCAACGACAAGCTCCCCTAGCATTCTTTTTTGTTTGTTTGTATGATTTTGGCTCCTGTTCCTCTCTCCTCTCTCCCATATCCATCTTAGCTCCACACATAACAATCTCCCCGCTGCATCCTGCCTACCTGCACTGTGCGCTTGACATCACACCACCAAGCAGCATGGACACGGCCTACTGGAACCTGCCCTGCACTGATTACTAACTCGCTCTGGTGGCTGTAGTAAGTGCCACAAACAACCCATCCCAGTAGCTCCTCTTCAGCTAGACCTGCCCTGCTGTACCATATCTGATTGACTGACCCTGCCAGTTGGAGAAGGAGGCGAAAAGTATTGAGTGCACAGATGAGCAAACAACAAAGAAAATACAGTGCACCTGCTCAGACATAGTCAATTTTTTTTTTTTTAAAAAAGGGACGAAACAAACAAATCTATAATCAATAAACAAGAAAGATAAAGATAACTACTGAACGCCCCCAAAACAGCAGACAATATCTAAACTGTTAGAAAAACAGGACAGGATGGTTCCAGTAGGTGGCAAAAATAAAACACCAGATGACTCTCCTGTGGAAGAAAATACACTAGAACTACCTCATAGGGAATTCAAATCTCTCACACTTGGAATTCTCCAAGAACTGAGACAAAAAGCTGACAAACATGAGGAAAAAAATAGACAAATTCATGGAAAATACAGACAAAAACTTGGAATCAGGAAGACGATGCAGGAACAAAATGCCAAAATAAATTCACAACTAGAAATTATACAAAGACAACAATTAGAGATCCAAACGATAAACAACAAGAAAGAGACCCTGAGAGTAATGTGGGACACAATTAAAACCAAAAATTTACAAGTGGTTGGAATTCCAGAAAGGGGGAGAAAACATGGAGAGGATCATTGAGGAACTGCTGACAGAAAATGTCCCCAATATCATGAAAGATGAAAAGCTGGCCATCCAAGAAGCTCAACGAACTCCATATAGAAGAGACCCCAAAAGGAAATCACCAAGACATATCATATTCACACTCGCCAAAACCAAAGACAAACAAAGAATCCTGAGAGCAGCTCGTGAAAAACAAGAAGTCACTTACAGAGGAAAAACAATAAGACTAAGCTCAGATTACTCGGCAGAAACCATGCAGGCAAGAAGGCAACGGGATGACATATATAAAATCTTGAAAGAAAAAAATTGCCAGCAAAGAATAACATATCCTACAAAACTCTCATTCAGATTTGATGGTGAAATAAGGTCATTTCCAGATAAACAGAAATTAAGGGAATATGTAAAAGGCAAACCAAACTTACAAGAATTATTAAAGGGAGTTCTTCAATGTGAGGACAAACAGCTTCAGCTCAGAGGCAGAACCTAGGACGGAGGATCGTACGAGCCAGATACCAATCTAGGAAATGAACTCTCGAGGACTATCCAAAACCAAAAGAAACACAACAGGGAATCCAAGCAGTTGATCAGTAAATGACAACAACATCAAAACAATAAAAGAGGGAATAAATGGCATAGGTATAGGATCTTCTAATGGAGAGGAAGGCAAGGCGATACCAAGTAATGGTAGACTGCTTCAAACTTATGAAGATAAGGGTAAAATTCATGGTAACCACAAAGAAAGTTAACAAACTAACTCATAAAAATAAAGATGAAAAACATAAAGTCTCAGCAAAAACAATACCTACAAAAACAAAAGATATGAACACAAAATCCACAAACAAAAGTAACTCAGCACAAGAGAGTAAGAAGAACAAAGAAAACTTCAGAACCACAAAAAAAAGTATTACAAAATGACAGCAACAAACTCAAATCTATCAATAATTACACTGAATGTAAATGGAATCAATGCACCCATAAAGAGACGGAGAGTGACAGAATGGATAAGAAAACAGGGTCCATCAATATGCCGTTTACAAGAGACCCATCTTAGAAACAAAGATGTGAATTTATTAAAAGTCAAAGGTTGGAAAAATATATATCAAGCTAACAACTACCAAAAAAGAACAGGAGTGGCAATTCTAATCTCAGTTAAAATAGACTTTAAAACAAAATCTACCATAGAAAACAAAGAAGGACACTATATAATGATTAAGGAGATGATCCATCATGAAGACATAACCATAATAAACATCTACGCTCCCAATGACAGGGCTCCAAAATACATAAAACAAACTCTAAATACACCAAAAAGAGAAACTGACAGTTCCACAATATTAGTAGGAGACTTCAACCCACCACTCTCAGTAAAGGACAGAACAACTAAGAAGAAACTCAGAAAAGATACAGAAGACCTAAACGGCACCATCAGCCAACTGGACCTCATAGACATATAGAGAACACTCCATCCAACCACTGCAAAGTAAACGTTCTTTTCCAATGCACATGGAAAGTTCTCCAGAATAGACTACATCTTAGGCCACAGAGCAATCATCAACAAGATCAAAATGTTGAGATAATTCAAGGTATCTTCTCTGACCACAATGCCATCAAGGTAGACATTAACAATAGAAAGATCAAGAAAAAAAAATCAACTACATGGAAACTGAATAATACCCTGCTTACACATCACTGGGTAATAAAAGAAATCAGAGATGGAATCCAAAAATTCCTAGAATCAAATGAGAATGAAAATACATCATACCAAAACCTTTGGGGCACAGCAAAGGCAATGCTCAGAGGACAATTTATAGCAATAGATGCACATATCAAAAAAGAAGAAAGGGACAAAATCAAAACATTAACTACAGAACTCAAACAAATAGAAAGAGAACAGCAAAAAAAGCCCACAACCACCAGAAGAAAGAAATAGTAAAGATCAGAGGAGAAATAAATGAAATAGAAAATAGAAAAACAATAGAAAGAATCAACAAAACAAAAAGTTGGTTCTTTCAAAGAATCAACAAAATTGACAAACCACTGGCCAGACTGACAAAAGAAAAACAGGAGAGGACACAAATAACCCAAATAAGAAATGAAATGGGGGACATTACAACAGACCCAACTGAAATAAAAAGGGTTATAACAGAATATTATGAAAAACTATACTCCAACAAATTTGAAAACCTAGAGGAAATGGATAAATTTCTAAAAACACACGGTCTAACAAAACTACAACAAAGTGATATTGAAAATCTGAACAGACCCATAAGAAGAGAAGAGATTGGAAAGGTAATAAAAAAAACTCCCAACCAAAGAAAGCCCTGGCCCAGATGGCTTCACTGGAGAATTCTACAAAACATTTACAGAAGAGCTTGTAGCAGTACTACTCAAGCTATTTCAGAGCATAGAAGAGGAAGCAACACTTCCAAATTCATTCTATGAAGCCAGCATAACACTGATACCAAAACCAGGCAAAGACATCACAAAAAAAGAAAATTACAGACCAGTATCTCTCATGAACATAGATGCAAAAATTCTCAACAAAATTCTAGCCAATAGAATTCAGCATCATATCAAAAAAAATAATACACCACGACCAAGTAGGATTCATACCAGGTATGCAAGTTTTCAACATTAAAAAATCAATCAATGTAATCCACCACATAAATAAAAGGAAAGAAAAGAATCACATGATCATCTCAATTGACACAGAAAAGGCATTTGACAAAGTCTAACACCCATTCCTGATAAAAATTCTCAATAAAATAGGCATAGAAGGGAAATTTCTCAACATAATAAAGGGCATCTATGCAAAACCAATGGCCGGCATCATTCTTAATGGAGAGAAGCTGAAAACATTCCCCCTGAAAACAGGAACAAGACAAAGATGCGCTTTATCACCACTCCTATTTAACATTGTGCTGGAAGTTCTAGCTAGAGCAATAAGGCAAGAAAAAGAAATAAAGGGCATCCAAATTGGTAATGAAGAAGCTAAACTGTCTCTGTTTGCAGATGATATGATACTATACACAGAAAACCCTAAAGACTCCACGAGAAATCTACTGGAACTAATAGAAAGATTCAGCAGAGTAGCAGGATACAAGATAAACATTCAAAAATCAGTTGGATTCCTATACACCAGTAAGGAGAACGATGAAAACGAAATCAGGAAAACAATACCATTCTCAGTAACCCCTAAAAAGATAAAATACTTAGGGATCAATCTGACCAGGGATGTAAAAGGCTTATAGAAAGAAAAGTATAAAACAATACTGCATGAAACCCAAAGGGATCTACATAAATGAAAAAACATACCATGCTCATGGATAGGCAGATTCAACATTGTGAAAATGTCAATTCTACCCAAAGCAATTTACAAATACAACGCAATCCCGATCCAAATACCAACAACATTCTTCAAAGAGATGGAAAAACTAATCATTAACTTTCTATGGAAAGGGAAGTAGCCCCGAATAAGTAAAGCACTACTGAAGAAGAAGAATAAAGTTGGAAGACTTACACTACCTGACTTCAGAACCTACTATACAGCTACAGTAGTCAAAACAGCCTGGTACTGGTACAACGATGGATACATTGACCAATGGAACAGGATTGAGAACCCAGATGCAAATCCATCCACCTATGGTCACCTGATCTTCGATAAGGGCCCAAAGTCCATCAAATGGGGAAAAGACAGTATTTTTAACAAATGGTGCTGGCAAAAATGGATATCCATCTGGAAAAAAATGAAACAAGACCCATACCTCACACCGTATACAAAAACTACTTCAAAATGGATCAAAGCCCTGAACATAAAGCCTAAAGCTATAAAGTTCATAGAAGAAAAAATAGCACCAACACTACAGGCCTTAATACACGGCATTAACAGTATACAAACCAGAACCGTCAACGCACAAACCCCAATAGATAAGCTAGATAACTGGGATCTTCTAAAAATCAAACACCTGTGCTCTTCAAAAGACTTCACCAAAAGAGTAAAAAGAGAACCTACAGACTGGGAAAAAATGTTTGGACAGTACAAGTCAGAAAAAGGTCTAATCTCCATAATCTACAAGAAAATCCAACACCTTTACACCAAAAAGACAAAGAATCCTATAAAAAATGGGCAAAGGAAATGAACAGACACTTCACCAAAGAAAACATTCAAATGGCCAACAGACACTTGAGGAAATGCTCGCGATCACTAGCCATTAGAGAAATGCAAATTAAAACCACAATGAGATACCATCTCAGCCCAGCATTACTGATATGAGCCAAAAACGCTGGACATAACATGTTGGAGGGGCTGTGGGGAGATAGGAACTCTTAATGTGCTGTTGGTGGGAATGCAAAATGATACAACCATTTTGGAAAATGATATGGCACTTCCTTAGAAAGCTAGGAATAGAAATACCATAGGATCCAGCAATCCCACTCCTAGGAATATACCCTAGAGAAATAAGAGTCATCACTCGAGTAGACATATGCACACCTATGTTCATGGCAGCATCGTTCACAATAGCAAAACGATGGAAACAACCTAGATGCCCATCAACAGATGAATGGATAAACAAACTATGGTACATACACACAATGGAGTACTATGCAACGAGAAAGAACAACGATGAATCTGTGAAGCATCTCATAACATGGATGAAACTGGAGGACATTATGCTGAGTGAAATAAGTCAATCACAAAAGGACAAATATTGTATGAGACCTCTATTGTAAAAACCCATGAAAAAGTTCACACACAAAATTTAACAATCTTTGTTGGTTACCAGGGATGGGAGAGGTGGGGGCAGGGGGGAATACTAAATAGGCAATAGATAAGTGGTATCTTGGGTGAAGGGTGAGACAGTACACAATACAGGGGAAATGAGCCCAGTGTGTACAAGGAAAGGTCATGGAAGCCCCATAGACTCATCCATACTCCCTGAAGGACTGAATTGCTTGATGGAGGGCTGTGGGGACCATGGTCTTGGGGAACATCTAGCTCAATTGGCATGACACTACTTATAAAGATAATGCTCTACATTCTACCTTGGTGAGTAGTGTCTGGGGTCGTAAAAGACTGTGAGTGGCCATCTAAGATACTACACTGGTCTCATCCCTTCGGAGCAAGGGAGAATGAAGAAAACAGGATACAAGGAGAAGATTAGTCCGAGGGACTAATTGTCCACAGCTACCAAGGCCTCCACCAGACTGAGTCCAGTACAGCTATATGGTGCCCGGCTACCACCACTGACTGCTCTGACCAGGATCCCAACAGAGGTTTCTGGACAGAGCTGGAGAAGGATGTAGAGCATAATTCTAACTCACAAAAAAAAGACCAGATATACTGGCCTAAAGGAGACTGGAGAAACCTCGAGAGTATGGCCCCCAGACACCCTTTTAGCTCAGTGGTGAAGCTACCTCCGAGGTTCACTGTTCAGCCTGGGAGTGGACAGCCCCGTAAAACCAAATGAGGCTAACGGGGTACAGGAGTCCAGTGACAAGGGCCAGAAGGCAGAAGGGGACAAGGAAGCTGGTGATAGGGAACCCAAGGTTGAGTAAGGATATTGCTGATGTGTTGTGAAATTGTTAACCATTGTCATAGGGCAACATTTGTAATAACTGTTAAATGTGAAACTATTTTGTTCTGTAAACCTTCATCTTAAGTGAGAATAGCAGCACAATTGGAAGAGCGTAGTCAAAGTCACTGAACTGTGCACGTGGAAATTTTTGAAATGGTGTATCTTTGGCTATGTGTATTTTCACCAAAAAAAAAAGGTTGAAAAGTTAGAGAGTTGACATGTTGTGGGGTTGTTAACCAATGTCATAAAACAACATGTGTACTATCGTTTAATGATAAACTATTTGTTCTGTAAGCCTTCACCTGAAGTACAACAAAATTTTTAAAAAAAGAAAAAGAAAATAAATAAATAAAAATGAATTTATCTCTAGCAGCTGGAATAATATCTGGCACATCAATATTTATTGATCAATAAAAATTTGCTGAAAAATTGAAAGAAAAAAAAAAAAAGCCTACGGAACACAGTTCTACTCTGACACACACGAGGTCACCGTGAATAGAAGTCACCTTGTCGGCAACTGGTTAGAATTTTAGAGGGGAAGACACCTAGACTGTGCTGGTTTTGAAGCTATTGTCTCCCAGCTTCAAGGGCTCCTTTCTCTGCTCTGCTCCATGACTCTGGGGCCAGGACTCTGCAAACCACATTTCTGCTTTGCTAGCAGCTTCATGACAGGCTCTGCCAATAGCAGTAGTGGGGAGCTGCAGGCTGCAGGAGGGGGCTGGTTCCTTCCTGCATACTTCCTCTCCTGCCAGCATCCTCACAGCAATCATGCTTTATCTTGGCTGCGGCAGGAGTTTCCCCATGCAGCAGTCAGTCAGTTCTAGCTTCTAGTATTTTTTTGAACTCACAGAACCTGCCTCATGCCCCAGTGTCAGAGACACCAGCCAGTGGCACCCCCTCCCAAGAGGACTGTCTAAGCCTCACGGGGTTGCTCCTCTGAACATCTGGATTCTGAGGATCCCAGCCTCTTTCCTTTGTCCCGCCGCTCTAAAAGTGGTGGCTACTTTCTGCAGTTACTCTCTGTGATCCTTCAGTGTCCCCTTTCGGCCTTTTCAAATACCTTCAGAACCTGTTTATTAACATGTCTTTGTAGGAAATCTTCTTTGTTAAAATACCTCATGTGGTTTCTATCTCCTGACAGGACTGTGACGGATACCTGGCCCAGTAATGCCCATCTTCACCTCCCTTTCCATCTTGACAACCGTGGCCATGGACGGGATTCCTTCCAGGACAAATATCTCCATTCTCTCTCCATGATGTTTTCAGGGATAGGGAGCATACAATTATAGGGGACAGATGTTTGTTCCTTCCAAAGTTGGGGCAAAAAAACAAACAAACAGTTGTCATCAAGTTAATTCCGACTCATGTTAACCTCTATGTCAATGCTATACTCTTTCGAAAGTAGATCACCAGGCCTTTCATCCAAGGGCACCTCTGGGTGGATTCAAACCTCCAATCTTTTGGTTAGTAACCAATTACTTAATGGTTTGTGCTACCCACAGACTCCTTGAGTCAAACTATGTCTCCCTAAAACTGCCAGTCTCTTCAATTTTGAACCTTGGTGAGACATGAAATAAGTTTCCATGAGTTTTAGAGTCAAATATCAGCTGGTCTTGAATTCAAGTTCTGCTTCAGCTGTGTGGCCATCAACAAATTACTTTTTCTCTCTGGGCCTCAGTTTCCTTGTCTACAGGATGGGTACTGTAATACCTACCTCACAGGGTTATAACAAGAATTAAATATGTGGGCAGTAATTACTCAGGGCAGTGGCTTGCACAGAAAAGCCCCTCAGTGAGCGGTGCTATTATTATCGTCATTGTGTAGGGCAGGCTTTCAACCTTCTGAAGGACAGTGTGCCTGTCCTCAGAGAGATCAGCACACTCACCCAGGCCCAGACACCATATGGACCCCCATCTGCTTACCCTCTTTCCCCTAGGATTGGAATGTGATCTTTCTCACAGACCATTTCAAGGGGAGCAGTAACTCTGGCTTCCCAAGTCCATTTAGATGATATACACCTGTGACATGGAGGCCGACTAATTACAAACCTGCTGATGGTCTAATTTCCCGGTTGCCACCTGAATACTCCATTGCCACTGTGGCCTGTCGTGTTCGTTCTTTGCAGAATAGCATGTTCCTTGAGCAGAGAACAGTTCTCTCCTGTACTCTCCTGACGTGTATTTAACATTGCCACAACTTGTCTTTCTTTGCTGGGAATGTTCTGGGCACACTAAACACCTTGCCCACATTTCTGAGGATATTGCTGTGTGATGTTGTGGATTATGCTGAGCCTTTCTGGGCCTGAGTCATTTATTTAAGATTGAGAATTCAATACCTAATGCCTTGCTGAGATCAGAGTGGAATCCGAAATGCTCTGTGTTTGAGCTACTTACTACTCTGGGAGATAAAAACTGGAGCCTGGCTCTTTGATCCATGGTGTCCAATGATCATGAAACATAACACACACATCTGTCATGGATTAAATTGTGTCCCCAAAAATGTGTATCAACTTGGCTAGGCCATAATTCCCAGTATTGTGTGATTGCCCACCATTTTGTCATCGGATGTGATTTTTCTATGTGTTGTAAATCTTACCTTTATGATGCTAATCAAGTGGGGTTAGCAGCAGTTATGTTAATGATGCAGGACTCAATAGACAAGATTAGATTTTTGTCTAAAGCCAATCTCTTTTGAGATATAAAAGAGAGAAGCAAGCAGAGAGACCTCATACTTCCAATAAAGAAGCACCGGGAGCACAGCGTGTCCTTTAGACCCGGGGTCCCTGCGCTAAGAAGGTCCTCGATCAGGGGAAGATTGATGACAAGGACCTTCCTCCAGAGCAGACAGAGAGAAAAAGCCTTGCCCTGGAGCTGACGCCCTGAATTCAGACTTGTAGCCTCCTAGACTGTGAGAGAATAAACTTCTGCTTGTTAAAGCCATCTACTTGAGGTATTTCTGTTACAGCAGCACTAGACGACTAAGACAACACCCTCTACTGATTTTCCTCACTCAGTTCCTACCTCTGTGAATTCTTTTCCTCTCACTACAGCTTCAGTCTCCCCTTCCTTTTCTGGGGTTCTCTTACCCCTCACAGCCAGTCTCTGCTATCGAACAGCGATTTTATAATAATGGTTTCATGTGAGGGCCAAGATCCATCTCACACTTCCTTTGGAGCACTCCACAGCATGCGCATGGGGCTGGGCACACAGTAGGTGTTCAAGAATCCAGGTTGATAGAGAATTTCTCTTGTCCCATCCTGTAGATGTTACAGAGTTTTCTTGGAGGGTGGGGAAGTACTAGAAGAAGCAGCAGCAGCAACAGTGGGAGCAGGAGCCATGATGACCTTTGTCATTGATGAAGTGTTTTACTATGTGCCAGGCACTTTATTAAGAACCTTAATTTATTTAAACCTCCCTAAACCTTATGAGTTAAGGATTATTGTACCTACTTCATAGAAGAGAAAATTGAGGCTAAATAAAGCTCACCTACTTGCCCAGAAGCTACTAAGTTGCAGACCCTAGAATTGAGCTCAGATCTGCCTTTGGGCCTTTGCACGTGCTGTTCCCTCAGTCCTGACTGTTGTTCCTTTCAGAGAGCTATATGACTGTGTTTGGATATCTCAAATGTCTCTCTTTTCTTTTTTTTTTTTTTGGTGGTAAAACATATGCTACAGAAAATTTTCCATTTTTGCCATTTTCCAGCATACAATCCAGTAGCATTAATCACGCTCACAATGTTGTGCAACCATAACCACTATTTGCTTCCAAGACTATTCATCACCCCAAACAGAAACTGTGTACCCACTAAATATTAACTCCCCCTTTCCCCTTTCCCGTAGCTCATGGTAATCACTTAACTACTTTCCATATCTATGAATTTGTTTATTCTAGATATTTCATATAAATGCGATCGTACAAAACTTGTCCTTTTCTGTCTGACTTCTTTCACTCAGCATAACCTTGTCAAGGTTCACCGTGTTGTAGCTCGTGTGGGGACTTCATTTCTCTTTATGGTTGAGTACTATTTTACTGCATGTACATTCCGCATTTTGTTTACCTACTCATCTGTTGATGGACACTTGAATTGTTTCCACCTTTGGCTATTGTGAGTAAAGCCGCCATGAACATTGGTACACATGTGTCTGTTTGAGTCCTTGCTTTTAAGTCTTTTGAGTATATACCTAGGGGTGGAATTGCTGAGTCATATGGTAATTCTGTTTGACTTTTTAAGGAACCACCAAACTGTTTTCCACAGCAGCTGTCAAGTGTCATTTTAATAGAGAGAAGCTTTCTTTGATGACCCTGTCTGAAATAGGAGCTCCTGGTACTGGCCATCCACTTAATCTGCTTTTTTTCCTTCAAAGCACTATAGAGGTATATTTGCTGATATATCTCATGAGTGTAAACTCTATAAGCCCAGGGACTTTGTCTGTCTTGTCTACCACTGTATCCTCAGCACCAGGAAAAGAGTCCATAATACTATTTCAATACATAGGTGTAGACTAAGTGAATGAGTTACATAATTACTTGGTGCGAAGACAAGCTCTTCACCATTATGCACATTGCTTGGAAAAGTTATGAAGCGCTCATTTTATAGGATTGATCAACCCCTTCCAACAACAGGTACTGTTGTTTCTCTACCCCTATTTGTTCAAATGTTGGGGTTCCAGATTCTTGATCTGGATCCACCCTGGACATCTCCTGTCATCCCCAAATGCTACTGAGAGTCTTCTGGGAATGACTCTCCCAGCAGGATTCTGGCCAGATTTCCAGTCTGGGTCAGTTAATGTCACTAAAGTCTCCATCACTGTTTCCTCTGGCTTCTCTGGCGATATGGGAGAGAGAAGCAGATGGGACTTAGCTGAGATTCCCAGTGCACTCTCCTGTTCAGGGGTCAGGACTCCCCTTGGCAAAACTGCCAGGTGGTACAAACTTTTCTCTCTAACCCTTTCCCTCATCCTCGGTGTCCAAGACCCCTTCCTGTCCCTCCCTGATTCATGCCTTGGTTCTCGTGTGATCCTTCTTAACACCTACCTGCCCTGTGTTGCAGATTCTGCTAAGTGAAAAACATGAATTGGATAAACTGACTGTTCACAAAGGCTTTATGTCCAATGATGAATCCTCTCCATTGCGAGGCCCATGGGGTAGCTGACCATGTCTGTCGAGTTTGCCTAGCTCAGCACTTTCTACATCTTGGGTGCTCGGTGCTCCTGGGAACCTGGTTGCCCAACTTTGTCTACATACTAGAAGCTCATTACATACTGGATAAGTGAACGAGTGAACAAAACACTAAGTGTCATGAACATCCCCAGGTACCACGTGCATTTTAACTGGGACCTTTGATGCCTTAAGTCAAAGAGTGAATAATGTGACAATTTCAGGTCCTAAGAAAATCAGGCTCAATGGAGTCTTTTCTACTGGGGGCCCATTCCGTTACACGGTGAAACCTGTGAAAGCTGGAACTCGACGGGACTGCCTTGGTTTTCCGGGTCTTGCAAGTTTCCCACCTTTGACAGGTGCAGTCTTATCACTTTTCTATTGCTCATTTTAGTGGAAAATATTTGAGTTTTTCTCCTCTGAGAAGTTTCTGCCTCATGCAGTTTCCAGCTTTCACAGGTTCTACTGTAGATGTGGTAATTCATATCACGCTGGGGAGTCAGGGAGCTCAGCCTACTTCAGGACTTAGAGAAAGGTCTGTGGTTGTAGAATGTCTCCGGGACCTTTTCTCGGAGCTGGGATTTATCGGTGACCACCCTAAGGGATGAGGTTTGTTCCTTTGAGATTCATCTGCACACAATTCGTGGAATATGAGGAAGAAATCAGACATGGTGCATGAGTTCTGGTTTATCTGACATTTTGTCAACCATGGTCTCCATTCTCCAGCTCTTAAGCAGCCTATTTCTCTCAAACATCCCAGAGAAGCAGATCATAAGCAGACAAGCTGCTGGAGAGGAAAAGAGACTTTCCAGAGCAGGTCTTCATCCAAGTTAAAGTGAATTTCATATCTGCTGTTCGTATGTCACAGCTCATTGACAGGTGGTACCCATGAGGACCTTCTGAAGGACCGAGGAAAGTTAAGTGGGATATTGTGGAGGGAGGTCCATGCCCTGTGCAGAGGGTTCGGTAGGCTGTCCCCTAAGCTTCCTCCCAGCCTGCATAGTCTATGACGCTGAATGGCAGCCAGATTCTTTATTAAGCAATAATTAGACTTTATGTTCACCACCTGTCTTTCACTTTGTCATACTGTGGTGTATTGAGTGTTGATATGATGCTGGAAGCTATGCCACTGGTATTTCAAATCCCAGCAGGGGCACTCATGGTAAATAGGTTTCAGCAGAGCTTCTAGACTAAGACTAGGAGGAAAGGTCTAGCGATCTACTTCCAAAAATCAACCAATGAAAACCCTATGAATCGCAACAAAATATTGCCCTATTTAGTGCTGGAAAATAAGCCCCCCTAGGTTGGAAGGCACTCAAAGTATGCAGTGGCCACAACAAGGGACTCGAGCACACCAAAGATCACGAAGACGGTGCAGGACCAGGCAACATTTTGGTCTGTTGTACGTGGGGTTACCGTGAGTCAGAGGCCACTTGCCAGCAACTGACAGACTTTATATTTGCACAATACCTTGCAATTTTACTGTTTAGAGTATTGTACTGTAGTCACATTGTTTTAATTTCAGCCTTTCCTTTATGGCATTTCTGAGGAACTCTCTTAATCGAAGAAAAAGAAGAAGCCCTAATTGCATTCCTCTTCAGATGGCACAAACAGTTTTGCACTCAACTACCAACCTAGAAGTTGATGGTTTGAATCTACCCAGTGGTGCCATGGAAGAAAGGCCTGGCAATCTGCTTCTGTAAAGGTGACAGACAAAAAAAATCCTGTGGAGCAGTTCTACTTTGTAACACATGGGATTGCCATGAGTTGGAATTGACTCAGTGGCAATGGTTTGGTTTTTTGTTCTCTATCCTGATAAGAAGCCTTGGTAGTATAATGGTTAAACACTCAGCTGCTAACTATAAGGTTAACAGTTTGAATCCACCCAGCCACTCTGTGGGAGAAACACCTGGTAAACGGCTTTCTGTAAAGATTACAGCCAATGAAACCCTATGGGGCAGTTCTACTCTGTAACCCGTAGGGTAGTCATGAGTGGGAAATTGACTCAACGGCACCTAACAACATTCTGATAAGAGAGCATAGACTTGACTCTTTGGCAGCAGCTAGAGAATGGAAATGAATAGGCCGACTTTGAGTGTGGGGTAGAGGCATCAACTGGGCTGAGTCAGGAAGGCAGACCAGCCCCCGGGACCTCCCTACTCCGTTGGACTTCTCCATGATGCAAACCAGGCCACTCTGAGGTGGCCTGCAAACTTTCCACTAGGAGCAGCTGGCTTCCTGCTCCTTGGGGAGCTCTCGGATCCTGATCAAGGCAAAGCAAATAGATCTACTAGATTAATCAGGAAGGAAAAAGCAGGAGAGCGAGTGTGGGAGGCTGTGGAGCCCAGTGTTCACTGTGGAGCAGTCCCCTCCCTCTGACTCGAGTATTAATTGCTACATTACCACTGCCATGTAAGAAAGACAGTCAGCAAAGCCAGGGAGAGCTCCAGCTCCTCCCTCCCGCTCTGCTCAGCTCCCTCTCCTCACAGTGCCCCGAGAGTGTCTGTGCCCTGGCTGTGCCACCCAGTCCTAGCATCCTGCGGTCCCCTCATGGCGAGGACTTGAGTGGACAGCAAGTGGGTGGGGAGAGGGGGAGAAAGGGAGCACACGTTGTGCCCTGCAGCCTCTCTGGATGCAGAAGCCGGACTCACTGCAGAGGCAGCTGTGCTGTTCCAAGAGACCAGCTTCTGGGGTTCAGCCATCTGGCGGGGTTTGCCGAAGTTCTAGGGGCACGCCAAGTGGGAGCCTCCTCTTCTGGGCGCTGACAGTAGAGCCTGCCTCTCCTCCGCCACCATGAGCAGCTGCTCCATGAGATGCAAGCTGGGGTTCGTGAAATTTGCCCAGACCATCTTTAAGCTCATCACTGGGACCCTCAGCAAAGGTAGGCGTCTGGCCTTGACCCTTGTCTCGTTGATATGGCCTGACAGGCCACGTTTCCTCCGCGTGGTAAGTGTGGCCTTTCTCGGGTGCCTTGGTCTCACAGGAGGCTGGGGGAAGTCTAAGGCTGGGATTCAAGGTTGCTGACAACCTGGGTCCTGGCTTTGAGCAGTCGGGCACGGCGCCAGGGAGCACAGCCGGCTGTAATTGCCTGGAACTTTGGAGACGAGATTGGTGGTGTGTGGCTGATTGGTTATAGGTGGGCAGAGGGACAGAACCCTTTGCAGAGTATTGGAGGTGGCTTAGTGTGACCGGAGTTTCAAGAAGTTATCCACGGAGTGTGGTGTCTTGTTGATAAAAGAGGCATTTGATGTGGTGGGCTGTGAGTACTTCCACATAGTGGAGGGAGATGCTGGAGGGGCCAGCAGGAGATGGTACGGGGCTGGGATTGGCTGCACACTGGTGAATACACAGGGTTTGTGTTGGTTCTGCGACGGATGTGCCAAGAGCTTTCTCTCCTGGGGTCCCAGGGTTCTGCGCTCTTGCAACTTTGCAAATCGTCTGTTTCTCTGATCCCTGTCCCTCCAAATGTCGTGCCTACAATTTTCTCTGCTTCACCAGGAACTCAGGCAGCAGGCTGTTTGCAGGATTAGCTCTTAGGCAGAAAGTGTGGTTCTGGGCCTGAAAGGACAGGATGCACATCACGCAGCCCCAGGATTCGGCGGGCAGACCTGGTCCCCCTCAGAGGGTGCTGACATCTCAGGGGTGATCCCTGTCTCTTGAACCCCATTTTATACTCTGTAGCAGGCAGGACTAGAGACTCTGGCAAACTTTCTGGAGATAAAATTTAAAGGGAGATCAGCTGCATAATGTGATTTCATTGGCTGAAAAAATGTCTTTAAATATTCATGCCCTCTTTCGAGAAGGAAGAGTCTTTCAGGGAGATGTATTGGAAGCGGCAATGGGATATTCAGGAAAAGAGGCCCACACACCCCTGGTCGGAATTTTAAAAAATAACAGTAAGAGATAATAAAGGCTGTGAACATACAACCTGCTCTGATGACATGGCCCAAGCATCCGGCCACCAGGTGGGAATGTCCTGGTGCACACTGTGGTGGGGGAATGGTGAGGGTCTGCTGCCTCCTTTCTCGGGCCCTTTTGCCCTTCCTATTCTCTCCCCACTACCCTGCTTCTGCAAGAGACCCAGCTTCAGTGGGCAACACATGCAATGCGGAGGGTCGGCAGGCTCCCTGGCAGAATTATGGGGTGGTCTGAGGTGAGAGGGCGTGGAGACAGCAGTTCTCGGTGGCTTTGCTTCTGGGAGGAGGAGAAAGAGGTTAGGTAATGGCTCAAACCTCCCCCATTCAATCCTCAGAGGTAAATTAGGGATTTCCTTCCCGCATCCTGGGTACCAGGATCTCAGGGGATGGTGGGTGAAGGGCAGCATCCTATCTCATCTCTGCTTTCCAAAAGTGCTGGGTGGCTCAGGGGGTAGAGCTTGGGCCTGGGTTTTAGGAAACCTACGTCCCAACTCTGGCTCTGCTACCTGAGTAAGCCGCAAACTCTCTGAGCCTCAGTATCTTCATCTGTAAGATGAGTACATTACCTCCTACCTGTCTACCTCTAGGACTGTTGCAAGGATCCAGTGATGTTCGAATGTGGAATCCCTTTGCTGAGTGTGTTGTGGCGACCAGATGGGAGGGAGGGGTCACCGTCTGAGATAGGCAAGGGTGTGGCAAGACTTGTTCCCTCTGCACAGCTGGGGTCAGATGCGCTTTAACTTAGCTGACTGCAGGTGGGTCTGCACACATCAGGCAGATCAAAGGGGGAGAGAGCTTACAGGAGGATGTTATGCAGCAAAAAGGGTGAGTATGAGTCAAAGTGTCAGTGAGGGAGTGGGAGTGTGTGCAAAAGACTGTGTACGTGTGTGCGAGAAAGAGTGAGAGAGAGAGGAGATGGCTCTTTGAATAAACAAGCATGAAGACAACTTTATCTGCCTATTTGCCTACATCCATGTGCTCAGCATTTATGTACCGAGCACTACTCTGGGCCATGCTCATCACTAGACCCTGGACACATTGACAACTAAGATGCCAGCCCTCTGTCAAGGAACTTGCAGTCTGATGGGGCACAGACCTAGCAGACAGCCACCACCTGGACATCATGCTGAAAGCTGGAGTGGTGTGTAGGGCACAGAGGAGGGGCGCCTAGAGCAGACTAAGGGGCTCCTCCAAAAGTAGCATCCAGTGAGATGGGAAGGAGGAGAAGGAGACGGAGCTGGGCAGAGGAGCAGCACTGAAGTGTCAGCCTCGGCAGAGAAAACACCTGGCAGGTCAGGATGGCTCCCCCTTCTCCACTCAGAGTCCCAGAGACTGTGTAACACAGAAAGGGGCTCCACAGGGACCAGCCCTAGGGGCCCTGGCCTTCCTCCAACTTGCTTCAGGCCTGAGTTTTCTGCAGCTGGGGCTAGGGAGGCCACCATGGCAGGCATCTGGGAGGATCGAGTCTTCACTGTGTCTGGCCTCCATCTCAGCTCAGCAAGGAGGGCCAAGTGTTTACACAGTCCTGGCTCTGTGCCAGACACGCGCTGGGTAACTGGTGCTCTGCCCAACCAGGTGTTTGCTAAATGTTTGTTAAATAAATGACAGTGGGAGCGGGGCCAGGCCTGGATCCGGGGAGGGGAGAAAGTTCTGTGGAGATGCCAGAAAAAGCTTTCTAATGTATAGACCTGCCCCAGATGAATTGAGATTTGGCCCTACATAGACACGTTACCTTTGCTTAATGATTTCTGTTTTAATTGTGATTTCACTTATTCATTATTCATTGCACTGGGTCCTAGATTTGCAATAATCCAGCATTTATGAGAAAGATTTTTCTTTGTTCCTT
This sequence comes from Dugong dugon, assembly GCA_030035585.1. Classification (NCBI taxonomy): domain Eukaryota; kingdom Metazoa; phylum Chordata; class Mammalia; order Sirenia; family Dugongidae; genus Dugong; species Dugong dugon. The sequence goes on along the minus strand of CM057460.1, from coordinate 161,611,834 downwards.
TTGGGATTGGGGAATGTAGAGATTCTATTGGACCAGGTACTCCCACTGGTCCTGGGAACAGCTTGCTGCTTCTTGCCAGCCTTGAGAATAGCTGGGGGACAAGGAGGGCTCAACACCACCCCTCCCTGTGCCCTGTCCTGCCTGGTCCTGGGCCTTGACCACCTCTCCCTTGCTGCCTGCAATCCCCTTCCCCATCGGCTGCAGACACCAGCTGGCGTGATCCCTCCTTGGTGTCCTGTTGTAGAGGTGAAGAGATCAGGTCTCCCAGCTCACACATCTCATTGACCTTGAACTTTCCCTTCATAACTCTGGTCACAGTCTGCCAAGCGCTATCTTCCCCTCTAGCTTGAAGCTCCATGACGGTAGGGATAACATGTGTTTTCCTCACCACTGTAGCCACAGCTATGAGCATAGCACCCAGCACAGACTAGGTGCTTTACAAACAGTATTAACTGAATGAAGCACCACTCCAGGGGCACCGATGCCAGGTGGAAGCACTGAGAGGAAGCTGGGAGGTAGGGGCGTCCTAGGAAGCAGCAGGAAACACCTGTCACCAAGGTACCCAGTGAGGGTTTTCTGAACTCTGTGCAGCTTCAGGGGCTGAGTTTGTGACACGGGGTGAGCCTCCAGCCAGGTAAAGCATCCAGGACTGGGCCTGAGCTTCCCTAGAGTCTAGGGAAAGTGTTTCCATTGCCCCAAGAGGGGAAGCTGGATGGGTGGATCCTAGTGCCCTCACCCCTTAAATTTTGCTTTGATTTGTTTTGCATACTAGATTTCTCTGAAATTTAAAGCATTTCCCTGCTTAAAAAAAGAAGAAAAAAAAAGTTTGCACACCACTAATGCAGTGGAAAGTGCAGTTAGTTGCCAGATGAACATCCCTGGGTGCTCTGCACATTGGCTGGAGAACCTCGCTCTGGGCCCCTCGCCTGTCTGGCCTCAGTTTTCTAATCTGTAAAATGGAATCATAGTACCATCCTTATAGGATTAAACGAGATTGTGTTTATGAGGCTCCTTGCATAATACCTACCTACCCACCAGTTGCCATCCAGTTGATTCCAACTCATGCGCATCAGAGTAGAACTGTGCTCCACAGGGTTTTCAATGGCTGATTTTTTAGAAGTCAATCACCAGGTCTTTCTTCCAAGGTACCTCTGGATAGACTTGAATCACGGCCAGTCTTTTAGACAGCAGCCAACTGGCTTAACTGTTTGTACCACCCAGGGATTCCCCTTGCATAATACAAAACAAACCAAACCCATTGCCATCGAGTTAATTCTCCTGTATAATAAGTATGCAGTAAATGTTAGTTGATGTAACTGCTCCTATTAGCTGATACTCTCATTGGCAGTGAGCACCTCAGGGCAAAGATTCTGTCTCAGTCTTCAGCGCCCAGCACAGAGACTCTGAGAGCAGAATGGACTCTTAGAACACTTGGCCTGTAAGCGTATGGCCCTGTCACTAAGTTACTGGGTGACTTTAGACCATTTGCTTCCTCTCTCCCCACCTTGTTTTCCTAAGGCCTAGCCTAGCACTGAGAGTCAATTTCTGAGTCATTGTCCTTACCTGATTCCCTTATTAGGAGGATGAGCTCGATTCCCAGAGCCAGGCCTGTGTCTGCTGTTTGAATTAGGAGCAGCCCAGCTACTGGTTCGGCTGCCTGGTTAAACTGGGGCTCTAGGGACCCAGCCTCTTCCTGCGCAGCCAGCTCCTCCTACCCTCCTACAGAGTAACACAGACCGCTGCACAGAGCCAGAAGGTAGACAGGCTCCACTCTGGCTGGGGAGGCTTAACCCCATCTTCTTCTGCACACTGGCAACAAATCTGTCACCCTCAGCACAGATGGCAAGGCAAAGCAAACAGGGAAAGAATCCAATCCAGGAGAGCTTCTAGTGTCATCCAGGCCACCCATGGCTTGACGGCCACTCAGCTCGAGAGGGACTGGGGAGGTTGACCTTATAAGATTTATCTCAAGGACACTGGCCTGGAGTCCCAACTCCTCTTCCCACACGGCCCAGGCTGCTTCTCTCTGGGAGAGGCAGGACCTCAGCTGCAGACCCCATCTAAGACATGCCGTTCCTCTTGCCTCCTCCCCATCGATGTTCAAGATGCTCAAGACCCTGACCTTGGACCTGGAAATGGGCTCTGCATCCTGGCAGGACAGGCTTGAGTCCTAACTCTGCCATGTACCAGCTTTGTGAGCTTGAGTAAGCCTCATAGCCTCACTAAGCCAAGGTTCCTTGTATTAATTGGGGATAATAATAATATCAACCTCACACAGCTATTTTTTAATTTAAGAAGAACAATGCAAGGGCAGGGCCAGCACCCAATAGGGCAAGTGCTGACCTTGACTTGGGTGAATCAGAGAGTAAATGTCTCCTTTAATTTTGCACTCTAGATGTCTATCTCCCTTGCCTCACCCTAGTCCCAGCCCTGGAAGTAGGTGCTACAATAACCATTTTAATAGGTAAGGAAATTGACTTTTAGCAAGGCCAGATTACCCCACTGGTGAGAGCAGCAGTGGGATTAGAACCTTGGTCCTGTTGGTGCCCAGACCAGGCACTGTCCTCTCCACTCCTCAGAGCTGGGGGAGATGCCCCTGTGTACACTGTTCCCCCCTGCCACCCATAGAGAGCCCCCTGGCTTTCCACTGATGTTCTTGGTGGTTTTGTCAAGAACTGTTGTACCAAGTGGGTCTCTTCAGAGCAGCCACCTGTTGTGCAAGGAGTTGGGACAAATTCTGTAAGATGGCATGGTCTGGGTTAAGGAATAAGCTTTAGCAAGATAGCTACACACGTGGTCTCCAGCATCTCCATCACCTCTTGGAGAGGTTTGCCGAGGCCAGGGCAACTGCAGGATGCTGAGTAGGCAGGTGTGAGGAGTGGTCTTGCCAGTGGGGAAGTAACAAGGTTTTTGCACCAGGCAGTCTGGAATTGGGGTATTGTTGTTGTTAGTTGCTGTCAAATCGGCTCTGACTCATGGCAACTGTTTGTACAACAGAACGAAATGTTGCCTAGTCCTGCGTCATCTTAACAATCTTCGTAAATTTGAGTCCATTGTTGTGCTATTGTGTCAATCGATGTCATTGAGGCCTCATTTTCACTTACCTTTACTAAACAAGTCCTTTTCTAGCAATTGGTCTTTCCTGATAATGTGTCCAAAGTAATTGAGTCAGGGTCTTGCCATCCTCGCTTCTGAGGAGCATTCTGGTTGTATTTCTTCTAAGACTAATTTGCTCTTTCTTCTGGCAGTCCAGAGTGTATTCAACACCGTGACTGTTGATTAGAATTGTCTGGGAAAGCAATGGCCTTGACTCTGGGGTTCTTGGGACCTATGAGATGTCCCAGTGTCCCTTGCCAAAAGGAAGAAGCCACCCATCCTACAGGAAGCTCAGTGAGGGCACTGCCCCCTTCTGGGAGAAGCGAGAGTCCCCCCCACACCCAGGTCCAGCCTGCTCACTGTCCAGGCAGTGCAGGTGAGCCCCAAGGTCATGTCCAAACAGCCCCCTCCTTGCATCCCAGGCACCCACCCCCGGGGTGCTCATGCCTTGTCAGAGGCAGAAAGTTCAATCACTGGGGGCTCTGTGTCTGTGACTGCATCCCCAGGTCCCAAGCCAGAGCTGCCAGGGTGGGAATGTGCTAACCTTGGCTCTCCTGATGCCCAGCAGTCTTCATCCCAGCCTACCCATCTCATCAGCATCGTCCCCTCTGTAGTAGGCCCATCACTTCCTAATCCATTTCAGCTGGCCAGTTGCTCTCTGGGTTCTCCATAGCCCTGTGGCAGAGGGGAGAGAGGAAGGTGGAATCTCCCGCCACCCACCAAAGCTGCCTGTCTCTGAGGCTCCCAGCCTTTCCTCCCGATTGCATAATACCAGGCACGAATAATTTGTTCAGGGCTGCTTATCCCAGCACTGATGCACAGACATCCTATTAAGTTCAGGAACACGGGGGAGCAGCTAGTTTGTTTCAAATTAAAAGTAGCTGGAAATGGACCCGTCTGGCCAGGGGGACCATGGGCTGTGACACCAAGGTACAGTCAAACCAGGTCTTAATTAACTTGGCCTTTGGAGGCCAGGGGTCCCTTGCCAAGCAAGCATGACCCTCGTCTTTCCCAGTCTTCTCTGAGTCCCCCATGCCCCAGCCGCAGAATCTTCCCTGGGCTACCTCCCTCACCAGGACACAGGTCCCAAGTCCCTGAGAGAGATGTGGTTCCTGTATTAATCTGCCAGGGCTGCTATAACAAGTTACTACAAAACATGTTGACTGAAAACAACAGAAATTTATTTTCTCACAGTCTGGAGTCCAGAAGTCTGAAATCAAGTTGTCAGCAGAGTCACACTCCAACTGAAGGCTCTAGGGGACTCCTTCCTTGCCTTTGCCAGCTCCTGGGAGCTCCAGGGGTTCCTTGGCTCATGCTGCATCACTCCAGTCTCTGCCTCTATCTTCCCGTGGCCTTCACCTCTATCTGTCTTCTCCTCTTCTGGCTCTTGTAAGGATCCTTGTCATTGCATTCAGCACCCGTCCAATTAATCTGAGATGATCTCATCTCACTGTCCTTAACTTGATGACGTCTGCAAAGACCATTTTCCCAAATAAGGGCACAGTCACGGGTTCTGGAACATGGGCCTAACTTTTCAGCCAACATTCAACCTAGTACAGTTCCCAAGGGCAGAGGTAGTGGTTTGAAGTAGCCAAGGAAAGCAACAAGGTGCAGGGGAAGAAAGAACATCGCTCTGGAATCAGAAAGACTTGGGTTCAAATCCCACCACCTCCTAGCAGGGGAGCCACTTCCCATCCTGAGGCTCAGTGTCCTCCCCTGTAACATGGGGCTGTTGGGAGACGGGAGATGACGGATGTGACGTGCACAGTACCAGGCACATAATGGCTGCTCAGTAAAAGTCAAATTCCTCCCTTCTCTTCTCATGTAATTAAACCTTGAACTTGTAGCCTGGAGAAATGAGGCAGAACTGAAAGAAATAAGGCTGCAGGTCAAGTCTTCTTCCAGCTCTTCTCTAGACGTGCTGCTGCTGCTCCAAAGCTATACCCTCTGCCCTCATCGCTCTCAGAGACAAGTTCTGTTATGGAGATTGTCAGCATCTGAAATCATCCTTTTTATTCAGTTGTTTATGCATTTATTGTCCTTCTACCACCATGAGAATGTGAGCCTCACAAGGACATTCTCTGTGTGGATTTTGTTTATAGCATCTCAACCAATTGTCACTGAGTCTACTCTGTTTCATGTGTGTCAGAATAGAAGTGTGCTCCATACGGTTTTCAGTGGCTGATTTTTCAGAAGTAGACCGCCAGGCCTTTCTTCAGAGGCATTTCTGGGTGGACTTGAACTGTCTATCTTTCATTTAGCAGCTGAGTGCATTAACCATTTGTACCTGCCTACAGTGTCTCAAGCATCCAATAAATGATGAATAAATGCTTTTCCTGCTCAGAAATTCAAGCCATGTGACTGGAGCCTCATTTTGAACCCTGGTCTTTGTCAGACCAGTTCTGAGGCCCCCCACTCCCCATCTCCCTATTATGAATTTCTGTGCTTGAGTTTTTACAGAAACAGTCAGCCAGAGTGACTTCGATGAGATGGGGGCGGGGGTCAGTGCAAGGCCAAGGGCCCGATCCTGCTCTCATCCCAGACTGGGCCCCTGTCCTCTGCTCCTCAGGCTCTCTCTGTGGTTGACCCTGCAGTAGCAGGCCCATCACTGCCAGATGCAGTTCAGAGGGCAGGTTCTCAGGCAATGTTGGGTTTCCTCCCCAGGGTCCGTGTGCACCCCAGCCAGAAGGGCAGGAGGGGGATTCAGGCCCCACATAAGGGCAGGGAGCTGGAGAGAGGATGTTGCTGGGAGAGGAAGCAGAGAAGAGGAAATCATAATGGCTCCCGGGCCGGCTGGATAGAAAAGGGAGCCGGGACCCCAGGAGCAGCCTTGAGGGAAGGTGTTCACTGCCACCAATCACAGCCTGCCCTGTCATCCACACAGGGCCCCCTTCGAGAGGCAGAAGAAAGTCTGCATCCTCAATTAGGATGAAGGCAGGAGAACAACAAACACAGAGTCAATCCTGGTCCTTTCTGTGAAGCCGCAGAGTTTCCACATTCTGTTCTTATGGCACAATGAGCATTTTGGAGCCAGACCTGGGTTCAGATCCAAATTCTCAAATTTGCTCACTGAGCCAGTGGCTTCCTTTCCCTGGGCCTTAATTTTCTTCATCTCTGCAATGAGGGAGTTGCTAATTTCAAAGGTCCTTTCCAGCTTTGGAATTTTAAGATTTAATAACAATGACTCAACAGTACTTACGGGGTCTGTTCTGTATCTGATCTTGCCCTAAGCACTTTGCACACACCGATTAATGTGCACGAGAACTCTAGAAGGTGGAGTGCTCTTATGAACACCGTTTACAGATAGGAAGTTCTGAGCTTCGGAGAGGGGAAGGGCCTAGCTCGGAGTCACACAGTCAGCATGGGACGGAGCTGGGATTTCAACCTGGGGATGTCTGTGGACCCTTACCCCCACCCCCACGCCATGTTTGTTGTTGCTGTTAGCTATTGTTGAGTTGGCCCCTGACTCATGCTGGGGCCACATGTACAATAGAATGAAACGCTGCTGGGTCCTGCGCCATCCCCATGATCAGTTGTGGATTGGACCGTTGTGATTCATAGAGTTTTCACTGACTGATTTGTGGCAGTAGATCACCAGGCCTTTCTTCCTAGTCCATCTTAGTCCAGAAGCTCCACTGAAACCTGTTCAGCATCACGGCAACATACAAGCTCCACTAACAGATGGGTGGTGGCTGTGGATGAGGTGCATTGGCCAGGAATGGAACCTGTGGTCTCCTGCATGAAAGGTAAGAATTCTACCATTGAACCGCCACTGCCTCATTCATTATACTCCCCCCATTTCTAAAACTCATATCCTGGATAGGAAGACCATGGAGAAAAACATCATTTTCTTCCCACTTTGGCCAAGAGGTACCACACACACTCATGTTTTAGAAATCAAAGTTTCAAGGCCTCAATTCTGATTGAAGGAACACAGTTCTGGAGGATTCCCCTAAGACCAGATCCCCCCAGTCTACACTCCAAACCATTATCCACAGATCATCTTTTACCATCAAACAACAAAAAGTGTGGGTGAACTGATCCAACAGCCAAGACTGAAAAAAGAAAAAAAAAAGAAAGAAACCTGCCCCCTGCCCCCCAAGCAAGCATTTCAAGATATAATTTCAATTTGGCCAATGTTTATTTCTTGCTGGAATGAGGTTGGTTGGAAACCGAGGCAGGGAATTGGACAAGAGTCCAGGGGGTAGATGTGATTTGGCAGGGGCTGGTGTCTAAGAGGCTGGGGTGAGACCATCCCAATTTTCTTTATGTAATCTTTTGATTAACCCTGGGCCAGTCTGAGTGACATGTTTCAAAGTGTCTACACGTGGCAGGCAGGGCCAGCGTAGGCTTGCCACTCGGTATCTGCGAACATCAGCTTGGAACTGGCTGTCACTTGGAATCTGAAATGTTTCTAAAGCCACAAGGCATATTGGATTGCAGAATGATTGGCAACATCCTTGTGCTGATTAGCTCTGCACATGTCTTGTGAATCCAGAAACAATGGCCTCTTGTTTCAAACACAGTAGTAACCATAAGAGGAATAATAATTGTGATCATTCAATGAGTGTTATCTGTTTGCTGGGGGCTTGACAAGTATTCCTGTGTTTAATCCAGCCCTAGCCCTGTGAGTTGCATACTATTTTTATCCCAGCCTGAGGCTTGGAGAGGTTGAGTAACTTGTCCAAGGTCACAAAGCCAGGGTAGTGACTCCAACGTCCACATACAGTACCATTCTTCTGCTCAAATCCCCCAGCACCGTCTCCCCCAGAGTCAACTCTTTGCAGAGCATCATTCCCATATTTTTAAAATACACAACAGACTGCATAATCCCTTCACACAAAACCCTGCCTCCAGTGGCTTCTTGACACACTTAGAGTCAATGTGTGGCCAACATCCATTGAAGCAGCAGGCAAGAAATCAAATAACATACTGCATTGGGCAAATCTGCTGCAAAAGGCCTCTTTAAAGTTTAAAAAAGCAAAGATGTCATTTTGAGGACAAAGATGTGCCTAACCCAAGCCAAGATCTTTTCAATCACTTTGTATGCATGCGAAAGCTGGACAATGAAAAAGGAAGGCTGAAGAAGAATTGATGCGTTCAAACTGTGATGCTGGCAAAGAATATTGAATAGACCATGGACTGCTGAAAGAAGGAACAAATTAGTCTTAGAAGAAATATAATCAGAATGCTTTTTAGAAGTGAGGATGATGAGCCATCGGCTCATTTACTTTGGTCAAGTCATCAGAAAAGACCAATTACTAGAAAAGGACATCATATTTGGTAAAGAAAAGGGTAAGCAAGAAAGAGGGAAACCATCAATGAGATGGATGACACAGTAGTTGCAACAATGGACTCAAACGGACCAACAGTCATGGAGATGGGGCAGGACCGGGCAACAGTTGGTTCTGTTGTACATGAGATCACCGTGAGTTAGAGCTGACTCTACAACAACTAACAACAGGCTTTATGTGATCCTCAGCATTCCTCTGTTCTTTCTCTCATCTCACTTCTCCTCCCAGTGACACACTCCGCACATGAAGCCATGTTGCTCTTGGTGGAATACCCGGGTCTTTCAACCTCAGGGTCCTCACAGTTACTGTTCCCTCATTGCAGGTGCTATCCCCAGACTTCCCCTGGCTCTCTCCCTCACTTTATTCAAATCACCTCCTGTCTATAGTAGCCCCCTCCTTCTTATCTTCCCATCACCCCCTCCAAAACCAGCATTTTCTATCTTCTACCTTTGCCTTGTTTTTCTGCCCAGCACTTACTGTTCCCTGCAATTACATGGTGTATTTATTCACGTGTTTACAGTCCAGCTCACCGTTTAACAGTCCATCTCAATGAGGACAGGCACATTCATTGTTGTGGCCATCCCTACACTCCCAGTGCCTAACACAGGGCTGGCATCTAGCAGGCCCTCAGCGGAAGTTGAGATCTTGTCGAGGCAGATGAGAAGCCCAAGGCCCAGGGGAAGGCCACGTAGCAAGCTGGATGCAAAACTTTGAACTTGGATTTAAGCCTCTGGATTCTCCTTCCATTTCCTAGAAGCTCTGCCCTGCACATCCTTTAAAGGTCCTCATTCTACATCCAGACTTCCCATGTCTATCTGTCCATCCACAGATCATTCTATCCATTGGCAAGGCCCCTGATGTTCCTACATCCAGGACAAGAGGATTTAAATTAGCTGTCTTGCCATTCCACCCACATACTAAAAACTCCTCTCCTCAGTGACTGTGGCTTTTGGGCTGACTTATGGAGCCCTGGTGGCACAGTGGTTAACAGCTATGGCATGCTATGGCTGCTAACCAAAAGGTCAGCAGTTCAAATCCACCAGCCACTCCTTGGAAACCCTATGGAGCAGTTCTATTCTGTCCTAAAGGGTCGCTATGAGTTGGAATTGACTTGATGACAATGCATTGATTAACCTTTGACTCAAGCTTACCATGGAGAGACAGGAGAACCTTCGCCAGTGAAAGGGCTGGCAAGGCTTCCCAGAGAGGCTCCTCTATGAGGGCATGAAGTGACATGTCACCAGTGAAGGCCTCTGAGGGTTACAACACAGCTGGCTCCCCCTAACCATGTCCCCACTAGCCCCTGAGGGTCTAGGACCTCCTGAGAACATGAGTTCTGGAGTTCGTCGAACTGCTAATCCAATCACCATCATTTACAAGCTGCATAATCTTGAGAAGGTCCATCACCCCTTTGAATCTTGGTTTCTCATGGTAAAATGGGCATAACAATACCCATCTCACAAGTTTATTGAAGTAATGGACTTAAAGTGTTTATTGCAGTGCTTCTTTCATATTATGTAAGTGCTCAACAAATTATAGGATGTTTTTGCTATTTTTATTATGGTTGTTTATGAGCACTGAGCTTAAGTCTCCTCCCGTTTACATCCTCATCAAATCAGGGGCCTCCCAGGTCTTGGAAAATAACTGGTTGACTGAAAGGCTAACCCCAGTAGGCCAGAAAAGAATCAGAGATTTCTTCTGCTTTCTCTTTTCCTTCCCTTTCTCTAACCGGAATCACAGGGTGACAGTGACGAAGGGTCTTATTCTAGGCAGATAGAATGGAAGGGCCAGAATTCCATTCAAAGAATGATCTTAAAATCCAGAACCTTTAAAGTCTTCTGTGCACCATTCAGTCCAGCTCCGCACCCCATCCGTGTCCCACTCACACCAATATTCTCCTAACCAACCAGTTGCTGTCAATACAGTTTCGGCTCATGGCAAACCCACATGTGCAGGGTAGAACTGTGCTCCGTGAGGATTTTGGTGGCTGATTTGTTGGAAGCAGATGACCAGGCTTTTCCTCCAAAGTACCTCTGGGTGAGTTCAAACCACCAACCTTTCAGTTAATAGTCGAGCTCAACATTTGTACCACCCAGGAACGCATCCTACTGATAAAAAAATCGGAAGAGGAGCAGCAAAACCTTAACTTTATATAATCCAGCTGGGGACAACCAGGCATAAGGAGGAGGCATAAAACCTGAGTTTGATGACAATCTCCTGTGGCCTGGGCCATACTCCCTCAGGGTAGTTTACACCTTGGAGGGGAGAGGCCAGCCTGAATCACAAAGCTCTGCGCAGGTAGGTGAGCTCTAGCAGTACATTCAGCAACATCTTGTGAGTTAAAGGCCGGAAACTGAAGATTCTCTGGCACTACCTGCTGGCCTCCTGCCCTGCGTGGCCACCGTGGTATGGCACTAAAGGCATGGGATCTGCCAACAACAACCAGTGCCTATGGATCACACCTTGGATGTTGACATCCGGGTGGTGCCGCCATGATGTCTGAATGGTCTGCTAAGAGCCTGAGTGGTCAGCTACGCAGAGGAAGCCAAGGCCACAAAGGCAAAGTGAGCAGCATATAAGACTCCTTCTAACACTCCACCCCCACATGCCTCTGAGGCCAGAGTAGGGAAGGCTCTTGAACTAGGTACCATGGGCAACTGGCTAGTAGCTGAGGCATAGGGATAGGGGGATGATCCAAAGGTGGGGACCACCCCACAGACAGCTCTTCAAGCCCACACAGTCAGCGGCTCAGGCCAAGAGCAGGCAAAGCCCCACACCTCTTCAGCTTCTTCTCTGCACTTCCACTCTCATGGCTTCACCTCTAGGTGGAGATTCCCAAGTCTCTCTCCCTTGTCTTGGCTTTTCTCTCAAGCTACAGGCTTTCAGGAGACTCCTGGGGGCATGGCATGGGCCCCTTCTTATTCATTTAAGAATGCCCAGCACCAAGCACAAGGCCTGTCATAGAGTAGGGGCCCAACAGATGGATGAACAGAGGAAGGAGGGAAGGAAGAAAGGAAGGAAGAAAATAAGGCAGGAAGGAAGGAAGGTAAGAAGGAACGAAGGAAAGTAGGTAGGAAGGAAGGAAGGATGGACGGACCAGTGGACCCTTAGTAGCCTCTTCTCAATCCTTGTAAAACCAAAGCGGACCTCTCTTTTCTGACTTCACTATTTCTCTTGAACTGTTATCTTGCTCATTAAATACTATTGATTCTTTCTTCCTAGCATCTCTCCTGTCTGTCACTTGCTTTCCATTCTCAATGACATCCCTAAAGTCCAAACCCTGTCACATCTCACCTGCTGTGCTGCAGCAGTCTGCAGATACATTTCTTCCCATCCCTCCCCCTCCTGTCTCCTCCACACCACGGCCAGACAGAGACAGTCCTCATCCCTTTGACCAGGAGCCCTACTTTTAGAAATCCATTCTAAGCAAATATCAGAGACATGCACAAAGACTGTCATTCAGAGGTGGTCATCATGGCATTGCATTACTTACTATACTAGAGTGAAAAATTGAAGACCTAGTCCAAAAAACGTGAGTGAAATAAATTTTGGTTGTTTTGGCTGATGGAATGCTATTCAACCTCTGGAAATATTTTTTTCAAGAACTATTTAATAACATGCACAAATGATCTTGAAATAATATTAGATAGAAAAGCAGGATACAAAACTCTATACACAATATGGTCCCAATCTGTGAGTACATGTGTGTACTGAAAGAGTAAAACAGAAAATATATAAACTGAAATATTAACATGGATTTTAGTTGGGATTAAATGGTATTTTAAAGTTTTTGATACTTACCTGTATTATCTGAACTGTTTTCAATGAGCACGTATATTTTAATCAGAAACTGTAAAGATAGTCCCTGAATATACATCTTTAATTTTATAATTCTTCTTACTACCATCAATAAAAGTTGTTCTTTCAAAGACTCTATGCTCCTGCCTGTCCACTCCATTTTAGAGGGAACCCCAAACTCCTAGGCCTGGTCCTCACAGCCCGCATCCTACTCTCCGCCCACCTTCCTGTTGGTGTCTCCCCTCTTGCACAGACGTTCTCTTCCAGCCAGACTAGTCACCACATGGTTTCCAAACTGGCTTTGTGGTTTATGTCCCTGAACCTCTCAAATGGTTAAAAAACAAAACAACAAATCCAGACAGAGAGAGAGCGCTGATGGTAGACTGGTGAGCATAGCTGCCTTCCAGAGAGAGAGAGAGAGGAAGGAAGCAATGTGGTGATGCAAAGTGAAGGGAATGGATGCTCATAGTACTAATTTAGCAACTCTTCTATAGTTGGACATTTTCAATATAAATGCTTGGGAGAAGTAACCAGTCTGAAAAAGCTACATATGTATGACTCCAATGATATGAAATTCTGGAAAAAGAGGAACTATACATAGAGACAGACCACTGGTTGCCAGGGGTTGGGGGTGGGGTGGGAAGGGGTGATTGGAGGAACACAGGGCATTTTTAGGGCAGTGAAACTATTCTGTAGGATACTGTAATGGTGGACACACGACGTTATGCATTCAAGATCCATAGGACTGTACAACATAAAGATTGAACTCTAATGTAAACTATGGACTTAATAATGTATCAACATTGGTTCATCAATTATAACAAATGTATCACAGGAATGTAAGATGTTAATAATGGGAGAAGCATTGTTCCAGGGGGCAGGGAGTACATAGGAGCTCTGTACTTTCTGCACGATTTTTCTATAAACCCAAAACTTCTCTAAAAATAGAATATATTTTAAAAAAAAGTTAGGGGAATAAAGGAGCAGTATAGTACAGTGTTTAAAGACATAGGCTCCGCTATGAAGTTAGCTGGTTCAAATTCCAGTTCTAGTGCCCATTAATCAGACAGTGGTGACCTTAAGCAAGTTACTAAGTCTCAGTTTCCTCATCGGTAAAATAGGGGTGATGGAAATCACAGGGTATTTATTTCCTACAGTTGCCTACAGAATGGAATGAATGCATGCAAAGGGTTTGGCAAAGAGTCTAGAACACACAGTGTGTTAGTTTCCTAGGACTGTCGTAACAAAGTACCATAAACTGGGTGACTTATGAGAACGGAAATGTATTCTCTCACAGTGCTGCAGGCTAGAAGTTCAAGATCAGGGTGGCGGCTGTGCTGATTCCTTCTGAGGGCTCTGAGGGAGAATTTGTCCCATGCCTCTCCCCCAGCTCCTTGGTGATCCTATCTCTGCCTCCATCTTCACATGGCTGTATTCCCTCTGTGGGTATCCGTCACTGTGTCTCTTCTCCTCTTATAAGGACATCATTCATATTAGATTAGGACCCACCCTACTCCAGTGTGAACTCATGTTAGCTTAACTGATAACATCTTCAAGGATCCTGTTTCCAAACAAGGTCATGTTCACAAGTACCGAGGGTTAGGACTTCAACATACCTTTTGTGGGGGACAGAATTCAACCCCTAAGATCTAGTAAGCACTCCATTATTGTAAACTATTAGTTTTGGTGCTAAACATAGGAATCAAATTCTTACCCATGAAGTGATTCATAATCTCTATCTCCCTAAACTGCTCAACCGTGGATCGTAACTAAGTAAAGTGATGTGGCTTTGGAATCTTTTGCTTACACAATTTTCTTTCTGCCACTAGGCTGGTAGCTCCCAAAGACCAACATCAGGCTGGGGTGATGTCCATATCTCCAGGGCCTGGTACAGTGTCTGGCACAAAGAAGATAGTCAATAAATGCCAAAACCCAAAATAATGGACTTGAACAAGATGCAGGTCATGTTTTAACATAGTTCTTTTCACCAGGGACAAGCTCGTAATTTCGCTGATGCAGCCATTTCTTTTCTCAAGGGCTTCCTCAAGATAAGACATCACCTGGATAAATTAGCTGTGGATATAGGCAGCCTGCAATTGGCATGGAAATGCAAGTTAATTTCCAATTAAACCTGATTTCTGGGCTGAGGGATCTGCCTGCCTCATGCTGAGAGGATTTTTCTGGTCAAACCTATTGTTATTGTTGGTGATGGTTCTCCCATGAAGTGGACACTCAAGGAAACTGGTCCTTGGATGCTTGGATGATTCCACGAGGCAGGGAAGTAGCCCCTGTGGGCTGGTAACTGCTTTTCCTCAGGAACTCAGTTAATACAAATCAAGAAAGTTCAAAACAAAGACAGGCAGTCTGTCCATGACCAAAATTTTTAAGGTAGAGTATTGCCAGAAAAAAGTCCCTGGGTGGTGCAAATGGTTAACACGCTCAGCTGCTAACCTAAAGTTTGGAAGTTTGACTCCACCCAGAGGTGCCTTGGAAGAAAGGACTGGAGATCTACTTCTGAAAAACCAGCCATTGAAAACCCTATGGAGCACAGTTCTACTCTGACACACATGGGTTGGAGTTGACTCAACCGCAACTGGCTACTGGTTAGTTTTACTGCTAGAAACGGATTGAGAGGGAGAAGGAGGCAAGGCATTCTCACTGATGCTAATAAGAAAGAGAAGTGGGAAGTTGCTAGTCAGAAAAAGATGGCAATAGGGAGTTCTCTGAGCTCAAAGGGAAAAGAATCTGCATAATTGGTGGAAGGAGAAATGCTTGCTCAGAGAGAGAACAAAGGCTTGTCGAGCATCTTTTATGCACCAGGCACTGTGCTAAGTGCTTCACATTCATTATTTAACTGAATCATCACAAGAACCCTATAAAGTAAGTGATGCTATACGCATTTTCTAGTTAGGAAATTGAGACTTAGGAAGATTAAATCAACTCTCCAGCATCACAGGCAAACCAGATTTGAACTCTTACTCTTCTGATCTCTTCTCCCTAAAGACTCACTCTCCAAGGACAAATACAAAATTACAGTTTAGGGTCATAAGAATAATGTCCTATTGAGCTGAAAATGATTTAAAAGAATATAAGAATGAGAAAAAAACAAACAAAAACCAGTTGCTGTTGAATGGACTTTGACTCATGGCAATCCCGTATGTGTCAGAGTAGAACTGTGTTCCATAGGGTTTGGTTTTCTCATTTTTCTTTTTTCTTCTTTTCCTAGATTGTTGCTGTTGTTAGTTGCCATCAAGCTGATTCCTACTCATGATGACTCCATGTATGTCAGATTAGAACTGTGCTCCATAGGGTTTTCAAGGCTATGACCTTTCAAAAGCTGATCACCAGGCCTGTCTTCCAATGTGCCTCTGGGGGCTTGAACTGCCAAACTTTCAGTAGGAGTCAAGTGCTTAGACATTTGTGCCACCCAAGGACTCCTCTGTAGGGTTATGAATGGCTACTTTTTTTTTTTTTTTGGAAATAGATTGACAGGCCTTTTTTCTCAGGTGCTTCTGGGTGAACTTGAACCTCCAACCTTTCTGTTAGCACCCAAACGCTTAACCGTTTGTGCCACCCAGGGATGCCAAGAATGAGAATAACCAAAAAACAAAACCAATCCCATTGCCATTGAGTCTACTTTGACTAATGGTAATCCCATGTATGATGGTAATCCCGTAGGGTTTTCGTAGCTGTAATCTTTATGGAAACAGTTGGCCAGGACTTTCTTCATGGTGTCACTGGGTGGGTTTGACCAGCCAACCTTTAGGTTAGCAGCTGATCACAAATGACTTGTGCCACCAAGGCACCTAAGAATGAGAAAAGGGCCTTTAAAATATTTTCTGAGAGAGAGTGAAACTAAATGATAACTGGGCCTCCTTGGGGCAGATGATCTGATGGAGAAACAAGTAATGCTTCCTTCTTTTTTGGTTTGCTCCCATCTTCACAGGGAGCAAGATACGGGAATCAAGTGTTGTTTTAGCTAGTGCTGCTGTAACAAAAAATACCACAAGAGGTGACTTTAAAGAACCAGGGCTTCAAGCCAGTTCATTCCAGTTCGAACCCCTGCTGAGAATTTGCATTTCTACTCCAAATATACTGAATCAGAATTTACATTTTAACAAGATCCCCAGGTGATTCTTATGTATAATAAATTTTGAGACCCACTGCTCAGAATTGGTCTCTAACCAATATCATTAGCATCTCCTGGGCACTTGTTAGAAATGCTAATTCTCAACAGGGGTTTGAACTGAACAACCTGTTCACAGTTCTGGAGGCTAAAAGTCCAAATTGGGGCTCAGCCATGCTGATTCCTTCTGTGGCCTCTTTCCTAGTTTCTGGTAACTGCCCACAATCCTTGGTGTTCCTTTGCTTATAGATGATCCTGACAAGGCATCTGTCTCCCCCTGTGTGTGTGCCTGTGTCTATTCGGTTCTTTTTATAAGACACCTCTCAGAAGCGATTAGGTTAAAGACCCATGCTACTCTGACATCACTTCATTAACACAACTCATTGTCTTAGTCATCTAATGCTGCTGTAACAGAAATACCACAAGTGGATGGCTTTAACAAAGATAACTTTATTTTGTCACAGTCTAGTAGGCTACAAGTCCAAATTCAGAGTGCCGGATCTAGGGGAAGGCTTTCTCTCTCTGTCAGCTCTGGAGGAAGGTCCTTGTCATCAGTCTTCCCTTGGTCTGGGAGCGTCTCAGCATAGGAATCTCAGGTCCAAAGGACACACTCTGCTGCTGGCACTGTTTTCTTGGTGTATGAGGTACCCCCCCCCCCCCCCCCCCCCCCCCCCCCCCCGCTGCTCGCTTCCCTTTCCTTTTTGTCTCTTGAGAGAGAAAAGGTGGTGCAGGCCACACCCCACGGAAACTTCCTTTACATTGGATCAGGGATATGACCTGGGTAAGGGTGTTATAATCCCTCCCTAATCCTCTTTAACATAAAATTACAATCACAAAATGGAGGACAACCACACAATACTGGGAATCATGGCCCAGCCAAATGGATACACACTTTTTTGGGGGACGTAATTCAATCCACGGCAGTCATACGTACAGGTACAGGGGTTAGGACTTCAGCATAACTCTTGAAGGACACAATTCAATCCAGAACAAGTGTGATGGTCCAGCTAGGGCTAAGAGGCTTCCACGAGGTCAAGAGCTCCTCTGCAGGATCTAGCTGCTTCCAGTCAATGAGGTTCCAGCTTGTGGCTCAGGGAATTTGAATTCCAGGGGATGAAAAGAACCAGAGAAAGGGAGTAAAGGAAGATGGCCAGCACAGTCACAGAAAAACAGGTTAGAGACCAAGAAGGTCACAAATGGCCCAATTTTCATTAATGATAGCAAAGGATATGCAAAAGCCATATCTAAATGAGCATGCTGTCAACACCAGAGCAAATTCTAGACTGGATTATTAAATCAAGTGTTTGGGAACTCTGGGAAAAGAAAGCAGGGATAACCTTGAGAAGTATGGGGCCTCTGACAAAGGGTCATGTCAGACCAGCCTGTTTTCCATTCTGAGTTTTAAGAGTTGCTAGTTCAGGGGGTTGCTGAGGCTGCAGTGTGCCTGAATCCCAGGTGGGCATTTTGATGGGCTGTGGGCTAGGTGATCCTGGAGCCAGGCAGACTGCAGCTGACCAAGTGGTCCCTGCCAGCCTTGGCTGTAACCACATGCAAACCCTTGCAAGATTTTTTTTTGTTTTAATTGTGGTAAATATATATGGAACAAAACATTTACCATTTTTACATCTCTTACATGTGCAATTCAATGACATTAATTATGTTCATCATGTTATTCAACTAGATCTACTGTTTCCAAATTTTCTATCATCCCTAACAGAAGTTTGGTGTCCCCTAAGCAATGAGTCCCCCTTTCCCACTGCCTCCTGCCTGCCCCTGGTAACCACTAATAAACTTTCGTCTCTGTACACTTGCAGGGCTTTTTCAAATACACGTGCCTAGGCCTCTCCCCAGGTCTGTGGATCTGGACTTTTCAGAGGTGTGACCCCTGAGTTATTTGAGAGTCTTACTCTGCAGGAAGGGGTAGCAGGGCATCCAACAGGCTCTCTCAACACTTGACCTTGTCCTGCTCAGCAGTTTTTAGTTTTGACATGGGGCAGAGACTAAGGGGCAGAATCCCAACGGTTAGGGAGTAGAGTCTGATACCATACCGTCTGTGTTTGAATCCCAGCTCTGTTATTTACTAACTTAAAAAAAAAAAGAATTTTATTGTAGCAAAATATATATAAGAAAAAGTTTGCCATTTTAATCATTTTTAAATGAATAATTCAGCAGCGTTAATTGTATTCACCACGTTGTGCAAACATCATCACTCTCTGTTCAGGCTGTTTGCAAAGTCTTGATATAAATTAGCTATTTGCTATTAATTTGCTATTTTCCAATGACAATCTTGGAATATAAATTTTGACTCACCTCTCTGATTATTTCATTTGGTTAGATTCCTAAAAGCGGGGATCAGAGTCAAGAATACTAACCTTTTAAAGGCTTCAGCCCCTTCTCTTTTCCTGGAAGCATAGGATCAGATGAGATACACAACTCCATTTTATGGGTGAGCTAGCTGAGCTCAGAAAGGTGAAGCAACTTACCCAAAGCCACACAGGTTTGTTGGAGCAGAGACTGGAATCCAGGCCTGTCTCTATGCCCTCTTGTGAGTGTCAGAACCCAGCCCGGAGCCCAAGCATTCTGATCCCCCGGCCAGGTGCCTTCCTTCCTCCTCTTCTGTAGGTTATTTCACTCCCAATTACTGAGCACTAACACATGCCAGGCTCTGTGCTAAATACTTGGAATATATTTTCTCATTTGATCCTGACCCTATGCATATTTTTATGAAAAATAACCATATTTTCCAAAAACTTTGTTGGAAACATTGGCGTTGGTTTACATTTCTGCAAATCTCTTCAGTATTGGGCTTAATAGGAGACAGCTGGATTCTCATAACTGCTCGCCCTTCAGTCTGTTAGGTTATCTATCACACATTATGCAGCTTCTGGAAAGCCCCACTGTTCACTTGTGGGAGGGTGAGAGCGGAAAAGGCAAATAACGTCTTCGTGTTATTATGGAAGTAGTTTGACTTTGCAAGTTTCCACTTTGAGAACTCCTACATTAGCCTGAATTTCTCCGTGTCTTTCTGATCCCTTTTGAGTTTTCTCAGTTCCCTAAATCAGAAAAGGCAGTGGCTGGTAAAGCACAGGACTGTTGTACTTTGTTCAAACAATATCTTCCCAAATATTTCACATAATTCAAAATTTCACCAAATTCAAGACTGACTCAAAGGACATTGGATCTTTTAATGTATCAGCCTGCACTGCCATGTAGCAATAGGATAAATGCAGTTTGCAATCCAGTCACCCAACCAGTTTGAAATTTAGAGAAATTTTGATGAATTGTTACTTTGGAGAGGGTTGCCATCATTTCAAAAAGTTAACAAAAATTAAGATTTTATTAATATTTCATATAGCACTACTTTAAATGTACATAGTTCAAATTCTTCACTGCAAAGCAGGAAGCATTTAATAACAGTGGCTGAGGGAGAAGGAAGAGCAGCGAGAAGATGGAAAGCTCCTTGAAGGCAGGACCTATGTTAGAGTCATCTCTCTGCTCCTTCCCAGACCTTCAGTTTTATGTTATTTTTGTTGTTGTTCCTTGCCTTCGAGTTGGCCCTGACTTATGGTGACCTCATGCACAATAGAAAGAAGTGTTGCCCAGTCCCGCACCATCTTCATGTTCATTGGTATGCTCAAGCCCATTGCTGCGGCCACTGTATATTTTGAGTGCCTCCCAACCTAGGAGGCTCGTCTTCCAGCACTGTATCAGAAGATATTCTGTTGTGATCCATAGGGTTTTCATTGGCTGATTCTCAGAAGTAGATCTCCAGGCTGTTCTTCCTAGTCTGTCTTAGTCTGGAAGCTCCACTGAAACCTATCCACCATGGGTAACCCTGCTGGTATTTGAAATAGCAGCGGCATAGCTTCCCGTATCATAGCAACACACAAATCACCACAGTACAACAAACTGACATATAGGTGATAGAGCTTTATGGAGAGTAGAATTTTCATAGAAGTAAAGTGAAATCTTTGCCCTCTTGCTCTCCAAAGATACAAGAGACCCTCCATTCTTTCTCCCCCTCACTGCAGCTTGGGCTGATGGGACTGAAGCTCTGCCTGAGGGCTGGGCACTTTCAGGACATCCCACAAGCATACTTCTACTTGAGCCTGGAGCTCAGCGTCTCTGTGTCTCTGTGACAATCTCCACCATATGAGCTGAGTTCCTGGGGAGGGCACATGAGAGGAAGCTGGCGGTGCACTTCTTCAGCTGTGACTCATGGGCCCAGGAAAGAAAAAGCAAAAAGGTAGAAGCACTAGACTCTCATTAGCAGAGTGTTTTATTAGGAACCGATGAGGGTTCTCTGCTCCCAGGCATTCCTCCTCAGTGTCTAACTCCATCACTCTTAAATGCCCATTATTTCAAGCTCATCCTGAGCACTAAGTTCTGTGAGAGGCAGGGGGGTTTGGATTTGAGAGAAGTAGGCCAGTCTCTGTTGACATGAAGACATTTGTCTCAAGCAAATGAAGGTCACTGTTAATAATGCATGGGGCAGTGGGGGCTGGCCATCCCCAGATGCTCATTTTTCTAGAGGGACTTGGCCTTTCTACCTGTAGGGGCACCTTGGGTATTATGAGGATTTGGAGTATTTAAGCCCCAAATGCTGGTGCATGTAAACCATGTGCCAAGTGGCCCCTTTAAGTGATTCTCCTGGTTTGGACTATCTTTAATTTTTTTTAATTAAACTTAAAATTTTGAGATAATTGCAGATTCAGTGCAGTTGTAAGAAATGGTACAGAGTGATCCTACGTACCCTTTACCTAATTTCTCTTAATGGTAACATCTTGCAAAAAAAAAACAAAAAACAAAAAACTCTACTAGAATATCTCTGTTGGGATTTTCTGAAAGGACTCAGAAGACCCTTGGGACCTCCCTGATCCCAGAAGGAAGAAACTCTGAGGAATGTTGTACTGCTTCCCCTTGGAAAGAATGTCCATAAGAACCTGGAGGGCATGACAATGCATCAGGGCACCCTGGTTGTAAGTGACAGAATTTGGTGCAGATTCCAGGTGCCCATCCTTCAGAACCCTGACCTGAACGAGGATACCACTGGGCTCCAGGGATGTAGTGCCAGCTCCCTACCTGGTCCTTGGGACTTCGGGTGGCTCTGTCCCTTAGCCCTTCATCTGAGCCTGCTCAGGTATGTGGTTAAGAGGCCAGGCTCTGGAATCACAAAGGCCTGGGTTTGAGTCCCAGATCCTCTACTTACTCTATAGATGGCCTTGGCTGATTATCTCTTGGAGTCTTCATTTTTCATAATAGCTTATCTAATACTTACCATGTGTCAGTCACTATTCTAGGGAACCCTATGAGGGAGATACTATTATTAGTTCCTATTTTGCAAATGAGAAAATTATGGCACAGAGATAAGTTCTCTGACCAAAGTCACCCAGCTAGTGAATGGCCTGCCCGGTAATACACCTTTAAAGTTTTCATAAAAACAAAAACCCAAACCTGTTGCCATCAAGTTGATCCCAACTCATGGTGACCCCATGTGTTATAGGGTAGAACTGCTCCATGGGTTTTTTTTTTTTTTTACTGTAATCTTTACAGAAGCAGATCACCAGGCATTTCTTCCGAGGTGCTGCTGGGTGGGTTCTAACTACCAACCTTTAGGTTAGTAGTCAAGCACAAACCGTTTGCACCACCCTGGGATCTTCAGAACATGACATACTTAACCACTGTTCTATATTGCTTCTCCTCATCTGTAAAATGGGCTAAGTAGTGCCTCATTCTTTTTTTTTTTTGGAGGGCAAAAATTGTGATAGCACAATGCCTGACATGTAATAAACAAAACCAGTTGCTCTTGAGTCAATTCCAACTCATGGAGACCCTGTGTGTTGCAGAGTAGAACTGTGCTCTATAGGTTTTCAAAGGCTGTGATCTTTTGGAAGTGTGTCACCAGGTCTTTGTTCCAAGGCACCACTGGGTGAACTCGAACTGCCAACTTCCAATTAGTAGCTCAGTGCTTAACTGTTTGCACCACCCAGGGATTGCTTTATGTAATAAATAAGTACCAATAAATGGTAGTTAACATTATTGTTAGTACTACTTTTGGAAGTTTCTGAGTACTCATTATTTATTGGAAGGAGCCCCAGTGGCACAGTGGTTAAGCAGTCAGCTGCTAAGCGAAAGGTCAGCTGTTCGAACCCACCAGCCACTCTGCAGGAGAAAGATGTGGCAGTCTGCTTTGTAAAAATTTAGGATTGGAAACACTATGGGGCAGTTCTACTCTGTTCTACAGGGCGGCTATGAGTCAGAATCAACTTGATAGCAACAGATTCATTATTTATTATTATTATTAATAGCTTCCATCTTGGCCACCTACTATGTGTCAAGCCCTCATTCAGCCTTCCCAACTACTGAAAAGGAGAGGTATTTCTTTTATAGATGAAAAAACTAAGACTTGGCGATGAAATTTCATGGAGGTAGAGACAGGACTCAAATCCAGGGGATGTGTCTCAGAACCGCAGCACCAGGAGAGACACCAGCCTCACTTCTCACACAGTTCAGGACTGTCCCTGACAGCTCCCTGCCAAGCAGTCCTTCACCCTGTCTGAATATCCCTGGTGATAGGATACGCGTTCCCTACACCAGTGGCCCTCATGCTTGAATGTGCATCAGAATTGCCTGCAGAGTTTGTCAAGACTAGATTGGTAGGGTGCCCCCCACCCTGACACACACACACAGTTTCTGATTAGGTAGGTCTGGATGTGGTCTGAGAATGTGCATTTCTCACAAGTACCCAGAGGGTGCTGATGCTGCTGGTCCAGGGGCCACCCACTGAGAACAGCTATTCTCAAAGAACTCTTTGGAGTAGTCACAGTAGAAGAGATGGCCGCCCTCAATTTTTCCCTTTTCGAATCTGAGACAGACTTCCCCAGCAGGCTCAGTGACCTAGAATTTCTGCAGTATCTATGTGATAACCCGGTGGGGCAGTTCATCTCTGTCCTGTGAGGTCGCTATGAGTCAGAATTGAATTGACTTGACAGCACACAACAACATATTTTCAAACTTTTTACAAAACAACGCCTGCTATTATTTTTCTGATTAAAAATATAGAAAAATAAAAACAAAAACCTTCCTATTGTTGAAAATTTAGAAAAGTACCAAAAATAAAAAGGGGGATAAAGAAGAAAATTTAAATTAACCACCATCCCACCATCTGTGGATTATCACTATTAATATTTTGACGTATTTTTGTATATTTCCTTACAACTTTTTGTTATTTATATGTATTTATTAACATTGGAATAAAAACATACATAGTTTTAGTATCCTGAAGAAAAGTAATATTTTAAATGTGCCCTATAAATGGTAGCTGCTGGTGTTTTTAATGTGGAAATAAAAGAAGGAACTGAGGTGTGCCAAGGGTGACCTCCTGTTTGGGGTGACAGGGCTTTATACCACCAGCAAGAGCAAAGGCACAGAGGTGAGGATCATTGTAGCTTGTGGGGTGAACAGTTGTACAGGGGGAAACAGGGTTGGGTCAGCTGAGTGGGGGCAGGCAGTGGAGAACTGTAATAGGCTGGCCTTGTATTCTCCTACGCACTAAGGAGCCATTGCACATTCTTGAGCAGGAAATGGCTTAACAAAGGGATTTTCCAAGGGTGAACCATGGGATGGCAGACAGGATGGATAGGAGGGATAGAGTGGAAAGGCAGAGGGAGAAGCATGGATATACAAGTGAGGAGTGGTCTTGGGGCTCCCCAGCCCCCTGGGGCTCAGTCCTGGCATGGTGTGGCGTAGATGGGTCTACTTCTGGGCCGCCAGGATAGAGAGGGACTGGTTTATCTTCACCATGACGATAATGAGGAGGCCACCGGTCAGCATGAAGGTGGGCCAGAAGAGGGAGAAGAGGAGCGCCTGGGGCCCATAGAGGCGCTGGTACAGGACGCTGGTCTCGTTCTCCCGACTTGTCCAGAAGCAGTAGAAAACCTGGCGTTCGTGGAATCTGGCTCTTACCTTCTCCACGTCGGCCCGGGCCACTGGATAGTTGTCCAGGCTGCCTGGGATGTAGGAGCACTGTGGAGGAGAAGCAAGAGTATCCACGGGCTTGGAAATCCCTTTCCACAGGGCTCAAGGGTGAGGGACTGGCATGGAGTAAAGAGTTTTGGAGTCAAGACCCCTGGGTTGGAGTCAGGACTTCTGTTTAAAGCTTGGTGGGTTGCACACTGCATAGACCTTGAGGCACCGTCCATGCAGTCACTTGTGTGAATGGTGCCCACTGGAGTTGTTCAGCTCGCAAGCTACACGGCTGTAGGCAGTGGCCCTGGTTAGAGTCCTGGCTCTGCTTCCTACTGGCTGTAGAATCTTAGGCACGTCTCTTACCCTCTGAACCTTGATATTGTTATCATTTAAATGGGTTAAAAAAAAAACAGTTGCCATTAAGTCACTTTTAACTCATGGCTACCCCATGTGTCAGAGTAGAACTGTGCTCCATAGGGTTTTCAATGGCTAATTCTTCAGAAGTAGATCACCAGGACTTTCTTCTGAGGTGCCTTGGAGGTGGGCTGCAACCTCCAAGCCAAGTGTACTAACCGTTTGCGCCACTCAGGGAGTCCTAATGGTTAACAGCAGTATCTTTTTCAAAAGATATTATTAAAGAAGGGCTTCAAACTTAACTGTCTTTGGAGAACAATGATTGAAACAAGCCAATGTGTTCTGCGTTCTGTTCAGGGGCGAGGTCACATACTCAATTGCCTATAGGGTCCGTACAGGTATGTTATCTGCAGGTAACACAGATAATGTAAACAAAGGAAGCAGGTGTAGGATTAAGGTGCTAGGTGCCAGCTGACACTTGCATTGCGAAAGTGGTGGGGCTGGGCAAAATGGAGAGAATGACTCATCCAAATTGGCAGTCACCACTCCATCCAGACAATTAATGCCATACCATCAACAAGACCTGCCGTAGTCAGATCTCCAGCATTTCAACAGAAGCCAGAAAACCAGATTTTAACATGAGCTCTCATGCTGGTTTTAAAATATTGGCAAACATTCGGATTGAAAACCCTTTAAGGTCTGACCCTGTGCAAGCCAAACAAAATATGTTGGTGTTTGACACTGAGGTTGCAAGGAAAGACAGAATGTGTTTAACAGAGCTCTCAGCAGGCAGAGCATGATACACATTCAATTCTGTCACTGATCATTATTAGTAGGGACCTTCTGGTCTGTTCAGATGAGGCCCAGATTGAAAGCTCAGAAAAAAAACACATGGTGGAGACCCAGGTTTTATCTGGATTCTGTGCCAGGAGACCTGAACGTGGCTATGTGAGCCACTAGAAGATGTTCTGCAGGCATGGCCCCTCACATCACCTGCAGCAGAGTACCTGGAGGGCTGGGAATAAGCCCAGGTTCCTACTGAATCTGAGTCACTGAGGGTGGGGCCCAGGAGTCAGATAATTCTTCATGCACTAGTTTGAGCACCATGTCCAAGATTAAACCATGTAAAAGTGAGACTCAAATGGCAATGTTGAGACAGCTTCTCCTCCAGTCTCACTTACTCTCTGGATTGGAGTGAGGTCCCCCACCCCCACACCTGTCTGCCCTGAGAGAATTCAGTCCAGCAGGACAGAGGATGGTTGCATCATGGTTTGACCCTGAGAAAGAGGTCAGGGGGCCACTGCCTCCAGATATGAGTCCCTGTCCAACCAGGGAGCAGCTGAGACTGTGAAGAAGCTGGCTCCTGAGGAATCTTTCATTCAGAGCTGTTGAGCACTCAGAGGCAGGTGGATCCAGAGTCCTGAGCTGAGACCCAGGGGGCTTGGGCCAAGTCTCCCCAGCATCTCTGACTGTGACCTTGGGCAGCTACTGGATGAGCAAACGTATGGCTATGGAGACAGACAGGCCTGGGTTCAACCACCAGTTCCAAGTTGTATGAAATTGGCAAGTTCCACAATCTCTTGGAGTCAGCCACAGTAGGGATGTGAGATGACAGCAGAGTGACAGCATTGTGGGGATTAAATGAGATGATGTGTGCCAAGTGCTTAGATCAGAGCCCAGCCCAGGTAAATGCTCAATAGGTGGAAGATGCTATTGTTATTATTAATAACATCATTGTTGACTTATATATGATATTGCAACAGCCCCTCTCCTTATTAAAGTTGGGCTCCATGATGGCTCTGAGGGGGCTTGTGCTCACCCCTGGGCCTCACTGTACCCCTTGTCTGCTTGCAGTTACTCTGGATCCTTATTCTGGCCTGTTTGGAAAGACGCTGGGCAGGAGTTTGCTCTCAGAGCCAAGCCCAGACCCAGAGCCTGTTTGCCTCCTCTTCCCCCTGCCGTGGTCCAGCTAACCCTGAGTGACCCTCAGCACTGACCACAGGAAGGACTTAGAACTCCCCCAGGATAACTAAGTCTTCCAGCAGAACATGAGAGCAGACGGGCTGCCTCGTCCACAGAGTAGGAGTTGGGAGACAACCTTGCCCGGTCTTTCACCTGTGATTCCAGAGGACACCCAGCTGCCCTGGATCACCATCTCCCTGCGCTTGTGAGCACTGACCCACTACCCAGCTGCTTGGCAAAAGCATGAAGGGCACTTCCACCCCTCACCAGAATGGCAGTCTGCCATGAACCCTGGTCCTGGCAGTGCCTGGGTACTGTTGGTGGCAGCCAACGCTGTCCTTCCAGGACCAGCCGGAGCTTGTCTTACATGCTGTTGACAGCTCACTCAGGGGTTGACCTAGCCTCTCTCTCCCCCTGAGCTGGCAGCCTCAGGATCAGGGAGGCAGCCTGCCTGCCAGCCCACCAGCCCACTGCCCAGCCCCCATCACCCCACAGGAGAATGGCACTAGTTATCATTTCTGCTTGTCTTTGAGAATTTGTTACTAGCTGCTTGGAATAAATCTGAGATCACCAAAAGCCAAGGAAGAAGCAGGGTCATGAGTAGGAGCTAATTCAGGTGTTTCTGAGACTCTCCCTCCACCTGGTAGGACTGAATCATTCTCCCAGTCCAGCTGCCATGAAGCTGACTCTGACTCATGGCGACCCCATGTGTGTCAGAATGAAACGGTGCTCCATAGGGTTTTCAGTGGTTGATTTTTCAGAAGTAGATCACCAGGCCTTTCTTCCAAGGCACCTCTGGATGGATTCAAACTTCGTCTTTGGGTCAGCTGCTGAGTACATTAACCATTTGCACCACCCTGGGACTCCTGAATCATTCTAGTGATGGCAGAACAGGCCTGACCACCTTGCACTATTCAGACCTGCTTCTCCATGACCCCTCAGCTCTGTCACCATCCTCCCAGCCACTCTGGCCCTTCTTATGCCATCAGCCACCAAATTCTCACTCTCAGCATCCACCTACTTCACCTCCATTTCTGTGGAGGCCTACTCATCCCATCCCTGGGTACTTGCTGGGCCCCGTAACGGAACCCCTGTTCCTGGTAAACCACTCCAGTCATGTCTGTGCTACCCCAATTGCTTCCAGCAGCAATTCCCAACCTCAGAATCATCAAGGGAGCTTTGAAAAGACCATCTATGCCAAGCCCCAGCCCCAGAGATTCCACTTCAGTTGGTCTGGTAAGGGACGCTGTTTTTGTTTTAAGTCCCTCAGGTGATTCTAATGGGCACCCGGGTTGAGAACCCCTTGCTTACCCAATCATGACTGAATTCTGTGGTTTGGTAGTAGTCGAAATCCTCTGGGAACAGACCTCGTCTACCCTCGCAGCTTTCTCCTGCTGTACTTACCTATCATGAGTCATTTTCTGTAGTCATCCTTTGGATCCCTGTTTCTAGCCAGCATGTCCCCCTGCCATGCCTCTTTCTATGTCCTACTCAATATTGCTGTGTCCTACCCTCATATTTATGTGTGTCCAGCACCTGCCTGGTTTTTAAAGCCTAACCCAAA
This sequence comes from Dugong dugon, assembly GCA_030035585.1. Classification (NCBI taxonomy): domain Eukaryota; kingdom Metazoa; phylum Chordata; class Mammalia; order Sirenia; family Dugongidae; genus Dugong; species Dugong dugon. The sequence continues at coordinate 161,583,672 of CM057460.1, read as the reverse complement.
TGCCTTTCTGATACCCTCCACCTCTCTTCACTTTCAGAGGAAAATAGCACTCCCTCCTTTTAATCCCCATAGCTCCTTCAATGGCACTGATCCCTCCCTGTTGTTGTTGTTGGGCGCCATCAAGTCGGTTTTCAACTCTGAGTGATCCCATGGTTTACAGAGGAGCAGATCACTGGGTCCTTTTCCCACAGAGCTGCCAGGTGGGTTCAAACCACCAAACTTTTGGTTAGCAGCTGAGCACTTAACCGTTGTGCCACCAGTGCTCCTGGATCCCTCCCTACCAAACAAAAAATCAAATCCATTGCCGTCAGTTTGATCCCAACTCATAGCGACCCTATAAGGCAGAGTAGAACTGCCCCATAGAGTTTCCAAGAATGTAATCTTCACGGAAGCAGACTGACACATCTTTCTGCCTCAGAGCCACTGGGTGGGTTCAAACCGTTGACCTTTTGTTTAGCAGCTCAGCGCTTAACCACTGTACCTCTAGGGCTCCTATGGATCTTTCCCTGTTGGGTAGTAACTTATGCATGAGCTCATCCCTCTTGAGTCCACACCCAATCAGTCTTTGTTCTCCTACACCCCTTAATCCCTGGGTAGTGCAAACAAAAGGTTGGCCATTCAAGTCCACCTAGGGGTGCCTCAGAAGAAAGGCCTGGTGACCTACTGAAAAATTGGCCATTGAAAGCCCCTGTGGAGCACAGTTCTAGTCTGACACACACGAGGTTGCCATGAATTAGAATCAACTTGATGGCAACTGGTGCAGCCCCTAACACAGGAAGTGCTCAAGGGCTGTTTGTTGAATGAAAGAATGAGTGAATGGATGGATGAATGAATGAGTGGCAACTTGCATTTCCTTTAGGAAAAGCTGTTATGGTAGATTTTTGGGCGGATGGAGAAGGGTGTTGGGGGACACTGATAGGAAAGTCTCCCAAGTATTTGCCCATGGAGGTTGCTCCAATTCTGGTCCCCTGGCTCCCCTAGGAGTCACAAAGGTTCTACCCTGTGGGATCAAGGGCCTGGCCTCTCATTTGACTCAGTATGTAGAATGGAAATCACAGTATTAACGACTGCTTCTTTTTAAGTTCCTACTATCCACAACCATCCAGCCTGGCACCTTGTACACAGTGTCTGTAATGATAACAACAATTTAAGGTACATTAATGTTCCTGTTTCACAAAGGTGGAGACTGAGGCTCAGAGGGGTTAGGTGATTGCTTCAGGTCATACAGTCAGGTAGTGGCAGAGCAGGGATCAAATCCAGATCTGTCTGACTCCAACACAGAAAAGCTAGGTCTGGCTCAACCTTGTGCCAACTGTGAGACCCTGGGCAGGGGGCTCATCTTTCTCAGCCTCAGCCTCCACTGTCTACATGGGGATGATGACGGCCCAGGTTTGCCAGCACATAGAGTGGGGATGGGAGCCACGTAAGGACGGGCTGAAACACCCATTAGGATGAAGGGAATGTGCACCTATCCCCCAGTCCAATACCTGCTGGTTCCGGTCCCGGGTGTCCTCTGTGTGGTACAGCACGGCCCATCTGCCCACGGCTGACACGTTGACCCACAGGCACGGGTACTGGGGCACCTTCTTGCCCTCCAGCTCCTCCTGGTCCCTGATGTGGGTCTCAATCAGGTGGCATGTAGATTCCTGGGTCCACACGCTGGGGAGACCACACACACACACCAAACACATGTATACCCTTCAGAATGGGGTAACATACAGAGCACCCCAGTTTGAACCTCTGATCCCCTAGTAGACATTAGAGAGATATAGGACTGTGGCCCTCATCCTGCCCAAGACTCCAACACTGAAAGGAGCTTGATCTCAGGGTCCCTGGATGCAGCTGCAGAATCATGGAATCAGAATATTAGAGCTGGCCGGGGCCTCAGACATCATCTGCATGTGAGGTTTTTAACCCTGGCTCCTCATCCAAAACCCTAGGAAACTTGAAAAAATAGATTCCTATGTCCAAGCCACACCCTAGACAAGTGTATCAGAATTCACTTGGGTGGGTGAGACCTGTGCTGGTATTTTTTTTTTTATAAGCTCCCCCCTGATGATTCTGATGAGCAATCAGGATGGAGACCTTGTTGTCCATGTGATCTTCATCTTACAGAGAGGGAAAGAGAAGCTCAGAAAGGGCAAGTGACGTTCCCAAGGCCACACTGGACTGGAAGCCAGGACTTGTGGCTTCAGAATCTGTGCTTTTCCCCCAAAAAAGAGTAGATGTTGGAGTGGTTTAATTTGTGCAAGAGTGGGGAAGATGTTGGGGATGGAGCTTGATCTGCAGATAATGTGTTGAAGGCATGCGGCTGCTCTGAACAGTGCTGCACTTAGTAAGATCCCATCCTGGAATCTCTCCAGCATTGTAAAAAGTGAGGAGGCCCAGGCCCAGGAGAGGCCAACAGGCTCATCAAGGCATAAGTGAGTCAATTGTGACTTATCTCCCACTTATCACGCGGAAGACCCATTGCCAGAAGTGAGCGGAGAGCTGTCAGCACCTGGAACGTGCCCAGAGGCAAGGGTCTCAGACTGATCCTAAGGACAGGCAGAGAGAACTGAGTGTGTTTGTTCCAAAAACGAGCCAAGTCAGGTACGCCACAGCTGTTCTTTAAAAGCTCCAATGACTGACATCTCAGGAAGGACATTGAACTTTCTCTTGAGATTCCTGAGCAATGTTACAGGGAGTAGATTTCCACTAAGTGTAAACACTTCCTACTTATTAGAAAAGCACAGAAGTAAAGTGGTGTGAGCAGTGAGGTAGTGAGCACCCCGTCACTTGAGATATTCAAGAGATTGGGTGCCTACCTGACTTGTATGTTTCAGAGGGGGGAGTCAAACACATGAGCTATAAAATTCTTTGAGTCTCTGATTCCTCCTGGGTTCAAACTCATACTGCAGCTCTTGCTCCTACCCTTTGCTGTTTCTCATGAGAAGGGTGTCCTGTACCTGTTACCTCTGGATCCTAGACTAGTGGAGCTCAGTCCAGCCTGCCCTCACCACGTTTCAACCCTTGAACCTAAGAATGAGGATTGTCTAGACTTTCTTACTGGTGTGAGGGTCAGGGGAGGGGTAGGAAGAAAGCTGGGTTGTATACAGACCCCAGACCTTTAGGAGAGGTCCTTGGGGTCGGGGGCAGGCCAGGAGGGGTGGGTACCTTTTCTGGTAGAGGGGCAGCACCGTGGTGCCCAGGATGTAGTAGGTGATGACAGCACACGCCACCATAGCCACACCCAGGCAAAGAGCTCGAGTCTCTCCCCGCTTCTGAGCCATCACCAGCTTTTTCCCCATGTCCACTGGGGGAAGCGGTCATCTCTAGGGTCACAGACGCAAACAAAAGTGAGATCAGCACTGGTGACAGGTAAGCCACAACAAAGAGGACAGGTGAAAGAGGAGGGTGCAAAAATACCGATAACATCACCCCTATTTTTATACGGGGCTTTGCAACTGCCAGAGGGCTTTCTGACACCCTGTAAGCCTCCTACCAGCTCTGAGAGGCAAGTGTTATCACCCCCATTCTCCCATGAGGGATTCATGGCTCAGAGATGTAAAGGGACTTGCCCAAGGTCAAACAGTGAGTGTGACCGGCTGAATAATGACCCCCTCCCCCCACCCCAAAAATGTACATGTCCTAATCCCTGGACTCTGTGAATGTTAGTTACCTTAAATGGCAAAGACTTTGCAGAAGTGATTAAATTAAGGGTCTTGAGATTGGCAAGCTTATCCTAGATTATCTGGGATAAATGCAAGCACAAGGATTCTTGTAAGAGATAGGAAGTGGGAGGTAAAAACAAACATAGGAGGAGAAGGAGATGTGACCACAGAGGCAGAGATTGGAGTGATGCAGCCACAAGCCAGGGAGTGCCAGCAGCCGCCAGAAGCTGGAGAAGGCAAAGAACAACAGTCTCAGCTCCAGCCTCCAGAAGGAGCACAGTCCTGCCAATACGTTGATTTCAGCCCAGGGATGCTGGTTTCAGACTGCTGCCCTCCAAAGCTGTGAGAGAGTAGATTTCTGCTGTTGTGAGCCACCAAGTGTAAGGTTGTTTGTTACGGCAGCTACAGGAAGCTAATACAGTGGGTAAGCAGTAGAGGTGGAACATCATGCACTTTCTCCTAGGACCCTCTATCTCCTAGAGAAATGTGGAGCATTTCACAGTCTGCCGAAACAGTCCCATGGCAGGGCTAGCTGGGGGTAGCATGCAGAGAAGGGAGGAGAGCCCCCAGAAGGCAGCCGCAGGCACAGGGGTGGGCAAGAGGTTTTGCTCAGGAGGGACCTCTGTAAGGGCAGACTGCCTCCTTCAAGCAAGACAAGAAGAAAAATTCCTGTCAAATTAACTCATGGCGACCCCATGTGTATCAGAGTAGAAATGTGCTCTGTAGGGTTTTCAGTGGCTGATTTTTCAGATGTAGATCACCAGATGTTTCTTCCAAGGCACTGCTGAGTGAAGTCAAACCTCCAACTTTTCAGTAGCAGTTAACTGTCGGCACCACACAGGGACTCCAAGGGAAGAAGACCACTCTCTTATTTCAGGGCATGGGCCAAAGCAGAATCAGGGAGAAGTAGGTGACAGTGTTTCTTCTTTCCCCTTATTCTGGCAAAACCCCACCATTTATCTTCAGGGGATCTACCCCACCCCAAGGCAAAGAATCCAACCCTCCCCTGCTAGGTCCACTGGACATTCTCTCCCAGGAGTGAAAATCTGGACAAAGTGTCTTCAAGAGACAACCCATTAATCTGTGTACCTAGAGCCCCAAGGAGTCCCTTGGAGGGGGGGCACAAACAGCGGGCTCAGCTGCTAATGGAAAGGTTGGAGGTTCAAGTCCACCCAGAGGCACCTCAGAGGAAAGGCCTGGCAATCTACTTCTGAAAAAAGCAGCCATTGAAAACCCCATGGAGCACAGTTCTATCACGACACACATGGGGTCGCCATGAGTCAGAGTGGACTCGACGGCAACTGGAAACCTAGACCCACAAAACCACCCAGCTTCCTTCTCTTGCTTAGACACCCCCTTGGTTCTGTGTACTGCCCCACAGCCTTCCAGTAAATCTCTTCGTTGTTGTGTTGTTTTTGCTGTTCATTGGTTGGTTGAAGTTAACCAGAGTCCGTCTCTACAAAAGATATAAGAGCTACAGAGATTCTTTCTATGTAACTCCCTATTTGAGGATCAGTTTTAACCAGATATCAGGGAGGACTTTTCTTTTTTTCATGCCAGTTGCCTAAAGTATTAAATACGTTATTTTTATAAATTAGTGAGTGTACAAGGACATTAGTCCAGACAGATTTCCAGCAAAGTTCTTTTATTTTAGACTCAGGCTTCTCTTAACTATTAGACTGTTTCCAGTGCCCAGTCAAAGACCCTTGACCTCCTCTCCCCCCTAAACCCATTGCCATCGAGACAATTCTGACTCATTGTGACCCCATGTGTTACAGAGTAGAACTGCTCCATCAGGTTTTCCTGGCTGTAATCTTTACAGAAACAGATTGCCCGGCCTTTCCTTCATGGTGCCTCTGGATGAGTTTGAACCACCAACCTTCAGGTTATAGTCAAGCACAAACTTTGCACCACCCTGTCTCCCCATCCCTCTCTATACTATCCTGAAGGGGAGAGTCCACATTCAGGCACCAACGCTGCAACCTGTCACTGCCTCCTTTGGAAGGTGGTCCACCTCTCCCCTTCTACTCAATATGATTGACAAGGATGACATCCCATTACAACTTTTCCTCCCTCATCTGGGGCACTGAGAATGGGGTTCCTATAAACTCTAAGGAGACATAGGAAGGTAACAAATGAACAAAATTTTCTCCTGAAAAGAAGATAGTGTGCTCAATTCCTTTCTATTGTATTCCTTCTATTCTGTTATCAAGGAGCCCTGGTGACTCAGTTGTTGAGTGCTTGGCTGCTAACCAAAAGGTGAGCAGTTCAAACCCACCAACCACTTCATGGCAGAAAGATGTGGCACTCTGCATCTGTAAAGATTTACAGGCTTTGAAACCCTATGGGACAGTCCTACTCTGTCCTATAGGGTCACTAGGAGTCAGAATTGACTTGACAGTGGAGTTGGTTTGGTTTATTCTGTTATCTGGTGGGAATGGGACAGCCCACACCTGGGTTTACCTGGTGCCAGTTGACCAAGCCCATCCACGTATTCACAAGTATAGGAACATCATCACATGGCATGGGGCAAAAAGGCCCCCACAACCTGCTTCCCCAGGACTTTCCAAGGTCACTGGCACCTTGGCCCACCCCAGGGACTGTGGGACACAAGGAATTTGTGGCTTGGGGTAACAGGAAATCGTGTCTTAGAGGACCTAGGCTGAGTACCCACTTCTCCCTTGGGAAAGTTGGGGTGTACTTGTGGGAGTACTTCCCTTGGCATGACCCCCACCTTCCTGGCTAATCATCTCCCATCCTCCCAGCACACTGCCCCCTCTGCTTCATGTGTCCTCCCAGCTGTCCGGGCCCTCCTGAGGATGATGAAGGCAGGAACCCTGGTGTTACCAGGTCTGGGGGCTCAGGAGGAAGGAAGAGGAGAGGCAGTCACAGGATGTCTGGAACCTGTGGTTTGCTCAGACCCCGCCTCTCTGTAATGCCCTGGTGGGGGCATTGCCTACTCCAAGTGAGGGGTTTGTAGAGCTGTGTGAAATCCTAAGACCACGCCAGGAGATCTATTCAGATAAGTCTTTGGTGAGAAGTTGGAATTCAACATCCATAATGAGAACCTTCAGACAGGAGAAAGGAAGGGAACTGCTGATATTCCCTGAGGCTCTGACAAGAAGAAATAGGTTTCAACTGCAACAGGGGAATTTCAGTTAGACTCCAAGAAGAACTTCCCAGTTTAAAGAGTTTTTAAATATCTCTGGACTTTTTTTTTTTTTTTTTTCTTCTTCCTATTTAGAAAAGTTCCTTAAGATCTAGGATGGATTTAGGAAAGATGGGGCACAGCAAAGGAAGGAAGGATTTTGGAGTGTCCTGTGTAGCCCTAAGCTTGGATTGACATCTTTTTCCTTAGAAAGACAGAATAGAGTATAGTGTTTAAGGGTTTGATGGGATCAGATCCTGGCTTTGCCACTTATCAACCATGTGACTATAAAAGAAGGATAATAGTACCTACTTTAGAGAGTTGTGATGAAGATCAAATGAAATATCAAATATAATGTACTTTGCACAGTGCCTGGCTAGTGTAAGCCCTTGATAAATAAAAGTTGTTATTGTTACTAACAAAGGAAACCTTGGAGGTTTGGAGCTGATGCCTGGACCTCTCTTATCAAGTGTATTTTTTGTCCCACTGTGTCCACTGTGACAACAACCAGGTGTGGTCCTGATCTCCAGCCTGCTGACTGCTGGCCCCTCTGGAAGCTGGGAACTGAGGGCCAGAGCACTGAGCCACCAGAGTGACCCAGCCACCAAGCACCACACCCACCCCACCCCCAGCTGACCAGCAGACCACGGGCCCTGACACCAGCAGTCCTAGTCCCGAGTGACACCAACATCACCCCTCTGGAATCCAGAATCCCCGGGACAGCCCCGAGAAGAAGGGAGTGCCCACTACCCACCCCTCCCTGCCCATCTCACACTGCTTTCCCCCAGCTCTCCTGCCAGCCCCCAACTTTGGAGAAGCCATTCCCTAAGTGCTCTCAGACCAGTACTCACAGTCTCCCGGGTCCCCTGTGAGTTTCAGCTGGCAGACAGTTTCTTTCTGCCTGGCCCCCACCCTAAAAGAGGCCCCAGAGCTCCAGCAGGAAGCACGGCCTCCCGGGCCATCTCCAGGGAAGCGGCCTTTGGTCCTCATCTGGAGCGAGCCTCCATGCCCAAACATGGTCAAGTCTGAGCACACAGCCCGGGACCCAAACTCAGAGAGCAGGTAAGAGCCAGCAGGGCCGCCAGCTGCTACACAGGCCCCTGCACCTGTGTTGCCCAGAGTCTGGTGGGAAACAGACAGATTTCAAACAATAACAGACTGCAAAACAGAGCAGCCGGGGAAAGACAGCCCTGGTATTATTGGAAACATTTCTTTTTCACTCCGTCTCTCTGGGCTGGCAGAGAACGCAGGAATGGGGAATGATTTTCCATTTGTTGCTGTGGGGAAGGGAGGAGGAGTTGAAACTCTAGAGGCTGGGTTTGTCAGGCATGGGGGTACGGGGGCTGGCATATCCATGACGGAAGAGCTAAACCCCTCCTGCCTTTGCTGTTTACGTGCTGTGTGACCCTGGGCAAGTCACTGCACCTCTCTAAGCCTCAATCTTCTCATATGTACTATTGGGAGTTTTAAAACACGGGGATGGCACAAGATCGGGCAGTGTCTTGTTCCATTGTACATGGGGTCTCCATGAGTTGGGAGCCAACTCCACGGCAGCCAACGACAGCAACCACCCTCCTTTTACCCATGGGTCAGATGAAGATACTGAAACTGAGAGAGGCCACAAGTAACTGGTCTCAGGTTATTCTGCTCCAAGGGTCCCAGCCAGAGTTAGGGCTGGCCCTTCCAGATTGTAAAGCCTGAGCTGTCTGCACTGCCCTGCCACTGCTCTAGGACATAAAAGTTAGCCTCCTGTCTCAGTCATCTAGTGCTGCTGTAACAGAAACACCGCAGGTGGATGGCTTTAACAAAGAGAAATTGATTCTCTCATATTCTAGGAGGCTAGAAGTCTGCATTCAGGGTGCCAGCTCCAGGGGCAGGCTTTCTCTCTCTTTGTTAGCTCTGGGGGAAGGTCCTTGTCATCAATCTGCCCCTGGTCGAGGAGCTTCTCAGCGCAGGGACCCCGGGTTCAAAGGACATGCTATTCTCCTGGCTCTTGTCTTTTGGTGGTATGAGGTCTGCCGTCTCTACTCGCTTCTCTCTTTTATATCTCAAAAGAGATTGATTTAAAACACAACCTAATCTCATAGATTGAGTCCTGCCTCATTAACATAACTGCCTCTAATCCTGCCTCATTAACATCACAGAGGTAGGATTTATAACACATAGGAAAATCACATCAGCTGACAAAGTGGTGGATAATCACACAATACTGGGAATCATGGCCAAGTGGACACGCACTTTTTGGGAGATACAATTCAATCCATAATACCTCCCTTACACAGTCACCCACCTGTTACCTCCAGTGTCCCCAATCCCCGGGGAGCTGGGTGCAGGCTGGGGCTCCCTGTTTAATGAGCCCTGCCACCTTCCTCGCTCCTGCCCCGGCCACCGGTGAGGCAGCAGGCCGTGAATGAGAGTGGCCATTCAGGTCTCCCAGATACACTCTCTAGTGGTTAGTTTCCTTCCCCCTCCCCTTTCCTAACTGAATTATATCAATAGAAGAGCAAATTGTCTGTTTAACGGGCCTCATAGCAAAAAGGACACTTGGAAGGCCAGCCTTAGACCTCGCGGGGAGTTTGCAATGAAGGACACAGGACCCCGAACAAATGCGGGGTACACGGGGTGCTGAGGGGACTTTGCCCTCCCCAGGGCAGTGATAGTCCAAGGACAGTCCTTGATCAATTTGGGGGCCAGAAGAGTCCTCCTGGGGCCCAGGAATAATCCAAAAATGCCGGTCCTTCCTCCTGGCCCCTTGGGGGAGAGATGCACAGTGGAACAGACTGCCATTGTTAAGTATATAAAGGGCTACTTGCTCGTAACCGACTAAATGAGTTGTTAAGGATTATCACATGTGGAGTTCATAAACAAACATTAACCTTCATCCCAAGGTTCTTCTCCTGCTGGTAGACAGAACAGGCTAAGAAGGGGACTGCGAGCTCTTTTCTGCAGGTCAGTGAACTACAGTCAAAACACTTTGACCAGCCTTGCTCGGGAAGGAATGTGGTTGAAAACCTGGATTCTGTGGTGCCAGGGGGTTGCGTGTGACAGATGATGGGGGCGAGGAAGTAAGGGTGCCATAACAACAAACACTGATGCTTTGCATTAGCACAGGGAGTAAAAAAGGAAAGAAAGAAAGAAAGAAAATCAGGTGCCATCTGAGTCCATTCCAATTCACCGAAACCCCATAACCCCTGTGTGTATAACAGAACTGCCCTCCATAAGGTTTTCAAGGCTGTGACCTTTTGGAAGCAGGTTTCCAGGTCTTTCTTCCAAGGCACCTCTGGGTGGGTTCAAACCATCAAACTTTCAGTTAATAGTCAAGTGCTTACTGTGCCACTCAAGGATACTTTACAGGGGGGGTTAAAACCAAGGAGGCCAAACCTGTTGCCATAGAGTCTACTGCAACCATATAGGACAGGGTAGAACTGCCCCATAGGGTTTCCAAGGAGTGGCTGGTAGATTTGAACTGCCGACCTTCTGGTTAGCAGCCTGAACTCTTAACCACTGGGCCACTAGGGCTCCATACAGGGGGTTAGAGATCACAAAACAGCTTCCCCAAATTTAATCTTCCAACAACCACGTAAGATAATAACACTGCTCACAATAACCGAGTGAAGCAGGTTTGTCTACCTACTTCATAGAGAGGATAACTGAGGTCCAGAGTTGTTAAAAAAAATTGTCCACAGCAAGTTACTTTGCCTCTCTCAGCCTCAATTTGTCTTTTACGGGTTGAATTGTGTCCTCAAAAAAAAAAAAAAAAAAAAAAAAAGATATGTTGAAATCCTAACCACAGGTACCTAAGAATGTGACCTTATTTGGAAATAGGATCTTTGCAGATGCAGTCAGTTAAGTTAACATAAGGTCATGTCGGAGTATCAAAATAAAACCAAACCTGTTGCCATTGAGTCAATTCCGACTCATAGAGACCTTATACCCGAAAACCAAACCCATTACCATAGAGTCTATTCCAACTCATGGCAATCCCATGTGTTACAGAGTTGAACTGAGTTCCACAGGGTTTTCTTGGCTGTAATATTTATGGAAGCAGATCGCCAGGGCTTTCTTCTGAGGTGCCTGTGGGTGTACTGGAACTGCTAGCCTTTCCGTTAGCGGCTAAGCATGTTAACCATTTGCACCACCCATATACATATGTTAAATATATTGCATATGTATACATATACCCACACACACATAAAATCCTCTAAAAAATTCCACAAGAGGCCTTATTATTTCTGTGAATGCCCAAGGCCCCCCTCCTAGCATGGGATGTGGTGGAGCCTGGATTTGAACCTGTGCTGCTGACTCCACAGCCTACCCCTGGTCTTTCCAGAGCTTCCCTAGGAGTGGTGTTTGAAAGGACCAGTGCTCCTTTACAACATCTGCCTGAGCTGCTTTACAGACACCTCTCAGTTCAGTCTATAACTCTTTCTGAATTGTGCATTCAGTTATTTATTTGTTATTGTTATTAGGTGCCGTCAAGTGTGTTATGACTCATAGTCACCCTATGTACAACAAAACAAAACACTGCCCAGTCCTGTGCCATCCTCACAATTGTTGTTATGCTTGGTCCCATTGTTGCAGCCACGGTGTCAATCCATCTCATTGAGGGTCTTCCTCTTCTTCGCTGACCCTCTGCTTTACCAAGCATGATGTCCTTCTCCAGGGACTGGTCCCTCCTGATAACATGTCCAAAGTACGTAAGACAAAGTCTCACCATCCTCCCTTTTAAGGAGCATTCTGCCTGTACTTATTTATTTAAACCCTCTCTTTCTGGATTGTGCATCCACTTATTTATTTAAACCCTCTCAGATCAATATCTATTCTCTGTTGACACTACCTCCTGGGATAATAAATGCCATAAATCAAGTTGTCAAACATGTAATGAGCCCCTGCTGAGGGCGTGTAGCTCAGTGAGTGCGGCAGAAGGGGCTGAGGTGCCCTCAGCGCTGGCCAGTCCGTTCACGCAGTACAGCACCTGCTAGGACCACCTTTTTTCTTCCTTGTCGACAATGTATTTTAGCCTGCTGGATTGTTAATATAATTGTCAGTCTCTTGAAATCCTCTCTGAAACAGGGAGAGGTATAAATAAATAAAGAGCTCCGCTCTCTGGGGTGAGGTAAGGTTGCTTGTTTCCCCCTTTTCCTTATTGCAGAAGCCATCCGAGCTCAGCGTGGACAAGTTGGACAATACAGAAAAGCTGGAAGAGGAGAAAGCATAATGGTGACCCCACTACTTGAAGTAAATTTCTAGTAAAAGGAGGTTATGTGTCCTTCCAGCCACCAGCTGTCTATCAGTTTGTTGTGTTGTGGTGGCACGTGCATAGTTATGATACTGCAAGCCATACTGCCAGTACTTCAAATATCAGTAGGGTCAGCCATGGGGAACAGATTTCAGCTGAGCTTCTAGACTAAGATGGACTAGGAAGAAAGGCCTGGTGATCTACTTACAAAAATTAGTCAATGACAACAGAATATTGTCCAACTCACTTGCTTTGGACACATCATTAGGAGGATCAATTGCTAGAGGAAGACATCATGTTTGGTGATGTAGAGGGCCAGCAAGTGTGAGGAAGACCTTCAGTGAGATGGACTGGCACAATAGCCACAATGGTGGACTCCAACTTGTCAGCGATTGTGAGGCTGACACAGGACCTGGCAGTGTTTCTTTCTGTTGTACATAAGGTCACCATGAGCTTGAGTCGAGTTGACAGTAGCTATCTATCCATCCATGTATTCACCCACCCACCCATCCATCAATCTATCTATCTACCTACCTACCCACCTACCTATCTATCATCTATCTATCAATCTACCTATCTAGCTCCCTGTCATCTATCATCTACCTACCTATCTACCTGTCTATCTGTCTACCTGTCTCTCTATCTTTCTACCTGTCTACCTGTCTATCTGTCTGTCTATCTATCTACCTGTCTATCTGTCTACCTGTCTATCTATCTGTCTATCTATGCATCTATCATCTATCTACCTATCTACCTACCTACCTATCTGTCTGTCTACCTATCCATCTATCTGTCTGTCTGTCTATCTATCTACCTGTCTATCTGTCTACCTGTCTGTCTGTCTGTCTACCTGTCTACCTATATATCTGTCTATCTGTCTATCTACCTGTCTATCTGTATATCTTTCTACTATCATCTATCTATCTCCTCCCAGATATTCATAAAGGATGCATGTGCCCTTACCCTCCACAGGGCATGTGTCCTCCATCCTTGCCTCCTAGGAGCTCTTCCCCTCCACAAGACTCAGTCCTGGAGGTGTTCCTGCACCTCCTGTACCTTTATCCCTGCCCTCACTTCCCTGCCAAGTTGACGCTCTTCATTCCATATGTTCATTGCACTGTATGCAGCTCCTTCAGCTCACTTCTTCCCTTGGCAATTTTACATTTGTTCATGGGAGTCTTGGAGTAATGTGTCTCCCCACTAGAGTATAAGCTCCCTGATGCCAGGGACCACAACCATTTCTATTCACAGTCACATCTCTAACACCTGAAGGAATCAACAGATAATCTTGGGTTTTCACTGTTATTGTTCCATTTGGGGGATGGGGGGAGAAACCTCTTGCTTTTTAATGTAAAAGAATATTGTAACACTTTTCTAGGCCATAAAATATTTTTAATAAAAGTTTTTGCATGTTCCATTATATGGCTATAAAACCATAATATATTTCATCAAAACCATGTTGTTGGAGATTTAGGAATAATGTTTGCTTGTTTTCTTGCTTTTTTGTGTTTAGTGGAATTCAGAGTCAGCCTCTGATGATCAGCAGGCCTGTTCCATTCCCTGACCCCCTCACCCCCACCCCAGATGTCATGGGGGAGATTGGGAACCAGAACCTGGGGATAAGAGATGGGAGAGTCATAGGTGTGAGCAGGTTGTCAATTTCCTAGCCCTGCCCCAAGCGCAACTTGAGCCTTGGACAGAGAGAGTTATAAGCACATGCTGAAGGAGCTCTTTTCATGTGATATATCATGGGACTCAAAACATAAGCGGTGCCATTTTAGGACCCAGGTGATAAAGAAGTTCTCTCCAATTCTGCTTAGCTTGATCTGGGGTAATGAGAATGAAGAGATCAGCATGGTGCTTTAGCCCCTGGGAAGTGCCCCCTAGACAGTGAGCCTGCAACATCACTTAAGATACCTGCAGCAGAGGAAGTGGCCAGAGACCCCTGTGTCAGTCAGGGTCATGCAGGAAATACAGGGTGGTGGTCTCCTGGAGCTGGCTCCCACTGGCTTCATGAGATCCTATGCAAGCCAGTTATTGAACCATTGCAGCTAGAAATCAGCCATGGCAGGAGTACTTGCACCATGGAAACATACTAACATTACGAATCAGGACTTTTTTTTTTTTTGCAGCACACCAATTTAGAAGACACACTCAAATCAGGACATTTGAGGAGATTTGAGGAACTATTTACAAAAATGTGGCTAGCGTGTAGGGAAGCCCCAGGGAACTGTGCAGTTGCCTGTTGTGATGGTGGTTGCCATCAACTCATGGTGAACCAATGTATGCAGTCACCAGGTCTGTTTTCTGAGCTGCCTCTGGGTGGGTTCAAACCCACTAACCTTTCAGCTAGTAGTTCAGCACTTAATCATTTGCACCGCTTGGGCTGATAAGATGGGGAGGGAGTGGTTTCTAGAATCAGGAAATAGTTGAGAAGAGAGAGCTGCCTTGAGAGGGGATGCCTCCAGCCTAAAGAAACCCCACAGGGAGAGAGTGGGGGAATTAATGCCTCACTTCTCCCTCCTAGGGCCCATCTTCTGATCTCCTGATTAACTGGCAGACCAAGGAGCCTGGATGCCCACCCTATGGGCAGCCTCCAGGGAGAGAGCAGACCAGAGAAGAGTGGAGAGGAGGTCTGGAGGGAGACACGCAAGATGTCTGTCCAGCTCCCTCAAGTGGCTTTTAGGCAGGAAAATAAAAAAGCAGGTCAGAGAAAAGAGGGCTAGAACACATAGGGGACTGCCTGCAAAGGCCCAGAAATATCTATGAGGATCTGAAAGCTATGCAGGCAGGGCCCATGAGCCAAGACATCTGTGTATCAAAATGAACATTTCTCATGTGTACCCTCAGGCTGGTAAGACCTGGGGAAACTCAGGTTACATAGACAATGCTTCATTAAATATTCTTCGCATAAAATTTTTGCACATTCTGATTGTTCCCCTAGAATAAACACAACCAAGCAAAAACTCTCAGGGAAAGTCTTTCTACATTTTTAAGATCTTTGATTCATATTGCATACTTTTTTCCAGAACATTTATACCAATTTACATACCAGACATCTTCAGCAATATTCCACACTACTAAATGTAGAAATACTTTCTATTGGCTAGGTGAAAAATTCTTTTATCCCAATTTTAATTTGCTTTCCTTAGATTACTGTAAGATTGAATAGTTTTACATATGCTTATTGGAAACAATACTTTTTATTTGTCCTAAATTTTCTTTTTAAATGTTCAGAGGAAAAACACACTATGGAAGCAATTTGCACAGTGCCTGGCAGATAGCGAGTTCTTGTAATTGCTGGTTTGTCATTCATTCATTCACTCAGTCATTCCACGTGTGTTTATAGAGTATCTAATGTGTAGAGCCACCAGCTGTCTATTTGTTGTACTGTAGTGGCTTGCATGTTGCTACGATGCTGGAAGCTATGACATTAGTATTTCAAATATCAGCAAGATCACCTATGGTGGACAGATTTCAGCAGAGCTTCCAGACAAGGCAGACGAGGAAGAAAAGCCTGAAGATCTATTTCCGAAAATTAGCCAATGAAAACCCTATGGATCACAACAGAATAGTGTCCAAACAGTGCTAGAAGATGAGCAGGATGGAAGGCACTCAAAATCTACAGAGCCTACAGTGATGGGCTCAAGCATACCAACAGCCATGAAGACAGCACAGGATCTGGCAACATTTCATCCTGTTGTACGTGGGGTCACCATGAGTTAGAGAAGACTTGACGGCAACTAACAACAACAACGAGTGTAGAAATGAACAAATCCTTCCCCTGAACCTTTTCAAACTCTCCACTTTCTCTGGAAGGCTTCAGGGCCCTAGTCTTCAACAGCCGCTCTCAGTGGTACTTGTCAGGACAGGGTCCAAGGGCTCAGTGACGTCCCTTCTCCTCAACCCCTTCCGCCTCCCAGCTCGGTGGGGGCTTTGGAGCTGTAAATGGGTTGTCACGACCTACGTGCTGGGTCATAGCATATCACCCCTCAAGGGGCCCTTAGACATCGTCTAGGCCTACAACTCTGTGTGTGTGTCATGCTTCCTATTTACAAAGCAATAGAGGCAAGTTGTAGAGAATTTAGAAAGTACAGAAAAGTAAAAAAGAAATTGGAAGTCAATCAAGTCCCAACCTCCAGAGGAAACCACAGTTAAAATATTGGTGGATTATGTTCTAAAGGCAGATAAAAATGCTTTTAAAAACAAATTTAGGAATATACAGTATAATTTTTAGTATGTTCTACTTGTTTTAAATAGAAACACTTTCCCATTTATTTAGTATTATTTTACAAAATAATGTTTCCTGGCCCTGTGTTCAATGGTCCTTCACACAGATATGCCATAAAAAGTTTAATATTTTCCTATTATGAAACATTTATGCTGTTTGCAAGGTTTTGCTATTATAAACCTTTCTCCAATGACGATCTTTGAGTACAAGTCTTGGCTCACCTCTCTGATTATTTCCTTTGGATAGATTCCTGAAAGCAGGGATCAGAGTCAAGAGTATTAGCCGTTTAAAGGCTTCAACCTCTTCTCTTTTTCTGGAAGCATAGTGTCAGATAAGATACACAACTCCATTTTATGGGTGAGCTAGCTGAGCTTGGAGAGGTGAAACGACTCACCCAAAGCCACGCAGCTTTGTTGGAGCAGAGATTGGAACCCAGGCTTGTCTCTATGCCCTCTTGTGAGTATCAGAACCCAGCCTGGAGCCCAGGCATTCTGCTCCCCAGGCCAGGTGCCTTCCTTCCTCCTCTTCTGTAGATTATTTCGCTCTCAGTTACTGAGAACTAACACGTGCCAGGCCTTGTGCTAAGTACTTGGAATATATTCTCTCATTTGATCTTCACCCTGTGCAGTAAGCATTGTGATTGCTCTTGTTTCCTAGATGGACATTCCGTAGATGGACACTGAGCAGAGACACTGAGCAGGACATTGTGACTTGTCCAGGGTCACAGTGCTGGAAACTGACGGAGCTGAGACTCCTACCCTCTCTTGTCTGACTCCAGAGCAGAGTGGTCTAATAGAACTTTCTGCAGTGATGGAAATGTTCTATAAATCTCAGCTGTCCAATATGGTAGCCACTAGTCACCTGTGGCTATTGAGCCCTTGAAACCTGACAAGTGCAAGTAAAGAACTAAATTTTTAATTTTATTAAATTTGAATTAAAATAGCTACACTGTAGCAGCTATGGTGTTAGCAGACATCTCCACAGCCTTAAGCTGCTGATGACTCCGTTGCCTCAGCATTACTTTTCTGTTTGCTACCTCACAGCCTCTCTCAAGCATGTCCTGGGGGGGTTCTCCAAGCTTTCATCCTGAGTGGGCCTCAGAAAATGGCCGTCCCTGACACTCCTCACCAATCTTCGCCAGTGTCTTATCTGCTCTGAGCCTGGGACTCCAGAAGAAGCTGGAAGAAGCCACTTCTTATGCCTGAGGTTAGTTCTTCAGCTGCCCACAGAGCTGGCCGTCCCAGTAGCAGCCTCCTGTGCTTTTAAAAAGAGATACTGCAGAGAGAGGCTTTTTAATCCCTTTGGTTACATGTTAATGAAGATGTGTGTCTGTCATCCATAAATAATAAGATCACTCCCACAATGCCCGGGGTCTGCGTTTACTCTCAGGGCAAATACCACAATGAGCTTCACCAGAAATCTTCTCTAGGAGTTAATAAGGTAGATTTGAACTGTCCCTTTTCTCCGGGGAACACTATCTCCCAAAAGAACCTGTCTCTAAGGAGGGACATGTAGAAGCCTTAGGAGCCGATTTTTTTTTTTTTTAATTTCACCATTTACTGAGTGCCTTCTTTGTGCCATACACTGTGATACCTCACTGTATTAGTTTTTGGTGGCTGCTATAAATTATGTAACAGATGACCACAAACTAAAAAAAAAAAAAAACAAAAAAAAACCATTGCTGTCGAGTCCATTCAGACTCATAGCGATCCTATAGGACAGAGCACAGTTCTGGGTTTTCAAGGAGCACCTGGTGGACTCGCACTGCCGACATTTTCGGTTAGCAGCTGTCATGGATTGAATTATGTTCCCCCAAAACATCTGTCAGCTTGGCTAGGTCATGATTCTCAGTATTGTATGATTATCTACAATTTTGTAATCTGATGTGATTTCCCTATGTGTTGTAAATCCTATCACTATGATGTAATAAAATGGATTTTTGGCAGTTATATTGATGAGATCTACAAGATTAGATAGTGTCTTAAGCCAGTCTCTTTTGAGATATAAAAAAGGAAGCAAGCAGAGAGACATAGGGACCTCATACCACCAAGAAAGCAGTGCTAGGAGCAAAGTGTGTCCTTTGAACCTGATGTTCCTGGGCTGAGATGCTCCCAGACCAAGGGAAGACTGATGACAAGGACTTTCCTCCAGAGCAGACAGAGAGAGAAAGCCTTCCCCTGGAGCCGGTGCCCTAAATTCAGACTTCTAGCCTTCTGGACTGTGAGAGAATATACTTCTCTTTGTTAAACCATCCACTGTGGTATTTCTGTTACAGCAGCACTAGATGACTCAGACAGCAGCCAAGCTCTTAACCACTGTGCCACCAGGGCTCCAACCAACCACGAACTAGGTGGCTTAAAATAACAGAAATGTATTCTCTCACAGTTCTGCAGGCCAGAAGTCTAGAATCAAAGTGTTGAAAGGGCCACCCTCCCTCTGGAGGCTCTAGGGGAGAATCCTGCCTTGCCTCTTCCAGCTTCTAGTGGCTCCAGAAGTTCTTTGTGGCTGCATCTCTCCAATCTCTGCCTCCGTCTTCACATAGCCTTCTCCCCCATGTCTCAAATCTCCATTTGCCTTTCTCTTTTAAGGGCGCTTCTCGTTGCATTTAGGACCCACTCAGATAATTCAGGATGACCTCTCAAGAGCCTTAATTTAGTTACATCTGCAAAGACTCTTTTTCCAAATACGGTCACATTCACAGTTAACAGGAATTTGGATGTAGACATATCTTTTGGAGGGACCATCATTCACCCACTACACTTACCTTATTTATATAAAATCCACATTTACATTACATTACATTACATAATATTTACATTGCATCCGCATAACAGCCTTGAGATGGAAGGGGACCAGCCAGAACGAACTAACCGCTGCAACAACCACAGGATTTTAATGGCTTTCCATAACAAAAGTGCGTTTCCCACTCGTGGGGAGTTGAAGTGTGTGTATCTGGTAGGGCGCTTCTCCTCCAGGTAGTTGCTAGGAGAACAGACTCCTCCATCTTGTGGCTTCACCATCTTGTGGCTCTGCCATTTTGTGGTGCCACCATCTTGTGTTCCTCTGTCTTGTGACTCCACCATCTTGTGGCTGCTCTAGCTTGTGGTGCCACCATCTTGGAGCCTTGAGGTCACTCTAGAGTCATCCAGCTGGTAGACTGGGGGCAGAGAGACAATGTGGATGATTGAACACCTAATACTTACTGAACCACTTTGGCCTGGAAGCAACATGCGTTACTTATGGTCACATTCCATTTATGGGACTGTTGTAGGGAAAAAGATCACGAAGTTTAGTAAAGCAAAAAGAAAGTTTTATTCGGTATGTATTCAAAAAAGCCAAAGTGGGAAGCAGACAAGCATGCTGCCAGAGCTAAAGTTTGCCTGAATCCAAGGAATGTTACAGCATCATCAATATATATTAACGTTGCAGAATGGCTAGAATCATTGAAAGCTTCACCTTTTCACCAGCTGGCTAAAAGCTGCTAGATTTCTGCATTTTAGATGATCTTTCTTAATAATCATTGGTAAGGTTTCAGCAACGACAGTCAGGAGGGTCTTCATTGGTCCAACAACTTTCTATTCACTAAATGCTAATAGAAAAAGATAAGAGTGGAAAGTCTTTTGTATTCTGTTTGAATGGCTTATGTGAAAGGTTCCCTAAATGATATTTTTCTTTCCTAAAACATATTTTCCAAGATTATCTTAGCTATTGTCTTTATCTCAGGGTCCAGTTGATGTGCCCTTGTGAGTCTTTGTGAGCTCTTGTGAGCCCTTGTGAGCCCAGCTCCCACTGGGTCATATTCTCTATGCTCAAGTATAAGGAATAATGATTCCAATATTATTCCCTAAATCAGGAACTAGTCACATGGTCTCTCCAGCTACAAGGGGGGCTGGGAAATGTAGTTCCTAGATGGGTGGCTATTTCTCTTCTCTATGGGAAGGGGCATCAAACTCCACTGGTCAGCTGTCCATGACTGCCACAGTATCATTCATTCACGTATTCCTTTATTTATCTAATTCATTCTTTCATTCACTCATTGTTCATAAAAGGAATTTGAGGCTCAGAAAAGTTGAGTGAGTTGACTGAGATAACAGAGCATCTAACTCGTAATTCTATAAATATTTATTAAAGGTCACCTAGAGCCCTGGTGGTGCAACAGTTAAACACTTGGTTGCCAACTAAAAGGTTGGCAATTCAAACTCACCTAGCAGCAACGTGGGAGAAACACCTGGTGATCTGCTTCTATAAATATTACAGTCAAGACAACCCTATGCATCAGTTCTGCTCTGTTACATGGGGTAGCTTTGAGTCTGAATTGACTTGACAGCACCCAACAACAGGTTTTACGGGCCCTCCTTCCTGTGGGCCTGTTGTATCATTGAAGTTAATACAGTGTATGTTGTTTATCTGGGGCATTCGTGGCTCAGTGGTAGAATTCTCACCTTCCAGGTGGGAGACGCTGGTTTGATTCTCAGCCATTGTACCTCATGAGCAGTCACCACCTTATTTGTCAGTGAAGGCTTGCATGTTGTTATGATGCTGAACAGATTTTGGAGGAGCTTCCAGACTAAGATGGACTAGGAAGAAAGGTCTGATAACCTACTTTTGAAAATCAGCCACTGAGAACCCTGTGGATCACAACAGTCCAATCCACAACTGATCATGGGGATGGTACAGGACTGGGCAGCAACATGGGGTTGCCATGAGCCAGGACTAATTCAACAGCAACTAACAACAACAACATGTTTCGTACCAGGAATAAAACGGGTAATATTTATTTACATGGGCCTCCCTGCCCCTTCCCCGCCCCTGCCACCAAGTAGTGCTTTGTCCTTGACCCTCAGAGTTTCCTCCCCCTCCACCCCCCTGCCCCTCCGAATAGTGGGTAGGGAGAGCTAGCGTTAGAGAGGCTGGAGGCAGACAGATAATGTAGAGGTAAGACCAGGAAAGGAAGGGGCATGACAGAAAAGGAGAAAGAAATCCATGAGGGCCAGGTGCCCTAGAAAGTTTTCTCTGGTTTGACATGTGACGGCTTTTGGAGCAGCTTCAGTTAGGAAAAATTCAGGAAAAGAGGAAAAGTATGAGAAGCGTAACTGTGAATTACAAATGTGATCCCCTTTATGTGTTTAAAGGAAAGTAGTGATTTTTCTTTTTATTGTTTTTTTAATTCCTTTTGTTCACTGAACTGTACGTCTTGACTATGACTCCCTTCACAGAGACTGGGCTGTGGATACCGTGACTATAGGTTTCCATTAGCCCTGGGCAGTCCATGTTTACCCTAGTCATCCTCTTTCACTCTCAGAAGTGTCCTAGGTTGAACAGTAAATTAGATGGTCACCCTAACTGTGGGGACCACTGGCTTCTGAGCCACTTCCCATGTATAGAGGCTGACGCTGTCTCACACACAGTGCTAAGCGCTCTCTAGGGTGGAGACTGTGTGTAGTTCATCTATGAGTACCCAGGGCCTGGCACATAGTAGGTGCCCACGGAATGAATGCAGGAGACAGGAAGGGCAAACACAGCTATAGTTAGAGTCCAGGCCTTGACATTCCAAATGCCAGCTTATCCTGCCACATTGGTTCTGGTTACAGAGCCCTGTGAACAGTGAAACAAAGGGTAACCCACAGTGTAGGACTGTCTGCGCTGAGTGGACTGTGAAGACCGCGGGGATTCAGAGAGGGACACACGATGGCTGCTGACAACACCAGAGCACAGTGTCTCCCTTTCCATGTCAGAGGCCCTGGGGGAGAGGCCAAGTGGGCCTGTGACAGCCCTCCAGAGTCCACCGCCCTGGCTGCGCACCAGGGGACACAGCTTAAGTCTCCTCCTACATCTGTTGGCGGAGGGGGATTAATGATGAGACACTAACTCAAAGATGCCAGAGAGGTTTGAGTTAGAATTTTCCAGAGAGGAAAATTAAGCTTCTATGTTGACTTTTTAAAATGAACATTTCTTTTTCATTGTAGAATAGCTTAGACATAGTCTTAAAAATTTGAAACAAATAATAAAAAGCCATCTATAATCCCACATTTAATAAATCTACTATTTGCATTGTGGAATCTTCCCTTCCAGTATATGTTTTTCCTTTTGTAAATGATTTTTCTGCACAAAGTTATAATCATAGATTGGTGTATCAGTTATTATTGCTGTGTAACAAACCACCCCCAAAATTAGCTGCAACAGTGGCTCTGATTCTGCTGGGTGATTCATCCGGACTGGGCTGGGATCAGCTGATCTCAGCTGGGCTCGCTCATGCACCTGCAGCCAGTTGGCCCTGGTGGCCTCACACATCGGGCAGTTGGCTGGCTATCAGCTGGGATGACAAGGGGTGCTGGGCCATGTGTTTCTCAGTAGACGAGATGAGCCTGTTCTCATGGTGCCAGACTCCAAGAGCAATAGGAGAGCAGAGGCTACAAGGCCTCTCGAGGCCCAGTCTCAGAACTTGGACTACATCACCTTGCACCATATTCTATTGGCCAAAGCAGAGCCCAAGGCCAGCCCAGATTCCAGGGGGTAAAGAAAGATTGCGCCTCTCGATGGAGGAGTTACAAAGTATAGTGGCCATTTATTTTTGCAATCTACCGCAATTGCCTGATGTTTTTGTACTCTTCTATTTTTTAACTTATTATTGTGTTGTGGGCATTTCCCTTTATTAATGCAAAGTCTTCATAACATTATTTTTACTGTCTGCATAGTGGTTAAAAGAAGATAGACTGTAATTTATGTACCCGTCTCCCAATTTGGGGGCATAAAGATTACATCCAATTTTCCTAGTTATAAATAAAGTGCAATGAACATCTTTGCACACATAGTCATATCTGTAATTTTGAATCCTTGAAATACATTCCCAAAACCAAAAAGTATTGCTGTCAAGTCAATTCCACCTGATAATGACTGTGTGTACAACAAAACAAAACACTACCTGGTCCTGTACCTTTCTCGTGATCATTGTTATGCTTCAGGCCATTGTTGCAGCCATTATGTCAATCCTTCTTGTTGAGGGTCTTCCTCTTTTTCACTGATCCTCTACTTTACCAAGCATGGTATCCTTCTCCAGGGACTTATCCCTCCTGATAACATGTCCAAAGTATGTGAGATGAAGTCTCACCATCCTTGCTTCTAAGGAGAATTCTGGTTGTACTTCCAAGACAGATTTGTCCATTCTTTTGGCAGTCCATGGTATGTTCAATATTCTTCGCCAACACCATAATTTAAAGGCGTCAATTCTCCTTCGGTCTTCCTTATTCATTGTCCAGCTTTCACATGCATATGAGGTGATTGAAAACACCATGGCTTGGGTCAGGCGCACCTTAGTCCTCAAAGTGACGTATTTGCTTTTTAACACTTTAAAGAGGTGTTTTGTAGCAGATTTGCCCAATGCAATTCGTCATTCGATTTCTTGACTGCTGCTTCCATGTGCGTTGATTGTGGATCCAAGTAAAATGAAATCCTTGACAACTTCACTTTTTTCTCTGTTTATCATGATGTTGCTTATTAATTCAGTTATGAGGATTTTTGTTTTCTCTATGTTGAATTGTAATCCACACTGAAGGCTGTGGTCTTTGATCTTCATTAGTAAGTGCTTCAAGTCCTCTTCACTTTCAGCAAAAAAGATTGTATCATCTGCATATTGCAGGTTGTTAATAAGTCTTCCGTCAATCCTAATGCCCCATTCTTCTTCATATAGTCCAGCTTTTTGGATTATTTGCTCAGCATACAGATTGAATAGGTATAGTGAAAGGATACAGCCTTGACACACGTCTTTCCTAACTTTAAACCACGCAATATCCCCTTGTTCTATTCAAATGACTGCCTCTTCATCTATGTACAGGTTCCTCATAAGCACAATTAAGTGTTCTGGAATTCCCATTCTTCACAATGTTATCCAAAATTTGTTATGATTCACACAGTCGAATGCCTTTGCATAGTCAATAAAACACAGGTAAACATCTTTCTTGTATTCTCTGCTTTCAGCCATGATCCATCTGACATCAGCAATGATACCCCTTGTTCCACATCATCTTCTGAATCTGGCTTGAATTTCTGGCAATTCCCTGTTGACGTACTGGTACAACCACTTTTGAATGATCTTCAGTAACATTTTACTTGAGTGTGATATTAATGATATTGTTAGTAATTTTCTGTGTTCGGTTGGATCACCTTTCTTTGGAATAAGCATAAATATGGATCTCTTCCAGTCCGTTGGCCATGAAGATGTCTTCTAAGTTTCTTTGTATAGATAAGTGAGCACTTCCAGTGCTGCATCCATTTGTTGAAACATCTCAGTTGGTATTCTGTCAATTCCTGGAGCCTTGTTTTTTGCCAATGTCTTCAGTGCAGCTTGGACTTCTTCCTTCAGTATCAATCAGTTCTTGATCATATGCTACCTCCTGAAATGATTGAATGTCAACGTCGACCAATTCTTTTCGGTAGAGTGACTGTGTATTCCCTCCATCTTCTTTTGATGCTTCCTGCATCATTCAGTATTTTGCCCATAGAATCCTTCACTATTGCAACTCGAAGCTTGAATTTTTTCTTCAGTTCTTTCAGCTTAAGAAAATGCCAAGCATATACTTCCCTTTTGGTTTTCTAATTCCAGGCCTTTGCACATGTCATTATAATCCTTTACTTTGTTTTCTCAAGCCACCCTTTAAACTCTTTTGTTCAGCTCTTTTACTTCATCGTTTCTTCCTTTTGCTCTAGCTACTTGACATTCAAGAGCAAGTTGCAGAGTCTCTTCTGACATACATTTTGGCCTTTTCTTTCATGTCTTTTTAATGACCTCTTGCTTTCTTCATGTATGATGTCCTTGATGTCATTCCACAACTCCTCTGGTCTTCAGTCATTACTGTTCAATGCATCAAATCTTTTCTTGAGATGGTCTCTAAATTCAGGTGGGATATACTCAAGGTCATACTTTGGCTCTCATGGACTTGTTCTAATTTTCTTCAGCTTCAATTTGAACTTGCATATGAGCAATTGATGGTCTGTTCCAGAAAGTATAAATGGTTTTAATATCCTTGGTATCAATTGCCAAATTGCACTGTAAAGGAGTTGTGCTGGTGTACCTCCAGCCGCAGGAGGAGAGGGATTGCGACAGCAGCCTGACTGCCAGTGCTCCCACAGGACCTCCTGGCTTTTCTTCTTGGCTCCCTTGCTTTTCTGATACCCTGGCCAGGGAGCAAGAATTAAGCACAGACTGAGCAGGCCCTTTCTTAGGCAAAAACATTAGCAACTGTGATCAGTCTTCTCTGAATAACAACCTTGTGGTAGATAACAATTGACTCAGGCACCTAAGATCTCTTGCCTCTTGTCTACAAGAGACTGGACAATGTGTCTCCTGGACCAGGGACTGTAACCACCTTCACCTTGAGCTGTGGAGCAGATGGGACCCCAGATGAGCTTCTGTCTGAGTCTGACTCTGAGGACACATGGCACAGCTAATTACAAAGCCTCTACTGGTCACACAACCCAATGGAGTCTCGGAGCC
This sequence comes from Dugong dugon, assembly GCA_030035585.1. NCBI lineage: Eukaryota > Metazoa > Chordata > Mammalia > Sirenia > Dugongidae > Dugong > Dugong dugon. Next base: position 161,557,911 of record CM057460.1, on the reverse strand, counting down.
AAATGCTCCTCCCCACTCTACTTCCTCTGGACTTAACCTCCCAGCCAGTGACATCCTCTTCCACTTCCTCAAAATTTATCTGCCTTCTCTTCCACTTCCTCAGTTTTGTGCTTTTAAAAGGCCAGATAACTGATCAGCTAAGTGATTGTGTTCATGGTTATTACATTTTCCTCCAAGATAACAAGCTTCCAGCTCAGTAGAGCTTCTAGAAGATATGGTACTAACATGGGGGAAATTCGGGGTGCCATGATCCATGAATTGGTGGAAGAGAGATTTTGGAGTTAAGAGCCACCGTCTTCACAGGGAATTACAGATATGTGGGTCTAGAAGTTGAAAGGACCCTGTTGAGTTCAAAGGAACTGGTTCCCTGCCCTCAGGTGATAAGGGAGGACTACGTTTCAAACACCAGCAGAGTCACCCATGGTGGACAGGTTTCACTGGATCTTCCAGACTAAGACAGGCTAGGAAGAAAGGCCTGGCTATCTACTATATTGTTACACAAATAACACACAAGTTATACGTTTTTGCTAACCGCAGGTTATTTTCCTAGATGCACTATGTGCACTGTATATGGATGAGTTATCTGCAAAAAACACAATACTTCTGAAAATTAGCCAATGAAAACCTTCTGGACCACAGAATACTGTCTGAGACTTTGATTCAATTACTTTGGACATGTCTTCAGGAGGAACTGATCATTGGAGAAGGACATCATGTTTGGTAAAGTGGCGGGCCAGTGAAGGCGAGGGAAACCCTCAGTGAGATGGATCAATACAATGCTACAACAATGGTCTCAGACATACCCACTATCATGAAGATGGCACAGGACTAGGCAATGTTTCATCGCACTGTACAAAGGGTCACCATGAGTCAAAGCCGACTTGACAACAACAAGTTTGAGGAGTACTGTGTGTGTAGTGCTTGAGAGCACAGACTCGGGAGTTTGATGTATCCGGGTTCAAATCTCCACTCCACTGATTACTGGTTTGTCTTAGTCATCTGGAGCTGCTATAACAGAAATACCACAAATGGATGGCTTTAACAAAGAGAAAATTATTTTCTCACAGTCTAGTAGGCTAGAAGTCCAAATTCAGGGCCTCAGCTCCAGGGGAAGGCTTTCTCTCTCTGTTGGCTCTGAAGGAAGGTCCTCGTCATCATCCATCTTCCCCCAGACTAGGTGCTTCTCTGCGTAGGAACCTTGGGTCCAAAGGATGTGCTCTGCTCCCAGTGCTTCTTTCTTGGTGGTATGAGGTCCCCAACTCTCTGAGTGCTTCCCTTTCCTTTTATCTCTTGTAAGATAAAAGGTGGTGCAGGCCACACCCCAGGGAAACTCCCTTTACATTGGATCAGGGATGTGACTTTAGTAAGGGTATTATCAATCCCACGCTAATCTTCTTTAACATAAAATTTCAATCACAAAATGGAGGACAACCACACAATACAGGGAATCATAGCCTAGCCAAATTGATACACATATTTTTTGGGGGACATAATTCAACCCATGACATGGTCCTATAAAAGGGGCCAAGTTACTTAACCTCTCTGTGCCTTAGTTTTCTCATCTTTCAAATAGACAAAACAAACTTTATGGTTTATTGCGAGGATTTAGACAATAAATGGCAAGTTATTACTAGCTGCTCTTATTGAATAAAAAAAGACTTGGACTCAAAGAGGAAAATGGCTTGCCCAAGTAGCAGAACTTGGAAGTTGTCCAGTGGGGACCAGAACCAGCAAGCTGGCCCTTACATCCAGAGAAGCCACCTTTCTTTCCTCCATGTCATCGTTTTTCTCTTCTTTCTGCTCAGTTCCGGCTTAGAGAAGACACAGCATTCACCCACTCTCCCTCTTAGGTTCCTCCCTCCTTCCCACGACTGCACCTCACCATAGCCAGCAGTATCCAAACACAGGGCAGATGCCTGCTTCTTGCCCAGAGCTTGGAGAACCTGGGCCTTTTTTGCATTCGTGAGCTCCAAGGCCAGAGAGGAGGGAGGTCATTGTGCCCAAGTCTGTGCTGCCATGATTCTCTGTAAGGACCAACTGCAGAGGTTCCCAGGGCTGGAGACTCCAAATAGAAACCCCAGGTGACTGGAGTATCTGTTTACTCAGCCTGGGCCCAGCACCATTCTAAATCATTCATCAGCTTCTCAAGACAAAACAACACACATTGTTCTCCTTCTTGAGCACAGGATGCTCAGCCTATGAAATAATCAGTTGATGGAACCTTCAGAGCCACAGGGAGCTAAAAGGTGAATATAAGGAGCTGACACTGTGCTTGGTGGCAAGCAGCCCTCTGCTCGTCTGCACTAATAGCTGGACCAGCTAATGGTGGTGGAAGCCGAGATCATGTGCTACTAATGGGGGAAGGAGCAGGCACTGCCGTGAGGGACTCCAGGGCTGGGTCTGCTTCCCACAGATGAGGTTTGCAGGTCCTTCTCCACAACAAAGGAGGGTATAATTAATATAAGTGGGAAGAATATTTATAGATTTAAGAAAGGGCAGGAATTTAGAAAGGAGAATACATGTATTGATTGATATGGAAATAATATTTTTAAGAAATATTATGAAAAGATAAAACCCAAAACCAAACCCATTGCTGTCGAGTAGATTCCAACTCATGGAAACCCCATATGTTACAGAGTGGAACTGCTCTGTAGGGATTCCTTGGCTGTAATCTTCACAGAAGCAGATCTCCAGGCCTTTCTTCCTCATGCAGTACACTATGTAGGTTCAAATCACCAACCTTTAGGTTAGCAGCTGATCCCAAACTGCTTCCACCACCCAGGGACCTTATGGAAAGATAGAAAAGTTTAAAAATTATCCATAGTTCCACGTTTGGGGCCCTTTGAACACAACCTTATCATCATATTTGCCAGTTCTCGTCTAGTTTTTTCTTTTTTTCTCTTGTAGTTTATCTTTCTTTTTCAAAGCTCTTTCCCACACAATAGTTTTCCTAACCCAGTAAGAGAGGTAGTGCATGTATACTCTCCTTTGAACAGGTAGGAAAGCAGAGGTCCAGTGAGGTGAAGAGGGTTGCTCTGCTAATACATGATGGATCCATACTCGAACCTTCTCTGTTCAAATTCAGGGCCGATGCCGAAAGCCCCTTGGTAAAAATAGCTTGCTACATGCCAGGCATTTTGCATACTCCATCCTATATAATCTTGACATCAACTCTGCAAGAGGTACTATCAAATATCCCTGTTTTACAGATGATGAAACTGAGGCTCAGCACTGGGAAGTAACTTGCCCAAGGTCACACAGCCAAGGGAGAGTGCAACAGGGATTTGGACTCAGCTTGGCCTGTCTCCAGAGCCCCTGCTCTTAAATCCCATGCCCCTCTATGTCTCCACTGCCTGCAAAGTATAGTCTATGTACCTTCCTCTTTTCCCATCTTGCTCCCCACTACCCAACAGCACATCCATTCCCACTAGACTAAACTCGCAGTTCCTCCAATACCCCCATTCTCTGCCCCAGTGTCTAGGCTTGTGCTGATACTGCTCATCCTCTCCGCTATCCTTCAAACCTCATCTTAAAAGTTACTTCCTCCAGGAAGGCCTCTCTGACCCCTCCCCAGCCCAGGCTCCTCTTTCCCTGCCTCTGCACCTGCATGTCCGTACCATAGCCATACCTGACCTGAGTTGAAACTGTTGATTTCACTGTCTCCCTAACCAGGCTGAGAGGCCCCTGAGGGCAGGGACCATGGCTGCTTATTTCAGCCCCTAATATAGTACCTGGAGCCTCGTAGTAACTCAGCAACTACTTTTGGTGGAATTCGATGATCCCATTTGTCCTGAGAGCATCCTCCTCTCCTCCCCCAAAGGCCCCTTCATGACTGGGCACCAGGTGGACCCAGGGGGTAGGAGGCAGCGCTTTAATCTGCCCCAGAACTCCCCCTCTCCTGCCTTCTTTTTTCCCCATCAGCCCCTCCTGCCCAGGTTAGATGACCTGTTTACGCCACCTTCCCCAATTCCTCCAGCCCTGAGTGAGCTCTCTCCTCCAACCAGTGATTGCCAAAGACCCTTCTGAGGAGCAACACCTTCTGATGGTTACCTTGGTCAAATAACACTTTTCTTTGATTTCCACATATTAACATTTTGGAAATCAGCATGTGTCTTACATTTAATATACACATTCTACGTAGAAATGTTTATTTTCTGGGAGAGCAGTGATTGAATAAATGGTGCCTCTTACAATGAATGGCCTCTTGTAATTAACAAAAAGCAGTATGGAGTATCCTTATGCAGATTTGAAGAGGAAAGGTCCTGAGAAGTCCTGCAGTAAAGAAATGATGGTTTGCGAATGAATGTGATCACTGAATATTTTTTAAAAGACACATTCACACTCCAGGGAACTAGTTTTTTATAAAATGCACATTAAAAAGCAGTGCCCTACAATATTTATAATCTGTGGAACACAATTCAGGATCCACCTTGTTCTCTCATCATTTCACGTTTGCTAATCATTTTAAAATTTTTCAAATATCTGGGTAACAAGCATTTGCCATTACAACATTCTCAAGTGTACAATTCAGCAACATTAATTGTGTTCATCTTGTTCCCTTCCCCCTCCTGCCCTTCCACCCCTGGTGACCACTAATAAACCTAGGTCTCTATGCACTTGCCTATTCTAGATATTTCATATAAGTGGGATCATAGAGTACTTGTCCTTTGTGACTGACTGACTTCCTTCAGCATAGTGTTGTCACGATTCATCCATGTTCTAGCTGCCTTCTAACCTAAACCACAAGCTTCCTGCAGGCACAGCAAAACGCCATAGAAAACGCTGAAAGGAAAAGTGGCCACTCTGAAAATACGTCACATTCCTGCTCAGGCTCCTTATGTACCATAGTAAACTTTAAGGGTTTCAGTTTCACCGTTGTTCAAAACACTGCCTCATCCTCCATGGGCATGTGAGAGTGACCTCACCAGGTGGCCTCTTAATTAGGGAGGTAGCCCTCAAAAAGTGTGGGGGCTTGGAGTCAGCTGATCTAGGTTTGAATCATAGTTTGTTCGGCTGCATGACTTAAGGCAAGTTGCTTAATCTTTCTGAGCCTTAGTTTTTTCATCTGCATAATGGGGGCAATAATAGTTTCTATCAGATAGGACGGCTGGGAGGATTAAGTAACATCATACAATGACTAGCACGTGATAAAAACGAAAAGGCTAGCTGCTGGTGTTGTTTTGTCACAGTTACCTTGAAATCCTCCTGTAGTTAATAGTATTGTTGCTGTTAGGTGCTGTCAAGTGGGTTCCAACTCGTGTTGTTGTTGTTGTTAGGTGCCATCAAGTCGGTACTGACTCATAGCGACCCTATGTACCACAGTACAAAACACTGCCCAGTCCTGCTCCATGCTCATAATCCTTGTTACGCTTGAGCCCATTGTTGTAGCTGCTGTGTCAATCCACCTCGTTGAGGGTCTTCTTCATTTGTGCTGACCCTGTACTTTACCAAGCATGATGTCCTTTTCCAGGGACTGATCCCTCCTGATGACATGCCCATAGTATGTAAAACATAGTCTCACTGTCCTTGCTTCTAAGGAGCATTCTGGTTGTACTTCTTCCAAGACAGATTTGTTCGTTCTTTTGGCAGTTCATGGTATATTCAATATTCTTCGCCAACGCCACAATTTAAAGGCATCAGTTCTTCGGTCTTCCTTAGTCATTGTCCAGTTTTTACATGCATGTGATGGGATTGAAGGTACCATGTCTTGGGTCAGACACACCTTAGTCTCAAGGTGACATTTTTGCTTTTCAATACTTTAAAGAAGTCTTTTCCAGCAGATTTGCCCAGCTGCTTCTATGGGTGTTGATTGTGGATCCAAGTAAGATGAAATCCTTGACAACTTCAATCTTTTCTGTTTATTATGATGTTGCTTACTGGTCCAGTTGTGAGGATTTTTGTCTTCTTTATGTTGAGGTGTAAGCCATACTGAAGGCTGTGGTCTTTGATATTCATTAGTAAGTGTTTCAAGTCCTCTTCACTTTCAGCAAGCAAAGTTGTGTCATCTGCATAACCCAGGTTGTTAATGAATCTTCCTCCAATCTTAATGCCTCGTTCTTTTTCATATAGTCCAGCTTCTCAGATTATCTGCTCAGCATACAGACTGAATAGGTATGGTGAAAGGATACAACCTGACACACAACTTTCCTGACTTTAAACCATGAAGTATCTCCTTGTTCTTTCCGAACAACTGTCTCTTGATCTATGTACAGGTTCCTCATGAGCACAATTTAGTGTTCTGGAATTCCCATTCTTCCCAATGTTGTTCATAATTTCTTATGATCCACACAGTCGGATGCCTATGCATAGTCAATAAAATACAGGTAAACATCTTTCTGGTATTCTCTGCTTTCAGCCAGGATCCATCTGACATTGGCAGTGATATCCCTCGTTCCACGTCCTCTTCTGAATCCGGCCTGAATTTATGGCAGTTCCCTGTCAATATACTGCTGCTGTCACTTTTGAATGATCACCAGCAAAATTTTACTTGCATGTGATATTAATGATATTGTTCAATAATTTCGACATTCAGCTGTATCACCTTTCTTGGGAATAGGCATAACTATGGTTCTTTCCCAGTCAGTTGGCCAGGTAGCTGTCTTACAAATTTCTTGGCATAGACGAGTGAGCACTTCCAGAGCTGCATCCATTTGTTGAAACATCACAATTGGTATTCCATCAATTCTTGGAGCCATGTTTTTCACCAACGCCTTCAGTGCAGCTTGGACTTCCTTCTTCAGTACCATCCGTTCCTGATCACATGCTACCTCTTGGAATGGTTGAACATCAACCAATTCTTTTTGGTATAATGACTCTGTTCTTTGTATTCCTCCCATCTTATTTTGATGCTTCCTGCATCATTTAATATTTTCCCCAAAGAATCCTTCACTATTGCAACTCGAGGCTTGAATTTTTCTTCAGTTCTTTCAGCTTGAGAAATGCCAAGCATGTTCTTCCCTTTTGGTTTTCTATCTGTAGCTCTTTGCATGTCATTATAATACTTTGTCTTCTCGAGCCGTCCTTTGAAATCTTCTATTCAGTTCTTTTACTTCATCATTTCATCCTTTTGCTTTAGCTACTCGACGTTCAAGAGCAAGTTTCAGAGTCTCTTCTGACATCCATTTTAGTCTTTTCTTTCTTTCCTGTCTTTTTAACAACCTCTTGATTTCTTCATGCATGATGTCCTTGAAGTCATTTCACAACGTGTCTGGTCTTCAGTCACTAGTATTCAAAGCATCAAATCTATTTTTGAGATGGTCTCTAAATTCAGGTGGTGTCATGGATTGAATTGTGTCCCCCCAAAATATCTGTCAACTTGGCTAGGTCATGATTCCCAGTATTGTATGATTGTGTAATCTGATGTGATTTCCTTATGTGTTGTAAACTCTATCACTATGATGAGATTATATGTGATCTCCTTATGTGTTGTAAACTCTATCACTATGATGAGGTTATACTGATGATGTCTACAAGATTAGATAGTGTCTTAATCCAATCTCTTTTGAGATATAAACAAGAGAAGTGAGCAGAGACACATGGGAACCTCATATCACCAAGAAAGCAGTGCCAGGAGTAGAGCGCGTCCTTTGGACCTGAGGTTCCTGTGCTGAGATACTCCCAAATCAAGGGAAGAGTGATGCATCACAAGGACCTTCCTCCAGAGCTGACAGAGAGAAAAAGCCTTCTCCTGGAGCTGATGCCCGGAGTTTGGACTTGTAGCCTACTGGACTGTGAGAGAATAAATTTCTCTTTGTTAAAACCACCCACTCGTGGTATTTCTGTTACAGCAGCACTAGATGAATAAGACAGGTGGGATATACTCAAGGTCATACTTCAACTCTCATGGACTTGTTCTAATTTTCTTCAGTTTCAACTTGAACTTGCATATGAGCAATTGACGGTCTGTTCTGCAGTCAGCCCCTGGCCTTGTTCTAACTGATGATATTGAGCTTTTCCATCGTCTCTTTCCACAGACGCAATCGATCTGATTCCTGTGTATTCCATCTGGTGATGTCCATGTGTATAGTCGCCATTTATGTTGGTGAAAAAAAGGTATTTGCAATGAAGAAGACGTTGGTCTTGCAAAATTCTATCATGCAATCTCCAGCATCGCTTCTATTAACAAGGCCATATTTTCCAACTACGGATCCTTCTTTTTTGTTTCCAACTTTCGCATTCCAATCACCAGTAATTATCAATGCATCCTGACTGCATGTTCGATCAATTTCAGACTGCAGAAGCTGGTAAAAATCTTCAATTTCTTCATCTTTGGCCTTAGTGGTTGGTGCATAAATTTGAATAATAGTTGTATTAACTGGTTTTCCTTGTAGGCGTATTCATATTATCCTATCACTGACAGTGTTGTACTTCAGGATAGACCTTGAAATGTTCTTTTTGATGATGAATGCAATGCCATTCCTCTTCAAGTTGTCATTCCTGGCATAGTAGGCCACATGATTGTCTGATTCAAAATGACCAATACTTGTCCATTTTAGCTCACTAATGCCTTGGATACAGAGGTTTATGCATTCCATTTTATTTTTGACAATTTCCAATTTTCCTAGATTCATACTTTGTACATTCCATGTTGCGACTATAATGGGTGTTTTTGCAGCTGTTTCTTCTCATTTTGAGTCGTGCCACATCAGCAAATGAGGGTCCTGAAAGCTTGACTCCATCCACGTCATTAAGGTCGACTCTACTTTGAGGAGGCAGCTCTTCCCCAGTCGTCTTTTGAGTGCCTTCCAACCTGGGGGGCTCATCTTCTGGCACTATATCAGACAATGTTCCTCTGCTATTCATAAAGGTTTCCCCGGCTAATTCTTTTCAGAAGTAGACTGCCAGGTCCTTCTTTCTGGTCTATCTTAGGCTGGAAGCTCAGCTGAAACCTGTCCACCATGGGTGACCCTGCTAGTATCTGAATACCAGTGGCATAGCTTCCAGTATCACAGCAGCACACAAGCCCCCACAGTAGGACAAACTGACAGACATGACTCATAGCAACCCTATATACAATAGAATGAAACACTGCCTGGTCCTGCGCCATCCTCACAATCGTTGTGTTTGAGCCCATTGCTGCTCAAACAATGTATCAGTCCATCTCGCTGAGGGTCTTCCTCTTTTTCACTGACTCTCTTCTTTACCAAGCATGATGTCCTTCTCCAGGGACTGATCCCTTCTGATAACATGTCCAAAGTATGTGAGACAAAGTCTCGCCATCCTTGCTTCTAAGGAGCATTCTGGCTGTACTTCTTCCAAGACAGATTTGTTCTTTTTTCTGGCAATCCGTGGTATATTCAATATTCTTTGCCAAAACCATAATTCAACAGAGTCAATTCTTCTTCAGTTTTCCATATTTATTGTCCAGATTTTGCATACATATGAGGCGATTGAAAACACTATGGCTTGGGTCAGGCGCACCTTACTCCTCAATGTGACATCTTTGCTTTTCAACACTTTAAAGAGGTATTTTGCAACAGATTTGCCCAATGCAATAAGTCAATGGTAGCTAGTTATTAATTAGAGGAAATTGTTAGATGAAAATGGTTATTTGATGATGGAAGATTATTAGATGATGAAGATTAGATTTATTGGCTGGCAAAGAATTGCTCATAGAAGAGTTATTGGCTTGTAGGGGCCTCAGTTAGGTGGAGCAAGGTCATTGGAGAGAGATGAGTTGCTTAGCTGTGAGCTCATTACTCATTGTGGAGCCTCTAGGGCTCAGCCAAACCCTAGTCTGTAATGGACTCTCACCAAATGCTGGCTGAAGGAGCTCTTTATAATGTAACTCAGTAGGACCCAAGTGTCTGCAAAGTCCAAGGGTGTGAGCAGAATTAGGCTGCACCCCAAAGTTGGAGGACACAGAAAACGTTATCAGAACCACGTTTGTCCCCATCTTCTCCCCCGGCCCTGCAGTGTGTGCCAGATGAAGGCGGGGGCGGTCGGGGAGGGGGGTGGCGGTTCTCTCCTAGCTGAAGAGAAGCAAACAGAATTCCAAATGCACTTCTGTTCGTCTTGGCCACGAGTGGAATGAGAGAAAGCAATTGGTTTTTGTTTTCTGTTTTTGATTTTTGTAGTTGTTCCTGGCGTAAAGGAAAATTGTGCTCTAAACACTCCCTGGCTTCTTGAAGAATGCTTTCTCAGCTATTGCAGCAGCCCTTGTCAAAAACTCTCAGTTGAAAGCAAAAAGAAAGCACAAGAAAGAAAAGCAGAGTGAAGGCTGTGGGTCTCTTTGGGCAAGCATTTTAAATAAAAGGAACAAGATAGAGGGAAAGTCTGGTTGCTCTGTCAACATTTCTCTCAGGAGCCAGCCAGTCACTAACAGCAATTACTCCCCCTATGCACAGCTCCAGACTGTTTTCTCTAAGGAAATCTCCTTCATTTCTCCAAGTGAACCAGCTGCAGGCCTGGGGACACAGGAGGGTTTTAGGGGAGCTTCCTTCAGCTGAGGAGGCAAGAAGTGCACTGCGGGAGGGGCTTTGCTGCGTCCGTCTATTGCAGGCACATGACAATCAGTGGGAGTCCCTGGGTGGTGCAAATGGTTAATGCACTTGGCTGTTAGCCAAAAGGTTGGCAGTTCAAGTCCACCCAGAGGTGCCTCGGAAGACAGCCCGGATGATCTACTTCAATAAAATCAGCCATTGAAAACCCTAGGAGTGCAGATCTACTCTGACACACATGGGATCGCCATCAGTCAAAATCAATTCAAGAGCAACTGGTTTTAACAATCAATGACCACTTAATCACTCTGGGTAATGCTGAAGCCATTCATTCTGGGTAATGATGCCTCCAAGGTCTCACAAGCAGTAACCAGAGGGTCATGGACATTAACAAAGCTCTGTCTGGTGCTCAAGGTCATGCTTTTCCTCTTCCACCATGCTGTCTTCTGAAGTTGAAATCTCAAAGTTGACCACATCATTCAGTGCCCTCCTCAGCTTGGAGTGACCTCCTCATCTGCACAAATCCATAAGGAAACTCACTTAGGACTCGTCTTTAGCTTCTTGAGACCCTAAAAAGTTGCCCTCAGACCTCAGACCTGGGGCTTCAACGTGTCTATGAACTTGCCTGACCTGTTGCTCTTAGCAAACCAACAAGGCTAAGTCATTCTCCACTCCCCAGCTTTGTTCTCAGCTCCAGTAACTCATGGACAAAAGAGCACCCCATGGACAAACTTGGTGAGAGGCAGGATAGCGCAGTAGTTATGCATACAAACTCCAGAACCAGTCAAGGTTCAGATCCCATGGGGTAGGTTTTACCCTGCACAAAGACAAGAGAGCCTGGAATCTAGCCTGTGCTCTTCTCACCGAGATGTGGGCTCTGGGACCTCCATCCAGAGAAAAGGGTTTCTTATACCAATTCTACAAAGGTTCCATACGGGCTCACTAGCGTCCTGACTGTCACTTACATGCTAGATTATTTGATTGAGTTGCTTACCCTCATTGTGTCTCAATATTATCACCTACAAAATGGGAAAAATGATATATTTCTCATGTAGGTTGCTCATAATATTTTTCTCATATTGGAAAAATAATATATTTCTTATACAAGGACTAAAGGAGTTAACACCCAGAAAGCACTTAGAACAGTGCTTAAAGCATAATGTTGTGGGTTGAACTGTGCCCTTAAAAAGAGATATGTTGAGGTCTTAACCCCCAGGTACCTGTGACCATAATTGGAAATAGGATCTTTGCAGATGTCATCAAATTAAAATTAGATCATACTGGATGAGGGTGGGCACTAAATCCAATAACTGGTGTACCTAAGGAGAGATAGACTTGAAGACACAGAGGAGACACAAAGAAGGCCATTTGAGGATGGAGGAAGCAGAGAGTGGAATGATGCAGCTACAAATCACAGAATGCCAAGGATTGCCGGCAACCACCAGAAGCTAGGAGAGAGGCACAGACAAATTCTCCCCTAGAGTCTTCAGAGGGAGTGGGATCTGTCAACACCTTGATTTCAGACTTCTAGCCTTCGGAACTGTTTTAAACCACCAAATTTGTGGTAACTTGGTATGGTAGCCCTAAGAAACTAATACACATAGTCAATGCTCAAAGGCTGTAATAAGTCTCCAAAAGATTAGCTATTACACCCTCTCCTCACTTATTGACATGGTTGAGTTCCAAAGACCAGGTCGTTATGCAAAATCAGTGTTATGCAAAAATGGAGGATGACTGCATCAGATCACAAAACGGAGGATCACTACATCATTACCTAACTGCCAAATTGCCTCATTACATAACTGCCAAACCACTGAGAATCACAGCCCAGCCAAGCTGACACATAACCTTAACCATAAAAGCCAGTATTACTCTAGCTTTGCACTTTGGCATTCGTTACTATTCGTTATTGGCAGATGTATTTCTTTAAGGAGCAAAATAGTTGGATAGTAGATTTTTTACTATTGTCGTAAATGTGAAATGTCAGATAAAAAGATAGTAGATAAGTGAGAAGAAAGTATATTATCTGACTAACTTCTTTACATGAGGCATCGGTGATTCAATGGTAGAACACTCGCCTTTCATGCAGGAGACCCGGATTCGATTCCCAGCCAGTGCACTTCATGTGCAGCCATCATCCATCCGTCAGTGAAGGCTTGTGTGTTTCTATGATGCTGAATAGGATTCAGTGGAGATAAGATAGACTACCCAGATTAGGACAGTCACCCTCCCCCACCCTCCGTTTTATATGCTCTGGTAGCACCATACATCTCTCATTCTTGCACTTATCACGCTTCTAACTTTATTGTTCAATTATTTGATATAATACCTTTCCACTTTCTGCTTAGTTTTGTTGTCAGCATTGTGTACTCAACACTAGCTCGGTGCCTGACACATAATAGGAATTCTAGCAAATCTTTTAAATGAATGGGCATTACCTTTGTTTGGCTCCCTTGGACATTCCTGGTTGGGGTGTTTTGAGACTAGCTCCATTTTTTAATTTGGTAAATGGAAATGACAATAATACTTAACTCAGGCTCAGACAACTAAATAAGCTCACGCATTGGAAGCACTCTGCCTAGCAAGTGAAGTTGTCAAGGATTTCATTTTACTTAAACCCACAATCAACACCCATGGAAGCAGCAGTCAAGAAATCAAATGACGTATTCCATTGGGCAAATCTGCTGCAAAAGATCTCTTGATATTGTTAAAAAGCAAATATGTCACTTTGAGGACTAAGGTGCACCTGACCAAAGCCATGGTATTTTTGATAAGCTCATACGCATGCAAAAGCTAGACAATGAATAAGGAAGACTGAAGAAGAATTGATGCCTTTAAATTATGGTGTTGGAAAAACGGCGCTGTAGGCAGAAGCACCACACCATCCCTCTGCAGCAAAGATCCTAAAAACTAAGCCAAACAGAGAAAACAACAATCCTGAAACCCTAAAACATCAAATGAAGGGATAAAGAACTCAGCAAAGCACCAAATGGAGTGAGAAAACTGACAGAGAACGGAGAGTGAGGAGAGATTCATGCAGAGGTCCCCTACCAGCTAATGCAGCGTGGATCCACCATCTTGGACTCCTATGGGAGACCAGCAAACATGGGGTACGAGAAAGCAGCTTCACGGAGCTTCCAGTGGGAGACAAAACAACTGGTAATTTGCGATATATGCTTTCCAATCCCCCAACCTTCTTCACCCTAACTCAGCCTCCTCTGCTTCCTGCAGCCACAGTCTCTTGTCCGGGAAGCACCGGCTGCTTGGATTCCACACACCCGAACTCGCCGGCTCTCTGAGTGCCACTTGTGGGCTTCTGGTGTTCCTTTTTTCTGCTTCTTTTGATTTCTTCCTTACCTCTCCCCACCTCCCCCTCCTTTCGCTCAAATACCTGACTCAGTGCGCCATCTTTGCTTCTTCCTGAGGGGCTGCAGAGCTCCAGTAATTTGTGATATAAGCTTTCCCACTCGCTACCCTTCTTCAGCCACACTTGGCCCCCTCTGCTTCCCGCGGACACAGTCTCTTGTCCGAGAAACACCGGGCTGCTTGGATTCCACCAGCCCGCACTAGCTGGCTCTCTGAGTGCCATTAGTTGGCTGCTGGTGTTGCTTTTTTTTTTCTGCTTCTTTTGATTTCTTCCTTACCTCTCACCACCTCCCCCTCCTTTCGCTTGAATAGCTGGCTCTGTGCGCCATCTTTGCTTCTTCCTTAGGGGCTGTGGAGCTCCATTCGAGTATGGAGCTGCTTCCCGGTCTGGCCTGCCGTGCTGGTGGGATCCCGGGGATTTTGTTCGTTTGTTTTTTTTGAATTGTTTGTTTGTTCTTTTTTCGTTTTCTTGAGTTGGGAGCCCTGTCTGGCCAGGCGGTGCTGCATCGCAAGAAGACTGCCCCCTCGGCTTGCGCAGACGTATGGAGGGATCCCTGAGCGCATATTTTTTCAATTGGGGTTTTTTTTTTTCTGTTTTTTGGGGGGCATTTCTTGTTCTTTTTTTTTTTTTAACTTGTTTTGTTTTCTTTTCCCTCTTTTTCCCTTTTTCTCTTTCTTCATTACTCAGTTTCTCATCTCTCTATATCTTCCTTCTCTTTCTGTTCCCTGAATACCTGGCACTGTATACCTCTACGCCTTCTAGCCAGGCAGTACTGCAACACCTGAGAGTGACTTCCCCAGACCTCATAGTTGCAGTGGTGGAATCCCTGGAAAGTTTGAGGTTCTTTAACCTTTCTGATTTTTATTTATTAATTCTTCTCTTTTCTTTTCTTCCTCTTCCCCTTTCTGTTTTTCTCCATTTCATAGTCTCTCATCTCTCCATTCCAACGGCAAGCTCCCCTAGCATTCGTTCTTGTTTGTTAGTATGTTTTTGGCTCCTGTTCCTCTCTCCTCTCTCCCATATCCATCTTAGCTCCACACCTAACAATCTCCCCGCTACATCCTGCCTACCTGCACTGTGCGCTTAACATCACACCACCAAGCAGCACAGGCATGGCCTACTGGAACCTGCCAGGATGGATTACCAACCCTCCCTGGTGGCTGTAGTAAGTGCCATAAACAACCCGTCCTGGTAACTCCTCTTCAGCTAGACCTGCCCTGCCATACCATATCTGAGTGACTGACCCTGCCAATTGGAGAAGGAGGCAAAAAGTATTGTGCCCACAGACAAGCAAACAACAAAGAACACACATCCACCTGCTCAGACATAGTCAAGTTTTTTTTTTAAAAGGGATGAAACAAACAAATCTACAATCAAAAAATGAGAAAAATAACTACTGAATGCCCTGAAGACAGCAGACAATATGAAAACATTTACAAAAACAGGGCAGGATGGTTCCAGTAGGAGTCCAAAATAAAACTCCAGATGACATTCCAGTCGAAGAAAAAACACTAGAACTACCTGATAGGAATTCAAATCTCTAATACTCAGAATTCTCCAAGAGCTGAGGCAAAAAACTGACAAACATGAGGAAAAACTAGACAAATTCATGGAAAATACAGACAAAAAATTGGAAGAATTCAGGACAATAATGCAGGAACAAAATGACAAAATAAATTCACAACTAGAAATTATACAAAGACAACAATTAGAAATCCAAAAGATAAACAAGATTTCAGAACTGGACGGTGTCATAGAAGGGCTGGGAAGCCAATTTGAAATGGTGGAAGACAGGATCAGTGGAATTAAAGACAAACACATGGATACAACTGTTTGAGGAAAACTCAGAAAAAAGAACAAAGAAAAATGAAGAGACCCTGAGAGTTATGTGGGATACAATCAAAAGCAAAAATTTCTGAGTTATTGGAATTCCAGAACAGGAGGAGAAAACAGAAAACACAGAGAGGATCATTGAAGAACTGCTAACAGAAAACTTCCCCAATATCATGAAAGATGAAAAGCTGGCCATCCAAGAAGCTTAACGAACCCCATATAGGAGAGACCCCAAAAGAAAATCACTGAGGTATATCATAATCACACTTGCCAAAGACAAAGAATCCTGAGAGCAGCTTGTGAAAAACAAGAAGTCACATACAGAGGAGAAACAATAAGACTAAGCTCAGATTATTCGGCAGAAACCATACAGGCAAGAAGGCAATGGGATGACACATATAAAATCTTGAAAGAAAAAAATTGTCAGCCAAGAATAATATAGCCTGCAAAACTCTCGTTCAGATTTGATGGTGAAATTAGGTCATTTCCAGATAAACAGAAATTAAGGGAATATGTAAAAGTCAAACCAAACTTACTAGAATTATTAAAGGGAGTTCTTCGATCTGAGGACAAACAGCTTCAGCTCAGAGGCAGAACCTAGGACGCAGTATCGTACGAGCCAGGTACCAATCTAGCAAATGAACTCTCGAGGACTATCCAAAACCAGAATCAGAGCAGTTAATCAGTAAATGACAACAACATCAAAACAATAAAAGCAGGAATAAACAGCATAGATATAGAACCTTCTAATGGAGAGGAAGGCAAGGCGATACCAAGTAATGGTAGACTGCTTCAAACTTAGAAAGATAAGGGTAAAATTCATGGTAACCACAAAGAAAGTTAACAAACATACTCATAAAAAAAAAGAGGAAAAACATAAAGTCTCAGCAAAAACAAAACCTACAAAAACAAAGGTAATGAAAAAAAATCCACAAACAAAAGTAACTGAGCACAAGAGAGTAAGAAGAACAAAGAAAACATTAGCACCACAAAAAAAAAAGCACTAAAAATGACAGCAACAAACCCACATCTATCAACAATTACACTGAATGCAAATGGACTCAATGCACCCAAAAAGAGACGGAGAGTGACAGAATGGATAAGAAAACAGGATCCATCAATATGCTGTCTACAGGAGTGACACTTTACAAACAAAGATGTGAATTTATTGAAAGTCAAAGGTTGGAAAAAAATATATCAAGCTAACAACTACCAAAAAAAAGCAGGAGTGGCAATTCTAATCTCAGATAAAATAGACTTTAAAATGAAATCTACCATAAAAGACAAAGAAGGACACTACATAATGATTAAGGGGATGATCCATCATGAAGACATAACCATAATAAACATCTACGCACTCAATGACAGGGCTCTGAAATACATAAAACAAACTCTAACAACACTGAAAAGAGAAATTGACAGTTCCACAATGATAGTAGGAGACTTCAACACACCACTCTCAGTAAAGGACCGAAGAACTAAGAAGAAACTCAGCAAAGATACAGAAGACCTAAAGGGCACCATCAGCCAACTGGACCTCGTAGCCATATATAGAACACTCCATCCAACCGCTGCAAAGTACACATTCTTTTCAAATGCACATGGAATGTTCTCCAGAATAGACCACATCTTAGGCCACAGAGCAATCCTCAACAGATCCAAAACGTTGAGATAATTCAAAGTATCTTCTCTGACCACAATGCCATCAAGGTAGAAATTAACACTAGAAAGAGCAAGGAAAAAATATCTACTACACGGAAACGGAATAATACCCTGCTTACACATCACTGGGTAATAGAAGAAATCAGAGATGGAATCCAAAAATTCCTAGAATCAAATGAGAATGAAAACACATCATACCAAAACCTTTGGGACACAGCAAAGGCAGTGCTCAGAGGACAATTTATAGAAATAGATGCACATATCAAAAAAGAAGAAAGGGACAAAATCAAAACATTAACTACAGACTCAAACAAATAGAAAGAGAACAGCAAAAAAAAAAAAAAAAAAAAAAAAAAGCCCACAACCACTGGAAGAAAGGAAATAGTAAAGAGCAGAGCAGAAATAAATGAAATAGAGAACACAAAAACAATAGAAAGAATCAACAAAACCAAAAGTTGCTTCTTTGAAAGAATCAACAAAATCGACAAACCACTGGCCAGACTGACAAAAGAAAAACAGGAGAGGACACAAATAACCCAAAGAAGAAATGAAATGGGAGACATTACAACAGACCCAAATGAAATAAAAAAGATTACAACAGAATATTATAAAAAACTATACTCCAACAAATTGGAAAACCTAGAGGAAATGGATAAATTTCTAGAAACACACGGCCTACTCAAACTACAACAAAGTGATGTTCAAAATCTGAACAGACCCATGACAAGAGAAGAGATTGAAAAGGTAATTAAAAAAAAAAAACTCCCAACCACAAAAAGCCCTGGCCCAGATGGCTTCACTAGAGAATTCTACAAGACATTTACAGAAGAGCTTGTACCAGTACTACTCAAGCTATTTCAGAGCATAGAAGAGGAAGCAACACTTCCAAATTCATTCCATGAAGCCAGCATAACGCTGATACCAAAGCCAGGCAAACACATCACAAAAAAAAGAAAATTACTGACCAATATCTCTCATGAATATAGATGCAAAGATTCTTAACAAAATTCTAGCCAATAGAATTCAGCATCATATCAAACAAATAATACACCACGACCAAGTAGGATTCATACCAGGTATGCAAGGATGGTTCAACATTAGAAAATCAGTCAACGTAATCCACCACATAAATAAAAGGAAAGAAAAGAATCACATGATCATCTCAATTGATGCAGAAAAGTCATTTAACAAAGCCCAACACCCATTCCTGATAAAAACTCTCAATAAAATAGGTATAGAAGGGAAATTTCTCAACATAATAAAGGGCATCTATGCAAAATCAATGGCCAGCATCATTCTTAATGGAGAGAGGCTGAAAACATTCCCCTTGAAAACAGGAACAAGACAAGGATACCCTTTATCACCACCCCTATTTAACACTGTGCTGGAAGTTCTAGCTAGAGCAATAAGGCAAGAAAAAGAAATAAAGGGCATACAAATTGGTAACGAAGAAGTTAAACTGTCCCTATTTGCAGATGATATGACACTATACATAGAAAACCCTAAAGACTCCATGAGAAATCTACTGGAACCAATAGAAATATTCAGCAGAATAGCAGGATACAAGATAAACATTCAAAAATCAGTTGGATTCCTATACACCAATAAGGAGAACAATAAAAAGGGAATCAGGAAAACAATACCATCTACAATAGCCCATAAAAGATAAAATACTTAGGAATCAATCTGACCAGGGATGTAAAAGACCTATACAAAGAAAACTACAAAACACTACTGCATGAAACCCAAAGGGATCTACACAAATGGCAAAACATACCATGCTCATGGATAGGCAGACTCAACATTGTGAAAATGACAATTCTACCCAAAGCAGTTTACAAATACAACGCAATCCTGATCCATATACCAACAACATTCTTCAAAGAGATGGAAAAACTAATCATTAACTTTCTATGGAAAGGGAAGAAGCCCTGAATAAGTAAAGCACTACTGATGAAGAAGAATAAAGTTGGAGGACTCACACTACCTGACTTCAGAACCTACTATACAGCTACAGTAGTCAAAACAGCCTGGTACTGGTACAACGACAGATACACTGACCAATGGAACAGAATTGAGAACCTGATGTAAATCCATCCACCTACGGTCACCTGATCTTTGAAAAGGGCCCAAACTACATCAGATGGGGAACAGACAGTCTTTTTAACAAATGGTGCTGACAAAAATGGATATCCATCTGCAAAAAAATGAAACAGGACCCATACCTCACACCGTATACAAAAACTACTTCAAAATGGATCAAAGCCCTGAACATAAAGCCTAAAACTATAAAGTTCATAGAAGAAAAAATAGGACCAACACTACAGGCCTTAATACACGGCATTAACAGGATACAAACCAGAACCGTCAACGCACAAACCCCAATAGATAAGCTAGATAACTGGGATCTTCTAAAAATCAAACACCTGTGCTCTTCAAAAGACTTCACCAAAAGAGTAAAAAGAGAACCTACAGACTGGGAAAAAATGTTTGGACAGTACAAGTCAGACAAAGGTCTAATCTCCATAATCTACCAGAAAATCTAACACCTCTACAACAAAAAGACAAATAATCCTATTAAAAAATGGGCAAAGGAAATGAACAGACACTTTACCAAAGAAGACATTCAAATGGCCAACAGACACGTGAGGAAATGCTCGCGATCACTAGCCATTAGAGAAATGCAAATTAAAACCACAATGAGATACCATCTCATCCTGGCATTACTGGCACGTATCAAAAACACTGGAAATAACAAATGTTGGAGGGGCTGCGGGAAGATCGGAACACTTATGCGCTGCTGGTGGGAATGCAAAATCATACAACCATTTTGGAAAATGTTATGGCACTTCCTTAGAAAGCTAGAAATAGACATACCATTCAATCCAGCAATCCCACTCCTAGGAATATAGCCTAGAGAAGTAAGAGTCATCACTCGAATAGACATATGCACACCTATGTTCATGGCAGCATTGTTCACAATAGCAAAACAATGGAAACAACCTAGATGCCCATCAACAGATGAATGGATAAACAAACTATGGTACCTACACACAATGGAGTACTATGCAACGAGAAAGAACAACAATGAATCTGTGAAGCATCTCATAACATGGATGAAACTGGAGGACATTATGCTGAGTGAAATAAGTCAATCACAAAAGGACAAATATTGTATGAGACCTCTATTGTAAAAACCCATGAAAAAGTTCACACACAAAATGTAACAATCTTTTTGGTTACCAGGGATGGGAAGGGTGGGAGGGAAATACTAAATAGGCAATAGATAAGTGGTATCTTGGGTGAAGGGTGAGACAGTACACAATACAGGGGAAACTAGCACAACTTGTACAAGGAAAGGTCATGGAAGCCCCATAGACACATCCAAACTCCCTGAGGGACTGAATTGCTGGGAGGAGGGCTGTGGGGACCATGGTCTCAGGGAACATCTAGCTCAATTGGCATAACACAGTTAGTAAAGACAATGTTCTACATTCTACCTTGGTGGGTAGCGTCTGGGGTCTTAAAAGCCTGTGAGCGGCCATCTAAGATACTCCACTGGTCTCATCCCTTTGGGAGCAAGGGAGAATGAAGAGAACAGGATACAAGGAAAAGATTAGTCTGAAGGGCTAATGCACCACAGCTACCAAGGCCTCCACCGGACTGAGTCCAGTACAGCTAGATGGTGCCCGACTACCACCACTGACTGCTCTGACCAGGTTCACAACAGAGGGTTCTGGACAGAGCTGGAGAAGGATGTAGAACATAATTCATAATTTACCGGCCTAAAGGAGACTGGAGAAACCCCAAGAGGATGGCCCCCAGACACCCTTTTAGCTCAGTGGTGAAGTTATCTCTGAGGTTCACTGTTCAGCCTGGGAGCGGAGAGCCCCGTATAGCCAAATGGGACTAATGAGGTACAGTAGTCCAGTGACAAGGGCCAGAAGGCAGAAGGGGACAAGGAAGCTGGTGATAGGGAACCCAAGGTTGAATAAGGATGTTGTTGATGTGTTGTGAGATTGTTAACCATTGTCATAGGGCAACATGTGTAGTAACTGTTAAATCAGAAACTATTTTGTTCTGTAAGCCTTCATTTTAAGTGAGAATAGCAGCACAATTGGAAAAGCGTAGTCAATGTCACTGAACTGCGCTTGTAGAAATTTTTGAAATGGTGTATCTTTGGCTATGTGTATTTTCACCAAAAAAAAAAGGTTGAGAAGTTAGAGAGTTGACATGTTGTGGGGTTGTTAACCAATGTCATAAAACAACATGTGTACTACTGTTTAATGAGAAACTATTTGTTCTGTAAGCCTTCACCTGAAGTACAATTAAAAAAAAAAAATAAGCAAAAAAAAAAAAAAGAAATTATGGTGTTGGCAAAGAATATTGAGTATACTATGAACTGGACATGTTAGCAGTCCCTGGAGAAGGACATCATGCTTGATAAAGTAGAGGGTCAATGAAAAAGAAGAAGACCCTCGATGAAATGGATTGATACAGTGGCTGCAACAATGGGCTGAAACATAATGATTGTGAGGATGGTGCAGGACAAGGCAGTGTTTCGTTCTATTGTACCTAGGGTCACTATGAGTTGGAATTGACGCGATAGCACTTAACAGCAACAAGACGGACTAAGAAGAAAGGTCTGGTGATCTATTTCAGAAAATCAGCCAATGAACACCGTCCAGTCCAAAACCCATCATGGGGATGGTGCAGGATCAGGCAGCATTTTGTTCCGTTGTGCATGGGATCACCATGAGTCAGGATGCAACTTCTAGACAGCTAACAACAACATCAAGCTCCTTTACAGAGAAGTTTTGCCAATGGCGAAATTTGAAACCCACAGTATTATCCAGCTTTTACGTTTTTCAATTCTAAGCCTCAGTGTAACTACTTAGGAACCCAGGCAAAGCCATCAGAGGCTCTGCCAGCCACCCTCCAGCCATCTTTGTATCTCCACACAGCTTCCTCAGGTGGCCTCATCAGCCCACCCATGTGGGTCCACTGACTGTTTCCACAAGGGGCCTGCAAACTCCGCACAGGTGCATGTCCCTCCTACACCCCAAAATGGAATCTAAAAGCTGGCTTTTTTTTTTTTTTTTTTTTAGCTCATCTCTTACTTTGGACCAATTAAAACAAACGCATTTTAATAGGCCCTGTGGAAAGGGACTGATGTTGTCTCCCAGGACCAAGCCTAAGCCCAGAGATCAGGGCAGGATTAATAAAGATGCTATAAATGCAAACAATGGCCCAATTTTCTGTGGGCAAAGTGCTCCAGTTGAGAGGAAGGGATAAAATTAAATTATACTGGGAAAATATAAATTATTCGGACAAGGAGAGCAAGAAGGAATACTGTAATGGAGTCACAGTGAGTCTGAGTGAATCTATTGGAAGGATACTGAGGTTTGCTGCACAGTGGACTGGGAGGGCCAGGACACAGGGCCCCAAACAGAGGCGTGTTGGCTCTGAGTTATACTTTCTTCCACTTATCGATGCTCCATCAGCAGGTTTTAGTGCTGTTTTCTTGGGGTGAGAGACAATTAGATTCATCAGACTTTCTTCCAAAGTAAATGTGCATCCTAGGCATGGGTTGAATTTTGTCCCCCAAAAGATATATGTTGAAGTCCTAACCCCAGGTCCCTGTGAACGTGAACTTTTTTGGAAATAGAGTCTTTGAAATGTTATCAGTTAACATGAGGTCATACTAGAGGAGGTTGGGCCCTAATCCAGTATGACTGGTACCCTTATAAAAAAGGAGAAGAGACACAGAGACACAGAGGAAGACAGCCATGTGAAGAGAGGGGCAGAGATTGGAGTGACACTGTGTAAGTCAAGGAATGCTTGGGGCAAGAGAGGATCTTCCCCCAACAGCCTTCAGAGAGAGCTGGCCCTGGCGACACCCTGAAATCATACGTCCAGCCTCCAGAACAGCGAGACAATACTTTTTTGTTATTTTAAGTCACCCTAGGAAACTAACGCAGTCACCTACCTAATGAATGTTAATTTAGCATCTTTTCTGTCCCAGACCCGGACAGGTGCTGGCAATCCAGAGGGAAACAAAGCTGCTCTGTGCTGCCCTCAAGGGGCACCCAGGCACACCATGTGGCCAGTGAGAGGATGATGCTAATTGGTGCGGTTTTCCATGGGCCTGGCACCATGCTGTAGGCCCTTGCCAGCATTTGCTCACTTTCTTTGTCCAGCATCCCCTCTACCCCTGCCAAGAGGTAAATGTGATTATGATGCCCATTTTAGAGATGAGAGAGCTGAGGCTCAAAGAGGTGAAAGCAATTACCCAAGGTCACACAGCCAGTATGAGGCAGAGCCAAGATTAAAACCCAGGATTTGTACTTTCAAAGACTGAGTTCTCATCTACCTTACAGACTGCTGTTCTAATAAAAGGCAGCATGGGAAGAATGTGTGTGCATGTGTGTGCATGTGTGTGCATGTGTGTGCCTGTGCAGAGGGGCATAGCTCTGTGTCAACCTGAGCACAAGCATTCCTGGAAGTCCTCAAGAGGAAGTGATGTCTAATGCAGCCCAAAGGAAAGGTCTTGAGTGCCAGGCTAAGGCACTGGGATTTTATATATATTTGAGCAGAGGTGAGGTATGATCATATTCTCAACAAACCAATATTTAATAAGTAACTACTACTATGTGCCAGATGAGAGGGACAGTCGTGGTACAGTGGTAGAATTCTCACCTTCCATGCAGGAGACCCAGGTTTGATCATGGCCAATACAATGCTGTCGAGGACAGAGAGCGTTGGAATGCAGCTCGCTCTAAGGAGTTAAGTGCAGAGTGGCTGTTAGGGATTGGATTGTGTCCCCCAAAATATGTGTTGGAATCCTAACCCCTATACCTGTGGATATAATCCCATTTGGGAATAGGGATTTCTTGGTTTTGTTAATGATGCTATTATCAGCATAGAGTGTGTATTAAGCCAATCACTTCTGAGATACAAAAGAGCAGATTAGGCACCGAAGCAAGCACGAATGGGAGAAAGATAGATGCCACATGGAGAGCTCCAAGAGACCAAAGAAGAGAAGCTGAGACAATGAACTTCCCCCAGAGACGACAGAGAGAGGAAGACTTCCCCTAGAGCCAGCATGCTCAATTCCGACTTCTAGCCTCCTAAATAAATTTCTGTTCATTAAAGCCACCCACTTGTGGTATTTCTGTTATAGTAGCTCTAAGAAACTAAGACAGTGGGTGAGCCTGGCCCAGCACCCAGGCTTCTTGCTTCCCTCTACAAGCTGACACGCCAGGGCCTTTGCATCAGCTCTTCCCTCTGCCTAGAATGCTTACCCCCATCCCTCACATGGCTTGCTCTTCCCTATTTGCTCAAATGTCACCTTCTCAGCGACACCTTCCCTAATCATTCTATTTAAAATTTCCTCTACTTCCCATTTACAGGGCGCATCTGCCACCCCATCCCCCTCTCCTGCTTTGCTTTCCTCCCAGAACCCATTGCCATCTGACGTACCCTACGTTTTACTTATTTATTTATTTCATTATCTGTCTCCCACCATGCCCCATCTACACCATGCCCACTAGAATGTAAACTGCACACGGGCAGGGATTTTTGTCTCATTGGCTCAGAGCCGTGTCCCCAGTACCTAGAGCAGGGCCTGACACATAGTAAGTGCTCAATCAAGAGTTGTTGAGTGAGTGAATCATTGAATGTGGGGTGGATCTGTGAGTGTGTGACCTACACTGATGGGAGCTTGAGTAGTGAGGGCCCCTTGCTCCCTCCTCCACCTGTGTCAGTAATGCTCCGTGATGGTCTGCGGGGTTTCGGCAGATCAAGGCTGGCCTGGTCTCCCGGGGCCTGAGCAGCCATGGTCAGGAGGCAGAGCTGTAAGGGGCAGTGTCGAATTAATCACGCCTGGCCTTGGTGTTCAGTGGGGTCATTTCCTATCATAATGAGACCTTTCTAAGCATAGCTACACAATTACAATGTCACAGCCTTTATCACGGCTGTGTTGTACCCAAAAGGACACCAGCCTTAAGTCAGAAGAGAGGGACCCAGGTCCCAAATATCTACCCATAACACTCTCTTGCGCAAGGCCTTTCATTTCTCTCAGCCTCAGTTTCCCCATCTGTGAGATGGGAATAATAATAACACCCATGTCACAGGGCATTGTGAAGATCAAGGAACTAAGCAATGTGAGAGATTTCTATAAATCAAAAAGTGCCATGCAGATGTAATTCAACATTATTATTGCTACATTTATTATTATATGAGTGAGGGCATGTTTGTCAGCAGTAAAAATGAGGGAAGAGTGGTGCATGGGGACAGCAGGATGGGGATTTTCCTGAGATTGTTTCCCCACCCTAGCACCCCAAGTCCAGAATTACCCTGCCAGAGGGAAGTTCCTTTGACCTCATTTTCTGTGTCTTCAAGATCTGAGTTGGAGCAGAGACATGACTGCTCAGAATCTCATGGGGATAAAACCTTCTAAATGTTTTGTTTTTATTTATTTGGTTTTGTGTTTGTGCCTGGGAAATGATGAGGAATGAGACAGAAGGAATGAGATGTGAGTCTGGGACTGAGACCAAAGAGCCCATGGACCTGGACCTGTTGTTGTTAGTTGCCATTGAGTCAGATCTGACTCATGGAGACCCCATATACAACAGAACAAAACATTGCCTGGATCTGTGCCGTCTTCATGATCATTGGTATGCTCAAGTCACTGTGTGTTTTGGATGCCTTCCAAACTAGGGGGCTCCTCTTCCAGCACGGTACCAGACAATATTCTGTTGTGACCCATAGGGTTTTCATTGGCTGATTTTTCAGAAGTAGATCACCAGGCCTTTCTTCCTAGTCTTTCTTAGTCTTGGAAGTTCTGCTGAAGCCTGTCCACCATGGATGACTGCTGGTATTTGAAATACCGGTGACTGAGGTTCCAGCATCACAGCAACATGCAAGTTGCCACAGTACAATACACTTACGGAAGAGTGGTGGATATTAAAGGTGAATGTTGATTATTGGATGGACCTAGGTTTCAGAAACCTATAAATATAAAATGTAGTATGGGGGTGTGTCTGTGTGTCAGTGTGTGTGAGGGTGTTTTTGAAAGAAGGAAATCATTATTTGCCATCCCTTCTCGCTTGGAATCCAGCTGAGCTCTTCAACTAAAAATTCAATGCATAGTCTTTGGAGTATAAATAAATGTTTCAAAACTAACCAGGCTTTCCTCACTCTGGCTCCCCCTTGCTTCTATGTGTGGTGAGAAAGGGGAGAGGTGGAAATGGGGAGGAGTTTCTTCTGTCTGTTGGTAAGAGCCCTAATGCCTAAAACCAAAAAAACCAAACCTGTTGTCATCGAGTCAATTCTGACTGCTAGGGACCCTCATAAAGTTTCCAAGGAGCCGTTGCTGGATGTGAACTGTCAACCTTTCGGTTAGCAGCTGAGCTCTTAACCACTCTGCCACTAGGGCTCCCTCTAATGCCTGGCACAGGGAAATTGTTCAGCAAATATTTGTTGAATGAATTCTGAATGATGAACTGAGTTCCTGTATATCTTTTACAATTTGTAAATGTTGTTTATTTAGCTGAACTTGAAAGCAATAGTTTATCTACTGTCATACGTTTCTCTTTTCTGAGTGCAGATAGATTGATTTGGCTAACCCATGTAGACATTGTTTCCTTGTTAGTTTCTGAGTCAAGGGATAGAACTGGAAGGAGGAAGATTGGGGAATGACTTTCCTGCTAATTTATTCCTACTTTAATATATTGTTTTGCTTCGTGTCTGTCTCTCCCTTATATTTCCCCTAGTATATTCCTCACCCTTGGCTCTTTGTTCCTGTAGCACAGGGTATCTCAACCTCACCACTACTGGTATTTTAAAACCAAACCAGTTGCCATCAAGTCAACTCCAACTCATGGTGACCCATGTGTGTCAGAGTAGAACTGTGCTCCATAGGGTTTTCAATGGCTAGTTTTTTGGAAGTAGATCTCCAGGCCTTTCTTCTAAGATACCTCTGGATGGACTTGAACCTCCAAACTTTGGGTTAGCAGCTGAGCACATTAACTGTTTTCACCACCCAGGGATTCCACTGACATTTTGGGGCTTGCTAATTCTTTGTTGTGAGGGGTTCTCCTGTGCATTGTGTGATGTTTAGCATTATCTCTGGCTTCTACCCACTAGATGCTAATAGCAAACCCACCCCCCACCGCCCACCCCCCAACCCAGAGATGTAGCAACCAGGCATTGCCAAATGGCCCATGGGGGGCAAAATCACCCAGGTTGAGAACCACCACAATAACCTCCCCGGAACATAGCTGGTCCTTCTTTTTGAGAAACTTCTGACTATTTGATCCCAACCAGCCTTGCAGGCCGACCATCCCAACACCAGATTTCATTCTCTGCAGAATGCTTGTCTCTTTCTCTGATGATTTCTTTGTGCATATTTTGTTTGTTGGTTGGTTTGTTGTCTGCCTCCCCCCACTGGACTGTGAGCTCCAGGAAGGGCCTTTTCTATCTTGACTATCTCTCTGTCCCCAGGGCCTGGAAGTGCCAGATACTCAGTAGGCTCTGGATAAATTTTGGTGCATGGATGAGGTGGAGGAGAAGGAAGAGGTGGCCGGGGAAGGCTTTCTGGGGAGGTGACATCTATATGACATGAAGGAGCCAGTGTGGTGTCTTAGTGCTGCTGTAACAGAAATACCACAAGTGGATGACTTTAAAGAACAGAAACTTATTTTCTTATAGCTCTGGAGATTCAAAGCCCAAATCAGGATCTCAGCCATGTCAATTCCTTCCTTTTCTGTAGTCCTGGGCATTCCCTTTGTTCTTGGCTATCCTCACATGCCATCTGTCCTCCTCCTTGTATCTGATGGCCTCTGTGTCTAATCTGCTCTTTTAATAACTCAGAAGTGGAAGTGATTCGGTTTAGTATTGACCTTACACTGATATGACCTCAACCGATTGATTACTTTAGAATGCATTATGAAAGGTAATTATATTACATCAGATTAGATGACATCCACAGGTACAGGGGTTAGGATTCCAACACATATTTTGGGGAGACACGATTCAATCCAGAACAGGTGGGAAACTTGAGAAAAAGCATTCCAGGCGGAGGGAATAGCCACTGCATAGGTCATAGGAGGGAATGGGTTTGGCTGTGTAAAGTTGGTGAAAGACGAGATGTGGAAGAAGGGCCCAGAGCCCAGTAAAGACCAATTATGCGGCCTGGGAGGTCAGAATAGGAGTGCAGAGATTAAGTGTGAAGGCAAGCCTCTGGAAACCCCCTAAATTTCCCCAAGATCTGCCCTTGGCTCTCCTCTCCTCTCTCCACGTCCTCTACCCCAGCCTCATTATGGGCAGGTTGGGGAGGACACCAAAATCTGGTCTGAACTCTTGAGGCTGAAAACCAAAAACCCACACCCATCGCCGTCAAGTTGATTCCGACTCATAGCGCTCCTAGAGGACAGAGTAGAATTGCTCCATAGGGTTTACACGGCTGTAATCTTTATGGAAGCAGACTGCCATATCTTTCTCCCACTGAGCGGCTGGTGGGTTCAAACTACTGACCTTTCAGTTAGCAGCCAAGCATTTAACCACTGCACCACCAGGGCTCCTCTTGAGGCTGAAGCAAGGGCTAAAGTGGCCCTGAGCAGCACCTTGGGGTGGGTGAGAGTCCTTCTGTCCTGAAGGCAAAGCTATTTGGCAGCTCAGCTCTCAGCAGATGCTGCCCCCGTCCTCACCTACATGGGGCTGCCTCAGTCAGCTACATGGGAAATAGCAAATCCGTATCCTGGAAACTAAGGCCCGATTCTCTGCTTCCAGCTCCTCACCAACATCAGCCCAGAAAAATGATATTTAGGAAAGAACATTGAAAAGACTCATTATTCCCAGTGAAACCATCCTAGAGGTCTTGGGCCACGTTAACTCAGCCCTCCCAGAGCTGCCGTCTCCATATTACATTTCAATGCTGTGACCAGGCTGATATTGAAAGACTTCAAGAAAAAAGTTGCATTTCTGCATTTGTTATTAAACATATCAGTCCACTCATTGTCTCCTGTATAAGAAGACTTGAGTACTTACCGTGTTCTAGTCTTGATTCTAAGAAACTCATGTTTATTAACTCATTTAATCCTAATGACAGCACTGTGAGGTACATACTATCATTATCCCCATTTTACAGATGAGAAAACTGAGGTCCAACGAGGTTAAGCAATTTGCCTGGATTCACTCAGCATTCAAAGCTAGGTTTGACCCAAAAGCCCACTCTCTTAACTCCTAAATCATACTCTCTCTTTTTAAATTAATGGCAGAGTATGTCACAGCAGCTTTTGAAATGAGTATACCCTTTGCCCCAGCAATTCAGCTTCTAGGAAGTGAGCCTAAGGAAGTGTAAATATTTAGATTATAGGGATGCAATATTGTTTAGAATGTGGAACATGACCCAAATCTCCATTAAGAAGGTTTTTTAAATCAATTGTGGCACCTCCTTATAAAAGTTGTTGTCAGGTGCCGTCAAGTCTGTTCGGACCCATAGCAACCCTATGTACAACAGAACGAAACACTACCTGGTCCTAAGCCATCCTCATGATCGTTGTTATGCTTGAGCCCATTGTTGCAGCAGCCACTGCCCAAGTAAAAGTAACTGTTCAAAAACAACATCTATTGGTACATACCAACATAGAAAGACATCTAAACTATATATTTTAACAGAAAAGTCCAGAATAATCGCATTTTTGTAAACAGCGATTTTGTCTGAGCAGTGGGATTCCTAATGGTTTTTAATTTCCTCTTTCTGCTTGTCTATATTCTCTAATTTTTCTACAATGAACATGTACTGCATTTGTAGTAAGAAAGGAACCCAATAAAAGTTGTAGAATAACAGAATAAATAGCCAGGAATCATTATCTCGTGAGGAACCAGGGAGCATCTTCCCTGACAGTAGGGATGACGGAGGCTTTGTTAGCACCTTCTGTCTGTCCCCCAGGATCCACGCTTAACTAATGGTGAGACCACCCAGACAGTCAGAAAGCGGTCAGGTTTATGTTAACCTATATTCCCTCTTAGTGGGGAGACTGCAACTTTAAGGTGTTTGGCTCTGTACAACCCTCCCTTTTCCCAGGTTCTGGTAACTTCCAGTCCTCTGGTCCCTTCAGAAATGTTGTTATCGTTAGCTGCCATCAAGTTGGCTCCCGATGCATGGAGACCCCACACACAATGGAATGAAATGCTCCCCGGTCCTGTGCCATCCATATGATTAGTTTTGAATCAGACCATTGTAACCTGTAAGGTTTTCATTGACTGATTTTCAAAAATAGATCACCAGACCTTTCTTCCTAGTCTGTCCTAGTCTGGAAGCTCCGCTGAAACCTGTTCAGCATTATAACAGTATGTCAGCCTCCACTGACAGACAGATGGTGATTATGAATCAGGTGCATTGGCGGGGAATTGAACCTGGGTCTCCTTCATGGAAGGTGACAATTCTACTACTGAACCACCATTGCCCACCACTGCCTGGCCCCCCATTTGAGGAATAGGGACAGTAAAATTTCATGAGCTACTGGCTTTGGTCCTGAGCTCTCCCTTGTGTTTTTTTCTACACCTTTGTCATTAGTCCTCTTGTAAATAAGCCCTCCTCAAATTACCCTAATGTAGTGTGGCATGTTCCTGTTGACAACCTGACTGATACACCCACTCTATTTGCTTGCTCTTCCTTTTCTTGGTCCCAATTTCCTAACATAAAATAACTCTCAAATTTCCATGTCCGACTTGACCTTCTTCTCCTGATATTTGGTGAATCAAGCAGCTCGTAAAACTAATTATGCCCATAACAGGACCCTTTTTTACTCCCAAATTCTCTCTTACTTTCCTAGTGTTAATATCAGCACTACACTTTCACTCCTCACGTATCCCAAACCTCAACATCATTTTTGTCTGCCCCTACTTCAATTTCTTTTTAATTTTTTAACCGTTTATTGATTAACTTTATTTTTTCCTTTATCTCTTTACATAAACAATAAGACATCCAATAAATAAGTAAGTTATGGAGCATAATAATAAAATACAACTGGAAGGTACCCAGTTCCTTGCATTGTCCATGTACTCTCTTCCTGGGGATCCCCTGAGGTTAAGCACTTTTTCATAGTCACCAACCCATTTACTCTCCTGGTAAATGTCTGTTCAGGCCTTCTGCCAGTTTTTCTTTTGGTATCTCTTTTCCTTTTTTATTGCTTTGTAGGGGTTCTTCTCATATTCTGGATACCAATTATGGCTGTCAGAAGATTGCTGATAACACCTCCTCTATTAAGATGTGTCCTTGTGTTTTCTTTTGTTGTTGTTGTTGAGAATATACACAGCAAAACGTACATCAATTCAACAGTTTCTACATGTACGATTTAGTGACATTGACGACATTCTTCAAGTCGTGCAACACTTCTCACCCTCCTTTTCTGAGTTGTTTGCCCTCATTAATATAAACTCACTGCCCCTAAGGTTCCCATCTAATCTTTCAAGTTGCTGTTGTCATTTTGATCCCACATAGATAGTTCTTAAAAAAGCCTAACGCTCAAGGCAGACAATTTTTTACTAGTTAAGCTAAACTATTGTTTGGTTTTAAGAAGACTTCAGGGGATATTTTTGGTTTAAGGTTTAAAGATTATCTCAGGGCAATAGTTTCAGGGGTTCATCCACCCTCCATTTTTCCAGAAAGTGTACAGTCCATGAGAAATCAAAATTACGTTTTGCATTTTCCCGCTTCTGATCAGGATTCTTCTGTGGAATCTTTGCTCACAATGTTCGAAAGTGGTAGCCAGATACCATTCAGTTCTTCTGGTCTCATGGCAAAGGAGGCAGTTGTTCATGGAGGCAGTTAGCCACACGTTCTATTTCCTCCTCCTATTCCTGATTCTCCTTCTTCCTCTGTTGCTCCAGGTGAATGGAGACCAACTGTTGTGCCTTGGATGGCCGTTTGCAAACTTTTAAGACCCCAGGCACTGTGCAACGAGCTAGGAGGTAGAACAGAAGCACTAAACATAATAGGCCAATTAACTGAGATGTCCCATGAAACCCTGATCCTACACCTCCAAACCAAGGAACCAAATCCCATGAGGTGTTTGGTTGTAGGTAAGCAGCCTCAGTAATTACTCTTTCTTTTTTTTTAAGTCATTGTTGTAAATATACTTATCACACAACTTTTGCCAATTCAACATTTTACAGGTGTACAACTTATTGACAGCAATTACAATAATTGGCTGTGCAAGTCTACCCTTAATTAATGTGATTTTTCCATCACTGTTAACCCACCTTTTCCCCCTCCCTGCCACCCCTGGTAACCACTAATAAACTTTGTTCTCTATACATTTGCCTTTTCTTGTCTTTTTATGTAAGTGAGGTCATACAATATTTGTTCGTTCGTGATTGACTTCATTCAGCATAATGTTTCCAAGGTTCATCCATGTTGTAGCATGCATCAGGACTTCATTTCTCTTTATATCTGAGTAATATTTCATTGCATGTATGTACTACATTTTGTTTATCCATTCATTGCTGGACATTTAGGTTGTTTCTACATTTTTGACTATCGTGAATAGTGCTGCAGTGAACACTGGCGTACATGTATCTGTTTGGGTCACTATTTTCGAGTCTCTTGGATATATACCTAGAAGTGAAATTGCTGGGTCATATGGTAGTTCTATTTTAGTTCTTTGAGGGACTGCCTCACTGTTTTCCACAATGGCTGTACCATTCTGCATTCCCATCAGCAATGGATAAGGGTTCCAATTTCCCCATATCCTCACCAACATTTGTTATTTTCTGGGTTTTGATTTTGTTTCTTTTTTCTTAGCTATCCTAGTGGGAGTGAAAAGGTATCTCACGGTGGCTTTGATTTGCATCTCTCTGATGGCTAATGATGTTGAGCATCTTTTCATGTGTTTGGTGGCCATTTGAATGTCCTCTTTGGTGAAATGTCTATTCAAGTGCTTTGGGTTATTTATCTTTTTGTTGTTAAGTTGTCAAAGTTTATATATATTTCAGTTATTAGATTCTTGTTGGATATATGGTTTCTGAAGATAGTCTCCCAGCCAGTAGCTTGTCTTTTCACTTTTTTGGTAATCTTTTGATGAACAAAAGTTTTTAAATTTTTTTCAGGTCCCATTTATTTATTTTGTCTTTTGCTGTTGGTGGTTTTATTATATTAGATAATCCATTGTTGAAAGCTAGGCCTGACAGCATTGCCTCTGCTTGTTCTTCTAAGAATTTTATGGTTTCAGTATGCACATTTAGGTCCTTAATTCGTTTTGAATTTGTTTTTGTGTATGGTGTGAGGTATGGATTTGTTTCATTTTTCTGCATGTGGAAATCCAATTTTCCCAGCACCATTTATTGAAGAGACTCTTTTTTCCCCATCAAATGCACTTAGCACCCTTCTCAAAAACCAGTTGACCATATACGTGTGGATTTTTTTCTGGACTCAATTCTATTCCATTGGTCTATGTGTCTATTATTATACCAGTACCAGGCTGTTTTGATTACTATAGCTGTACAGCATGTTTTAAATTCAGGAAGTGTGAGTCATCCTACTTTGTTCTTCTGTTTCAACATTGTTTTAGCTATTTGGGGCCTCTTGCCACGCCATAAAAAGTTGAGGATTGGTTTTTCTATTTCTGTAAAGAAGACTATTGGGATTTCGATTGGGATTGTGTTGCTATAGATCCATGTGGTTAGTATTGACATCTTAACAATATTAAGTCTTCCAATCCATGAACATGGAACATCTTTTCCTTTATTTAACTCTTCTTTAATCTCTTTCAACAGTGTTTTATAGTTTTCATTGTATAAGTCCTTCACTTCCCTGGTTAGATTTATTCCTAGGTATTTTGTTCTCTTAGATGCTATTGTGAATGGAATTGTTTCCCTTATTTCCCTTTCAGATTTCTCATTGCTGGTTGTCTTAGTTATCTAGTGCCACTATAACAGAAATACCACAAGTGGATGGCCTTAACAAACAAATTTATTCTCTCACAGTCTAGGAGTCCAGAAGTCTGAAGTCAGGGTGCCAGCTCCTGGGGAAAGCTTTCTCTCTTTGCCAGTTCTAGGGGAAGGTCCTTGTCATCAATCTTCCCCTAGTCTAGGAGCTTCTCAGAGCAGGGACCCCAGGTCCAAAGGATGCCCTCCACTCCCAGTGCTTCTTTCTTGGTGGCATGTGGTCCCTATCTCTCTGCTGGCTTCTGTCTCCTTTCATCTCTTGTAAGATAAAAGCTGATGCAGGCCACACGCCAGGGAAACCAATAAACCCCCCTCCCTTCCCCCGAACCCTTAACAACAACTGATCCTTTTCTTTTCTCTATAGTTTTGTGTTTTCCAGAATGTCAAATAGTTAGAATCATACAGTTTATAGCTTATTTTTCAGACTGGCTACTTTCACTTAGTAATTTGCATTCTGCCATGTCTTTTTATGGTTCAAAAGCTCATTTCTTTTTATTGTTGAATAATATTTCATTGCACAGATAGACCACGATTTGTTTATTCATTCACCTATTAGAACATCTTGGTTGCTTCTAGCTTTTTGGAAATTATGAATAAAGCTGCTATAAACATTCATGTGCGGGCTTTTGTGTGCACATAAGTTTTCAATTAATTTGGGTAAATACCTAGGAGCACAATTGCTGGATTAAATGGCAAGCCTATAATTAGTCCTCCTTTGATTTTGAATATCCTATCAGTGGCCTATCTGAGGCATCACTGGGTGGACTTGAACCCACAACCTTTCAGTTAGCATCCAAGCATGCCAACCATTTGCATCACCCAATGCCTCAGAAGAAAGGCCTGGTGATCTACTTCAAAAAATCATACATTAAAAACCTATGGACTAGAGTTTACAGTTCTACTCTGACACACATGCGGTCACCATGAGTCAGAACTGACTTGATGGCAACTGGTTTTTGTTTTGTTTTGCTTGGTTTTTATAGAAGAGAAACTTACCATCTTGCATATCTGATTGTGTGATCTTTTTATACATAAAAAGTGTGCACTTAAACAGTGTGCCAGGTGCTCAGTATGTGTGATCCCATTTAATTAAGGTGACCATATAATTTATTGTTTTAACTGGGACAAATCTCAGACTAAAGGGGATGCTGTTAATAATTGCATTGGGGTACAGTCCTAACTAAACCACGATTATGGTTGTGCTACATCTAACCCTCATGGTATCCATATGAGAAGGTAACATTATTATGCCCAATTACCGTTGAGGAAACTAACACTTGCAATGATTAAGACACCAGTCCAAAATAAACGAGGAAGCAGCAATTCAAACCCAGGTAGCCATTTGCCAAAGTCCACTTGCTTTTCACTTTGTCACCTTTGCCAGTTGGCTCCCACCCCACCCGACCCTTCACCCCAGGGGGCATTCCTCCTTCCCTACCTGCTTTAATCTTTTTTCTCTGTTCAACAGAAATATGTTTTTGTTGTGTGCTGTCTAGTTAATTCTGACTCATAGCAATCTTATAGGACAGAATAGAACGGCCCCACAGGGTTTCCAAGGCTGTAATCTTCACAGGAGTGGCCCATCAGGTCTTTCTCCTGTGGAGCCGCTGGTGGGTTCAAACTGCCAACCTTTCCGTTGCAGCAGAGCTGTTAGCGATTGCACCACCAGGGCTCCTGGCAGAGATATAATGGGACCATATATGTGATTTTAAACAGTAGCTACATTAAAATTAATGTTACCTGTAAAAAGAAATAGGTAACATTAATTTTAATAATAAAAACCCATCAAGTCAATTCCGACTCACTGTGACCCCATGTGTGTCAGCGCAGAACTGTGTTCCACGAGGTTTTCAATGACTGATTTTACAGAAGTAGATCACCAGGCCTTTCTTCCAAGGTGCCTGTGGGTGAATTCAAACCTCCAACTTTTCGGTTAGCAGTGGAGCACATTAACTATTTGCACCACCCAAACAAAAAAAAAAAAAAAAACCCACTGCCATTAGGAGATCCCAACTCATAGCAATGCAGTAGGGTTTCTAAGGCTGTAAATCTCTATGGAAGCAGACTGCCACATCTTTCTCCCGCAAAGTTGCT
Source organism: Dugong dugon (assembly GCA_030035585.1). Classification (NCBI taxonomy): domain Eukaryota; kingdom Metazoa; phylum Chordata; class Mammalia; order Sirenia; family Dugongidae; genus Dugong; species Dugong dugon. Next base: position 161,521,563 of record CM057460.1, on the reverse strand, counting down.
GGTGGTTTCGAACCGCTGACTAGGTTAGCAGTCAATCACTTTAACCACTGTGCCACCAGAGACTCCAATTTTGATAATATATTTTCTTTAACCCAACATTTCCAAAATAGTATCACTCAACATGTAATCAATATAAAACAATTATTCATAAGTTATTTTATGTTCTTTTATTTTTCATATTAAGCCTTTGAAATCTGGTGGGTAGTTTGCCCTTGGAGCACATCTCAGTTTGGACTAGCCACACTGCAAGGGCTCAATAGCCGCACCGGGCTTTTGGGGACCATTTGGACAGGCAGCTCTTGCCTGTCTGAGGCAAGGCCCTGCAGGAAACAGTTGCAGGCACTGCCATCTGGTGGACGGATGCTCCTGGCTGGGGAAATCATTTCTACTAAAACTATCTGCATCTGAGATCATTGCAATATCTGCCTCAAGACCAACAAACCAGTTGCCATGGAGTAGATTTCTACTCATAGCGACACGTGTGTTACAGTAGAACTATGCTCCATAGGGTTTTCAATGGCTGATTTTTCAGAATTAGATCACCAGGCCTTTCTTTCAAGGTACCTCTGAGTGAAGTCGAATTTCTAACCTTTCAGTTAGCAGCTGACGATGTTAACCATTTGCATCGCCCAGGACCTCAAGGCCAGAACCCCAGAAAGGTGAACTGAGGGTACTGCTGAGGAGGTGTGCAGGGCAGATATGTACCCATGGAGCAAGCTCAGGTCTCTTCCATGCTGTTGGTAAGCTTGAGTATCGTTAATTCTTGTTTCCTAGTCACATAAGAATTTAGCAGAAAATGGTATTATTTTTTCAGAGCACACATTTAAAACATTCTTCAAAAAAAAACAGAGTTCCTTTATTTCACATCCGATTTCACTGTGTGGAAGGGTGAAGGGCTTCTCCCCAGAAATTAAATTAATTAATTAAATTAAGGGCTTCTCTTATAATCTGTAGTAAACACTTGTTTTCTTCCAATTAGTATCTTTCTCACTCAAATTGGGTGTGGTTATTTGAGGATTCCATTAACCAAAGTTGTTTCCAATGTGAATAATTGATTAAGGACCCTTGGTTAGATATGACGTAATTCTAGACTTCTGAATTATCCAACAGTAGTTCAGGAGGGGAGTCCCTGCGTGGTGCAAATGGTTAACATGCTGGGCTGCTAACTGAAAGGTTGGAGGTTTGAGTCCACCCAGAGGCACCTTGGAAGAAAGGCCTGGTGAACTGCTTCTGAAAAATCAGCCATTGAAAACCCTATGGAGCACAGTTCTACTCTGACACACATGGGGTCACCATGAATCGGAGTCGACTTTATGGCAGATGTTTTATTTTGTTTGTTTTAATTAAGGGGCAATTGAGGGGGAGCTTTAAATCGTGCTCTGTATGAATACAATGATGCAACTGGATCACCCGAGAGAGGAACGGCTGGGGCTGAGGCAGCTTGGCAGGGAGGATAAGAAGCACGTGGGGCATTTGATGACTTGGCATTGACAATGTTTTCAGCACTAAGACATCCTTAGAATGGTGCTGAGTTTTGTGCAAACACAGTCGTGGCTTCCGCCCTTAAAGAGACTATACTCTTCCCAGGGAAGACGTGTAAAACCATCAAAGATAAGCAACAAGGAAAACAGCATCATAATAGTGTAGAAGGAAATATGGGCTTAAATCGCAGCGTGGGGCAGATTTCCAATTGCATGTAAAGCAAAGTGTTTGAGGAGAGCAAGAAGAGAACTTGGTTCTATTCCCAGCCCTGCCATCCACTGGCTGTGTGACTATGTCTCCATCACATGAGCTGCCTGGTCCTCAGCTTTATCATCTCATACTGAGCAACGAAGAGTCCGGACCATTTGTAGCTCTAGGATAGGGAAAAAAGAAAGGTCAACATCCAGGAACTCCAGCAACTGTCTCAGGAAGTTCTCAGCTGTGGGAGGCATGTGCCTGGGTGTAGGAAGAAGGGATGTTGGACAGGAAGGATGCTCAGCTGGCTACCTAGAGGGAAGTGATCACCTGGGATGTCTGATTTATCTATTCTAGGGTCGGTTAGAGTCAAGAAGGTGACCTAAGTTGTTGATTCAAAGAACTTAGAATTGAAAAGGATCTTTGAGATAATCCAGTATAACAGATCCCAAAGACTATTTTACAGCATGCTAGCACCTCATGATGTTAACATTCAATCAGACAGACTTCTTTGCCACAAGACTTCTCAGAATCTTTAGCATTCTATGATTTTCCCAGAGGGCATTTCCCAGACTGATTTAGCAATAAGACCAAAACCAGTTGCTGTGAAGTCGATTCTAATTCAGGGAAACCCCATATGTTGCAGAGAAGAACGATGCTCCATAGGGTTTTCAATGGCTGTGATCTTTTGGAAGCAGATTGCCAGGACTTTCTTCCAAGGTGCTTCTGAGTAGGTTCAAACCACCAACCTTTTGGTCAGTAGCCAAGTGCTTAACCATTTGCCCCACCCAAGGACTCCTTATTAACCATGAGACTCCCTATTTTAAAGGGACAGCACTTGGGAAGTGTTCCAGGAAACACACTTAGAGAAAAAAATGCTCTAGTCCAACCCTGCCCTTTTATAGATAGGGAAACTGAGGTCCATAAAAGGCAAGAGGCAAGTCTAAGGTTCACAAAGACAGTGGCAAAGCCAAGACAAAACTTTAGGTCTCTTGGCTGCAATGCCAGTGAATTTCTTGTTAAAAAATGTGTATTATACACGACTTAACACACACAAAAAGATAGGAAGAATCATACGAGATATCCGTCCACTACCACCCAGCTTCAGAAATGAAGCATTGCCCTCCTCACTGCCTCCCTGAGAGACCCCTCTCCTGAATTTTGTGTCTATCATTCATGGAAACCCTGGTAAATTTTAAAAAATTTAAAAATCACATCATCTTCAGAGGACTTAGAATCTTCATGGTTTGTATGTTGTGATGGTCTTAGAATTAAAAAACAAAAACAAAGAACCCAGCTCAGCCTGGAATCCCAAAGATTCAAAACCCGCTGGGAAAATCCTCAGATCACCCACCTACAACTCCTAGCGCATTCGAGAAACTTTATGAATTGGTCAACACTTCCATTCTCCAATGGGCTCCTCAGAGGGTTTATTAATTCTGTAGGATGCGGGGGTGCCTAGCCCTTGGTTCTACGTGAGCTTTTGGCTGCATGAATTCGCTGCACCTCCCCTCCCATCCGCAGGCCAGATGGGGAGCCGGGTGCTGTATAAATGTTTAATTGTGGCACAGGAAAAATATTTGCTTTCAGTAGCTGGAAGCTACTGAATGGAGGTAGGGCTGTCTACAAGAGTTGCCAGACTTCATTCTAATGAGAACAGAAATAAAGCCTGATTAAATCAAATTCCCCATAGTGTAGAGCCACTTAAAGAAATGTTTCATATTGTTTGCATGATGCTTTTAAAATGTAACAGCTACTTATGTAACCATTACCATGGACATAAATCAGTCATGGCCACGGCTGCCGTCACGGCAGCTATCAACCCCTTTTCTTCTGCTGCTGCTATTTTCATTCCTAGGGGTCTTTTCAGACACACTCTTTGTGTTCCCCATCCTCACCTGTGTGCTCAGGAGCAGGAGAGTGAGCGAGGGGAGGCGGAATGAATGCAGTGCGAGGCTGACATTTATCACGGGCCCATGTGACATGTGTCCCATTGGGCTGACATTTCACATTTCGTTCTCACTACATAGAGGCATTATTGTATACATTTTATAGATGGGGATGCTAAGGCCCAGGGAAATGAAGGAATCTGCCAAAGGTCATATAGTTAGTAAGTGGATTTGTCTGAGCCTTGGCATGTCACACAAGGCTGCCTAAGAAGATAGGGGTGCATCAGACCCCCCAGACTCTGCAGACCTCAGGCCTTTTGCCAATGATGAGTCCAGTGAAGGCCAGAGCAGGATTTGGAGAACCAGGGAATCCTTTTGGCTAAGGCTGGAGCTGGGGCTGAAGCAGGAGAGATATTGATCCATCTCGTCAGCCAGCATTCTAGTCAAAGCCCTTGTTATCTCTCACTTATTCACTGCAATAGCCTCCTGGCCTCCCTGCCTCCATTCTTGCCTGCCTCAATTCATCATTTACACAGTAGCCTGAGTAGTCTTTAAAACTGTAAGCTGGATCACATCATTCTTTTGCTTAAAAACCTCCGGTGGCTTTCCAAAAGGAGCATATACACACAGGAGCACATATATACACTGCTCTTAGAATAAAACCCAACCTCCTCCTGTGGCCCTCAAGGCCCTGTGTGATGTAACCCATGCCAACATTTGTTTGCTCTTCCCTACCACTCTCCTTTGTCCAAACACTCAGCTTTTTTCTGGTCCTCAGACAGACTAAGTTCATGCCTGCCTCAGGACCTTTGCACATGCTGAAACACTCCTCCCCTAGATCTTCCCATGGCTGGCTCCAACCTGTCTTTCAAATAACAGCTCACAGTTACCTCCCCAGAAAGGAACCCCCTCAGCTGCAAGCTGCTCTGCCCTAGACACTCTCCATTACATAAGTGTTTTATTTTCTTTGTAGCACTTTTTCAATTTATTGACTTATTTGTTATTTTTCTCCCCCCACTAGAATGTAAGTTCCATGAGACATATCTGGGCTGTTCATCACTGTTTCCCTAGCCCTGCAATGGTGTCTGGCACACAGCAGGTGCTCAACAATATTGATTGAATAAATGAACTACCTTGTCACATCCTGTATACAGGCTGGGCTAACCTTGACTTAGCCCCTAGAAACTGAGAATTTGATTTGAAAAACCAGTTATCACCTCCATGCAGGTGCCTAATCTGGCCTCTCTCGAGGTATCCTACCCACGCAGGTGAGGTCAACCATGGGACAAGGCAGAGAGATGGTGGAAAAAAAAAAATCCAGGGAGACTCGTTGGAGCTCCCTACATTCATTCCCAGGAAGGAGGGACACCCAGTGCCCCCTGAATCTATGCCCCCTGGCTCTGCAAGGCCGAGTCAGGGGGGTGAATAGAACGCGAGGCAGGCTCCTGGGGCTAGCAAGTCTTCTGACACACGGTTTGGGCTGGAGAGAGACTCAGCCATGGTCCCTGAATGGGTTCCATCCCCTTCCTGCAAGTGTGCCTTCCTCTGCGATACAGGCCAGGCAGCCCAGCCCAGACCTCTTGCACCAGGGCTCTGATACCAATCAGATGCCCTCCAGCAAGATTTGGGAGGTAGAAGCCATCTTCACGCTCCATTTGGCTGCTTTCTGCTGGCAGGCAAGGTCGTGGGGGCCCAGAGTTCCTGTGGCACTCTTCTACCGCCTGTTCCGGAGCTTCCTGGTGGCAAGAGGAAGCTGCTGTGGAAGCTGCAGTGGTAGAAGCATCCTGGTTTCTGAAGTGCAGCTCCAGCAGTATGCTCTTGAACTTGGCAGCTTCAGGGGCAACCTCAGAGGTAGTGACTCCCCTGGCAGGTCAGTTCTGCGATGTTCCAGACTCATTCCACAGCCTGGCCAGAGGAGGTGCCCATCACTGCTTGGTGACTGAAAAGAAATCACACGCACTCACACACACGTACATACACACAGAGACAGTTTTAATATCACTCACATCAGTCCAGCCCAGTGAGGCAGATGTTGTTTCAGACAAACCTTGTTAATACCATGAGCATCCTATTTATTTAATTTTCCAGATCATTTTGGAAGCCTGGTCTTTTCTTGATTTGCCTCCTACTATGGAACGCTGGTGGTACAGTGGTTAAGAGGTATGGCTGCTAACCAAAAGGTCAGCAGTTCAAATCAACCAGCTGCTCCTTGGAAGCCCTATGGGGCAGTTCTCTTCTGTCCAATCAGGTCGTTATGAGTCGGAATTGACTACACAGCAACGGTTTGTTTTTTTTGGTTTTTTTTTTTTTTTTTGGTGTGGGGAGGTTTATGAGCTCTTACTGGGACACAGTAAAGAGCATGGACTTGCGTCACAAAATCACAGAGGTTCATTCAAGCTGTGGCAGCTACAGTCCACATGACCCTGAGCAAATTAATGACCACTCTGAGGCTCAGTTTTACCAATCTGTAAAATGGAGCTATTAACTGCATCTAGTACCTAGGGCTGGCATGAGTATGGAATGTAGTATGCACAGTGTTGAACACAGTGGCCTGTGCATGCAGGTACTCCAAAAATCGCAGTTAGTATCAGCACTGCCTGATTTACTTGAAGGACCATTTCACACTCCACCTGGATTTCCACTGCAGGAGCCCAGCAGGGGTTGGTAGAGGGTCAAGCTGAGAACCAGTCTCCCCCACTAGCCTGCCTTGCATGAAAAAAAACTATGATGTGGGCTCACAGAGGAGGAACTCAGATTGCAAACCATCCCATCCGCAGCCTATGCGCTGGCCACAAGGCCATCTCCAGAGTGAGAGGGCATGAGGCCTCCCCTCAGCAGAGAGATCTGGGACTCAGTCAAGGGGGGCTCTAGCAGTGAGTTCCATACTTCCTACTGCCATGCAGGCAGGGGCTATAGTGAGAGCAGGGCTCTCTGTGGGTTCTGTGGGCTCTCAGGGCTCTTCTGTGGGTTCATTTGCAAAATAGAGGCAATGATACCCTCCTCTCCAAGTTGCTGTTGTTATTAGCTGCCATTGAGCTGGCCCCCAACTCAATGGCAGCTCCATGCACAACAGAGCAAAAACACTGCCCATGATCAGTTGCAGATCGGACCATTGTGATCCACAGGGTTTTCACTGGCTGATTTTCAGAAGTAGATCACCAGGTCTTTCTTCCTGGTCCTTCTTAGTCTGGAAGCTCCACCGAAACCTGTTCAGCAACACAGCAACACACAAACCTCCACTGACAGATGGCTGGTGGCTACACATGAGGTGTATTAGCCAGGAATCAAATTCCAGTCTCCTATACGGAAGGTGAGAATTCTACCACTGAGCTACCACTGAGCCACCTCTGTCCTCTCCAAGGCTGTGGTCTTAACGAGGTGCCAAGAGTCATCTGCTAGGCTGATCTGAGGCAGATATCTCTGATGCATTAGCACTATCAGCCAGAACCCCTCCCTTCCCAGCCCCTCCCAGCCCCCAGAGTCAGTGAGAGAATGACATCAAGTGTAAGGCACTGTTAGCTCACAGCCACCCTCTCCCTGTGCCTGCCTAGACATGAGCGCTGTAGCTACAACCACCTCACTTACTCCTCGCCCCTGCCCCATTGCATTCTTATTTCCCAGGTTTAGAGATGAGGCAGTGGTAAGACCAGGCTCCGGACCAGCACATCATACCATGTGGGATCTGGAAGGAAACTCCACCCCAGCTCAGGACTCTGATGTTACAGGTCTTGAGTCCCATGACTTCCCTGCCACTTATGGGCTAAAGCGATTTAAATTGAACATCAGTTTCTTCACCAGCAAAATGAAGATAAAGCTAGAGTTTGTCCTAGGAAATTATGAGAATAAAATGAGATGGAGCTTGTAAAGCCCTGGTATAGTGTTTGACATACAGTACCTGACCAATAAATTTAGCATTGTCCATACTATTGATGAAAAACAAAGTCTGCATTAGACACCGATGCTTTTGGAGTTGGACTTGTGTTTAACACTGTCTTGTTTTTGATGAAAAGAAAATATTCCTGATCAGGTGGGATGGATTCAGCTGCAAGGAATATAATATCTGACTTAAAAATGGCTTAAGCAATGATATTTGGTGTCTGCTATAGCAAAAAGTCTGAGTGTAGAAAGTATCAGGGCTATCATTTCAGTAGCTCCATCACACCAGGGCTCTAGCATGGCTTCTGTGAACCTCTTCGTTGTCCCCTCAATAGTCATAGGATGGCTGCCACTGCTCCAGGCATCACAGCCTCATACAACCAATGATATCCAAAGCCTGGTAGGAAGAAAGGTGTGTGTCTCCTTCAACTCCCCATCTTTTATACAGAGAGGAAATTATTTCACAGATGACCCCTCTTTCCTCTTCTTAATGCCCCTGTGATCAGACCTTGATTATGTATCCCTGTCCAGCTTCTGGGGTGCTGGGGAAGTAATTATCCGGGCTTTGTAGGCTCTGTCACGGGAGCTGGCCTCTGTCATCAAGGGTGAAGGAGGAGGAGGGGATGGCTGTTGAGTGACAACCTTCCACAGGGCACGCTGAGGAGGGGCAGGCATCTTGTGGTTACAAATGTGGGTGGAGAGTGATTGCGGAGGGGCCCAGCCAAAGGACAACAAAGGCCCTCCTCGCGTCCGCTCTCTTACGGAGTCTCCAAATGAGAAGGAAATGAAGGATTCCTCTCTGCTTGGATACTTCCACTGATGGGGAACTTGTTACTTCGGGACACCAACCTTTTCCCATTGTGACAGCTTGAAGTGTTAGGAAGTTCCTTCCATTGAGTCTAAGGTGATTTCTTGGCAACTTCTCCTCCTTGCTCATGTCCTGTCTCATTTATCCTACTTCAGCAACCCATCGTCCACATCAGCCACCAGAGGGACTCTACTGGATATGTCATTCTCCTGGCTGGAACCCCTCAGTGCCTACATAAGACTGTTAATAACATAGGTGAAATCCAAACTTCATGGTATAGCATTGGAGGCTCATCACAGTTCAACTCCAGCCTCATCTCTCTTCCTTGGTCTTCTCCTTCCAACACATCTATTCTTATACCCAGGTCACAGTTCATTGAAGCACTTGTTATCCTCTCAACACTTCTATGCTTCTTTCAAACTTTCCTCTTTGCCCACCAGCATTACCTTCTATCTTCTCTGGCTGGTAAACTCCTACACACCCTTCAAAGCCCAGTTTATTTGTCCCATCCCTTGGCAACTCTTCCAGCTGAAGGAGGTTACGTTACTACTTTCTTGGCTCCTAGTACACCCTGTATGGCTAATGCAGCACTTAGCCCACTGTGCTTGGTGGCTTTCCTAAATGTTCATATCTCTACCTGAGGACTGGAAAGTCCTCTAAGGCAAGCATCTTTGCAACCCTGTGTCTGAAGCAGGCACTCTGTGAATGCTTGCTTAAAGGAAAGGCTCCCCATCAGGAACCAGTGAAGAATGGAGCTGAAAAAGAGTTGTTGTGGGGATTATGCGAGATACTGTGCAGCTCCTGGTTCCTAAGAGGTGAACCATAAATGGTAGTATTGTTGCAGCTGTTGCTGACGTGTTATTATTGGATCGCAGCCCTTCCTTTAGCTGACCTCTTCACCAGCCCCAAAAGTAAGGGGGCCGGCCTGCCTCCTCCCTTCCTAAAACCTGTTCACTGTCTTCCACAAGAAGCTGAGAAGAACAAGGAGCACCCAGGCAGGATCCTGTCCCCTAATCGGAGAGAGGAAAAGGGCTGGTCCCTCCCCTCCCCTCCTGCGGGGTGTGTACTCTCACCGCCTCAGTGCATCAATAGATGCTGGGTAAGAAGATTCGGGCCTCTCGCCTCTGAGTCAGAGAAACGGATTCCAATTAAGGGACCTGCCGCAAGTGGCCTCATTTCACAGGCAGTTGGGTTGTGAATCGAAGCGAGCATTAAAGTTTACAAGCTCGACAGAAACCAGCTGACCTTGGCTGCTCTTCGCCCTGCCGAGCCACTGCCTGTCGCGGTGCAGGCGTCTTCATTTACTTACCCACTGTCTGTGGAGCAAGGAGCGCTCACGCCTCTACACTACACCCTCCGCAGGCGGTGAAATGTCCACTCATTTGTTTTCTCTAAACCTGAGATCAGACTCCCCTTAGGTGCAGAATCTGCGCTGTCATGATGAACTTTTCCCCGCTTCGCTAGCGTCATGCAAGAATCTGGCCATCATGAGCTCCCTTCTCACAGCTGAGATCCTCACTGTCCAAGCCTCCCTACCCACCAGTTCCGCAAAAAAAAAAAAAAAAAAAAATCTGCTGCAGTAGAGTGATTCTAACTCGTGGCGACCCCACGTGTTTCAGAGTAGAACGGCACTCTATAGGGTTTTCAATGGCTATGGTCTTAGGGAAGTAGATTTAGATTGCCAGGCCTTTCTTCTGAGGTGATGGGTGCATTAGAACCGCCAACTTTTCAGTTAGTAGCTAGTGCAAGCCATTTGTACAACCCAGGGGTCCAAGCCTCCAGGGCCCTGGAAGTCCCTGGCTGGGTTATTTCAGGTCATTGGGGCCCTGCGTCTCTGCTGAGGCTGGGCTCCTGGGACCTGGTTCCCCGAGAAGCCAGGCATTCCCACAGGCCCTACCCTGCCACCTACCCTGCAGGAGCCATGTTCCTCAGCATCTTGCCGGGCTTGAGAAGATGGTCTGTCTCTCTTTTCCCTTCGCACCCCCTGCCCCACCATGCTTGCTCCTACCCTGCCCCTGCCATCTGCCCCTTCACCCGTTCTCCAGGACACTCCACCCGCTCTCAAAGGTTCATGCCCGAGAGGACACTTGAGGATAGAATCCATCCTACAATTGTATTTTGTTTGGTCTCTATAGAGTTTTGTCCTTTTTTTTTTTTTTTTTAATAGCACTATCACTTAAAAGCTGGGGCTTTTATATAAAGGTACAGGTTGCTGCTTTCTAAGTAGGGAAATCTGGTAGTTCCAGGTTTATACAGGAACAATTAGGTAGAGCCGAAAAGTAGGGTCCTTTAATAAGACCTGAACTCCCAGCGGCCAAAAGACTTCCCCCTGGCAAAAAAAATTTAAAAATTTCCTGCACTCATTTATGTCAACTCTCGCCCCTGCAGGCATTTGTTTTAGGTTTTTACTAGAAACAGGACTGGCTTTATTTAAACAGCAAAACTGTTTAAGTGAGATAATATATGTAAAGCATTTGGGGCAGTGTCTGGCTCTTTACTGATACTCAGTTAATAAATAGTTCTTGAATGAAATCCTAGGCTAGGCCACATATGGGCCCACAGAATAAGACTAATAGCTACAATCTGCTACGTGAGGCCTTAGTTATTTATAGAACATTCACAACTTGGGGGTGAGGGGTGATGATATGAGCCTATATAGTCAGGGATGTTCAGATGACATGAGAACCACCTTGTGGCCTAAATACAGAGGAACTAGAGCCAGGTCCACCCTTTGAAGGTATAAGCACTCAGTTTAGGAAATTAGAAGGTGATGATGCAGTACCCCAATGGACTCCTGGGACAACTTGTAATGAGTCACCATTTATATAAACCAGGCTCTTTACCTGCATTGTGTTATGTTATTAGGTCCTCACAACAACCCTGTGAGGCCAAGAATTAATATTCCCATTTTACAGATGGGAAAACTGTCTACTGAGGGAGATAGACATTACTCAAATAATCACACAAATAAATATAAAGGAGATAAATTCTCTCTGAAAGAAAGGAATAGGGATTTACAATGGTATAAAACAAAGAAAGTGGGCCTGGTTGTCAGGGAATGCTTCTTTAAAGAAGTGACATTTGAGCTGAGAAGGATAAGTAAGTGTTAACTAGGAGAAGAGCAGACAGAAAGGAAATATTCTCTGTGGCTCTCAATACCAGCTACACAATGTGAACTACTTGGGCAGCCAAGAAAAAAAAGGGGAGCGGAGGTGGGGATTCATGGCCTGGTATTTCCCTAGTTCCATTAAATCAATGGGACCTGGATACCAGTGTTTTTAAAAGCTTCATGGATGAACCATTAAGATGGAGCAAAAGTAAGCTTGAAGCTTATACACTCCCTGACAATAGTCGTTAGTAGTGATTAGGTAAACATAGTAAATGCTTGTTAATTGTAAGCAGGTGTGATCATCAGCATCCTCATTATTATTACCAATACTGTTGCCGCCTCCAAATGATTTGGTAGCCTAAGTCTAATATCAAAGACAGAAAGGCCACCTGCCTCTGTTGACAGCTTACTATGTGCCAGGCACAATGCTGAACACGTCACATTATTCCATTTAATAATGGAGATTTTGCCAAAACCCTCAGAGAAATAACGTTGTTATTAATTTAGAGATGAAGAAACTGAGGCTCAGAGCAATGCATCCCATTTGCCCCAGATCTCAAAGCTCAGTCAGGGGAAATACTAAGACCCTCTCCCAGACCCATCTAGATATAGAGACCACACACTCTTTCCTCTGATCTCTATCCAGAGGTGCCTCCTGTTCGCCTCCCCTCTCGGCTGTGATCTGGCCATATTGGGAGTTCTGCAGTGTCGAGCAGGGTAGTGCAATGGTTAAGGGCAAGGACCGTGGAGCTCAGATGCGTGCGTTCAAATCCTGGCTCTACTGCTTACTTGCTGCTGGACCTCAAACTATTCGTTGAAATTTTTGAGCCTTAGCTTTGTTTTCTATAACATGGGGACAAGATTAGTACCTTCCTCATAAATTTATTGTGAGGACTAAGCGTATATATATATATATACACACACACATATATATATATATGTACGTACTCTCACAACAGAGATAAACAGACACATACACATGCACACACGGAGTGAGGGGTACCCTTTTACTTCCCGACCCCCAAATCAGGTGGCATCCTGGGTAGGTCACCATCATGCCTCTCCCCAGGGGATTTTAAAAAGGCAACGAATTCTGGCTCAGGCAGGAAGCTGCCGTCTTTGCCGGCCTCTGAGGACAGAAGGAGCAACAAAGGGGGACAAATTTCGTTTCTCGCTCTGACCCAGCCCAAGGAGCCTCGCCTGGTCAGCTGAAGCCAGTACTGGCGGTAGCCAGCAGAGGGCAGCACAGGCCACAGGCTGGCCGGCTCCCTCCCACCAGTCAGGCTTTTCCGGGTGAGGTTTGATTAGGAAATCAGGTGTTCAGGCTCAGCATCTCCCCCCCTCCTACTCATAGGCTAGCAAAGCCCTGGACGCTCATTACAGGCAGGAGGCACCCTGCCTCGTCCCAATCCCCAAAGTCTGGCGTTTTTGTAGACTCTCTTAGCCGGCTTAGAAGCTGTCACTGCCAAGCTGGATGGCTCTTTGAAAGCTGGTTACAGAGCAGAGAGACCCACTTCTCTAGGTCCAGACAACTCACCCTGCAGAGTTTGTTTCCTCATTTGTAACGTGGGGCTTGGAAGGATCTTTTTTAATCTACCTCTTTTTGCACACTAACTCTATGCTAGGCACTGAGCTATGTCCCTGATGTTGTCTCACGGGAGGGGGAACTGCAAGACGTGCAAGAAGGCACCCACCCACTGCAGTCCAGTCGATTCTGACTCATAGAGACCCAAGAGTTTCCAAGGCTGTAAATCTCTATGGAAACAGACTGCCACATCTTTCTCCTGCAGAGCCGCCGATGGTTTTCAACCACTGACCTTTTGGTTAGCAGTAGATCGCTTTAACCACTGTGCCACCAGGGCTCCTGCAAGAGGGCACAGGCTTCAGAAAATGAACAGGCTAGGCTTGAATCCTAATGGGTAAGTGCTCGACTATTAGCCAAAAGTTTGGTGATTCAAACCCACTCAGCAGCACTTCTGAAGACAGGCCTGGCAACCAGCCACTGAAAACCCTATGGAGCAGTTCTACTCTGCACACATGGGGTTGCCCTGAGTCAGAATTGACTGGACGGCAATTAACAACATAAGGCTTGAACCCTGACTAGTTATATGATTACAAACAAGTCACTTAACCTCCGTGAAATTGGAGAGAAAATCCCTACCCCACTGGGTTATAGGAGAGCTAAATGAGAAACTTCGGGCACAGCACCTTGCTCAGTGCTTAGGGCAGGGTAGCCACCGCTGCCAGTTGCCATTGAGTTGACTCTGACTCCTGGCAACCCCATGTATGTGAGAGTGGAACTGTGCTCCCCAGGGTTTTCAATGGCTGATTTTTTTTTTTTAATGTACTTTAGGTGAAGGTTTACAGGACAAATAGTTTCTCATTAAACAGTCAGTACACATATTGTTTTATGACATTGCTTAACAACCCCATGACATGTCAACCCTCTCCCTTCTCCACCTTTTTTTTTTTTTTTTTTTTTTTGGTGAAAATATACATAGCCAAAGATACACCATTTCAAAAATTTCTACATGCACAATTCAGTGACATCAATTACGTTCTTCAAGTTGTGCTGCTAGTCTCACTTTAGATGAAGGTTTACAGAACAAAATAGTTTCTCATTAAACACTTAGTACACATATTGCCCTATGACAGTGGTTAACAACCCCACTACACGTCAACATTGTTCTTATTCAACCTTGGGTTCCCTATCACCAGCTTTCCTGTCCCCTTCTGCCTTCTAGTCCTTGTCCCTGGACTGCTGTGCCTCATTAGTCCTGTTTTGTTTTATGGGGCTGTCCAACCCCCGGCTGAACGGTGAATCTCGGGAGTAACTTCACCACTGAGCTAAAAGGGTCTCTGGGGGCCATACTCTCGGGGTTTCTCCAGTCTCCTTTAGGCCAGTAAATCTGGTCTTTTTTTGTGTGTTAGAATTCTGTTCTATATCCTTCTCCAGCTCTGTACAGAACCCTCTGTTGTGATCCTGGTCAGAGCAGTCAGTGATGGTAGCCGGGCACCATCTAGCTGTAGTGGACTCAGTCTGGTGGAGGCCATGGTAGCTGTGGTCCATTAGTCCTTTGGACTAATAATCTTTTCCTTGTATCCTGTTCTCTTCATTCTCCCTTTCTATGAAGCTTCCATGACCTTTCCTTGTACAAGTTGTGCTGGCTTCCCCAGTATCGATGGCTAATTTTATGGAAGTTGATCACCAGGCCTTTCTTTCAAGGTGCCTCTGGGTGGACTTGAACTGCTAACCTTTCGGTTAGCAGCCAAGCGCATTAACCATTTTGCACCACTGGGGACTGCTAGAATAAAGTAGCCACTCGGTAAACAGCAGCTACCATTCCTCAGGTTATGGTCTGAGGAGACCACCTCAGGGAGCCCACCACTACCTGAATACACTCAGCCCCCTCCCCACCAGTGCCTTCAGGCCTGCTGCAGTGGTGCTCCCTCAGCCTCGGTCAAACACTGCCCCCCACCCACCACCACCACCCACCCCATCTTTCTCAGTTTTCTATAAGCTGCACCACAGGATTCTGGAGCCAGAAAGCGGTGGAGGTGGACATCAGTGTTTCCACCAGCTCCCTGTGACTCTGAGGCCCACAGAGTTAATCACTGCCCTAGGCAACAAGATTGAGGAAATTGTATTCTAAAACAATTCATTAAGGGATGTGAAAGAAGGACAGGAGAGCCATTACGCAAATACCCGGCTATTCCAGGCTATTAATTTACCCAGAGAATGTGGAATTCAGGTAAGAAAGGCCAGCTTAGGCCAGTCAGAATGTTGCTCCCCAGGGCCTCTTCTTGCCAGGCCTGATGAACAGCAGGCCTCGCAGACCAGTTTCAGAGGTTGACGGACCTTTCGCTGGGTCATAGAGAGCAGCCACCAGGCCTGAGGCAAGAACCAGTCCTGCTCAGTGGTTCTCAATCTTGAGTCAATGTTAGAATCCTGGGAGGACTCTTACACACAGATGGCCAGGCCTCACTCCCAGGTTTCTGACCTGTTAAACACTGGGCTGCTAACTGAAAGGTTGGTGGTTCGAACTCACCCAACAGCTCCTTGGAAGAAAGACCTGGTGGTCTGCTCCCGTAAAGACTACAGCCTAGAAAACCCTATGGGGCAGTTCTACTCTGTCACATGGGGTCACTACAAGTTGGTACACAACAAGTATGCGGTGGGGCCCAAGAATTTGCATTTCTAACAAGTTCACAAGTGTTGCTGTGTGTGTGTGTGTGTGTGTGTGTGTGTGTATGTGTATGTGTGTGTGTACCCTCTTCTGTTTTCTGCTTTCTGCGGTGTTTCAGCTCAGACTTCCTTATTGTGGACCAGCATACAGGCCCCACTTCCAGCCACAGAGGCCAAGACGAGACCAAAAGGAAGAGCAAGGTTGGCCTCGCTCTTTGGGATTCGCAAAGGCCATTGTGGTCATTGTTTCCCTGCTAGGCTGGTTAACACTTGCTAATGTGTGCATTCTGCAGGCCAGCCCCTATCCAGTGTGTCCTAACTCACATGGCACTCAGATGAAACCTATTTTGGAGATCAGACACTGAGGCACTGAGAGATGAAGTAACCTGGCAATGAAGCAAAGCCCAGATTTGAACCAAGGCAGTCTGGCCCAAGAGCGAGGGCTAGAAATTACATACTGGGCCAGTATCATGAGCGAGTTCAAAGAGAGAAGGTGGCCCGGGATTCACAGCTCAGGTGGGCCGAGCAGGACCTGAATCCTCACCTTCCAAGCTGCGTTCTGTCCACAACTCCAAAAGGGCCACTCTGCTCGGGGTCCATGGCAGGAAGAGTTCTCCCACCCCACACCTGTATGCTTTCTCTCACCTGTTTCCACTCTTACATGGAAATGCATGAAGTTCCAATACCACCCGTGTCTTTCTCACACTGAGCCTTTGTGCAATCTTCAGAGTCACCCTGCAGTGGATTCCTGGGTCCCTCAGCCCTCTGCAGTCAGCATATGACTGGACCAACCTTGGGCCACAAAAACAAGCCCCTTCCCAAAAAAGTTGGTCCTGTATTTGACACCTACATGTTCCGTCCTCCAGGAAGCCCTCCCTGATACCACATCCACCCCCTCCCTTGGACCACCTCAAGTCCCTCTTCTGTATATTCCCACAGCACCCTGCACTTATCAATGCATACACAGTACCTAAAGTGTCTGTGTTGTAATTTTGTGTGCACCAGACACTGTCTACATGGACTTTGCCCATGCTCCACCTAGACCCTTTGGATCCTTTTCTCCATTTCTGAACACCCAGACCCTGGATTTGTGTTCCCTTTTTTCTAAAAGCCCACAGCTGTCAAACCCTTCAGAGCTCTGTCCCCAGGCTACTGAAGCTGCTTTTCCACTTGCCCAGAGCCTGAAGGGTCTGGGAGTTTATGTCCCACACTCATTCTACCCTTCCCCCCCCCCCCCCCCGGACCTTAGCCAGCATGAGGGAGAAAAAAGCCCCACTTCATACCTCAAGGCAAGACAGGCACTGGGTGTGGGGGACACCCCTGCGCTCCCCACAGGATCAAGCCTGAGGTGGCATCCTCGCTTGGTTGCTCCTGCTGCTCTTACTGGTTCTTCTTCCCCACTCCTTACTATGTTCTCCTGAAAGCATGTCTTTATGCATCACTTGAACACAATTCCTCATCTCAGGGTCTGCTTCTAGATACCTGAGCTCAGACAAATGGGGTGTCATGGCCAAATTTGCCTCTTAGGTAGATTGCTCAGCCTAGCCCTTGAGGATGGATCAGAGGGCAGGAAGCCACCAAGCAGTGATAAGGTGGTTGCTATAGTGTTTGTGGTTCTGAGTCTCTTCGGCTCCAACCCCAGTCGCTGTAATCGGTACTCCTTAGCCTCTTTCCGCCACCTCTGCACCCCAGACTGTGTCCTCTTACTGCCACTGTCCTTGGAGGAGACTCCTGTTACACAGACTCTGCCTCTGGTGGGGAGCAAATAGGCAGGAGGGGGTACTTGGCATTTAGCATTTCCACTGTAGGCCCAGGAGCCAATCAGAGGCCTTTAGCTGCCACCTACCCCTTCCCCCACTCCCTGCCCCCACGCTGTCAGATGCAAATAAGAAGGACATTTTAATTTCCCAAATTGCAGCATTTATAGAGCTCAGCAGGCAGACTGGCAGGCAGGTGCAGATGAGGAGCAAGCGTGCAGACTCGGCCGAGCACCAGGGTCCCAGGCTGGCTTCTAGGATGGTCCCCTCACCACCTGCTGCAGGGGCTCATTCCTGAAACGTGTCAGGAGAGTTGGCATGAGTGAGGTGGGGAGTGGAGGGGCAGAGCTTGGCATCTGTCCACCTGTCACTCCAGCTGCCTCTCCATAAGAAGGAAACTTGATACTTGCTGGGGCAGCAGAGGGGTGGGGTGAGTTTAGCCACTTTGCAGGGCCCTCCTGAGCTACGCTTGGGGGCAGAATGATGCTACTCAGAGAGATAGGTTAGCCTGGGACAACTTCAGTCTCAGTATTTCCTGGCTGAGTCAGCAGGACCCTAAGGTCCCCAGGCCTTGCAGCTATCAACAGCTCGGCCAGAAGATGGCATGTGTTGCTGCTTTTTTCCCACCTGGGGCAGGCCAGGCCACTTAGTGCCTCCTGAGGGCAGATGGGCCTGCAGACCCTACTGGACGTACAGCCCAAGGAGGTGGTCCATCCCTTCCTTCGTACAACTCGGGTTACATTTGGCTGTCCACCGGCGCCAAGCAGGGTCTCTGATAATTAAATGGAAAATTACAGTAAGTGGGTGAAAAGGCTCCGGCAGAGAAAGTACGGTGAGCCACGAATCACAGAGCTGGGGCTCAGTTATTTCACAGATCAGAAAACTGAGGACCTGGACCTGGAAGAAGGGCCCTCCCCAAGGTTACACAGCAAATTAGAGGCAAAATAGAACTAAGGCAAATGGATTCCCAGGGGAGGGTTATTCCCTGGCACCTTCACAGGAAGCCTTTGGAGGTGTCTGGGGGCATTGAGGTGCTGAGAGCACAGAGACAGGTTGTTTCAATTAGGGCCCTGCTTTGTTCAAGTGATAAACATGCCAGCTCAAATGGGCATAAGTAGAATGAGAGATTGAATGGCTCACATCATTAACAAGTTCAGGGATAGGAAGACTTCAGGCACTGCTGGATCCAGGGGTCAAATGATGTTGAGAAGACTGGTTTCTCTCCATTTCTTGACTCTGCTTTCCTGTGTGGGCTTCTTTTCACAGGATGGCTCCTGTTAGTCTTTTTACCCCCTCCAGATGGCGAGTTGGCCTCCTCAGCTCCTGTTGCACATCCCATCCAGTTAAATTCCATGGGAAAGAGCCAGAGTCTTTGGCAGTAGCCCTGAAAACTTCCTGGACTTCTTTCATTCTTTATTTTATTGTACTTTAGGTGAAAGTTTACAGAACAAATAGTTTCTCATTAAATAGTTAGTACACGTATTTTATGACAATGGTTAACAACCCCACGACATGTCAGCACTGTCCCTTCTCAACCGTGGGTTCCTTATTACCAGCTTTCTTGTCCCCTCCAGCTTTCTAGTCCTTTTCCCTGGACTGTTGTGCCCCATTAGTCTCATTTTGTTTTATGGAGCTGTCTAATCTTGGGCTCTAGGGTGAACCTCAGGAGTAACTTCATTACTGAGCTAAAAGGGTGTCCAGGGGCCATATTCTCAGGGTTTCTCCAGTCTCTGTCAGGCCAGTAAGTCTGGTCTTTTTTTTTTTGTGAGTTAGAATTTTGTTCTACATTTTTCTCCAGCTCTGTCCGAGACCCTCTGTTGTGATCCCGGTCACAGCTGCTGGACTTCTTTCTGATCAAGCAGTTGTTACCAGCCCACCCCTGAACCAATTACTGAGGCTTGGAAATGAGGCACACCAACAGACTCTGGCCTGGGCCATGTGGTCCACCCCTGGATTGGGAGTGGTGCCCCTCCACATCTGGAGAACCGAGAGTGGGGGTGGGGCAAGTACTGAAACCCAAACATTCAGAGCTGCTTTGATAAAAATGGCTGGCTACTCAGGAAGCAAACACAGATGGCTGCCCAGGGGCCTTGATGTAGAGCCTTCCTCCATGGCTCAGACCAGGTGGGGCTTGGTTTCATGACAGATTGTTTGAGAACGAGCTATTTGTGAAAGACACTGGTAGCCAGGCTGTATCACCGGAGGCTCTTGTAGAAAACAGATTTTCAACATGGTTCATAATAAATGCAAATGTTCCACTGCCTAAAGTAATTATGACCAAGTTTCCTTCCATAGTCAGCACCTTAGGTTCCCTCTCTATGAGAATATACTTTCTTTCTTCTCCAAATGGAAAACTCCTATACATCCTTAAAAGCCCAGTTCAGTGAAATAACACTTCTTCTGGGGAGTCCTAGTAAAATTGGCCTCTTGCTCCCCTGTGCTTTCATTGATTCACTTACCCATTCATCACTCAACAAATATTGAGCACCTACTGTGTACCAAGCATTGGACTGGGTGATGGGGATACAGAGAAGAAGAAAAAAAAGACAGATGGCTCTGGCCTTTATGGACTTTATATTCTACGCGGGAATACAGATATTTATGAAAAATACAACCAAACCAAACCTGTTGCCATCAAGTCAGTTCCAACTCATAGCGACCCTATAGGACAGAGCAGAACTACCCCATAGGGTTTCCAAGGAGCAGCTGGTGATTCGAACTGCCGACCTTTTGGTTAGCAGCCATAGCTCTTAACCACTGTGCCACCAGGGCTGCATGAAAAATACAAGTAAGGGTTAAATTGAAACTCATAAGTGGCATAAAGAAGAGGTGACCGATGCCGTAGGAGTTTTGGCCTCTACAGGAGTTTGACCTGCTCAAGGAGGTCAGAGAAGATAATTTGAAGTTGTGACAGCTGAGCTGAGAGCCGAAGGATGGGTAGAAGTTAAGGAGTTGAAGAGGGCAGAGGGGGGGAGGCACAACATATGCAGACACCCCTGTGGAGGTAGGGTATACGATGAGTAGGAGGAGTGTGTCACAGGCCACTCTTTGGGGAGGGGAGCGTGATACATGGGAAGCTGGAGAGGCTGGCAGGGGTACACCATGCAAGACCTAAGAGCAACTTGGATCCACTGAAGGGTTTTCAGCAGTGGAAGGGTAAGATAACATTCACATTGTGAAAGGATCTTTCTGACTACATTGCAAAGAGCAATTGCAGAGGCAACAGTGGTGTGGGTAGACCAAGCAGGAGGCTATTGCCATCACCAAGAAAGAAGGTGATGGGAACCTGGAGCAGGTATCTGTGGAGGTGGAGAGAAGTGGATAGAACCTGATGATGGATTGGATGTGGGAAGGGAGCAAGAGAAAGAAGCCACTGATGACTCCTGGGTTGTTGGCTTGCATAACTAAATCAGTGAGGGGTGTCATTCGTGAAGAAAGGCAAGGCTAGAAGACACTGCGTTTGAGATGTCTTGGAGAAAGACAAGCAGAAATGCCAAGGAGGGAGTTGGATTATCTTGGGCTGGAGCTCAGGAAAGACTAGACAGGAGATGTGCATTAATGAGACATCTGGGTGGGTGTTAATGGAAGCTCCAGGGGCAGAGGAGATCACCCAGCTTGACAGTGTGGAGTGACTAAAGAAGAGTGTCTTTGACCAAGCCTTAAGGGTCATCAGTGTTTAATAGTCAGATAAAAGATGTGAGCCTTAAAAGGAGGCAGAGTAGGGCTGGCCAGAGAAATAGAAGGCAAGCCAGTAGAGTGTTGTACCATGCAGCACATGGTCCCAGCAGGAAAGAGATAGGACACTCCAAGTGTTTAACTGCAGAGAGTTTAATGAAGGAACTATTTATAGAGGCATGGACAGTGTTGAGGTTAATAGCTGATGACATACGTACCCAAAGATTAGCAACAGAGGGGAGTTGTTAGCATCCCAAAGCCTGAGGGATCAAGGGAAGACCAGTGTGGGACACCATTAGGAGCTGTGGCCACAAAGGAGTGCAGCTACTGTCAGGAGTGCAGACAGACAGAGAATGGGGGAACAAACCTGACCTCTCCTCCGCTCCTCGATCTCCTGCTTGTGTTTCTCCTTGGCAGAACCCAGCCCAAAGACAGATGGCAAAGAAGCCAGAGTGACACAGACCTGGGGTCAGCCTCTTGGGGACAGAGCAGCTCAGAGAATGAATCAGGGAGTGCGGGGAAATGGAGAGCCTCCAGCCCAAGTGTGATGTCCTAGAAGCCAAGTAAGGAGAGTGTTTCAGGAGGAGGAAGTGACCAACACTGTCTTACACAGCTGAAAGGCCAATTAAATGAGGCCCAAATTAGTCTGTTGTATTTAGCGCCGTGGAGGTCACTGGTGACCGTGAGACAGCAAGATTAGGTCGATATCCATAGCTGAGGACACTGCTGAGACTGGACCCCTCGCAGACTGGACTGCTGGCCTGCAGGCGTTCTCTCCCTCTTGCCCCAGCACAGAATTTCTGTCCAACCCCACGCCATGGTTTCCACTGTGTACCTCCTTTCCATGCCTTTGTTCTTGCTGCCCCTTCCTCCAGCTGCCCCACCACCACTGCCTTCCTCCTTGCCATTGGTAATCAGAGTTGAAGCATGTGTGACAGGTATGAGTTTCAGTCTGCAGCTTCAGCTGTGCAGGAATTGTGACTTTATTTCCTACAACTAAACTTCATGTGTACTTTGCAGTACTTGTTCCTCCAAGTGCCCTCCCAGGCCTCTGCAGGGCCTGAGGGCCAGAGAACATCTTACTGGTGGGATCAGACCTTGAAGCCCTTTTTGTTCATCTGAGACCAGTTAAAGGCAAACGTGTGTGATATCTGCCTGGTGAAAGCAGAGAAAACAGGTTGTCTTAGCAGGGAGGCTTTGTGATTCAGATAACAAAGCAAGCTCAGAGAGTGTAGAACAAAGGCACCCCCGGAGGGCAGAGACAACTCAGAATGTACAGGCGCCCTCCCTGCTGGTCAACTGGTGCAGGTGTGTCCATGTGTGGGGGTTTGTGTGTATCTGTGCATGCATTTCATAAGTCTGTGTGGCAGGAGAGTGATGGTGTCTCTGTCCCTGACAGGGACTAGGGTGGGACACTGAGAAGCATAGGAGACAGGAGGCATCTGCAGACCCTGGAGCTTTCTCTGGACCAGCCTCCAGGGCCACATCCCTGGAATCCATCACAGTGCCTGGTTCTCCAGAGAAAATTAGAAAGTCTTGAATGAATTATAGGAGTCCCCGGTGGTGCAGACAGTTAGCATGCTTGGCTGCTAACTGAAAGCCTGGAGGTTTGAGACAACCCACAGTCACCTCAGAAGAAAGACCCAGTAATCTACTTCCAAAAAACCAGCCATAGAAAATCCTATGGAGCCCAGTTCTACTCTGGCACACAAGGGGCCATCATGAGTTGGAGTCAACTCAGCAGCAACTGTTTGTTTGTTTGAATGAATGAGCAAGTGTTGACTGCTACTCTATCAAGAGGAAGACAATGATCAGCATTAGAGTCGAGGTTGTTCCCAAGCTTCTTTGCATTCCCCAGACCTTTATTAAGACCTGTCATATGTTGGTGTTGTGCAGTGGGGTTCAGGGTTAGAGCATGGATACTGCAGACAACTGTGTGGTCCTTTACAGGCTCTGCCTTTCCCATTCTGACTGTTCATTGCAGAGAAGACAGGATTGCAAAGGCCCAGGGAGCCAAGTAAGCTGGGTTCTTGCAGGGACCTAAAAGGAGGCCATGTGGCTGAGAGCCTTTGTGAAGCTGGAGAGGTCCTCAGGGGCACTGTAGCTGGTAAGGATTCTGGTCTTGATCCTGGAAACTGGCATGGATTAGAGAGATGACTTAGGTCAAGTCTCTCCTCCTTCTCTGATGTGTAATTTCCTCATCTGCAAAATGTATACAACAGACTCTGTATCTGATCTTCTGACCTTCTATAATCCAGACCTGACCTTGGGTCTCTGCTCTTGGCCTAACTGAAGATGGATCCTCTCTTAGTGCGTAGGAAACCTGTCTAGTCCCACCCTACTGAGTCTGGCTGTGGGGACCCCACGTGACTCTCAAGACACTCATTGCTGCACTCGGGACAGTTTCCTGCTTCTTGCCGGGGGAACCTGGGGACAATAGCAACACGTTTGAGTGAATGGGTGTCCTCAAAGTACCTTCCAGAGTACTAATACTTTGGGGGCTGCTACAGAGGCATGAAGGGGCAGTGGTAGAATTCTCACGTTCCATGCAGGCAACCCAGGTTCGATTCTCTGCCAATGTACCTCATGCACAGACAAGTGTCTGTCAGTGGAGGCTTGCATATTGCTATGATGCTGAACAATTTTCAGCAGAACTTCCAGACCAAGACAGACTAGGAAGAAAGGAGCCTTGGTGATCTACTTCTGAAAATCAGCCAATGAAAACCCTGTGGATCACAATAGTCCAATCCACAACCAATCATGGAGGTGGCATAGTACCCAGCAGCATTTCCTTCTGTTGTGCTCATAATCCAGCAACTGGTGGGAGTGCTCCCTGCACCTCCACCCAGTTACCAGATGGGCAGGCACATCACCTCACCAGCAATTGCCAGGCACATGCCAGCAGAGGCCACCTGCACCCCTGCCCAACAACCAACAAGAGATCCCAGTGCCCTCCTCAATGATCGCTCGGCTGCAATGTCACACAACCTACATCCAGACAGTTCCTGTAGGGTGAATGCACATGCACTGGGAACAACTGATCCCCCACCATATGCCGAGATGCCAATTTGTGCATGCCTATCCCATCCATTTGGATAGCACTGCCTCCCAGTGGCTATGGAGATATCCTGCCCTGCTCTCCATTGGATGCACTAACTGCTATCTCCAACCCGGAAGGACCACAAGAGCTGTGGAGGGACCCTGACCAACCAACATTTGCCACCCTACATCAGGAAAAAGACCTGCTCTCATACCCCCATTCAATCCTATAAAGGAAGACATGTGCCTAACAACAGATGACTCACACGTGGGTGTGATTCACCATACCCACTAATTAAAGGAAATCACACCCAGCCAACTGACATCACCAAAGTCATACATAGACCAGTACTACAAAACAATTAAAATAATACAAAGGAAGAAAGACTTTCTAAAGAGAAAGAGACGAAACAAAGCTCCTGACATATCAAAACAAACAAACAAAAATCAGGACAAAACAAACATACAATCAATAAAGAAATATATAAATAAATAAATTTACCTTAATCCTTGCAGACAGCAGACAATAACAAATCATATGAAGAAACAGGATAAGATGCTCAAGCAAGTGAGCAAAATAAAGGGACAGAAAACTTTCCTCAGGAAGAATTTATAATAGAATTACCTGATAAAAGACTTATATTTAGGCTCCTCAAAGAGCTCAAGGAAAACACAGGGAAAAAAACCTAGAAGAATTCAAGAAAACAATACAAGAACAAAATGACAAACTCGATAGACAAATAGAAACCATACAAAAACAACAACTAGAAATTCAGAAGCTTAACAACAAATTATCAGAAATAGATAATGCAATGGAAGGGCACAGAAGTAGAATTGAATCATGGAAAATAGAACAGTGAAATAAAAGACAAATCCCTTGATACTAATTTGCTTGAAAAATAATGAGAAAAAAGACTGAAGAAAAATGAAGAAGCCTAAGAGTTATGTGTGTCACCATCAAGAGGACTAGTTTACACATAATAGTAATTCCAGAAAAAGACAAGAAAAAAAAAGTACAAAGAGAATTTTTGGAGATATACTGACAGAAAACTTCCCAAATACCATGAAAGACAACAAGGTTTCCATCCAAGAAGCTCAACAAATCCCATACAGGATAGCTCCCAAAAGAAATTCACCAAGACATATCATAATCAAACTTTCCAAAACCAAAGACGAAGAAAAAATTTTGAGAGCAGCTCGTGAAAAGCAAAATATCACTTACAACGGGTTATCAATAAGAGTAAGTGCTGATTTCTCATCTTAAACTGTGCAGGCAAGAAGGCAATGGGATGACATATACAAAATCCTGAAAGAAAAGAATTGCTAACCAAGAATCATATATCCAGCAAAATTGTCTTTCAAAAATGAAGGTGAGCAGAAGGGGACAGGAAAGCTGGTGATAGGGAACCCAAGGTTGAGTAAAGACAGTGTTGACATGTAGTGGGGTTACTAACCATTGTCATAGAGCAACATGTATACTAACTGTTTAATTAGAAACTATTTGTTCTGTAAAACTTCATCGAAAGTGAGAATAGCAGCACAACTGGAAGAATGTAATCGATGTCACTAAATTGTGCGTGTAGAAATTTTTGAAATGGTGTATCTTTGGCTATGTATATTTTCACCAAAAAAAAAAAGGTCGAGAAGGGAGAGTGTTGACAGGTCATGGGGTTGTTAAGCAATGTCATAAAACAATATGTGTACTGACTGTTTAATGAGAAACTATTTTT
The DNA here is from genome assembly GCA_030035585.1 of Dugong dugon. Taxonomy (NCBI): domain Eukaryota; kingdom Metazoa; phylum Chordata; class Mammalia; order Sirenia; family Dugongidae; genus Dugong; species Dugong dugon. The sequence goes on along the minus strand of CM057460.1, from coordinate 161,495,817 downwards.
TCTATAAACCTTCACCTAAAGTACAACAAAGAAAAAAAAAAATGAAGGTGAAACTAGGACATTCCCAGATAAGCAGAAATTAAGGGAATTTGTAAACACTAGGCCAGCCTTACAAGAAATATTAAACGGAGTCCTTAGGACAGAGAGCCAACAACATCAGACAACAACCTGAGATAAAGACACATGACAGCATCACCTAGATACCAACGCAGATTAAGACTTCACAAAAGTAAAATAAAGCGGCAAAACTGATTACAAGGAACAAGAGATGTTAAGCTATAAATGATGACAACTTAAAAACAAAAGGGAGAATAAAAATATAGTTATAGAACTCCCACATGGACAGGACCTCAAGGAGATTTCCAAATACAGCAGACTGTTTTGAACATAGGAGGATAAAGGTAAACTTCAGGGTACCACAAAGAAAGTTAACAAATATACTCACCAAAATAAAGAAGAAAATCAAAAAGACTCAGTAAACACAAAAACAACAACAAATGATATGAAAAGAAAATTCATATACAAAAAAGAACTCAGCACAGAAAATAAAGAGCAACAAAGAAACCATTAACACCACCAAAAACAAAAAAAGTTATAGCAAAATGGCAGCAGTGAATTCATACCTATCAATAATGACACTGAATATAAATGGATTAAATGCACCAGTCAAGAGACAGAGAGTAGCAGAATGGATTAAAAAAAAAAAAAATAACCCATCAATATGTTGTCTAAAAGAGACATACTTTAGACAGAAAGACATAAATAAGTTAAAAATCAAAGGATGGGGAAAAAAATATATCAAGCAAACAGTAACCAAAAGACAGCAGGACCGGCAATAGAAATTTTTGACAAAATGGACTTTAAGTCAAAACCCACTGTGAGAGACAAAGAAGGATGTGATATAATGATTAAAGTGTCACTTTAGAGGTGGGGTCAAGATGGTGGAGTAGTCAGATGCTTCCGGTGGACCCTCTTACAACAAAGACCTGAAAAAATAAGTGAATCAATTATATATGACAATCTAGGAGCCCTGAACATCTAAGGCAAAGTTGAGGATCCAGACTGAGTGACAGGGGGAGAGAGAGATGGTTAGGAAGCAGCAAGGAGTTGCCAGACCTGACCCGGTGAAAGCCTGAGCCCTTCAGGCCTGATCAGCTCATGGTTGTGCTCAGGAGGCACGTTTTCCACACAGGGAGAGACCCAGTGCCAGAGTCTATTCACCCACCCAGAACCAGTGAGAAGCAGCCCTGGATCAGCAAAAGATAAGTACTTGCATATGGCCTACCACATGGATCAAAAACAGCCCCCTTAAGGAAAAACTTTTTTCCCTTTTACCTCCCCACTCCCTGCTCTGCACTGGGTCCTGGACTGGCTTCAGCAATTGCCGAGTCCCCCGGGCTGGAAGTAGGATCCATCACACGCCCTGAGTCATTCTCCTGGCCTTGGAGAGTGAACAAACTAACAAATGGGAAAAAATAAACTGCCGGCTCCCCTAACCCAGGAACTCAGGGTAGGCACAGCTCCTTTGCTTGGGCACAGGCATAAGGGATCAACAGACTTTGAGTGCCTTTCCCCATGCAGAGACTTGCATGGGCCCATTTCAACAGCATAGGCCCATTTCAACAGCATAGGCCCTCATTACCACAGTACAACAAGGTATATACCTGAAGTCTAACTTCAACTGTTTCAGCTGTGAAGTAGCAGGTTCATGACATTTGACACTGCTCTGCCCATTAAGCAGGGTCTTCACCTACCCACATCAGGGGTCTGAGGACTGGTGGGTCCACCCACAACACCTAGCCACCTGCAATAGGGGCCCAAGAATAAGAGGTTCCCCCCAGTCCTTACAGCCAACAGCATCAAGTGCTCAAAGTATGGTTGCAAAACCCAGCCACCTACACACTCTAGGGAACAGGGACATGCCCTCTTCCTGGAAACTCAGGAGCAGCCGTCAGCCCCCTGCCTTGCTCAGAGTGTGTCCCCTGCTGCAGCCAGATGTCTGTGCCTACATCAGTTACCCATGCCTATCTAGCACTGTAGGTGAGAGCTTACACCACACACATGGTGGCTATTTACCTGGATACCTGAGCTGAATCCATACAGGAGGAGTGGGCAGACTCCTGAGCTCACATACCTAGTAACAGATCTAACCACCTAGTGACAGGACATTAATGACATTCAAAGGTGCCAATAATCAAACTAGCTCATACGAGCAGCCTATTTGGACGTATCAAAACAAAACAAGAAGCTAGGACACAGTAAGCAAACATAAAATAAATAAATATAATAACTTATTGATGGCTGGGAGACAACAGTCAATATCAAATCACATAAAAAGGCAGTCCATGACGACTTCAGCAGGTTCCCAAAATAAATAAACTAGAAATTTTCCAGCAGAGGAAAATTTCTTGGAATTACTGGAGGCAGAATACAAAAGATTAATATACAGAACTCATCAAGAAATTAGGAAGGAAATTAAGCAAAACTCAGAACATGCAAAGAGGAAATTAAAAAGATTAGAGAAGAGCATAATGACAAATTTAACAGGCTGCAAGAATCCATAGAGTGACAGCAATCAGAAATCCAGAAAATTAACAATAAAATTTCAGAATTAGACAACTCAATAAAAAGTCACAGGAGCAGAACTGAGGCAATGGAAGTCAGAATTAGTGAGACTAAAGATTAAACACTTAACACCAACTTATTTGAGGAAAAATCAGATAAAAGGATAAAAAAAATGAAGAAACCCTAGGAATTATGTGGGACTCTATCAAGAGGAATAACCTACGAGTGACTGGTGTACCAGAACAGGGGGGAATAACAGAAAATACGGAGAGAATTGTTGATTTATTGGCAGAAAACTTCCCTGATATTGTGAAAGATGACAAGATATCTATCCAAGATGTTCATTGAACCCCACATAAGGTAGATCCCAAAAGAAAGTCACCAAGATATATTATAATCAAACTTGCCAAAACCAAAGATAAAGACAAAATTTTAAGAGCAGCTAGGGATAAACAAAAAGTCTTCTACAAAGGAGAGTCAGTAAGAATAAGCTTGGTCTACTCAGCAGAAACCATGAAGGCAAGAAGGCAAAGGGATGACTTATATAAAGCCTTGAAAGAAAAAAACTGCCAAACCAAGAATTATATATACAACAAAAATGTCTCTCAAATATGATGGTGAAATTAAGGCATTTCCAGATAAACAGAAGTTTAGGGAATTTGCAAAAACCAAACCAAAATTACAAGAAAAACTAAAGGGAGTCCTCTGGTTAGAAAATCAGTAACATCAGATAACAACCCAAGACTAGAACACAGGACAGAGCAACCAGATATCAACACAGATACGGAAGTCACAAAAGCAAATCAAAGCTAAAACACTGAAAATAAGAAGCAGATGTAAATATGTAAAAGATGAAAACATTAAAACAAAAAAGAGGGACTTAAAAATGTAGACATAGATTTTTCATATGGAGAGGAAGTCAAGGCGATATAAAGAAATAAAACACTAGTATAAACTTAGAAAAATAGGGGTAAATATTAAGGTAACCACAAAGGAAACTAACAATCCTACAAGTCAAAATAAAAAAAACTAGAAAAATATAAAGACTCAGCAAACACAAAATCAACAACAATGAGAAATATGAAAAGAGAATACATAAAGAAAAATGACTCAGCACAGAAAATTGAGGAGAACAAAGAAACTGTGAACAACACACAAAAAAAGATATCAGGATGACAGCACTAAACTCATACCTATCAATAATTACACCAAATGTAAATGCACTTAATGCACCAATAAAGAGACGGAGAGTGACAGATTGGATAAAAAAGCATTTTCCATCTATATGCTGCCTACAAGAGAAGCACCTTAGACCTAAAGACACAAACAAGCTAAAACTCAAAAGATAGAAAAAAATATATCAAGCAAACAACACTCAAAAAAGAGCAGGAGTGGCAATATTAATATCTGACAAAATAGACTTTAAACTAAAATCCACCACAAAAGATAAGGAAGGGCACTATATAATGATTAAAAGGTCAATACACCAGGAGGACATAACTATAATAATTATTTATGCACCCAACAATAGGGCTCCAAAATACATAAAACAAAATCTAACAGCTCTGAAGAGAGAGATAGACAGCTCCACAATAGTAGTAGGAGACTTCAACATGCCACTTTCAGTGAAGGACAGAACATCCAGAAAGAAGCTCAACAAAGACACAGAAGAGCTAAATGCTACAATCAACCAACTTGATCTCATAGACATATACTGAACTCTGCACCCAACAGCAGCCAAGTATACTTTCTTTTCCAACGCACATGGAACATTCTCCAGAATAGACCACATATTAGGCCATAAAGCAAGCCTTAACAAAATCCAAAACATCGAAACACTACAAAGCATCTTTTCTGACCATAAAGCCATAAAAGTGGAAATCAACAACAGAAAAAGCAAGGAAAAAAAATCAAACACATGGAAACTGAACAACACCTTGCTCAAAAACTAGTGGGTTATAGAAGAAATTAAGGATGGAATAAAGAAATTCATAGAATCAAACAAGAATGAAAACATGTCCTTCCAGGACCTTCGGTACACAGCAAATGGAGTGCTCAGAGGTCAGTTTATAGCAATAAATGCACACATCCAAAAAGAAGAAAGGGCCATAATCAAAACATTAACCCTATAACTGGAACAAGTAGAAAGAGAGCAGCAAAAGAAGCCCTTGGGCACCAGAAGAAAGGAAATAATAAGAATTAAAGCAGAATTAAATGAAATAGAGACTAGAAAAATAATTGAAAGAGTTAACAAGACCAAAAGCTGGTTCTTTGAAAAGATCAAGAAAATCGATAAACCATTGGCCAAACTGACAAAAGAGAAACAGAAGAGGAAGCAGATAACCCGTATAAGAATGAGATGGGTGATATCACAACAGACCCAACTGAAATTAAAAGAATCATAATAAAATACTATGAAAAATTGTACTCTAACAAATTTGAAAACCTAGAGGAAATGGACAAATGTCAAGAAACTCACTACCTACTTAAACTAACACAAACAGATGTAGAACAACTAAATAAACCCATAACAAAGGAGGAGATTGAAAAGGTAATTAAAAAACTCCCAACAAAAAAAAGCCCTGGCCCGGATGGCTTCACTGGAGAATTCTACCAAACTTTCACAGAAGAGTTAACACCAGTACTTCTAAAGGTATTTCAGAGCATAGAAACGGATGGAATACTCCCAAACTCATTTTATGAAGCCAGCATAACCCAGATACCAAAACCAGGTACAGACACCACAAAAAATGAAAATTACAGACCAATATCCCTCATGAATATTGATGCAAAAATCCTCAACAAAATTGTAGCCAATAGAATTCAGCAACATATCAAAAAAATAATTCACCATGATCAAGTGGGATTTATACCAGGTATGCAGGGATGGTTCAACATTAGAAAAACAATCAATGTAATCCAGCACATAAATAAAACAAAAGACAAGAACCACATGATCTTATTAATCAATGCAGAAAAGGCATTTGACAAAGTCCAACACCCATTCATGATAAAAACTCTCAACAAAATAGGAATAGAAGGGAAATTCCTCAATATAATTAAGGGCATTTATACAAAGCCAACAGCCAACATCATCCTAAATGGAGAGAATTTGAAAGCATTCACCTTAAGAACGGGAACCAGACAAGGGTGCCCTTTATCACCACTCTTATTCAGCATTGTGCTGGAGGCCCTAGCCAGAGCAGTTAGGCTAGAAAAAGAAATAAAGGCATCCAAATTGGTAGGGAAGAAGTCAAAGTACCTCTATTTGCAGATGATATGATCTTATACACAGAAAATCCCAAAGAATCCACTATAAAACTACTGGAACTAAAAGAAAATTTCAGCAAAGTTTCAGGATACAAGATAAACATACAAAAATCAGTTGGATTCCTTTACACCAACAAAGATAACCTCAAAGAGGAAATCACCAAATCAATACCATTTATAATAGCCCCAAGAAGATAAAATACTTAGAAATAAATCTAACCAGAAACGTAAAAGAACTATACAATGAAAACTACAAGACACTACTGCAAGAAACCAAAAGATTCATGCATAAGTGTAAAAACATACTTTGCTCATAGATAGGAAGACTCAACATTGTGAAAATGTCATTCCTACCCAAAGTGATCTACAGATACAATGCAATCTCGATCCAAATCCCAGTGGCATTTTTTAATGAGATGGAGAAACAAATCACCAACTTCATATTGAAAGGCAAGAGGCCCCAGATAAGGAAAGCATTACTAAAGAAGAAGAACAAGGTAGGAGGCCTCACACTACCTGATTTTAGAACCTATTATACAGCCACAGTAGTCAAAACATTCTGGTACTGGTACAATAGATACGTAGACCAATGGAACAGAATTGAGAATCCAGACATAAGTTCATCCACCTATGAGCGGCTGATATTTGGCAAAGGTCCAAATCCATTAACTGGGGAAAAGACAGTCTCTTTAACAAATGGTGCTGGCAGAACTGGATATCCATCTGCAAAAAAATGAAACAAGACCCATACCTCCCACCATACACAAAAACTAACTCAAAATGGATCAAAGACTTAAATATAAAATTAAAAATAATAAAGATTGTGAAAGAAAAAATAGGGACAACGCTAGGAGCCCTAATACATGGCATAAACACAATACAAACCATAAGTAACAATTTACAAGCACCAGAAGAGAGACTAGATAAATGGTAGCTCCTAAAAATCAAACACTTATACTCATCAAAAGACTTCACCAAAAAAGTAAAAAGACAACCTACAGACTGGGAAAAAATTTTTGGCTACAACAAATCTGATCAGCGTCTAATCTCTAAAATCTACAAGATACTGCAAAACCTCCACAACAAAAAGACAAATAACCCAATTAAAAAATGGGCAGAGGATATGAACAGGCACTTCTCCAAAGAAGATATTCAGGCACCTAGCAGACACATGAAGAAATGTTCACGATCATTAGTCATTAGAGAAATGCAGATCAAAACTACAATGAGATATCATCTCACCCCAACAAGGCTAGCATTAATCCAAAAAACACAAGATAATAAATGCTGGAGAGGTTGCGGAGAAACTGGAACACTTATACTCTTGGTGAGAATGTAAAATGGTGTACAACCACTTTGGAAATCAATTTGGCGCTTCCTTAAAAAGCTAGAAATAGAAGTACCATACGATCCAGCTATCCCGCTGCTTGGAATATATCCTAGAGAAATAAGAGCCGTCACATGAATACATATATGCACACCCATGTTCATTGCAGCACTGTTGACAACAGCAAAAAGATGGAAACAACCTAGGTGCCCATCAACGGACGAATGGATAAACAAATTATAGTATATCCACACAATGGAATACTACGCAATGATAAAGAACAATGATGAAGCCGTGAAACATCTTCTAACATGGATGAATCTGGAGGGTATTATGCTGAGCGAATTTAGTAACAGAAGGACAAATATTGTATATGACCACTATTATAAGAACACAAGAAAAGTTTCAAACATAAAAGAAAACATTCTTTGATGGTTACAAGGGTGGGGAAGGAGGGTGTGGGTTATTCACTAACTAGATAGTAGACAAGTATTATCTCAGGTGAAGGGAAAAACAGCACACACTATGGGGAAGTCAGCACAACTGGACTAAGCTTAAGCTAGGAAGTTTCCTGAATACAATCAAACACTTTGAGGGACAGAGTAGCCGGTGTAGGGATTTGGGGACCATGCTTTCAGCGGACATCTAGGTCAATTGGCATAACAAAGCTTATGTTCTGCATCCTACTTTGGTGAGTGGCGTCTGGCGGGGGTCTTAAAAGCTTGTAAGTGGCCATCTATGATGCATCAATTGGTCCCAACCACCTGGAGTAAAGGAGAATGAAGAACACCAAAGACACAAGGAAAGTATTAGCCCAAGAGACAGAAAGGGCCACATAAACCAGAGACTTCATTAGCCAGAGACCAGAAGAACTAGATGGTATCCGGCTACCACCAATGACTGTCCTGACAGGGAACACAACATAGAGTCCCTGATGGAGCAGGAGAAAGGTGGGGTGCAGAACTCAAATTCTAGTAAGAAGACCAGACTTAATGGTCTAACTGAGACTGGAGGAACCCCAGAAAGCACGGCCCCCAGATTCTCTATCAGCCCAGAACTAGAACAGTTTCCAAGGCCAACTCTTCAGGCAGGGATTTGACTGGACTATGGGACATAAAGTGACACTTGTCAGGAGTGTACCTCTTAGCTCAAGTAGATACAGGAAACTAAATGGGCAGCTTCTGTCTGGAGGTGAGATGGGAAGGAAGAGAGTGTTAGGAGCTGGTTGAATGGACATGGGGAATCAGGGGTGGAAAGAAGGAGTGTGCTGTCACAGTATGGGGAGAGCAATTAGGGTCACATAACAATGCGTGTATAAATTTTTCTATGGGAGACTAACTTGAAATGTAAACTTCATCTAAACCACAACAATAAAAAAGAAAACAAAACAAAGTGTCAATTCACCAAACAAAAAAACCATAACAATAATAAATATTTATGCATCCAATGACAGAGCTGTAAAACACATAAAACAAACTCTAACAGAATTGAAGAGAGAAATAGACAGTTCTACTTTAACTCACCACTTTCAATGATGGATGGAACAACTAGAAAAAAAATCAGCAAAGATGCAGATGATTTAAATAAAACAATCAACCAACATGACCTCGTAGATCTATACAGAAAACACCACCCAACAGCAGCATAATACACATTCTTCTCTAACACACATGGAACATTCTCCAGAGTAGACCATATTTTAGGCCACAAAGCAATCCTCAATAAACTCAAAAACATCTAAATAATACATAGCATCTTCCCTGATCATAATGCTATAAAACCTGGAATCAATAACAGGAAGAGCAAGAAAAATAAATAAATACATAGAAACTAAATAACACAGTACTTAGAAACTATTGGATCATAGAAGAAATCAAACATGAAATTAAAAAACACTTAGAATCAAATGAGAATGAATACACAGCACACCAAAACATTTGGGACAATGCAACAGCAATGGTTCCAGGAAAATTTATAACAATAAATGCATACATCCAAAAAAGAAGAAATGTCCAAAATTAAAAAAAAAAAAAAACTTAACCTGAAAACTTGAATAAATAGAAAACAACAAAAAGAAAACCATAGTTACCAGAAGAAAGGAAATAATAAAGATCAGAGCAGAAGTAAATGAAATAGAAAATAGGAAAACAATAGAAAGAATCAACAAAACTAGAAATTGGTCCCATGAGAGGATCAGTAACGTTGATAACCCACTGGCCAAACTGACAAAGAAGAAAATGAAAGGACACAAATAAGAAATGAAATGGGTTACATTACAACAGAACCAACTGAGATAAAGAGGATCATAACAGAATATTACGAAAAATTGCACAGTACTGCAACAAATTTAAAAACCTAGAAGAAGTGGACAAATCTCTAGAAGCACACTACCTCCCTAAACTGACACAAATAGAGGTAGAAAATCCGAACAGACCCATAACAAAAGAAGAAATTGAAGATGTCGTAAGAAAACTCCCAACAAAAAACAGCCCCAGCCCAGATGACTTCACTGGAGAATTCTACCAAACTTTCAAAGAAAAGTTGACACCAATTATACTCAAACTATTCCAGAACATAGAAAAGAAGGAAATACTCCTTAATTCATTCCATGAAATCACATAACCCTAATACCAATGCCAGGCAAAGACATCGCAAAAGAAGAAAATTACAGACCAATATCCCTCATGAATATAGATGCAAAAATTCTCAACAAAATTCTAGCCAACAGGTCAACAGCATATCAAAAAAATAAAATAAAACATCATGATCAGGTGGGATTCATACCAGGGATGGAAAGGTGGTTCATCATTAGAAAAGCAATTGACATGATTCACCACATAAATAAAACAAAGGAAAAGAATCACATGATCATCTCAATCAATGCAGAAAAGGCATTTGATAAAAATCCAACACCCTTTCCTGATCAAAACTCTCAGCAAAATAGTAACAGAAAGGAAATTCCTAAATATAATTAAGGGCATAAATGCAAAACCAACAGCCAACATTTTTTTCAACAGAGAAAGATTGAGGGAATTCCTCCTAGGAACAGGAACAAGACAAAGATGCCCTTTATGACCACTCTTATTCAATATTGAACTAAAAGTTATCCTAGCTAGAGCAGTAAGGCAAAAAAGGAAATAAAATGTATCCAAATTGGAAAGGAAGAAGTAAAACTATCCATATTCGCATATGACATGATCCTATACATAGAAAATCCCAGAGACTCCACAAGAAAGTTACTGGAACTAGTACCTTATTTTTACTCAAATAACGCACGACTTCTGTGTTTGTTTGCCAACTGTGCCCTCCCCGCAAGAAGCACCTTCATAATCACCACCATGCCAATCCTCTTCCCCTGTTGCTGTAAAAAAAAAATTAGCATAGCATGCTTATGAAAACACCTTGTGGGGGGAGGGTGCAGCCAGCAAACAAATGCAGAAGGTGCGTGTTATTTGTGTAAAAATACAGTAAAAGGATTCAGCAAAGTAGCAGGGTACAAGACTAACACACAAAAATCATTTGAGTTCCTCTGCGCTAACAAGGAGAACTCTGAAAAGGAAATCAAGTAAACAATACCATTTACAATAGCCCCCAAAAGGATAAAATACCTAGGAATAAACCTAACCAGGGATGTAGAAGACTTATACAAGTAAAACTATAAAGCACTACTGCAAGAACCAAAAGATACCTACATAAATGGAAAAACATTCCATGCTCATGGATAGGAAGACTTAACATTGTGAAAATGTCAACATTACCCAAAACAATCTATAGATAGAAGCAATCCTGACCCAAATCCCAACAACATTCTTTAATGAAATGGAAAAACCAATTTCCAACTGTACGTGGAAAGGAAAGAGGCCCGAATAGCTAAAGCAATATTGAAGAAGAACAAAGTAGGAGGCCTCACACTTCCTGATCTCAAAACTTACTATACAGTCATAGTAATCAAAACAGCCTTGTACTAGTTCAATGACAGACACATATACCAATGGAATAGAATTGAGAACCCAGAAGTAAATCCATCCATCTATGGGCAGCTGATCTTCAGCAAAAGGTGAAAGTCCATTCAGTGGGGGAAGAGATAGTCTCTTTAATAAATGGTGCTGACAAAACTGGATATCTGTTTGCAGGAAAATGAAACAGGATCCATACCTCATACCATACACAAAAACTAACTCAAAATGGATTAAAGATCTAAATGTTAAAAGCTAAAACTGTAAAGTTCCTGGAAGATAGCACAGGGACAAAACTAGGGGGCCTAATTTTTGACATAAATAGTCTATCAAACACAACTGAAAATGTACAAAAAACAGAAGATAAATAACTGGGACCTCCTAAAAAATAAATACTAATGCTCATCAAAAGACTTTACCAAAAGAGTAGAGAGAACCTACAGACTGGGAAAAAATCTTTGGCAGCAACATATCTGATAATGGTCTAATCTCTAAAATACATAGGAAATTTCAACAACTCAACAACAAAAAGACAAACAATCTAATCAAAAATGGGCAAAAGTCATGAACACTTCACCAAAGAGGACATTCAGGTGGCCAACAAACACATGAAAAGACGCTCACGATCATTAGCCATTAAACAAAAAAAACCAAACCCATTGCCATCGAGTCTATTGTGACTCATAGCGACCCTATAGGACAGAGTAGAATTGCCCCATAGGGTTTCCAAGGAGTGCCTGGTGGATTTGAACTGCCAAACTTTTAGTTAGTAGCCGAAGTCTTAACCACTAGGCAACCAGGGTTTCCCATTAGCCATTAGAGAGATGTAAAGCAAAACTACAATGAGATACCATCTCACCCCTGCAAAAAATGGCCCTGATCAAAAAAACAGAAAACAAATGCTGGCAAGGTTGTAGGGAGATTGGAATTCTTATACACTGCTAGTGGGATTGTAAAATGGTACAACCACTGTGGAAAATGGTATGGATCTTCCTCAAAAACTAGAAATAGAAATACCTCATGATCCAGCAATCTCACTCCTAGGTATACAACCTAGAGAAATAAGAGCAATGGTATGACTAGGCATATGCACACCTATGTTCATTACAGCATTATTCACAATAGCAAAAAGCTGGAAACAATCTAAGTGCCCATCAGTGGATAAACGGATAAACAAATTGTGGTACATACATACAATGGAATATTATGCAACTATAAAGAATAATGAGGTGTCTGTGAAACATAACATGGATGAATCTGGAGGACGTTAACAGAGTGAAATAAGTCAATCACAAAAGGACAAATATTGTGTAGTCTCGCTGTTATAAAAAGTCAAGAATAGGTATACACACAGAAAGCAACATTCTTCGATGGTTACCAGGGATGCAGGGGTGGGAAGGGTGGGATAACTTGCTAGATAGTAGACACTTTTTATTTTAGGTGATGGGAAAGGCAATACCTAATATGGGTGAAGTCTGCACAACTTGACCAAGGTAAATGAAGACACTAAGAAGTATATAAGAATAAGGGACAATCTTGGAAAATGCTATAACATACAATTTAGCATCAACAGTAACAACAACCAAAAAAATATGTGTGTGGTTACATAGGTAGATATATGCATATATGTGTATAGGAAGGCATATGTGAATACAGGCACGTGCATTATAAATGTATCGGTCGGCACATGTATATACATGTTTGTGCTGCATATATATTCATATACATAATAAAGCACATAAGGGACACAGTTATGGAGACTCCCTAGACATATCCAAACATCTCGTGGGATTGGTTTACTGGGTTAAAATGCTTAGGACCATGGTCTCGTGGGACAAATCAGCAATTTGCATAACATAGTTCATAAAGATAAAGTTCTACATCCTATTTTGGCGAGTCGCGTCTGGGGTCTTAAAAGCTTGCAAGCAGCCGTCTAAGATGCAACTATTGGTCGCTACTCATCTGGAGCAAAACAGAATGAAGGAAACCAAAGACTCAAAGAAGAAATTAGTCCACAGGACTAACAGCCCACACAAACCATGGCCTCCTCTAGCCCGAGACCAAAAAAACTAGATGGTGTCTGGCTACCCCTACCAACTGTTCTGACCAGGGACACAATAGAAGTTTGCAGGTAGAATGGAAGAGAAACGTAGAACAAAATTCAAATTCCTAAAAAAGGCCAGACTGACTAAACTGATAAAGACTAGAGGAACCTCTGAGACTATTGTCCTAAGATGCCCTTTGAACTTGGAACTGAAGTCACTCCCAGAGATCACCTTCCAGCCAAATAATAGATTGGCTTATAAAGTAAACAATATAATAAAAAATATAATATAAAATAAACAATGTGTTCCCTAAAACAATCAACTATATGAAACCAAACTGTCAACATTTATCCAAAAGCAAAGATGAGAAGGCAAGGAGAAGCAGGGAAGCTAGAGCAAGAGAAACAGAACAAACAGAATGGAAATAATGAGAATGCTGACACACTGTGAAAATTATAACCAATGTCTCAGAACAATTTGTGTAAAAATTGTTAAATGGGCACCTAATTTGCTGTGTAAGCTTTCACCTAAAACACAATAAAATTTTGTGTTAAAAAAACTCAATTTAAAAAATAAATTAAAAAATACCTTTCTCCAACTGTTTGTTCTATAAGCCTTCACCTGAAGTACAATAAAATATTAAAAAAAAAAAAAAATACCTTTCTCCTCGGAGTCTTATTTCCTTTAGGCCACACGTCTCTGTACCTGAGATGATTTGCAGGCCTGGGCATGTGTACCACATTTCAGATTGACAGTGTTGTGTTACTCAGCTCCCGCTGCAACATCCTGAGAATAGAAATAAAAGCCCCAACTCTCTGTTTGCAGAGGGAGAACTGAACTGGGGTGACACACTGGAAAGCACCAACCCTTACCCCCATCACACATACTCACTTCCCAATTATTTCGATGTAGGCCATAGAAAGAATACCAGACTGGGAGTTATTAATTCATTTACTCATCAATTCAGCAAACATTTATTTAGTACCTACTCTACTGGACATTTCATTCTGTTATATGTAACGTCGCTGTGAGTCAAGCCAACACACAGCGACCAACAACAACTGTGCCAGGCATAGTGCTCAGGGCTGGAGACACAGAGATGGTGAACAAGGAACAGGTGTCCTGCCCTCACTGACTAGCTCTGTCAATGTGGACAGGTGCCTTCCTGTCTCTAGGCTTCGGTTTCCTTAACAGTCATGTGAGGGCCTAGATGGCCAGTAAAGAGCCTGATACGAGAGCAGGGCTCCCAATGCCTCAAACAGTGCCTGGGATATAGTAAACCAAAAAACCAAACCCGTTGCTGTCGAGTCGATTCCGACTCATAGCAACCCTATAGGACAGAGTAGAACTGCCCCATAGAGTTTCCAAGGAGCACCTGGTGGATTCAAACTGCCAACCTTTTGGTTAGCAGCCATAGCACTTAACCATTATGCCACTGGGGTTTCCTGGCATATATTTATTCATTCACTCATTCGACAACCATTTACTAAGCATCTACTGGCATATAGTAGATGCTTAGTAAATGGTTGTCGAATGAGTGACTGAATAAATAGCCCTTCTCAGTCTACCAATGAATATATCAGGTCAACCAGCAAGCCGAGAGAAGGACTGGGCCAGGCATTTTAATATGGCTGTGAAAGAGAAGGTGGAAACAGGATGGAGGAGGAGTTCTGGGGTAGATTCACACTGCTGTTTATAAAGTGCTTTGCGGGCATTAGTTTCTTAATCCACACGGCCACCGTGTGAGTTGACTCCTATGATTATTCTCACCTTAAAAATGAAGAAACTGAGGTACAAAGAAGATGAAGACTCCACAGTTAGTGTCAGAGCTGGGATATGAATCTGAACTCTTGCTGAGAAGTAGAAAGCAGGGCATTTGCCCCCTTCTCTCAGGGGTTCATAGATGGTCTTCACATATCCCATCCAGCAGCTGTTAATCTCTCCCTTCCTACTTCCTCCAGAATTCTTCCCATACTCTCTCTTCCCACTTTTTCCTCCCCTCTTTCCACCTTCAAAGACCTCTTTGGGTCTGAATTATTAAGGCCTCAAGGCGCTGAAGAAAGTGAAAGGCCTGGGGTAGGGAGGGATTGGAGGATATTGCTCAAAGTCCTTTACCCCTAACTCAGTCCTCTTGCTGTACTCTCTGCTTTCTTCCCCAGGCAAAGGCAAAAGTGCTTGATTTATGTAGCTTGTAAGAGGTTGGCACTGAGACCAGGGAAATTGCCTTCCCACCATCTGTTCCATTCAGTCTTTCATAAACATGCAGCATAACTGTCTTAGTCATCTTGTGCTGCCATAACAGAAATACCACAAGTGGATGGCTTTAACAAAGAGAAATTTATTTCCTCACAGTTAAAGTAGGCTAAAAGTCCAAATTCAGGGCCTCGGCTCCAGGGGAAGTGTTTTTCTCTCTGTCGGCCTTCTTCTCTTAGGTGTTCCCCCAGACTAGGAGCTTCTCGGCGCAGGGACCCTGGTCCAAAAGACGTGCTCTGCTCCTGGCACTGCTTTCTTGATGGTATGAGGTCCCCCTGTCTCACTGCTCACTTCTGTCTTTTATATCTCAAGAGATTGCCTCAGGAGACAATCCAGTCTTGTAGATCAGGTCCTGCCTTACTAACACAACTGCCACCCATCCTCCCCTCATTAACATCATAGAGGCAAGTTTACAACATACAGAAAAATCCCACAGTACCAGGAATCATGGCCTAGCCAAATTGATACACACATTTTTGGGGGGACATAATTCAAACCATGACAATAACCTAAGACACTGACAGTTTAAAATACACTGAGCCACTCCTACCTCTCTCTCTGTTACCACTGAAAATGCTCTGAGCAGAAGCAGGGGCTTATGGTGAGCCCAGGCAAGTGTCTCAGTGGCAGAGCCATTAGGAACTACCTTTGCTGGCAGCTTGGGGATGGACAAGTGGGGGTTTTCTCCCCTTCTGTTTTGTGAAATGAGGCTTAGAAAACTCTGCCAGTGCCAGTTGCCATAGAGTGGACTCCGACTCATTGCGACCCCATGTGTGTCAGAGTAGAACTGTGAGCCACAAGGTTTTCAGTGGCTGGTTTTTCAGAAGTAGATCATTATAGGACGTTTTTCTGAAGGGCCTCTGGGTGGATTCAAACCTCTAACCTTTCCGTTAGCAGCCAACTGTTCCCACTGCCCAGGGACCCCAGATAATCATTAAAAGCACCCAAATTACCTTCTGTCAATTTAGCAATACCAATGGTCAGGAGGAGGGCTTTCATTGGCTAGTTTGGGCCAAATGCCCAACCAGGAACTAATCACTACAGCCAGGGAAATGGAACTCTGTGATTGGTCAATTCTAGGTCATGTGCCTACCCTGGAGTTAGGGAGTGTGTGTGCTTACCCTCTTCTTAACCAAAAGGACTGAGAGTGGGAGAGGGTTAGTTTCTCTAAGGAGAATTGGGTAAATATTTCTTAGCAGATAGGGGAATGATGGACATTTGGCACACAAAAATAAGTTGTCCACTCCAGTCTTTGATTTCAGTTAAATTTTGCTCACAGTCACATTTCCCAGTAATTCAGTCCACATCAAATGCCTAAAGATGCGTTTGTTTCTCCAAATTGCCCAGTGATTTCAATGAGGATCTATTTTAGTCTGAGTCCCACCCTTCTCTGTTCTCAGCTACAGAATCAGGCTGGGAGAAGTCTCTCTAACAGCAGGAGCCACACCACTCCTAGCGGGTCACAGATAACCCCAAGTATACAATTAATGTGTAAATAACCCCCCCATTAACCCTTACATATTTTCCAGGCTTGTCAATTCTATTATCACCATTGTTAGACATGACCCCCTGAGAACAGAAAACAGAAACCTGTCTAGCTGACAAGATCTCAGGAAATATTTTGATTTCATGACTAACAGGTTATGCAGCACCTCAGGACCAGTTCAAAAGGAGTATTTTTTTTTTAAGATTAGGCCCCCTGCACAATACAGTTAGCTCCTTTCAGTTCAGACCACCATCTTCTTTTCACCATTAACAATCTCAAATTCATGAGAAGAAACTGCAGTCGTTATTTATCAGAAAGAACAAGTCTATAAGTATGCTGCTGTAGCAAATTACCATGCATTCAGTGGCTTTAAACAACACAAATTTATAATCTTGCAGTCCTGGAGGTCAGAAGTCCAAAATGGGCATCACTGGGTTAAAATCAAGGTGTCCGCAGGGCTGCATTCCTTCAGAAGGCTCTAGGGGAGAATGGGTTTCCTTGCTTTTCCAGCTTCCAGAGGCTGCCCACATTTCTTGGCTTATGGCCCCTCCCTCCATCTTCAAAGCCAGCATCACATCTTCAAATCTTTCTTTGATTCTCGCTCTTCTGCATCCCTCTTCCACATTTAAAGGAGCCTTGTGATTACAGTGAGTCCACCTGGATAATCCAGAGTAATCTCTTTATTTTAAAGTGAGCTGATTAGTGACCTTAATTCCATCTGCAACTTCACTTCCCCCTTTCCATGCAACACAACATGTTTACAGGTTCAGGGGATTAGGATGTAGACATATTTGAGGGGCCATTACTCTGTTTACCACAAGCGCTGGGAGAATTTTACGTGAATGTGGACTTTCTCAACTCCCTATGTCCAGCATCAACAAATCAAAAGAGGAGCAGAATTACATAAATACCTAGTTATATGAATTCCATCTAAAAGCAGAAAGGTAAAGTGAGGCTAAAACATTTTAAGACAAAAAGAAATATAGATATCCCCCAGTGGTCCTACTTAATCTACAAGGGATTTATAGGAATTTAGAAGTGTGTCTGATTCAGGAAAACTAAGATCCTGTCCAAAGAAATAGGAATCCAGATACGCCAACCTTTAAACGGGCCTCCAACATAGCTCCTCCAGTTCTGTTGAGGTTTTAATATTTGCCTTTTCAGACTCCCTCAGCTCTTTCTGGAGTCCTCAGGAGGTTGAAGATCCCCCAAATCTATCAGGACTTTGAGAGAGTCTTGCCATACTCATTAGGCTACGGCCTGAAAGATTTGAGGGGATGTTGGGGAAGAACTTGGGTGTGAAAGTGCAGCCCCGATGCTTCTAGTATTCAACACATCATTATAAAATATGAAACAGAAATTGTTTCTGGAAAGCTTAGGTTAATAACTGATTAAGGGAAACCAGATATCTGGAGGATGACCTTCCTTTGGAGGAACATACTGTTCTCCTGGTCCCACTGACTCAGGTAGAGCTTGAGGGCAGAATGACTCAAGGTCTGCATTAATCGTGTGGGATGTCAGAGTGGTTCCTACTGTGTGCCGTTGAGTCGATTCTGACTCGTGGTGACCCCATGTGTTTCAGAATAAAACGGCACACCACAGGGTTTCCAATGGCTGTGATCTTTCAGAAGATGATTGCCAGGGCTTTTGTCTGAGGTACTTCTAGGTGGATTCAAACCACCAGTCTCTCAATTAGTAGATGAGAACTTAACCGTTTGCACCACCAGCAACTCCTAAGTGTTTCCTACCATGTCATAATCTCGTAAGACTCCAGTCTGGAACCTTGACATTGACTCATTCTACCCCTTGTCCAAATTCAATACTCCTCCCTTCTCTGCACTTCTTCATCCTGTTGTATTATTTATGTCACTTCTATGACGTTGCAAGCCCTTTTTAAAAAAAATTTTTTTTTAATTGTACTTTAGATGAAGGTTTATAGAACAAATAGTTTCTCATTCAACAGTTAGTACACATATTGTTTTATGACATTGGTCAACAACCCTATGACATGTCAACACTCTCCCTTCTCGACCCTGTGTTCCCTATTACCAGCTTTCCTGTCCCCTCCTGCCCCCCAGTTCTTGTCCCTGGGATGTTGTGCCCTATTAGTCTCGTTATGTTGTATGGGGCTGTCTAATCTTTGACTGAAGGGTGAATCGTGGGAGTGACTTCATTACTGAGCTAAAAGGGTGTCCGGGGGCTGTACTCTCAGTGTTTCTCCAGTCTGTGACAGACCAGTAAGTCTGGTTTTTTTTTTTTGAGTCAGAGTTTTGTTCTACATTTTTCTCCAGCTCTATCTGGGACCGTCTGTTCTGATCCCTGTCAGAGCAGTCAGTGGTGGTAGCCGGGCACCATCTAGTTGTACTGGACTCAGTCTGCTGGAGGCTATGGTAGTTGTGGTCCATCAGTCCTTTGGACTAATCTTTCCTTTGTAACTTGTTTTCTTCATTCTCCCTTGCTCCGGAAGGGGTGAGAGCAGTGGAGTATCTTAGATGGCTGCTCACAGGCTTTTAAGACCCCAGACGCTACTGACCAAGGTAGAATGCAGAACATCTTCTTTATAAACTATGTTATGCCAATTGAGCTAGATGTTCCCCAAGACCAAGGTCCCCACAGCCCTCCGCCCAGCAATTCAGTCCCTCAGAGATTTTGGATGTGTCTATAGAGCTTCCACGACCTTTCTTTGTACAAGCTGGGCTGGCTTCCCCAGTATTATGTACTGTCTTACCCTTCACCAAAGTTACCACTTATCTATTATCTATTTAGTATTCCCCCCAACCCCTCCCATCCCTCGTAACCATCAAAGATTGTTTCTTTTTGTGTGTAAACCTTTTCATGAGTTTTTACAGTAGTAGTCTCATACAATATTTGTCCTTTTGTGACTGACTTGTTTAACTCAGCATAATGCCCTCCAGATTCATCCACGCTGTGGGATGTTTCGCAGATTCATCATTGTTCTTTCTCATTGCATAGTACTCCATTGTGTGTATGTACCATAGTTTGTTTATCCATTCATCTGTTAATGGGCACCTAGGTTGTTTCCATCTTTTTGCTGTTGTCAACAGAGCTGCAACGAACATGGGTGTACATATGTCTATTCGTGTGATGGCCCTTATTTCTCTAGGATATATTCCTAGGAGTGGGATTGCTGGATCATATGGTATTTCTATTTCTAGCTTTCTAAGGAAGCTCCATATCGTTTTCCAGAATGGTTGTATCATTTTCCATTCCCACTAGCAGTGCATAAGAGTCCTGATATCCCTGCAGCTTCTCCAACATTTGTTATTTCCAGTTTTTTTGTTTGTTTGTTTGTTTTTTATTTGTTCCAGTAATGCTGAGGTGAGATGGTATCTCATTGTGCTTTTGATTTGCATTTCTCTAATGGCTAATGATCACGAACATATCCTCATGTATCTGTTGGCCGCTTGAATGTCTTCTTTGGTGAAGTGTCTGTTCCTTTCCTTTGCCCATTTTTTAATTGGATAATTTGTCCTATTGTTGCAGAGCTGTGGTTTTTCTTGTAGATTTTAGAGATTAGAACTTTGTCTGGTTTGTAATGTCCAAAAATTTTTTCCCAGTCTGTAGATTCTCTTTTTACTCCTTCGGTGAAGTCTTTTGATGAGCGTAAGTGTTTAATTTTTAGAAGATCCCAGTTCTCTAGCTTATCTTCTGTAGTTTGTGTGTTGTTGGTTATGGTTTGTATCCTATTAATGCCGTGTATTCCGGCCTCTAGCGTTGATCTTATTTCTTCTTCTATGAACTTTATAGTTTTGGGCTTTATATTTAGTTCTTTGATACATTTTGAATTAGTTTTTGTATATGGTGTGAGGTATGGGTCTATTTCATCTTTTTGCAGTTGGACATCCAGTTCTACCAGTACCATTTGTTAAAAAGACTGTCTTTTCCCTATTTGATGGACCTTGGGTCCTTGTTGAAAACTGGGTGACCGTAGGAGAATAGATTTACATCTGGGTTCTCAATTCTGTTCCATTGGTCAATGTGTCTGTGGCTGTACAAGTACCAGGCTGTTTTGACTACCGTAGCTGTATAGTAGGTTCTGAGGTTAGGCAGTGTGAGTCCTCCTACTTTCTTCTTCTTCAATAGTGCTGTACTTATCCAGGGCTTCTTCCCTTTCCATATAAAGTTAACAATTAGTTTTTCCCTCTCTTTGAAGAATGTTGTTGGTATTTGGATCGGGATTGCATTGTATTTGTAAATTGCTTTGGGTAGAATTGTCATTTGAGTCTACCTATCCATGAGCATGGTATGTTTTTCCATTTATGTAGATCTCTTTTTGGTTTCTTGCAGTAGTGTTTTGTAGTTTTCTTTGTATAGGTCTTTTACATCCCTGGTTAGATTTATTCCTGAGTATTTTATTTTTTTAGGGGCTGTTATAAATGGTATTGTTTTCCTAATTTCCTTTTCATCATTCTCTTTATTGTTGTATATGAACCCAATGATTTTTGTATGTTTATTTTGTATCCTGCTACTCTGCTGAATCTTTCTATTAGTTCCAGTAGTTTTCTCATGGAGTCTTTTGGAGTTTCTATGTATAGTATCACATCATCTGCAAACAGGGACAGTTTAAATTCTTCATTACCAATTTGGATGCCCTTTATTTCTTTTTCTTGCCTTATTGCTCTAGCTAGAACTTCCAGCACAATGTTAAATAGGAGTGGTGATAAAGGGCATCCTTGTCTTGTTCCTGTTCTCAAGGGGAATGTTTTCAGCTTCTCTCCATTAAGAATGATGTTGGCTGTTGTTTTGCATAGATGCCCTTTATTATGTTGAGAAATTTCCCTTCTATACCTATTTTATTGAGAGTTTTTTAATCAGGAATGGGTGTTGGACTTTGTCAAATGCCTTTTCTGGGTCAACTGAGATGAATCATATGATTCTTTTCTTTCCTTCTATTTATGTGGTGGATTATGTCAATTGATTTTCTAATGTTGAACAATCCTTGCATACCTAGTATGAATCCTACTTGGTCATGATGTATTATTTTTTGGATATGATGCTGAATTCTATTGACTAGAATTTTGTTGAGAATTTTTGCATCTATATTCATGAGAGATATTGGTCTGTAATTTTCTTTTTTTGTGGCGTCTTTGCCTGATTTTGGTATCAGGGTTATGCTGGCTTCATAGAACAAATTTGAAAGTGTCACTGCTTCCTTTTCTATGCTCTGAAATAGCTTGAGTAGTACTGGTGTAAGCTCTTCTCTGAATATTTAGTAGAATTCTTCAGTGAAGCCATCTGGTCCAGGGCTTCTTTTTTGTTGGGAGTTGTTTTAATTACCTTTTCAATCTCTTCTCTTGTTATGGGTCTGTTCAGATTTTCAACATCACTTTGTGTTAGTTTGTGTAGGTATTCTGTTTCTAGAAATTTATCCATTTCCTCTAGGTTTTCAAATTTGTTGGAGTATAGTTTTTCATAATATTCTGTTACAATCCTTTTTATTTCAGTTGGGTCTGTTGTAATGCCCCCATTCCATTTTTTATTTGGGTCATTTGTGTCCTCTCCTGTTTTTCTTTGTTGGTCTGGCCAGTGGTTTGTCGATTTTGTTGATCCTTTCGAAGAACCAACTTTTGGTTTTGTTGATTTTTTTCTATAGTTTTTCTATTGTCTATTTCATTTATTTCTGCTCTGATATTCATTATTTCCTTTCTTCTCATGACTGTTCTTTTTCTATTTGTTCAAGTTGTATAGTTAATGTTTTGATTTTGTTCCTTTTTTCTTTTTTGATGTGTGCATCTATTGCTGTAAATTGTCCTCTGAGGACTGCCTTTGCTGTGTCCCAAAGGTTTTGGTATGATGTGTTTTCATTCTCATTTGATTCTAGGAATTTTTTGATTCTGTCTCTGATTTCTTCCATAATCCAGTGGTTTGTAAGCAGAGTGTTATTCAGTTTCCATGTAATTGATTTTCTTTCCTTGCTCTTCCTGTTGTTAATTTCTACCTTGATTGTGTTGTGGTGAGAGAAGATACTTTGTATTATCTCAGTTTTTTGGATTTTGTTGAGGGTCGCTCTGTGGCCTAAGATGTGGTCTATTCTGGAGAAAGTTCCATGTACATTGGAAAAGAATGTGTACTTTGCAGCAGTTGGATGGAGTGTTCTATATATGTCTATGAGGTCAAGTTGGCTGATTGTGCCTTTAGGTCTTCTGTATCTTTGCTGAGTTTCTTCTTAGTTGTTCTGTCCTTCACTGAGAGTGGTGTGTTTAAGTCTCCTACTATTATTGTGGAACTGTCAATTTCTCTTTTCAGTGCCATTAGAGTTTGCTTTATGTATTTTGGAGCCCTGTCATTGGGTGCGTAGATGTTTATTATGGTTATGTCTTCATGATGGATCATCCCTTTAATCACTACATAGTGTCTTTCTTTGTCTTTTATTATGGATTTTGTTTTAAACTCTTATTTTATCTGAGATTAGTATTGCCACTCCTACTCTTTTTTGGTAGCTGTTTGCTTGATATATTTTTTCCATCCTTTGATTTTTAATAAATTTGTGTATTTGTTTCTAAAGTGTGTCTCTTGTAGACAGCATATTGATGGATCTTGTTTTTTTTTTTTTTTTTTTAATCCATTCTGTCACTCTCTGTCTCTTTATGGGTGCATTTAAGACATTTACATTCAGTGTAATTATTGATAGGTGTGAGTTTATTGCTGTCACTTTGTTGTGCTTTTTTTTTTGTGGTGCTGACGTTTTCTTTGTTACTCTTACTCTCCTGTGCTGAGTCCCCTTTTTTTGTGGGTGTTTTTTCGTTTCTTTTGTTTTTGTAGATTTTGTTTTTACTGAAACTTTTTTTTTCTTCATTTTGATGAGTATGTTTGTTAAATTTCTTTGTGGTTACCTTTAAATTTATCCTTATCTTCCTAGATTTGAACCAGTCTATTATTACTTGAGATTGCCTTGCCTTCTTCTCCATTAGAAGGTTCTATACCTACACCGTTTATTCCCTCTTTTATTGTTCTGATGTTGTTGTGATCTACAGATTAACTGCTCTGATTCCCTGTTGTATTTCTTTTGGTTTTGGATATTCCTTGAGAGTTCATTTCCTAGATTGGTATCTGGCTGGTATGATCCTGCGTCCTAGATTCAGCCTGTGAGCTGATGTTGTTTGTTCTCAGATCGAAGGACTCCCTTTAATAATTCTTGTAAGTTTGCTTCAGTTTTTACATATTTCCTTAATTTCTGTTTATCTGGAAATGTGCTAATTTAACCATCATATCTGAATGAGAGTTTTGCAGGATCTATTACTCTTGGCTGGCAATTTTTTTCTTTCAAGGTTTTATTTATATGTCATCCCATTGCCTTCTTGCCTGCATGGTTTCTGCTGAATAATCCCAGCTTAGTCTTATTATTTCTCCTCTGTATGTGACTTTTTGTTTTTCTCAAGCTGCTCTCAGGGTTCTTTGTCTTTGGTTTTGGCGAGAGTGATTATGATATGCCTTGGTGATTTTCTTTTGGAGTCTATCCTATATGGGATTTGTTGTGCTTCTTGGATGGCCAGCCTTTCATCTTTCATGATATTGGGGAAGTTTTCTGTCAGCAGTTCTTCAGTGAACCTCTCTGTGTTTTCTGTTTTCTCCCAGAATCACTCACAAATTTTTGCTTTTGATGTATCCCACATAATTCTCAGGGTCTCTTCATTTTTCTTCATTCTTTTTTCTGATTTTTCCTCAGAGTTGTATCCAAGTGTTTGTCTTCAATTTTGCTGATCCTGTCTTCTACTGTTTCAAACCTGTTCCTCAGCCCTTCTATGACACTGTCCATTTCTGAAATCTTGTTGTTTATCTTTTGGTTTTCTAATTGTTGTTTTTGTATAATTTCTAGTTGTGAATTTATTTTGGCATTTTGTTTCTGTATTTTTTTTTTAATTATTCCATTTTTTTGTCTGCCTTTTCCATGAATTTGTCTGTTTTTTCCTACTTTTGTCTACTTTTTGCTTCAACTCAAGGATAGCTCTGAAAATTAAAGATTTGAATTCCCTATTGGGTAGTTCTACTGCCTTTTTTTTCTACTGGAAAGTGATCTGGTGTTTTATTCTGGATGCCTACTGGAACCATCCTGTCCCTTTTAAAAATATATATATATGTTTTGATATTGTCTGCTGTCTTCAGAGCATTCGGTAGTTATTTTCCTCGTTTATTGATTGTATATGTTTTGTTTTGTCCTGCTTTTTTGTTTTATTTGGTTATGTCTGAGCAGGTGGGCTGTGCGTCCTTTGTTGTTTGCTCATCTGTGGGCAGAATACTTTTCACCTCCTTGTCCAATGGGCAGGGTCAGTCACTCACTATGGTGCAGCAGGGCAGGTTCAGCTGAAGGGGAGTTGCTGGGATGGGTTGTTTATGGCACATACTAGGGCCAACAGGGCAGGCCACGAATAGTGCAGGGCAGGTTCTGGTAGGCCATGCCTGAGCTGCTCAGGGGTGTGATGTTCAGCACTTGGTGCACGTAAGCAGGAATGAGAGGGGAGATTGTGATGTGTGGAGCTAAGATGAATATGGAAAAGAGGAGAGAGGGGAGAGAGAAACAGGAACCCAAAACAAACAAACAAAAAAAGAGTGTAAGGAAGCTTGCCGTTGGAGTGGAGAGATGAGAGACCGAGAAATGGAGGGGAAAAAGAGAAAAAAAGCATAAAATAAATAAATAAAAATTTAAAAAAATCTCCCAGGGATCCCACTGGTGTGGCTGCAAAGCCTGGGGAAGTGGTTCCCAGGCCTCAAAGTACAGCCTGGCTAGAAGGGGTATAAGTGTCACACAGTGCAAGATATTCAGGAGACAGGAAGAGAAGGTAAGTATAGAGACAAGAAACTGAGAAATGAAGAAAGACAAAAAGGGAAAAAGAGAGAAAAGAAAAAAAAAGAAACAACAACAAAAAATGCCCCAAGGGATCCCATTGTGCAGCTGCGCAGACTGAGGAAGTAGCTCCCAAGCCTCACAGTAGAGCCCAGCTAGAAGGGGCTTCCAAGCCAAGAAAAGAAAAAGAAAACAAACAAATCAAAACAGAAGAAATCAAAACAAATAAAAAAGCCCTGGGTATTCCACCAGCATGGCGGCATGGGCCGGGAAGCAGTTCCACAGTTGAACGGCATTTCACAGCCTTTCAGGAAGAAGCAACGACAGCACACGGAGTCAGGTATTTGAGAGAAAGGAGTGGGTGGTGGTTAGAGGTATGGAAGAAACCAAAAGAAGCAGAAAAAACCAACACCAGCAACAAACAAATGACACTCTGGGAGATGGCCAGTGTGGGCAAGTGGAATCCAAGCAGCACAGGGTTGAAGCCAGTGCCTCCCAGCCAAAAGACTGTGGCCACAGGAAGCATAGGAGGCCAAGTAGGGGTGAAGAAGTGTGGGGGGGTGGGAAAACATATATTGCTGATTACCGATTGTTCTGTCTCCTGCTGGGAGCTCTGTGAAGCTGCTTTCCCATGCTCCCTGTCCACTGATCTCTGACAAGAGTTCAAGATGGCGAATCCATGCTGCATTAGCTGATAGGGGACCTCTGCATGTATCTCTCCTCGCTCTCTGTTCTCTTTCAGTTTCTTATTCCTTTCGGTGCTTGGCTGAGTTGCTTATCTCTTCATTTGATGCATAGGGTTTCAGGATTGACGTTTGTCTCTGTTTGACTTAGTTTTTCAGGTTTTGTTGTGGATGGATGGTGTGGTGCTTCTGTCTGTAGCGCCATGTTGCCTGGAATGTGCAAGCCCTTTTGAAGTGCACCTCTGTGGGTCCAGTGTTTTCCATGATGATGCTTTCCTTGTTAGCTCACTGCCATAGCTTATCTCTCCACATTGTATTTAGAAAATCTGCCACCTTATGAAGCAGAGTCTACCTCCCACTATAAAGTTGAAAATGCCAAATGCTCTCTGTTCAGCCTCCCTGGCAGCTAGGGTGAGCACAAAAGAGCTAATCCCAGTCAATCAAACTCTCCCAACCCACAGTTTGAACTGGAAGCTATGACTTAAAGTAAAAGGGACCACACAGGACTCACGTTTGTGAAGATTCAGCCACCATATCTAATTCCCAGGAACAGCAACCAGAATTCTTCTTCGGTGATGCTGGCCACATAAGCTACCACATCAGTGGCAGTCACCAGGGTGGGTGTCTTTACAAGACCTGTCTGTGATGTTATTTCAGGAGTTGCTTCTAGCTCATAGCCTCCAACTTGATTTTAGTGTCTCTCAGAGGTTCTGTGAGCAAACTAAAGTACTTGACAAATCCCCTTTCTCCTTAGATGAGCCACGCTTAGGTTTGTTACTTACAAACAAGACCCTGACTGATACAGATGTTCTTGAGTTTCCAGTCTGAGTCTGCCATCTTCCCTCTCACTCTGAAGCCTTTGCACTAGTTTTTTCCACCTGCAGCAGTCTTTCACCACCCCATTTCTCCTGTATGACTCCTAATCTTCCATCCAGTGTAAGGGTTGATGGCTCTTCATCTGATAAGCCCTCCCAGATTACCCCAAGCTTGGGCTCCAACAACACCTTGTAAATGCCTCTTGGTAGCACTTGCCCATGAGACTTCAAGAGTCTGTTTATGTCTGTATCTTCCCTGCTAATCTGTAAGCCATTTGAGGATAGAAACTGTGTCTATTTCATCATTGTATATTAGTCTCTAGCACAGAGCTCGATTTCCTGGATGGCACAAACAGTTGAGCACTTGACAACTAGCTGAAAGGTCAGTGGTTCAAACTCACCCGGAGGCACCTCAGAAGACAGACAAGGCAATCTGCTTCCGAAAAGCCACAGCGTTGAAAACTGTATAGAGCAGTTCTACTCTGCACACATGGGGGTTAACATTAGTTGGAATAGACTCCATGGCAACTGAAAACAATAGCATAGTGGCTTTCCCACTGATGTTCTAGAATGAATGAATGAATGAAATTATCTCAGCCCAGGCAATCCCCAGTGAAACAAAATAGATGCTTTCTGGACAGTTGCCCCAGTTTTCCCTTCATTGTTGGGGGGCTAGATACAAGCTTCGCTGTCTTGGGTGTCTGTGATTGAGTATGTCTCCAATGAAGGGACATTAGTTAATATTCCTTGGGAAAAGCATGTTATAATTGGATGATTATATTTGTTTCAAGGGTACACACAACAACTATAGTCTATCCCAGGGGCAGCCCTTTTCAGGGCCTGATCTGTTGACTATTGTCATGGGTTGGTAACTATCTGCAAGGCCATCCTCAAAAATACCCGGTGATATCAGTACTATCTAACTGACACCAATCTGGCTCCATTTCCATTCCCCAGTCCTGTTTCCCATGGGAATATATGGAGGGACTGGTTGGTGGCACCTGGGTCTGATAAGGGAACAGATTTGGGCTTTGAATTAGGATCAGAAACATACAGTGCAGTGATTGGATTTTCTCTGATAGTGGTTGAGTAATGGGCTGAATCACCCTAACAGACTCAGAATGCCAACAGATGTTTGCCTGCCTCGTGGATGGTGATTAATTTTCTTCTCAGAACACTCAGAGACTCTATATGGGCAACATAAAAGTCAAGATAAGGCTCCTCCTCAGCAATCAGAGAGAGCCTGGTGTGTGTGGCAGCAGCAATCCAATATGGAACTCAGATGACAAAGGTGGCAATGGGGATCTCAAGTGTCTCATCATAAAAATCTACCTGGAATGAGGACTAGGGCATTGCAAATGTCAGCAAAAGCTAGCGATGGCTCCAGAGAAGGAAGTTAGTCCAGACCTGATCTACAAGGAGATTTCATTTAGGGCTGCTGTCATATCCCGTCCACAGGCCGAGCTGACATTTGTGGCTGTAAAATTGTCACCCCTCTCTATCGCCACTTAGGAAAGCTAAACTTCTTTATGACGCTTTTTATCAAATTTGTCTTCAACTATTTCTTCTTTCTCACTCCCCCTTCTTTCTGCTTCATTCCTGACAAACAAGTGAACTGTTAAACGCTGTCAGTTATTTATCTGAGTAATTTCTTGATGAAATTGCAAATATAATTGAATTTTCTGGAAACCATGAATTCAAATGAGGCGACAATAGAGGAAACAGCATGATTAAGGAATTGTTATTCGCTCGTTGTACGTCATTACCGCCCAGAACTCGTTGCCAGATCGCTCACAGATGGAGTCACCGAACTATGATTATATTTTAGAAAATGAAAGGGGACAAATCTAAAAAGGCAATAAAACAAATTAGAAGCCTTCTTGAGGGACAGGATTATTACTGATTAAGTATATTTGGCATCAAAAATGAGCTAGAACTTTGGCAGTTTAAATTACACATTCGTGCAGTCAACATTTTTGCTGGTCTCAAAAATCGTTGTTATTTTGGTCTTCGAATCATATTCCTCTTTACCCTCCAAATGGACAATTTGAAAGAACATTAGAAACTATCTTTTCTGAAGAAGCATTTGCTGTTGTAATGCATTTACACTCAGCAAACATTAAAAGGATATCGCCTAGTCACTTAGTTTCTCAATTTAACTTTAAAAGAAAGTCACTGTATTAGGGGAAACAAAAAATATAAATAGATGTCTTGGACATCTAATGCTGCTATAACAGAAATACCACAAATGGATGGCTTAAACAAAGAGAAATTTATTTCCTCACAGTCTAGTAGGCTACAAGCCCAAATTCAGGGCGTCAGCTCTAGGAGAAGGCTTTCTGTCTCTGTTGGCCCTGGAGGAAGGTCCTTGAGATGCATCAGTCTTCCCTTGGTCTGGAAGCATCTCAGTACAGGAGCCTCAGGTCCAAAGGACATGCTGTGCTCCCAGTACTGCTTTCTTGGTGGTATGAGGTTCCCGTATGTCTCTGCTCACTTCTCTTTTTTAGATCTCAAAAGAGATTGGCTTAAGACACTGTCTAATCTTGTAGACCTAATCAGTATAACTGCTGCTAATCCATTTTATTACATCATAGTGATAGAGTTTACCACACATAAGGAAATCACATCAGATTACAAAATGGTATACAATCATACGATACTGGGAATCATGACCTAGCCAAGTTGACAGATATTTTTAGGGGACACAGTTCAATCAATGACAGTATATACATTGCTGTCAAGTCGATTCCTACTCACAGTGACCCTATAGGACAGAGTAGAACTGCCTCATGTGGTTGCCAAGGCTGTAAACCTTTACAGAAGAAGACTGCCGCATCTTTCCCCCTTGGAGTGGTTGGTGTGTTTGAATCGCTGACCTTGGTTAGCAACTGAGTACCTAACCACTGTGGCGCCAGGGCTCCATATTAGGGGAAGTGGCCCCTATTTCACTGCAGTGGTCTTTGTTGCATCTTTTAATATTACTGGTTTAGTGCTAAGGATTGGGGAAGGCAGTTATCAGACATCCGCAGCCATCATACCACCCACAGATACAAGATACACTTCCAGGCACCGTTTAGGAAGGGACTGAGATACTTCCCTAACTCCATTTACTTCCTAAAGGATCTAAAAGTAACTTTTGAGCATATCTCTGTATAGAGGATTTCAACAGAGATTGGAAGATTTTCCTTGCAGTCCTGGCTCACTCTCCTATCAGCTTTGTGGCCTTAGGCATATCATTTCACCTCTCTGAGCCTCTTATTTATAGAAGTCTATAGTACCTGCCCCACAAAGTTATTGGGATGATGACCTGAGGTGAGTGCTCATGGTGTGCTTAAGAGGTACCTGGCACATAAATGATGGTCAATAAGCCCGCTCCATCCTCTGCAGTCACCATTTAGTCCAGTTAGGACCTCACTTTACAAGGTCTTTCTATTTCACCAAGAGGATCATGTCTAGGAATTTTCTTCACTGATGCTCACTATCCAATGGAATTCCACTTAGCCATTATTCTTAGCTCTATTCAATGTCTCTTGGCCCCAACATCAGTTCCCCAGAGTGGAGCTGAGCTCAAAAACCCTCCCAGATGTCATCCCCATGTGAGGCAGCTTCAGTCAAAGCTCAGCCTCCTGCATCCCTGGCCTCCAGGGAGGAGCCTGGCCCAGGGCCTCAGGCTTTATTTACTCTGGAGGGTTAGATGGAGGGTGGAGCCAGGAGGTGAGCAGAGGAAATCCTAGTATGCAGAGTCACAACTCACTCACCCAGCTCACACTGCTGGTGGAACATAACAGCTGGGTGTGATATCAACTCTCTTCCTCAGATGATGGGTATTGCAGATTGTGTTTTCCAGAGATGACTGCATTCATTCCACACGCTCATTGACAATGTGATCTGTATAATCCTTTCATTGAGAAATAAGGTTTGAGTACCCTCCCCTTAAATCTGGGTGACATTTTTGACTGTTTTGAATAATAGAGTACAGCAGAAATGACACCATATGATTCCCAAGTTAGGTTATAAAAGGGGATTTAGCTTCCACCTTTCTCATTGGAATACTCTCTCTTGAAGTCCGTAAGCTGTCTGACTGCCCTGAGACCACCCACCACGCAGGGAAGAAGCCTGAACCAATCCATGTGGAGAGACGTGAAGAGACAAATGCTTGACCAGCCCCCAGCTACTGCAGCTCCAGCCACCATCTGAGCCAGCACCCAGCCAAGCCTTTCCTGAATCCCTGAAACTGTGAGAGATGATAACATGAATATCGCTGTTTTAAATAACTAATCTTAAGCTGCAGTGAAGGCATTGGCAAAAAACAAGTCTCCAACAATTGACAGAATACCAATTGAGATGTTAAATGGGAGCAGCACTGGAAGTGCTCGCTCATCTATGCCAAGAAATTTGGAAGACACCTACCTCACCAACCGACTGGAAGAGAGTCACATTTGTACCCACTCCAAAAAAAAGGTGATCCAACCAAATGCAGAAATTTAAAACAGTATCGTTAATAACAAGTGCAAGTAAAATTTTGCTAAAGGTCATTTAAAAGTGATTGCAGCAGTATATCAACAGGGAACTGTCAGAAATTCAAGCCGCATTCAAAAGCGAATGTGGAACCAAGGGTATCATTGCTGATGTCAGATGGATCCTGGCTGAAAGCAGAGAATACCAGAAAGATATCTACCTGTGTTTTATTGATTATGCAATGTCATTCGACTGTGTGGTTCATAACAAATTATGGATAACATTGCAAAGAATGGGAATTCCAGAATACTTAATTGTGCTCATGAGGAACCTGTACACAGATCAAGAGTCAGTCGTTTGAACAGAACAAGGGGATACTGCATGGCTTACAATCAGGAAAGGTGTGTGTCAGGATTGTATCCTTTCATTGTTCTTATTCAATCTGTCTGCTGAGCAAATAATCTGAGAAGCTGGACTCTATGAAGAAGGACGGGGCATCAGGACTGGAGGAAGACTCATTAACAACCTTCGTTAGGCAGATGACACAACCTTGCTTGCTGAAAGTGAAGAAGAGGACTTGAAGCACTTACCGATGAAGAGCAAAGACCACAGCCTTCAGTACGGATTACACCTTAACATAAAGAAAACAAAAACCCTCAGAACTGGACCAACAAGCAACATCACGATAAACGGAGAAAATATTGAAGGTGTCAAGGATTTCATTTTACTTGGATCCTCAATCAACACCCAGGGAAGCAGCAGTCAAGAAATCAAAAGACGCATTGCATCGGGCAAATCTGTTGCAAAAGACCTCTTTAATGTGTTAAAAAGCAAAGATGTCAACTTGAAGACCAAGGTGCACCTGACCCAAGCCATGGAGTTTTCAATCGCCTCATATGCATATGAAAGCTGGACAATGAATAAGGAAGACTGAAGAAGAATTGACGCTGTTGAATTATGATGTTGGCGAAGAATATTGAATACACCATGGACTGCCAAAAGAATGAACAAATCTGTCTTGGAAAAGTACAGCCAGAATACTCTTTGGAAGCAAAGATGGAGAGACTACCTCTCAAATACTTTGGACATGTTATCAGGAGGATCAGTCCCTGGAGAAGGACATTATGCTTAGTAAAGTAGAGGGTCAGCAAAAAAGAGGAAGACCCTCTACAAGATGGATTGACACAGTGGCTGCAACAATGGGCTCAAGGGTAACAGTGATTGTGAGGATGGTGCAGGACCAGGTAGTGTTTTGTTCTATTGTATATAGGGTTGCTATGAGCCAGAACTGACTCCGTGGCACCTAACAACAACAAGTTTTAGGGATGAGGACTGGAACAAGGGGATGGGGCTTATATGCAGGGAGAGTCCACTATGGTGTAGGCCTTGGGCAGCCATGTCCATCTTTTCTACCTTAGTAGAACATAAAACAAGGAGCCCTGGTGGCACGATATTTAGGCACTCAGCTGCTAACCAAAATGTCAGTGGTTTGAACTCACCCAGTGGCTCCATGGGAGAAAAGAGCTGATGATCTGTTTCCATAAAGAGTATAACTTGGGAAACCCCATGGGGCTGTTCTACTCTGTCCTGTATGGCTGCTATGAGTTGGAACAGACTTCACAGCACACAATAACAACAAAGACCATAAAACACACTACCAATAAATTTAGAAACATTTAAATCATACAGAGTATGTTCTCCTACCACAAGAGAAAGAAATTGGAGAAAAAATATGGATATTCACAAATACATGGGAATTAAATAACATACTCCTAAATAGCCAATGGATTAAAGAAGAAATCACAAGATAAATTAGAAAAAAAAACTTTTAAATCTATGAAAATGCAGACACAGCATACCAAAACTTATGAAATTCAGCTAAAATAGAACTTAGAGGAAAGTTTATACATTAAGCACCTATATTAAGAAAGAATAACGATCTCAAATTAACGATCTAGCCTTCCACCTTAAGACACTAGAAAAATAATAGCAAAATAAACTTAAAGCAAACAGAAGAAAGGAAATAATAAATATTAGAGTGAAAAGTAATAAAATAAATAATACTAAAACAATGAACCAGAAGTTGGTTCTTAGAAAAGATCAACAATATTTACAAATTTTAGCTAGACTGACAAAGAGAAAAAGAGAGAATCCTCGAATTACCAAAATCAAGAATGAAAGAGGGAACATTACTATTGACCTTTCAGAAATAAACAGGATTCTAAGGGAATACCACTATGAATAACTGTATACCAGCAAATTAGATAACTTAGATGAAATGAACAATTTCTTAGAAAGACACAAACTACAAAAACTTACTTAAGAAACAGAAAATCTGAAAAGACTTAAAACAAACAAATAACAACAAAAGAAAAAGGTAAAGAGACTGAATTAATTGTTTGATACTTCCACAAGTAAAAGCTCAGGACCAGGTGGCTTCACTGGTGAATTCTTCTGAACATTTAAAGAAGAATTGATATCAATGTTTCACAAACTTTTCCAGAAAATAGAAGAGAAGAGAACACTTCCCAACTCATTCTGTGAGGCCAGTATTACCTTGATACCAAAACCAGACAAAGGCATCACAACAGAAGAAAACTACAGACCAGTATCTCTTATGAGTACAGATGTGAAAATTCTCAGTAAAATACTAGCACATAGAACCCAGCAGCATATTAAAAGAATCAACACCATGATCAAGGGAGATTTACTCTAGGAAGTCATGGTTAGTTTAACATCCAAAACTTAAGTGATGTAACCCAATGTTCAGTAGAAGAAAGAACAAAAACCACATGATTATTTTAATAGACACAGAAAAATCATTTGACAAAATTCAACACCTTTTCATGATAAAAACAAACTGGGAATAGAATGGAACTCCCTTAACCTGATAAAGAGCATCTACTAAAATCCTATAGCTAATATCATAAAAATGGTGAAGGACTGAATACTTTTCTTCTAAGATCATAAACAAAACAAGGATGTCTGCTCTCACAACTTCTATTAAACCTTGTACTGGAGGAATGTTTAAGCCAGGGCAATTAGTCAAGTAAATTAAATATAAGGCTTCCTGATTGGAAAGGAATAAGTAAAATTATCTCTACATGGCGATTGCATGATCTTATATACAGAAAATTCTAAGAAATTCACTATTAGAACTAATAAAAAAAAAGTTCAGGGAGGTGTAGGGTACAAGATTAATATACAAAAATCAACTGTATTCCTATACACTAGTAATGAACAATCCAAAAATGAAATTAAGTAAACAATTCCATTCATAATAGCACCAAAAATAATAAAATTATTATGAATAAATTTAACAAAACAAGCATAAAATTTATACTCTGAAAACCACAACACATGGTTGAAAGAAATTAAATAAATGGGAAGACATCCTATGTTCATGCTTGGAAGACTTATGTTTTAAAGATGGCAATACCCTCCAAATTGATGTACAGATTCAACGCAATCCCTATCAAAATTCCAGCTGGCTTCTTTGCAGAAATTGACAAGCTGATCTTAAAATTTATATGGGTACTCAAGGAACCAAAATAACCAAAACAATCTTGATAAAGAAGAACAAAATTGGAGAACTCACACTTCTCAATTTCAAAACTAACTACAAATCTACAGTAATTAAGACTGTGTAGTACTGGTATATGATAGACATATAGAACAATGGAATAGAATTGAGAATCCAGAAATAAAGAATTAGATTTATGGTCAGTTGATTTTTTTACAAGGATGCCAAGTCCATTCAATGAGGAAAGAATAGTCTCTTCAACAAATGGTGCTAAGACAACGAAATATCCATACGTAACAGAACGAAAATGGATCCCTTCCTCACACCATACACAAACTTAAGTCAAATGTTCTTAGACCTAAATGTAAGAGCCAAAACTGTAAAACTCTTAGAGGAAAACATAGGAGTAAATATTGGTGATCTTGGGTTAGTCAAAGCCTTTTTAGATATGACACCAAAAACACAAGAGACAAAAGAAAAAAATAGACCAATTGCACTTCATCAAACTTTGAAAAATTTGTGCTTCAATGGAACCATCAAGCAAGTGAAAAGACAGCTCGCTGAATGGGAGAACATATTTGCACATAGTATATCTGGTAAGTAACTTGTACCTACACTATATAAAGAAATATTACAAATCAATAATAAAAAGAAAAATAACCCAATTAAAATAGCAACAAAGGATTTGAATAACTATCTCTCCAAATATTTCTTTTGGAGAAAGATCTACAAATGCCCAATACACAAGGAAAGATACTGGACATAATTAGATATCATAGAAATGCAAATCAAAGCCACAAGGTGATACCATTTCACATCCACTAGGATGGCTATAATAGAAAGGGCAAACGACTAGAAGTATTGTGAGGATGGGGAGAAACTGGAACCCCTCATACACTGCTGATGTGAATGGAAAATGGTGCAGCCCCTTTGAAAAATAGTTCCCAAAAGGTTGCTATACGATCCAGCAATTCTACTCCAAGGCATATACCCAAAAGAAATGAAAACATATGTTCACAAAAAAGGAAAAAAACCTGTACAGGAATGTTCATAGCAGCATTATTTCATAATAGCAAAAAAGTGGAAAAAAAAATATCCATCAACTGATGAATAGATGATGACGTGGTTTATCCATACGATGGAACATTATTCAGCCATAAAGAGAAATGAAGTCCTGATGCATGTCACAACATGGATAAACTTTAAAAACATTATGCTAAGTGAAAGAAGCCAGGTACAAAAACCCACATGTGTATGATTACATTTATATGAAATATCCAAAATAAGCAGATCTTTGTAAACAAAAAATAGATTAGTGGTTGCATGGAGCTGGGGGTTGGGGGTAAGTGGAGGTTGGTTGGGGTATGGGTAGTGATTGCTAATGGGGACAGGGTGATGAAGTTCTAAAAGTGATTGAGTTGATAGTTGCACAACTCTGAATATACTAGAAAACATTGAACTGTACACGTTAAATGGGTGAATTGTATGGTATGTAAATTAATCACAATAAATCTGTTACATTAAAAAATGTATTAGTTATATTAGTTATCCTCATTATTACTACTTCCACTAGCCTGAGCGATGATCGCTCAGGCTTCAACTGCCCATCCTCAATCTATTCTCTAAATACCACCGAGAAACCAAACCTGTTGCCGTCTATTCGATTCCGACTCATAGAGACCCTATAGGACAGATTAGAACTGCCCCATAGGGTTTCCAAGGAGTGCCTGGTGATTCGAACTGCCGACCTTTTGGTTAGCAGCCATAGCTCTTAACCACAACATCACCAGGGTTTCCACAGACACCACAGAGTAATTAAAACAAATAAATAAGCAAATAAAATCATGTCACTCTGCTCAAAACCCTTCAGTTCCTCCCCATCAAGTTAGCAGCTGAGCTCTTAACCACTGTGCCATTTTTCCATAGCACTGATCACTTTCAACATTCTCTTAAACTGATTAATTTATTGGGCCGATTGCTTATTGTGTTGGGGCCCTGGTCAGCAGTTTGAATCCACCAGCCACTCCTTGGAAACTCTATGGTGTAGTTCTACTCTGTCTTATAGAGTCGCTATGAGTTGGAACTAACTCGATGGCACCTAACAACAGCAACAACGTTGCTTATTGTTTACCTCCTTCTACTAGAATTTAACAAGATATTTTTGCTTATTTTGTTTGCTGATTCATCCCAAACACCTGGTACATAGTAGGTACTCAATAAACTTTTGTTGACTTGTTGAACTCATACCTCATCATGTCATTCCCTTACTCCTTCTTGAACTCAGAAAAAAAGCTCCCAGTTTATATGCTCCTGCATGATCTGCTGGGCTTACCTTGCCAGGCACCCCCACATCTTCACTCCAGCTATGCTCAATTACAGCAACTTTTCTATCATTCCCTGCCATTTCAAACCTGTCTCAGCTCATGCTACTCCTTCTGCCTGGAATTCCCCCTACTTCCTTCAGCATGTGTTATTATCTCATCGTACAGATGAGGAAACTGAAAGCTGCCCAAGATCTCCGGCTAGGCAGTGGAAGGGACAGAATTTACACCCATGTCTGTCTGCCTTCAAAGCCTATATACTCTTCCTAATATATGATATGAATGTGCGATATAAATTAGTGAGCTTTAGTTTGGGGGTGTTCAAAGTCAGATGAGAGAAGAGAATAACCTGAAGATCAGTCAGCACGGAACAGCCTGAAGAAAAGAGATGGTGTGAGAAAGAGTTCTGCAAACCTTCAGGATGAGGCCAAGGGAATGACCTGAATGATATGCAGGGAATGGGGAGCCCAATCTTTGGAAGGGACAGCTACCACTTCATGTAATATGCATTGAGCTGAGCACCTTATATTTACCATCTACAAACCTCACTAGAGCACAATCAGATGGAATCACCGTCATGGCATCTCGGATGCAGAATCCAGGCTCAGAAGTACAAGGAGTTGCCCAAGATCAGAGAGTTGGCGAGCAACAAACAGGCCGCATGCTCATGTCTGCCCTGAGTGAAAAGCCCTTGTATGCTTTTAGCCACTACCCCATGCTACTCCTAACACAGCCCTGGGGACAGGCAGCCCAAGAAGCTTGGGAGTCAGAGAATCCTATGTCCATAAGGGCCATGGACGAGTCTTTACCCTACACTTTCATCTCTACAAGGACCTCATTCAGTCAACTGAAAGGATACGTCACCCTTCTGTCCCCATTTATGGAAGTGTCCACCCAGTAGATAGTCTCCTTTCTGGTCTCTGTCCCACCAGCTTGGTGGGGGTGCCCAGGTGGTCAAGAGGCAAACCCTTGGCTCCCATCTTTGAGTCACCTCTGCCCACCACCTGTGTGACCATGAATGCTCTGTATATGCTCCTCACTCTCTGATGATCTGTCCCGCACAGTCTTTTAACTGCCACACCATGGTGAATCACCTTTGTGGTACATGAGCACTTGGATATGCTGGTCATTGGAGAAAGGAGCAGCCACCCAGAGCCTGCTGAGCTAACGTGCTACAGCCTGTTGGAGGAGGACAGAGGATGACATTTTTCTTAACAGAAAATCCTATTGACCTGAAAGTACACTCATTGCTTCTTATTAGGATGTGAACCCAATTCTACCTGCCTGTAGTTTGAGTCTGTAAACCACTCCCTGTCATTCTTCTCTTCTTCCTCCTCCTTCCTCTGCTTCCTTCTCACATATCAGTTCTTCAGAGGAAACAGGGCTTTCAAAGGTCTTATTTGTCAAAGAAGTTTTTTCAGCCAGGGGGCACCAAAAGGATGTGAAGAACATTGGTCTCTGCAGCATTTGCCATTCAATGATTATTTATTGAGCACCTAGTATGTACCAAGGAGTCCCTGGGTAGTGCAAACGGTTAAGCACTGGACTACTAACTGAAATGTTGGCGGTTCACACCCACCCAGAGACACATTGGAAGGCAGACCTGGTGATCTGCTTCCAAAAGGTCACAACTTTGAAAACCCTATGGAGCAGTTCTACTCTGCATACATAGGGGTTGCCATTAATCAGAATTGACTCAATGGCAACTAACAACAAGCACCGTGCTAGGTTCTGGAGTCACTGAGGTAAACAAACAGTATATAGTTTCTGACCTTGTGGGGCTTATAGTTCACTGGGGGAAATAGACTTTGGTCAAATCACCACACTAATAAACATGTAATTAGAAATGAAAATATTGTTCTAAATTTTATCCAGACTAGAAGGGTACAGAAGGCTTGCTAAACTGGGATCTGAGGGGTAAGTGGAATTTGCCAGTCAGGCAGGTGTGAGGGAGCCTCAGGACAGCATTATAGACAGCATGTTCAAGGTCACCAGAGGGAGGAAGGAAGTCCATCTTGAAACTGAAAAGAGACCAACATCTCTGGGGTATAGAGAGTAAGAGGGAAGAGC
The DNA here is from genome assembly GCA_030035585.1 of Dugong dugon. NCBI lineage: Eukaryota > Metazoa > Chordata > Mammalia > Sirenia > Dugongidae > Dugong > Dugong dugon. The sequence continues at coordinate 161,456,242 of CM057460.1, read as the reverse complement.
AGGAGAATCAGGCAGGAGGCATACTCTGAATTTCAGAGTTTATCCAAAAGTTGTATAAAGCCACTGAAGGGTCTGAGATGGGACGGATAGAGTGATAAGCCTTGAGTTTTGTGAATTGTGGTGTGAGGACAAGCGGGAGAGCTATGCAGGACAGATGCGGGGCACGCAGACTAGTAAGCAGGTTATTACAGTGGTACAGGAAAAAAAGATGACAGCTGAGACTACAGGGAGGGGGGACAGATAGCTGCCATCGAGTCCACTCTGACTCATGGAAAGCCCATGTACAACAGAACAAAATATTGCCCTGTCCTGCATCATCCTCATGATCATCAGCATGCTTGAGTCAATCATTGTAGCTACTGTGCCAATCTATCTCCTTTGCCCTCACTGTCCCTCTACTTCACCAAGCATAACGTCCTCCTCTAGCAATTGATCTTTCCTGATGATGTGTCCAAAGCAAGTGAGTCAGACAATGTTCTGTTGTGACCCATAAGGTTTTCATTGGCTAATTTAAAAAAAAAAGATTGCCAGGCCTTTCTTCCTAGTCTGTCTTGGTTTGGAAGCTCCACTGAAATGGTCCACCATGGACGACCCTGCTGGTATCTGAAATACTAGTGGCATGGCTTCCAGCATCATAGCAACACCCAAGCCATCACAGTGCAGCAAACTGACAGATAGGTGATGGAACTGAGACTAGAGTGGTTCAAATTGAGATGAAGACAAGTAGGCAAGTTTAGGGGCCCTGGTGGCATAAAAGTTAAGAGCTCTGCTGCTAACCAAAAGGTCGCCAGTTTGAATAAACCAGCTGCTCCTTGGAAACCTTGTGGGGTAGTTCTACTCGGTCCTATAGGGTCGCTTTGAGTAAGAATTGACTCAAAGGCAACAGATTTGGTTTGGTGTGGTTTAGTCAAGTTTAAGAGATATTTGTGAGTTAAAAAGACAGGATACAGTGATGGACGAGGTATGGAGTAGGGAGAAAGAAGTCAGTGTTAAGAATGACATCTAAATTTGGCTTGTGTAACAGAATAAATGGGGGTTCCATTCACTAAGAGGACACCCAAGATGAGGACGTGAACACAGTTGGCAGGGGACAGGGCATGAGTTCAAGCTGAGATTTATATCCAAGTAGATAAGTCCTCTCATTAGGTGGGTATGTGAGTCTGGAGCTTAGACGAGAATTCTGGGTGAAGATATAAACCTGGGAGTCATCTGCTAAGAGATGGTGATTGAAATCAGAAGAATGGATAAAATTGCCCAGGGAAAGAGTAGAGATGGAGAAAGAGTAGATGAACTAGGATCAAGTCTTAAACAAATACAATATTAGAAGTAGAGAAGGAGTGGCCAGTAAGGATTCGTGAAAACCAGAGAAGGATGATATTGTGGAGGATGAGGGAGTGCAATAGTTCAAATAAAGGAAATCTTGAGTCAAACATTGCTGAGAAGTCAACCAAAACCAAAACTGAACAATGGCCACAGGGTGTGGTGACATGGACATCACTGGTAACCTTAGATAAGAAGTTTTGGTAGAATAATGAGGAGACTCAGACTGAGGAATGGGAAAACGGGAAGAAAAGAAGACAGACAATGCAGACAATCTAAAATTAGAGGAGACATGGAGGAGGATAGACAATAGGTCAGAAAAGCCAAAGACTTGTTGTTGCTGTTTTAAGAGACAGCTTTGGGCATGTTTAAAGTGCTCGTGAGAAGTATCCAAGTTGAAAGGGAATTATCTAATTTATAGGAGAGAGAAAAATTATGAATATTAGGCATTTAAGAAAGTGGGAGGATCATAATAAAACAAAAGTGGACATTTTGGCCTCATCTGGGAGGAGGGACAGTTCCATTCCTGTAACAGGAAGAAAGGAGAAGCAGGTGCAGATGCAGGGGGGTAGGCAGATGTGGTGGCAGGAACAGTGAGATCCAGGCTTTGAAGGCATCTTCTCAGCATGAGGAAGGTGACAATGCATCATAGGTTGGAGCCACAGTTGAAGTGGACTCTCAGGGGACAGTTTGGATTAAGTTAAGGCATGGAGTTGGAGAGAATGCATACGAAATAATGCTGAGGATACAGGGGAAATTAGGGTCTTAGAGCAGCAACTGCAGAAGGAGAAGAGAAAGGGTTTGGGAGACAGAAGAGGATGGAGGCCATCCAGGTGCAAATGCAATGATAGGTTTCATGAAGTGCCCGTGATGAAAGTCAGGTGTATGATTCTCAAACACAGTTCAGTGAGTGTTACTATTTCAGGGTTCACATTGTAATATATTTTAAAGTTACATGATTTCTCTTATGTAAAATAAATTGATGCACATATTTAGAAGATATAAAAACTAGTTCAAAAGGGTATAAAGTGAAAAGCAAAAGTCACCATCTCCAAGGGAGCTATATCATCTGAGGCATGCTAGTACGGGCTCTACTCAACTTGCCTTTTTAAACTTGAAAATGTTAAGTCAGGTTCTCAAATGAATTGATCTTGAGCATAAGTCTAAGTTTTGTTACTCTTATTAACAAGGAACCAGCAAATTGCAAAAAGAATGAGTTTGTTTGGAGAAACGCATCTATATAGGCAGAAATGCACATGCAAGGTTTTTATGGGCCAGACCTGGAAGACGCTTACATCACTTCCTCTTACATTCAGTTGGTTAGAGCTCAGTCACATGGGTATGCCTAACTGCAAGGGAGGCTAGGAAGTGCAGTCTAGCTGTGTGTGGTGGAAGAAGAGTTTTGTGGTCAGCTAAGCGCTTCAGCCCACAGTAGATGAGCATCTTTCAATCCTGGAAGGCTTAGAATTCAAGCCTCAAGTTGCAATATTGAAGGATTCTATGGGTAAAATATTGAAGGATGCATGAAGCATCAAAAGAAGGTGGAAGGAATACACAGACTTACTATACCAAAAAGAATCGGTCGATGTTCAATCATTTCAGGAGGTAGCATATGATTAAGAACCAATGGTACTGAAGGAAGAAGTCCAAGCTACACTGAAGGCATTGGCAAAAAACAAGGCTCCAGGAATTGACAGAATACCAACTGAGATGTTTCAACAAACAGATGCAACGCTGGAAGTGCTCACTCGTCTATGCCAAGAAATTTGGAAGACAGCTACCTAACCAACCGACTGGAAGAGATCCATATTTATGCCTATTCCTAAGAAAGGTGACCCAACTGAATGCGGAAGTTATCAAATAATATCATTAATATTACACGCAAGTAAAATTTTGCTGAAGATCATTCAAAAGCGGCTGTGGCAGTATATCAACAGGGAACTGCCAGAAATTCAAGCTGGATTCAGAAGAGGACGTGGAACCAGGGATATCATTGATGATGTCAGATGGATCCTGGCTGAAAGCAGAGAATACCAGAAAGATTTACCTGTGTTTTATTGTCTATGCAATGGCATTCGACTGTGTGGATCATAACAAATTATGGATAACATTGCAAAGAATGGAAATTCCAGAATACTTAATTGTGCTCATGAGGAACCTGTACATAGATCAAGAGGCAGTCATTTGAACAGAACAAGGGGATATTGCATGGTTTAAAGTCAGGAAAGGTGTGTGTCAAGGTTGTATTCTTTCACCATACCTATTCAATCTGTATGCTGCGCAAAATAATCCGAGAAACTGGACTACAGGAAGAACAGGGCATCAAGATTGGAGGAGACTCATTAACAACCTGCGCTATGCAGATGACACAACCTTCCTTGCTGAAAGTGAAGAGAACTTGGAGCACTTAACTGATGAAGATCAAAGACCATAGCCTTCAGCATGGATTACACCTCAACATAAAGAAAACAAAAATCTTCACAATGGAACCAATAAGCAACATCATGATAAGCAGAGAAAATATTAAAGGTGTAAAGGATTTCATTTACTTGGATCCACAATCAACACCCATGGAAGCAGCAGTCAAGAAATTAAAAGACGCATTGCACCGGGCAAATCTGTTGCAAAAGACCTCTTTAAAGTGTTAAAAAGCAAAGATGTCACCTTGAAGACTAAGGTGCGCCTGACCCAAGCCATGGTGTTATCAATTGCCTCATATGCATGTGAAAGCTGGACAATGAATAAGGAAGACTGAAGAATAATTACTGCCTTTGAATTAAGTGTTGGCAAAGAACATTTAATATACCATGGACTGCCAAAAGAACGTACAAATCTGTCTTGGAAGAACAACCAGAATGCTCCTTAGAAGCAAGGATAGTGAGACTACATCTCACATACTTAGGATATGTTACGAAAGGGATCAGTCCCTAGAGAAGGACATCATGCTTGGTAAAGTAGAGGGTCAGCGAAAAAGAGGAAGACCCTCAACGAGATGGATTGACACAGTGGCTTCAACAGTGGACTCAAGCATAACAACAATGGTGAGGATGGTGCAGGACTGGGCAGTGTTTCGTTCTGTTGTACATAGGGTTGCTATAAGCTGGAACCGACTTGAGGGCACCTAACAGCAACAGCAACAGGAGCTTCAGCCCACAGTAGGTGAGCATCTTTCAATCCTGGGAAGACTTCGAATTAAGCATAGAAATGTAGAAGAAAATCACCCCCTTAGTATTAAGATATTTGTGCTTTGGAATAAGCTGTGTTTATGTTCTTGCAAAGTTTAAGAAAATGTGGCCTTTAAGAGTCATAGATTAACTTCTCAATTCTTATATAAAATGAGTAATTGAGTAACTGATTTAGATTTCAGATTTTTAAGTTGAAATCTTATTAAATTTAACTAAGTATTGGAAACTATAAGAGAATTTAACTTTTGCCATACTTATAAATTTAATGAATTAGATTTATAGTAGTTACAGAAGTGCTTAAGTAGGTTTGTTAGATAATTGAAGTACTTGAAAATGAATTAAATATATTAAATCTATAAATGCAGTTTACAATGTTTAGAGTAATTTAATTAAACACATTTGTAAAAGAAAGAAAACATTTCTCAAAGGTCCCCTTAAAAGTGATTGTTAAAATTTGCTAGACTTATAAATAAATAATAAGATTTTTAAGCTGAACTTAAAAGCTTATGGAAGAACTTGGGTCTGTATGAATTTGTAACTTTAGTAAATTGGATATTAATCTTCAAAACCAAAGACACCTTTGAATAATAATTTTAATGTCCAAGAGCTGCCCTTGAGGTCATCAAATTAAATAGTTTTTTATTATAAAAAAATATGGTTGATAAAAAATTCAGCCAGTTTAGAGAGAAACAGGTAAACCCCTGAGGCCCAGTCCCAAGAGGTAACCATTAGTGTGTTTCTTGTGTATCCTCCTACCCCTTTTTTACACAGTTTTAGTCCGTGTCTAGTATTCTGTACTCGCTTTTTGCTTAACAATATATCTTAGAAGGAGTCCCTGGTTGGTGCAAATGGTTAACGTGCTTGGCTACTAACCAAAATGTTGGAGGTTCATGTCTACCCAAGGTGCCTCAGAAGAAAGTCTTGGTGATCTACTTCCAAAAAATCAGTCATTGAAAACCCTATGGAGGACAGTTCTACTCTGAGACATATGGGGTCACCATGAGTTGGGATCAACTCTATGGCAACTTTTTTTTTTTTAATATCTAGAAACACGTTCATGTCTCTCATAAAAATAAAGACAAAAACGCCCCCCTCCACCCGTCACCCCCCTTTGGCTGTGGCCTTATTCCTCTCCTCCAGTCACGGCCATACTTCTCTCAAGAGTTGCTTCCCTCATGGCTTCCAATCCCTCTCTTCGCACACATTCCAAAAACCCCCCTCACTGCACAAAAACTTCCCAAGGGTACCAGTTATCGCCATGTTACAAATCCATTAGAGAGTTTTCAATCCTCATTTTTCTTCATCTTCAGCTTTGACACTGTGACTGTTCGCTCATTTTGGGTACACTTCCTTCCTGCAGTTTCCCACAGTCTCTTGCCTTCTCCTGCTGCTACATCAGTTTCTTCCATTCTCACGTCCTCTTCTACCTAGACATTAAATCTATGAGTATCCCAGCGCTCGGCCCTGAGCTGTCTACTTGGCATTCTCAACTTTTTCCTGAAGTAAGTTCATCCATGGCCAGGGCTTCAGTTATCACCTCTATGCAGATGACTCCCACATTTTTCCATCTCCAGCCCAGAAACGTCCTCTTAGTCCAGATAGGTCTGGAAAACTGCTGTAACAGCATCTATTGAACATATTTCAGCAGAGCTTACAGGCTAAGACAGACTAGGAAGAAAGGCCTGGCAATCTACTTCTGAAAATCAGCCAATGAAACCTGTGTATCACAAAGGTCCTATCCTGTTGTGCATGGGATGACCATGAGTCGGGGCCAACTCAGCCACAGCTAACAACAAAAACAACTCCTGGATGGCTCAAAGGCAGGGCCAGCTACATAATTTATGGCCCCAGTGCAAAATGAAAATGCAGGGTCTCTTGTTAAAAATCATTGAGGATTTCAAGATGGCAACAGCAGAGCATTAAAACCAAGTGGTGTGAGTCCCTGTGTAACCGCACAGGTCGGGTGCTCATGACATCTCAAAAGCAGCAAGTCTAAAAAATGCACCTCTCCCACCAAATCTATGCTTTCTTATCTTGGTGAGTAGCACCACCATCACCAGCATGGAACTGGGAGCCATCCTTGACCTCCTCTACTTTCTCCCAGGTCCCTTTGTCCAATGCACCACCAAAACGCCCATGTAGATTTCAACTCCCACATATTTTCCGGTTTCACCCACTACTTGCTGTCTCCCCAGCCTATCCTAAGCTGCCACCATGTTTCATTTGTACCGTTGTTATAGCTTTTCCTCTCATTTCCACACCACTTGTTTTGGATTGAATTGTGCTCCCCCAAATATGTGCTGAAATCCTAACCCCTGTACCTGTAAATGCAACCAGTTTGGAATTAGTGATTTTCTTTTGTTACGTTAATGAGATCAGACCAGAGCAGGGTGGGGTCCTAAACCTAATCGTTTCTAAACTATGAAAAGAGCAGGACAGAGAAACACAGGGGAAGACAGACACCATGTGAGGATCGTCTACAACCAAGGAACACCAAGGATTACTGGCAGACACCAAGTAACCAGAAGAGAGGCCCACAGGAGGAACCGACATGCTCTAGACCCTAATTTGGACTTTTAGCCTCCAGAACTGTGAGGCAATACATTTCTATTCTTTAAAGCCACTCACTTGTAGAATTTCTGTTACAACAGCACTAGATAAATAAGACACCTCTTTTCTCCTCATAGCCAGTTGGTATCTCTGATTTTACCATTCACACTACAGTGAGAGAGATGCATTTTCAGAATACAAACGTAATTATGCCAACTCATCCCCTACTCTACCCTCTACCCCACGAAGCCTCACTTAAAGTTTCCCCATTGAAAGTCTCTCTCCTATGTTATCATTTTTTGCTTTTGACTTTGTGCGTATTATTTTGGTGTAGGGAAGTTTTCATGTTTTTAAATCGAATTTGTCAGCTTTTATGGCTTTTGAGATTGGTGTTGTTCTTAGAATGATTTTCCTCTTCTCCGATATTATAAAAACATTATCCATGTTTTCCACCTATATTTTGTAGTCTCAAATTTTTTTTTTTTTTTTTTTGACACTTAAATGTCTGATCAATCATGGCTGGGTGTGAAGTATGGGAATCTACCTTTGTTTTATTCTAAATGGCTAGTCAAATGTCCCCCAGCTGATTCATCTTTTCCTTTCTGAATTGCAAAGCCACCTTTATCTCGCATTGAATTCCCATTTGTACTGGGGTCTCTTTCTCACCTTTTTATTCTGTTCCATTGATCTCTCTTTCCTTGGGTACCAGTTTCCTGATGGCGGGACTCAATTCATCGACAAAACCTAGACTTTCCTGAGGAATGATGTACTTCACTCAATCTTCCATAAATAGGAGTTCCTTCAACAGGGCTTTTTGTTTTTAAGTAAGAGATGGGGATAACAGAGGTTCAAGATTATATTGTCTGGTGATGTCCAAAATGTCATTATTCTGGGATATTGATTGAGGGCAGAGTTATCAGCCAAGCAGATAGGAGAGTTGATATCCTTGTGTGGAAACTGAAGAGCCCATCAACAGTGCTTCCTCAGGCGGACAGAAAACTAGTTACAAGTCTTTGAATTCCTAGTGCTTGTTCTTGCCTCTGGGCTTTCACTCTGGAGTCTCTTCACTCCCCATTTCTTCCTATCTTCTATTAAACAGCCCAACTCCTGTTCATAACTCAGCTCAGGGGTCCCCTGGCCCCAGAGGCCTCTCCTGAGGCTCCTCTCTGTGCTCCTTTACATCCCAGGTTGTTCTCCGCCATAGCCCTTAGCACTTTCATGAAATAATTAAAATCCCTGTCCAGTCTTTGGGTGGTGCAAACAGTTAATGCACTCTGCTGCTAACCAGAAGTTTGGAGGTTTGAGTCCCCCGGAGGCATCTCAGAAGAAAGGCCTGGTGATCTACTGCTGAAAAATTAGCCATTGAAACCCTCTGGAGCAGTTTTACACTGACACACACGGGGTCAACATGAGTAGCAATTGACTCAACAACAACTAGTTTTCTTATCCTTACAGCCTCCCCTGCTGTGTTCACTGTGGGCTCTGCTGGGCAGGGCCCCTCTCTTCTGGGACTTGTACCTGCCACCTCATTCTCCTCCTCAGTCAGGCTGTCTGGCAAGTGTGTGGAGTGAAGGTTTCTTGTATAAAAGCAATACATGCTAATTGTAGAAAATCCAGACAACAGAATTGATTTAAACAACCCCATCCCCAGCCTTAACGCCTTTTCCAGAAGAAACTATTGTATATTCAGTGAGTGTCTTAGTAAATGTCCATGGAAGAGATGGCCAACTTTCCCATAATGGATGGCTGCCCACCTCTCTTTAGAGGTAAGAGTGAAAAAAAGCAGTTGCCATTGAGTCGATTCTGACTCAGGGTGACCCCATGTGTGTCAGAGTAGAGCTGTGCTCCATAGGGTTTTCAATGGCTGATTTTTCAGAAGTCGATCAACAGGCCTTTCTTCCAAGGCACGTCTGGATGGACTCAAACCTCCAGCCTTCTGGTTATCAGCTGAGCACATTAACCGTTCACACAACCCAGGGACTCCAGAAGTGAGAGCAGTTTACTCTTATCCCTGTTTTACAGCTGAGGAAAGCGAAGCTCTGTCAGTGGTGGCCCAGCTGGGATTTGAAGTCAGCTCTGACTAGGAAGCACTGGTCATGGTGCCACACTCATGGCTCAGCCCAGGCCCCCAGGGCCCTTCTGGAGACCAGCAGGGAAGCAGCAGGCCTGGCCCTGTGCTGCTCAGGACAGGGGAGCTCCTGCCTCCTCCACCCATTCCTGTGTCCCTGAGGCCTTTCCCTCTGTCCCCTACTCCCCCTCTGGACCCTCCCTTTCCTCAGAACCCACTCATTTATCACCTTTTGATGAGCTCCGCCAGGCAGCCCATGTCAGGAAATTTCTTGGTGTTTGTTTTAATAAAACTTAATTAGTAAAACAGCCTTGCAAGTCATAATACATTTAGTGGCTCATTCTTCATCTCTCTGCTGGAGGCCTCCTGGTAGCCAGGGGGGAGGAATGAAGGTTGGGGGTGAGTGTCAGAGCCTTTTCTGATCTTGGCAGTGGCTGGGGTAGGGGAAGTCTGTCTGTGACCCTTCCTCCAATAGCCCACCTCTTTTATTCCTCAGAGCTGAGGGTTGGAGCAGAAAGAACACCAAACATGGAGTGAGGAGACGTGGGACCAAGTTCTGATCCTGCCACAGACTGCCAGGTGGGTCTTGACTTAAGGAAATTACCTAGCCTCTCTGGGCCTCAGCTTTCTTATCTGCAAAAGGGGAATAGTTTCAGTCCAAACCTGACAGAGCCTTTGTGAGAATCAGAAGAGAGATCTCAGAATTATCAGCCTCTCCAGCAGCAGCCCTGGTGGTGCAGTAGTTAAGAGCTCAGCTGTTAACCAAAAGTTCGGCTGTTTGAATCCACCAGCCGCTCCTTGGAAACTCTATGAGACAGTTTTACCCGGCCCTACAGGGTCGCTATGAGTCGTAATTGACTTGACGGCAATGGGTTTTTTGGTTTGTCAGCAGGCTGATGGAGACAAACTGCAGCTGTGGAAGATCACAGTGGTGGTACCTGGACCCACCTGCCTGTGAGTCTGCTCGCCTTGGTAAGGGATGGGGTGATATTGGGGGTCCCCAATACAGTAATAACAATAACAACTGGCATTCATTAAGTGCTTTTTATAACCCAGGACCTATCCAAGGGCTTTATGTTCACTAGTTTAATTCTCACAAAACCTAGGTATTAGTATTATCCCTATTTTACAGGTGAGAAAACTGGGGCATAGGGAGGCAAAAGCATTCTGTCCAAAGTTACAGAGCTAGTCAACGGTGGAGCCAGGATCTGACCTCTGGCAGACTCCAGAGCCCTTCTTCTTACTGAGGAGGTCATTGCCCAAGGAGATATTAGGGAGGAGCCAGGCTTTTTTGTAGTCAGGGCAGCCTCACCCTGAAGTCAAGGAGAATACAGAGGTTGACCTGAGCACCAGGGCCCCTGGTAGCTCGGTGTGGGGGATGTGGCCCAATGCCTCCATTCATGACACAGCCCCACCTGTGGTACTTACCAGTAGGATGGATTCCACTCTTGCCACTTTATCCGTAAATCCATGATAGCAACATGGTCCCAGGGCAGAAGGAGGAGACACAGGAGAGCCTGGGATGTGACAGATTAATTTTCAAAATAATTACAGTGCATGAGTCTAGGAGGAGAGACGTGAGCACCGATTTATTGAGCACCTGTTAAGTTCCACCACCGCCCATCTGTGAGTACGTCGTACTGTGGTGGCTCCCATGTGGCTGTGTGTGATGTGGAAGCTATGCCACTGGAATTTCATATACCAGCAGGGTCACCCATGGTGGACCGATTTCAACAGAGCTTCCAGACTAAGACAGACTAGGAAGAAAGGTCTGGCAATGTATTTCTGAAAATTAGCCAATGAAATCCCTATGGCTAGAAGACGAGCCCTCTAGTTTAGAAGACACTCAAAATACACAGTGACTACAGCAATGGACTGGAGCATACCAAGGATCATGAAGATGGCACAGGACTGGGCAACATTTCATTTTGTTGTACATAGGGTTGCCATGAATCAGACTCAACTCAACGTCAACTAACAGCAACATAAAGCGTCAGGCTCATGGCATGTGCTTTACATAGATTATTTCGGTTTCTCACAAAACTCCTCCGGCGGGGGTCAGTGGTATTCTCTCCATTTTGCTGGTAAAGAAACCGAGGCTCAGAGAGCATATGTGACTTGTCCAAGACCACACAACCACACACAACTCTCCCTCATCATCATCAATGGTAGTTTTTTTCTGTGTGTAAACCTTTTCTTGGGTTTTTATCATAGTGGTCTCATACAATATTTGTCCTTTCATGATTGACTTATTTCACTCAGCATAGTGCCCTCCAGATTCATCCATGTTGTGTGAGATGTTTCAAAAATTCATCATTGTGCTTTATTGTTGAGTGGTATTCCATTGTGTGTAGGCACCATAGTTTGTTTATCCATTCATCTGTTGATGGGCACTTAGGTTGTTTCCATCTTTTTGCTATTGTGAGTAATCCCGCAATGAACATGAGGGTGTGTATGCCTATTAGTGTGATGGCTCTTGTATATGCCTAGGAGTGGGATTGCTAGATCACATGGTGTTCTATTTCTAGCTTTTTAAAGAGGTGCCATATCATTTTCCATAGTGGTTGTACCATTTTACCTTCCCACCAGCAGCGCATAAGAGTTCCAATCTCCCCGCACCTCTCCAACATTTGTTATTTTCTGTTTTGTTTTGTTTTTTCTTTTAGTGCCAGTAATGTTGGAGTGAGATGGTATGTCATTGTAGTTTTAATTCGCATTTTTCTAACAGCTAATGATCATGAGCATTTCCTCATGTGTCTGTTGCTGCTTGAATGTCTTCTTTAGTGAAGTGTCTGTTCATATCCTTTGCCCACTTTTAATTGGATTATTTTTGTCTTGTGTTGTTGAGGTATTGAAGTATTCTATAGATTTTAGAGATTAGACCCTTGTCGATATATTGTAGCTAAAAAAATTTTCCCAGCCTTTAGATTCTCTTTTTTACTCTTTTGGTGAAGTCTTTTGGTGAGTGTCTTTAATTTTTAGGAGCTCCCGGTTATCTAGTTTATCTTCTGGCATTTGTGCATTGTCAGTTATGGTTTATATTGTATTTATGCCATGTATTAGGGCCCCTAGCATTGTCTCTACTTTTTCTTCCATGATCCTTATAGTTTTAGGTTTTATATTTAGGTCTTTAATCCATTTTGAGTTTGTTTTTGTGTATGGTGTGAGGTATGGATCCTGTTTCATTTTGTTACAGATGGGCACCCAGTTTTGCCAACCCCATTTGTTAAAAAAGACTGTCTTTTCCTCATTTAATGGACTTTGGTCCTTTGTCAAAGATCAGCTGACCACAGGTGGATGCTGTTCTACTGTTCTACATTTTGACTTAAGTGTCTTGGTGCCATACAGTAGATAGTATATTTCTCTTCTCTTCCAGTCTGTGTTCCAATCCCCACCCCACCCCCAATGCTAATTAGTTAAAGACATGTTGTTGTTGTTAGGTGCCATCGAGTTGATTATGACTCATAGCGACCCCATATGATGGAGTAGAATGCTCCACAGAGTTATCTAGGCTGTAATCTTTACAGGAGCAGATAACTGGGTCTTTCTATCACAGAGCAGCTAAGTGTGTTCAAACCACCAATCTTTTGGTTTATCAGCTGAGCACTTAACCATTGTACCGTACTGTTGATGAAAACGATGAACAGGAAAGATTCTTGCTAAGCTGTAAAAAATAGACATGCTATAACTTGTCTTGATTTTGACCTTTCCATAATGTTTGTGTCAAAGTTATGGTCTTGGAATAGTGACATGATTCACTGAAATGGTTGTTGATGTTCTGTGCTGTCAAGTCGATTTCAACTCACAGTGACTCTATAGGCAGAGTAGAACTGCCCCGTAGGGTTTTCTAGGCTATACTCTTTACAGGAGCAGATCACCAGGTCTTTTCTTCTGTGGAGCTGATAGTGGGTTTGAAACGCTGACCTTTCAGTTAGCAGCTGACTGTTCCTCCATTGCACCACCAGCGCTCCTTACTGAAATGCTTACTAACCTGAAATTCTGACTGTAAAGCAAATTTAGGTCAATAAAGTAACCTGTTCCTGTGGTTTCTCCTGTGGTGATACGTTCTCAAGGAACAGCATCATGAGCCCACAAGCTAACATAACACTCCCTACTATGTAGCACAGAATTTCAAATTCTTCATATTTAGGAAAAATGAAAATATTCTCATCACACCTTAACAGTAATTCTCAACATAAATTACAAAGCACACAGACGGTCTTGAAATGTAAAATATTTCGTTATAAATGGCCTTCCCTTGGGCCCAGAGAGGAAGACATTTCCTATATGTTACCTGGACCTGTAAATTCACTGTGATAGATTTATATCTATGGAAAGTAAATACCACTTTTTAAAAGCCTAAGTTAGAACTGCCTTTGAAAGGTATTTATTTTATAGGTTGCTCTTAACTGTTTACTTAATCATTTGGTTTAGAGTCATAAGTGCCTATTGATCATCATTCATTCATTCAACAAACTTTTTTGAGGTCTTATCTGTGCAGGTGCCCTGCCAGCCACTGGAGAGCTAGGGATGCATCCAACACAGCCTGGTGCTCAAAGAGCTCATAGCTTTATAGATCTGTAAATTAATGTTTGCAATATTGATGTTAGCTGCTGTAAAGTTGGCCCCCAGCTCATGGCAACCCAAAGTACAACAGAATGAAACACTGCCTGGTTCTGTGCCATGCCCATGATCAGCTGCAGATCTGACCATTGTGATCCATAGGGTTTTCGTTGGCTGATTTTTGGAAGTAGATCACCAGGCCTTTCTTCCTGGTCTGTTTTAGTCTGGAAGCTCCACATCATAGCAACATGTAAACCTCCACTGACTGACAGTGGTGGCTGCACATGTGGTGCATTGCTCAGGAATTGAACCCAGGTTTCCCACATGAGAGGTGAGAATTCAACCACTGAACCATATTTGCAAGAGAGTATGGTGAAAGGTCTAATAGTGATACATCCAAGAAAGGGGTGAACAAGTCAACTTGTGGTGGGGGAGGTGTCAGGGAAGACTTGGGAGAAGAAGAAGTTATTGAGGTGGATCTTGGATCTTCATACCTCCTAGGAAGGAGCAGGTTGAAGACAGGAACTCTACATCATTCAGTGAAGAGGATGCATCAGGGAAGTAGCTCAAGATGAAAATAGAAAGGTGAGCAGGACCCAAATAATGGAAGGTCTGTGGGACATGTAAACACTTTGAGCTTTATCCAAACGTACTTTGTGGTGGGGATATTTGCTAAATATCTTTTGTAAGTTCCTTTCTTAATTATTACATAATTATCATAAAGTTTGGTGACATGGTGGTCAGAAAGCCATCACAGACACAGGTAAAGGATATGAGTTCTTTTAATTTGGTTCCTTTAATGGACTCAGGAGATGAAGCAGCACTCGTGGTTGGGGGACTAGCTTCTTTGGCCTCTAAGTCCCATGAGGACACTTGTTGCTAATGACAGTCCTGATTAGGATGTCATTAGCAGTGGATCCCTCAGCCTGTGAGAAGCAACCTTTGCCATTCTCTAGAGGGTCTCTTGAAAACCCTGGTCGTGTAGTGGTTAAGGGCTACAGCTGCTAACCAAAAGGTTGGCAGTTTGAATCCTCCAGGTGCTCCTTGGAAACCCTATGGGGCAGTTCTACTCTGTCCCATAGGGTCATTATGAGTCAGAATCGACTAGATGGTTTAGAGGGTCTTTTACCTCCTGGCCACTGTTGATGGTCTTCAGGGACTCTGAGCTCAGCCCATGCCTGAGGGTTTGTTGCAAGACCGTGCAGACCCCAAGGTCAATTTTCCATGGCTGATTTCCCAGGGGAACGCTCTCCCTATCAAACCCAGTTTTCCATTGTAAGAACAATTGCCTACAGGTCTTAGTTTCTGTGAGAGAATTCTGTCATCTTGGGTTACTTTAAAATAGGACACACTGGTAGGCTCTAAAGTAAAAAAGAAAAGGTCTCTTGCAAGGCGTTAGCTTTCAAGATTATGGTTCAGGGGTACTTTCAAGGTGCTGAGGGTGAATAAAAGTGACACAGACAGCTGAACGCTTCCAACATGAAACACCAGTACGAATCTGAGTTTCACGCATGACTCCTGGTGTGGTTCATGAAAAGGAAAGGGAAACAAAGGGTTTACGGCATATTCAGAGCGTTTACTCGCAAATGTCTCCATCCTGTTTTCTTTCAACTTTGAGAAATGGGCTTGCAAGCAACCTGTCAAGCAGGCATCAAACCAGAGGAACCCAAAAATGTGTGGTGCTCTCAGACAGGAAGCAGGTCTGCGGTGACGATGCACTTCCCTTTGGTTGTTAAGAGAACTGAAAGGTTTGTTACCTGGGGGCATTTTGAAGAAGTCACCCGCTGGGGGCACAGAAGGGACTATGGGCTATTGTTTCTTATATGACAAAAGACCACTTTTCTGTGTTAAGGAATAAATAAAAGTAAGAAGAATTTAAGAGTGCTGGGAAAGGAGAAGTAAATTTCAGGTTTGGGTGGGGGCTGGAAGAGAGTACCAGAGGCCACTGGGTGAGGGGGTAAGACCCCTACCCAAAAACTCCTCTCACCTTCTGCATAAACCAACCAGTTGCCATCAAGTCAATTCCAACTCATGGTGACCTCATGTGTGTCAGAGTACAACTGTGCTCCATAGGGTTTTCAATAGCTGATATTTTGGAAGTAGACTGCCAGGCCTTTCATCTGAGGCACCTCTGGGTGAACTTGAACCCCAACCTTTTGGCTAGCAGCTGAGCACATTAACCATTTGCACCACCCAGGGACTCCCACCTTCTGCATAGTACAGATCAATCCATTCGATTAATTCTTTTGGGACATGAAGACTTTTCCATTTCTAAGAATCTCCATATTAAAAAAGCATAACATGTGTACTCCAAGGCAAAAATAAACTTTAGTCCCTCTGTTCCAAGTACAGTTTCATAAGGATGATACTTACCTGGCCATATTGTAGTTACCCAGGGGGGTGGGAGGGTCCAGAATTTTGAATGTTGATAGGTCCTTTAATGCCTGAGGGACATTTGTCACTGGCAGGAACACTCACTTCTATTTGTGCTTTGTTTAATATTCAACTTCCCAAACTTTTAAATTCATTAAATGATATTCTTCTTGACATTTAAACATTATTTGCATAACTGATAAATCAAAACTTATAAAAAATTAAATCAATTAAAGTTTCCAAACTTATAATCATTTGTTACAAAATTATTTACTCACATACTTTAGAACTTTTAATGAAAACCGTAAGTTGAATGCATTAGATTCTCCTAAATGCTCCAAACACCTAAAAAGTCAGCCAAAATTCATATAAAATATCACAATGATTGAAAAATATATACTCATATGGATAAGCACTGGATTACTAACCAAAAGGTTGGCAGTTCAAACCCATCCAGAGGCTCCTCAGAAGACAGGTCTGATGATCTGCTTCCTAAAGATCACGGCCTTGAAAACTCCATGGAGCAATTCTCCTCTACATACATGGGGGTTACCATGAGTCAGAATCAACAACAATTAACAATGATTACCCTTAAAGTGGTTATAAAAGTACAAATATCATGGATATACTTGTTTTTTCATTATTTTAAAACTTATACCTTGCCAGGGTTACTTATCTAGAATTAATATGATACTTTGCTAGGATTAGAGTTTAAAAAAAAAAAAAGATCTAATTTCTCCTAAGAATACAGATTTCTTCCAGAACCAAAAGAAAAAATAATATTACATCAGGTCAGTAGATTTGAAGTTACTGTTTCTTGTCTGGGACTCCCATAAATGGTTGTGTTAGTTTCCTAGGACTGTCTTAACAAAGTACCACTAAGTCAGGAGCTTTAGATGATGGAAATTTATCCTCTCACGGCTCTGGAGGCTAGAATTCCAAATTCAGGGTTTCAGCAGGACCACGCTCTCTCTGAAGGCTCTAGGAAAAGATCCTTCTTTGTCTCTCCTGGCTTCTGGTAGCCCTGGGCATTTCTTGGCTTTCTTTGGCTTGTAGCTACATCTTCACATGGTGTTTTCCCTCTGTCTCTCTCTCTGTGCCTCTTCTCCTCTTTTGTAAGGACACTAGCCACATGGGATTAGGTTCTACGCTACTCCAGTATAACCTCATGTTAACTTAAATGATAACATCTTCAAAGACCTTGTATCCAAACAAGGTTACACTCACAGGTACTAGAGATGAGGACTTCAACATATCTTTCCAGGGGAGCACATTTCAATCTATAACAAGGGCCTTCCAAAACCACTGTAGTTGAGGTTAACTGTGACCTCACTAAGCAAGTCCGTGCCTTTCACATAGGTCTTTTTGTCTGCAACCAAGAGGTTCTGCTAAAGTGATGACTTTCATCTCCTTGGAGACAAGGCATGAAGCTCAGCAATTTTCTGTCCTCTTGAGAATATCTGGATAGTTCACTGTCTCCTACCACGTTGTTGGCTCACTCTTTACAGTTATCATGGAGCACTGCTAATTTCTATTTTGTTCCCAAGACCATTAGATAGAGATAGATAGATGTCTGCCATGAGTTGACTCCAACTCATGGCGACCCTATGTACAAAAGAATAAAACACTGCCCATTCCTTCATCATCCGCTCGATTGCTGACATGTTTAAATCCATTGTTGCAGCTACTGTGCCAATCCATCACGCCCTGGGTCTCCCTCACTCTCGCTGGCCCTCTGCTTCACCAAATGTGATGTCCTCCTCTAGTGATTGATCTTTTTTGATCACGTGTTCAGAGCAAGCAAGTTGGACGATATTCTGTTGTGGTCCATAAGGTTTTCATGTACTAATTTTTGAAAGTAGATAGCCAGGCTGTTCTTCCTAGCCTGTCTTAGTCTGAGACCTGTCCACCATGGGTTACTCTAGCGGTATTTGATATACAAGGAGCATGTCTTCCATCATCACAGCAACATGCAAGCCACCACAGTATAACAAACTGACAGATGGGTGGTCAACCAAGACTATTAGACATTTAAAATCCACTCTTTCCTCTTACAAGGATAGAGAAAAGTCTTTATACTTAATAAACCAACATATTTAGCACCCATATATGTACAAGTCTGCTATTAAGATATTATAAATGGAACCCTATTATGCTTACCTTTTTTGCACAATACCAAAAAAAAAAAAAAAAAAAAAAAACCAAACAAACCAAACCCGTTGCAGTCGAGTCAATTCCAACTCATAGCGACCCTATGGGGCAGAGTAGAACTGCCCAATAGGATTTCCAAGGAGAGACTGGTGGATCTGAACTGCCGACCTTTTGGTTAGCAGCTGTAGCTCACTACAGCTCTTAACCACTGCACCACCAGTGCTCCTTTGTACAATATATATCAATTTTTCTTTTGGAACTTCATTAGGAACTTATGGCCCTTTGCAGATTTTATGTGTTTTCATTACTAATAGCTTTCAGTCTTGTTTGATATCAAATTGTCAGAGCTTGACTAGTGGAATCCCCTTTAATCCAGCTTCCTTATCCTTTCAGAACTACCCTGTGACATTCTTGAGAGCATCCTTGCTTTCTGGCCACAAGAGGAACTTTCTGGGCCTTTCTGATGCTACCCTACCCAAGACAGGGAGTCAGTTGCCCTCCAATGAGTCCCCGTTTCTTTCAGTGGAGGAAAGTACCAGAGACAAAACTCAGGGCCTTAGGGGGCACATGAGAGCTGGTGGGGAACATAAGTGCCACTGCCACTGCTGCTGTGGTCACTTTCAGTGACGGAGGTGGGAAAATACTCATTTCAAGATGAGTTCATGTTCGTGTTTCCAGGTTAACATTGCTCAGTTATGTGGTTCTAATATAAAGATTTCAAACCCTTTTTCTTAATGACACACTTAACATTTTAATCCCTCACCCAGGTTGAAAACTGTACCTCTTTTTTCTTTTATGATCTTTATAGTTCTCAACAATCTGTAGTCAACTGATTGAAAAATATAAGAACAAGGTAGGGTCCACCTTGGTAACGGGTCTACATCTAATCATATCTAAGTGGACTTATTTATTATTTATTACCATGACAGAAAGAAATATTGGCAATAACCTCCCCTTCTATAATGATAACTATTTATGGTTTCTACCACCCATCTTTCAGTTTGTCCTACTGTGGTGGCTTCCATGTTGCTTTGATGCTGAAAGTTATACCACCAGTATTTCAAATACCAGCAGGTTCACCCATGGTGGACAGGTTTCAGCAGAGCTTCCAGACTAAGACAGACTGAGAAGAAAGGCCTGGTGATCTACTTCTGAAAATTAGCCAATGAAAATCTTATGGGTCACAACAGAATACTGTCCAAAATAGTGCCGGAAGATGAGTCTCTGAGATTGGAAGCCACTCAAAATACATTGCGACCACAACAATGGACTCTGTCATGAATATGATGCAACACAACATTTATAGCTTATTTTATAATGAAAAGAAAGGCACAGTCCCTGCTGGGTTCTTTTCTGAGTGTCCCACATGGTCATATCTGAACTGCAATTTCTATTTCTCGCTTCTGAGCCCATATTTCTAAGTCTTATTCTTTGTGTACATAACAAAGTAAATTCTTTGAATCTCAGTCCTTTATCAACCAGTTTTTAAGGGCATTTTGCTTCCCTCTAACATGGTTCAAAGAGTTGGGCTGTCAATGTGGGATGCTTTGTGATCGGTCACTTTTGCCAGACATGCCATGTTGGTGTTCTCTTTAGCGGTGGTGTGTTAAGCCAACTGAGGAGACAGAAGGTACTGACACTTTTAAAACAGATGTTAGCAGGAAAAGACACTGCTTGGAATCCACTCTAAGGAAAGATCCACCATTTATACAGCACAGGACACTTCCTGTGGCACACCACTAGTCTTCCCCTGACACCGCCCCACCTCCCCTATCGCTGGATGTTTCAGATCAATTTCACATGCCTTCTCCAGTGTTCAAGGAAGGGTAGCACTTTTAGTCAGTTATTAAAACCAAACTTGCTGCATTTGAGTAAACTCCGACACATAGCGACCCTATAAGAATACAGTAGAACTGCCCAATAGGGTTTCTAAGACTGAATCTTTACAGAAGCCAACTGCCATATCTTTCCCTCGAGGAGCAATTACTGGGTTCGAACCACTGACCTTTCAGTTACCAGCCGTGTGCTTTATTAATAAGAATAACAGCGATAATCACCAGGGCCAATTTTTGAATACCTACTGTTTTTCAGGGATGGTATGAGGCACTTTACTGCTATTATACTATAAAATCCTCACTACAGCCCCATGAAATGTGCCCAACTCTTTGCTTCATTTTAGGTTTGAGAAAACTGAGGATCAGGTAGCTAAGTAACTTCCCAAGGACTCACAGCGAACTAGTGGGCTGATATTAGTGTGTTGAAGAACCACCCTTGCCCCAAAAGACATAGCCCCCCAAAAGTCTAATGTAATTTTTCTTTGTTAGGGCCCAGGCATTGATATTTTAAAAGTATCCAGAGTCCTGACAGAGTTACGGAAGATTTCATCTGCTATGCCATGAAAGTCAAGCAATGTTTAAGGCCAAGCCTGTCAGAGAGAGGGAGAGAGAGACTTTTATCACCCCGAAATCACAATAACTTCCAAAGCCCTCTTCCACCAATTCTACTTTTCTCTGATACAGAACTGGTGCATTCACAGCCATATGTTTGAGATACTTATCAGGATAAAAATTTTGCTATTGCTGTCTTACACCCTTTGTCCAAAGAGGTTAATCTTGTCTTTCAGTATTTCAAATAGGTCATGACTAGATTTGATGTGTCTCCTGCCCAACTTAAGCCTAAATTCTAAATTTAAAATATCAGATGGGATAATAGCTTTTCTTCATTTTTTTTCTAGCCTAGTTTCCTAGGATGAACGGGGCCAATTGGGTCTCCTGCCTGGGAAGCTTGTTGGGGTGAGTGGGCGGAGAGTTCACTAATACGCAGTCTGCTGAGGTAGGTGTTTATTTGAAGCCATATTATTTGAAGTTACACCTACCCAATGGGGGCACTGGTTTAGTGGAGGAATTCTTGCCTTCCATGCAGGAAATCTGGATTCAATTCCTGACCAGTACACCTCACGTGCAGATAGATACCACCCATCTGTCAGTGGAGGCTTGCCTGTTGCTATGATGTGGAACAGAAGAAAAGCCTGGCTATCTACTTCTGAAAAATCAGCCAATGAAAACTCCATGGATTGCAACAGTCCAATTCACAACCAATCAGGGGAATGTCGCAGGATCAGGCGGCATTTTGTTCTTTGTGCATGGGTTGGCCAGGAGCCAGGAGCTGACTCCTTGGCAGCTAACAGCAACACACTTACCGTGCCCAACACCAGGCTCTGAAATCACAGGTAATGTGGGATGACAGCAACAGAGCTGTGGTGGGAGCAACCTAGGGTGACCCAAGGCTAGGGATTTTCTGACTAAAGAATGGAAGCCAAAATTCCCTCCCCAGGAGGAAATGCAACTGTTGTACTCTTTTACGGCCATCCAATGGATAGATCTGCGTAAGATAAACTTCCAAGTCCTGTTAAAATGCACTGAACCACGCTCTCGATTTTAAGATCATCTCTCTTGTCTGCTACAGTCCTGCTTGCTTCTCTTCCTTTAGAGACATCACACTTGTTTTATTGAATGAACATGCAAGGGTGGGGTGAGGGGATAAATCCCTGTATAACTTGGGCAAATGTCTGCCAGTGATGACTTGTGTGGGGCTGGAAGTTTCTGGAGTGATGGTTAGGATGACTCTGAAATTAGACAGACTTGGGTTAAATCTCCACAGTCCCTTTTTCTAGCTTTGAAACTTAGGTCAGTTACTACATGTCTCTGATCCTCATTTTCCTTATTTGCAAAAGGATTTTAAAAATACCTCCATGAGATAAAAACTCAGCATTGTTTGATTCCAAAGTAAGCATGTTGGTTCCTTCATTCATTCATTCATTTCATAAATGTTTTTTGAGCTGGTACTGTGATGCTGAGGACACAGCAGTGAGCAAAACCCAACACCATCCTTGCTCCTAGGGAGCCTTCAGTCTGCTGAACGTGAACGACGTTAATGACAATGATAACACCTTCTAAGTAAATGAAGTATCAAGACTCTGGGAAATGCAATAAAGTGAATGTAGATGGTACCAGGAGTCCCTGGGTGGTGGTGCAAATGGTTGACATGCTTGGCTGCTAACTGAAAAGTTGGAGGTTCAAGTCCACCCAGAGGTTCCTCAGAAGAAAGGCCTGGCAATCTACTTCTGACAAATCAGCCACTGAAAACCCAGTAGAGCACAGTTCTACTCTGACACACATGGGCTGGCCGTGAGTCAGAGCCCACTCCATGGCGACTGGTTTGGTGTTTTGGTTAGGTGGTGCTAAGACAGCATGACATGGGGGCTGATCTGCAACTTGTGAGGAAAACAAACCCACTTTTCAAGTCATTATTTTGCTTCCAAGAGAAACGGAGTTTTTAGGTAAGTTCTCTGGTCCCTCCGTGGGATGTATCCCAAAAGAAACAACACGAAAATCTTCCCTTCAAGCTTCCTGCCAGCCTCTCACTTCAAGCCATCCGCCGAAAGATGCGGAAATATTCCGCCATCGCTCTTTCTTGCTGACCATGTGGATTATCACCAACACCGCAGGGATCAGAAACTCGCTCATTTGAACCTTTCCTTCCACACACACTCACCCCCTCGCAGCTGTCCTGCTGTCGCAGTGGCCTTTTGAAGGTGAACTCAGGACAAGCATTCCTCCTCGGATCCCCAGGGGCTGTGGCATCAAGGATGAGTCACCTTACGAAGAATATAGTACGTTTCCCCAGGGGGGCGGCGGTGGGCGGGGCGTACGTTTCCCCAGGGGGCGGCGGTGGGCGGGCGGGAGCATTCGTGGAACTCACTCCGCTTTAATAGATACTTTAGAGCATGTCAGACATCAGAGAGGGAAAGCAAGGGAGCCAGGAGCGCAGCCCCCTCCCTGGACGGTGGCTGGCGACCGAAGCCAGCATACCCCCTTGTCTGCACGTTTGGGGGAGGGTGGCAGAACCTGGGGTCACCCAACCTCACTCCTGCTCCATTTCTCCCTCCAGGGTCCCCCGCTCTCTTCTCTTCGCCCTGTCTCTGCCCTTTCCTCCCTCCCTCCCTCCCTCCCTTCCTTTCTTCCGTCCATCTTTCCATCCTTTTTTGTCTATCCCTTGGTCTCTCTCCCTTCCCTCTCTCAGCATTCTGTTCCTCCTCTTTCTCTCAGCTTCTCTCCCACTCCCCTTTTCTCTCTTCGTCCTTCTCTCTTTCTCTCTCCCTTTCTCTCTCTCTCCTCCCTCTGTCCCTCCCCTTCTCTTCTTTTCTCAACTCTTCTCTCTATCTCTCTGTTGCTCCCACTCTCATGCTTTTTCCTCCATCTCTTCACCCTCTCTCTGCATTCTCTCCTTCTCTCAATCTCTGTTCCTCTCCATCTGTCTCTGTCTCACTTTCCTTCTTCCTCCATACCTTCTTGACAGATATACCCAGGGGGTGTCAGAGCCCATTCCTACATGCTCCCACATGATTCCTGGCTTGCGGGGGCCTCTGGCCTTGGGTCTGGTAGAGAATCCAATCTTCCTCCCTTCTGGCTCTTGGCTTTGCTTCCTCCCTCACCGCACTTCCTCCTCTGTGTCTCAGAGGCAGGCCCACAGAACCCGGCTCTAGGCCCAGGACCTGGACAGAGAGCACTGCTGGTAGCCCCGAGCTGAAACCTGGGGGTCAACATCCCCTTCACACACACATTCCACCTTCAGGGTCATGTGATTTCAAAGGAACTATTCTAGGAACCATCTCCAGCAACCTGTGAAGGAGCTGGGGCAGGTCTGAGCCTCTATAATACCCACCCTCCGCCTCTCAGGGGCTGAGCCTCTGTTCCCTTCCCGAAGGGGCTGGGGAGCTGGGGCTGCTGAGGACACAGTCGCAGAGGGGACAAACAGCCTCTAGGCTCCCTCTGAGCCTGGCACATGAAGGAGAGAAAGAAATCTGGGAACCCAAGGAAAGAGCAACTCAGCCCTGCCCAAGGCCCCACATCCTCGGCCTCAGCCCCAGCCTCAGATCACACCTGGTCTCCAAATTGAAAACTCACTGGAAAAAATTCCAATGTCCTTCTTTTAGATTCAGTGTCATTGTCAGGACTGGAGATTTTCCCTGGAAATAAGGAAGAACAAAGCACTTGCAATACATCAGACCCTGGGCCAGGCATCTCCCCGTCTATTTTCTCACTGAATCCTCCTAAGAAGCCTAAAAGTTAGGTACCTTCCCCCAAACAGATGAGGATATTGAGTTTCAGAGAGGCTAAGTGACTTGACTAAGATCACACAGCTGGAAGTGTCAGGGCCTTGTCCAGCTCCACTCTTCCCACTAAATAGCTCTGTTTCCTGTCAACAGGGGGCCAGGGCTCCTGACACAGCCAGGGGTAGGGATAGTTGTCATTGCTGAAGTGGAGACTCAGCCATTCAATTCAGGGAACATCAGGCCCCTGCTCTTGTTCATTAGCCAGAGTCCCATGGTTGACTGGTCAAGGATTCCAGAAATTTCCAGGCAGTGCTGATCTATCTGCCAGCATCTATTCCCTGTTTTTCCAATAGCAACACCCTGACTCTTCTTCCCAGATACCACCCAACTGGTAGGAAGGTCAAGCAAGTCCCTTGCATTTCTAGATTAATGGTTGGACACATAGACTCAAGTGCAGCCAGTCAAGCTTTCTTCCTGATATTGTGCACTTTGAGTAGAGTAAGCACGAACAAAAAGTGGTGGCGATTCATTTACCCTGAAGAAATCCAATTCATGAGTTCCTAGTGCCAAGATTTCTGGAACTTTCCTGGTTCCTGGTTGTTCCTGGATCTGGCTGCTAAGCATTTGCTAAGCATGTGAGCCCTCATGTTCTTCTTATATATGCTTCTTTCTGCCGAAGTTGGCGAGAGTCAACTTTCCTTCTGTTGTCTGCCACCAAAAATAACCCTAACTTTATAACACTATCCTGCAGGTAATAGAAAGTCGTAACGTGATAATCAAGGCCCTGCACGGCCTGGCCACCGCCTGCCCCCAACTTCTTCTCTCCTGCCTGCTGCCCATGTCGAGTTGTCTTGCTACACCTGAGTGCACTGTGCTACGTCTTGCCTCTTCACTTTTTAAAGGTAGTTTTACTATAATTTATTTAATTAATCAGTCCTCCACTAATAGACATTTTTAAAATTGAGATATAATTCATGTACGATAAATTCACCCTTTTAAAGTAGATAATCAGTGGGTTTCAGAGTCTTCACAAGGTTGTGCAGCTATCACCACTACCAAATTACAGGACATTTTTCATCCCCCATAAAAGAAACCCCAACCCAGTAGAAGTCCCTCCCAGTCCCCTCCCCTGCCAACACCAAATGCTGCTGTACTGCTGTACATGCTGGTTCACCTTCCTGGATGACCTTTCTCCTCCTCTCCTTTTGCCTGCCCGGTCAACTCCTACTCATTCCTCAAGAGCCAACTCTTCTATAATATCTTCCCTGACACCTCCCCCACCCTCCGCAGACACCCCATCTCACCCCAAAGTGAGTCCATCCCTCCATCTATGACCCTCAATACAAGCTGCCCAAGTATCCTAATATAACTCTTAGTAAAAGATGTTAACATTGTCTATTAATTTGTTTTTCTTTCTAACCAGAACAGAGGTTCCTAAACTGTGTCCAGGAATGGACTGTAGGGTTTTGGAAATCTACCCCATATTTTACCCATTTGTGGGTGTGTATGTGTGTGCTTCTGAAGAGAAGGTCCACGGATTTCATCAGATTTTCAAAAGGGCTCCAAGAAAGGCCAAGAACCATCACGTTAGGCAGAGCTTCTCCAGGGCAGGGACATGCTTTACTAGTTCCTCTATGTCCTAGTGCCTGGTACAGACAGGAGGTTTTCTGCAGGTGCCTGGGTGATGAGTGGATAACATTTAGGAAAAGGTACCTTCCTTCAAGAGGTTTTATCATCTCTCCCTGTGAAGAAGTTAAAAAGTAATACCAAGTATATAAAATATGGTTATGTGTCAAAGGAGGAGGATAGATATATAAATATTCATTTATTTATTCATTCATCCATCCATTCCTTTATCCATCCATCTGTCTATCCATTCATTCATTTATTCATTCATCCACAATTTACTTTAAGCACCTACAAGGTACTGAACACAGTGCTGGTTGTTCACAGCTCAGGGAAGCAAGCAATCGCTGTGAGCCATCAGTGGTCTCTGATGTAGAGGAAGGTGATGTTGTAAATCAAGGAAGGCTTCATGGAGGAGGTGCTACTTGAAGGAAGCCGAGAGAGATCAATAGGATTCAGAGAAATAGAAGTGAGGCCTGGAAGGGTGTCCTAAGCCGTGTGCGTGCACCCGCGTGCACGGCATGGAGAACACCAGTATGAGCCCATGCCAAGCCAACCAAGTACCTGGAAGAGGGAGAGAAACACATACAAATGGTTCCTGTAGCCCAGAGAGGACTTTTTAAACCTCCAGGAGGTGATGGGGCAGAGAAGCCGGCCCTGTCTGCAGTGAGGTGTGGTGTGTAATTACCAAGCCGGAGCACAGAGCCAAGTGGGTAAAAATACCGACCTGAGCCCAGCTGGGCGCTAAGGAGAAGGAAGATTTCATTAGTGCCGGAGAGGAAGGATGTGCCCGGCTTCCCCGGGGGCTGGAGGGCAGGAGGCTGGCCAGGCGGGAGGCTGACCCGATGGCCCTTTCCTGGTGATTTAGCACCTCTGAGGCTGCTGGCACTAGAGGAAAGTGGGGAGGCGGCATGATCGCATCTGTTGCCTCCACACTTACTCGGAAAGATGGAGGTCGGCTGTCAGAAACAGACAGAAATTCCCCTTGAGAAAGGAAGCCATGCTACAGGAAATCAAGATTGTGCCTTTGCCATCAGAGAAAGAATGAAACCGTCTGGTGGTTGATAGAACGCTTGGCCAGGGCCGACTTGGGGGTGGGAGGGAAGCTGACCTGGGCTAAAGGTCTCATGCAGGACCCAGGGGTAACCGTTCTAATCTCCCTCGGTGCCCTTCAGAGGTCATAGAGCTGCCCCATTCTCTAACCTCGCTCTCTTCCTCTCCCCATCTTTCTTGGCCCCCTTTCTCCTCATGCCACACACACACACACACACACACACACACACACACACACACACACACACACACACACACACACACACACACACACACACACACACACACACACACACACACACACACACACACACACACACACACACACACCCGTAGATGGTGGGCAGTTCTGAGCAGAGTGCTCTAAACGAAACTGTGACATTCTCTGGAGTGGGAATGGTGTGCTCAGAACTGTGCTTGGCTTTAGAGTTTAAAGGTAATAATCACACTCCTCTTCCACGAACCACTTGAGAAATAGATGGAGGCTTCAGATGGGGGTGAAGGTGCCCCCTTTACTGCTGGGAGCTAGATTGGAGAATGGGACTGGGACGTGAAGGCAAAGTGCATGCCCCGCTCATGAAGTGAATTTGGCCACTGGGTCTCAAGCAAAGCAATTGGAGAAGAGGCAGCCTCTGCATATCCCCTTCACCCCAAAGCCCATGTGAGTGGGGCCTGCCCTGGGGTGCCTGCCATATGCAGGGAACCTGAGCCAAGACCTGTGAGCCAGACAGCCACAAGAAAGGGGTGAACAGGGTTTGATGGCTGTTCCCCAATCTTCCAGTAAGATAGTCTCCACCCCTCTCCACCAGAGCAAGAGTGAAGGGGCCGGGAGGGACAACTGTTTCTCTCCAGTATTTTCAGGCCAGGGTTGGCATGTTGGTAGAAGAAATGATTTTTCCTTATCCTTGGTACTTTACAAGCAAGTTCTAATCAATCCTTCCCCAAGTTTCTTTGAGGTAGGTGATCTGCAGTGTCACCCATGAGGACAGTGAGGTACAGAGAGGTTAAGCAAGGAAGCCATGATGGGTAGGGCCAGCATTCCACGCAGCTCCACTGACTCAAGGGCCTGGCCTCCCTTCCCCACAACACATGGTTCCCCAGGGTGATCAACCGCATCAAGCTCTGCTAAGAATTGTTAGAATTGTCTAAGTAGAGTCAACCAGTAAGCTGTGAGAAGTACTGTGTGAGCTTGGTTGAGTTGCTTAGCCTCTCTGTTCATGCTCTTCAACAACAAAATGAAGGAATTCAAAACAATCTGTATTCATGGTTCAAAGACCTCTAGGGTATCCAGAGTTGGATAGGCCATGTCCTTGACCCAGGTGACAATTCTCAATCCTCTTACTCCCCTACTGAAAAAATTTTCCATGGCTACATGTGGGGAGGAGTAGGCAGGGGGACTCATAATGATAAAGGGAATTCTTTTGAGGTGATGAAACAGTTCTGTATCCTGACTGTGTTGGTGGTTACTTGAATCTATTCATGTGATATAATTGCATAGAACTACACACACACACACACACACACACACACACACACACACACACACACACACACACACACACACACACACACACACACACACACATACACACACACACACGCATGCACGCATGTAAAAATGTAAAACTGGAGGAATCTGAGTAAAGTCTGTGGATTGTACCAATATAAATTTCCTGATTTTGATACTGTACTATAGTTATGCAAGATGTTGGAGTCCTTGGATAGTGTTAAGCTGCTACCCGAAACACTGGAAATCTGAGTTCACTCAAAGGCACCTTGGAAGAAAGGCCTGGTGATCTATTTCCAAAAAATCAGCCATTAAAAAAACCCTATGGAGCGCAGTTCTACTCTGACATACATGGGGTCACCATGAGTCAGAGTTGACTGGGAGGCAACTGGTTTTATGCAAGATGTTATCATTGAGGAAACTAGGTGAAATGTACAAGGGCCTCTCTGTACTGTTATTGCAACTTCCTGTGAGTCTACAACTTTTTTAAAATAAAAAGTTTAAAAAACTCTCCTGTGACTTTTCATTGTTGTTTGCATAAAAACCAAGCTCTGAGCCAAGGACCACAGACCCTACACTATCTCGCCTCTTCTCGAACCTTCCCCCTTGCTCCCTGTAGTTCAGCCCCATCCCCCTCCTGTCCGTACCTTACTTCAAGCAGCCTGCTCCTTCTGCAGGGCCTTGGTGCTTGATGTTTCTTTCACCCCAAATTCTCTCACCCTAAATCCTGCATATGACTAACTCCACCCTGTCATTCAAATTTCAGAATAAATCTCCCTTTCCCAGAGAGGCCTTCTTTCTCAGGCTGACCCCTTCAGCTCCATCACAGGCAGTCTTTTTGTGGTCTTTACAGTGCCTGCCATCATCAGACGTGATCTTATTTGTTTCCTCGTCTATGCTGTCTATACTGACTTCCCCTCTGTGTGAGAATGGGAGCTCCAAAGAGCAGGCAAAAATGCCCATCTTGGCCGCTGGTGTATCCAGATACCTGGAACAGGACTGGGCATGTGTAGGTGCACAAGGGTTATTTATTAATAGTAGATGAATGGATGGATGGATGCAAAGAGTTACCTAGTACAGAGGTTTTCAGCCAGGACTCATACTATTTATTGTTTAAATGCATGTACCCACTTCCCTGATTTGCTGAAGTCCCTAGACTACCCTCCTGGTCGCCAACTCCCACGTCTCCATGCAGTTCATGGCACCAGTGTCCTTCTTTCCTCCTAGCTGTTAACCTATCAAATCAGGTTCACATCATAATATCAGTCATTTACACCTTAGTCTGAATTCTATAGCAGTGCCAACTTCCTCCAGATATTTGTAGTTTACACTTTATTTGTTATTACTTCATCTTGAGGGAATTCCGGTAAAGGAGAGAAAGATACATTTGAGATCAGAGACATCTTCCTGTGTCCATGGTGTTATGCCTCACAAGAAGCCACCTACTCCACCCAGTCGAAAAAAACTCTTGGCATTTAAAATATAATAGACCCTTTTTAGAGCCCTGAGTTCCAGTCCCAGCTCGGTTGCTCTCTCCCCATGTGACCCTGAGCAAAGCTGTTTCCCTCCCTGGGCTTCAGTGTAAATCTTTGTCTCTCCTTGGGCCATCTGTAAAATGAGGGACCCAGCTATATGGTGTAGAAGTTCCTTCTAGCTTTCAACAGTCCAGCTCCTTGTTATCTGGGGATAATCCCTCTGAGTTACGTGTATGACATTACAGTAAGAATCAGCCCTGGGTGCAGATGAAGTCCTTTAGCCCTTGGCAGAAAGTTTCTGTTTATTGGTCTGTATACCCTACAAACTGTGAGCTCCCCCTCCCATGTGGGTGCCTAGTTTGGAATGTTCAAGGCTTTGTGTGGCTCTGGCAGCCTGCACGAAAGATTCTCAGGTGAGGCATTCCATTCCCTGCTCCTCCGAGTGTCAAAGAAGAGGACTCCCTGGGTGATGCAAATGGTTGATGCAAATGGTTAATGCTCTCAGGTGCTAACCAAAAGCTTGGTGGTTCCAGTCTACCCACAGTTACCTCAGAAGAAAGGCCTGGCAATCTACTTCCTAAAAATCACACATTGAAAAACCCTATGGAGCACAGTTCTACTCTGATACACATGGAGTTGCCGTGAGTCTGAACTCTCCATGGCAACTGGTACTGGTAAATGCTCTTCCGTTTAGGCAACAGACATTACAGAGACATTAGGAGGTACTTCTTAGCCCTGGGCATGGTAAGATGCTGGAATGAGTTGCAAACAGAAGCTGGGAAAGTTCCCTTTCTAGAGACCGTTAGGAAGATCCTTACTCCTGGATGACTCAGTTGCTCTCTTCAATTGTGTGCCACAGGTTTATGGAATTAAGTCACCCACGATGGCTGGACCTGCTTTCTCCAAAGCCCTTCCAGACATAGGTTTGGGAAATCCATAACTGGGGTTAGTGATGCATCGTCGCCCCGCCCACTGGGACACTGCATTCAGAGTGAAAGCGACTGTGGCAGTGAAATATACTTGGAAGCTGGTTAAAGAGGAGGTCCCTGAATGAAGTCCTGTACTAAGAGCAGTGTTTGGCTGACAAATTGCGATTCATCTTTCAAGACCCAGCTCACGCCTCTTCTCTTTTGAAAAGTTTTGTCTGATCCTTCCATCGCCCCTCTTTCTCTCAGGCTGGATTAGATCTCTGTTCTCTGAGCTGCACTGGCCCCTGCGCTGAAGTTCTGCCACAGGCCTTATCACCACCTTAGTGCCCTATTGCTGTCACAGAAATGCTACAAGTTGGTGGCTTTAAAGAACAGAAATTTATTTTCTCCCAGTTCAGGAGGCTAGAAGTCCAAATTCAGGGCACCAGCGATACGCAAAGGCTCTCTCTCCATCGGCTCTGGGGGAAAATCCTTGTTTCAGCTTCTGTAGCCACGGCATTCCTTCCCTGGACACCTTCATGTAGCATCTGTCTCCCCCCACCCCCTTTGTGCCTCCTTGTCTCTGTGTCTATCCTGCTCCTTTTAACTCAGAAGCGATTTAGATTTAGGACGCGCCCTACACTGATATGGCCTCCTTAATGCAACAAAAGGAGCTCTGGTGGCACAGTAGTTAAGTGATACAGCTGCTAATCCAAAGGTCAGCAGTTCGAATCCACCAGCAGCTCCTTGGAAACCCTGTGGGGCAGTTCTACTCTGTCCTATAGGGTGGCTATGGGTCAGAATCGACTCAAGGGCAATGGTATTTTTTTTGTTTTGTTTTGTTTTGTTTTGTTGTTTTTAACGTTAACAAAGAAAACCCCATTCCCAAACGGGATTACATCCACAAAAATACAGGTTAGGATTCCAATACATAGTCTAGGGGGACACAATTCAATCCAGAACAACCCCTGTCCTCAAGTAGTTTATACGTCACTCCTTCCCTACAGGACTGTGAGCTTCCTGAGGGCGAGGGCCACGCCCACTTCTCCTCTGCTTCCCAGGTGCCATCACAGGACAGGTGGGGCAGAGCAGGTGCTCAGTGGATACTGTATGATTTGTTGGAGGGATGGAGGGAGTGATTGGGAGCTCATACATCACAGAAGGCAGATACTGGGGACTGGCTACGTGGGAGCCAGGCAAGGACCCCTGGTCTGAGGTCTGCAGCCTTCCTCCGACTCCTCCAACTTGTTAGCCTTGATTCCTAGCAAACTGCACCAAGTCCTCATCGCACACCAGGCACTCTGCTCATCTGCATAGCATCCTCCATCCAGAACGGCCCTGAGCTGTGGGCACGAATACCAATGCACCATGCAAATACCAGCCCAGAGAAAGCAAGCCCTGGACTGTCAATTAGCTCACCCCAGCACTAGCTAGTTTGCCCAACCCCCTCGCAACTGCGGGCCAGTCCAGCTCAGGAAGGGACAGCAGAAACAAATCGTCTTGGAGAGCCACTGTTGTCAGGCACTGTCTTATGGCATTCCGGTAAGGGAGCCTCCAGGGAGGGTGAGTGGAGGAGTGGGCCAGCCTGGCCTGTCAGGAAGGGGGCTCCCAGGGCACTCCTGGGATGAAGGACCATGTCCCGAACACCCCATCTGTACCCCACCACCTGCATGCATGCATCCTTTAAGCCAAGACAAAGGTTCTTCGCAGCCAATCATCCTGGGAGGGAGGAGGAGTGGAAGGGTCCCCATCACCCACCTCTTCTTCCTGATGCTGCTATATATTTCTTCCCACCTTTTGCCTTTCCTTCCCTGATCCTCCCCCATTTCTTTCCTTAGTGGTTAATAAGATGGGCTTTGAAGACCCACAGAGCTGGGTTCAAATCCTGACTCTACAATCCACTCTAGCTTTGTGGCCTTGGGCAAATTACATCACCTCTCTGAACCTCAGTTTGCTCATCTGCAAAATGGGCTGTAAAAAGAGACGTTTCAATCGTAAAAAGAGAAGTTTCAACCGTTGAGTCATTGTAAGAACATTTTATAAGTAAGTAAGAATTTTAGGCAACTTACTCTGGTGTGCCAGAAATGTCACTTTTCTTATTTTTTAAATTGCCAGACTTAATTTCTCTTCCAAGCCCCCATTCCTCTTGGTGGCAGAAATGAAGTCTCAGTCAACTCAGGACTCCCCCATCCCCAGCGTTGCCTGGACATTCTCTGGGGGGCTTATGAAATGTCAAGATATGGGTGGGCTTGACATCTGGTGGGCAGTCTGCAGGCAGGCAGCCACCAAGATGATCCTGTTGTTGAGCATTCTGTGGTCATTGGGCCATACTGGTCACAGCTGGGTCCTTCTAGCCTGCACCCAAAGTTTGCTGGCTCTCTGGGTCCTTCTGGGCTAACTTCCAGGCCCCTCTTGGGTATAGGGAAAAGATTCTTTTAGAAGAGAGTGGTCAGGAGCTCCCTGCCTAGAAAAGACACACAGGCTTTGCAACGCTCCTACCACATCTAGGGCTTGGTGGGACTCGGGGAGGGGGGACTCTGGGGTTTATCCACTCTCTCAGGCTCTACCTGGGAAAGGGACACACGTCTTACCTCCCGGATTCCACCAAAGTCTAGGATTTCAGTGCTGAGCAGATCACCATGCCCTCAGGCTCTGTCTGTGGTGGGTCAGGAACAGACTCCTGCCCTACTGTCTGAGGACTTGGGAGACAAGGGGCTGGAATCAATCCCACGTTCTTCCAGGCTTTGTAGCTTATGTAAGATCCTTTGTAAGTCAACATCTGAGAAGGTGACCCTATTGCTTCCATGCCATTCTCACCTCAGGCAGTGAACGCCACAAAATGCCTTAGAATTTGGGGCAGGGTATGTGGTGGCAGGAAGTAACAGAGAAGAAACCTCCAGGATATCTTGTAGTGTTACACTGCCTTGTTCTGCAGGCCCTGTCCCAGAGCCAGCCCTCAGATTGATGGCAACCTTGACTCTTTCTGTGCCCCTTTCCCACCTCCCTCCCTACCCCGTTTTGTTCCCCCTTCAGATTCCAATTGTGCAGCAGCAGCAGCAAGGTGCTGGAAGCTGGGAGCCAGCGCTGACAGGTTCAGTGGGCCGTGCAGGCCAGGGGCATGCTCATCTCTGCAATTATTACTAATCATTACGCGGCATGGTTACCACTCCCTCCTCCCTCCCTGCTCACTTCCTTGAGGGTCTTCAGACTGTGGAAGTCATGGAGGGAAAACAGACCCTGTGTGCAGCCCCCAGGCACTGAGGTTGTGGGTAGGAGCAGCACCTGCCACTCAGAGCGTCCTGAACTCTGTGCCCCTCCCCTTTGCATCTGTCCCTGACTCCAAGAAGACACAGCATACCTTTAGGCCCCAGTGGATTGCTATCTCCCTAGAAGAAATAGCACCGGAAGGAGTAAGTTGTAACAACAGCAGGAGGACCAGAGGCTCTGGAGTCAGACTTCCTGTGGTCAAATCCAGCTCCACTGCTTGCTGGTAACTTTGGGCGGGTCACTTAACCTCTTTCTGCCTTGATTGCCTCACATATAAAATGGGGCTATGGAAAAGAATTGACTGAGACCAGGCATGTGGCTGGCAAGTAGGAAGAATTCAGAAAGCAATGGCTTCCATTGTTACTGTAATTATTATATAACCTAAGGAGAATGAAGGAGGAGGTGAACAGACTCCCAGACGTTCACCCAAGGAGATTCCAGATCTACATTTTGCATACATTTTTTAGAAAGACAAGAAATTCTGCACATAGTTCATGTCTCCATTGCCCCAGCATTTCAGCTTGGCCTGTCCACTCTGAAACACACAGCTATAGCCCAGAAAAGTAATAGCTCAGGGCCACCCCTGCCCCACCTCAGCCCTGCTCTGCCCCTGATTCTCACCTCTGCTCCCTCCAACCCCTATCCCTTTTTCTGCCCAGTTAGTCTCTGGGTGGTGCAAACAGTTAAAGCACTCAGCTGCTAACCAAAAGATTGGTGGTTCCATTTTACCCAGAGGTGCCTCAGAAGAAAGACCTGGTGATCTACTTCTAAAAAATCGGCCCCAGAAAGCCCTATGGAGAACAGTTCTACCCTGATACACATGGGGTCGCTGTGAGTCTGAATCAACTCAGTGGCAACTGGTTTGGGTTTTTTTTTTTTTTTTTCCCCCCTAACCTTGATTTCCTGGCCCTACCTTTCCCCTAACCTTTGTTCTCCTAACCTGACCTAGGCCCCTGACCTTACTGAGTCCCAACTTTTGTTTCTCCCCAGGATTTTGGAAAGGGCTGGCCAAACTGGCCATAGTCAGGGCTGGGTTTCCTCATGTACAGAGCTACAGAAGCAATTCTGGCAGTTTCTCTGTGAAGCCTGGGGTGTCAATAGTGAGTTTTTAATCTGCCTTTTGCCCCTTAGACTATAAACACCCCAAGCCAGTGATCATAAACCTCAGCAATCCCAGATACCAGCTCAGGGTGTGATAAACAGAAGGCACTGGCTAAACGCACTCACTAAATTATGAGTCAATGAATGAGTGAATGAAGATTAATAGTGATGATAATGACGATGGGCACATTTCACTGAGACTTGCAATGTGGCAGGTACTACACTAAAGCACTCACAGGCTTCTCGTGTAATCCTCAAACAGCCCTGAGAAATAGGCATGGTGGTTATCCCCATTTTGCAGATGTAGAAACTGAGGCTCAGAGAAGTTAAGGCCACACAGCTAAAACATGAATGGATCAAATCCTTTACTCTTACCTGCTCTCCTTAGGATAGTTTCTTAACCAGCTATCCATAGATGGGCTTCAGTGGGGAGAGTTTTGAACTCATATAAAATTTTATACAGATTGGGAGTGTGTGAGTTTACATGCATGATTATTTGGGAGAAGAGAGTCCACGGGTTTCATCTGATAGTTAAAGATTTGTTTTGAACAGATTTGAATCCATCCATCTATCCACCCTTCCTCCTTTCATCCGTACATCCATCTAGCCCCAGGGTCCACTCATTCAATATTCATGATGTACCCAGCTGG
Organism: Dugong dugon; assembly: GCA_030035585.1. NCBI lineage: Eukaryota > Metazoa > Chordata > Mammalia > Sirenia > Dugongidae > Dugong > Dugong dugon. The sequence continues at coordinate 161,420,330 of CM057460.1, read as the reverse complement.
GGCCTGGCACAGTGCTGGCACCCATCACTCCTCTGGCCCCCACGACACAGAGCATTACTTCCGATAAGGAGCGCTGAGATGCTGTGGCAGGTCCGCCCTCAGCCCCCGCCCCCCACCTTCATTCCTCCAGGAGCTGGGTAGCTCAGAAGGGCTTTGCTGCCAGAATCTTCTGCATGGGAGGCCGCACTCTGTCTGAACTTGTCTCAGCCACTGGTAGAGCTTGTTCCCACGCTGAAGAATGAAGCGGGGACCCTTGGGGCAGTGCAGCCACCAGAACATGAAGGACAGCGCCTGTGTCCTGGCTCCTGCTTTGTCTCTCCCCTGCAGCCCACATCTGGGGTATGGTTAACCTGGACAGAGGCCATGTGTAAGGAGGAGGCTTGGAGTGGGTTCCCAACACCAAGTCCTTTACCAAAGGTCTTCCTTCGTCCTGCGGAGATGGAGAAGAGGGTGCGTACGAAGGAGACAGGCAGGGTAAACCAAGGAATGGAGTTCACATTTGTCTGAGCCGGGACTGTGTACCAGCCAGTAACTTGCCCAACATCACAAAACAAAACCAGGATTTGAAGCCCCGTCTCCCTGACTCACAAGTTTTATAGACATCCCTGCCCTCTGAAGATCAATATGTACTTGTGACATCACTTCATAGTTTGCGGAAGGTTATTCTAGCCAGCTTCTCTGAACACCCTGCACCCCAAACACATCAGCTCCTGTTTCCTTCCCAGTCTGGCCATAGTTTATAGTTATGAGATGATTTGATTGTCTTCAGCCCTAGACTGTCAGCTTCCTGAGGACGGGGACTCTTGCCTCTTCTTGCTCATTATTGAGCCACATGTTGAGAATAGAATAGTGCCTGGCAGGCTATTGTTGTTAGCTGCTGTTGAGTTGACCCCAACACATGGCAACCTATGCAAAATTGAAATGCTGCCTGGTCCTGTGCCATCCTCATGATTTGTTGTGAATTGGATCACTGTGATCCATAAGTTTTTTGTTAGCTGATTTTTGGACATAGATTGCCAGGCCTTTCTTCCTAGTCCTTTTAGTCTGGAAGTTCTACTGAAACTTGTTCATAGCAACATCATAGCAACACACAAGCCTCCAATGACAGACTGATAGTGACTGTGCATGAGATGCATTGGCCAGGGATCAAACTCACAGCTCCTTTACGGAAGGTGAGAATTCTACCGCTGAACCAACACTGCCCTCGCCAGCGAGACGGTGCTTAATATTTGTTGAATAAATAACTAAATGGACCCAAGAGCAAGTAACAATAAAAGACATTTGCAGGATGCTTTACAGAGTGACAATGCATGTTCCTTGTACTTTATCTCACCCAATCCTCACAGCAATCCCATGAAGTAAGTGGTCGTGTTCCGTGTTTCACAGGTGAGGAAGCTGAAGCCCAGGTGCACATTTAGCATACGAGGAGGATACTTGAACCCGGGGCGAAATGATGACACCCTTCCCCTGCACTGAATTATCTCAGTTGGAGTATCTGTGGAACCCTTAAGATGTTCTGGGCCAGGCTGAGACTTGGGGCTGGGAGGGGGTATGCAAAGCAGAAGCTCAGCCTTTGCTTTCTGAAAGCTCATAGTCTATTTGAGGAGGCCAGACTTATGCATGCAGAACATTTGGGAAATGGTACAAGACAGCAGCAAGCAGAGTGCTGAATTGCACATAATCAGGTGCCAACTACATTCCCTTCCTTAACTAATCTGAGTCTTTTAATACCAGATGGAGACCCTGAGAATAGATTTTTGATAAAGCAGAGGAAGAGCAAAGACGGAAGCTAAGAGGAATGAGCTGTGGCTTACTCACTTTTATATCCCTCTAGCCAAGTACGATGCCTGGCCCACAGCAAGAGTAATAGTAGCGGCTCATCCTCAATAACGAGCCACACTATGTTCAAGGCATCCTACTAAGTGCCTTACACACATTGTCTCATCAAAGCCTCACAGCAACACTATGAGACAGGTACTTGTATAATCCACAAGAAGATGAAAGTAGGGTTCAGAGAAAGCACTCATCATGCCCAAAGTCACAGCTAATAAGTGCCAAAATTGGGATTGAAACCCAGTTCTAGCAGACCCCCAAATCCATGCTCTTAATCAGACACTGTGCTGCCTCTGCAGGTGGTGGGAACTCAGTGAACCTATATTGTCCAGAAGGATGGGAGGAAACACAGCTGAGGGACCAGTGATAGGAAGGTAGGAGAGGAGGAAGGGAGGGAGGGAAAAAGGGATGGAGGAAGGAAGGAAGAGAGAAATTAAGAAATTGAAAGAGAGAGAGAAAAAAAAGCATGGCTTGCATGTTACATAAACACAAACAAGCACATGCTCACTTTAACAGAAGCCCCGCTGGTCTCTGACAGGCTCACCCCCTTCCTCCCTGGATGATCTCAGCGGGGTGCAATGAGGAGTCTTCCACAGATGCTCATGTCAAAGGGAAGTTCTTGCCTCCAGAGACTTATGAGGCCATGCCTTGGGCTAGGGGGTGGGTGAGGGAAGAGCGGAGCCAGAGATGGTGTCTGAGCTATTCACCTTCCAGAGGAGACAGAGTCACAGCCATAGAAGCCCGGATTGGATAAGGGCTGACAAGGTCCCCTTAGCAGGTACACCCTGTCAGGATAGCAGGACAAAGGGCCCCTGAAGTCAGGGTGACTGACCCTCCAGAGTCCAGAGGCACTCCCTCAGAGCACTCTCTCTCCCTGTCTTCCCACAGGGTTCTCTGCTCTCTGTTGCAAGTTCCCAAGAGGCAGCGAGGGAGTCTCTGTCATCCTTCTCTCTTGTACCTCACACTTACTGTTCATTCTGACTTACAGCGTTCTTGGTGAGCATCTCATGAGCAACGTTGGGCTCTATCATGTAAGTGTGATAGAGTTTGTATGTGTGTTTCTCTATTTATCTGCAGATAGTAGCTAACTCATAGGGTGTCATCAGGAATAAATGAGCCATTGTGCACGCAAATATCTGGTACATGGTAGATGCTCAATAAATACTTGTTGAATGAATGAACGAATCTTCACTTGGGAGACTGTTTCCATCAAAGGGCAAAGATAATCTGATAATCCTCAGTTTTTATTTACTAACTGGGTCACTGAGCAAAGAAATTAATGCATTTGTTTATTCACTCATTTATCATAGATTGACTAAACTCTTGCCAGAAACCAGGGGTTAAGCAAACCAGTTGCTGCTGAGTCAGCCGCAACCCATGGGGAACCCACGTGTGTCAGAAGTAGAACTACACTACATAGGGTTTTCCATGACTGATTTTTCAGAAGCAGATCACAAGGCCTTTCTTCCACTGCATCTCTAAATGGACCTGAACCTCCAAACTTTCAGTTAGCAGCCGAGCGCATTAGCCATTTGCACTACCCAGGTGCATCTAGGAGTTTTAAGCAGTCATGGGTAAAGAGCTAAATCAGTAGTGGTCGCTACCCTTTAGAAACTCACAGTTCGGAGGGAGACACAGACAAGGAAAGGGACAATGAGAACCAAGATAGTGAGTACTCTGATGAAAAAGGAAGATCAGGTGCCATGGGACCCTCCAGGGGGGCACCAACCGAGGCCAGGGAGGGGTTCCTGGGGGAGGTGGCACCTGAAGTCCATCTTTAAAGATAAGCATCAGGTCTCCAGATAAAGAAAGTGATGAGAGATATCCTAGGCAGAGGTAACAGCCCATGCAAAGACCCGGAAGCACAGTCACAGAGGACACTTTTGGGGAATAGTGAGGGGTTCTGTGTGGCTGGCGCTGTCAAGGGAGCACCAGGGAAAAAAGGAGAAAGGTTGATGGAGCCAGCCCACGAAAGGGTCTTCTGAGTCAAGCTCAGCAGTTTGGACTTTGCCTTGGTGACTTCACTTTATGCCCACTGCCCAGTGGCAGCCAGTCGTGAGTGCATCCACAGGCACTTGGCTATTTCTGATCTAAGAAATGGAGCAATTCGTCTAGATGCAGTTTGGTCGGAGGGTTATGCAGAGGAGAGAAGGCCAGAATGGCATTCCAGCTTTCTGTAAACTCTCAAGTGCTGTCCTGGTCACCGTTACTTGGGTAGCATGGCGATTAGAGAGCTCTGGGGGTGAAGTGGCTTGGGGCTCCTCCAGTGAAGTTCCCGAGAAGTTGGCAAAGACACTTAGGAGCTGCACCATCCTCTCCCCAGTAAAGATCCCTCTTGTGTTCCTTGAGTCCTGGACTCATTGGCTCTGAAAACCCCTATCCTAGTGGGTCCTCTCCTGACCTGGGCTCAAGCCCTTACCTACCTTGTTCCCCAGCAGTGAGGGCAGGAATGAGGTGAGGGCAGCCCCAACTGGCCTTGCTTCATCACGTTTGTTCTCAGGCCTCATGGACATAGACAAGCCCTTAGGTGGCAGGTAGGAGAGCTGAGGCTTTGAAGCTGCTGGGCCCCAGAGCAGATCTCTCTAGCTCAACAGGATCCTCAGGAGGTGACGAAAGAGTCCTGGACTCTGCATTTTAATCCCACATCCTAGCAGAGTAATTTCAGGCAAATTTCTTATGCTTTCTAAGCCTCAATTTCACTCTGTGGTGATGATCTGCTTGACTTACCAGCTTGGTGGGTATCACGTGGCGTGATGTGGTCCTATAGCAATGGGCCATGCAAATGAAAGGGGTGGATGTTAGTAAGCACATCTTTGCTGTTGCACTAAATAGGACATGGGTTGGAATTTGAGAAAGCATTAAGTGCTGTATGGGTGAAGAAAATCTATTCTGTGTTTGGTCAAGTCATAGGCCACCTGCATCCCTGAAGGGGCAGCCAGTGGGCTGGAATGAGGGGAAGCAGCTCCTGAGGGGCCCTGTATCCTTGGACTCCGACTGCACACCTGTGCAGCTTTGCGCCAGTGTGAATATGGGAGACTGTGATGCTGTTTTGCATTGACTGTGTGTGCATCCGTGTGCCGGTGTATTTGTGTGCCTATGTCTTGTGGGGGGTTGCATGGAGTGCACCTGTGGGTGTATTGTGGCCCTATGGGTCTGTATGTGTGTACAACAGCAATGTCTGTGGGACTTCGTATGTGTGGGCTTGAGGGACCTGAGGCCATATGTTTGTGGGACTGTGTGTGCGCGCGTGTGTTTACAAGACCTTATGTTGGGGGACTATGTGAACTGTAACCACAGCGTGTATCCGTGTGGTGGAAAGGCAGTGACTGGGCAAGGGTTCGGCAGCAGCTTGGGCAATGGACTCTCGGTGCCAATCAAAGAGGGTCTCAGTGGGAATGGAGGTGGCTCAGGTTTGGGTGAGGCGTAGCTCCTCGGCATTTCAGCACCACAAGGAGCTAGTCAGAGCACACAGGAGGGAGCTGAGACTTGGCCTTTCACAGGAGAAATCAGAGACGGGATTGGAGGCTCTGTGTGATATTGAGGGAACCTCTGCCCTGACTTAGAGTGAGAACTCACAGGTGGGAGACTGACTTCAAAATTCAGCCATTCTCTTCTCAGACCTCACTTATCAACTGCCCCATAGCCAAAGCAGTTGCTGTTGAGTCAGTTCTGACTCATGGCGCCCCCATGTGTGTCAGAGTCGAACTGTGCTCCATAGGGTTTTCAGTGGCTGATTTTTCAGAAGTAAGTCACCAGGACTTTCTCCCAAAGAGCCTCTGAGTGGACTTGAACCTCCAACCTTTTGGTTAGCAGCTGAGTGTGTTAACCTCTGCACCACCCAGGGTCTCCTACCTGCCCCATAATGATCGCTAACAAATTCGTGGGGAGGTAGGGGAGAAAGCGGAGAAAGACGAAGGAGGAAGAAAGGGAGGGAGGGATCAATAGAAGGAGGAACGAAAGAAAGAAGGAAGGGAGGTAGGGATGGTGGAAGGAAAGAAAACAGGAAGGAGAAAAAAGAGGAAGCAAGAACCCAGAGGGGTCCTGAGGGCTCCTTCCCCCTCCCCCCTGCCTTGTCACTGGAAAGTGGGCCCTGGTGTGGAGGGTCTTGCAGGCCCCTAGAGGCCCCTAGAGACCCTGCAAAACAGGAGGGCGCCCCCTCCCATTACAACTCAAAAAAAAAAAAAAGAAAAAGAAAACGCATCGCCATCCAGCCACTCACAGCAACCCCAGAGGACAGAGTAGAACTTCCCCATAGAGTTTCCAGGGAGCCCCTGGTGGATTCAAACTGCCAACCTTTTGGTTAGCAGCCACTACGCTACCAGGCTTTCCATCACAACCCAGTTGGGTATATTTCTTCATCCCTTCCTGGGCGGGGCCGACTTGTTCCCCACCCCATGAATTCAGACAGTGAGTGAAATAAGATTTCCCTAGAAGCAAATGAAATCACAATGCATCACACACAGGGACACACACACAGACACACACACACACACACACACACACACACACACACACACACACACCCCATCTTCTCACTCAGAGGCAATCTACTCCCCCCCCCCAGCCCCACCCATCGGCCAGGTGCCTAGCCCCGGGTCGTCTGCAGGGAATGCATCATCCCAGGTGCCGCGCACACATGTCCCCGGGCACGTGCGGGGGCAGGGGCGCGGGCCGCGGGGCCGTACCAGCCGGCCCTTGTGGAGCCCTGCCCCCGCCCTTCCCGCGGTTCCCCGGCGGCCCCTCTCCCTCCGCTCCCCCTTTCACCCCGAGCGCAGGCCGGCGGGCGCGCGGCGGCTCCCGCTCCAGCGAGTCCCAGGCGCTGTTCATTCATGATTGGTACTCGGCGCCCAGAGAGCCAGCGAGAGCGCCGGGAGCGGAGCTCAGCGGGCGGCAGGAGGGGCGGGCAGAGGCTCCCGCACCGCGCGGCGCCGGCTCCGGAGCCTCGGCCGGGCGAGCGCGCCGGCCCCGAATCTAGCGCTAGGCAGGCTTTCTAGGCAGGCTTTCGGGGCACAGTGCTCCAGCCGTTGCAAGGGAAGCGACCGGCCCCGTTCCTGCGCCGGGAGCGGTGGCCCTGTGAGTCAGTGCATGTGCGGGACTGAAGAGGAAAAGCAAGCCTCCGGCTCCCAGCCCCACGCTCGCTGAATACCAAGCTACGGGGGAGCTGCCTGCCGCCCTGGGTTGTTTTTTTTTCTCTCTCTCTTCCAATTCGGAGTAGACAATCCACATTGATTTATTTCCAAAGAAGGGGAGGGACAGGGCTCGGGGTCCCAATTCGCACGCAAGTCTTCGCTGCCATGGGGGCCGTCATGGGCACCTTCTCGTCTCTGCAAACCAAACAAAGGCGACCCTCTAAAGGTAAGCCACCTCCTCTTTCCTTTTGTTCCTCTGGCTGGGTTTGGGGATGCTGGGTGCTGAGGTGGGGTGTCCCACCTGCCTCCCCTGGTCACCTCTGGTCTCCATGAGGAGCTAGGCAGGTTCCTCAGACCAAAGAATAAGGACTTAATGAGAGGTTTGATGTGGACACCCATGGACCCCCAGAGGAGGGAGCTAGAGTGAGTGCTGGCCCCCGAGACCATGGACCCCTCTAGGGCACCAAGTGCCAGGACCCTCCTTCTGGAGAAATCTCCAGGAGCAAGGAGGAAGAGGCTAATTCACAGGTGGGGGAACTGGATTCCCAGGGTGGAAATATTGGAAAGCTCTTCCCTTTCCTGTGTCGCCTGGCATTTTGCACTATGGGCACCCAGCGAGGGTGCTCACCCACTCCCGCACCTCCTCCCCAGAGGCAATACCAGACGTAGACCTGGGAGTCCCAGCAGTGGGGAGAGAATGCTCTGTCTGCCCATCCCAGTAAACCTCTGCAAGCCAAAAGGAGTCAGCTGCGGCCAGGGTCATAAAACTCCCAGGGCTCGGATCTTGGAGGCTCAGGAAGTCATTAGGAGTGACAGCGTCACCTAAGAGTGCTGCTATGCTCTGGGAACCACGGGGAGTTGAAAGCATCATCAAAGTGTATCTGAGGGGTGAGCTTCCATCCAGGATTAAAAAGCATAATGTCCTGGAGTCACTCATTGCTGGATCCATAGCTGCCTTTCCCCAGCTGAGGTGTGCCCCATCTCACCAGTGGGAAAGTTGGCAAATGGGTCCATGTGAAGTTGGGTCAAACACGTGTTGGACCACTGGGGACTGTGAAGGCCTCCTAACCAGCAGTTAGAAAGTTGACTGTTGTGAGAAAGACACTGAAAGCAGTCAGGAAAAGGAAGATGATGGTTTTGTTTTATTTCTAATGTTCAAATGCCACTGTGAGTGGTAGAGGCTTTTAAGTAACCTGACACTTAAGCCTGCAAGTACTGCTATTGGAAGCCTGGTTCTGGTTACAGGTGAGGGTTATAGCCCCCACTCCTCATGGTGGCTAATGATTAGAACTGTATCAGGATAATGGTGGCGCCCAGGGTGCACAGTGAATCTGCTTAGAGCTTGGTTGATCTTGCCTGACTTATTAGAGAAGTCTGCACCTCAGAGCTAGCTCCCCATGAGTAACCTGTCTTCTGGGGTGCCAGGAAGAAGGGCTCAGAATTCTAGCCCAAACCCCAGAGATGTCAGACTGGCTGAGCACCAAGTGGGGAGATCTCTGGGTGAATATCTTAGTTGGTGAAGCTGGGTTGGCATTTACAGCCAAGAACACAGGGAGAGGCTTCAGCCCCTGTGCCCAGCTGAGTTAGACCTGCTTTTAGCAGGGAAGGGGCTGCTTGCCGATTGACTAGTCCTGGGCAGGACAGGTCTGCAAGCCTTGGGCCAGGACCTTGACGTTTAGAGCCTGGCCTCTCACAGATCCTTAGATACTGCTTGGCTGGGAATAATATTCAGCACTAAATCTAGGTCTCCACCTGGCTCTGTCTAGCATGAGATCCCAGAGGCCAGGGGACTGTGGGGGCAGGAAACTCAGGGGTTTCTTTTAAAATGTTTCCAGTGCCTGTTGCTCTCCTGGAACCACCTGGGGGGAAGCTAAGTGTCACAGAAAGAGCTGGGGCTCTGGAGTCCAGTGGAGTCTGGGAATGAATCCCGGCTCCACCCCTGCCTTTCTGTGTAATTTTAGGCAAGTCCCTTCACCTCTCTGAGCCTCAGTTTTCTTCTCCATAAACAGGATGAGAATACCACCCCCAGGAGGGAAGTTAGGTGTGCAGGAAGTGGAGGGGAGGGAGAACCCATCTCATGCCCCATGTCGTCTACAGCCCCCAGGAAGCCAGAGGAGGTTGTTATAAGGATGTTAGGTCTTTAACATCCTTAAGGATGTTAGAAGGTTGTTACAAGGATGAAGGATAGGTGTGGAGCTCCTAGCTCAGGACTGGGCACAGAGAAAGGGCTCAGCAAGTATCACTGCCTATTATTCCTTTGGATCCCTGGTGGCGCGGTGGTTAAGAGCTCGACAGTTCAAATCCGCCAGCCACTCCTTGGAAACCCTATGGGGAAGTTCTCCTCTATCCTACATTGCCACTGTGAGTCAGAGTCGATTCTGTGGCAACAGGTTTATTATTCCTTTACTTACACAAAACTCAGGTTACCCTGGGTGCTTTCCCGCAGGATACCCTGAGGCCAAAGCTCTTTGTTTTTCTCTCCAGGATTCTAGGAAAGAGAAGGAGGGGCAGCAGCATCCAGTGAGCCATCATGCGTGCCAGGCACAGTGCTGGGTGCTTTGTCTGTGCTCCGCCATTTAGCCCTCACAACAGTGCTCACTAGAGGCTCAGCACTTCCAGCCTGTTGGGTGGGTCCCCATGATGAGCTGCAGAAGCTCTGAGCAGCCAGTCCCTTCTGCAGAGAGCCTTTTGACACCAGCTTGAATGGTCCAGGGTCCAGCTGTATACATTCCCCAGACATTTGTCTCTGAAGCAGAGTCTTGTCTCACCGTCTTGCTTGGAGGAATGCTAATCAGCAAAGACCCTTCCTGCCAAGGGAGACCCAAAACCAAACCAAACTCATTGCCATCAAGTCACGTCCGACTCATAGCGACCCTGGCTTGGGAGACTAGTGGTCAGGGATACGTTCCTGGCCAGGTCACTTTCCCTCCCGTGGCCTCAGTTTCTCCTTTGTAAAGGAGAGCCACCTGGCTCTCCAATTCTGTGACTTTTTTTTTTTTTTTTTTTTTATTGTTGATACTCTTACCAAAGCTGCTCCTGTGATCTCTGAGACCTCAGGCTCAGGTCTAACTAGAACCAGTTAGAAGAGAGTGGTCAGGATTGTCAACTCAGACATCCATCTACCTGCTGGGTTCAAATCCAGGCTCTCCCACTTCCTAGCTCTATGACTAAGCCTTGTTTCCCTCAACTATGAAACAGGAACAGGAACAGTTACCATCTTAAAAGAGCCCTTGTGTTGTGTGCATTTCAGGGATAATGCAAGTCAAATGCTTAGCACAGGCTCTGCTACGTAGTAAGTGGTCAGCAAATTTTCACTGCTATTAGATTTATGGCTCTATTGTTGGGGGCTTCCAAATGCCTAGAGTAAAGCCATCCTGGAAGTAGCCAGTGCCTCTGCGAGGGCTGACAGCTCACTTCTGGAATCTTCTCCAGCCTTGTCTTGGTAACTAGGACCACAGATGCTTGTCCTGTTGCTGCAGCCCCCACTGGCCTGTGCTCTCTGGCTGATGCTGAAAACATCTTAGCCTGCTCAACTAATACCCTGAATGCTTCAAAAATACAAATTGCAAGCAAGTCTATGTTTTTTTAAATATGGGGGGAAATCTGCTATTAGTGACGAGAGGGGAACACACTGAGCCCAGCCTGGGGGTTCAGGGATAGCTTCCTAAAGGCAGCAGAAACCTAAGTTAATTTTAGAGCTGTATTGCTGAATAAAAACATTCAGATTCATTTTCTGTCTTTCTCTCTGTTTGAGATCTTTGTTTTTAATTAAGAATTAGAAAAGCCCAGTTTGGGGATTCAACTTCTACTTCCCAGTCCCAGGTAGAATTTCTGGCTGCAACAGTTTTGCATGTGCTTAACATACCAAGGACACTGCTCTGGGCTTGAATGGGTAAGTGAGAAGGTCTGAGGTGTGTGGGGACCAGAGGCAGACCACGCAGATGCAGCTGCTGGGCTTGTAGGGTCAGGAGCATTTCGGGAGAACATCACTAGACCAAGGCCATCTTAAGGGAGACTCGCCTATAAGCACTCATGGAAACTCCATGTGTTACAGGGTAGAACTGCTCCATAGGGTTTTCTTGGCTGTTATCTTTATGGAAGCAGTTTGCCAGACCTTTCTTCCATGGAGCTGCTGGGTGGGTTCGAGCTACCAACCTTTAGGTTAGCAGCTGGTGGCAGACTGCAAGTCAGAAACAACTTGATGGAAACGGGCTTGGTTTTTTTGGGTTTTGCCTATAAGCAAATAGCCCCACACAGCAGGAGTGGCTGGATTACAAATCTTCCATGACTACATGAGAGCGAGCATTCAAACTTTTAAGGTGGGCTGAGCTTAGGATATCCAGAAAGCTCATTGAGTCCATGAACAAACTAAATCCCACAGCTATTAGATGATCTTCCAGGGCCACGTGGCCACAAATTTGGGGCTGGTCCCCTGTCCTGGGTCAGTGAGCACTTCTGAGGACTTACAGAAGCACAGCATTCCTGATGAGGCTGGGTTTTGGGTTTAGTGGTTCCGATAGCATGTTCAACCTAGAGGAATCCGGGAGATGAACAGGAGGCATTGAGGCATGGGGAAGCAGTAACTCTGTGTCACACAGTCCTGGCCTAAAGGGGTTGTGGCAAGTCATTTCACCTTGGAAACGCCAGCATCTTTCTCCTGCAGAGCAATTGGTGCATTCAAACCACCTACCTTTGGGTTAGCAGCCGAGTGCTTAACCATTGCGCCATCAGGGCTCCTTATTCCTTATCTGTAAAAGGAGAATAATAAGTTATAGCGACATCTGCACCTTGGATTGTACCTGTCTCTGCATCTTTATCCATTCTTTTAACTCTGCAATACCTTCCACCCACCCCTACCTCCTTGTCTAATCCTTAAAATCTCGCCCACATTCCAAGACCTCACTCCACTGTTCCCAAATTTTGGAAGCCTTCTCCAAGCTCCAGAGAGAAGTGACTTCTCCCATCTGAATCCTTAAATTATTTTAAGGGGTATATCCTTATGACTCCCAAGTCACTCTTGGAATGAGGCAATCAATGGAGGTGTTAATCCTCCCATTGCTCCCCCCATAGGCTTCTTGAGACAGGGACCTTGTCTAATTCATTCTTCACAGTCCCCACCTCAGTTTCTTGCACATAGTAGGTACTTAACAATTTTTTTCCTGGAGGAAATTATTAATAACGGAATGGTTGGCTGCTCCTGGTTATTTCTTAGAATTGTGGATCCTGCAGGAAAAGTTAGCTGCCGGCTGGAATTTCAGTTACCAGCCCTCTGCCTGGAATGAATTCTGTTATCTGGTCTACTGGCTTTGAATGGCCTTTGTTAACAAAATCTACTGAATCTGTTTACCATTTAGCAGGAAAGTTCTGCGAACTGTTTTCGAACTCCACAAACAAATAAACAAAACCCAACCTGTCTTTGTTGTTAAGTCGATTCCAACTCATGGTGACCCCCATGTATCACAGAGTAGAACTGAGCTCCATAACAACAGTAACAAATCTTTACGGAAGCAGATCACCAGGCTTTTCTTACGCAGCGCTGTGGGGTGGATTCGAACTGGGTGGGTTAGTAGCTGGAGCAAACTGTTTGCAACAGCCAGGAACTCCTAGCCCCCTGCTATTCACTACACCCAGTGCCAGCCACAATTCTGGTCCTTGAATACCAGAAGCAGCTCAATGAAGCTAAAGATGTCCAGAAAGAAGGCAAATGGAAAAGACTAGAAGATGGAGAGCTGTTAGGCCTGGTCCCTTCCGGGAACCAAGACTTGGACTTCTTTGTACACCTGGAGGGCTTTGCTCTATAAATATTTGTGATTGAACAAGTGAGTCAGTGAGTGCGTACGTTAGCAGATGAGTGAAAGAATGAATGAAGGAATGAATGAGGAAGCAAATGAATTACCAAAGGACTGACAGAAGGAATGACTGAATAAATGAATGATTGAATAAATAAGTACCGTAAAGTGTCCATAAGTTAATGAATAAGTGACGAAGCCCTAGCAAGGCTGTAATAAAAGTCTGTCTTTTCATGAAGAACATTGATCACCATGCTCCCCAAATCCTGGAATTATAGAACTAAGCCACCCCGCTTTGAAATGTGGAAGGAATCAGTTGAAAGACACTTTAAAAGGAAGCCCTGCTATAGATAATTTGTAGTAAACTTATACCAAGTGCTTCCTATAAAGCTTAAAATTGTAAGTTTAGTCAGGAGGAGTCCTGGAAGTTTTGGGGGTACCAGTAGGGGTGTAGTATCTTTGGGAAGACAGAAGAGTATCTCTAAGCTTTCACTCTTCTATTCATTTGCTTATAAAATGGCGACATCATAGGAGAGAGACCCTGCCGTCCTATGAGGCAACCCTTAGGGGGCGTCCTAATTCTGGGAGATGAAGCGGGGAACCTCCCTATATTTCAAGCTGATCTTTACCTTGTATGGGTGAGATCAAAAACCTGTATATTTGTCTGCCCATTTATTTGCTCACTTAGCCAATCCCATAAGTGTCCTTTAACCTTGCTGCCCTGATGTCATTGCCCAGGATCCACTCCTGCTTCCCTACTCTTCTATTCACCTGGTAAACTCCTACACATCCTTCAAGACCTTGTTCAATGTCACCCCTCAGGGAAGCCCTCCTAGGCTCCTGAGGGCCAAACACATCTCTCCTGCATTTATTCCCCCACAGCTGTTGCTGCTTCCCCTTGCAACAACCCTGAACACACTATGCAATTGTGATTATGAGTTCGCACATTTATCTCTCTGACTAGCTTTCAGGGACTGCATCTTATTCCAGGGCTTCTGTCAGGCCCAACACCCGGTCCGGGCTTGATGTACTCAGCTGCTTGGAGGAAAGGACAGGTGGGCCCGCGTGTGCGGGCTCCAAGAAGTGCGGGAATGCAGCAGTGCAGATGAGAAATCCAGGTCTGCTCCTGAGGAGCAGCTCTGCGAAGCTCTGCATAATGGCCCTGGAGCTGAAGTTCCCATCCATCAGGCAGGGAGGGAACAGTATTTAGAAGAGGATGAGAGAGACAGAGAGACTAATCTACAAGGGTCCTAGGGCCTTCAGAGAAACTTGGCTCTTGTTTAAATGCTTCACCTACCTCCTACCTCCAAGAAGGATTTGGGATAGGTCACCTTCAGGGCGTGGCTGTAGGCACCTGAGATTTCACTGTCTTCTCATCACGCAGCCACAGGACTCACAGTTTGGATTGTTGCTGTTAGCTGCTGTCCGGTCGGTGCGGACTTACGGCAACCCCAAGTGTGCAGAGTAGAACTGCTCCGTGGTATTTTCAAGGCTGTAACCTCTTGGAAGTGGATCACCAGGCCTGTCTTCTGAGGCACCTCTGGGTGGGTTCAAACCATCAACCTTTCAGCTAGTAGGCGAGCCCTTCACTGTTTGTGCCACCCAGGGACTCCAGTACTTTGAGATGATTCTTTTTTTTTTTTTTTAAGCCAAAGTAGGTTTACTATAAGAAAAAAACAGGGTCATCTCATAGAACTCAAGGGCAAGAGGTTCAGTTTGGGTTGATTCTTGTTATTCCAACTCAGACTGAAAGCTTCATCAGCGTAATGGGGGAAGTGGGAACCACATCTGACAAATCAGGGAGCTACGAATAGGATTGAATAATGATTAGGGCCACTGAGAAAGCAGACTTGGGTTCAAACCGTGACTCTGCCACTTCTTAGCTTAACCTCTCAGAGCCTCGGTTTCTTCCTCTATAAAATGAGGACAATGATAGTGTCTCCCTTTATAAGGCTGCAGGAGGGCTCAAGGAGGCTGTGAGCACAGAGCCTCACATAAAGTGAGATGACTTTTAGCAAACTCGGCGTGATGCTTGCTTTGCTGGCTTGTATCCGATCTCAGGGCAGGCCTCTTCCCCGTCTGTCATTCTGTCTGTGCAATGACTGTGCTGCCCTTGTGATCTCTCTGTCCCTTTGAGCTGTGGCCACCGATTCCATTCTTTGGGACCTGGAGCCACCACATCCTTTCCCCTGGAAACGCTGAGCAGTTTCTCTGGTGACTCCTCTGGGAGGTTGTTGATTTTAGACAGTGAAAGAAATTCCTGACAGTGAGATATGAAAATGTGAATCATCCGCCGGGGTTAGTAATCATAATAGCTAACGTTGACTTAGTACCCTGTCTGTGCCAGGCACCTTGCTTGGCCCTTCTTGGGTGTTATTTTATTAATCTTCAGCCAGCCCTGGAGGTCAGACCCTATTACAGTTCCCTTTTGCAGATGAGGAGACCGAGGCTCTGAGAAGAGACATGACTTGCTCAGGATTGCAGAGCTTGTAGATAGCAGAACCGGGTTCTAGCTGATTTTAGCCACCATGCAAATCTCCTCCCCTCTCAGCTTCCCTTTGGAATTCTGCGGGGTCCGAGTGGAAGAACAGCTGAAACGGACTGTGCAGATATTGGGGAAAAGGCATTTGGGGATAGACTGTGCACCTCATTAGCTGTAACCCAACGACCAAGCCATCTGTAGACCCTGAGCAAATGCTTTTAGTCCTAGCTCAAACCACTCCTGGATCTGTTTCCATTTAATCTGACACTTGCGAAAGCCTGAATATGAAATGATTGGGGGCAGAAGGGCAATTAGCAAATTCATTAATAGGGTTAAACATCTCTCCTTTGCTCTAATCATTTAAAGGAACTGAATTCTTCTCCCTTTGTTGCAGCCATCATTGCCTGTCAGTGAAGGATCGAGCATTTAAATATCTCCAAGCACATTAGGGTTCCTAACCTTCTGACTCAGGGCCCGGAGTCAGTCAGTGTGTTCACATGGTCCTGAGGGACAGGGAGGGGGTCAGTCAGTTTATGAGTGGTTATCTTTGCAAAGGAAACAAACGCAAGAATGTGCTAGTGCGTTTGCCTTGCTGCTCTCTCATTAACTTCCTTTTGGTTCTTAGCCACCATGTTGGCGTAAATATGTAAAGCCGTGACTACATGTAGGCATGTGGGATGGTGACGATGAGCATGCACTCTGGGTCAGACAGACCTGCATTCAGGTCCTGGCTCTGCTACGTATTAGCAGGTGACCTCAGACAGGCCGCCTCACTCTCTGAGCCTTCCTTTCTACATCTAGAAAGTCATAATACTAAGAGTGATCTGCTTAAAGGTCATTATGAGGATTAAATGTGACAATGCATGTAAGATCCAGTGGTCAGCACATAGCAAGAATGCAGTCAAGGCACCTTATTACCTGGAGCCATGCTACTCCAAGGGCAGAGCTCAGACCAGGAGCCTCGGCCTCACCTGGGAGCGTGTTAGAAATGCAGTCTCACGCCCCACCTCAGAACTACTCAGTCAGAATCTGCAGTTTAATAACATTGCCCAGGTGATTTGTACGCCCACTGAAGTATGAGAGGTACTCACCGAAATATTGGCCTAGAGCACAGATTATAATTATGTATGTGTGTGTGTGCATGTATATGCATATATATATATATATATATATATATAAAATTTATCCATATAATATACTGTCGTTGCTGTTGTTAGCTGGTGTTGAGTCAGCCCTGATACACAATGGAATGAAATGCTGTCTGGTCCTGTGCCATCCCTGTGATCACTTGTGAATCTGACTGTTGTGATCCATAGGGTTTTCACTGGCTAATTTTTGGAAGTAGATCACCAGGCCTTTCTTCCTAGTCTGTCTTAGTCTGGATGTTCCTCTGAAACCTGTTCAGCGTTATAACAACCTGCAAGCGTCCACTGACAGACAAGTGGTGGCTGCACATGAGGTGCATTGTCCAGGAATGAACCCGAGTCTCCCGCATGGAAGGCCAGAGTTCTACCCCTGAACCACCACTGCCCTCAAATACGATATATAATGTAAATGACATACATCAATCATACTGTATAATATCAGGCTGGAAGGGACCTTTGAAGCCTCTGGTTCAAACCTCATTTCACAGGTAAGAAAACTGAGTTCAGAGAAGGTGAGTGGTTCACCCACAGTCACACAGTTGGTGTGTCAGACCCGAGACCTGGACCTGAGGTTTCCCTGGCTCTGCTGGTCTCCATATGAATTGCTGTGAAATCAGATTTTCCCACACTGGCATTTCTGCAATTGAACTTTCCACTTTTTTAAAATAAAACAGAAGTACAGGACTATGAATGCCCATTACATTTTAATTTACTGGTTTTAAATATATTCCAAGAAGCTCTGGTGGCACAGTAATTAAGACCTCGACTGCTAACCAAAAGGTTGGTGGTTCAAACCCACCAGCTATTCCATAGGAGAAAGATGTGGCAGTCTGCTTCTGTGAAGATTTACAGCCTTGGAAACCCTATGGGGCAATTCTAGTCTGTCCTATAGGGTGGCTATGAGTGGGAATTGACTTGATGGCAATGGGTGGGTTTAAATGTATTTCAGCCACGTGAGGTCCTAAATCTTGATTTACCTGCCATCACCTTAGCTATACCTCCGAGTTCTATGCTACCTGAAGAGATGGTGAGAAAGAATTCTGGGTCTCCCTCTAAGTTGCTTTTAAGAACATAGGTCAGGGCAGAGCAATGTGGACTGAAAACCTCCCTCCACAAGGGACAGCCATTTATATGCTTAGGATTTCATTGATAGGCTCAGAATTACAGAAGAGTCTGCCAGCCTGGTTCACGTGCAAAGCCTTTATGGGGGGTTGGGAGCCAGAAGGTTTGACAGAGGTTATTGCGTTTAGGGAGCCCTGGTGGCAAGGTGGTTAAGCGCTTGGCTGCTAACCAAAAAGTCAGCAGTTTGGATCCAGCAGCTGCTCCTTGGGAACCCTATGGGGCAGTTCTACTCTGTCCTGTAGGGTTGCTATGAGTTGGAATCGACTCGATGGTAATGAGGTTCATTGGGTTTTGGATTTTTAGTCAGTCTAAATAGGCAAAGGAAGGTCCTGAAGCATGAAAGTCAAATGCTTTTTCCAGAAAGGCCAGTAGAACCTCTCTGTTGGATAAAATGATCCTTCTGGTTATTGCAGAAATCTTCTTGCACTGAGCCACCAAACGGGGCACATGCAGTCTTGTCATGGGTGGAAATTGGAGAGCTGGGGAAATAAAGCTTGGGGAGCAAGAGATTAGAATTTTTTGAGGGTCAGTAATGTCCAGGGAGTCCCTGGGTGGTGCAAATGGTTAACTCACTAGGCAGCTAACTAAGAAGTTGAAGGTTCGAGTCCACCCAGAGGTGCTTCAGAAGAAGGGCCTGGTGATCTGCTTCTGAAAATCAGCCATTGGAAACCCTATGCAAGACAGTTCTGCTCTAACACACATGGGGTCACCATGAGTTGTAGCTGACTCAAGGGCAACTGGTCAACTGGTCATTATGTCCTAGACCCTTTTGCATAACTAATCTCCTTTAATTTTTACGGTAGTCCTTTGATAGCCTATTGTTCTCACTTTGCAGACTAGGAAACTTTGCAGGCTAGGAAACTGAGGCTCAGAGAAGTTCTATGATTGGCTAGTGATTAGTGAGGAAGAATTTGAAGCATGTCTGATTCCAAGACCTCCCTCCCAACACACACACACACACACACACACACACACACACACACACACTCACACACACACACACACAGAAGACCTCCAGCTGGCAGTTTGAGGGGCAGGAGGAAAGGGGGCCACATCCAGGACAAGCAGGCCTGAGGCTCTGGGCTCTCTTCCTCTGATCCCCAAGAAGAAGTTGAGCAGTTGCTACTCTATTCTAAGCTCCCAGAAACCAAAAGTTCCCCTCCCACCCTTCTTTGGTCCTGTCAGTTCCTCATCCGTGCTAACCCTTGACCCAGAGGAAGAAGGGACATTGGTCACTGCTAAGGGAGGGTGCTGGAGGCCACACAGCCCCCAGCTGCCTTGAGGAAGCCGCTGTGTTTGCATTCGTAGCTGAGGCTGCACTTTCTCTCCGTTACTGGGACTCATCAATGTATGACTCTCCCAGATGGTCAAATTGCATATCAACAGGGGCCTCTTAGGGAGGCTCCCACACCCACTGGTGGTGGGGACCAGTGGGGGCCTTACTTCCTTTCCTTTCTCCTTTACACACAGCCTGGTCTGGGCTGGATTAGGGTGCTAAGCCCTAAAGGCCCTGTCCTTGTTATCTAGTGCTGCTATAACATAAATACCACAAGTGGACGACTTTAACAAAAGTAAATTTATTCTCTCACAGTCTAGGTGGCTAAAAGTCCAAATTCAGGGCACCAGCTCCAGAGGAAGGCTTTCTTTCTCTGTCGGCTCTGGGGGAAGGTCCTTGGCATCAATCATCCCCTAGTTTAGGAGCTTCTCAGGGCAAGGACCAAAGGACTCATTCCCCTCCTGGTTCTTCATTCTTGATGACATGAGGTCCCCTTGTCTCTCTGTTCACTTCTGTCTTTTATATCTCAAAAGAGATTGATTCAAGACACAACCTAATCTTGTAGATGATTGAGTCCTGCCTCGTTAACATAACTTCTTCTAATCCTGACTCATTATCTTCATAAAGGTAGGATTTACAACACATAGAAAAATCACCTCAGATGACAAAATTGTGGACAGTCACACACTACTGGGAATCATGGACTAGCCAAGTTGACACACAGTTTTGGAGGACACAGTTCAGTCCATAACAGGCCCTAACACTAAAATGATCATACCTCCCCTCTCACACACACCGATTGCAACTTAGACAATTCATAACAAAAACAGTAAGATAATTCTAAAGAAGTCTAATAAAATTTTGATTTTTCCCCTGATGACTATTTTGATGAGTTTTCCTTTGGGAAATATAACATCCTTTCAGAAACATATTTTTCTCTACTTTTCTGGTGCCTTAAGCATCGCTTTAGTGTGCCTGTTGGGTATTTCAGCACCAGACAGGAAGAAGAAAAAACTAATTGGCAATTGAGCACCTACTATGTGCCAGGTACTGTGCAAGGTGTTGACAAATATAACAGTAACGAAAATAATACTTTAAAGACACTTATATAATAATAAGGAGTTCCTTGTTATTGCACCTGGGTGGTGCAAACAGTTAAGCATGTGGCTACTAACCAAAAGGTTGGCGGTTCAAACTCACCTAGAGTGCCTTGGAAAAAAGAGCTGGCAGTCTGCTTCCCAAAGGTCACAGCCATGAAAACCTTATGGAGCACAGTTTTACTCTGATACCCATGAGGTTGCATGAATTGGAATCAACTTGATGGCAATGGGTTGGTTGGTTAGATAATAATAAGGAGGAGAAGAAATGACGTTTATATAATACTTTGTGCCAAGTATTATTCCAAGTGTTTTTGATACATTAAATTAACTTAATCTTCACAACAACCCTATGAGGTAGGTAATATGACTATCGGCATCTAACACAGGAGCTCTCAGGCTCTGAAAAGTGGCACTCATTCCCTCATTTTGCAAATGAGAAGCCAAGACTTGAGAAGTGGAACTGACTTGTCTCCATCCCCCCAGATGGCTGGTGCAAGAATCAGGATTCTCACCAGCTCTAGGTGACTCCAGAGCCCTTACTGTTGGCTGTCCAAATGCAGGCCTGACTCATTTCCTAGAAAACCAACTTCACAGTTGCTGTCAAGTCGATTCAGACTCATGGTGACCCTGTGTGGGTGTGGGTGTGTGTGTATATGTGTGTGTCTGTGTGACAGAGAGAGAGAGAGAGAGTAGGACTTTGCTCCATAGGGTTTTCAATGACTGACTTTTCAGAGTACATCTCCATGCCTTTCTTCTGAGATGCCTCTTGGTGGACTTGAACTGCCAACAATTCAGCCAGCAGCCAAGCGCTTAACCATTTGCATCACCCATCATTTCCTAGAAGTGCCTTGTTACCTGATACGGTCCCAGGGTGCATTATAAGGAGGGGTGGGAAAGCCTACGGACTAAAGATTGAGCACTGAGTCTTGTCCTGACTTCCTCGGGACACCCCATCTCTCCCCATTGCTTGTTATATTTAGCCTCAGCCTCCTGCCATCACTGGTTCTGCCCTAGCTGAGCGGCCACTCTGCCTATAGGTTCACATCATGCAACCTGTACTAGGGCCAAGTCAAGTTCCCATCTGCCTTCCCCTGAGGAAGCTGCTGGAAGGAGATCAGAGTTATGTAGGACACAGTCTTTGCCCTCAAAGAGCTTCACTCTGGTGACTATAATAATATTAACAGCAAATCTATAGGACTCTATGTGCCAGACACTTTAACAGCTTGGTTTTATTTAAGTCTTATAGCATCCCAAGGAAGTAAGTGCTATTATTAGACCCCTTTTCAGATGAATAAACTGCAGAACAGAGGGCTTAAGTAAATGTCCAACATCTCACCTTTAGTAAATGAAAGAGCTGGGATTTGAACCCAGATAATTTGATTCCAGAGCCTGCCCATCTGGGTTACGCTTCAGAGTTCAGCGGAAGGAGAAAGCACCTTTACCTGAGGGACAGGGGCTGGAGAGCCAGAGAGGATGCCTGAAAGAGGTGGCATTTGAGCTTGATGAAAGAGCTGGGGCTTGGACCATGCAAGAATGTAGGTTAATGAAGTGCTAGCCCTCGTAGCACAAAGGTCAAGTGCTTGGCTGCTAACAGAAAGGTTGGTGGTTCAGACCCACCCAGTGGCTCCATGGGGAAGGACCTAGAAAACTGCTTCCATAAAGATTACAGCCAAGAAAACCTTATGAGGACGTTCTACTCTGTCACATGGGATCGCCATGAGTCAAAAATCGATGCAATGGCACCCAACAACAGCAGGCAAAAGGAAGAGCATGGGAAGTTACTGAAGTGGGCAACAAGAAAGGAGAGGAATAAAAAATGACAATGATGTTTTGCACTTTTGTGACTTGGGGGATGTTAATAGAAAGGTTTTCATGAGAAATAGGAGGGGATGGAATGGAGGCAAAGACCAGAGTCAGGCCATCCACATTCGAGAAGTGGGAACAAGGTCCTGGAAGCTAGTAGATAGCAAGGAAAGGACAAAGAATGTAGGAGTCAGGAGTGCCCCCTCTTCCCCCATCCATCCAAAACCAAAACGAAACCCGTTGCCATCGAGTCGATTCCGACTCACAGCGACCCTATAGGACAGAGTAGAACTACCTTATATGGTTTCCAAGGAGCAGCTAGTGGATTCAAACTGCTGACCTTTTGGCTAGCAGCCAAACTCAACCACTGCGCCACTAGGGTTCCTCCCCCACCCTTATACCCCCCAAAGTCTCCCAATGTTCACTTCCGCTCACATGCTTCCCTTCATTCCCACCTCCCGGTGCACTTGCTGCTTGTCCTGCATGATTTAGCAATTGATTGCCTTGAGTAGTTTTATAATACTTCCCTGCAAACATGCTTGACTCTCCAGTAAAGGTACACTTTCCTCAAAGACCTGGTCTTTTTTTTTCTGCGTTTGCAAGCTTCTTGGAGGAGCCCAACCCAGTTCTGGGTACGGGGTTGGTACTTGGTAACTTAAGCTGATATTCCACAGAGATGTACGAGGACTTGGGATCCCCTAATTGGGATTAATGCAGCAAAGATACCTGGGCACAGCTTTGAGGCCTCCCACGGCATAGAGACAGGATAAAAAAAATCAAAGTCTGTGGTTTAGTGCAAAAACATAGAGCATTGGAGGCCATTCCATACCAGCTTAGAGCTGATGCAGAAGAAAAAGTATGGGATTTTGGGTGAAATAAAACTGAAGGCCAGTCTAGGCTTACCCCTTCCAAGCTGTGTGGTTTAGGCAAATTATTTAACCCTTCTCTGCGTGTTAGTTTCTTCATCTATAAAATAACAACAGTCATAGTAGCAAGTCACCCAGTATTGTGAGGATTTAGTGAGATGGTGTGAATGTAAGTGCTTAGTAAGCTGCAAGACGACACATAAATGGTGGGTATCAATATGTAGCTGATGATACTGATCAGCGTGGTAGTAATGATTTTGGTGATAGTGATGGTAATGATACCGTGGTGTTAGTGGTGATGTTGGTGATGATAGTGATGATGGTGGTGGTGGTGATGGTAGCAGTGCTGATAGGTGGTGTTGGTGGTGGTGATAGCCAGTGGTGTTAGTGGTAGTGTGATGGGGTTGGCGGTAGTGATGGTGGTGGTGATGGAGGATGTTGGTAATGGAGTGAATCGTGGTGGTGATAGTAATAATGAGGATGATAGTGGTGAGATCAGTGCTGTTGATGGTGGTAGAGGTGATAGTAATGATAATCGCAATAGTGGTGGTATTGGTGGTAGAGACAGTAGTGGTGAGGGGTGGCAGTGGTGGTGGTGGTGATAGTAGTAAAGGTGATGTTGATGATGATGGTGGTAATAGTGATGGTGATGGTAGTGTTGGTGGTGGGGATGACGGTGGTGGTGGTGATAGAGGCACTGGTGGATTTGGGGCTATCAATCCTTTTGTACCAACTGTCTTATATGACTAGGCTGTACGGTAGGACATCCAGCCCCAGAACTTGAATTCCTCCAAATGTACTTGTCAAAAATAGGAAAGAATAAGACAGATCAACCCATGTCTCTAGATGTCTTCTCTTCAGGACTTACTCATGACTGGTGCTCTCGGAATCACGTTAATGTAAGCGTCTTCTTGCCACTTGCATCCTTACATGTAGCGCAGTGCCTGATACATACTCAGCCTTTGAGAAATATTTGTGGACCGAAGGAAGGAACTTGTGGAAGGACAGAGAGTACGCTCTTGGATGAATTCATCGGTTAAATGTCCCACCTCTGAAATACCCAGCGGTTATCAGGCATCAGTTCCCATCACATCAAGATACAGCCTCACCTGCATTAACACCATGGCCAGCATGGGCAACGCGGTAACTTCTCTTATTGGGAAAGCTGGGAGAATCGTTGGTGCCTACTCTGCCCCTGAGGTCCCCCTGGATGTCAGCCAGGCTGACCCTTTGTATCCACCTCCCTGGACTCAAAGACAGAGCCTGTTATGCCCTGATTCTGCCCTGACTAATCACAGGGAACAGTGGATAAAATGGCATCTCCCACCAAATGCTGCTAGAGATGCCGCCTCTCTCTCCTCAGCAGCGTCACCATGCAACACGAATGACAGGCACGTCCTGCCTCTGCTGACGGCTCCTTGGCAGCAACCCCTACCCCATCCTGGAAGGAATCACGGCAGTGGCTTCAAGCGCCAGTGCCTCCACAGCCTGCCATTTGTCTCTGGGCAAGTTATTCACCTCTATAGCCTCTGTTCATTGTATGTGGAAAAGGGACAATCTCATGTCAACTTTGTAGGATTCTTGTGGCTTTTAGTTACGTGCACATAGTAAAAACAAAAAATGATAAACCAAACCAAAACCAAATTCATTGCCATTGAGTCAGTTCCAACTCATGGTGACCCCTTGTGTTACAGAGTAGAACTGTGATCCATAGGGTTTTCTTGGCTGTAATCTTTATGGAAGCAGATCGCCAGGCCTTTCTTTTGTGGCTCCACTGGGTGGCTTTGAGCCACCAACCTTTGTATTAGTAGTTGAGCACAAACCGTTTGCACCACCCAGGCACCTCAGTAAGTGATAACAACAACAAAAACAACACATTGCCATTGAGTTGATTCTGAACCATAGCGACCCTATAGGACAGAGTAGAACTGCCCCATACGGTTTCCAAGGAGCAGCTGGTGGATTTGAACTGCTGACCTTTTGCTTAGCAGAGGTAGCTCGCTGTTGCTCTCAACCACTGCACCAAGCAGTTACTAATATTGGTATTATTCGTTATTTTTAGTACTAGTCGAGAGATTGAAATCATAAATGGAGAATTAATGCAAGGGCCCCAGATAGACTAGGGACCTTGGGTGTGGTTTGGATTCACTTTGAATCCCCTGACCCTGGAACGCTGAATCTGAAGGGGACCCCTTGAATGCACCACACATTTCTGTTAGGGTTGTTGAGAAGGATGGCAGGGAACTGTAGGTGTTTGGGTTTGAGTGCTGCTCTGCTGAATAAGAAATCAGATTTGGAGACCGAATAGTCTTGGGTTTGAATGCCAGATTTACCTCTCACAGGTTGTAAGGCTAGATAAGTCACTTCTCTTGTGCCTCAGTTTCCTCATGTGTTCAGTGAGGTTAATAATACTTAACAAATCGACTTCTTGTGAAGAAGATGGAAAATAAAGTATAAATGGAGCAAGGGAGGGAATTGGTCTCCCAGGCAGCTCGGGACAGAGGTGATATAGAGACCAGAGTGTTTTTTCGATTAGAGCTGCCTGTGGCCTTTACCTGTCTCTGGAGTTGATTTATGGTTCCCCCAAACCCTGGAACAGAGTCAAGAAAGGGAGGAAGGAAGGGAGAGAGAGGGGAAGAGTATGGAGGGAAATATAACTATGTAGCGTGCAGGTAGCAGACTGTCTGCATATAGCAAGCATCAGTATAGAGAGAATCAATGGTGTGTTGTCATTGCCATTGTTATTGTTTTTAAAAAACATGGAAGGAATCCAGTTAGAAAGAAGGACTCGTACAAAGACAGGGCGAGCGAGAACATGGAGAGACGGATAGAACCTAAACCGAATATGTTCAAGGTAGCAAATCACCATGTGCAGTCTGCAAAGGAGAGAGACTGAGGCAGCTGTTCACCAGGCTTCTCAGAAGCACCTAGTGACTGTGTGTGTCAACCAGGAGTGCATAAAGGGTGTTGTGTGTGTGTGTGTGCGTGTGCGTGTGCAAAGAGAGATAAAACATAACATCAGACACTGTCCTAGGATACCAGTTGCTGTTGAGTCAGTTCCCACTCATAGCAACCCTGTGTGTGTCAGAGAAGAAACGGGCTCCATAGGGTTTTCAGGGGCTGACTTTTCAGAAGTAGATCATCAGGCCTTTCTTTTGAGGTGCCTGTAAGTGGACTTGAACCTCCAGTTTTTTGACTAGCAGCCAAGTCCATTAACCATTTGCACTTGCACTAAATTATCTCATTTAATTTTCACACAACCCCCTGAGGTAGATACTGTTTATTATCTTCATTTCATAGATGAGAAAATTGAAGCTCAGAGAGGGGAAGTGACTTTCCCAAGGTCGCACAGCTGGCAAGAGCAGGGGCAGATCAGAACCCAGGACTGCTTGTCCCCTTAGGTCTCTGTAGTACTGCCACTTAGAGATTCCACACCTACTACTGACTATTAGCTCCATTTGACAGATGTGAAAACTGAGGCTCAGGAAAGCTACTTCCCACAGTTGCACAGCCAGCTTGAGACACCACAAGACTAAATCCCAGGTCCCCTGGAAGTCAGCTCTGTGATCCCCTCCCTGGTGCCTTGTACATCATTGGAACTGACAACACGAGAATCTTCCATCTTTTCTCTTCTCATCCTCCCTTTCTTGGCTTTCTTCCAAAACTTTGTGAAAGCAATAAACGCAGCTTAAACCTAAAAACGCTTTGGTCTTTACGCTACCTCTATCAGAGCTGCCTGGGAGACAAACCCCACCATTGCTCTACTCTGTCAGTGGTCAGCAGCCAGACTATAAAACCGACACACATTGCTCCTTCTCAGACCAGACCCCATGTAATTCAGAGGGTGCTCCATGTCAGACTGGAAGCCAGGCAGCCCTCATCTGGAATCTGGCTCTGCCCTTCTTGAGATGTGTGACCTTGGGTAAGTCACTCACTCTCTCTGAGCCTCAGATTATTTGTCTGCAAAATAGGGACAAACAAAGGGTTGCTGTGAGGATAGTTGAAAAGGTGTATGTAAAGTACTTGCTCCATTACAGGCATTTGTTTCAGGGTGAACAACTGTTTTGGTGGTTGTGGTTTGACCCAGTGAGTCTCGGACTGCAGACTTGATAAATAAAGGTTCCTCTGCAACCAAGTCCCCTAGGCTCTACAAGGGTGACAATCCCTGGCACCAGGTGTTATCACTCCTTCTGCTACTCACAGCAGACGTAGACTGTCAATCACAGTACTTTTTCCTTCTGAGCTAGAATGTGATCTCAGAATCCTTCTCAACACAGCACTCCAGGCAGTCACGACCAGTTGATTGCAGTTGACTTGGGTGATAGACGAAATTTATTGGCATCCGTGTTCTGACCAAGTCCACATTTGCTGCTGCCTTGGCGTGGCCCAGACTGTCTCTCTGCTCTGTGTCTAGTATGCTTTAGTGAGTGAGTGTGTGTGCATGCAGACATATGTATGTGTGTGTGCATGTGTATGCGGTTCATTGTTTAAACTGTTGGTCTAGACCGAGTGACCATTCCAGTCGTTAGATGGTTGGTTTATTGTACAAATCTCTCTGTATTTTCAGCATCCCCCTTGGAATGTCATGTCTGTAGTTCAGATTTGCAAATAACATCGGCTCATTTCTGGGAGAGAGGCAGGTAGGAATCAGGTTAGAACTTGTGAGAACAAAATCCACACAGCACTTGCCGTTAGCCATCTTGATGAGTGGCATAAGAGATGGCATTTGAATAGGGATTTGGAGGTTGTTCAGAAAATTGGAGACTCCATCAGTGTGCTTTGGCTGATGACTGTGATCTTGGGCAGATAGGCTTGGGATAGAACAGTCTTTACTTATTTGGGTAATTCTAGCTACTGTAACAAATAAATCCCAATATTTCAGTGGCTTAACACAATAGAATTTTATTTATCATTCATATACCTGTTCAATACCGGTGTTCCTGGTAGGCAGGTAGCTCTCTTCCACGTGGCCTCTCAGGGCCCAGTCTCCTTACACCTTGGCACCCCAATAACATCTTGGTGATGGAGTCTCCTCTACATCTAGGTGAAGGGGGTAGAGATGACACACTGTTTCTCAACCATTTTGACCTGGCAGTGACAAACATCATTTATGCTCAAATTTCACTGGGGAGAGTACACTCCACAGCCCCACCCAGATGCAAGGGATGCAAGGTCAGGAAATACAGTCTCTGGATGGCCCAGCAGCAATTCTATACTCTTGGAGGTAGTGTAAAGACCACAGCCAGCTCTGCCACAGACAGGGACAAGGCACCAAATCAGCTGGGTAGAGTCCTGCCTGGGGATGGAGCCTGAGTCCAGATGGTGTTTGGTCATCTTAGGCATGGAGAAGGGCAGCCCCAAGAATCAGAGGCCAGCTGGCAGGGTTCACCCCAGACCTGTCCGGGGAAAGTCCTGCCCTGATCAAGGACGTGGCCTGTCAGATCCAGTGTCAGCTGTCTCCTTCCTCAGTAGAGGGTGCAGCAGAGGGTCAGAGCCTGATGCCATTAAACATTCTAGTCATTCAACCAGCATCCTGGATCCTGGTTCATCCTAGGTCCACCGTTATAACTTGCCTCTCCAGTCAGCTCTGCCTCTGGGGAGAAAAAATGCTGTTCATGACCACATCAGCTTTTCTGTTTAGCATGGCAGTTCCATTTCTCATTGTGGCTTATATTTCGGTCTCATGATCTGGGTTAATGGGAGTATGCTCATGACAGATGGGTCCCTTCTATCTGTGCCAGCAAAATCAGGTTTCCAAGCCTCCACAGCTGAGGGCCAGAGGCTGGGGAATTCTCCAAGGTAAACTCCACCTGGTGAGGTCGCCGGGAAGCAGCTAGCCAGCGCCCCCTGGGCAATACTCCCTCCCCAAGAGGC
Source organism: Dugong dugon (assembly GCA_030035585.1). Lineage (NCBI taxonomy): Eukaryota > Metazoa > Chordata > Mammalia > Sirenia > Dugongidae > Dugong > Dugong dugon. The sequence continues at coordinate 161,391,911 of CM057460.1, read as the reverse complement.
TGCTGTGTCTCATGTAGGAGCCACATTCCCAGCCCTGGGGGTCTGGGTCGGCTTGCAGATGCACTTGGAACATTCTGACAGCTTCTCCGGATCTCTGTAAAGAAGAGAGCAGGGAGGGGAGGAGGGGAGAAAAAACATCCAATGCTTAGAGTTTTCCCTCTGAAGTACCCCTCCTGAGCCTGTCCCTATAGGATTTGGAACAAAAGAATCCTGGCGCTTTGATGATGGTGTCGGCAGCAGTTGTTGGAATGCGTCTGACACTCACCAGCGCCTTAGCAGGAATTATAATTACATTGAAAGACCTGAGGCGACTGAGTAAACTGATTAGCTGCTTGCTCGGAGTTGATAGATTTCTTCCCCTCTGGCTCATAAATAGGGCTAGGGGAGCTGGCGGAAGCTCGCTGTGTAGGAGCTGTCCAAGGTGGGCTGTGCACATCCAGGAAGACAAACCGAGCAGGGCTGACGGGTTCCCCGGGAGAGACAGCCCGGCAGGTGCCCACCTACGCCTGCGCCCATGCCCACTGTCTCAGCTCCCCCAGGTCAGGGGCTGGACTCTGATTCTGTGCAGTGGGGGAGCGGGGCTGCAGGGAGCCGTCCTGAGAGCAGACTGATGGTGATTGGACTGTTGGGCGATGCTCTGGGAAGCCCTCCCCCAGGAAAGCCAGCGCTTTCTGCCAGGCATAATTATTGCATGGATAATTACACGATTCAGAGCCTGCTGGAGAATCCTGGGCTGGAGCCAGAGTTCCGAGACTTCACCCGGTTCTTGCTTCTCAGAGTTGTCGAGTTTTAAAGAGGAGGGTAATGATTTCCTCGCCTAAGAATCCTACCTGGCTGAGCCAGGACTTGGCACACGTAAAGCAAGAGAGGCAATAAATTGATTTCTCTCTTCCTCTGCCCACTCCCTTAAAAGTCAGGGTCCCCAGGGTCCTAACTTAATCCCTCCCCTGTACTCTCTCTTTTCATCAGCTCCCTGGGGAAGCCCACCCCCTCTCATGAGGACCTATACGCCGATGACGCCCATTTCACCAGCATCCGCTCTGCCCTCTGCACTTCAGCTGTGCGTCTCCAAATGCATGCTTGGCGTCTCCTTCAGATGTCTCTTACAACTCAGCTCCCTCCAGATGGGGCTCCTCTCCTGTTTCCCCAGTCAGCTCCTCAGCCAGTATTCCTTTCTTACTGAGTGGCACCTCATCCTCCCAAACCCGCTGCTAAAAACCCCAGAGTCCTTGCAACCTCCTCTTCCTCATCAGCTGCATGTGATCTGTTGTGTCAGTTCCATAGCGGACATGGCTCTTAAGTTAGCCTTTCCTCCCAGCCCCGCTGTCATGGCCCAGGGCCAGGGTTGTCCCTGGCTTTCTCGTACTGGCCACCTCACTGGCCTCCCTACCTCCACTCTCACCCCCTTGAGAATATTCCCCCACGGCCTCCAGATCCATCTTTCTTAATACGGATCTGACTGCATCTTCCCATTCTTAGCATCCTCAGTGGCTTCCCGTCACCCTCAGCCTCAACTTGACCCCCTTCAGGGTGCGCTCAAGGCCCTTCTCAAACTGCCTGTACTCACCTCCAGCACTGCACCTCCTGCCACGCTCATCCCACCCCCACCCTGCTTGATGCCACAGTGTGCTTTTCACTGTTCCTCAAACGTGCTTTGCCGGGCCTCAAAATGTAAGTATGGGATGGGAGGATGTAAGGGTGAATGCTCCAGACTCTGGAGCCAGACTATCTGAATTTGTTCTTGGCTTCATCGCTTGCTAGCTTTGTGACCTGGAGCAAGTCACTTGGCCCCTCTGTTCCTCTTTTTTCCCATCTATAGCATAGAAATAATAATAATAGAACCTATCCCATGGGGTTCTACAGTATAGAAATAATAATAATAACATCTACAGCATAGACATAATAATACCTATTATTTGTTATTGTTAGTTGCCATCAAGTTGGCTCCGACTCGTAGTGACCCCATGTACAACAGAATGAAACATTGCCTAGTCCTGCACGACCTTTGCAGTCATTGGTACTCTGGAGTCCATTGGTGTGGCCTTCCAACATAGGGGCTCATCTTCCAGCACTATAGTGAACAATATTCTGTTGTGATCCATGGTGTTTTCATTGGCTAATTTTTGGAAGTAGATCACCAGGCCTTACTTCCTAGTCTGTCTTAGTCTGGAATCTGCTGAAACTTGTCCACCATGGGTGACTCTGCTGGTGTTTGAGATACTGGTGGCATAGCTTCCAGCATCAAAGCAACACACAAGCCACCACTGTATGAAAAACTGACAGACAGCTGGTGGAATATCTATTATTAGATATTAATAATATCTAATCTACATAGAGATACAAATCTATCCGAGAAATCTGTAACACAGAAATAATAATAACAGAACCTTTCCCGTGGGGTTGTTAGGATTCAGTGAAATAGTTCACGTAAAGCACTCACAAAATAATAAGTGCCATGTTGAAAATAACAAGTGTAGCTATATTACCAAATGTTTGCTACATCTTATCAAATCCTGAAAAAAAAATTGATTTCATTTCAACTAGTCCAGGCCCTGATATTATAGATGGAGAAACTGAGCTCCCGAGAGAAGACCCTTCCCACAGCCACCCTGGGCGTAGGAGCCTGACTCCTGGGTCTCAGCCGAGAGCTCCATGTTCTCAGGCCTGCCGACCTAGTGCAGAGCTGGAGAGTTTCCTCTGCTTAGTCAGGTTTTGAGTTCTCTGAGGGCTTCCTCCTCTACAAAGCTCCTGACTCTGAGAAATGCGTTGAGGTTGTGGAGGAAAATTGTGCAACTTGGCTTTGTTCCAAGTTAACCAAATGAAGGTCTGAGAGACCTTAGCCCTCTGGTTGTAGGGGAGGCTTCTACCAAGACCTGGGAACTTAGCCTAAGTGGTAGAAAGGGCCTAAACTTAGTGCTGTGGATTGAATTGTGTCCCCCCAAAATTTGTGTTGTAAATCCTAACCCCTATTCCTGTAGTTCTAATCCCATTTAGGAATGAGTTTTCTTTGTTATGTTAATGAGACATAACAAAGAAAGTATTAGTGTAGGGTGTGTCTTAAATCAATCTCTTTTGAGATGTAAAAGAGATGAAACAAGCAAGTGAGCAAGTAGAGAGGGGGAAGAGAGATGCCAAGCCACATGAAGATTACCCAGGCGCAGAAGCTCAAAAGAGACAAGGGCCTTCCTTCAGAGCTGACAGAGAGAGAACCTTCCCTTAGAGCCAGACTTCTAGCCTCCTAAACTGTGAGAAAATAAATTTCTGTCTGTTAAAGCCACCCATTTGTGGTATTTCTGTTACAGCAAAGCCAATCCTATCCCATTGCCGTTGAGTTGGTTCTGACTCATAGCAACCCTATAGAACAGAGTAGAACTGCCCCACAGGGTTTCCAAGGAGCAGCTGGTAGATTCAAATTGCCAACCTTTTAGTTAGCAGCCGAGCTCTTAACCACTGCACCGCCAGGGCTCCTTCTGTTACAGCAGCACTCCATAACCATGTAACTAAGGCAGCCGGGCAGACCTGGGTCTTGGAAGCAGCTGTGTGTCCCTGGGCGAGTCCCTGTCTTGGAGAGGCCAGTAGCAGAGGAGTTAAGGGCATGGACTCTAGAAAGTGCCTGGGTCCTAACTCCGACTCCACCACGTAACAGTTGGTTGACATTGGGCAAGTGACTCAAGCTTTCTGAGCCTCAGTTTCCACTTCTGTAAAATGGAGAATAGTAATACCTGCCTGTTATGGATTGAATTGTGTCCTCTCAAAATGTGTGTCAACTTGCCCAAGGCATGATTCCCAGTATTGTGTGGTTGTCCACTATTTTGTCATCTGATGTGATTATCCTATGTATTGTAAATCCTAACCTCTGTGATGTTAATGAGGCACGATTAGATGCAGTTATCCTAATGAGGCAGGACTCAATCTACAGGATTAGGTAGTATTTTGAGTCATTCTCTTTTGAGATATGAAAGAGGAGAGGTACTTCATGCCACCAAGAAAGAAGCGCTGGGAGCGGAATGTGTCCTTTGGACTCAGGGTACCTGCACTGAGAAGCTCCTAGACCAGGGGAAGATTGATGACAAGGACCTTCCCCCAGAGTTAACAGAGAGAGAAAGCCTTCCCCTGGAGCTGGCACCTTGACTTCTGACTTCTAGCCTCCTAGACTGTGAGAGAATGAACTTCTGTTTGTTAAAGCCATCCCCCTGTGGTATTTCTGTTATAGCAGCACTAGATAACTAAGACATTGCCTCACAGAGTTGTGAGGATAAAGGAAATAATCTGTGTAAAAGCTCCTAGACAGTGCCTGAGATATAGCAAAAGCTCGATAAGCATTACCAGTATAAGATCAGGTGCCGGCGATTCCCTTCCAACTCATGGCGACCCCATGTGTGTCAGAGTAGAACTCTGCTCCATAGAGTCTTCAGTGTGGAATTTTCAGAAGTAGATCACCAGGCCTTTCTTCTGAGGAGCCTCTGGGTGGACTCAAGCCTCCAACCTTTTGGTTAGCAGCTGAGCATGTTAACTGCACCAACCAATGCAGAACATTGACAGTGTTTCTTGTCAATAAGCATTAATAATCTATAAAATGGGAATAAGAAAGCAATGTAATGTTTGTAGTGCACCCACCTCTGCGTATGATCAGTGCACGTCCCCTCCTTCAAGTGCAGGGGAATGAAGACCTCAGTGAAAACCCTACTTGCATCTTTGCCAATTGGCAGTTTTAATGCAAGTTAATTTGGGAGCCTGTGACCTTTCTTACCGTGTATTTCTCTGACTCTGACTGGAATATCACAATGCCAGCCAAACATGGTGACAAGCCCCTTTCCCAGGTAACTGTGGAGAGGCAGAAACGTTCTGGAATCTTCTCCTGGGGTGGGTGGGTGGGAGAGCCATCTGACTCCCCAGGGTTTTCCTGGTGAATGGAATAATTCCAGACTCTGTCTCTGATGTCTCCCGCACCACAGGGTGAAGGTGTTAGCTCAAGGGGTGTTGGCAGTGCCTTCCTCCCCCACCACACACCTGCTGTGTCCTAAGCTCAGAAACTTCACCCCTGCACAGCGTTTCTGTGTCAGAGTCACCAGGGAAACGGGGCTGCTGAGAATGCCAGTGCCAACCAGGCTGCTCTCCTGGGGCGAGATGGCTGCGTATTCCGTGCACTTCCGTCTTACAACCACCTTTCCAATATCTTCCGTGCGCCAGGCCCCAGCTCCGTCTGCTGAGCCTCATTTGACTGGGTCCCCGCTGTGTGCCCAGGATTGCTGGGTATTATTTTCACCTATGGCTGGGCTCAAAACTTGGCCTCTCCACCTCCCAGCTGTGTGACCTTATTTGGCTCATGTCACCGTTTAGGGCCCCAGTTTCCTCATTTGTAAAATTTGATATATATATTGTGGTTGTGAAGAGAGAAGAGAGGTCTATGGTGCTTAGAACAGTGCCTGGCACATAGTAAGCACTCAATAAATGTCAGCTTATTGGTAATAATTAATAAATGTACTATCAACCCTACATGGCAGCCCACTTCTGCAGATAAAGGAAGGGAGGGTCCACTTAACAAAACGTCATGGTCAGGGTGGATTTGAACCTGGGTTTGTCCGGTTCCAAATCCTGGGCTTTTTCTGCTCTTTCCAGTCCGTATTGAAGCTGTCATTGTAGGAGTTCATTCATCTATACACCAAATATGCATCGTGCTCTGGTCACATCCGTTGTTAATTGAAGGTCTGTCCTCCTGGGGCTTGAACATGTCCTGGACTTTGACAGTCACCAATAAAATCCAGGTAGTGAGATCTGAAGGGGAAGGCCATGGGATATTGTCCGCTACTTCTTACCCATCTGCCTTTGCTCATCCTGTCCCCAGTGTGTGGGCACCTCTGCCCAGCCTCACACCCACTCCTTCTAAGTTCCTGTCCATTGGGACTCAGGACAGGTATCACCTCCTCCATGAAGCCTTCCTTGGTCCCTCCCCCTCCCAAGGATGGAATAGGAGCCCTTCTCTTTGCTCCAAAACACCCCTGCTCACCACTCATCGAGCCTGGAGCTCCAAACTGTGAAGCTTTAAGATCAGAGACCAAGCCCTACACAGCTTACCACCTGAGCCTGACACATGGCAACAGTTAAATAGTATGCAAATATGTATTTACTGACTTACTTATTCATCACTATCCTGCCTAGTTACAAAAAGGGTTTGAAGCAACTGAGTGAATGAATATTTGCACAACTGAATTAAACTGAGGTGGGAATGCCAGCCCAGGAGAAACTACATGGCCTTGGGTATCAGAAAGGCCTGGGTGAGAGTTCTGACTCTGCCCCTGTGGCTTCTGTGGAACTTTGGAAAGGTCGTTTTATCTCCTAGAGCCTCAGTTAGCTCACCAATAAAATGGGTCTATGACTGCCCCCCTGTTGTGAGGCTCCATTGTGTTTGGCACATGCTGAGGTCAGCAGCTCATGGCCATGGCAGAAGCACGCGGTGGAGTCTGACACTGGGGGTTTAAGCTATTCGTGAATCATCCCCAAGACCCAGGACAGATGATCATTTGTTATTTTGTGAAGGCGCATACTTGAATGGCACTCCTTGGAGGCCTGATGTAGGAAGTTCCCTTAGCTGAAGGGTTGCACCTTCACTTACACACTCACAAGCCCACTCCCCTCCCGGTATCCGTATCTCAAAACGATTGTTTTCCTCTAATTGTCCTTGAGTTCTCAGTAACTGAAAAATTGTTATAAAAAAAAACAACTTTGTTTGAGAGTATTGATGTAATCTAATGTCACATAGCATTTATTTGGGGGAGAGTTTACTTTAATAGCTTTAGAAGTGGCTGCCATCCTGCATGTATACAAACACAAAGATTTTAGAGGGGTCCCTTTGTTTTTTCAGTTATCTTTCCTGCATGTTATAGGGGAGATCACCTGCTGCATTGATATTTGTGAGCTGGAGGATTTGGGATGGCCTCCAGAGCCTTCCTGGGAACGCCAGGATTGATTGCAGTAGGAACTCAATGAATTCTGCCCAGGGCTGCAGCAGATCCCACCCAGGCTGCCCTGGCTCTAGATCCCAGCTGCTCTCCTGCAAGCAGAAGCTGCGGCTCCCTGGCCTGCATCCCCATCCACAGACATGGCCCCTAGCTCCTGGTCTCTGACCCCTGCCCCCGTTACTCTGCTCCAGCTAGCAGGCCTTTTTTCCAAGGATTGAGATGCGGGTGAACAGTCTCTGGGTTTCTGGATAACCATTTTGGACAGCCTGTTTGATTCTGACAGCCTTTTTCCCAATAGTGGAATGCCATCTGGGCTAATGTAAAAAAGCCCACACCAGACTTCAATTCTGCTCTGTTATATGCTAGCCGAGTGACCTTCAGTAAGTTTCTTCACCTCCCAGAGACACAGTCTCCCCAACTGTGAAACAGGCCACCCTGTGTTTCTGACGTGAGGAATAAATGAGATGTGTGTGTCCAGTGGCTAGTGCATAGCAGGAGTTCAAGAAAACATAGTTCTTCCTCCTTCCCCTTCTCACATAAGGTGTCCAGAGGTGATTGGAAGTGAATGTCCAAAGGTATAATGTGGCTGATGAGGCCTGTGCCAGGCCTATTTGGAGAGGCGGGGGCTTTGTGGTATGTCAGAGTTGATAGAGCCCATTACTCTCTCCCTCCTCCCTTTTGGCTCATAAGCAGCAAATTTGTGCCTCATTCTGGGGTAACCCATTCTAGGACCTCAAGATGTCTCAGGGCCATGGACATCAGTCAGAGAAACCCAAGTATCTAAAAGGACTTTAAGACCATTTGGGAAGGAGGAGTCTTTTCAAAGGGATCTGTGCTGATACTTGATGCTGTCTCTGAATGTATCTGAGGAATGCAGTTCCAGACACAGCAATATCCTGAATTTGAATCCAATAGGACTGGGTAGTCTTATTGCATAGAAGGCTGTTGTTAGCTCCAAAGATGGCCCCATGGCCCCTTTGTGGGGTGAAGGGTGAATTGGCATCCCATCTGTGTTATTTGAGAACTTTTTCGGTTTCAAATGATGGAAATTCAACTCTTAGTGGCTTAAGCAAAAAAAGGAATGTATTGGTTAATGTAACCAAAAAGTCCAGGACAGGGTTAGCTTCAGGCACAGGTGAATCCAGGTTCTCAAAAATAAATGTCAGCAGGAATCTGTTGGTCTCTCTCTCTCCAGGCTGCCTCTGTTTTGACTTCATTCTCAGGAAAGCCCTAACCTTGGGCAGCAAGAGTAGCCAGCAACAGCTCCAGTTTTACATCTTACCGGCTCAACCACTTCAGTGAGAAAAGGGCTGTCCTCAGTAGTTCCAGGAAAAGTCCCAGGACAGGCTCTGATTGGCTTAGACTGGGTCATGTGTTATGCTCTTACTGGCCAGGGTGTGTTATGGGAGGGAGTAGAATTCTGCCTTAACAACCACATGGACTGGATTGGCGGGGGAGTGGGAAACCAAGGAGCGATGTCTAGAAGAAGGGAAATGGTTGGTGGGCCACCAGAAACAATAGACATTCCTACCTTGTTAAAGGACATGAGCTCTCTATGGATAATAATCAGTAGTTCTTGTTTACATCTGCTGCTTCCTGGTAGGCACTGTTCTCAGTGTTGTGAACCTCTGAGATTGGTTTTATTTTCATGATTCCCACGAACGATTGATTGGCAAACCACAGACATATGGGATAGAGTAACAAAGCTGCCCAAAGTTACTCAGCTTATAAATGGCAGAAGTGGGATTCGTACCCACATTAGGCAGTCTCACTCCAAGTGTAGGCTCTTAGCCACCACACAGTAGAGTCTTCCCCAAAAGTGCCTCACAACTTTGCCGTGACATGCTGTTGTTCTAGTTGGTCTCTAGGCCTTAGATGCCCTTCTTCCCTCTCCTTGCTCACTTGCCAAACTCTTCCTTGAGTACCCCTCCTCTGAATAGTGTTCCCCAGGATTAATGCTTAGCAAGCCCCTGGAGCCTTTTCTACACCGCAGTGGTCACCAACCACTGGATCATACTGTTGGTGTGTTTGTTTCTCCTAGATTGTCAGCTCTGGGAGGGCAGAGAACATTGCAGCTCTTAGTGCAGTGCCTTGCACATAGTAGGTGCTCATCTAATGTTTGCTGATTGTTTAGATGACAAAACAAATAAAATCAAAAGCACAGAAGGCTGCTGGACTCCAGGATAGGATTATTTTATTATTATTATTGGTGATGATCCACTAGCTAATGATTGTATAATAATAGCCATTGTGTCAGGTATTATGTCAGAGACTTTGCATAAATGCTCCTTTTAATCCCCCCGGTGATACTATGATATTGGTATTAATCCATAACCTGTTGTCATCAAGTTGATTCCTACTCATAGTGACCCTATAGGACAGAGTAGAAATGCCCCAATAGGGTTTCCAAGGAGTGCCTGGTGGATTCACTCTTCTCATTTTGTGGATGAGGAAACTGGAGCTCTAGGTGGTGAAATGACTTGCCTCAAATTGTACAGCTAGCAGACAATGTAGCTGAGTTTCAAGGAGGGGCCATGTAACTCCTTCCCACCACTCTCACCCTTATACACAAGGAGCTTCCCACAAGATCTGTCCCCCTGCAGCCTTGCAGGCTTTAGGGCTCAGAATTCAGTTTGTAGCTTCATAGGGTCTATTGAAGACTTTTCCTATGTTTGGAGAATTCCCCACATTTGGAGTTCTGTCTCCCAAAGGTAGAAACTAGAACTTGGACTTTCTGCAACCCTTGTATCTAGGGCTCGGATAGCAGAGGGACCCACCTAAGGATTGGTTTGGAAGGGTCCACCTGAGGAAGTGGATGGAGCACGGAATCCATTTTTGGTGAGGGTGGCAAAAAACCAAAACCAAACCTATTGATGTCAAGTCCATTCCGGCTCATAGTAAGTAGAACTGCCCCATAGGGTCTCCAAGAAGCAACTGGTGGATTTGAACTGCCAACCTTTTGGTCAGCAACCACAGCTCCTAACCACTGCACCGCCAGGGCTCCAGTGAAGGTGGCAGTGTTGGGGAAATTCTGGAGTCTCATTCCTAGTGTGGGCCAGGATCACTGTGTTGAGTGGGACTAGTGGGGTCTTTCCCCAGAGAAGCTTCTACTCTGGGGCTTGAATATTGTTCTAGAAGGGTGGCCTCCAAGCCCAATTTCTTGACCCTCTTTGAGATTCTCTGAACTAGCAACTATAGGGTTGCTATGAGTCAGAATCGACTGCACAGCAACGGGTTTGATTTTTTTTTGTTTGTTTGTTTAGCAACTATCTTTTCATAGATTCCTTCTCTGTTTAAACCAATTAGAGTGGATTCTGTAGCTTGCAACCAAGAACCCTGACTGGCATACCCACCCTCACACCATAGAGCTTGTCAATTTTAGGCATGACCCTGTGGTTAGGCAGCCTAAACTCTGGACTCTAAATAGAATCAGGTGAGGATGTGGCAGGATACAGACATCTAGGGAATTAAAGAGGGAATTGTTATGCTGATTAGCTTTCTAAGCCTTTGCCTTCTACATCAGCACTTTCAAACTTACTTGCATATGAATCACCTGGGGATGTTGCTAACATGCCAGTTCTCACTCAGTAGGTCTAGGATGGAGCCTGAGATCCTACATTTCCAACACACGCAGGTTTTGCTGATGCTGATAGTCTGAAGACCACCAGTAAGGTGGCTGGGCTCCAGTGACCTTTAAGCCTCAGGCAAAACGCGTGCATATTACGTAGGTGCTTACTTCAGTTTCACAAAATAATGAGGTCAAATCCAATCTCAGCAAGGCAAACCCACCACTAGCAATTATCCCTGTCTTTGGTGATATCAGTCCTAAGGCACTGGCAGCTAAAAATCTCATAATTAGCATACTTTGTTATGTCAATCCTGTTCCTAATTAGGACATTTAAATAATTTGGTTTGTTGAAGAAACAGGATGGGTTCCTTTACTCCCCAGTGCAGCAGGAGAGGGACTTGGTCTGCTATGTATACTTATCACCTGACCCAGGGAGTGCCAGCAATGTTCGAAGCATCGCAGGAGCCCCAGTCTCTCTAGCGGTTGCAGGCCTTGAAGCAACCAACGTGTTCTCTGGAATCCTCACCAGCTAAGACATCCAAGTCCTGTCCCCATCTCTTTTCACATCCAACTCACACCATTTGCCACAGTCACCTGGCCTCTGGCTCTCTGACACTGCCAAGCCTTTGCACAGGCAGTTCCCCAGCCTGGAACGCCCTCCCCAATACCACCCACCTGGCCAATGTTTTCTTCTCCTTCAAGACCCAGTTCCTGTGTCACCTTCTCTGGAAGGCCTTCCTTGGCCCTCCTTTCTGCAACAATGGGCCCAAGCATAACAACGATTGTGAGGACAGCGCAGGACTGGGCAGTGTTCCGTTCTGTTTTACATAGGGTCACTATGAGTCAGAACTGACTTGATGTCACCTAACAACAACAAGTACAACAGTACCTGTACAGTTACCATCATGTCAACTCTGACTCGTGGCGACCCTATGTGTGTCAGAGTAGAACTGTGCTCCATAGGGTTTTCAATGGCTGATTTTCATAAGGAGATTGCCAGGCCTTTCTTCTGAGGAGGCTCTGGGTGGGCTCGAACCACCAACCTTTCAGTTGGTAGCCGAGTTCATTAACCATTTACACCACCCAGGCTGACCTAATCCTAGTGATTGGTTTATCATTTTAGGACTTTTTCTTTGCTTATAGCTACATATGAAACTCAGGCCACAGACTCGGGGATATGAGATGTTGCCTTCCTTATTGTTCCGCATTGTTGTGTGCCATGGAGTTGATTTCGACTCATTCATAACTGAACTTAATCTCAAGCCCCCATTCTGCCAAGTGACAGAAATGGAATCCTGGTCAATCAGGTTATCCTCTTCCATCTCTGGGGTTGCATTTCCATGCCAGGCACTTTTAGGGGTGCCAAAGCATCAGGCAGAGTCAGGGGCATTTGGTCCTCAGTCTTGTGTCTGTGCTGTCATCCACTGAAATGTCCTTGACCCATCTGGTCTCAGATCACCAGTTACCAGTTGCCGTTAAGTCGATTCTGACTCATGGCAACCTCATGTGGATCCAGGTAGAACTGTGCTTTGTAGAGTTTTCAAGACTAATTTTGGGGAAGTAGGTCACCAGGCCTTTCTTCCAAGGTGCCTCCAGGTGGACTCAAACCTCCAGCTTTTTGGTTAACAGCTAAATGCATTAACTGTTTACACCACCCAGTGGCTCCTCTCAGATCACAGGTCCACACTAATCTTGGCACAGTCCTCTCATCTGAGCTTCAAGGCCTCTTGGGCGCAGCTCTCTTTCTCTGATACGTCCAGGACCCTCCTGGGCACAATATAGGGCTTTCTGGGGCTAGGTCCTCTGACACTGCCTCAGACGTATTGGCCTGGACACCCCATCTTGGTGCCATGGATCACAGGCCATGATGGCTGTGTGGGACTCAGGGGCCAGCCCCCTCCCTAGACTCTGCCATCTGCTCTCAGAGTCTCCCCCCCCCCCAAAGGAGTGTCTGTTCACCTGCCCTGGGGACCAGCTGGAGGGAGGGTCACACAGTTCCTTTTCAGGGTCCCACCCACACCTAGTCCTCCTCCCCTGCTGGTTCCCCTCCTCATCCTCTCCCCAGTCCAGGCAAATGCTATGTCAAGAGCCAAGGTGGGAGTAGCGAGGCCGAGGTTTCTCTGACCAAGCATGAAGCCTTCCAGATCCGTTGTTTTTCCCATGAGTCCTTCAAAGCTCTGGGCTTTGGGAATGTAGAGAGCCCAGGAAATCAAAAGCCTTTTCTTTCACAACTGCCTTCCTTGCCTGGGATTGTAAAAGTCTGTTTAGAAGCCGGCAAGTCAAGTGGCACTTCCTTTGTTCCTGTTTTCTGGAGGCGGCCAGCTTGGAACACCCAGTCCGCAGCCTGAATGAGGGGAGGGGGGCACCGGGTGCAGGAGAATGAGAGCTCACCATAACCCTGTTGCCTTCTTCTGGTTTCTCCCCTGGCCTTAGTTCCTGCAGGGGAAAGGCAGCATCTCACTCATCTGTCCATCCCCATACCCTGCATAGTGCTGTGAGGGTTGACACCAGCCAACACTTACCGGGCATTTCCCGTGAGCGTGGCATTGTTCCTTGCACTATTTCACAATCCTATGCCATGCGACTTTTATCCCGATTCTTCAGCTGAGGAATCTGATACAGAGAGGATGGGGTACAGACTTGCCCAAGGCCACACTGCCAGTGTTCAGAGCTTTCCCAGGCAGCCTGGCTCCAGACATTAACCTCTGGGCTCTACAGCCTCATATGCCCAGCAGCATTCGGCACAGTGCCTAGGACCTGGTGGGGCTCGGCCTCAGAACCAAGCTCTGTAATTTCCTAGCCCTGTGACAAGAGGATCAGTCACTCTACACCTTTGTCTCACTTTCCTCATCTTTAAAATGGGGGCAATAATCACTTTAGCAGAAGGGTGGTTCTGTGGTACAGTTCTCACCTTCCATGCAGGAGACCCGCGTTCGATTCCTGGCCAGTGCACCTCGCGTGCAGCCACCACCCATCTATCCCTGGAGGCTTGCGTGTTGCTATGATGCTAAACAGGTTTCAGAGAAGCTTCCAGACTAAGACAGACCAGGAAGAAAGGCCTCGCAGTCTACTTCCAAAAATCAGCCTATGAAAACTCTGTGGATCTGATCCGAAACCGATCATGGGGATGGAGCGGAACCGGGCAGCGTTCTGTTCCCTTGTGTAAGGAGTATTGTGCTTGGCCGACCCGACGGCTGCCAACTATGACAAGGTGTGAAGACTAAATGAGGTTACTCGGGTTGAAGCTGTTTGACCGAAAAGCTCAGACTTTGAAACTCAAGACTCTTTTGAACAAAATTCAGAGATTTCATCCCTTGAAAAGTTGTACCCCCTTTCCAGATGTCAGTTTCCTGATCCACAGAATGGGCGTAACCAACATCCCTGATAAGCAGTGAATAAATGTAGGTCCCAGCAGGTAGTGGGTGTGGGTAGGTGATTTACTAGACTGGATGGGCTCCCTGGGGTCCGGCCCTCAAACGGTTCCTTATGCAGTTGTTCATTCACTCATTCAGTTTTTTGTGGGGAGTTGCTCAGCCCCACCCTCCAGCCAAAGGTGAAGCCAGGGAGATGTGACCCTGCTGGGGTGACATGGAGCCTCTTAAGAGTCAAGCCTTGCACAGCCTTCTTCCAGGCCAGGACGGTTCATTAGGCCAGAGACCTCCTCCCGACTGTGGCAACCCATGCTGGCTACCGTGGGTTCTCAAAAAGTGTTTGATGAACGTGTTTCCCCCACAGGTAGTAGCTGCTTCATTTGTTTGTTTTCCCAGTTTCCACTGCTCATTAGCTGCTAAATCGTCCCCTGGCTGTGGACCCTGCTGTCGCTGATTCACCATCTGGGGCTGCAGGTGCTTGTAGGCTCAGCCCCTCACAGCAACCTGGAAGAGGTCAGGAGGAGTCAGGCCAGCATGTCCTGTATTGAGGGATGCCACAGCCCACTGCCCACAGATCAGGACTGGAATCTGCTGTTAGAGACCAAGGGAGGGGAGGTCCATGTCCTTTGTGCCCCAGCGTGGGTCACAGACAGGAAGTTCTCCTCAATGTCTGGCCTGATAACTCAGTGAAACACAGTTGGAGCACACTTTGAGTGAAGGGAAGGGAAGGGACGACATGAGCTTTCTTTAATGTCATTACTTTGAGCCAGACGACTCAAGACAGGCTGGCAGCTTTCATGGGATAGAGAAAACCAGAAGACAGGGAATGGGATTGTGTATTTCTTTGTGTCCACCACTGCATATAGTGGGTTTGTAGTGAATGCCCAACTCCAGATGATATAGACAGATAGACAGACAGACAGACAGATAGCTGCTATTGAGTCAGGTCTAACTCATGGTGACCTTATGTACAACAGAATAAAACATTGTCCTGTCCTTCGTCATCCTCATGGTCACTGGCATGTTCGAGCCCATTGTTGTGGCTATTGTGCCGATTCATCTCACTGAGGGTCTCCCACATCCTCACCGGCCCTCTACTTCACCAAACGTGATGGCTTCTTCCAGTTACTGATCCCTCCTGATGAAATGTCCAAAGCAAGCAAGCTGGACAGTGTTCTATTGTGATCCACAGGATTTTCACTGGCTAATTTTTGGAAGTAGATCACCAGGTCTTCTTTCTTCTGTTTTAGTCTGGAAGCTCCACTGAAACCTGTTGTCCATGGGTGACTCTGCTGGTATTTGAAATACTGGTGGCATAGCTTCCAGCACCATAGCAACATGTAAGCCATCACAGCATGACAAACTGATAGACGGTTTGCTGGCCTGTTGATGTTGAGTCAGAGAAAAGATGAGAGGGTTACTGGCTTTGGAGGCTTCCTCCAACTTATCCCCAAACCCTATGTAAATCCAGCACCTCCACCCTCAGTTGTTCTCTTTTGTGAATTATTACCCTCTGAAAACCTGCAGGAAATCCTAATATCCCAGCCCACACCCCACCCCCACCCCCTGCCGCTCACGCTGTGGAGGACTTTCCCTAAGTAAACACCTGCCTCCTGTGTTTATTCAGGGAGTGGGAATTAAGATCGTCGTAAATCTAAACCAAACATAATTAAGAAGGTAAATCTACTTTTGAAAAAAAAAATCTGATCGCTCATCTACAGACCAAATAAATAAGATTTCACATCTCCTAGCTCTGTAGTTTCACTGAGCTGTGTTCCCCTTCCCTCTGCCAGAACTGAACATCAGGGCGGGAAGGGGCCTGAGGAACCTCTTCCAGCCCCACTGGTGGAGAGGTGAAGCTCGGTTTTCTCATCTGTGAAATGGCATTAATGATACCGACACATGGATCACTGCATGTCGAAACTGACTCAGACACCTAACAACAACCTCATAGGGTTGTCTTGAGGGACCAGCTGAGAGAGACTCATGCCCCGTCTCCTCCTCCAGAATATAAGCTCCATAAAGGCAGGATTGCATTTATTCACTGCCTTATCCCTACTGCCTCACCTATGTTGTTGTTAGTTGCTATCAAGTCAGCTCTGACTCATGGCAACCCCATGTACAACAGAACAAAACGTTGCCCAGTTCTGTGCCACCTTCATAATAATTGATATGTTTGAGTCCACTGTTGTGGCTATTGTGTCAGTCCCTCTCGTTGAGGGTTTCCCTCTCCCTTGCTGATGCTCTACTTTACCAAACATGATGTCCTTTTCTAGCGATTGGTCTTTCCTGATGATGTGTCCAAGGGTAGGTGCTTAATACAAACAGAGCTAGTGTAAGGGACTCTGAAAACAAGCAAGTGACAGTGGCTTGCCCAGGGTCATACAGCAAGTCACAGCACAGCCCACATTGGAACTGAGGACTCGTGGGTCCTACCTCAGGCGCTCCTTCCACTAGCTCAGGGCAGGAGACGTGGTTTTGCCATCTCATTCCACCAATGATGACTGTCTGTGTAGCCTTGGAGCATCATCTTATTCTCCCTGGGCCTTAGTCTTGCCAGCAGTAGAATGGACATATTAGAGAGGGGGTCAGCCCTCCACCTCAGGAAACAGAGCCCTGTCCCACCCACCTTCCCCTGAGAGCTGACCATTTCCTGCCAAGGCTGAGGCCAGAACCTCCCCTCCCTCATCATCAAAATCATTGTCTCCTCTTTGGAATTGTCCCTTCTCTCCCCACCTGTCCCAAGGAGGGAACAACTGAAGCAGAGATTTTTATGTTGCCAACCCAGGTCCTGCACACACACACACACACACACATACACACACATGCAAACACACACATATATGCACATACACATGCACACATACACACATCAACTCATGTAAATACATACATGGACACACACACACACACACACACACACACACTCGCACTCACACACCAGCTTAGACCACAAGGAAAGCAGAGCTGCCGTGGGCTGCCTCTCTATGATTTAACTCTTTCTCGCTCCTTCACTTGCAGTGCACAGGAGTTAAAAATGACCTTGGCAAATAGCTGTATGTATTATCTGTTTAGAGCAAAGAACAGAGTCAAAGAAAACCCCACTCAGAAGTCTGGAGAGTTGCTGGGCAGGGGGAGGGGAGGGCAGGAAAGGAGGGAAGCTGGATGTGTCTCCAGGGTGTGGTGTTAAGCAAGATGGGTGAAGGAGAGGGGAGACAAACCCATGCAGCTCTGTCCTGGAAAAATCATTGCTGCAGGAGAGATTCGGTCCCACAGTGTTACCAGAATGCAGCTTCAAAGGTGAGATGAGGGTTCATTCATCAGCCCCCACAAACCAAATCCCCAACCCCATTCATCCTGTGGCCATCCTTGTCACACAGACTACCTCAGTTTGCACCAGTGCCTCAGAGAGGAGCAGCTCTGATCTAAAAATCCATTTCCCAAGACACAAGGGAAAGATTAGTCCGAAGGACTAATGGACCACAGCTACCACGGCCTCCACCAGACTGAATCCAGTACAACTAGATGGTGCCTGGCTACCACCACTGACTGCTCTGACCAGGATCACAATAGTGGGTCCCAGACAGAGCAGGAGAAAAATGTAGAACAAAATTCTAACTCACCAAAAAAGACTAGACTTACTGGCCTGACAGAGACTGGAGCAACCCCGAGAGTATGGCCCCCAGACACCCCGCTTTTAGCTGGGTAATGAAGTCACTCCCAAGGTTCACCGTTTAGCCAAAGATTAGACAGCCCCATAAAACGAGACTAATGGGGCACACCAGTCCAGGGACAAGGACTAGAAGGCAGGAAAACTGGTGATAGGGAACCCAAGGTTAAGAAGGGACAGTGTTGACATGTCGTGGGGTTGTCATAAAACAATATGTGTACTGACTGTTTAATGAGAAACTATTTGTACTGTAAACCTTCATCTAAAGTACAATTTAAAAAAAATTAAAATCCATTTCCAAAACCTTCTGTCCTCCTGCCAAGGCAGAATGTGCTGAGTGATGAAAGCAGCCTGTCTTTGGGGCCCCCAGACCTGGTTTGTACTCCTGATTCTGACACTAAGCGTGTGACCTTGAATTAGTCCTTCACCTGTCTGAGCACGTGCTCCTCAGCTGTAAAACGAGGATGATAACACCAACTCAGTTCTGGAGAGAGGAACCCTGGGTGTAATGCTAAAGAAAACTGACTGTGAAATCAGGCAGCCCTGGCTCAGTGATGTCACCTGTCTGAGCCTCAGCTTTTCTGTCTATAAATTGGGCATGGGTAAGTGTCTGCATCTCCATCTGCCTCTCGCACAAACCCATGTGTTCCATGGCCTGCATTTGCTCCCCGTACTTGCTCTCCATGCCCCTCCCCCCTACATGTGCCCTGGAGGCCAACCTGGGAGGGCATATCAATGAGCTCCCTTCTTCTGGCTTCTGGTTGTTCATTCAATGGGAGACACCAGCCAAGGCTGAGGGTGGGAGGAAAATGAATTGGGGTATTTACACTTGGGCTCCCTGCCTTCAGGGATCAGCAGGCTGGCCACGTCCCTCACAGGAAGGCCATGGCTCTCTCAGGTGGTTCTCTCTTTCTCTTTCTCTTGCTAATAGACTCCTTCCTACCCCCTTCAGACTGGGGTGCTAAAGGCACCCACTGTTACTAGCCAGGGTGCTGCACTATCCCATGTGCTTTCCCCACCGCCTGCCCACACCACTGTAAATGTTCCGTTTGTTACACTGTCTTCCAATTACCTAATTTGAGTGGGCCATTGTGTCCCGTGGAGACCCTGACTAAAGCAGCTGTACCCTCTGGCCACAGACCTGGCACCATTTCCCTACAGGACTTTGAAGCGGAACGATTCACTCATGCAGAGTTCTGCTCCATGCCAAGCTCTTCACATGCATAATCTCACCTCATACTTCAAACAACCCTTGGAGGAAGGTACTATGGTTGTTTCCAATTTGCAGATGAGGAAACTGAGGCTTGGATAGCCCTTGATGACCATCTTGCAGTCCCTTCCTGGTGTGGCTAGAGAACGCAAGCTATTGAGTACATGTGGCTTGAACGTTTGGACATGTCCACATCCTGCCAGTCACCACATTAAGGCAAGTGCCAGTCGGGATCCAGACTAATAATCAAACACATGATTTGATCAGCCCACGTGGACTAACAAAGCAGATACAAAATACGAAAACCCACTGCTGCCCAGTCGATTCCAACTCATAGTGACCCTATAGGGTTTCCAAGGCTGTAACTCATTATGGAAGCAGACTGCCACATCTTTCTCTCGAGAAGCAGCTGGTGGGTTCGAATCACCAACCTTATGGTTAGCAGCGAAGCATTTTAACCACTGTGCCACCAGGGCTCCTTAGATACACAATAGATAGTAAATGTTATTGTTCTTATTGTTAAAGGAAGCGTTGGTGATGATGGTTCAGCTGTGGAATTATTGCCTTCCATTCCAAAGACCCAGGTTCAATTCCTGGCCAATGTACCTCATATGCAGCCACCACCCATCTGTCAGTGAAGGCTTGGGTGGTACTATGATGCTGAACAGGCTTCAGCAGAATCTACTTCCAGACTAAGAAGGACTAGAAAGAAAGTCCTGGTGATCTGCTTCCAAAAATCAACCATTGAAAACCCTATGGATCACAATGGTCCAATCCACAACCAATCATGGGGCTGGCCCAGGACTGGGCAACATTTGTTCTGTTGTGCATGGGGTGGCCATGAGTTGGGGCCAACCTGACAGCAGCTAACAACAACAACAATTATTGTTGCTATTATTCTATTATTGTTATTATTCTTCCACAAACCCATTTACAGTAGGGTGGGGAGAGGGAGTCCCCCTAAGGGCAGTTCCTTTCTCACAGCCTCCTCAGCCCCTATTCTTCCCATCACCCCAGTCTGATGACCTTGACTTTAGACTTCTCTGGATTTAGATTCACAGTGAAGGTCTGTCACAGTTGTTCCTCCTTCACCCCCACAATCCCCTCCCCAGCTTCCTGGCTATGTCACCTCCTGCTTCTCTCCTCCTCTGCATGGAGCCCTGGGAGGTGGGTGAAACCTTGGTTCAATCCTTGGTTCTATCCTCTCTGGGGATATAGAACTTAATTAGAAACAGGGCTTCAGCTCAAAGCAAAAGACAGGCCTGGAGTGAGTTTGATGATGGCGTTTCAGGCATTGCTACAGGGTGTATCGGGGGTAAAAATCAAAAAACCAAACCCCTTGCCATTGAGTCAATTCCGACTCATAGCACTGGGGTCATGTATTTTAGGATAAGTGGCCCCTAGTGCTACTCCTCATATTCCATGACATACATGGCTGTGTCCTGTCCTCTTCCCAGAAGCCTCCTGTGTGCCAAGCCTAATCCTTGGCCCAGAGGATGTAAAAATGAGGCCCAGGTCCTGCCCTCGAAAGCTTATAGTCCATGGAGCAGAAGGCCTTGAACCAATGACCATACAGGGTGCTCCCAACAGAAGGCTGTCCTCATTCCTAGGAACCTAGAGGAAGACTGTTCACCATATGTTCCTTCAGGTGTTCCTGCACCCATTCATTGATTGAACCAAGGTTATTCAATTAATCAGTTCCAGGTTCCTCTGTCTCAGCCTCCTTCCTCAGATTTCCTCTACTAGTACCTACTGGTCCTCCACTGGCTGGCCCTGCGGTGCTGGGCTGGCTTCCTGTCCCTCCCTCTGCAGTTTCATCCATGCTCATAGCCTTAAATATCACCATATACAATTTGCTATTTCTGTGGGCACAACTTCCAAGATATATCTTGACACTTCACTTCTCTCCACCTCCTCTGCGGCGACCCTAGCCCAAGCCAGCCTCACCTCTAGCCTGTACTATTGCATTCGTTTTCACATTGGTCTCCTTTCTACCCAGCTTGCCTTCTACAAGTCACTACCAGTTCATCTATCAGGTGGTCACCCCCTGGCATAAAACCTCTCAATGCTTTCCTGTGGCACATTGAGAAAAATCCAAACTCCTGAACACGGCTGTCACGGCCCCATCTGCTCTGGCCTCTGCCAACATCCCTGAACCCAGTCCACCCCTTGTTGAAGCCTCCTTGTGCTTCTGCAAACCCCAGCCTCATTCGTGCAGTCGGGCATTGCCCTGAGCCCTTGGTCTGAGTCTCAGCATTCACATTTGGGTCTCAGCAAAAATGCCTCCTCCTCAAAAGTTCTGCCCTGACCACTCTGTCTAAAGTAGCCTCTGCCTCTACCAAGTCCCTGTCGTCTCACGGAGAGAGACACTGAAACCCGTTCAGCATCATAGTAACACTCAAGCCTTCACTAACAGATGGTGGGTGACTGCACATGAGGTGCCTTGGCCAGGGATTGAACCCAGGTCTCTCGCACGGAAGGTGAGAATTCTACCACCGAACCACCACTGCCTCATTTGATAGCACTTGCTCCAGCCTAAACACATCTTCTGAATTTGTTTGTTGTTGTCTATCGTCGCTTGCCGCCACTCCTCTACAAGCTCCCCTCAGGAGGAGAGCAGGGAACTCGTCTGCCTCATTCTGTCACTGTCGCTCCAGAGCCTGGAATGGGGCCTGGCTCTGAGTAAATGCTTAGGAAGTTGATAGCGAGCCAAGATCAAGTGTTTAGTGGGGGTGAAGCAGGTCCTTTGGTTAAGGGCCCATGGATCACTGTAAGCCTACGTATGTCTTTTAAACCTGGCTCTCTCCATCCTCAGGGTGAATATCTTAAGCATTAAGAACCGAGGATAACTAAAAATTTATTCCCCCCGGTGACTTCATGCCCAAGCCGAAATGGGGGAAAATACTGTATTTGATTTATAATAATAATAATTATAATAAGGGAACCATCCATCAACATTGATTCTGATCTCAGTGGCGTCACTTGCTGTGTGTATCTGACCTGTTCACTTTTCTTCTTTGATGCGGAGTTCTTCCTGTGTTAAATGAGGCCCCTGATACATGCCATTTCCCCTCTAGATCCCAGCAAAATCTCTCCTCACTAACCCATCTCCAGGAAAACACAAAAGTGAGGCAGCCAAGATTTCTAGGCAGGGAAATAAGCCCAGGAGCTTTCTTGGGGCATGACTCACAAACCCAGCATCCAGAGCTTCCTGGATGTAGACCATCTGGGCTTCCTGGACGGAAAGCCCGCCCGATGCCATCCCTCACTCCATCCCACAAAAGTCTCAAATGGAGGTTGAGGCAGAGTGAGTAGGCTGCTAGAGTCTGGGCATCGCTACAGCCCTGGTACTGCCAAATAGAAAACAAGCCCGCACTCCTTACACGGTGTTCCTGTGATTAGTTATGGCTCCAACAACCACTGCCCAGCACTGCGACGCAGAACGCGGGGACCGTGATTTATCCACAATTACGTCAACGACCAAGGTTCTTTGCGGGTAACAGGTGGAAAATTCACAAAAACCCACCATATGATGAAGTCTTGGCCTCCTCTGAGCACAACAAAGTGAGTAAGAGTGGAAAAGATTGAGCTGCCCCACTCCTGAGTAATATTCTGTTGATTGTGACCCAATCCCAATCTGGGAAGGACATGATGCATCTGAAAGGAACAATGACCGGGTGACCTTGTTGCCATTCCTGTCCTAATAGTTGCATCACATAAGCTCTTTCTTCCAAAAAAGCCAGCTGTCATTGAGTCGACTCCGATTTATGGTGACCACCATGTGTGTCAGAGTAGAGCTGTGCTCCATAGGATTTTCAGTGGCTGATTTTTTGGAAGTAAATCATCAGGCCTTTTTCTGAGCTGCCTCTGGGTGAATTCGAACCTCCAACCTCGGTCAGCGGCCAAGCATGTTAATAATTTGCACAACCCAGGGACTCTCTTTCTTCAAAACCAACCCCCTTTCAAACACAGGGGATGGGGTCCTAGCAAGGCCCCAACAAAACTGGCAGGCAACAAGGGTGAAGTGTGTGGTCGGTGGGATACGATGTATACTTCTCACTATCCCTGGGGGAGAAGGTCTTGGTGGCCATGCCACAGGTGGGCAAAAGCTGGCAGATCTGATGCCGCTCACTGTGCCAGTTCTGCATTGGACCTGAAATGTGTCATCTCTGGACCTTCTCTAGCCTCAGTGATCCCACCTATAGAATGGGGGTGTAGGGCTGGATCATCTCGTATAGTGACCTTGAGCAAGCAACTTCCCTTTTTTGAACTTCAGTTTGGCCAGCTATAAAATATGGACTGGATAATCCTGGCTGTGTGACTTAGGACAAGCTCCTTCTCTTCTCTGGGCCTGGGTTCCCCATATATAAAATGGGTTGATGGTGGGGGGTGCAAAAAGGATAACCTCTGAGGTCCCTTCTTACTGCTACATATGATAACACACTGCAAGTGACCTAGTGTTCCACACGTCCCATCGCCATCTCCATCCTGTGTGCCAGGCTGGAGGCATTGCTCATGTGTGGGTCAGTTCTCACCCTACTCCCTCGGTCCCTCTGATTGTGAGGCTTCTGTTTGAATGCATGATAAGGTTCTTAGGAAGTTCTGGACAGCAGAGTGCCACCAGCTCCATTAATCCCACCCTTCATCAGAGGCTGAGAGGGAACTTTTCTCATTCAAATAATGATGCTCCAGAAACTTGAGCCAGGCTATTCAATACTCATCACCAGCGTGCTCTTCCTGAGACCTCATGTTCCAGCCATGCAGACAACTGAGTACTTCACCATTGTTATGGATTGAATTGTGTCCCCCAAAAATGTCTGTCAACTTGGCTAGGCCATGATTCCCAGTATTGTGTGATTATCCACCATTTTGTCATCTGATATGATTTTCCTATGTGTTGTAAATCCTATCTCTATGATGTTAATGAGGTGGGATTACTGGCAGTTATGTTAATGAGGTAGGGCTCAATCTACAAGATTAGGTTGTATCTTAAGTCAATCTCTTTTGAGATATAAAACAGAGAAGTGAGCAGAGAGACAGGGGGACCTCATACCACCAAGAAAGCAGCACTGAGAGCAGAGCACGTCCTTTGGACCCGAGGTTCCTTTTCAGAGAAGCTCCTAGATCAGGGAAGATTGATGACAAGGATCTTCCTCCAGAGACAACAGAGACAGAAAGCCTTCCCCTGGAGATGGCACCCTGAATTTGGACTTCTAGCCTTCTAAACGTCGAGAGAAATAAATTTCTGTTTTTTAAAGCCATCCGCTTGTGGTATTTCTGTTATAGCAGCACTAGGTAACTAAGACAACCATCCTCTGCGCACATTTCTTCTCAAAACAGTGGCAGAACCACTGAGCAAAGTCCCCCTTTTCTGGACCAGTTTGGATGCTCTAAACCTTAGTGATTAGGAAGTGTCTAGTGTCCTAGGATGTCACAACAAAATTCCAGAAGATGGGTGGCTTTGAAAAGCAGAAGTTTATTATATCATAGTTCTAGAAGTTACAAGTCCAAATTCACGCCATGCTCTCTCTTCATCGGCTCTAGGGGAAGATCCTTCCTGATAGTCCTTGGCATTTCTTAGCTTGTAGATGGATCCTCACATGCTATCTTCCTCTGTATGTGTGTGGCTATCTTCCTGTGTCTGTCCTTCTCTTTATTAAGAGGACACTCAGAAGGGATTAGGATTAGGACCCACCCTACTCCAGTATGATGTTGTTAACTGATAACTTCTGCAAGGAAAACCCTGTTTCTCCAAACAAGGCCACATTTATTAGTGCAGGAGTTAGGACTTGAGCGTATCTTTTTGGGGGACACCATTCAATCCATAACAGATAGCACTGTAAAGAGGGAAAGAGCATGAGGTTTGCAGTCAGACAGTTCAAACCCTGATTCTGCCATGTCCAAACTGTGCAGCTTTGGCAAGCCTCTTCACCTCCCTGAGGTTGTTTCCACATCTACAAAAATGAGATAACAATATCTACCTCACAGAGACCTATGTAACAAACCTGAAACACCACAGACAATGTCTGGCACATTGTAGATGCTCAGGACATGCTGGTTCCCTTCCAGTTCTCCCATTTCAGGAATAGCATCTACAGAGTGAGATGGGGAAAAGACACTTCATTGCCAGCTCCTATTCTAAAGAGGCATCCCCATCCACAGATTTATAGCAGCTGGGCTCCTAGCCATGCACTCAAAAGTCAAACAGAGCTATGGTAGTAATAGTTATTCAGCCATATCATACTGAACTGAGGGCCTGAGTTAAGCAACAATTCAGACCTGTGAACATTTTCTAAGCACCTACTCTGTGACCATCAAGTGGGCAACCCCATGTGTATCAGACAGGGTTTCGAACTGGTTCATTCCGGTTCAAACTCCTGCTGAGCATTTGTATTTCCACCCCAGATATACTAAATCATAATTTACATTTTAACAAGATCCCCAGGTGATTCTTATGCATAATAAATTTTGAGACCCACTGCTGTACTAGTGGTTCTCAGAATTGATGCCTAACCATCACCTGGGAACTTGTTAGAAATGCAAATTCTCAGCAGGGGTTCAAACTGGAATGAACTGGTTTGAAGCCCTGGTATCAGAGTAGAACTGTGCTCCACTGGGTTTTCAGTGGCGGATTTTTCTAAAGGAGATCACTAGGACTTTTTTCCAAGGAGCTGCTAACTGAAAGGTTGGCAGTTTGAGTCCATCCAGAGGTGCCTCAGAAGAAAGGTCTGGAGATCTCCTTGAAAAAAAACAGCCACTGAAAACCCTATGGGGTACAATTCTACTCTGACACACCTGGGGTCGCAGACTATGGCAACTAGTTTGATTTGTTTTTTCATAAAATGGGAGGCTGTGTGAGGACCTTTGAAGATAGAAATATGGATCAGAGAGTGTAGCACCAAAATTCAAAGCTTAGTGTGGAAGCTGTGTTGATCGTCAACAGAACCTGCATTGGAGATTTGGATTCACCCATAAACTACTTTCATGGCACTGGGCAAGTTCATCACTCAAAGTCTCTAAACTCAGCTTCTAAATCTGTAAAATACCTTGTAAAGCTGCTGAATGAATAATTTCTTTGATACGGATCAGCGTAAAGCTGGTTCCTACGAGGCAGTGGTTAAAGATGTCCCAAATGTCCAACTTTTCCAAACTTCTATACCACTCCATCATCTCTAACATTAGCTACTCCTCCTCCCTTCAATACTCTCCCTCCCGTCTTTAGGTTTGGTATTTCGCTGCAACGCCTCACAGAACTCACAAACTGTACTTACAGTTAAGTGGTTTATTAGGGAAGTACTAGTACAAGTACGCATCAGGATCAACTTGGAAGTAACAGGAACAACAACTCAGGACACAGTTCCTCAATCAGGACAGCTTCTTCTCGCCCTCTTCCACCAGGCCCTTCTGGGGCCTTGCTGCTGGGCCCTGTTGGGGGCCTTCTTGGGCAAGTGTTACACCTCTTATCTCCATGGGTGGGCAAGCCCCACTGCAGCCGTCTCGTGCTGGTCTCCTGGTTCCAGCCATCCCACGCCGCCATCTCTTGCTATCTTCTATGTTCCTTTCCCTCTCTTGCCACGTCTCCCTTTAAGCCTAGCAGGATGGCAAAACTGACCAATCCCCTCATTAGGGTTCTATACACTGTATTTACATCCCTGACAAGGATGCCATGCCCCTTATTTACGTTATTAGCAAGCTATCCAATCCCCTTGGTGGGCCACAAGTGCCTCCTTTGTATAGTCCCACCCGGTTATTTGGTGGGAGTTACAAAGACGGTGGATAGAAGGGCCATATTAAGTAATTCACTGCACTGCAGACCACCCCGTGGCTCTTCTAGCCAGTGGCCTTTTCATACTTGAAGGATTAACTTTCCCCTCTCAATCATTTCAACAGTCCAAAACAGTCATTAACAATTAGTCCTTCAGTAGTGCAAAGAGGCCTGGGGGTGAGGTTACTCAGATCCCAGCCGTTCAGGTCTGCTGCAAGTGTCCATGTCATCTTGGCTTCACCCTCTCTGGCCTCTGATAAAATTCAACTGAGAGATTATTTCCTTGCTTTGAGCCTCATGAGGTATCAGCATAGCAAAACCTTTAAGGAACTTTAGATTTGGCCTGTACTCCAGTCCAGCAGTGCTTCCTTCTTAGACCGACCACTCTTTCACAGTTACAGCTTCTACCATTACAGTTTTTACAATCACAATTAACCCTGTTAATAATCAACACTCACAATTGAATCATATAATCCTATCAGCATCCTCCCCTCCCGCCTTACACAGACCCATCAGGAAAAGAGAAAACTATTCAGTGGGGGTTCTCCCTTGTCCCCTCATCTTGAGTGTAAGCATATCCATGGAAGTATGTAAGCCAGCCTCTTCATGCCTTTATCTCCCTCCATTTTAGTTAGCCAATTTCTAAATTGCCTGTCCCTATCAAACCAGTACTCTGAGGAGACAAACATGTTCCTTGATCTGAAGAATCTTTTGTTCCAGTTGGAACTTTGAACATCTGCATCCATAAGAAAAGCCCAGTTTAGAGCAAACGATCAAATTGCAGCAATCCACACCAGCTCCCGGTGTCAAACATCTTTCTCTTCATTCAGTTGGGTTCTGGTCAGCTCATCCTTAGCCCCTGTGGGCTAGGTTAGTGGGTACCAGCTATAGGCTTGGGAGTCAACACACACCTCCTGGCACATCAGACCAGCCAGCCTCTCTCTCATCCCTAGCCTTTGTGGGTTAGGTCAACGGGTGCCAGTGGAACATGACCAAACTCAGCCCGCCTCTTCATTGCTGTAGCTCCCCCACTTTCACTGACCAAGTGGACCCAAGCGGTCACCACAAGCAAGCATACCAGGCTGTCTGCTTGCCAGATCCCTTTAAATTCCAGTCCTGGAAGGGGGTTCTTCTGATGGGCACTGACTTTTCCTGCCTTGATGCACCCAACAGCAAACTTGCTTGAAATTCAAAGAAGCAAAACAGTGGTTTTTTCCCTGTAGGACCTTCCTTCAAATGCAAATTTCCTCCTTTCCCAGCAGTTCTGGGTAGGTCTGCACATCTTTTCAAATGCACATTTCATGACCCCTAAGGCTTTGGGCAGAGCTCAGGTTTTTAGATCTAAGACCACAATACTCTATATACAAGGCTACTGCATTCAAACAAACAGCCTGTGTTTCCTTCAGGTAAATTTTAGTTCCCCTTTTAGCATAACCAATCAAGTATTAGCTGAAGGTACAGTTACACCCTCTCTGTAATCTATAATACCCAAAATTCATTTCCATCATACATGTAGGTCTGTTTTACAATGCTAGGTAGGAGAAACATTTAATATCCATAATACATTCAAATAAACACATAACCCTTTTTAAAACATTCCAGTTTCATCTTCTCCACCCCTTGACTATCTTCCCATTCATATGCATAAGGCCTCGGGCCTCTGGCTGGGCAGAACCAGTAGACTCTGCCCGTCTATCAATCATCTTGTTTAATCAAATTGGCTTTTGCCCAAGTGTGTCTTTTCTCTCCTCAGCTGCACCATAAGTTCTCTTACTTTCCTCTCAGCCATTACAGGTAACAACAACCAAAGTAACCATCTAAGAATCAAAAGTTTCACTTCCCATGCCCCTTTGTTCTTTCTCTTACAAAGTCCCATGGTTCTGTGAGTCTGGAGCCACGGCAACAAATTCCACTTCTCACACCAACTAAATGAATAATTTCTTTGATAAGGATGAGCACAAAGCTGGTTCCTATGAGGCAGAGGTTAAGGATGTCCCAAATGTCCAACTTCTCCAAACTGCTATACCACTCCATCATCTCTAACATCATCAACTCCCTCTCCCCTAAGTGCTCTCCCGCCCATCTTTCAGTTCGGTAATTCACTGCAGCGTCTCACAGAACTCACGAGCCGTACTTACAGTTAAGTGGTTTATTAGGGAAGTAACAGGGTATAACTTGGGATCAGGATCAACTTGTAAGTAACAGGAACAACAACTCAGGATGCAGTTCCTCAATCAGGACCACTTCTTCTTGCCCTCTGCCACTGGACCCTTCTGCCACCAGGCCCTGCTGGGGGCCTTCTTGGGCAAGTGTTACACCTGTTAGCTCTGTGGGTCAGCGAGCCCCGCTGCAGCTGTCTCATGCTGGTCTCCTGATTCCTGCCATCTTGCACTGCTATCTCTCGCTGTCATAACTCTTCTTTCTTCCTTTCTGTGTCTCCCTTTAAGACTAGCAGGATGGCAAAACTGACCAATCTCCTCATTAGGATTCCATACACCTTATTTACATTATTAGCAAGCTTTCCAATCCCCTTGGTTGGCCACAAGCATCTCATTTGCATAGTACCATCCAATCGTGTGGAGGGAGTCACAAAGACTGTGGCTAGAAGGGCCATATTAAATAATTCACTGCACCACAGTTGCTGAGAGGATACCATGAGATGTGTACTTAGCGAAGTGCCTGGCTCATAGTAAATGTAAAAGGGAAAAAAAAAGTGTCAAAACTTAATTCCTGCATAGAAAAGAAAATAAGACACACATACCTTTGTAAATACATAAAAATATGATTGTCAGGTAAAAGAAAATAGACACAGGCAGTCTTCATTTTTATAAGGATAATTGTACCCATAAAAGACCACTTAACCGTTATCTTCTTAAAACAAGGAGTAAATATTCATTGTAAACAGTGAAGGAAAAAAGCTTTGAATGGGATCATGCCTTGAAACATGAAACTGAAAGCGTGAAAATGAGTCTCTTTAAATCTTCTATTAGCAAAATATAGGTTATAATGTTAAATGTACTAATTTTTTAAATTAAAAATAAGAAATTATCAAGTACTGATTGTTTTGGGGTATAATTTCTTAGACAAAATTGTATTTTAGCACAGTATCACATTCCTAGTTTTGTGCTTGACTTTCACGGCACGATCATAAAGAGGGTCATTTTGTACAAGTATTTCAGAACTTTATCATTTTTCCCAAGAGCATATTCTAATCATTTGATGATAAAATTATTCTTTTGAAGCATCCGGAATCTTTGTCAACTTTCTCTTCTAAAATTGTTAACTAATTTAACTCTACCAGTTCCTCATTTGTCTGTAGATTGTGAGTGGAGCAGTTATCCAACAAGACTTTTACTAATTTCATGAAATACTGAATCTGTTGCAAGATTCACACTTTTCCTCTTCACCAATTTCCCTTGAATTTCACTGCATAATTAGACATTTACCACAATCGACAAGCCAAAGACAACCAACAGAGACACAGGTGAGATAAGTAAGGATGGAAATCAGTATTAACAGGGACTAATACTTGATTGTGAACTAAATATTTATGTGGTCAGTTCATTATTAAATATTTTCATGCCATGAAGTCTTTAAGGAGCCCTGGTGGTGCAATGTTTAAGCCCTCAGCTGCTATCTGAAAGGTTGGTTGTTCAAAGTCACCCAACAGTTCCACAGGAGAAAGACCTGGTGATCTGCTCCCATAAAGATTAAATCCCAGAAAGCCCTTGTGCTGGGATAGTTCTACTCTGTCACACATGGGGTTACCATGAGTCAAAATCAACTCCACAACTCCTAACAACAACAACATGAAGACTTTTACTTCTCTACCAAACCTTGCAACTGTGAAGACTTGAATAATACTACTCAATTGCTAAATTCAGAGAAACTGACAAGAATTTCTAAAGTAGTTCAGAATAGACAGCATACTAGGCTGATTCTTTTATTAGGTACATTAGATATTTTGACATGCCACACTTAACGAAGTCTAAATTTCAATGATATCTTGATCCTTCTCCTAACAATATTTGGATTCTGATTACCTCCTTCTCAATTTATAAGCAATTATTCATTATTTTAGTTCTATCTTGTTACTTTTAGTCCTTTTATATTTAACATACATCCACTCCTCACTTATCAGCATGGTTAAGTTCCAATGACCAGGCCATTATGTGAAAATCAGCATTATGCAAAAATGGAGGATGACCACATCAGATCACAAAATGGAGGATGACTACATTATTACATAACTGCCAAACCACTGAGAATCATGGTTCAGGCAAGCTGACTTATAACCTTAACCATCACAGCCAGGGTTACTCTTGCCTTGTACCTCAGCATTTGTTTACTGCCAGATGTATGTTGTTAATGCACAAAATAGTTGGATAGTAGATTTTTTACTACTGTTATAAATGTGAAATGTTGGATAGCACGATAGTCAATAAGTGAGGAATAGGTGTACTTATTGATATAGTTGGATTTAATTTTACTAACTTGCTATTTGTTAACTATTTGTCCCATCTATTCTTTCTTCCTTTACTGCCTTTTTTAAAATTAAACAAGTATTTTAATTAATTTTTTCTTGTTACAGTTTATTTTAAAGTTAGGACTTCCACTACTTCCAGAACAATGCAAGAACTTTACAATAGTTGAATTCCATTACTCCTTGTTTTTTGTGTTATTCTTCTACATATGTTATAAATTCCACAAGACATTATTTACATTGTCATTTTAAACAGTAAATATTCTTTTATATAAACTCAAGTATTTATCCTTTGCAGTGTTTTTTATTCCTTCTTGCAATTTTGTGTTTCTGGCTAGAATAATTTTCTTTTGACTGAAGGACTTCCTTTATTATGTCTTCTAATTCCAGTCTGACAGCAGTGAATTTTTAATGCTTTTCAGCTTTCATTTGTCTGAAAATATCTTTATTTTGCTTTCATTTTTGAAGGATATTTTTTTCTGCATGTAGAATACTAGAATGGCATTTTTTTTTTTATTTCAGAAATTTAAAGATGCCATTTTAGTTATGTTTTCTGAAGTCCATCAACTTTTGTTGAAAAGTCAGATAACAGCCTTACTGACGCTTCTTTGGAAAATAATTTATCTTATTTTTTCCCTGTGACTGCTTTTGAGATTTTCTATTTGTCTTTAGTTTTCAACAGTTTGACCGTGATATGTGTAGGTGTTATTTTCTTTGTGTTTATCTTTCTGGGGAGATTTACTGGCTTCTTCAATCAGTAGGTTGATATCTTTCATCAGTTTAAGAAATTCTTGACCATTATCTTTTGAAATATTCCTTCTACCCAATTTCTTTCCTCACTTTCTGGGACTCCAAGTATGTATATGTTAAGCCTTTTGACAATGACCCACATGATGCTTATACTCTGTTTTGTTTTTGTAATGTTCCTTTTTTCCCCTTCTTGGCTTTAGTTTTACTGTTATCTATTGTCCTGTTTCTAAATCCACTGATCCTCTAGTCTTCTGTGTCTACTCTGCTGTTAAACTCATCAAGTAAGTTATTACTTTTTTTTAGATTTCTGTTGAAAAATAGTAGACTTCAGAAGGCTATATATTTTTATCCATCCTGTCCATCTTTTTCTCTATTTTCTTTAACATAGTATTTCATAGTAAATGTTCTTGTCTTATAACTATAGTATCTGGATCATCTGTGGATCTGTTTCAGTTATTTGCTTTCTTTTCTCTTCCTCTTCCTGCCTCTTCACAGGACTCATAATTTTGACAGTATGCTGGACATTGTGTATAAACAAACCATGGAGGTTTCAGTTGATATATTCCAACAGAGATGCTTCCCTCTTTTCTTCTATTAGAAAGACAGGGTGAAAGGCTGATAACCCCAGTCCAATTAGGAATTAAGCTGGGTCATTCATGGGTTGATGTTTTAAAAATATTGAGTCTCCCACATCTGGTTTATTCCTGTTCCTTGAGTATGGTCCTCCAAGGTTTTTTATTGAGAACCTGTCTGGTCTCTCTCTCTTCAGTCCTAAAAGACTTCAGGAGATTCAGTTCTGCCCTCTGAATGTTGTGAGCTTTGCTCTGTCTTCAAAATTTGACAAATATCTTGAGAGGGGGAAATAGGTCAAGCCCTCTCCCTCTAGTGGAACTTGTCTCATAAATACCATGAGACTATATGAGGTTTCATTCGGACCTTCTATCCCAGCTTCCAGCTATATGCTACCTCAGAACTGATCAATATCCTATGGGGAAAATGGCTTTATCGTTCAGGCTCCTCTAGCTTCCACTCCATCATGCCAGCCCTGCACAATTGCTAAAACTCTGATAGTTTCCATTTCTCACAGGAGAGGACCTCTGCTTGGGCCAAGGCCAATCTTCAGCTTATGTCCCAAATCAATAAATGTCCCCACGGAAGAAAACTGTCAGCAATTATCAGCTTACCCAGGAAGGGTTCTTTCCCTTTCTGCAATCTTAGTTCATTTAGTCCTCATTTCTACAGTTCTTCTATGTCTTCAAATTTTCTATTTTCTGCAGCTTTTCTTTTTTTTCTTTTCTTTTTCTTTATAGTTGTTGCAGTGGGTGAATTGTCCTGCCATGATTTATTACATCTTACCTGGAAAAAGTAGCTTATCTTGTTGCTTTAAAATCTACTAATCAGACACTAGTATCATTAATTTGGGAGGAGCCCTGGTAGCTCAGTAGTTAAAGTACTCAGCTGCTAACCGAAAGGTTGGCAGTTCAAACCCACCAGCCACTCCACAGGAGAAAGATGTGGCAGTCTGCTTCCATAAAGATTTACAGCATTGGAAACCCTATAGGCAAGTTCTACTCTGTCCTAGAGGGTCGCTATGAGTCAGAATCAACTCGATGACAGTGGTAAAATTCTTAATTTATACAGTGATATTAGTTTAGATATACCTTCATAATAATCACATATTTGCTTAGTATTCCTTCTTGTTTCTCATACCTTCTATCTAGCTTAATTTTCCTCCAACTAAGTGACATCTTTTAGAATCTCCATTAGTGAGGATCTGTTGGTGGTAAACTCAGTTTTTATTTGTCCAAACATCTTTACTTAGCTCTCATTCTTGAAATATAATTTCACTGGGTATACATTTTCAGGTGGTCAGTTGTTTTTCTCAACACACTGCAAATATCATTCCACTACCTTCTGGCTTCCATTATTACTGTTGAGAAGGCACCTGTTAACCTAATGGCTGTTTTTTTTATAGGTGGTCTATATTTTCTCTCTGGCTGCTTTTAAGATTTTTTTTTTTTTTTTGGTCATAGATTGTGAGGTTAACTGCACCTTCTAGAACTGTGCTTTATATGATCTGAACAACCATAAGCAGTGATTCTGTGTTAGACCTTCTCACTTTATTCTCCATGTCTTTTAATCACTCATATTTTTCATCATTGTTTTTGTAGGTTGAATTCTGGATAATTTATTTATATCTAATAGTTCAGTGGAAATACTGGTGGTACAGTGGTTAAGAGCTATGGCTGTTAACCAGAAGGTCAGCAGTTTGAATCCACTAGGTGCTCCCTGGAAACTCTATGGGGCAGTTCTAATCTGTCCTTTGGGGTTGCTATGAGTCGGAATCGACTCGACAGCAAGGGGTTTGGTTTTTTGGTTTATAAGTTCAATATTTTGTTCGGTTGTACATAAGTTTGCCACGAGTGGGAGGCAACTCAACAGCAACTAACAACAAATTGTTCAGTAATTTTCTCTTTCGTTATGTCTAATTTAATCTTTAACCTATTCATAGCCATCCATTGAGATTTTTTACATTTCTATTTAATATATTTTTCATTTCTGGATGTTCTATGTGATTCTTTTTCAATTTTTTTAGAGTTTTATTTTAAATTAATATTATGCTTTAAATGAAAGTTTACAGTTTAAGTTAGTTTCTCATACAAAACTTTATACACACACTGCCATGTGACCCTAGTTGCTCTCCCCATACTGCGACAGCACACTCGTCCTCTCCACCTCAGATTTCCCGTGTCCATTCAACCGGCTCCTGTCCCTTTCTGCCTTCTCATCTCGCCTCCAGAAAGGAGCTGCCCATTTAGACTCATGTATTTACTTGAGCTAAGAACCACACTCTTCACAAGTATCATTTTATGTCCCACAGTCCAGTCTAATCTTTGTCTGAAGAGTTGGCTTCAGGAATGGTTTTAGTTTTGGGCTAACAAAGAGTCTGAGGGCCATGTCTTCTGAGGTCCCTCCAGTCTAAGTCAGACTGTTAAGTCTGGTCTTTTTACTAGAATTTGAGTTCTGCACCCTACTTTTCTCCTGCTCCGTCAAGGACTCTCTGTTGTGTTCCCTGTCAGGGCAGTCATTGGTGGTAGCTGGGCACCGTCTAGTTCTAGTCTCAGGCTGATGGAGACTCTTGTTTATGTGGCCCTTTTGTCTCTTGGGCTCATATTTTCCTCGTGTGTTTCGTGTTCTTCATTCTCCTTTGCTCCAGGTGGGTTGGGACAAATTGATGCATCCTATACTTAAATGGCTGCTCACTAGCTTTTAAGACCTCAGATGCCACTCACTGAAATGGGATGCAGAACATTTTCTTAATAAAGTTTGTTATGACGATTGACCTAGATGTCCCCTGAAAGCATGGTCCCCAGACCCCTGCCCCTGCTACTCTATCCCTTGAAGTGTTTGGTTGTATTCAGGAAACTTCTTAGCTTTTGGTTTAGTCCAGTTGTGCTGATTTCCCCTGTAGTGTGTGTTGTCCTTCCCTTCACCTAAGATAATTCTTGTCTACTATCTAGTTAGTGAATACCCCTTTCCTCCCTCCCCACCCTCATAACCATCAAAGGATGTTTTCTTCTGTGTTTAAACCTTTTCTTGAGTTCTTGTAATAGTGGTCTTATACAATATTTGTCCTTTTGCAGCTGACTCATTTCACTTAGCATAATGCCTTCCAGATTCATCCATGTTTTGAGAAGTTTCAAGGATTCATCATTATTCTTTATCATTGTGTAGTGTTCCACTGTGTGAATAGACCATAATCTGATTATCCATTCGTCCATTGATGGGCACCTAGGTTGTTTCCGTCGTTTTACAATTATGAACAGTGCTGCAATGAACATGTTGTGCATATGTCTATTACTGTGACTACTCTGCCATCTTGGCCCTCTCTTTTTCAAATCTACTCTGATATTTTTATAGTATCTTATTACTTACTCATATTTTCAAGCATATCTTTTATTCCTTTAAACATATATAGATAGATAAGATAGATAGAGATATATATAGCTATTGTATGCATTATCAGGAGGGATCACTCCTTGGAGAAGAACATCATGCTTGGTAAAGTACAGAGTTGGCGAAAAAGAGGAAGACCCTCAATGAGATGGATTGACACAATAGCTGCAACAATGGGCTCAAGCATAGCAACAATTGTGAGGATGGCCCTGGACCAGGCAGTGTTTCGTTCTGTTGTACATAGAGTTACTATGAATCAGAACCAACCTGATGGCACTTAACAACAACAACGTGGGTATTTTATATTCTGTGTCTAATAAAAATTCTAATATCTGAAGCTTTGTTGACCTGACTCTACTATCTATTGTTGCCGCTGGCTGTCTCTCATAGTGCCTTGTTTCCTTGTGTGTTTTCTAATTTTTTGATGGTGAATGTTCTTTGGAACTTTATTGTTGAGAATTATTTGAGGACTGAGTTAAAGTTTAATTTCTCCAGAAATGGCTTTGTTTCTTTCTTTCGATCACCTAGGGGAACAACCAACCCAGGACCATTTTAAGTTTTCTAGTTAAGGTTTTCAGACCATAAACTTAGGTAAGGGTTAGTATATGGTTTCAAAGTCAGGGAGGATCAGTCTCCCCTCCCTCCTCAGCATCAAAGTTATGACAGGCAAGTTTTCTTTGTCAGTTCATTTCTCATTCACCTTTAAATTAAAGGTATAATTTCTCATTCACCTTTCTTTGAGGTTCAAGTTTGTTTGTTTGTGTTTGAGTGGGAGGGAGAAGAGATCTCCACCCACTAGGTAGGGCCCCGGTTTTATATTCTGGTTTCCAAGCAAGGTTTTCAGATAACCTCAGGTGCTAGCAACGGCCTATCACTACATAACTAATTATTTTATAACTGGTTATATAAAGGCAGTGGATCTATGCATCAGTCTTCAGATTTCATAGTCACTGATTTCATGTTTGCCTAGCCTAAAACCATCCTACAGCTCTTTAAATGGGAGAATCCTCACGGTGACTACCCCCAGCATGGGTGCTAGGGCTAGAGAAGTAGAGCACTGTGCCATGGAGCTCACGGTCACTATAAGAAATAGAAGCCCTGCTTGGCTTCTGCCCACCCAAAGGTAAGCCCTTCCATCTCCACTGCGAGTCCTCCAGAGCCAGGGATCCTGTCATCAGATGCTGCATTCACTTTAATGAAAAGAAATCTTACCTGGGCTGAGAAAGTATATTCCATCGATCAGCCTGTTTAATCTAGACTTTTATCCATAGATACAAAGATTGAAGAGATTTTTAGTCCTAACCTTAGATCATGTTAATGTTCTTGGCTAAGAAAACTGCTCTGTTTTAAGGAACTGACATTAGTGTAGTTAATTGATAAAATTGATTATCTGTCTCTTAACCATTTTAAGAACATAATTAAGGAAATCTGAGATGATGATAAGCTGGTTTATTGCTGATGAAATTACAGAACACGTGATTTAATGCCAGTATTTCTAAAAGTGTGTTCCTTGAAACACTAGACCAATGACAGGTTAAGAAATGCTACACACTTGAATGTTTTTTCAGAGATTCACTATGTACATGAGAACATTAAAGGCTCTGAGAAGTCATGCAATAAAAAGGTCTATTTAATTTTGTTTGATTCAGTGTTTCTCAGTTACGTTTGACCACGGAATTATAAGGGATTTGGAATAGAAATAATTCAGCTTTTGGATAGAATTCACTACTGTCAGAGAAATTTTTTATGTCATCAGTGAACATTGAAAAGTGGGTTATAGAGTAAGTAACATTTATTCAGCAAGTATTTATTGAATGAACATTATATGCCTGCCACTGTAGGTATATATTGGTGAGTAAAACAGACATGGTTTCTGTCTTGTGAAGCTTATAGGGACATTATGCTGTCACAGGAGGCGTTAAGGAAGAAGTATCAAGTGGTTTGAGCACATTTGCTGCTCAAGTTATTGGACCATAGCCCTGAAGCAGGCCCAGTGAGCTGGGCAGTTAGTTGGACATTAGGCTATTGCATGCTGCCTGATGTTGTTAGTTGCCATCAAGTCAGCTCTAACTCATGGAGACTCCACATACAACAGAACAAAACATTTCCTGGTCTTGCACCATCTTCATGATCATTGGTATGTTTGAGTCTATTGTGACCATTGTGTCAATCCATCTCTTTGAGGGTTTCCCTCACCTTCTCTG
This sequence comes from Dugong dugon, assembly GCA_030035585.1. Taxonomy (NCBI): domain Eukaryota; kingdom Metazoa; phylum Chordata; class Mammalia; order Sirenia; family Dugongidae; genus Dugong; species Dugong dugon. Next base: position 161,353,974 of record CM057460.1, on the reverse strand, counting down.
GCCCTCCACTTTACCAAACATGATGCCCTTCTCCAGTGATTGGTTCCTTCTGATGATGTGTCTAAAGTAAGTGAGTCAAAATCTTGGACAATATTCTGCGACCCATAGGGTTTTCATTGGCTAATTTTTGAAAGTAGATTGCCATGCTTTTCTTCCTAATTTGTCTTAGTCTGGCATATATCGTAGGAGGAGCTGCAAAATTTACTGACATAATTGTAGCAGAAACACACTTAGTTTTTGAACATAAGAGTTTATCTAAGAAAGCAAGTTTAGGAAAGACAGTTTGGTAAACAACTGGTTTTTAAGGCTTTATGGGATCTCTGATGGGTTTGAGGGTTCATCTCCCAAATAATCCCTATTACAGTCCTTGATTTTTAGTTCAAGTCCAATAAATGTTAGCTGGGATGATGGTGATGATAATGATAATGATATTGGTGATAATAAGGGGGTACTGGTGATAACAGTGATATAGATAGCAGTAATCTTCAACACCTCTCTTTCATTCAATAGTATGTTCACTTGGTCATCAAGATCTATGAGTCTACTTCCTAAATAACCCTTAATCCATCCCTTTATTTCTCTCTGAACTTCCATTGCCTTGGTACAAGACTTTATCTTTTCTCAACAGCCCCCTTATCTCATTTCCCTGCCTCCAGTTTCCGTTCTTCTAGTGCACTCTCCATGCTGTAACAATGTACTCTTGCTAGAGTTTAAATCTGACTGCAACTCCTTCTTGCCAAGCAACCTGGGAAGTTTCCCCATAGCCTACCCTGGAGGTACCTGAGTGGTTTAGCAGGGCTTACAGACTCTCTGCAGCCTCACTTCCTAGCTGCACCTCTGCCTCTTTCACCATGTACCCTCTGTGTAGCCACCCTCAGGCTCCTGTATCCCTGTCACACCTTGCACTTCTACACTTCTGTGCCTTTTTCATGTTCTTCCCCTGCTTGCTGTTCTCCTCCTTGTCTTCTTGTCTTCTAGCAAAACATGTACTCCTCCTTCAGGGTCCACATCAATGGTCAGAGCCTCTCTGAGGCTTTGACTGATCCTAGCCCTGGAAGGCACGGCAGTGTCTCTTTTCCTGGGCTCCTCAATGCTTTCTGCATTTAGTATGACCTTCACCATATCCAGGGTCATGTTTATTATCCGTATCCACCCTGGTGTGCTTGAGGGCACACATCACATCTGACCATGGTATACATATAAGCACTGTCTTATTCTCTTTGCCTTCCAGTGCGTCTCTGGAGAGTGACAACTACAGAACCAGAGTCCCCGTCTCTGTTTCCCACACTTTCTCTTCTCACAGTCCTGGGCCAGGGATTCACCAGGGTTGGAACCCAGGTGAATCTGAAGCCAAATCCTATTCTCCTCCCCATAGTATCGCTTGTTCTTGCCAAGGTGTGTGTGTATTTCTGTGTGTGTGTGTGTGTGTTTATGGTGAAGTCAGGGATGGGCTGGAGGGAAACCCAGTCCTCTGGTCTATATATCAAGGACACTGCATTTTCCCAGCCTTGCAGAAGTTATTAAAATTAGAACCATTTGTCACAGGAGGTCTCAGTGTAGCATCAAGCCCTAGGAGGGATCAGGATATGTCTCTGGAAAGAAGAATGAATACAATTCATTCTCACATTGATTTTACAAATATGTATTGACAGTCTGCTATGTGCCAGGCACTGTGCTGGGAGCTGGGGATACAGAAAGAACAAAACAGAGCAGAACCAAGTCCTTTTTTTCATGGAATTTATCCTCTCCTGCTCTACTGGTGAGAGTGGGGCAAATAACTAACAAGTAAACAAACCAATAAGACTATTTTGGACAATGATAATGGCTGCAAAGAAACTAAAATGGAGGAGGGATGATAGGAGGTGATGTGGGGGGAGAGTGGAGGAGCTGCTTGAAGTGCAGAAACCCTGGAGGTCTTTTGAAAGAAGTGGAATTTATGCTCAGACTTGAATACCAGCTTGTTTTTTAGTTGCTGTCCAGTCAGTTCTGACTCATGGCGTTCCCATGTGTGCAGAGTAGAGCTGCTCCATAGGGTTTTCAAGGCTGTGTGACCTTTTGGAAATAGGTGACCAAACCTGTCTTCCAAGGCACCTTTGGGTGAGTTTGAACCACCAACCTTTTGACTAGTAGACACGTGTTTAACTGTTTGCGCCACCCAGGGACTCCTGGCATACCAGGAAGGGGCCAAATATGTAAAGATCTGGGGTAAGCTGGAAGACCACTCCAGACCAGGCAGAGAGACGAGCAAGGGAAAAAGCCTTGACTTCTCCTTTGCAAAAAAGGCACTCTAGGCAGAAGCACCAAGTCATCCCTCCACAGCAAAGATCCGAAAAACTAAGCCAAACAGAGAATACAAGAATCCTGAAACCCGAAACCATCAAATGAAGAGATAAAGAACTCAGCCAAGCACCAAATGGAGTGAAAAACTGACAGAGAACGGAGAGTGAGGAGAGATTCATGCAGAGGTCCCCTACCGGCTAACGCAGCGCGGATCCGCCATCTTGGACTCCTATCGGAGACCAGCAAACAGGGGTACGAGAAAGCAGCCTCACGGAGCTTCCAGCGGGTGACAAAACAACCGGTAATTGGTGATATATGCTTTCCCACCCCCCACCCTTCTTCACCCTGACTCAGCCTCCTCTGCTTCCCACGGCCACAGTCTCTTGTCCAGAAACACCAGCCCACACTAGCTGGCTCTCTGAGTGCCATTTGTTGGCTGCTAGTGTTGCTTTTTTTTTTCCTGCTTCTTTTGATTTCTTACTTGCCTCTCGCCACCTCCCCCTCCCCTCGCTCAAGTACCTGGGTCTGTGCGCCATCTTTGCTTCTTCCTGAGGGGCTGCGGAGCTCCGTTCGAGTGTGGAGCTGCTTCCCAGTTTGGGCTGCCGCGCTGGTGGGATCCCGGGGCTTTTGTTCGTTTGTTTGTTTTGAATTGTTTGTTTGTTTTCTTTTCCTTTTCTTGAGTTGGGAGCCCTTTCTGGCCAGGCTGAGCTGCGTAGCAGGGAGATGCCCCTTTGGCTTCCACAGACATCCAGAGGGATCCCTGAGAGCATTTCTTTTTACGCTGTTTTTTTTTTTTGTTGTTGTTTCTTCTTTTTTTCTGTTTCTTTGGGGGCCTTTCTTGTTTGTTTGTTTGTTTTTTAATTTGTTTTGTTTTCTTTTTCCTCTTTTTCCCTTTTTGTCTTTCTTCATTGCTCAGTTTCTCGTCTCTCTATATCTTCCTTCTCTTTCTGTTCCCCGAATACGTGGCATTGTATACCTCTACGCCTTCTAGCCAGGCTGCACTGCAACACCTGAGAGCAACTTCCCCAGACCTCATAGCCACATCGGTGGGATCCCTGGGAACTTTGCGGTTCTTTAACCTTTCTGATTCTTATTTATTCATTCTTTTCTTTTCTTCCTCTTCCCCTTTCTGTTTTTCTCCATTTGATAGTCTCTCATCTCTCCACTCCAATGGCAAGCTCCCCTAGCATTCTTCTTTGTTTGTTTGTATGTTTTTGGCTCCTGTTCCTCTCTCCTCTCTCCCATATCCATCTCAGCTCCACACATAACAATCTCCCTGCTGCATCTTGCCTACCTGAACCATGTGCTTGACATCACACCACCAAGCAGCACGGGCATGGCCTACTGGAACCTGCCCTGCACTGATTACCGACCCGCTCTTGTGGCTGTAGTTAAGTGCCACAAACAGCGCATCCCAGTAACTCCTCTTCAGCTAGACCTGCCCTGCCGTACCATATCTGAGTGACTGATGCTGCCAAATGGAGAAGGAGGCAAAAAGTATTGTGCCCACAGACAAGCAAACAACAAAGAACACACAGTCTGCCTGCTCAGACATAGTCAAATTTTTTTTTTTAAAAAGGGACAAAACAAACAAATCTACAATCAATAAACGAGAAAAATAACTACTGAATGCCCCGAAGACAGCAGACAATAATAAAACACTTACAAAAACAGGACAGGATGGTTCCAGTAGGCGTCCAAAATAAAACACCAGATGACTCTCCTCTGGAGGAAGATGCACTAGAACTACCTGATAGGGAATTCAAATCTCTAATACTCAGAATTCTCCAAGAACTGAGGCAAAAAGCTGACAAACATGAGGAAAAAATAGACAAATTCATGGAAAATACGGACAAAAAATTGGAATAATTCAGAAAAATGATGCAGGAACAAAATGACAAAATAAATCCAAAACTAGAAATTATACAAAGACAACAATTAGAAATCCAAAAGATAAACAACAAGATTTCAGAAAGGGACAATGTCATAGAAAGGCTGAGAAGCCGATTTGAAACGGTGGAAGACAGGATCAATGGAATTGAAGACAAACACTTGGATACAACTCTGTTTCAGGAAAACTCAGAAAAAAGAACAAAGAAAAATGAAGAGACCCTGAGAGTTATGTGGGACACAATCAAAAGCAAAAATTTGTGAGTGATTGGAATTCCAGAACAGGGGGAGAAAACAGAAAACACAGAGAGGATCATTGAGGAACTGCTGACAGAAAATTTCCCCAATATCATGAAAGATGAAAAGCTGGCCATCCAAGAAGCCGAACGAGCCCCATATAGAAGAGACCCCAAAAGAAAATCACCAAGGCATATCATATTCACACTCGCCAAAAGCAAAGACAAACAAAGAATCCTGAGAGCAGATCATGAAAAACAAGAAGTCACATACAGAGAAGAAACAACAAGACTAAGCTCAGATTATTCGGCAGAAACCATGCAGGCAAGAACGCAATGGGATGGCATATATAAAATCTTGAAAGAAAAAAAATTGTCAGCCAAGAATAATATAGCCTGCAAAACTCTCGTTCAGATTTGATGGTGAAATTAGGTCATTTCCAGATAAACAGAAATTAAGGGAATATGTAAAAGTCAAACCAAACTTACTAGAATTATTAAAGGGAGTTCTTCGATCTGAGGACAAACAGCTTCAGCTCAGAGGCAGAACCTAGGACGCAGTATCATATGAGCCAGGTACCAATCTAGGAAATGAACTCTCGAGGACTATCCAAAACCAGAATCAGAGCAGTTAATCAGTAAATGACAACAACATCAAAACAATAAAAGCGGGAATAAACAGCATAGATATAGAACCTTCTAATGGAGAGGAAGGCAAGGTGATACCAAGTAATGGTAGACTGCTTCAAACTTGGAAAGATAAGGGTAAAATTCATGGTAACCACAAAGAAAGTTAACAAACATACTCATAAAAAAAAGAGGAAAAACATAAAGTCTCAGCAAAAACAAAACCTACAAAAACAAAAGTAATGAAAAAAAATCCACAAACAAAAGTAACTGAGCACAAGAGAGTAAGAAGAACAAAGAAAACATTAGCACCACAAAAAAAAAGCACTAAAAATGACAGCAACAAACCCACATCTATCAACAATTACACTGAATGCAAATGGACTCAATGCACCCAAAAAGAGACGGAGAGTGACAGAATGGATAAGAAAACAGGATCCATCAATATGCTGTCTACAGGAGTGACACTTTACAAACAAAGATGTGAATTTATTGAAAGTCAAAGGTTGGAAAAAAATATATCAAGCTAACAACTACCAAAAACAAGCAGGAGTGGCAATTCTAATCTCAGATAAAATAGACTTTAAAATGAAATCTACCATAAAAGACAAAGAAGGACACTACATAATGATTAAGGGGATGATCCATCATGAAGACATAACCATAATAAACATCTACGCACTCAATGACAGGGCTCTGAAATACATAAAACAAACTCTAACAACACTGAAAAGAGAAATTGACAGTTCCACAATGATAGTAGGAGACTTCAACACACCACTCTCAGTAAAGGACCGAAGAACTAAGAAGAAACTCAGCAAAGATACAGAAGACCTAAAGGGCACCATCAGCCAACTGGACCTCGTAGCCATATATAGAACACTCCATCCAACCGCTGCAAAGTACACATTCTTTTCAAATGCACATGGAATGTTCTCCAGAATAGACCACATCTTAGGCCACAGAGCAATCCTCAACAGATCCAAAACGTTGAGATAATTCAAAGTATCTTCTCTGACCACAATGCCATCAAGGTAGAAATTAACACTAGAAAGAGCAAGGAAAAAAATCAACTACATGGAAACTGAATAATACCCTGCTTACACATCACTGGGTAATAGAAGAAATCAGAGGTGGAATCAAAAAATTCCTAGAATCAAATGAGAAGGAAAACACATCATACCAAAACCTTTGGGATACAGCAAAGGCAGTCCTCAGAGGATAATTTATAGCAATAGATGCACATATCAAAAAAGAAGGGGCAAAATCACAACATTAACTACAGAACTCAAACAAATAGAAAGAGAACAGCAAAAAAAAAGCCCACAACCACCAGATGAAAAGAAATAGTAAAGATCAGAGCAGAAATAAATGAAATAGAGACCAGAAAAACAATAGAAAGAATCAACAAAACCAAAAGTTGGTTCTTTGAAAGAATCCACAAAATCGACAAACCACTGGCCAGACTGACAAAAGAAAAACAGGAGAGGACACAAATAACCCAAATAAGAAATGAAACGGGGGGCATTACAACAGACCGTACTGAAATAAAAAGGATCATAACAGAATATTATGAAAAACTATACTCCAGCAAATGAGGAAATGGATAAATTTCTAGAAACACACGCCCTGCCCAAACTACAACAAAGTGATGTTCAAAATCTGAACAGACCCATAACAAGAGAAGAGATTGAAAAGGTAATAAAAAAAACTCCCAACCACAAAAAGCCCTGGCCCAGATGGCTTCACTGGAGAATTCTACAAAACATTTACAGAAGAGCTTGTACCAGTAATACTCAAGCTATTTCAGAGCATAGAAGAGGAAGCAACACTTCCAAATTCATGCTATGAAGCCACCATAATGCTGATACCAAAACCAGGAAAAGATGTCACAAAAAAAGAAAATTACAGACCAACATCTCTCATGAATATAGATGCAAAAATTCTCTACAAAATTCTAGCCAATAGAAGTCAGCATCACATCAAAAAAATAATACACCACGACCAAGTAGGATTCATACCAGGTATGTAAGGATGGTTCAACATTAGAAAATCCATCAACGTAATCCACCACATAAATAAAAGGAAAGAAAAGAATCACAGGATCATCTCAACTGACGCAGAAAAGGCATTTGACAAAGTCCAACACCCATTCCTGATAAAAAAACTCTCAATAAAATAGGTATAGAAGGGAAATTTCTCAACATAATAAAGGGCGTCTATGCAAAACCAACGGCCAACATCATTCTTAACGGAGAGAGGCTGAAAACATTCCCCTTGAAAACAGGAACAAGACAAGGATGCCTTTTCTCACCACTCCTATTTAACATTGTGCTGGAAGTCCTAGCTAGAGCAATAAGATAAGAAAAAGAAATAAAGGGCATCCAAATTGGTAATGAAAAGTCAAACTGTACCTGTTTGCAGATGATATGATACTATACACAGAAAACCCTAAAGACTCCATGAGAAATCTACTGGAACTAATAATAGAAAGATTCATCAGAGTAGCAGGATACGAGATAAACATTCAAAAATCAGTTGGATTCCTATACACCGATAAGGAGAACGATGAAAAGGAAATCAGGAAAACAATACCATTTTCAATAGCCCCTAAAAAGATAAAATACTTAGGAATAAATCTGACCAGGGATGTAAAAGACCTATACAAAGAAAACTACAAAACACTACTGTAAGAAACCCAACGGGATCTACATAAATGGAAAAACATACCATGCTCATGGATAGGCAGACTCAACATCGTGAAAATGACAGTTCTACCAAAGCAATTCACAAATACAATGCAATCCCGATCCAAATACCAAGAAAATTCTTCAAAGAGATGGAAAAACTAATCATTAAGTTTATGTGGAAAGGGAAGAAGCCCCGAATAAGTAAAGCACTACTGAAGAAGAAGAAGAATAAAGTTGGAGTACTCACACTACCTGACTTCAGAACTTACTATACAGTTACAGTAGTCAAAACAGCCTGGTACTGGTACAATGACAGATACAGTGACCAATGGAACAGAATTGAGAACCCAGATTAAATCCATCCACCTACGGTCACCTGATCTTCAACAAGGGCCCAACGTCCATCAAATGGGGAAAAGACATTCTTTTTAACAAATGGTGCTGGCAAAACTGGATATCCATCTGCAAAAAAATGAAACAGGACCCATGCCTCACACCGTATACAAAAACTACTTCAAAATGCATCAAAGACCTGAATATAAAGCTTAAAACTATAAAGTTCATAGAATAAAAAATAGGACCAACATTTCAGGCCTTAATACATGGAATTAACAGGATACAAACCATAACCATCAGTGCACAAACCCCAGCAGATAAGCTAGATAACTGGGATCTTCTAAAAGTCAAACACCTATGCTCTTCAAAAGACTTCACCAAAAGAGTAAAAAGAGAACCTACAGACTGGGAAAAAATTTTTGGACAGTACGAGTCAGACAAAGGTCTAATCTCCATAATCTACAAGAAAATCCAACACCTCTACAACAAAAAGACAAATAATCCTATTAAAAAATGGGCAAAGGAAATGAACAGACACTTCACCAAAGAAGACATTCAAATGGCCAACAGACACATGAGGAAATGCTCGCGATCACTAGCCATGAGAGAAATGCAAATTAAAACCACAATGAGATACCATCTCACCCCGGCATTACTGGCACGAATCAAAAACTCTGGAAATAACAAATGTTGGAGGGGCTGTGGGGAGATGGGAACTCTTATGCACTGCTGGTGGGAATGCAAAATGATACAACCATTTTGGAAAATGATATGGCGTTTCCTCAGAAAGCTAGAAATAGACATACCATTCGATCCAGCAATCCCACTCCTAGGAATATATCCTAGAGGAATAAGAGTCGTCACTCGAGTAGACATATGTACACCTATGTTCATGGCAGCATTGTTCCCAATAGCAAAACGATGGAAACAACCTAGATGCCCATCAACAGATGAATGGATAAACGAACTATGGTACATACACACAATGGAGTACTATGCAACGAGAAAGAACAACAATGAATCTGTGAAGCATCTCATAACATGGATGAAACTGGAGGACATTATGCTGAGTGAAATAAGTCAATCACAAAAGGACAAATATTGTGTGAGACCTCTATTGTAAAAACCCATGAAAAAGTTCACACAAGAAATGTAACAATCTTTGTTGGTTACCAGGGATTGGGGGGGGGGGAGGAATTCTAAATAGGCAATAGATAAGTGGTATCTTGGGCGAAGGGTGAGACAGTACACAACACAGGGGAAACTAGCACAACTTGTACAAGGAAAGTTCATGGAAGCCCCATAGACACATCCAAACTCTCTGAGGGACTGAATTGCTGGGCGGAGGGCTCTGGGGACCATGGTCTCGTGGAACATCTAGCTCAATTGGCATGACACATCTTATAAAGTCAATGAGCTACATTCTACCTTGGTGAGTAGTGTCTGGGGTCTTAAAAGCGTGTGAGCGGCCATCTAAGATACTCCACTGGTCTCATCCTGTCAGGAGCAAGGGAGAATGAAGAGAACAGGATACAAGGAAAAGATTAGTCCAAAGGACTAATTGTCCACAGCTACCAAGGCCTCCACCGGACTGAGTCCAGTACACTTAGATGGTGCCCAGCTACCACCACTGACTGCTCTGACCAGGATCACAACAGAGGGTTCTGGATCACAACAGAGGATGTAGAGCATAATTCTAACTCAAAAAAAAAGACCAGATTTACTGGCCTAAAGGAGACTGGAGAAACCCCGAGAGTATGGCCCCCAGACACCCTTTTAGCTCAGTGGTGAAGTTACCTCCGAGGTTCATTGTTCAGCCTGGGAGTGGACAGCCCCGTAAAACCAAATGAGACTAACGAGGTACAGGAGACCAGTGACAAGGGCCAGAAAGCAGAAGGGGACAAGGAAGCTGGTGATAGGGAACCCAAGGTTGACTAAGGATATTATTGATGTGTTGTGAGACTGTTAACCATTGTCATAGGGTAACATTTGTAGTAACTGTTAAATGTGAAACTATTTTGTTCTGTAAGACTTCATCTTCAGTGAGAATAACAGCACAATTCGAAGAGCATAGTCAATGTCACTGAACTGTGCATGCAGAAATTTTTGAAATGGTGTATCTTTGGCTATGTGTATTTTCACCAAAAATAAAAGAGGTTGAGAAGTTAGAGGGTTGATATGTTGTGGGGTTTTTAACCAATGTCATAAAACAGCACGTGTACTTCTGTTTCATGAGAAACTATTTGTTCTGTAAGCCTTCACCTGAAGTACAATAAAAAGAAAGAAAAAGCCTTGAGCAGGAATTCATTTGGTGAGCTTAAGGAAGAGAAAGAAGGCGGTTGTGGTTGGAACAGAGTAAATGAAAGGCAGGGGGGTGGCAGAAGCAGCAAGGACCAGATCGTGCAGGGCCTTGGGGACCACACTAAGGAGCTGGGATTTTATACTCAGTGCAACAGGAGGCCACTAAAAGATTTTAAACAAGAATGATATGCTCCAATTTATGCTTTTCCAAGCTCAGCTGTGCAAGGAAATAATCGTAAATGGGACGTGGTGGACCCCGGAGCCTTTGGGAGTTGTCTGCGCAGGGCTGGTATTGGAATGGACCAGGGGCTGTCAGTCAGATGCTGTGGGATGCAGCCCTTCCCTCTCTCAGGAACCCAGTCTTGGAGGGCTTCCAGTGAATGACATCATCCTCAGCCTGGGCTGCTTGGTATGCATGGGCTCCTCCTGAGGGTGTGCGGAGGCTGACCCGCAGCAGCATGCTGCCTGCCCATGCCCCAGGAGAAAGGAAGGAAGAAGCCTTAACCCCAGCCAGTGCTTCTTGTGGCCCAGACCCTGGGAGAAATGTAAAGGGTACTTTCTGCATCACCCTCACAACAGCCATGTGAGGAAAGCTTGCATCTTGCAGATGACTCATAAAGTCCTGGACAGGGAACCAAATCAGAGCCATTGCCATTGAGTTGATTCCGACTCATAGCGACCCTATACAGCAGAGTAGAATTGCCTCATCGGGTTTCCAAGGAGCGGCTGGTGGATTCGAACTGGCTACCTTTTGGTCAGCAGCCGAGCTCTTAACCACTGTGCCACCAGGGCTCCTTATGGGCAGGGAAAGGTGGCTGGAAATCATGTAACCCTTACCCCATCTCCGAGCTTGTGTATTCTTGGTTCTCACTCATTTATTTATTACTCACATCCTTGAATTACTATGCTCCAATCATTTTTATAAATATTAATTCTCATAACTACTTTCTGAAGTTGTTGTTGGCTGCCATCAAGTCAGCCCCGACTCATGGTAATCCCATGCACAATGGAGCAAAATGCTGCCCAGTACTGCACTATCTCCATGATCAGATGCAGATGAGACCATTGTGATCCATAGGGTTTTCTGTGTGATTTTTAGAAGTAGATCACCAGGCCTATCTTCCTAGTCCATCTTAGTCCAGAAGCTCTGCTGAAAACTGTTCAGCATCACAGCAATATGCAAGTCTCCACTGACAGACGGATAGTGGCTGTGCATGAGGTACATTGTCTGGGAATCAAACCCAGGTCTCCTGCATGGAAGGTATCTTAGTCATCTAGTGCTGCTGTAACAGAAATACCACAGGCGGATGGCTTTAACAAACAGAAATTTATTCTCTCAAGGTTTAGGAGGCTAGAAGTCTGAATCAGGGTGCCAGCTCCAGGGGAAGGCTTTCTCTCTCTGTCGGCTCTTGGGGAAGGTCCTTGTCATCAATCTTTCCCTGGTCTAGGAGCTTCTCAGTGCAGGGACTCCAAGTCCAAAGGACACGCTCCACTTCTGGCTCTTTGCTTGATGGTAATGAGGTCCCTCTCCTCTCTGCTTGATTCTCTCTTTTATAATTCAAAAGAGATTAACTCAAGGTACAACCTAATCCTATACATTGAGTCCTGCCTCTAACATAACTGCCTCTAATCCTGCCTCATTAACATCATAGAGGTTGGGATTTACAACACATAGGAAAATTACATCAGATCACAAAATGGAGGACAACCATACAATACTAGGAATCATAGCCTAGCCAAGTTGACACACATTTTTGGGGGACATAATTCAATCCATAACAGAAGGCGAGAAATCTGCCACTGAACCATCACCCCCTCTCACTTCCTGAAGTAAGAACTGTAATTATCTCCCATTTAACTAGTTAAGAAAACAGGTACAGAGAGGCTAAGTAACCTGCCCAAGGTAGCACCAAGGCAGAATTGAAACTCTGGCATTCTGGCCCAAGATCCATGTGCCTTTTAACTCTGCACTATGCCACCTCCCTTTTATCATCCCTTATCCAGAAAAAGGGGAAGATCTCTTCTCCCTCATAGGGCTGAGCATCTCTTGCATGCATGTTGGCATTGCCGAGCTGTTCAGTGGTGTGATCATCATCTTTAGGTCTGTGTCTTGAAGCGAGTTGCCATCAAGTCAACCCTGACTCATGGTGACCCCACGTGTGTCAGAGTGGAACTGCACTCCATAGGGTTTTCAATGGCTAATTTTGGGGGAGTAGATCACAGGCCTTTCTTCCAAGGCTTCTCTGGGTGGACTCAAACCATAATCTTTTGAGTAGCAGCCAAGCATGTTAACTGTTTACACCACTCAGGGGTGGGCAGGCCATTCCCATGACAATCTCCTACAAGGAGGGAGGGCCTCAGAAGGAAACTGGACTGAGAAGGCAGACCCAGCAGGCCTGTCTTATGTAACCCTATGTCCCCAGCTCAGCACAGCACCTAGAACAGAGAAAGTCCTCAATAACGCCTGTTGAATGAGTGGATTGATAGCCGAATGGGTGAACACAAGGCTCACCACTCCCATGAGAAAGTCTGTGAGGAGATTTTTACAACTGATTTGATACCTTGTACAATGCAGACAGCCTCGATCCCATGGCTCTCTCCCTCACATTCCGGGGTCTAGACCAGTGTGACAATGTCCAGTGCTTGCAAGGACATGTCCTGTCTAAAGGAGCAGCTGCTCCTCAGCTCCAGTTGTTGGTGCCTGGGGATGTGGCACAGTGTCCCCAGGTCTTCTAATTTTTCACGAGAACCTGGGTACACAGATGTAATGCAAAGTTATCTGATTTTTAAAAGGCTTTGTGGCCCAAAGGAAATATATCCAAGGGCTGGAACAAGCCCATGAGTCAATGGTTTGAGACCCCCACCCCCGACCCCGTCTTGAATCTGCAGGGGGTGGGCCAGAATCTGCTTTGGGTTGGTGAACACTACAAAGGATGAAAAAGTCCCAGAACCTTCGAGAGGAAGTTGCATTGTGCATGCCAGCTTATCCAGGTCGGTGACCTGCCTGTGTTTATTTTCCGGTTGTCATCCCAGGATTTTAGTGAAGTCTTGTCTGAGTTGCAGCCAAATGCAGCCATTCTGTAGGGGGATTAAGGGAAGAAGGGTCTTGTGTGCAGAACTGGCCCAGGGAGGTGAACAGCAGCTCTTGAGATCCTAATGGAGGTGGAAGATGGTTTATGGGAGAAGCTCAAGAAGCTGGAGTCTTAGAAGCCAGATTCAGGGTGGAGCAGTTCCACCTGCCCTTCCCCAAGTGGAGAGTTGCCTTCCATTGCCAAACTCAAGGATGTGAGTTTTATTTTCTTAATCAAGACAAAAAATGTCTTTGCAGGCATGCTTCCCAGTTGGGAAGTTTTTTTTTTTTTTTAATGTCCCATTTAAACCCTTCTGCTGCAGCCAGAACACCTTTGACTCTGTCTGTTTCTTTCCCGTGATTGTCATCCTCTCCTTCCCTCTCCTCCTTCCTCTTCCTCCTTGCAACCCCAGGAGCCTCGTAGTGGGGAGGGGGACCGTGCTTATCCCGGCTCCGTTTAATCCGGGCGTGTTGCCGATACCCAGCTCTGAGCGTTTGCACCAGGTATTTAATTAAAGCAGGGATTCCCAGGGGATTGGAGATGCTGGCTGGCAGGGAATGGGCTCTATCTCCACATCGTATTTTGACAAGCACCGTAATTATTCCTGCACGCTGGCGAGTGGAGACAGAATCGCTTTCCTTCCCAGCCTCATCTTCTCAGAACAAGAGTACTCAGGCTCGTTGCTGCTCTGCCAATAAACAACCTTCATGCCTAGGTTCACTCATTAGGCCAAGATTGAGCTCAGCCATTACTCAGGTTAATGCAGATGTGCAGCTCAGCTTGATTATCCACAGCATCACGGGCAGGGATCTGGAGCACCTGCTCCACAGAGCACAGGGCTGCGAGGGAAACAGCTCCCAAGGAAGATCTCTGGGGCCAAAGGAGTAAAGGGGGGATCATGTCCCCCTAAAGGACAGAGGCTACTTCTCCTGGAGCCAACATGTATGGAGCACCTACTGTGTACTGATTTGGTGTTTAATTTAATGCTCTCAACACCTGTACGAAAATGTCCCTGGGTGGCGCAAACCGTTAAACCCCGGACTACTAAACCAAAAGGTTGGAGGTTTGAGTCCACCCAGAGGTGTCTCAGAAGAAAGACCTGGAAGTCTGCTTCTCAAAAATCAGCCATTTAAAATCCTATGGAGCTCAGGTCTCTACTCTGGCACAGGTGGGGCCGACAGTAACTGGTTTGGTCTGTTTTTTGTTTTTGTTTTTTTTTTACCAACGCTGCCAGGCGGGTATTATCATCCCATATTCTAGGTGAGCAGACTGAGGCTTCGAGAGGTGAAGCCACATAGTCACTTGTAGTGGCCTCAGGATCCTAACCAAGAGCTGTCTGGCTCCATAGCTTCTGCTCTTCATTGTTTCCAATGGATGCAACCCATCCCGTCCGGCTTTGCCCCAGATGATTCTTAGGTGGCTGCTGGAATGATCTAGCCATGTCAGGAGCAGTTGCTTCCTCCTTGGCTATGCATAAGCTTAGTAAGGCTGTCTTCATCTGTAAAATGGGTGTGTCCCTGCTTACCTGCATGACACTTCGAAAGTCCTGGGTAAGAGGAGACGATCTTGAAAATTGTGAATTCTCAAGTTATTGCGACTGTCCCATGATTTGTGGCATAACCTAGGGCCGCAGGGATATGAGGCAGGGGAAGCAAATTGCTGGGGAAAGGTCCAATGGAATGAAATCACCAACCAAGCTCAGCCCGGCCTCCAGGTATCCTCTGAATGCCCCTCCTGCCCCAGCATGGGGCAGGGCTGGACCAGCATGCACCAACCTGCAGCCGCAACTTAGACCCACTACAGCAATGACAACAACAACAACTAGGCTGTTGACTGAGCATCAGATCTGTACTAGTCGCTGTATTATGCACATAAAACACATCAGTGCATTTAATTCTCAAGTCTCTATATAGTAGGTGTTATTCTCCCTATTTGATGGGCATGCAAAGGGAGGCTCATCAAGCCACTTCCCGAAAGGTCAAACAGCAATGAGGGTGAAGCTCGGTAGGCTTGATAGTTTGTCTAAACCACTATGCTATATATCCTCCCTCCAAACTGGTGTATTCCAGGAGTCTACAAACTCCAGAGTTCTTTTCGGAGGAGCTGCAAGAAATGATTTGTGGGGGGGGGGGGGGAGCATGCCTCTGAGATGCCAATCATGGGGGTTCCTGGGGCTACACGGTATGCCTGTCACCTAGCCCTTGTCCTCTTAAATACCTTTGGGTGCTCTCTGCAACCCCCTCCTCTTTGTTGGCAGAGGCAGTGGGGAGGGCCTGCTGTCAGCAGGGAAGAGGGAAAAGGATGGATAGGGGAGGGGCAGGGTGTGCAGCACATGGTCCCAGAAGCAGGCTGGAACCAGCTGCCCAGCTCGGAGGACCTGAAACATCACTTTCCATTGTCTCCATCCAGCCCCATCTGTGGATGGCTTATCTTGTGAATGGGGCCCTGGGTGTTTGCTCCAGAGCCTGTGCTGTGATTCAGGAAAGGTAGGAGCACTTGGGGTGTCTTGCCTCTCAGTGCAGACAGTGCATTTCTAGACCCTCACTTTGCATCTGCTCCAGCTGCCACGTCAGGGAACTCGTGCTCGTCTGAAGCCTGGATCCCAATTGCTGACACCGCCTATGAAAAGTTCCCTGGGCAGGGCAGAGTGGACATCCTGCCTGAGGAGTCAGACCAAACCAAAAAAAAAAAACAAAACCAGTTGCCGTCAGGTAGATTCCAACTCCTGGTGACCCCATGTGTGCAGAGTAGAACTGTGCTCCATAGAGAGGTTTAAAGACGGTAACCTTTCAAAAGCTGATTGCCAGGCCTTTCTTCCAAGGTGCCTCTAGGTGGACTCAAATCTTCAACCTTTCATTTAACAGCCACACACTTAACAGTATGCACCACCAAAGACAGACATGGGTTCATATTCAGCATATCCATGTACTAACTGTGTGTCCTTGAACAGGGGCTTTCACCCCCCTGATCCTCAGGGGGTGATCTCTGAACCTTCTTGAGAGGCATGGAGGGTACAGGTTCCACTCGTAGGCTCCAGAGACAAGACTGCCAAAGCTCAGGTCCCAGCTCAGCCTCTTGCTAGCTGTGCAACCTTGGCCAAGTGACTTAACACCTCTGTGCCTCTTCCCTCAGCTGTAAAATAGGGCTAATGCAGGTATCCACCTGGTGGAATTGTCAAAAAGGTGAAACAGATTCATGCATTTGAGGGACTCAGCACATAGTAAGTGCTCAAATGTGTTGGCCACTATTGGGGGGGGGTGGATATTTTCTGGAACAAATATGCATAAACTTCAGCCAACAGTTTTCTCTCCTGAAGATGTGTGTCCTTTGTGAAGCCAACTCAGTAAGGTGTGGCCTGGAGGGATGATAGCGGGTAGGGTAGTCCTCACACCCCATGCCCTGCCTGCTTCCCTGAACCTCCTTCTCTCCTGCTATCAGCCTGGCAAGCTGCATGCAGCTCATGCTGTAGCATTTACCAAGTCCCTGTTGTGTGCCAAGCCTGACGCTTGGGGTCAGGCACCCAGGGATGAAAAAGCTCTGGGGCCTGTGCTCTCAGAGACAAACAAGTGCAGGATTGCGAGATAAGTGCTGGGTAGACGCGAGTACGGACTGTAGGAGAGAAGAGGAAGGTGCCGCCTGGAGAAGGGGTGGGTTGAGGAAGGCCAGACAATTTTATAATGTCAGAGAGTGATGTTGTTGTCGTTAGCTGCCGTGGAGTCGGCCCCCCACTCTTGGTGACCCCACGCACAATGGAACAAAATGCTGCCCAGTTCTCATGGTCCCCATGATCGGTGGAGGATTAGACCATTGCAATCCATAGGATTTTCACTGGCTAATTTTCAGAGACAGGTTGCCAGGCCTTTCTGCCTAGTCCATCTTAGTCTGGAAGCTCTGCTGAAACCTGTTCAGCAACATAGCAGCACACAAGCTGCCACTGACAGAAGGGTGGTGGCTGTGCATGAGGTGCATTAGCCAGGAATCAAATTCAGGTCTCCTGTATGGAAGGCCAGAATTCTACCACTGAACCACCAATGTCTCAATCAGGGAGTGATAAAAGCTATGAAATAAAAAATAAGGCAGTGTAAAGAGAAAGGCAGAGACCAAGGAAAGCCTCTTTGAGAATGTACTATTTGAGCCATAGGACCATCAGAGGGAAGAGCAGTCCAGGCAGAGGGAGCAGCTAGTGTAAAGGTCCTATGGCAGGAACATGTTTGAGGAACAGGAAGGAGGCCAGAGTGGCTGGAGTGGAGTGAGAGAGAGAAGACAGAAGGAATGAGGTTGGAGAAAACATCCAGGGGTCAGACCATACAGGGCCTTATAGCCACAGTGAGAAATTAATTCTGAGTTTTCTAGCATAAGGTTGTTGTGAGGATTAGATGAGAGAAGACAGGTCGAGTGCTTGGAACAATATCTGGCCGATTGGTAAGCCTTAAATAAATGTGAGCCTTTATTATGGCTACACCATCTCTTTCCACACTCAGTCCTGAGGCTGGCTGTTGTCTACAAGCAAATTAGAGACCTTCTGGTTTAGGAAAGAGCATGGTACTTAAAGTTACGTGGACTTGGGTGACAAGTCTCAGGTCTGCCCTCCCTGGCTGGGTGACTTAGCCAAGCCCCCTTTCCCATCCTGACTTTCTGTAAAAATGGCTGCATCCTCACCCCTGACCCCCCCGATCCCAGGTGGCTGTGATGATGAACTTGAAAGTAAAGTGCCATGGTCAAGGATTTAAACCGCTCTTGACATCTAAGGTTATCTAAGGTCAGAAGGCTCAAACTGGTTGGGACCTCAAAAAAAATTCCTTTCAGCTGTATCATTGGACAGGTGGGGACACTGAGCTCACCTGTAGAGAAGGAGTGGCTGGAATGACTCCATCTAGGGTCCTGGGAGAGCCTTGGAGTGATCTTGGCCATACTGTCAGGGAAACAGCCATCCCAGCAGCTTGTCCAGCTCCTGGAGCCGCCAGGAAGGATCCAGGGTGCTGTCGTCCAGCCCACCTGTACATTTCCCAGGAAGAGGCAGCCAAGTGCTGATTCAGGAAATTGAAATCCTAATGGCCCCCAAGTCTATTATTATGTTTGAATGAGCTGGAAAAGCACAAACAGAAATCCTTAAGGGCATTGGCCGTGACACACAAATCTAATAAAATAAAACAAAGTACTTACAAATCTAAGAGTTAGTTAAAGCCCAGAAATTGCAGATCGGCACATGGGGCTGTATCTTGATAGCCCCTAACAAGCTGTGGGGGCTTTAGCAAGGCCCATCTCCTCTCTGAGCCTTAGTTTCTCTTATAAAAACTGTAAAATGTAAGAATTAAAAAAAGATAAATGAAGGCTGGTAATGCTGTCTATGTTCTCTTCCATTCCAGACAAGCTTTGATTCTAAGTATTTCTTAATCCAAGTCTACCTAGGCTAGTTAGCCTCTCTATTTGGCACCTTTTATGATCTGCTCAGTCCCAGCTTAAATATCACTCAGTGTAGCATCCACCTTCACTTTAGATAGAATTAATTCCTCCCTCTTACCACCTACACTCCATTTGCAAATTTGATGGAGGTGATGCTAAATGTATTTTTTTTCTTTGAACCTGTTCCCTCCAGTTTGAACCCCTGCTGAGAATTTGCATTTCTAAGAAGTTCCCAGGCGATGTTAATGCTGCTGGTTAGGGACCAATTCTGAGAACCACTAGTAGAGCAGTGGTATTATACATAAGAATCACCTGGGGAATCTTGTTAAAATGTAGATTCTGAGTCAGTATATCTGAGGTGGAAATGCAAATTCTCAGCAGGGGTTCAAACCGGTTCTAAGCCCTGATTTTTTAAAATTCCCGTTCTATAGTCCCCAAACACTGTTTACATCATTCTTACTTAACTTATTATAGTAAATCTGTGATTAGTTATTTGCATGTATGTCAAATCACCTACAATGCAGGAACACATATTATTCATTTTTGTCTTCCTCCCCGGGACCTGACATAGGAACGTTTTCCAAACATCCCCTAGTTTTTCAAATCTTATAACTTCACACCTTCTCTGTCTACTGCTTGGAATGTCTCTAGCCTTCCCTTGGCCTCTGGGCTGGCTCTTATTTAGCCTTCGAAGTCCAACTCAAAAATCCCCTCTTCTGTTAAACTTTGCCCCCTGCAGGCTAAGTAGGTCTTACCCTTGGGTCCTTTGCACCCTCCTCTACTGTCACAGATATTGCTTGCTGCCAGGATCTGCTTACTGGCAATCCTGTCCACCTGGCTGGGACTCCTGGAGGAAGGGCCCTAAACATTTTACCTCTGCATCCCCAGTGCTGTTGGCCAGGCTCAGAGAGGGCCTTTGTGCAGGTTGGGGGCACTGAATGTGCTTGCCTAAAAATGATGGGAGCTATTAAAGAGATGCCGGATTCTGAATAAAAAATACCTAAGCATGGACAGATGGACACAACCCACCAAGACCCCAAAACTGTAGACTCCTCAGTCTGAGCCTGAGCCTTGGGCAATGTTTTGATTACCATCTATCTTAGTCATCCAGTGCCGCTGTAACAGAAATACCGAAAGTAGATGGCTTTAACAAAGAAAAATTTGTTCTGTCACAGTCTAGTAGCCTAGAAGTCCGAATTCAGGGCACCGGCTCAAGGGGAAGGCTTTCTCTCTCTGTCGGCTCTGGAGGAAGGTCCTTGTGATGCATCAGTCTTCCCTTGGTCTGGGAGCATCTCAGCACAGGAACCTCAGGTCCAAAGGACGCGCTCTGCTCCCGGCACTGCTTTCTTGGTGGTATGAGGTTCCCATGCGTCTCTGCTTGCTTCTCTCTTCTATATCTCAGAAGAGATTGGCTTAAGACACTATCCAATCTTATAGACATCATCAGTATAACCTCATCATAGTGACAGAGTTTACAACACATAAGGAGATCACATCAGATTACACAATTATACAGTACTGGGAATCATGACCCAGCCAAGTCGACAGATACTTATGGGGGACACAATTCAATCCATGATACCATCCCATCCCCCTGACCACCTTTCTCACTCCCCCAGCTCTCTCCTGCTTACCCTCATCCATATAAGTAGGGCTGACAGTATGTCTCAAGAAAAATTCAGTTGGGTAGACACTGTTTTGTTTTGTAAGTTGGGTGGGGGGTTCATAGGTGAAGTTTAATATTTGCTATGCATCATGATATTAACGTACGTTACATATATTCATTTTGTGTAAATCAAATGTATGTAACAAAAAAGTTTATGTGACAAAATTTTAAAAGAGTAAATAAATAAAACTGGTGGTGAGCCTAGAACAGGTTCCGGAAGCTCTCTAAGCTCTCGGAGGCAGCACTGAGTGGCTGCCGCCTCTGACCACAGCTGGGCAGCTATCAGTAGGAGCTGAGTATTGAGGGCAGTAAGCTCTGTGTGGGGCGGACAGACAGGAGAGCTCGTTAAACTGAACTGCGCTACCCCTTCCAGTTTGCCCTCTGGGCCTCTGGGCTTGCTGCAGAAAGCGTCACCAAAGAATTCTGTTCTCTTCTCAGGACTTGAACTAGTGAGGTGTGGGCGCCCCAACACTTGTTACCCCAGCCTCAATCTTGGCTGAAAGCACAGATGAATTGGGTTAGGTTTCAGATCTGATGGAAGGAGAGCGCCAGAATCCTTGACAGGCAGCACAGGCTCGTGGCAAATGCCCTGGAAGAGACAAGACCTGGATCTTAGGCTCAGCTCAGCCTGTGATCTCGGGCATCTCACTTTATGGCCTCACTAAATAAGGGGGTAGTCAGACCTCTCTGTGGTACACGAGTGTGTGTCTCCTTCCCAGGAGCTTCAGAAGCTCATGTAGCCAGTATTGTTGCCTTCCCACCCACCCACCTCCAGGGTTCAGGGTGGTTCGTTTTTTTTATTTTGTTCTTGTTTTTCAGGGTAGTTATATGCATCCTGGGGTCCCTGAATGGAGCAAAAGTTTAGTGCACTCAGCTGCTACCCGAAAGGTTGGCTGCTCGAGTCCTCCCAGAGATGCCTCAGAAGAAAATCCTGGGGATATACTTCTGAAAAATCAGCCACTGAAAATCAGTTCTACTCTGATACACATGCGGTTGCCATGGGTTAGAATTGACGAATGTATGCCTCCTGGAGACTGGAGCTTTCAGGACTATCCAGAGGAGAAACATTTTAGTTTATAGTTCAACGCTTCTCAGTCCCTGTCTCTCTCTCCCGTTCTCTACAAATGTCTGCCTTTTTCTGTCTCCTTCTGTCTGTCTCTTGTTTTTCTCTGCCTCTTTCTTCTGTCTTTTTCTGTCTCTTGCCTTCACTCTGTTTCTTCCTGGTCCCTCCTTCTTTCTCTCCTCTCTCTCCTTTCCCTCCACCCTTCCCTCTTCTCCTTCCACCTCTCCCCCTGCCTTCCTCCCCTGCTTCTCCCTCTCTACAAATCTCTCTCCATTTCTCTCTCTAATTGCCCATCCCTCTAGTAGGAGGGGGCTCCTCTGGGCCAGGCAGCTGGGCCAGCCACCTTATGTGAGACAGTCACCACCACTGTCCAGCAGGCGGGAGCCCAGCTTCCTGGCCAGAGCATGGCATCCACAATGAGTTAGTCTCCAGTTACCACAGGGCATCTGTAATTAATGTGGGCAGTGATTTAAGGAGCTGGAAATGTGTTTATGCTCCTCGTGGGCTGTGGTGGAACACCTGTAACATTTAATGTAGTGTATTGACATTTAAATGTCAATTAAAAAGTCCCCGTTCTGCTTGGCTGGCCCCTAGGTCCTCAGATGAACGTTGCCCTTCCTGCTGCCTCACCAACCCTACAGGGGCTACTGGCACGCTGATGACACGGTGACTGACGGCAGGAGTGGGCAGAGTCTGAATGACTAAGGTGGCCGTGAGAGCATTGCAGGCATGGAGGACACAGGAACAGAGGCAGGGAGGGTGGGTGGTGCTAGGCCTGGGCCAGGAGCACGTGGGAAGCTGGCCAGAGCAAGTGTATGAGGGAGACTTACGAGAAGCAAGATCGTTGTTGTTCATTGCTGTCAGGTCGGCTCCAACTCTTGGTGACATTATGTATATACTAGAACGCAACGTCATGCCGTCTTCATGATCGCTGGTGTGTTCGAGGCCATTGTTGTGACTATTATATCCATCCACTTCACTGAGGGTTTTCCTTGTTTTTTGCTGACCTCTACTTCACCAAACATGCTGTCCTTTCTAGCGATTGGTCTTTCCAGATTACAGGCAGCCTTTGCCTTCCTTCCCCTGCTCAGTCCCTTCAGGCATTGTCCCTTATCCCTTAAGTGCACAGTTTCTGCCTCTGCAGTCTATTACCCTCCCCCACCCCCAACTAGACTGGAAGCGCCTTGGGACCAGGGTCCACGTCTGATTCAGCTCTACAGTCTCCATGATGCTTAGCACACACACACAGTGCCTGGAGCACAGTAGCTGCACAAGAGTGATCCGTTCGGTTCAATATCATGCACATTTCTCGAGCTCCTATTGTGTGACAGGCATTATCTTAGGAATTGAGGCTACAAAAATGATCAGGATTCAGACCTGCCTTCAAGGTGCAGATGATATTTTTAAAGATAAACATAAAAAGATGCTAAGATAGATAGAAGCAAGGAGGAGAGGCACTTGGCCCATACTGCACTACAGGGAAGGCTTCCTGGGGGAGGTCACATAAAGCTGAGACCCAAGGAATGAATATGCATTTGCAAAGGAGGTAGGAAGTAGGGGGAATTCTAGGCAGAGGACCCAGCAAAAGTGCTGAGGCAGGAGTGAGTCTAGATGTGCTCAGTGACAAGGAGTGAGTGCGTGCACAGTGACACGGACACACAGCTTCATTGTGAAATCCACTGCTTGTGTTGGCTGGTGAGCTGGCCAGGGACCACGTGACTTCATGGGTTGTGCTGCCTGCATGGGAGCTCTGTGAGAGCAGGAGCCTCGTCTGTCTCATTCACGACTATATTTACAGTGTTGGGAAGAGTGCTTGATGCATAGTAGATATTTGGTAAATGGTTGTTGAACAAATAAATGGTCTCTCTTTGCTTGCCCAGTCCCCAAAGCCCAGGGATCCCTGCAAATGCATTTATCTTGCAAGAGCCCTGCACAGAGTCTGGAGCCCTGCGTGCCATCTCCCAGTGCCTGAGCCTGCCTGCCTGAGAAGGACATGCTCCATTTTCTCAAAAGAGCCCTTCCAACGGGGCAAATTTGTATTTCAAGTTTCCCGGAATTGTAGTACGCAGAAATTCATCTTCCTAAGTCCAGGGTTCTGAGCTACAGCTGGAGAGCTGAAACACAGGAAGTGAGACGTCTGCCCAGAATGGGGTTCGGGCCCTGAAATAACAGGTCTAGTCTCGTGGCTCCCTTCAGTCCCAGGCCCCGAGGCAGCAGAGCGTGCCTCAGAACACCTCATCTTCTTCTCCCCCTGGGAAGAGAGCCTAGGACCTGAGCCAAGTTATCAGACTGCCAATTTGGTGTCCAGAGATGTTTCCCAGGCCCATCCCCACCCTCGCAGCTCATCACACATGTGCTTAAGTATCGCGTTCTCTGTATAATCCTGCTGGAGACCTGCTAGGTTGTTGTTGTTAGCCGCCATCAACTTGGCCCTTGACTCATGGCGACCTCATGTGTTACAGATAGAACTGTTCTGGAGGGTTTTCTTGGCTGTAATCTTGATGGAAGCAGATCACCAGATGTTTCTTCTGCAGAGTCACTGGGTGGATTTGAACCACCAACCTTTAGGCTAGTAGCTGATTGTAAACTGCTTGCACCACTCAAGCTTTTGCTAAGAGAGCCTAGGAAACTCGGAGCTTCCCCACCTTCCTCCCACCAAGCTCTCATCTACTCACCCCCACTCCTGGTTTGAAGGCTCCTCATAGTGCAGGTGACTGTCCCCCTATTAATCTGGCAGGCACTATGGCTCCCACTGTGGCTGCTGAACAGTTTATACTGCCCAGCCATGCAGGCACAGAGGTGAAGGGAATGAGTCTGGTGATTACTCTGACTTTGGATCAGTCCATTGCTCAGTGTGTTGGAATCACCTCCCAGGGGCTGCTATTGATGGAACTACGTGGAGTGGTACCCAGAGCCTTCTGGAGTCAGGCCAAGATCCTATGCTCAGTTTTCATAGCACTGATATCACCAGCTCCTGTACAGGTCTTCCAGTCCTGTCCTTCTCCGCACACCTCACACTCTGGCCCGAGATTTCTAAGGCAAGAGGATCTGCGATAAATATTTGGTATAAATGATGTAGTAAAAGTTTTCCTTTGTCTCCCTCTTTCCTATATCTTATCTGTAGAGGAAGGAGAAGGCATACATACACAGTTTAGAAGTTGTGAAGGGGGCTTTTATGATTTTGGACATATTCAGGAAAGTTCCCCTTTAAACACATCCCTGACCCCTAACACTCTTATTGCACACACACACACACACACACACACACAGTCCCCAATCATCCTCTGTCCTCTTTCCTCCATTACCATGCCACAGCGCTCTGTGAACACATCAAGAAATACATGTGCAGTAAATGAACAGATGAATCTTCTAGAGCAGTAGTCATCAAAATGAGGAACCCCCACCCCAAGCATGCACACAATTGCCTTCAGCATTTCAGGAAGAAACTATTGGACCTTCTATTGATCATTTTTATTTTAACATTTTTTAATTTTTATAGTTAGATGTGTTTTATAAGGTACATTAGTAATATTAGCACAGTAGTAGATGCAAATAATATGTTTAAAAAAACTATACTCATACTCTGGGGTGCTCAAAAATTGTAGCTCCACACTGTTCTTATTATCCCACACCTACTCTGATGTCCTCTAAATGTCCCAAGGAGCCCTGGTAGCACAATGATTAAGCACTCAGCTACTAACCGAAAGGTCAGCACTTGTGAACCCACCAGCCACTCTGCGGGAGAAAAGACCTGGCAAATCTGCTCCTGTAAAGATTACAGCCTGGGAAAGAAACCCTATGGGGCAGCTCTACTCTGTCGCATAGGGTTGCTATGAGTCAGAATCTATTTGATGGCATATAACAATAAAACAAGGGCCCTGGAAGGTAAACGGGGGGTGATAACACTTATTTGAATGGCGTTTTTCGTGTGATACATCATTTGGTAGCAGGAGAAAGGACTCTGGAAAGTGACGCTGACCATGGTGCTGAATCAGCATTGTCTCTAAAGTGAACTTCTGGGGAAACGGATAAAAATGCAGATTCCTGGATTCTCGCCAATCCCAGACCCACTGAACCACACTCTCTTCAGAGATGTATTTTTAAAGGCACCTCACATAATTCCATTGCCCATAATTCCATTGGCACGGGCACTTCTGTGCCAGGACACGGTGCTGCTCCTCACCACAGAAGGCAGGGGACTCTCGTCCAGCCTCTCCCGGAAGTCTGCTTCTGGCTTGTCATTATTATTTTTATGAGTGTTTTTTCTCCTGTTTACACTCATTAGACAACTTATATGGCTGTCAGGTTTCATTCATTCATTCAATAACTGTTGCACCAGTTCCACTTACTATCATTTTATTTTCATTTTACAGATGTAGAAACTGAGGCCCAGAGAGACTGAGAGGTTTGCTTCTGAATTAGCTTGTAAGAAATAGATTCAGGAATGCCACCCAGTTTACTTAGCTCCAAATCCTTTTAATTTTACTTCCAGACATTTTAATGAAATGGTCACAAGGCCAGAGAGCTCTGTGTGTGTAGTCTGTTGTACCCCTCAACCCTTCTTCCTCTCCTGTCCCCTTCCCCTGCCCCAAGTTCAGGCTGCCCAGGAAATTAACATTCAGGGCATGTTCTGCTCCCTTCTGATTCCCATAGAGAGAACACAGCCTCTGCCTGCCAATTAGTGATGTTTGGATCTTTATTGGAGATAGGGACAGCATGTTCCAGTTATGCAAATGCCCTTGCCTGAGAGCCGCCATGGACCAGCACAGCAGCTCCACTGCTCCCCACAGGGTCACCATGGAGGTGACTTGGCCCCCCAGTGCTGCCATAATCAATGGTTGAGTCAATAACTACTTACTGTGCCCTGTCTGAGGTACTGCTGGAAGCACAGAACCAGCTATCACCTCTACCTAGAGGAACTTAGAGCCCAGTGGGGAGTGTGATGACCAGGGAGAGGGAAGAACTTACAAAGACCCTCTGCTCTTTTCTAAATACTCATAGTTTCTATTGATTACCCAAATAACAGGAAGGAAAGGAATTGACATTTGTTATGTGCCTACTATGAGTTAGGCAATATGTTAGGCACTTTGTATACATTATCTCATTCAAGTCCATTAATTTTATATGACAAGTAATATATTATTTGATCAAAGCATGTGTTTTAAGTAAGGAAAGCTAGGATTTTAATCTTGGCCTTGCCACTTCCTGCCTGTGGGACCTCATGACCTCAATTTTCTCATCTACAAAATGAGGGAAAATAATATCTGCCTCCTAGGATTGTTGTGAGGAGTGAATAGATAAAGTATTTAAATCCAAGCGCTTTATATCCATATGACACAGCAAAGTGTTGTTGTTAGCTGCTATTGCATCAGCCCCGGACTCATGGCAGCTCTATGCACAAAGGAATGAATTGCTGCCCAGTCCTGAGTCATCCCCATAACTGGTTGCAGACTGTTTTGGAAGTAGATTTCCAGGACTTTCTTCTTAGTCTGTCTTACTCTGGAAGCTCCGCTGAAATACGTTCAACATCACAGCAACACGCAAGTTTCCATTGACAGATGGGTGGTGGGTGTGCATAAGATGCAAGGGCCAGCAAAATGTTATGATGCAAAAATGAAAGGAAATGAGAAAAATGCACAGTATATGTTAGTAACAGTGTAAAAATAAGGTTTATACAGATGAAGAATGGAAGGGGAAGATTGTAGAAGGAAACTAGCCTTCTTCTAATTCCTGAACTATCTTTACTTTTACGTATTTTCATTTAATCTCTTAAAAGGGGAAGATTGCATTTAATTATTTAGGCTCCAAGAGGTTAGTGGCTTGACCAGCGACACACAACTACTGGAGGGACTGAGGCAAGGCTCACGCTTATCCGTTTTCAATGCCCATACTCTCTCCACACACCATGCAGCCTCATGCCCCCTTGGGAAACAGATTTGCAATGGTTCAGGAGACCTCCTGGTCTGCATTGATTCATGCACCAGTTCTGAATTTTTCTCTCCGAGAGGTTGGGCCAGTGAGGAAGGCTTGGGTGCAAAAAAAAAAAAAAAAAAAAAAACAATTGTCAGGGGCAACACTGTTAATGAAGGTGGAGCGCCATGAAATTAATGACCCACCCAAAGCACCTGAGAAATTGAACTGGTTGTTAAAATGCAAAATCATAAGTCAGGAAAATGATGGACGCAAACACAAAGAATCAGGAAGGAATGAAGATGTGGCCTGAAGTATGGAGAACAGAAAGTCTGTGGCCAGCAGAAAAAGAATCTGATTCAGGATGCTGAAGGGCAGAGGTGGTTTAGGGGGTGGAAATAGTTGCTACCCAGAATAACTGGAAATAGAACTGTGTGAATCTGAGTTGTCACAGAGAATGGGATACAAATCAGGGCCCGAGGGACAGGGACAGGTAGGCATAGGTCAGGGGCTGTGGTTCCTGCCTCTGGGACATTTGGCAATGTCTGGAGACATTTTTGATTGTCACAACTTGGTTAAAGTGCTACTGGAATCTAATGCATAGAGACCAAGGATTCTGCTCAACATCCTACAATGTACGGGACAGCTCCCTATAACAAAGACTTATGCAGTCCAAATGTCAATAGGGTCACTGCTGAGACACCCTGGTCTAAGGGATGAGTGAGAAGTGGGATACAGGAGTTCAGGAGGTCAGAGGTTGGACCAAACATCAGATGGGAAGTCAGGAGGAAAAGAGGTCAGACAAAGGGTTAGGAGTCAAAAGGACAAAAAGAGCCTAAGAAATTGGTCAGGAGACTAGGAGATCAAGCAAGAGGTCAGGCAAGAAGTCAACAAGTAGAAAAGAATTCCAGAGCTCAAACAGAAGGTTAAAATCTAATCTTAGAAGAAGCAAAGATCAAGAAGCAATGTGTCCTATCAACCAATGTTCATTGCAGCACTTTTCATAATAGCCAAACAGTGGATACAACCAAAATGTCCATCAGCTGATGAATGGATAAGCGAAATGTGGTGTATACACACAGTGGAATACTACTCATCCATAAAGAGAAATGATGTCCTGATATATGCCACATCATGGATGAACCTTGAAAACATCATGCTGAGTGAAATAAGTCAGTTGCAAGAAGACAAATACTACATGGTGTCTCTCATATGAAATAAACAAATTTACAGAAACCAAAGAGTATTAATGGTTACCAGAGGTGGGAGGGAAGGGGGAAAGATGGAGGTTTTGCTTGGGGGGCATTGAGTTTATGTTAGCGGTGGTAGAATAATTAGGAAAAGGATAGTGTTAGGGATGGCACAACATGAAGAATGCAATCAATGTCATTGAATTGTACATGTAGAAACTGTTGAATCGATGAGTGTTTTGTTGCATATATTTTACCATAATTAAAAAGAAGAAGAAGAAGCAATGGGGAAGGAAAGTTGGGTCCAGAGCTAGGAAGAAAAGTCATCATCAGTGAGGCACCTTCCTTGTCAGAGTTGGGATACGGAGCAATTGTGGTGGAGGTGGGTCAAAGTGATGGTGTTCTGGACAGAAGTTTGAACAAAGCTGAGGGACCTAGGTACTTCACTACCAGGAGCCAGCAAAGGACTACGGGATCTAAAAACTCAACCCCAGGCCCCAAGAGCCAGGGGCAGGTGGCTGGCAGAAGGTGACCTGTAGTGACTGAAAGCAAAGGTAAGGAGGCTTCTGCGGGGAAGGAAGGAGCCACTTAGTACCAGAAGGGATGATTTCAGGTGGGCAGAGACCTATCCACTAATCTCCAAGCAGGAAACTGTGAACCTGCTAGAAAAATAGACTATGGGGCAGCTTCTCACTCCACACTTCCTATTCTGACCACAGCAGCATGGAGGCAGAGCCTCACTGGAGAGCTTCTCCAGGCCTAGGCTACAGCCTCAGCAAAGGGAGAGGTTTTCAGCCAGGATCAGAGTGGCTGCAGTGTGTAGAACATGGGCTATGGAGTCAGACCAATGGAAGTCCAAATCTCTGCTCTGCCACTTTTAACATGTTGCTGCCCCTCTCTGAAGCTCAGTTTCCTCATTTATAAAATAGGAGCAATGAAGATTACCTGTGTGGGTCACCTAAACCGTAGAAGACTCTGAAAGTTGTTGTGCTTGTTGCTGTTCTTATTATTGGAACATGATTCCCTCGCTGATGTTTCAGAATACTTTGGTGCATATCTGCTGCATCAGAAACACTCATTCATTCAACAAACATTTCCTGAGCATCTAGTATTCCCAAATGCTGTGCTGGATGCTAAGGTTACATAGAAAAACAGAGACTGATCTCTGTTCTTTGTTTACTGAGCCACTGAGGGTTTAAAGGCAGCTTAAAGATCATAAACCTCCTCCTTATGACTAAGTACCCTCCACAACATCACCCCCAATACATGGCCTTGGCTCACTCACTGCTAGTGGTGGAAATCTCACCCCCTCCTGAGGTGGGCAGCTCCTTTTATAGGTTACGCAGACTATGAGAAAGTTCATTCCTGTGTTGAGCTGAAATCTTCCTGAGCCTGGCTCTTTCTCTGAAACTGCCTAGGCTTGTTTATCCCCTTTGCTCATTACATCCCATTAGGAATTGTCAATGGCTAACGTGCCCCCACCAAGCCTCATCTGGTGGGTCAAGATGAGGGTCTCTATTGGGTGACCCTCCCAGAATGGGCTCTGGCATATCTCTTCCTTCTCAAAAGGAGAGGGAGCCAATTGCTACAACCTTGGGGCCCTTCCGTTAATAGCCGTGGCCTCCAGGGCACCTGGGGTAACCTCTGAAAGATGGAGACAGAGCTCTTTGGAACATTTTATCATCTTCCCGAAATCAAGAGAACAAAGCGACTTCTCAAACCCGTTCTGACCAGGTTGTCTGACCTCCTTGAAATCTCTGCTTTTGATGCACAGTGAAGCTGCACTTTCACTGACAATCTTTTCCAGAACTGAACTCTCTTGACGCTCTTGGAGGACGTTTTTGTGACTCTTTCAGACCCTCTCAGACCTCAAGCTGTTCTTCCCACACCAGAGACGAGTCCAGGTTCCTACTGGGTTTATTTGAATGAGTTTGCCAACACATCTAAGCCTCAGTTTTCTCATCTGTCAAATAAAGATAATAATAGTACTTAACTCCTAATGGGTTTGTGTAGGTTCAATGAGATAACAGAGGGAAAGCAGGTAGAACAGTGCCTGGTACTTTGTAAGCATTCAGCCATACTTTGCTTTGTTCTGGTTATTATTTTAACCAAGACAAAGAAGCTGTCCCATAAGACACCAAAAGCACAAGCAACAAAAGAAAAAAATAGATATATTGGATTTCATCAAAATTAAAAATGTTTGCGCATCAAAGGACACTATCAAGAGAGTAAAAAGACAACTCACAGCAAATCATGTACCTGATAAGGATCTCGTTTCCAGAATATATAAAGGGATACAACTCAACAACAAAAATACAAGCAACCGAATTTAAAAGCAGGCAAAGAACTTGAACAGACATTTATCCAAAGAAGATATGCAAATGGACAACAGACACATGCAATAATGCTCAATGTCATTAGTCATTCAAAAAACCAAACTCATTGCCCTCGAGTCGATTCTGACTCATAGTGACCCTATAGGACAGAATAAAACTGCCCCATAAGGTTTCCAGGGAGCGGCTGGTAGATTTGAACTGCTGACCTTTTGGTTAGCAGCTGATCTCTTAACCACTACACCACAAGGGCCCCATTAGTCAATAGGGAAATACAAATCAAAACCACAATGAGATACCACTTTACTCATCCTAGGATGACTATAATGAAAAGAAGAAGAAAGAAAGAAAAGAAAACAAATGTTGATTAGGATATGGAGAAACCAGAACCATCACACACTGATGACGGAAATGTAAAATGGTACAGCCACTATGCAAAACAGTTTGATAGTTCTTCTTCAATAAGTTAAATAGAATTACCATGACCTATTAATTCTACTCCTAGGTATATACCCCAAAATAATTGAAAACGGGTGTTAAAAAAAAGATTTGTACGCAAATGTTCATAGCAGCATGCTTCACAGTAGTCGAAAGGTGGAACTAGCCTACGTGTTCATCAACTAATGAATGGACAAACAAATTGTGCCATATCCATATAATGGAATATTAGTCAGTCATAAAAAGGAATGAAGTACTGATGCATGTTAGAACATGGAAAGAGCCTTAAAAAAAATTAAGTGAAAGAAAATAGACACAAAAGGCCACATATGGTATGGTTCCATTTATATGAAGTGTCCAGAGTTGGCAAATCCATAGAAACAGAAAGCAGATTAATAGTTGTCAGAGGTTAGGGGAAGGGGGAATGAGGAATGACTGCTTAATGGGTATAGGGTTTCCTTTCGGGGGATAAAAAAGTTCTGGAATTAGATAGTGGTGATGGTTGTACAACATTGTGAATGCACTCAATACTACTGAATTGTACTCTTTAAAAGGTTAAAATAGTGAGTTCTATGTTAGGTGCATTTTACCACAATTGAAAAAGAAAAGAAGCTGTTTTCAGTGAGCTTACATTCCAAGGGAGCCATCAAAGTTAGGTTGAAAGGAAGGAAATGAGCTTCAAGAGAGCCTAAGAACGAGCTGAAGTATTAGAAAGAGCAAAATATCTGGGCATTTCATATCCGGCCATTGGAGTTGTTCTCTTCTAAATTAACTGCCGTGGTTGGGGACTGGGGACAAATCTAAGGCCCCCTATTTGTCTGCAGCCTTTTTCCCTTTCTGCTTTAAAGCTCAACAGTGTTGTCCATGGCAGAGTCATGGATCTGATCAACCCAGTGGGGATTTCAGCACTCCCAGTGACTCGCTGAGGGATACTGGGAAAGTCACTTCATCTCTCTTTGCCTCTATTTCCTGTAAAATTAAGAAAAATGTATCCTCCCTTATAAGATCATTGAGAAAATTAAAGGAGATACTTCCCTTTTACGCATGCCTGTCACATACTGGGTACCTGGTAATGGAAGGTGGTCTAGTCTTCTTATCGTTATTTTCATAACAATAATTTTAACTCTACTGGCATTCAAAATCATGAACAATCTGGAAGAGTGAGGATTCTCATCTACTTTTCTTTCTATGTCTTTCCCCTTTGGTGAGTGCACTCCTCTTTACCCTTCCCCACATCCTCGTATTTATATTTCCCCGGCCTTCTCTCTCTCCCTCTCCCTTTCTCCTTTCCTTCCTTCCTCCTCACGCCTCTTTTCCTCCTCCTCCTCTTCCTCCTTCTTCTTTCCCTCTCCTTTCCTCTCCCTCCCTCCCTCCCTCCCCCTTTGTAAATGCCCGGATAGGTTCCTGAGAGGACTGGAAGTTGAGCTTGCAAGCTGCCAGATCTCATGCCCTACTCACATCCCTCTCTCCAAATCTTATCAGATATTAAAAGCTGTAAAATAGGAGGCAGGTTTTAAATCATTTTAATCACAGCATCCCTCAGCTTGCTCAAAAGGACTCGAAGGAATCGATTCAGAAGTGGTAATTACCATCGCAGCCCCGTGCCAGGCTCCAGGTCAGTGCTGGAGTGTCAACAACAGATGGCGGGCACTTCGGGTGGGGGCCGCCTGGGTGGGGGCCGCCTGGGTCGGGGGCACTGAACCGGAGTTGCCTCATGGGAGGAAATAAAGCTGAGTTGTCCCAGGTTTGGTATCAGGTTTAAAATGCGCTCAAAAATCCACTGAAAATCAAGTTACTTTGATCAAGTTCCTCCTAAGTACCAGATGCTTTTAGCCTCATCCCAGGCAGCAACTCTGGGAGATATTTGTCATTGTCCCAGTTTGTGAGAAACGGAGGCTAAGAAATGTTAATAGCGTCCCAACCAGTTGCCATCAAGTCAACTCCGAGTCATGGCGACCCTACGTGTGTCAGAGTATGCTCCATAGGGTTTTTGATGGCTGTGCCCTTTCAAAAGTAGATCTCCAGGCCTTGCTTCTAAGGTGCCTGTGAGTGGACTCTAAACACCAACCTTTCGGTTGGTAGCCAAGTGCTTAACTGTTTGTACTACCCAAGCGGCCCAAGGCCAGTCAAAAATTAGTACAGTCACATCTGTCCAGCTTTAAAGCCTGCCCTGTGTCCTCTATGCCTTGATCACGCTCAGGTTCAGGGGTCTGCTGCAGAGGCCAGAGGGGCCACTGCCCAGCTTAGATCCCTGGCCTTCCTCAGTCAACTCCCACTGTCTACCCAGTCTTTGCTCACCTCCCTTCGCCTCCCTTATGGGCTTGTCCTCTGGGCTCTGGCTGGCTCTTATTCCCCTCTGGCTGCTGGGATTTACCCATGCATCTCAGAACCCCAGTGAGTTACTTGTTGTTGCTCCTGGTTGCTGTCAAGTCCATTCTGACTCACGGCGACCCCATGGATGCAGAGCAGAACTGCTCCATAGGGTTTTCAAGGTTGTGACCTCTCAGAAGTAGATCTCCAGACTGTCTTTCAAGGCGTCTCTGGGTGGGTTCAAACCTCCAACCTTTTAGCTATTAGTTGAGTGCTTAACCATTTGTGCCACTCAGGGACTCCAACGAGTCACAATCCCTTTGCAATGGCCTGTGCATCCCAGGCTCACTGTACCTCACCTCTCTAGGCTCAGCTCTCAACACTTCCTTCACCCGCTCCCCTCCAAGCAGCACACTCCAGTAAGACTTAGCTTCCTTCAGTTCCTCAAACTCCTTGCTCTTTTGCCTTCTTACTTTCGCACATGCTTTTCCCCTGCCTGGAATAACACTCAGTCTCCGCATCCAAGGCTCCGTTTAAACGTCACTTCTTCCTGGAAAGATTGCTGACTCCTAATTAGGTGTTTTCCCCTAATTTATTGTCCTATGGCTTTCCTCCTATTCCAGCAACCATTGCTTGGTTGGAATTGCTTATTCCATTCTTTTAGTGGCCAGACTGGAAGAGGAGAAAGAGTATGTCTGCCCGATTCACAACTATAGTCCCGGGCTAAGCCTGGCGCACAGTGCATAATAGGTACTCGTAGACGCTGGCCGAATATTTTGTTGTAAGTTGTGACTGGCTTGACTCTGACTCATGGTAACCTTATGTATATTAGGACAAAGCATTGCCTGGACCTGCGACATCTTCATGATTGTTGGTATATTTGAGTTTATTGCTGCAGTCACCGTGTCAGTCCATCTCATCAAGGGTTTCCCTCACCTTCACTAGCCCTCCACTTGACCAAACATGATGTCTTTCTCTGGTGATCGGTCCTTCCTGATGATGCCTCTAAAGTAAATGAGTCAAAGTCTCAGACAATATTCTGTGATCCATAGGGTATTCATTGCCCGATTTTCGGAAGTAGATTGCCAGGCTTTTCTTCCCAGTCTGTCTTAGTCTGGAAGCTCCACTGAAGCTTGCCCACCATGGGTCACCTTGCTGGTATTTGACATACTGGTGGCATAGCTTCCAGTATAACACACAAGCCACCACAGTGGGACAAACGGACAAATGGATGATGGACAAAACTGAAGGAGCTAAATGAATAATGTGAAGATTTCTGGAGGCTTAGGGAATAAGACAGAGTCTAGCTCTGGGCCAGGGAAGTCATGCAAGTGAGCAATGCAGGCCATTTGCATACAAAATATCAAGGAATATTCTTCAGTTTCACAAAAAAATATGTTTTCTATCATTATTCTTGAAAAATGCATCCCTCTTGATCTATCTTTCATTTCCCCGCATTTAATAGAGATGTGAACACAGAGAGCTATGTCTCAACCAGAAGACAAATAACACCCTACGCATAGTAATGAATGCCTACATAGACTTTTTCTTGGAAAGATGAAAGGAAGTGGCAGGGCTATACGAAGGGAAGTATACAGATCATGTCTACAGGGGCAGCTGCTTCTTAACCAGCACATTTTTGCCCAGGGGGATGGGAACCCAGTGCGGCCTCATTTCCTGATTGTTCAAGAGAAGCTGGAAATAGACTTTATGCGCAATGTCCCAATGTGTAAGAGTTGCCTCAATCAAAAACAAACAAGGGTGTCCCTGGATGGCCCAGATGGTTAAGTGCACGACTACTAGCCGGAAGATTGGCCCTTGGAACCCACCCAGAGGTGTCTTGGAAGACAGGCCTGGCAATCTGCTTCCGAAAGGTTACAGCCTTGAAAACCCCATGGAGCAGCTCTACTCTGCACACATGGAGTTGCCGTGATGGCATCGACTTGACAGCAACTAACAACAACAATAACAAGCCGTAGGCAGCATACATTAAAGAAAAGCATTCCCAAACTGAAACAAAAATAAACAAGCCAAATCAAACATCTGCTGAGAGGTGTGGGTTCTTAGTTTGCAATGTCTGCATAAATTGTCCCACTCAACGGGGAGAACCCCTTGCAAATGGACCTGAATGGGACCCCTGGCACCCAGAACCCCCCAAATACCTAGAGTTCAGTACACCCAGCACACAACCTTTTTACGCTCACCATGCTTTCTTGAAGCTGCAGCAAACCCCAACACCAAAAGAAATATTTATAACCTAACCAGGCATCGCTTAAAAGATCGAGGCGTACGTGGAGTGCTGAAATCACTCTCACGTTGTTCCCATTTCCTCTCTGCCGTCGGATCAAATGCTTCCAGTTTCAATGATTAATCGCCTCTCAGTTTTC
The DNA here is from genome assembly GCA_030035585.1 of Dugong dugon. Lineage (NCBI taxonomy): Eukaryota > Metazoa > Chordata > Mammalia > Sirenia > Dugongidae > Dugong > Dugong dugon. The sequence goes on along the minus strand of CM057460.1, from coordinate 161,317,843 downwards.
ACCACAAGTTGTACAATACTGTTGACTGCAACAGAGATATTCATTTCGGGACTTTGCGGCTGGAACAAACACAAGCCCTGGAGAGGGGTCTCGCGCTGCTGACTGCCTGTAGTACACACGCGCTGTACACAGCAGTTCCCTGTTGTCTGAGTCAACCCTCTGATGAGGCTGAGTAAGACCACCCCTCCCCTGCTTACTGATGGGGATCAGGGAAGCTCTAAGAACGATCCAACAACAGCGAGTAATAATACTTTGTTAATGGCTACCAGTTACTGAATGGAGTCCCTGGGTGGTGCAAAGCATTAAAAAGCTAGGTGGCTAACTGAAAGGCTAGAGGTTCGAGTCTACCCAGTGGCACCTTGGAAGAAAGGCCTGGCGATCTACTTCTGAAAAATTAGCCATTGAAAACCCTGTGGAACACATTTCTATTCTGATACACGTAGAGTCGCCATGAGTCAGCATCAACTTGACAGCAAGTGGTTAGGTTAGGTTACTTACTGAACGCTTTCAACATGTCATGTATTATGCAAAGCGCATTATAGATACTATCTCATTCAATCCTTATTTCACTCCCCCTGCCCCAATATATCTGGTCGTTATGAGTCGGAACCAATTCAACGGCACCTAACAACAACGACAGCAGTAAATCTGACTGGTGATGCAGTGGTTAAAGGAATTCCCTGCTAACTGAAAGATGGGCAGTTTGAAACTACCATCAGCTCTGCGGGAGAAAGCTGTAGCAGTCTGCTTCCTTTGAGAATTACAGCCTGGGAAACCCTGTGGCGTCGTTATGAGTCGGAATTGACTCCACGGCAGTGGATTGTTTTGTTTTTTAATATATTTGAGGAGGGAGAGCACAAGGAGTTTTGGTAGCAGCGTGATTATTTTACTCTTGAAGTAACTGAGGCCAAGGAAGGTTAAGCCCAAAATCACACAGCTGCTCTGTGGCAGAGCAGAGAGGCCACCTCCTAGTCCAGGGCTCCTGCCTCAACTCAGGCCTTTCTCTCTTGACCTGAGCACTGACACCCACCCACCCAGTCTTTTCCAAGCTGGCTGGGCAAGAGTTTTTTTTTTTTTTTTTTTTTTTTCCAGACACTCCAGTCCCTATAATGTTTCTATCAACAGTCTGGGGTTATCATTGTTGCCTGTATTATGGACCTACCTGATGCGTTGCCTATACTTGGCGGTGGGGTGCTGTGAAGACTGAAGAAATCTACTCCTGTAGCAGCTCTTAGGTTTCCTGCCCAGGACCCTGTTGAAGGTGCTGCAAGCTTGCTCTCTGGGAATATTACAGGACAGTGCCTCTCGAACTCAAATCATTGGACATACTGTCTGGGATTCATGCATTATCAAGGGTAACTTCTTTTTTAAAATTTTTATTTAAATAATAATACTTTAAAAAATCAATTTAGTATTCTAGATTGTGTGTTTTTAACCATCTTGTAACCATCTTTACCAAAAGTGGCAAACTATGGACCATGAGCCAAATCTGGCCCCCAGCCTGTTTTATACGGCCTATGAGCTCAGCATAAAGGAAACACAAATCTTCACAACTGGACCAATAAGGAACATCATGATAAATGGAGAAAAGATTGAAATAGTCAAAGATTTTATTTTTCTTGGATCCACAATCAACGCCCATGGAAGCAGCAGTCAAGAAATCAAATGATGTATTGCATTGGGCAAATCTGCTGCAAAAGACCTCTTTAAAGTGTTAAAAAAAAAAACGGACACAAGGAACCCAAGACGGAAATGTGGAGAGTGCTGACACATTGAGGGGAATGTAACCAATGTCATGGAAGACTTTATTGCATGGGAAACGAATTTGCTCTGTAAACTTTCACCTAAAGCACAATAAAATTTTTTCAAAATAAATAAAGTGTTTAAAAGCAAAGATGTCACTTTGAGGACTAAGGTGCACCTGACCTAAGCCATGGTATTTTCAATTACTTCATATGCATGCGAAAGCTGGACAATGAAAAAGGAAGACGGGAGAAGAACTGATGCCTTTGAATTATGGTGTTGGCAAAGAATATTGAATATACCATGGACTGCCAGGAGAATGAACAAATCTGTCTTGGAAGAAGTACAGCCAGAATGCTCCTTAAAAGGGAGGATGGTGAGACTTTGTCTCACATACTTTGGACATGTTATCAGGCGGGACCAGTCCCTGGAGAAGGACGTCATGCTAGGTAAAGTAGAGGGTCAGTGAAAAAGAGGAAGACTCTCAACGAAATGGATTGACACAGTGGTTGCAGCAACAAGCTGAAAGATAACAATTATGGGGATGGTGCAGGACCCGGCAGTGTTTCATTGTGGTGTACACAGGGTAGCTATGAATCAGAACCGACTTGACGGAGCCTAACAACAATAACATGAGCTAAGAGGAGTCCCTGGTGGTGTAAATGATTAATGCTGTTGGCTGCTAACTGAAAGGTTGGCAGTTCAAGTCCATCTAAAGGCACCTCGGAAGAATGGTCTGGTGATCTACTTGCAATAAATCAGTCATTAAAAACCCTGTGAAGCAGTTCTACTCTGTCACACATGGGTTTGCCATGAGTCAGAGTCGACTTGACGGCAGTTGGTATGAGCTAAGAATGGTTTTCACGTTTTCAAATGGTTGGGGAAAAAATACAAAGAAGAATAATGTTTTATAACACTTGAAAATTACATGAAATCAAATTTCAGTCTTCAGAAATAAAGTTTTATTGAAACATAGCAACACTCAAACATTTCCTTATTATCTATGGCTGCTTTCACAGTACAACGATGAAATTGAGTAGTTGCAAAAGGGACCATGTGGCCCACAAAGCCAAGAATATTTACCATCTGGCCCTTTACGGAACAAGCTTGCTCACCTCTGATCTATGTTATGTGACTGCAGTGTCCATATTTAAATGTTTGCTTCTGGCTGAGTTGGGTACTCTGCTTTATTGGGGGTTTTTTGTTTTTACTAGAGCATCTGTATCTGAAGGAATAAAATTCCCTCAGTAGCTCCAACAGGGAAGAGGAGTAGGAGACTTGAGTCACCCCAGCTCCAGGTAGCACAGGCAGGCTGAAGGGAAACTTAAAAAACAGAAAAACACAGACCCTGTGCCATAGTCACACTGCAAGTGGCAATTTAGTTCTAGCTAAACAAACTTACATTAAACTAATGTTGTTAATTTGAAGTTTATTAGTTTTGCAGTCTTATTTCTATTTAATTTGGAAATTTGCTTCTGTTTTATAGCTGAATAAAAGCTATAAGCATAACGATTTTATAGCTAGTTTTATGTTTGTACTTATTAAGTAACATTATGGTAAAAATAATTTAAGTCAACACTTATTGAAAATTTCCCCCTTTAATAGGGCATATGTTACTCAAGTTTAAGCAGGAAAAAAGGGTACAAGAAATATCAATTATATCTTTAGTTACTCTAGTATTTAAAGACTCCTCCTATCATCCTGACAGAAAATTCAATCTCAATTATTTAGTTAAGAGCATGGCTGCTAACCAAAAGGTCAGCAGTTTGAATTCACCAGCCACTCCCTGGAAACCCTGTGGGGCAGTTCTACTCTGTCCTATAAGGTCGCTATGAGTCAGAATTGACTCAACGGCAATGGGTTTTCACCCTATTCTGGGAGGGAGGTGGTCGGATAAGAACCCTAGGTTTGTGTTGGGCCCAGGTTCTCAGTTTAGGGTGAAGGTTGACCATTTTTATCATTGCTTCTACATATACACTGCATTTGTGTATGCTGATCCCCACTGCCCATCCCTTAGGCTCTGCTGCTCTGAGTGGCTCAAAACTGCTCCTCACTCAGTCGTTTGTTTGCTTCCTTCCCCCTCACTCATCTCCTTCTGGACAGAGGGAGCTCACTTTTTCTTGAGGCTTCTAGAAGCAAATGCTAGCCTGACTTTCCTGTGTGTTAGTGAAGGTGGGGAGGGGGAGTAGGAAGGGACAGTTAACAACAATTGGTCTTCCTTCTTCATAATTCACCTAATTTCAACTGTTACGTAGAAAACATTATTTTCTTTTACTGGAAAGTTCTACTCCAGCACCAAAGATTAGAGAGTGAATGGAGCTCTTTTAATCATTCTTTGAGTTTCCCAGTGTATCAGTTAGCTATTGCTGTGTAACAAATTACCCCAAATGTAATGGCCTAAAACAACAAAAATCACTTACTGTGTTCACACATCTGCAATCTGGGCAGGACTTGGAAGGCATGGCTTGTCTCTGCTCCATGTGGAATCAGCTGGGTAATTCAAGTGGAGCATGAAGGATCCACTTTTAAGATGGCTCGCTCATATGGCGAGCAAACTGGGCTGGCTGCCAAGTTGAGAGCGCAGCTGAGCTATAGCCTATGTTACTCTCTACACGAGTTTCTCCATAGGCTTCTTGTTTGGGCCTCACCGTATGATGACCTCAGGGCAGCCCAACTACTTATATGGTGGCTAAAGGCTTCAAGAGCAAGTATTCCAGAAAGCGAGGTAGATGTAGTATTGCGTTTTATAACCTAGCCCCAGAAGTCACATAGCTTCACTTCCACCACAGCTTACTGGTTGAAATCATAACAAAAGCCCACCCAGTTTCATGGAGAGGGGACATAGACTTCATCTCTTGATGGAGAAGTGACAAGTTTCTAAAAGAACACGTGGAGTGGGAGATATTGTTGCAGGCCTCTTTGGAAAATATAATCGGGCATACCCAATGTTAGCACAGGATAAGCCCCGACTCAGCTCCCATACACCATCATTTACAGGAAGACAAGATACCGTTCCTACAACTACTCTGTAGTAAGTTGGTTCTGACGTAAGTTGAATACCTCTTTTTTTTTAGTTTTCATTACCATTGCCTTTTATTAACAGTATCTTTATAAATCCCATCTTTATTTGTTTTAGGAGATTGGAAACATTACATCTGATAATGATAACATCAGCAAATTACATGCTGCAACATTGTAGTACAAATATTACTAATTATAAAATGTACAAAAGAAAAGAAAAAATACGGTTGTAAGTGCGGTTTGCCATAACTCCAATACTTCGTAAGTCGAGGACTATCTGTCTCAGCTACTTGGGCAAGTGACTGCAACTGTCCAAGCCTCTGTCGTCTCCACTGAAGTGGGGACAGATCATTATTACCTCAGGGCAATGCTATAATCATTAAATGAGATAATATAAAAAGTTAGCCTGGCACCTGGCACATAGTGCGTGCCCAACAAATGTTGGCTTCTTTCTTTCTTCCTCAATTCCATCTCAGTCAACCTGTTGTTAGTTGCTGTTGAGTTGGCTCCAACTTATGGTGACTCCATATACAACAGAATGAAACATGGCCCAGTCCTGCACTATCTCCATTAACATTGCTATGTTTGAGTCAATTGTTGCACCTACTGCATCCATCTCATTAAGGGCTTCCCTCGTGTTTGCTGACCCTCTACTTTGCACACATGATGTTCTTCTCTAGCGATTGGTCTTTCCTAATGACGTGTCCAAAGTAAGTGAGCTGAAGTCTCACCATCTTGCTTCTAAGGAGCATTTTGGTTGTATTTCTTCTAAAACCTATTTGTTCATTTTTCTGGCAGTCCACAGTATGTTCAGTATTCTTTGCCAGCACCACAGTTTGAATGCATCAGTTCTTCTTCTGTCTTCCTTTTTCATTGTCCAGTTTTCAAATGCATATGAGGTGATTGAAAAGACCATGGCTTGAGACAAGCCGACTCAAAGTGGTGTTCTTTTTGGCTACCACCTTTGAAGTATTTTCCCACAGAAAATTATGTCCATGTATTCATAAATTTACAAATTACACGTAGATCATTATTCAAACATTGCTGGTCGATCGGCCTTTTCAAAGTAGACTCTTAATTTCAAAGCCCAGATCTGCTGGCTGTGGGAAGGGGCCCAATAGGGCTTCTCTTGCCAAAACTCAGTCCATGGGTGGGGGACATCTGGACCTCCCTCTGGTGGGGGTGATTGAAGTGGAAGGGCCACCATATGTCTCTCCCAGAAGGGTGACTGACTCCCTGCTTTGGTCCCGGTTCCCCCGAGATTTTCCTGAAAGCCCTTCCGGCTTGCCCAGTTGGGAGTGTTATCACATCAGATCCCATGCGTTGGTGAAAAATGTAAACACAGACCTGATTCTTTATTTTAAATGACGCCAAACACATTGCTCCCAGCAGATGCCGAGTGACTCAATCTGTCCTTTCAGTTTTGAAGAGAACTGAAGAACAACATGGTAAAATAAAGCAAACAGCACATTTATTGGTTGATAAAATGCTGTTTTAGTCTACCCTGGCATTATAATGGTGATTGCTATGCAGGGAACATCTGTTATTAAATCCAGACTTCTGTTGCCTGGATACATTGAGTCAAAAGCTGGAGCTGATGAGAAATCCATTTATGTGTCTATTGCGTGTGAATGTCAGAGCTCATATGACACCTTTGTCTTCATTCTAACTGAATCTTTTAATATGGAATGTCTCACTCGTTAATTCTGACCCCGGGGCAATACTGTTTTCATTTGATGGAAAAGGGTTAAAGAAACAAAGAAACAATGTTCTCTCAGGTGCTCTAAGTAGCTTTGTTGATTAATTTTTGGACACAACATGGTGAATTTGGAAAGAGTAGGGCCTTTTAAATATACTTCATATCGTTTCACCCAATAATCCAAATTCTAGGGACCTATCTTAGGGACATTTTAGAAGTGAGCACACATATTTGAGAACAAGGATGTTCAATGCAGCGTTATTTATAACAATAATAAAAATTGAAAGGTACCTAAACACTCAGTAGAGAACTTTATTTATACTAGCTGCAAATTCCATATCCCAACTTGTTTAATCAATCTCTTCTTGATGGGATTTAAATTGTTTACACTTTTATGCTATCATAAAAAATATTTCAATGGAAAACTTTGCACATTTTTTATTACCTCTTTGGATAGATTGCTGGACATGGAATTGTTAGGACAAAGCCTGCATTATACTATGTATTCACTCAGTCAACCAGTGTGCCCTCTATATGCTAGGCAGGTGCTGCTCTAGATACTGGGGGTCCAATGATGGACAAGCAGACAAGGTTCCCACTTCATGGAGTGAGAAGAGAAGAAAGAAAGCTAGAGGAATCTAGCAGACACCATTGGATGCTGACAAGGGGGCTGAGGATAGTGGAAAAGCTAGTCAAGGATATCTGAGTGCTACTGTTCAGAGGACACTGAGTGGAAAAAAGAAAACCAGTTGCCTTCAAGTTGATTCCAACTTACGGTGACCACATGTGTGTCAGAGTAGAACTGTTCTCCATGGAATTTTCAAGGGCTGATTTTTCAGAAGTAGATCGCCAGGCCTTTCTTCTGAGACAGCTTTGAGTGTACTCAAATCACCAACCTTTCGGTTAGCAGCCAAGCTCATTAACCATTTGCACCAGCCAGGCACTCCCACACTGAATGAGGTAAGGTTCAAATAGCTTAATAAAGCACCTGAAAAAATAGGATGATTGCCTCTGCAGGGACTGCAGTGGAGGGAGCTGACCTGCCTGAGTGCGTCTGGAAGAGTAGAGCTATTTAGCTGGGCAGACTGAGCAAGGTGGGGGCATAGGCCTGTGGACTCGGTGTCCCTCCCACTGCCATCAACCAGGCCACTCGTGAGTAGATGCAAAGCAGAGACCTTCCTTGGGTAGACCCCAGCAGAGAAAAGAGGGGATCATCAAGGATGAGATCAGTGGAGAAAGAATCACCCCAGAGCTAGCAGCAGTTACCTAAGACAAGTGTGTTGGGAAAAGTGGTGCATTCACTCATCACCAAGTATTTGTCGAATACCTACTATGTGCCAGACTGTTCCAGGCAATGACGACTCAACAATGAACCTAACAGAAAGGGTCTCTTAAAGTAGAAGGAAATAAACAAATAAATTATAAAAAAAAAAAAAAATGACCAACCCTATGGAGAAAATAAGTAGTGTTGGGGAGGAGAGTCTACTTATATAGACTGGTCAAGAAGAATCTCTGTCTGAGAAGATGTTTCAGCTAAAATACGAATATTAGGAAAGAGTCATAAATACCATACCAGTTGTCTCTGAGTCAACTCCAACTCGTAATCCCCACGTGTGTCAGGATAGAATTGCTCCATAGGGTTTTCAGTGGCTGATGTTTCACAAGTAGATTGCTTGGCCTTTCTTCCGAGGTGCCTCTGGATATACTCAAACCTCCAAACTTTCAGTTAGCTGGCAGTGTGCTAACCATTTTCTCCACCCAGGGACTTCTAGTCATGAATAGACTGGGAGAGTAACATGCCAGGTAAAAGCCGTGAGGTGGAAACAAGTTCAGCATGTTTGAGAAACAAAAAGCAAGCCATGGATGGAGCATCACAAACAAATCTGAAAATGGACAAAGTAAGTGTGTTGTTGTTGTTAGCTGCCATCGAGTCAGTTCCAGCTCATGGTGACCCCGTGTACAACAGAATGAAACTACTGCCTGGTTCGGCGCCATCCTCACAATTGTTAGGCTTGAGCCCCACTATTGTAGCCACTGTGTCAATCCATCTCGTTGAGGTCTTCCTCTTTTTTGCTGACCCTCTACTTTATCAAGCATGATGTCCTTCTCCAGGGATTGGTCCCTCCTGATAACATGTCCAAAATTTTGCCATCTTTGCTTCCAAGGACCACTCTGGCTGTATTTCTTCCAAGACAGATTTGTTCGTTCGTTCTTCTGGCAGTTCGTGGTATATTCAATGTTCTTCCCCAACATCTTAATTCAAAGGCATCAATTCTTCTTCGGTCTTCCTTATTCATTGTCCAGTTTTCGCACGCATATAAGGGGACTAAAAATACCATGGCTTGGGTCAGGTGCACCTCTGTCCTCAAGGTGACACCTTTCGTTTCTGACACTTTAAAAAGGTCTTTGGTAGCAGATTTGTCTAATACAGTATGTCGTTTGATTTCTTCACTGCTGCTTACTTGTGGATCCAAGTAAAATGAAATCCTTGACAACTTCAGTTTTTTTCTGTTTATCATGATGTTGCTTATTGGTCCAGTTGTGAGGATTTTTGTTTTCTTTATGTTGAGGTGTAACCCATACTGAAGGAGTAAGTGCTTCAAGTCCTCTTCATGTTCAGCAAGCAAGGTTGTGTCATCTGCATAACGCGGGTTGTAAGTGAGTCTCCAATCCAGATGCTCCATTCTTCTTCATATAGTCCAGCTTCTTGGATTATTTGCTCAGCATACAGATTGCATAAGTATGGTGAAAGGATACAACTGACACACACTTTTCTTTTTTTTACAATTAAGTAGTTTATTAAGGAAGTAATAGGCAGGATCAGGATCAGGAAGTATGTAGGTAGTTTCCCTTCTTCAGTGCAGGACAGCTCTCTCAGCTCCTCTCAGCCCCCTCAGGACAGCTTCCTGTGTGCCCCCTCAGGACAGGCTCCTCTTGACCATGTCGTCTGTCATCACTAAGTCTGCCACTGAGCCCCCGTGCCTGTCACTGTCTTTAGTGTTACCACCCTTGGTCTGTGTTACAGCTCTTTTAGGAGATTCCTTGCCTTCTTTCTCTCTTGCTTTTTTTCCTCTTCTCTTGTCTTTTTTCCTTTCTGCTTCTTCCTGCTTCCTGTCTGCCTGCTTTTTTCTGTCTCTGAAACCTCTGTGGGGTTGACTGCTTATATGTACAATTCCATGTCAATTTCAGGGCATGGCTCTCCCACCAGGGCCACAAAGTGAACAATCCCCTCTCAGTAGGTCACAGATACTTAATTTGCACAGTCCATAGTCATTTCATTGCATCGTTCATTGACCAATCTCTGCAAGGTGCAAACCAATCACAGGGCAGGCTGCAGACCAAGACCAGATAAAAAGTACCAAAGCAAGCTGTTTACAGCTTACCCAGGAAGTGTCAATCAACCTGGACAAAAGTAACAAACTCTCTGGGGTAGAAAACTAGGGCAAAGGTAACTTGTCAGGGTTTAGGGAAAAAAATCTCTCTAGCTGTTTTTCCCAAGAACCAACGCAAAAAGCCACGTAAAGGAGCTCATTTCACCACACTCGTTGTTCTCCAGGCATAAAGTGATAAGAAAGGTTCAGAATTAAGTTAAAGATCAGAAACTAAAAGTATATGAGAGAAACTCAGTGATACAAGCAAGAGGACTCTGTAACTGATTTGGCTTGCGGTTTAGAGGAAGGAAAAGGAAGAGTTGATGGTGATTGTGTATCAAGGCTGCAAGACCAAGCGAATGATGACCTTCTGTATAGAGTTGGTTCATCTGGAACAAGAGATGAGAGGAAGAACGGTGGGTCAGTTAAGACAGTGAGACATTTAAAGAAACGTGCTAAGCTGTCATTGTAGAAAGAGGCTATGGCAAGATAAACAAACGTCCAATCTTTCTAGAGACAAGATTTTGGATTTTTAAATTTTTCTTCATTTTTATGGGGTGGATTTGAAGACATTTGAAAGCAAATGAGATCTTTGAGGATGTGTGCTTGCATCTACCTACTTGCGATTATTCTTTTTATCTAACGCAGGCAACTTTGATTTTTTTATTTCAATGAGGTGTATACCTCTAAGGACAAAACCCAGAATGCATTTCACGCTTTTCTTCTCCCTTATCAAAAGCAATGATGAACGAAATCCAGACATTATTCCTACTGCCTCCAGGCCTCAACATGAGCCTATGAATCTTCCATTTTCTGAATGATCTTAAGAGCCAGATTTGTATTGCTCATTTGGTGTTGAGACACCATGAAGGAGGTGTCTTCTCTATGGCTTAGAGTGAAGCTGCTCCGGAACAACCCGGTACAGATTTCAACCTGGATAAGGGCTTATCTGACTCTTATTATTTTCCCCAGGGCACAAATTGAGTTTTTATAGGAAAGAAAAATCAGTGAGCGCATCACTTTGCCTTGTTTGGTATAAAGAGACAAACTTCATCCTAATCTGACTAAGGGGATTGATGACAAAAAGAGCAAGTGATCATGATGCCTTAGCAAAAGAGATGTAATCAGAAATTCTTACATATTACTCATTCTGCCATAATGTCTTTTAGACAACATTGCAAATATCGCCTAAGAGAAACGATCATAATTGATCTATTAGCTATAGTTGTTCGGTGAACAGGTAAAATTATTACATGGTAGTGCTGTGTGTCCCCAACCCGAATCAGGGGGTTCTGGAGAATTTCCTATAGTATGATAAAAGAGAAGAATGGCAACATAAATAATAACATTTTGAGGCAGTTACTCTGTATAAAGTCCTGTGCTAAATATGATCTTGTTTAATCCTCACAACAGATATTATCATGATTATTCATTTTATAGATGAAGGAACTCAAGCTTAGGAAAGCTCAAGTTTCTAGATAAAAGAAAATGACAAATAGAACTTCTGGGCTCTATCCCATTTTCTTAACCACAGAGCTGCTGGCAAAAGTTTAACTTTAGGATAAAGAGAAAAGAGGCGAAAATACTGAAGGATATAGAATTGGCTCTGAGGAGAAAGATTTAAGAAGATGGTGGTATTAGAACAGGTTCCACATCAAGGAGGTACACCAAGGAGAATATAGATTAAGAAAGAACATGAATCTGGAGAAGAAAGCCAGGTAGTGCTTTGAAAGAATAAACGTTTTTAGATTAATCTTGGTAGTAGAAATCAAATGTAGGGAGTTAAGGTATGATTGGGTAATAAAAATGTAGTAGAGCTTAAAAAAAAAAAAAAAAGTCATCCTAAAAACACTTGTACGTGAATGATGGCAGGCAGGGGATAATCACCTAATCAGCCAAAAGGGAGGTCATGAAGAAAAGATGAAGAAGGGAGGTCTATCTAAAGGACATGAAATAAGGGGTGCAGGTCAGGGATAAGTACTGTTTACTTCTTTTTTTTTAAATTTAATCCTTTATCTCATTTTTATAAAAGGTGAATATCAGAACTAGAAGCAAGTTTATAAGTCATTTAGTTCAGCCCAACATTGGAGTTATTTTAGAGCATTCCTGACACAGTGGTCTTCTAACTTAACTTGAAATTCAGTGATAAGTTGAGTACACTTTATGGAAACTCATTCCTTCCTGGTTCAGCTCTCTTTGACTGTTGATTTCTTTTTCTTTTTTTAATTTTTTTTTTTGTTGTACTTTAGATGAAGGTTTACAGAGCAAACTAATTTCTCATTAAACACTTAATACACGTATTGTTTTGTGACATTGGTTCCCAACCCCACGACATGTCAACACTCTCCCCTTCTCGACCTTGGGTTCCCCATTACCAGCTTTCCTGTTCCCTCCTGCATTCTCGTCCTTTCCCCTGGGCTGGGGTGCCCATTTAATCTCATTTTGTTCTATGGGCCAGTCTAATCTTTGGCTGAAGGATGAACCTCAGGAGTGTCTTCATTACTGAGCTGTAAGGGTGTTTGGGGGCCATACTCTTGGAGTTTCTCCATTCGCTGTCAGAACAGTAAGTCTAATTTTTTTGTGTGTGTGTGTGAGTTAGAATTTTGTTCCACATTTTTCTCCAGTTCTGTCCAGGACCCTCTATTGTGATCCTTATCAGAACAGTCAGTGGTGGTAGCTGGCTACCATCTAGTTGTGCTGGACTCAGTCTGGTGGAGGCCGTGGTAGTTGTGGTCCATTAGTCCTATACTGATCTTTCCTTTGTGCCTTTGGTTTTCTTCATTCTCCCTTGCTCTAGATGGGGTGAGACCAGTGGAGTATCTTAAATGAGTGCTCACAAGCTTTTAAGACTCCAGATGCTACTCACCAAATTGGATGTAGAATATTTTCTTTATAAACTATGTTATGCCTGTTGAGACAATGTTATGCCAATGTTCCCCGAGACCATGGTCCCCACAGCCCTCAGCCCAGTAACTTGGTCCCTCAGGGAGTTTGGGTGTGTCTATGGAGCTTCCATGACCTTGCCTTGGACAAGCTGTGCTGGCTTCGCCATGACACACAATTTTCTTAACTTTAAACCATGCAGTATCCACTTGTTTTGTTCAAATGACTGCTTCTTGGTCTATGTACAGGTTCCGGCATGAGCACAATTAAGTGTTCTGGAATTTGCTGTATCGCTATGTATAACCTATTTGCTCTTAAAGCCACAGCAGTCTCAGAATATACTGAGTACATAAGAAGCAGTCCTGTGTCTAGATGTAATCGTTATTAAACTTTAATGAGCATTTGAAACACCTGTGAGCTGGTTAAAACTACAACATCTGAGACCTTGCTCCCCAGAGAGTCTGATTTAGCTGGTCTGGGGAAGGGCTCAAGAATCTCCTTTTTTTTTTTTTTTTTTTAAACCACCCCAGGTAGTTATGATTAAGGTGGTCCATGGACCACACATGAAGAATCAGTGATGGAAAACTTACCAGGGACAGCCCCAGGCAGACCAGAAAAATGGTCCTGTCTCTTTACTTTCAGGGTTAGGTGGAGGCTGGCCCTAGGCCCCACCAGCTGCCAATGTCAGAAGAGTTTGGGCTTATTCAGCATCATGTGCCCTTTGTGCATCTCTTTACTGTGCTGCCATCTCGCTGGCACAGCCTAGGGAGGCCGTGAGTTAATGGCATCTCCTAGGTTCTAACAAACTTCCCCTAGGACTCCGCTCCCCTCTGAGTGATGCTGGATCCTCTGGCATTTCAAAGTGAAGTCAGAGGTTCTTCAAACAGCCCCATGAGGATCCTTGGGATCCGAGGGCTCCTTATCCTCTTCTCTGAGCCGGATTTGACTCTCGCTTGGAGGTGGGAAATCCTGCTGGGCCAGGGCTTAGAGCAGCTCAGGAGGAATCAAAGCAAGAGTTCTCCGCCTTTCTCTGATAGCCCGGGGTGCTTTTTCCTCTGAGCCTCTGTCTGAGTTGTGGGGAGGCGTTATGAAAGCTCGTTACTGGCTCACCTACTTTGCCCTGAATCAGCTCTTAAATGCCCTGGGATGAAAAACCCTAAACGGGAAAGAAAAAATAAAATAGCCAGTTTCCTGCAAGTTCACAGTGGTGCCTGGTGCTTTCTGTCAGGACAAGGTTTAGCCTTTTCTGTTCCAAATTTGATTTTCTGAGTCTTGAAGGAAAAAATGGCTATTGGTCCCCCGGCCATCAATTGCTTGAATGTTCTAACTCCTCCAATCCCCACTCCCACCACCCATTCATTGGCCCATGTCCTACTCAAGGAAAGACAAAACTCCCAAGTATCTGTGCCTTCTTAGAAACGCTGCTGGAAAGTTATTTCTCTAGGCTGTATTAACATAGATTGCATTCTAGAGGGACAGGGGTGATAATAATTGATATTAATTAAACATTTTCTATATGCAATCTACATGCATTAGCTAACTTAATCCTTGTGACAACCCATGAGGCATGTACTATTATTACTCTTATTTATAGATGAAGCAACTGAGGTTCAGAGAAGTATCCGTGCAAGTTCACACAGGGTTGAAATCTAAACCCAAGTCATCTGACTCCAGGATCCAGACCCTCAACCACTGTTCTACCTCCCACCTCATACTGCATTGAGCAGACCGCACCTGGGTGACTGTGTTTGGGCTGGATGTTGACTTAGACAATGCTGGACATATCCAGGGAATGGACACTCAGAACCACATCACACAGGAAATAGTGGAGGACTTGAGGAGGATGTTTTAGCATGAAGAAAAGATACGCTTATGGCAGGGGTTGAGCAGGGGTAAAGAGGTACAGAGACATGAAAACTAACTTCGATACCTAAAGATCTATCAATAGGCAGAAAGATTAAATGGTCCTGTATTGGCTCAAGAGTTACAAGGTCCAATGAGATGAAATGCTAGCATGTAAGGAAAAGCCTTCCCAACACTCAGAAGTGCCCAAAATTGGGGGCTGCCTTGGGCAGTAGTGATCTCCCTGTCCCTGGAGGCGTACAAGCAGACGTTGGTCATTTTCTTCTTGGGGATTGTATAGAGGGGCTTAAATGTCAAATATAGATGACTTAAATTACCTTTCTACCACCTGTCTGTCAGTTTGTCATACTGTGGTGGCTTGCATGTTGCTATGATGCTGGAAGCTATGCCACAGGTATTGCAAATAAGAGCAGGGTCACCCATAGTGGAAAGGTTTCAGTGGAGCTTCCAGACTAAGACAGCCCTAGTGGCGCAAATGGTTAATTAAGCTCTCAGCTGCTAACCAAAAGGTTGGTAGTTCAAACCCACCCAGTGGCTCCACAGAAGAAAGATCTGGCAATCTGCTTCTGTAAAGATTACAACCAAGAAAACCCTATGGGGCAGTTCTACTCTTGATGGCACCTAACACAACAACAGGAAGAAAGGACAGGGGATCTATTTCCAAAAATTAGCCAAGGAGAACCCAATGGATCACAACAAAATGTTGTCCATAATAATGACCAGGAGGACAGCCCAAGACTGGGCAGTATTTTGTTCTTTTGCGCATGGGGTCACCATGAATTGGAGCAGACTCAATGGCAACTAAAAACAAAAACCAATAACCTTTCTGGCACTTCTGATCCTGAGTGTATGTGACTCTGTTTTAATTCACTGGAGTCCCCTCTCAAACAGCACATGTGGTGTCTTTAAAATGCTTAACATAGCCACCTCCTTGATATACCTAAAGATAGGTATTATTCCTCCCAGATGATGTCATCTTGGCCTGGGGTGCAAATCCTGTGAGATATTTTCACATCCAGTCCTCAGCAGGTGTTCTGTCATGGATCACAGATCATTGGAGCTAGAAGGGACCAGAGAGCTCCTTTAGCTCAGATGAAGACCGAAGCTTGGAGAGAAGAACTAATTTGCCCAAGGTTACA
Source organism: Dugong dugon (assembly GCA_030035585.1). Classification (NCBI taxonomy): domain Eukaryota; kingdom Metazoa; phylum Chordata; class Mammalia; order Sirenia; family Dugongidae; genus Dugong; species Dugong dugon. Next base: position 161,302,124 of record CM057460.1, on the reverse strand, counting down.
GAGCTAGCAAGTGGCTAAGTCAAGCTAGACCTCGGGTCTCCCAGCCCCCAGCTCACTGCTGGTTCCACCTCCCACACCGCATAGCCTCGTGGTGTATCAGAGCGTGAAGGACCCTTGGTTATGTTCTCACCTAGCATCAGCAAATAAGATTCGCTTCATGTGCCAACTCTTAATTCACTGGTCATGGTTTCCTGAAGAGCTGTCTTTCAGAAGGATTCTGAGACCACATCTGGGTTCAGAGGAAATGAGTTCTGTGAATCATTATGTCTGCTTTGGGTAGAGGTGGGGATGTGATATCCTGAGTACCAAAGATTTGACATCCTTGAGCTAGTCCAACCCAATGACTTTCTGGATGTGCAAACCAAAGCGACATTAATATTGTAGAAGAGACAAGAACACGAGATAAGAACTTATCCACCCCATTTATGAAAATAATTCAAGAATCTAAGCAGGGGGATTAAATCCACCTATGGAATGAAAAAGATGCACAGTTACCTTGTTGTTGTTGGGTGCCGTTGAGTGGATTCCTACTCACAGCAATGCATGTGACGGAGTAGAACTACACCATAGGATTTTCTTGGCTGTAATCTTTACAGAAGCAGATTGTCAGATCTTTCTCTCGCAGAGCCACTGAGCATACCAAACTGCCAACTTTTTGGTTAGCAGCCAAATGCTTAACCGTTATGCCACCAGAGCTCCTTAGCCCCAACAATATAGAGAAGATGACAGATAATATACAGATGGGTTTGAGTGACAGTTTCTAGTTCATTCTTACTAAGGTTTTTTGCCCAGTGGCAGGTGGCTCCACCTCTTACTAGCTGGGTGGTTGTGAGTAGTACTTCTCCAGGATCCTTTTGCTGGTCTGTAAAATAGGGCATAATACCTCCCTCACAGGCTTGCCACAGGAAATAGAGAAAGTATAAAGTATTCAGCACAGCCTGATACTTCAGAAAATGGTAGCAAGTATTAGCGTTATAATATTGCATCTACCTTCTTCTCTGGTGTTAGTACCTTCCCAGGCTATTAAAAGAGTTAGCAGCAATGGCCACCCAGAAGGAGACTTTCCCAGGGAACACATAGGTCACCAACACTACTGGTCTTAGACAGATTTTTGGATCCGCTTGTTCCCAAAGAGATCCCAGGACCACCTTTCCACCTGACAAAGAAAGGGAAGGCCAGGAGGTAGGGCAGAAAAGCTAAGGGCAGCCCCCTCAGCTCTGTAATGCTGTCCACCTTCCAGTCCTCCTTCATGGGGATTCCCAGAGTCCGCACCCATGGTCCTACAAATCTAGACGTGGGAAGAGCCAGAGGCAATGAATGTGTGGGAGCAGCTTACTGGGAAACTGATGTTGAAGGATTGCACATTTTCCTGAATTACAGGGAGCAGACTGCCTCCCAAGTCTGCTGTTCCCAAATTTATCAAAGCACACAACATTTTTTAAAGACCATTTAATTAACTGAGTCAATGTATTTGACAACAGAGCTAGAAAGCCTATCGGATCATAAGTCTTCAGAAACCCTGAGAAGTTGCGTACATGGCAGACACAGAAGTTCTCACAATCTGTGGGTGGGAAGAGTCTAACTCCACCAATGGCAGAGAGAAGGCAAGGGAGCTGATTTGTACTGAGCACCTACTATGTGTCGGATGACGTAATGTTATTTCTTTTAATCCTCATGACACTAACACTAATAATACTTCCATTTAGCAATAATGATTAACAGTGAAATGGTTAAAATTTGCAATACAAATAACTACCAGACCCTTTGTATATGTGGTGAGTACAAACTTCAGCCCTCCAGTTCAAGGGTGGAAGAGTTGTAAATATGTCTTTCTCTCACTGAACTTCATATCCGTTTTGAGCCGCCCATCCCTTTGGGTTGTTGTTGTTGTTAGCTGCTGCCAAGTCCAAAATTTCTTGTACAATGGCCAGTCCTTGATGATCAGCTGCAGATGGGACCGTTGTGATCCATAGGGTTTTCATTGACTGATTTCAGAAGTAGATCACTAGACCATTCTGCCTAGTCTGCTCAGTCTGCAAGCTCCCCTAAAACCAGTTCAGCATCATAGCAACACACAAGCCTCCACTGACAGATGGGTAGGTGCTGGATATGAGGTGTATTTGTCAGGAACCGAACCAGGGCCTCCCACATGGGAAGTGGGAAATCTACCACTGAACCACCACTGCCTTCACTCCCTTTGCTCCTTAATATCCATCTTTTCCATTTCTCTCCAATCCCTTTCCCAAGAGTTGCATCTAAACTGGGGGTGGGGAGAGGGATGGGGGCTCGCATGGGGTCAGTGCATCAGTGAGGGCTACAAACACCCCAGTCTCACTTATCATCATCAATCATGGAGTATGCTGCGACCTTCTCATTTCCATTTGGTCCTGGGTGGCATCAGACGGGACATCACCACTGCCTCCTCCCTGACCCACCCCCAAGGCCTCATCACGCCACCAGCTCCAGGCCACCTTCAGGCTGTACTCAGAACTGTCCAACCCTCCAGACACCGGAGCAGACTGTCTTAACCCATCTTCCTACATATCCCTGCTGCTTCCATGCCATGCTGGGCACCAGGAAACTCCAGGGCCCTGTCTCTTTGCTTGCATTCTCATCTCCAAACTGATGTAGGGATTCTATTTTCTCCCCACCCTTAGATGATCACCAGCATCAAAATTCCGTTCATCCTTTACCTTCTTCCCTCAATTTAAAACCAAAAAAGTCAAAGCCATTGCCATCAAGTTGATTCTGACGCATAGCCACCCTACAGGACAGAGTAGAACTGCCCCATAGGGTCAGCTGGTGGATCGGAACTGCTGACCTTTTGGTTAGCAGCCGAGCTCTTAACCACTGTGCTACCAGGGCTCATCCCCTAATTTAGAGACACTTTCCTAGGGTCTCTGTGAGTCAGAATCAACTCACTGGCAACAGGTTTGGTTTATTTATTTATTTATTTATTTTATCTAGTCTGCCTCTTCGTCTGTTCTTTGAAATCTTATTTTTCGGGCACAACGTGAGCTTTAGGACTTCGGCTCGTACAGCTCAATAAACTGAACATCTTTTCTCAGCTTTCCTGTGACATCACCCCACCCTGAGGCAACGAGTGCAGCTGAGCCAATGGGGGAAGGGCAGGGAGAAAATCCCGAAATATTATCCTGCAGCGTTCATTAGCTCCAATTCTCTAATAGCCCTGAGAGGTAAAAATAATTGTCCTTCTTTCAACATTGAGGATAGGGATGCTCAGAATGGATGTTTGCCTCATTGGAGGTCACAAAGCAGAACAGGTGGCACAGGGATGGGACAGAACCCCACATTTGTCTGACTCCACCTCCTGAACATGGAGTATGACTGCGCCAGCTCAGCTGCTGGGTAGAGGCTGCCTGAACGGCTGCTTTGAGGAGGATCCTGAGACTGCCTCCAAACGGGTGGTCTGTGAGCTGTGATCTATTAGTAAGGTCAGCTGGGGTGCAGAAATGGGGGCAGTGGCACATGGGCCACGAGTGCCACCCCACGTTCTTTAGACTCTGCTTATTAAAGATTCCAATTCTCATCTGTTGAATAAATAAGTTAACAAATGCATGAATTACTTCATTAATTCCAGGCTTAGAGAAGGTGTTTGAGGCAGGAAGCTAGAGAGGCTGCTCAGGGCCCGTTCACAGGAGGCCAGTCTGGACAGTGAGAGATAAGAGCGGCAGGGGAGAAGGGGACCAGAACTTGGAAAAGCTTCGGATGCCACACTTGGAAGTCTGTGAGTCGTGTAAGGCTTAGGCTCAGGGGAATCATGTAAGAAAGGCTGCGTTTAACACCAGGAGTCTGGCAGTGACATGCAGAGATGAGGCGACTCAAAGATGGGCTTGGAGAGCATTGCAATCGGTGTGAGGTGTGGGGGAGGTGCCCAGCCCACAGGAGAGGAAGGTCACAGTGACAAGGACAGGGAGATGTGGAGGAACAGCTCACAGGACTCAGTGGCTGGCAGAGGGGGCTCTGTCTCCCAGTGACTCACACGCGCCTTCCTTTCCAGCTGAATTCAGTTTTATTTTCAGCTCCCGTCAGTGGTAATAGAGAAATCCATGTGCCTTTTCTCCCTTGCTCCACGTTCCTTTGTGTGGTTGCTGGGAGTTAAACATTCTCCCATCCTCCCGAAGGGAGGAAATTGACAGCCCGGAGCAAGGCCAGCCCGGTGGCTTCATGACCATCATCTTCAACGGCCAGGCACAGGGTTAACCCTTTACAGACACTAAAATAAGCAATACTAACAGCTACCAAGCCTTTAGACCCCCAGCAGCCCTACGAGGTGGGTACTGCTATTATTTCCTTTTTACAGTGAGAAAACTGAGATTCAGAACGAAGGCAGAGTGACTTGCATAAGGTCACACTATTAATAAATGGCAAATCCAGAATTAAAGCTCATTTTAGAAAAAAATCTGAGTTCAAAGCTGGCTTTCTTAACTATATGCCTCTGGCAGAGTCTGGCCTAATTAAGCCATAAAGTTTCACAGGTGGAAGTGTCCTTAGAGAACGTTGAACCCAATGGCTCCCTTGCTTTTCAGAGGGGAATCTGAGGCCCATGTTCTGTCCAAGGTCACCTTTGAGTTAGAGGATGAGCTGGGACTTGGGGAGCATGAGTCCACAAGGGCTCACTGCAGGTTACTGTTGACATCCACTTGCACATTCCATTGTCCCTCCCCCATTGCCTGTTGGTCAGGTGCATCCTCACACCTAGTCAAAACCAAAAACACAAAACTCATTGCTGTCAAGTCGATTCTGACTCATGGCAAGCCCATGTGTTACAGAGGAGACTGCTCCATTGGGGTTTTCTTGTGGCTGTTACCTTTACTGAAGAAGCCCTGGTGGCGCAGTGGTTAAGCACTCAGCTGCTAACCAGAAGTCGGCAGTTCAAATCCACCAGCCACTCCATGGGAGAAAGATGCGGCAGTCTGCTTCCATAAAGATCACAGCCTTGGAAACCCTATGAGGTGGTTCTAATCTGTCCTGTGGGGTGGCTGTGACTTGGAATCGACACAGTTGCACACAACAACAACAATTTTTACAGAAGCAGGTCACCAGGCCTTTCTTCTATGGTACTTCTGGGTAGGTTTGAATCAACCTTCCGGTAAGTAGTCAAGCACAAACCGTTTGTACTACCTAGGGATCTTGACACTTAGTAGGTACTGAAGAAGAAGGGAAAAAAAGAACAGTTGTCATGGAGTCAGCTCTGACTCATGGTGACCCCACGTGCGTCAGAGTAGAACTGTGCTCCATAGGGTTTTCAGTGGCTGATTTTCTGGAAATAGATTGCCAAGTCTTTCTTCTGAGTTGCCCTTGGATGGACTCCAACCTCCAAACTTGCAGTTAGCAACCGAGCAAATTAACTGTTTCCACCACCCAGGAACTCCACAAGGGCTTAACAATGACTGAATCCACAACTGATAAATCCTCCCCACCTCTTAGTCCCCCTGGCTCCCCACCCCCTCACTCAGAGATTTCATCTCCATCTGCAAGCCTCCCAAGCACCTCGTTTCTGCCCATTACCAGGCCCGCCCGATGCCTGTGAACAAAGCAGCCCTTCCACCCCCACAGCAGAGATGGTTCTGCTATTACTACAGCAATCAGTGTACCCAGTGGCGTCTAGAACTCAGCTCATAATGGCACAATGAATGAAGGAAATTAGAGCTGAGTGCATTCACAGCAATATTCCTCCCAGGGCTGACGGGGCCACTTGCCGACTGGTGCATGACAGATGTTCACGTGAAACCCACTGGCAGGGCCACTCCACCCCTCAGAAGTAGGCTGCCTGTCAGTCTGGCCGTGCTTCAGAGAGCCCCCGTCCCTAGACCCTGGCCCTCCCAAGCCCTAGGGAGAAGCTGGTGGCTCTGCCCGTTTCCTACAGCATGTCTCACACAAGGCCTTGACCCTACAGTTAGGGAGGCTCAAGAGCACAGTGGTTAATTGAACAGCCCTTCATGTCAGATACACCTGCTTTTCAGTCCCAATCTTTCCCCTCCATCTGAACAAGCTGGTCAGCCTCCTTGAGTCTCAGTGCCCTCATCCGTAAAATGGGGATAATTAATACCTACCCTTGAGATGGCCGTGTGAATTAAATGTGATCGCAGTGCTTGGTACTCAGTAGATGTTTAATAAGTGATGGATGTTATCATCACTTCCTGCCTGTTGTATTTTGCTAACCTCCTAAGTACATGACATGTCTTTGCAACTCATGTGCCAACACTGCATGGCTGAGATCTCGTACTTCTTTGTAACTGTCACTGCACCTTGCATCTGCTGTAGTAAGATGTTGTGATTAAGACAGTGACAGTGGTGACGAGGAAGATGAGGAAGGAAGCAAATGTCCTTACAAATCACAAGGCAGCAGTTTGTTGTGGTAGAAATGGAATGAACTTGGAGTCAGACAGGTGTGCTTAAACGTATTATGACCCACTGTGTGAGCAGAGAAGTTTTCCTCATCCCTCTGAGGCTGGGCTCAGCCCCTCATCTTTCGTAGAACTGTGGTCAGGAGTGAATGAATCCATGGTCATAAAGTGCTGAGCACAGTGCCTGGCCTACTAGGCATTCAATTAACAACAGCTATCGCCGCTGTTGGAGTCCTTAGGGGTGCAAAGAGTTAACATGCTTGGCTACTAACCGAAAAAGGCTGGAGGTTCCAGTCCACCCAGAGGCACCTGGGAAGAAACCCTGATGTACTACTTTGGAAAAATCAGCCATTGAAAACCCTCTGGCTCACAGTTCTACTCTGACACACATGGGGTCGCTACGAGTCAGGGTTGACTCAGTGGCAACTGGTAACTGATGCATTTGATAAACCTACTCCCAGACCATCCAGCATTACCCTTAAGGGAGCATTCTGTTTCCATGCTAGATTAAATGTATAATATTCAGTCTTGCAAGATTTAAAAAGAAACAAATGTCAGTTTGTGGTCATGCTGGTCACTCACTATGAGGATGCCAGGCTATCGTTTAATAAGGTAGAATCAGAGGAAAGGCAGCCCCCACTCCTGCCCCTTCCTCCTCAAGTCCTTCAACTACCTGAAGTGCTGCTGCTCTGCAGCTGCTCCCCTGGGGAAAAGCATACAAGACATTGCCAAGGGAGCCTGGAAGCCTGAAGTGCAATTCTCATTCTTCATGCTTCCAGGCTCTTTTCTGTGACTCAGTCTGGCTGCCAATGGCCACAGGTTGGGGCTGAGGTCAGCTCGAGAGAAGCGATGTGCAGTGTAGTGGTTCAGCGTCCAGGCCTGGGAGCTGGACAGACCTGGGCTATTCGCCCACCTCTGCATCTTGCTGGGTGGCCTTGGACAAGCTGCTTCCTCTCTCTGAATCAGTTTCCTCGTCTGAGAAATGGGCATAATAATAATGCCTGCCTTTTGGGGATGCTGTGAGATAAAACAGGATAATACTTTCCTATCAGCATGAGAGAAGGAGCCCTGGTGGCACAGTGGTTAAGCACTCGGCTGCTAACCCAAAAGTCAGTGGTTCCAACCCACCAGCCGCTCTGGGGGAGAAAGATGTGGCAGTCTGCTTCCATAAAGATTACAGCCTTGGAAGCCCTCTGGGGCAGTTCTACTCTGTCCTGTAAGGTTGCTACGAGTCTGATCGACTTTTCAGCAATGAGGTTTTTATCAGCATCTGCATAGTTTCTGACACCTAAAAGGAACCAAATAAATGGTATTTGTTATTACCTATTTTAATGAGGCATTTGGAGTCTCACATTTGTTAACTGACATTATTTATGGAGCACTTACTTTGTGCTATAGGCACTGTTGTAAATGCTGGGAGGGCAGCAGGGAATAAAGCAACATCCTTGTCATTATGGAGCTTATATTCTAGTGTGACGGAGACACCCAATGCACAAGTGAATATATAGTGTAACTGCAGAGATACCTGTGTTCTGAAGGAACGTAAAGCAAGTGGGGGTGGTGGAAAGTGCCTAGCAGGCTGGGGGTGATTTTGTTTTAGACTAGGTGGCCAGGGAAGGCCCCTCAAGAGAGGTGACATGTGAGAGAGGAGTATGTGAAGGAGCTTGATAACTGTACTTCAGCTATTTCCTTTGTGTGGGCAGAGGGTGGCCTGAGGGCCCATTGGCCTGTTAGATCATCCTGAAGCCCGAGCCAGGGCTGGTGACTTTGCTGTTGGCAGTCATGGGTTCTAATCTCAGCTCTGCCACTCTCGACATACATGACTGCAAGTGGGCGACTTCCCTTTTTCTACATGCCTGTTTCCTCCTCTGCACCATGGGGTCAGGGATGGCTCAGAACTCCCAAGAGCAGGACGGGATTAGAAGAGATCATGTATGTAAAGCATGAGCAGAGTACCGCACAGAGTTCTATCATTGGTAGCTGCTGATATGGAAATTATTGAATGTGAACTTGGAAACTTCAGAACTTGGAGCAAGTAGGGATGGCCTTGACTGTGAGTAGGAAGCAGCTGGGGATTTTCAGACTGCCCCGGCCTGGCCTGGGAGAGATTAGGGGAGCTCTCATCCCAGAGCACCCTGATACGTGGTCCCAGCCAAAGTCACTCCAGGCCAGGCACTCATCCACCACCGGGTGTGTGCCAGGCACAGACTTCTCACGCTAGAGCATGGGAGACGCGGCAGCCAGGTCCTGCTGATTAGACTTGAGGGCTGGGAGGCAGGCAATGGGGGTGTGGGGGAAGTGAGTCTGGAGTTGGAAATGAGATCCTCAGCCAGCGGGTGGCTGACTGGGGCTGAAAATGTTCTATCCTACTGGCAGAGGCAGTAGGGCCCGATTACCCAATAAGCAAGGTACGCATGGGCCCAATTGTGCCTTCCTGCCAATCTGCAGTGCACAATTTCTCCTGTCCCCCATCACAGCAAAGATGTGGTGAAACCCATGTAAAATTGCTCACCACAGATAAGCAGGTGAACACAATTAATCCCGTTCGTAGCTTGCTCAATGCAAGCCAGTGCATAACATGCTTACTGATTAATATGCCCCGGGTTTAGCAGTTTACACCATAATACCATGTTCCTTTACTTATCTGCCCGCTTCTTATCTCACCCCACAAATAGACTGTGAGTGCTTTGAGATCAGGGATTATTTCTCAATTATCTTCAACACAGTGGCAGGCACGCATAAGCATCTATTAAATGTTGAATGAGTGAGTGTGCGCCCAGTGCCCCACCCGGAAGCACACATGGTGTGATCTTGAACACTTGACTTAGCTTCTTTGAACGTGGGTTTCCTCATCTACAAAATGAGGGTAGAAGTACAGTCCTCCGTGGATTTTTTGGAAATTGTGAACTAATACCCTCTGCAAAGTGCTAAGCACAGTGCCTGCAAAATGCTAAGCCCACATGTTAGAATGTTAGCATGTTAGAAATTATTAACATCTCTGTGCTATGAGCTATGAATGAACGGAAGAAGAGCCTAAAACATAACCCCTGTCTCCCCCTAGTTGGGAGATAAAATAGCCCAGCTGTAATGAAAGAAGAAAACCTAAGCCAGCACAGGCTAAAAGGTGTCCCTGGGTGGTGCAAACAGTTAACGCACTCATCCACGAACTGGTTGGGGGTTTGAGTCCACCCAGAGGCACCTCAGAAGAAAAGCCTGGCAATCCATGTACAAACAAAAATCAGCCATTAAAACCCTATGAAATACAAGTTCTACTCTGACACATGTGGGGTTGCCATGAGTCAGAGTTGACTGGACAGCAACTGTTTTGTTTTGTCTTGTTTTTTACAGACTAAACATATGCTCAAGTATGTGGAGATCCTTTCAGGATTAATTCATAAATATCTGGACGCAATGATTGCCTTGGAGAAGACGAACCAGGGCCAGGGAGGTTAAGGAAATTGTTTCATTTATTTCAAACAACTTAATTTTTAGTGTATCCACTTCAGTGTCCTTTGAATTTACCATGCACTGTATTACTTTTAAGGTCACTGAGTGATGCAACAAGTTTTGCACTTGACTATGAACCAAAGAGTTGGATGTTTGAATTCATCCAGTGGCACTGTGGAAGAAAGGCTTGGTGATCTAAAGATTACAGCCAAGAAAAACTATGGAGCTCAGTTCTACTCTGTAACCCATGGGGTCGCCAGGAGTTGGAATTGACTCAGTGGCAACAGGTTTGGGAGGTTTTGTTGTTGTTTTATATTACCTTTAAGGTCTCTGGGTTGTACAAGTAGTTTGCACTTGACTACTAACCAAAAGGTTGGTAGTACAAACCCACCCATGGTGTCATGGAAGAAATGCCTGGCAATCTACTTCTAAAAGGTCACAGCCTTGAAAACCCCGTGGAGCAGTTCTACCCTGATACACATGAATAGCGTGAGTCAGAGCAACTTGACTGCAGTGGAGTTTTTTATTATTATTATTACCTTTGCAATGAAAATGTATGAGCCAGAATTGTATATGCAGGTGGCCTGGTACCCAGACAGGACAGGGAGGGGAGGGGTTTCCGAGAAGCAGCAGAGAGAGACTCTTCTGAACGCATCTGGCTTCTGCCTACCGTCCCCATGTGCCCTCAGAGACCCCATATTTCCTGTGTGAAACCGACCCCCTCACAGGAACTCACCTCACCTCCTCCCAGAAACGTTTATCGGAAAGAATCTGCCATTTGCTTCCTGTGTCCACAGCACCTAATGGAGTTATCATGAAGAGGGAAGCATTTTTAATTTACTCTGGAGGGGTGTGTGGGGGACTGGTAACACCACCTTCCATCCTGGTGACAACAAACTCATTCTTCACTATAATTAAAATGTCACTTTGATAAATAATTCCATCAGCCCCCTTCCACCTATGAGTAGCTTCCTGCTATAATTGTTCACATTCTGCTGAATTACAAGTATTCAAGGGAGAATTTAAGAGGTATTTAGGCAACAAAGATAAATCGGATGCGTTTTCCACCCTCCCACAATCCCTCATTAAGCGAGACATCATCCTGGCTTGGAGATCCCTCTTCCCTGTGACTTCAATCACTCTATCCAGAGCAGAGGGAGATGGAGGGGTTGCTATGGCAGTGGGAGCCTCAGGAAAGGGATGGAGCTTTGGAACATGTGTGTCTGTGGGCCTTCCCTTCTCAACCATTACTATAGAAAAGAGAGAGAAGGCCAGAGGTGTTAGAAAGAACACAGGTTAGCTTTGGGAAGGGGAATGAGCTTGGAAAAGTCAATTAACCATTCTGGACCTCTGTTTTGTAACAGATGCAAGATTACCTATAAGAACTTGAGTCAAGATATGATTCTTGTGCAGTGAAGAGCATCTAACATTGTTTGAGGGGCTCCTGGATGCCATGTGCTCTGTTGAAGCAATCCTCATTTTATAGATGAAGGACCCAAAGTTCCAAAAAGGCGACTTCCCCCAGATGATCCAGGTAGAAATAGACAAAGCCAAGATCTTTGAATGCTCAACAGTACCCAAAATGGATGTAGCACATAGTAGGAGCTCTGCTTCTACTATGTTCCTGTCTTTCCCTTCTTGTTTCTGTTGGTGCTGCCTCCTTCCTAATAAACTGCATCCATTGGGATAAATAGGATACACTAAGCCAGCCACTACGTGCTGGACACCTCCGTGGCAACCTGGATCAACCCTTACTTTGAATAGAAAGAGACAGCATTTGGCTCGCTCCCCTCCAAGAGAGAGGCATGGATGACCAGTTAAGAGATCAGTACTTTGTAGTAAGAAAGCCAGCGTTCAAAAATCACCTCTGCCTCTTACTGACTGGGTCTGGGCATGCTGTTGATTCTAACCAAGTTCAGTTTCCTTATATATACATTGGAAATAACAGTAGTCCTCACAATGAGTTATTCTGTGATCCAGATGAACAGCAGTGCCTGGCATAGTATCCTCACATGGCAAACATTAGCCATTGTTCCTACTGAAGGGTATGGAAGGTGCCACTTGACCATGTGGTTTTAAGTGCTGTGTGCACAGCTGGAGGCAAGGGAGCATTGGGTCAACCTTTCTGCAGACAGTTCCCCCAGTTGATCGCCTTTGCTGTGTGTGTAAGAATCTAGGCCCACCTCACGACCACCAAAGTCCTGCCAAAGAGAGCTCCAAGACTAGGTCCTCCCAAGATTCTTGAGTGACTCCATGTGTTCAATGGTTGTGGTTGGGCTTAGCTGAAGCTGGGGATTGGAGGAGTGTATTGGTTTCCTAGGGCCTCTGAAGCAAAGTACCACAAACTGGGTGGCTTATAAGAACAGAGATTTATTGTCTTGCAGTTCTGGAGGCTGGGAGTCTGGAATCAGGGTGTTGACTGTGTTGATTCCTTCTGAGGGCTGTGAGGGAGAATCTGTTCCATGTCTCTCTCTTAGCTTCTGGTGATGGCCCATGATGATGCTTGGTGTTCTTTGGCTTGTTAGGTGCATCACTTCGATCTCTGCCTCTGTATTCACATACTCATCTCTCTGGGTGTCTTTCTCTGTGTCTCTTCTCCTCTTTCATAAGGACACCACTCAGATTGGCTTAGGACCAATCTGACCTCATGTTAACTGATAACATCATCAAAGTCTCTATTTCCAAAGACTCTATTTCCTATTTCCAAGAGGCAGCTGCAAATGGACAGGATCTCCACACAGCAGCTATGACCTCACATGACAGTGATGGCAGTGGGCGCATCACAGGGCATGAGTCTTTTCAGATTAATGTGCTGATTTACAAATGGACACGTAGTTCTGCCCATATTAATTTTCTGGAACAAGTTGTTTGGATTACTGCTTCTTTCTTGAGTACAAGAGAATAAAGAAACCCTTTGCATGATGCATCCTTTCTCTGCTTTCACAGCCACGTTCTCAAAGCTTTGGAGCTTCAGAAACAACTCTTTGAGTCTCTGCATCTTAGTGCTAAAGAGAAACCTCAGGTAAGTTGGTATTTGCACTTCTGACAGCCCTGGTGTCCAGGCAAGTTTGAAATGAGCTCCAGGAGTCTTCAAACTTGGTTGAAGCCCATCATCTCCACACTCATCCCACGTGCATCCCGTACACACATCTTCCTTCAGGTTAGGAGAGAACAATATCAACCTCATTGTTTATAACCATGATGCAAAATTACAAGCCGTAAAGGGATGATTACTGACCTGTTGGAAACAGCCTGGGTCTTTGAGTCAGAGTCCCGGGCTCCAGTGTAGCCATTTGCCATCAGTGTGAACTTGGCAAAATTATTGTAAGTCTGTAAGTCTCAGCTTCCCCTTCTGTAAAATGGGATGAAAATAATTACCCTGTAGCGCTGTTATAAATATCAAATGAGTTAACACAGGTGCTCGAGAGATGCTAGTTCCTTCTCCCGTCCCCTTCTTCCTTCATTCTGAGACTTAAGCACTTGAGCACATCCCAGATTTCACCCAGGAGATTTAGTCTAGGAGATGGGCTGGGAATCAGCCCTGAGTCCCCTGCAGGGAAGAGATGCTGGGATCCCCTTGCTTCCATTATCCTGGGCTTTTTATCAGAGCCCTTCCAGGCCAAGTGCTCAGAACAAGTGCTATATCTCCTTGGTCAGTCGATCTCAGGGTCTTTCCCTTAAGGGAGAGGCGATCTTCTGAAATCAGCCAGGGTGGAGCCCGGGCCATGTTGGTAGCATGCAGGGCTCTTTGCTTCTTCAGCCAGTCACAATGTGTGTGAGCTATTTCAATGGATCCCGCATTAATAATCAGACACAGCTCCCTGATCCCAGAGACCAGCCTTTGACATCTGCTTGGTCTTGTGGCCTCCACTTGAGAGCAGACACACGACAGGGTTGCATCACTGCCTCCTCTTTATCTGTTCCAGCCCCGCCCTCCATCCTCATCCCCACCCCTACTCCTCACCCCTTGTTATGGATTGAATTGTGTCCCCCCAAAAAGATACGTTGAAGTCCTAAGGCTTTAATCCAATATGACTGCTGTCCTAATAAAAAGAGGATAGAAGACACAGACAGAGACACAGGGAATATAGCCATGTGAAGATGAGGCAGACACTGGAGTGATAGATCTGCAAGCCAGGAGTCCCTGAGTGGTACACATGGTTAACACACTCAGCTACTAACAAAAGCTTGGAGGTTCAAGTCCACCCAGAGGCACCTCAGAAGAAAAGCCTGGTGATCTACTTCTGAAAAATCAGCCATTGAAAGCCTTATGGAGAGTCAGGAATAGGAGGAGGAAATGGAATATGCGGCCAGCTGCCTCCTTTGCCATGAGACCAGAAGAACTGGAGGGTGCCTGGCTATCATTACTGAAAATTTTGATCAAAGATTCTATAGAAGAATCCTGATCAAAAGGGGGAAAATGCAGAGCAGAATTCAAATTCTCATGGACTCCAGACTTTCTGGAGCCATGGAGGCTGGATGAACCTCTGAAACCATTGCCCTGAGATAATCTTTAAACCTTAAACCAAAAATATCCCCTAAAGTCTTCGTAAAGCCAAACAACAGTTTAGCTTAACTAGTAAAAGATATCTGCCTTGAGCATTATTGTCTTTTAAGAACCATCTATATGGGATTAACTCAAAGGATTAGGTAGGAACCTTAGGGGGCAGTGAGTTTATGTTAATGGGGGAGGAACAACTCAGAAAAAGAGGGTGAGCATTGTTGCACAGCTTGAAGAATGTAATCAATGTCACAGAATTGTACATGCAGAGGCTGTTGAATTAGTGTATGTTTTGCTGTCTATATGCTCAACAACAAAATAAATAAATAAAATTAAAAAAAGAAAACTATGGTGCACAGTTCTTCTCTGACCCACATTGGGTCACCATGAGCTGGAATCGACTTGATGGCAACTGGTTATCTACAAGCCAAGAAATGCCAAGGATTCCCAGAAATCAACAGAAGCTAGAAAGAGTCAAGGAGGCTCTTTGCCTAGAGACTTCAGAGAACATGGCCCAGCCAACACCTTGAGTTTGGACTGCTGGCCCCCAGCACTGTGACATAATAAATTTCTCTTGTTTCAAGCTACCCAGTTTGTGGTGATTTGTTACAGCAGCCACAGGAAACAAATGCAAGGCCAAGATGCATACAGGAAACACAGATGCTAGAAGCCAGGAGGGGGTTACCCAGAGGGTTCCCAACCAACAGGACTAGCAGCAGGTGTCAAAGTCAGGGGTCAGAGCACCGGGGGCAGGCAGGCAAAGCAAGAGAAGTGAGAAGTGAGTGGCGGTCACCAACATTTGTTGAGCACTTGCTGTATACCAGGCAGTACTTGGTGTTTCATATGTTTAATAGTCACTTCAGGTGCACAATCATGCTGTAGGTGGGTTTTATGGGGGAACTGAGGCACAGGGAGCTTAAGTAATACACTCAAGCTCATGTATCACCTAAATGGAAAAGCTAGGCTTTGAACCTGGCAGATCTGGCTCCAATATCTGTGCTCCTAGCCCCTGGTCCATCTTGCCTCAGTCAGGGTTGAACCAGGGTCATCATCCTAGAACGCAGGTAGGACCCTGCAGTTTCACAAACGGTGGGTGGCCGGTTCAGCCTGGTTTAAAAGGACAGGGGCAGGACGGTCACTTGCAGCTATGGTAATCCAATGACTCAAACCCAGGCAGAAGTGACAAGTAGGGGACTGATTCTGTCATCCTCCCCTCCTGGTGAGGAAGAGCCACCAGGCCTTACTGCAGGGTTCCGTCAGTCACTTTGCGAGCCATCTCATTGAAACCTCTTGCCTGAGACACACGTTCCCCATCACATGGAGGGACCATCTGAGTGCCCGCCTTTTATCTTTGTTTGGAAAGAGGCCGCTTGTCCACCCCGCCACACCTCCCTCCACCACCCCTGGCTGGAAGGACCGATCATGGATTTTAGAAACGAGATAAATCTGGAAGATGAATGTATTCAAGAGCCCATAAAGGGATCATGAATCACTGGGCCCAATTACTGCCTTCAATCCTGACAGGATGAATTCCCCCAAGCAGATTCTCCTTGTCAAGCAGACACGGGAGGCTGTGCCACGGCTGCTCTTGGGCCACAGATAACATCATTATTCCACACCAGGCTGGCTCCGCTCTCCCAAGCTGCCTCCACTTAATTTGCAGCTCACTTCCGATGCTGGAGCAAGAGACAAAAAAATAAAATATATATATACAAAGAGAAGAAAGAAAGAAAAGAGAGCGGGAAAGGCAAAAAGGAGAGGCTTTCATGCCAAGTGGAAAGGAGACAAGATAAATGTACCAAATCTGATTTCAAACACAGTTTGAAAACCCTGTCCGGAATTGTCAGCCACAGCCCTGGCGTCCACAGGAAATGTATCAATGCCAAAGCCCCATGCAGCCGAACCCGACAGCCCCCATGCCTGCCTCCCGGTGACTTGTTTAGAGCTACTTCAGATCAGAACAAATCACAACCAACTATGCTCTCTCTTTCCAGCCCCTCAATCACTCGTAATCAGACTGTGTATTTTAGCAACAAAATCTTCCCCGGCTGAGGAGCTCATTCATCTGCCTTCTGCAAGCTCAACGGCCACTGAATGGGAGATGAGGGAAAGCCACCTGCTTCTCTGGCAGCCAAGGGAAGCCGAGAGAAGGAATTGCTGGCCCTCCCCCTTCCCCATAGATTGCCAAAGGGGACCCAGACCAGCAGGAACTTGCTGGTGAGGAGGGGACGTGCCACAGAGGAGGTGCTGACAAGGGCAGTTCGAGTCTCATATTTGGTGCACACCCGCCCTGCAGGCAAGACACCTGACCCTGGTCCCTGGAGTTAGACAACCTGGGTTCAGATTCTGTCACTACTGTTTTCTGGCTGTGTGGCCTTGGACAACTTACATACACCTAAGAGTTGAGAAGCAAGCCCACAGAAAAGTGAGTGGAAGAAGCAGAGAATCAGACTCAGGTGAATCTGGCCTCAATTTCTCCCTCCAAACCTTACTGGGCAAGTCACATCACCTCTCTGAGACTCGGTTTTCTAATCTGTAAAACAGGTATGATAATATTTACGTGGCCTCTTTCGCAGGGTTTTTAAGGTTCAAGGGAATGAGAGAGGTAGAAGCACTTGAGGTTTTATAAGCAGGAGGCAAAGGTGTTATTTCAAACTGCTGGACCTTGTACACACTCTGTGCCTGTGGCTCAGATGAGCTGGTCTAGCTAAAGCTGGGTGCTGTCACAGACCTGGGACAGGGCCTCTGCCTGCTGCCTGCCGAGCACTGTGGGTTACCGAGGACATCACAGATTAGACTGGGGAGGCTCAGGAGGCTTTAACCAAAGACTCAAGAGGAGCTGGCTGCAGAAGAGGTGATCTCAGTCTTGGGCAGAGAAGGGAGGCTTGGGAAGAGCCCAAGGGGGCCCCTTCGCATCTCCCAAGAGCCCTCTGGAGGAATGGAGGGGCCACCCTCCTCTGCATGGGATCACTGGACAGGAGTCAATGGAGGCCCTGTAGGGGAAGAAGCTTCTTACCATCATAGATGGCAAAGCTGAATTACGATCTTGAGAGTACAAACAAGTCCCAAACCACGTCTGATATATTCTTTCCTGCAATCCCTGCCTGTGGGGCCTCGGGGGATGGAAAGGGAAGAGAAGCAGAGAACAGAAGGCTGGTGTTCTGGACCACAAGGATCCCGCAGGCCGGCACAGACCCACAAAGCCGCCCTGGGGTTGAGGCCCACTGGCATTTTCTTAACCAGAACCAGAGACCAGAAGGAGCGCTAGAGCACGAGTCGGACAGAACTGACCCACTCCTCCCTCAACCAGATTTCTCTTCTGAAAACTTGTCACCAATCTGTGTGTAAAGGTGGAAACAGCAATTAAAATGGGTCAGTATACTGCACCAGGCATACAATAAATGCTCAGTAAATGCTAGCTAAATATGTAGTATATGAGAGAGCCTGACTTCTTATGACAGCTTAAAATCTTATTAAACTTTAGAATATATATTTTAAAAAAAAGCTAAAAAACAAATGCTGGCTCTTACAATTACTCTGAAGAGAGAAGTAATTGCAACACTCAGTGCTTTCATTTATGGCCTGGGGCTCCTCATCCAGTCCCCGCTAAGAAGGTCCCCTGCCACCCCCAGGAATCCTGTGCAACGCCCTTCATGTGCAGCCACCACCTGTCTGTCAGACTAGGAAGGACTAGGTGACATTTGCTTCATTTCCCACATCTCAGATAAGATCAGGGCAACTTACTGTCTTAAAAAAAACCCCATTGTTATCGAGTCGATTCTGACTCATAGCAGCCCTGTAGGACAGATTAGAACTGCCCCATAGGGTTTCCAAGGAGCAGCTGGTGAATTCGGACTGCCAACATTTTGGTTAGCAGACAAGCTCTTAACCACTGTGCCATCAGGGCTCCAACTAATGTCTTACCACTGCCCAATTACAGGCGCTTTATCTCACTTTATGTAATGACTCTCCCATCATTGGAGGCAATCAAGTGTAGCCTTTCTGGTCACAGGTAGAGGAGGAGGCAATTGCCAGAGGAAGCTTAGAGGTGCTCTCTCACCCCAAGATTCCATCATTTTCAGGACTATGGGGTGGGTACGGATGTGTGATGGGTCTGGGTTGGGGAGTACAAAGTGGAACATTACAAATGGGGGAAAAGAAGAAAAGGAGAACCCAGCAAGCCATGCTGATGAGTTTCACCTGAATTTCCTCCCTCTCTCTGCCTCCTGACTGAGGTGTCTGAGTGAGGACAGAAGAGGACTTAATCAAACAAGAAATTACTGAATGAAAACATAAAAGCACTTCCTTGTTTTTAGGAGCTCTGGTGGCACAGTGGTTAAAGCACTTGGCTGCCAGCCGAGAAGTTAGCTGTTCAAACCCACCAGCCGCTCTGCAGGAGAAAGATATGGCAGTCTGCTTCTGTAAAGATTACAGCTTTGGAGACCCGATGGGGTAGTTCTACTCTGTCCTATAGGGTCGCTATGAGTTGGAATTGACTGGACGGCAGTGGGTTTGCTTTTTTGATTTTTAAAACATTCACTCTCTTTCCACTTCCCATGCCCTTCAGAGGAAAACTGGCTTAGTGCTCGAGTTCCTCATCTGTCCTGACCCAATATTTATTGAGAACTTATATGTGCCAGGCACTGTTGCAGGCACCAGCTCATTTAATCCTTGTAAAAACAACCCTACATGGCAGGTTCTCCCATTGTCACCACTTCAAATGAAGTAACTAAGGCACAAAGAGGTCAGCTAACTTGCTCTGGGTTACAAAGCTAGGTAGTGGTAGAGCTGGGACTTGAACTCAGTTAACTAGTTCTTGCACTGCTGTTCTTAACCCCATGCCTTATTCACCTTAGCCCTGGCCTATCTCTCCAGCCTCATTGTAAGTTGCCCTGCACCTGGAACTCTTGGTCAATGTCACATGGAATGACTAGCATTTCCCTTAGTACCTCATGCTGTATTTTGCTTCTGGCCTTAGCACAGGCTATTCCCTCTGCCTGCAATTCCCTTCCTCCTTTTTTTTTCCTCACCCAAACCCTCCTTGTTCTTTAAGATCCAGCTTAGTCCCTGTACTCATGGAAGACTTCATTGGTGCCTCATGAGGCCCGGTTAGCCACCTGTCCCCACCACCTATTCCCCTTCCCCCCAGACAGACACCTTAGACCACTGTTGTCACCCTGCACTGTAACCAATGACTTCCTTGTCACTGTCTCCATTGGATCGTGTGTCATGTATCTCTGACTCCCAGGGGCCTAGCTTAGTGCCTGCATTCGGTGAGAGACCAATTGCCATCGGACTGATTCCGAGTCATGGTGACCCCCTGTGCGTCCGAATAGAGCTGTGCTCCATAGGGTTTTCAGTGACTGGTTTTTCAGAAGTAAATTGCCAGGTCTCTGAGGCACTTTTGGATGGACTCAAACCTCCAGCCTTTTGGTTAGCAGTGAGCACATTAACCATTTGCACCACCCAGGGACTTCTGGCATTCAGTAGGCACATACTATTTGCAGGGGCAGGACAGCAAATGGTTAGGGCTTAACCTCTGGAACAAAAGGAGGCTGGATTCAGATCTCCACTCAGCCATTTGTTAGCTGTGTGATCCTGGGCATGTATTTCCCCTTCTATAAACTCGATTTAATAATAAATAGTAATGTCTCCAATGTCACGGTGACAATTTAATGAGATAACTGATATAAACTGATTAGTGCAGTGCCTGGCACACAGAAAGCAGATGGCCAATCAATGAATCAATGTTTGGAGACGCTGCTTCAGAGATGAGCTCTGATCACACAGACTTAGTTTTGAATCCTAGCTCCACCACTTACCAGCTGTGTGACCTAGGGCAAGTCACTCAACCTCTCTGAGTTTGTTTCCTTATCTAGAAAATGGGCTTAATATTAGGGCTTAACTCAGAAGATTATTGTGAGGACTACCACTTAGCAAGCTGCTTAGCACACATGGTGTGTGCTCAGTCAGTGTGCCCTGTTGTTATTCATTGTCCAAATAGGTGCATGTTTATTGAATTAGGCCTGAATGAGCTTGGCAATGGGTGAACACATCTGCAGGTAGTGACATGAACTTTCACCAGGCAGGCAGACCTGGGACCAGCCCAGAGCAAGACCGTGGGGCTCAGACTCCCAGCTTCAGGGATTCAAAGAAAGAGAGCTCTGAGAGGACAGAGGGAGGGGTCAGAGCTTCATGGAAAAGAAAGGCCCTCTTTCCCTTGGGTACTTTTGGTTTTACAAATTCACCTTTCCCAACAGATGATTCTGACTCACCCATGGCATTTCTGAGCAGAGGGTTGTTCTGGTAAGGGTGTGGGCAAGTAGGTGGACCATGAACTTGGAACCAGATAGCCCTGGTTAAAGCCCAACGTCTGCCATGGACTAGTTGTGTGGCCTTGGGTAGATTGTACTACCTCTCTAAACCTCAACTTCCTCAGTCTTTAAACAGGGATTAGAAATACAGTATACAGAGGCAGTGGTGGTTCAGTGATAGAATCCTTGCCTTCCCTTCCAGAGACCCGGGTTTGATTCCTGGCCAATGCACCTTGTCTGTCAGTGCAGGCTTGCATGTTGCTATGATGCCGAACAGGTTTCAGCAGAGTTTCCAGACTAAGATGGGCTAGGAAGAAAGACCTGGCAATCTACTTTGAAAACTCAGCCAGTGAAAACCCTATGGATCACAACAATCTGATCCACAACGGATTATAGGGATGGTCCAGGACCAGGCAGTGTTTTGTTCCGCTGTGCGTGGGATCTCCATGAGTCGAGGTCCAACTCAACAGCAACGAAAAACAACACCCAACATAACAGGGTCCTTGCAAAAATTATACCTGCCTTTGCCAAGTTCAAGACACCTTGTAGGTGTTCAGTAAGTCCATCCCTGCCCTCTGTCTCCAGAGCAGCCCTGCCCCAGTGTCCAGGGCTGTGGACTGGACTGCACTGCTCTCCAAATACACCAGCTCCTAGTATGGAGCTATTGGGACATGTGGCACAGACGACAGGAAGCCACTGTGGCGTGGAGGAGAATATGGCTTCATGAAAATAACATTTGGAAGTAATTATGGAGCAATGGATCAGAACCACAGTCAGCTGCCAGCCATCCCCAGAGACTGCCTCTACCCGGAGACTGAGAACAGGGAGATGGAGGCAGAAGGTGGAACCTTGCCTGGGAGCTAGACTAGACTATCCTTGGAAATGTCGGCCTGGCTTCTGCTCCACCATGAACATCCAGGGCTGCCACGCCAGGGCTGTCTGTTAGGGTGAGGCAGTTTGGCTGTTCAGGGCTTCTCTTCATTTTTAATCCCAATAGGACGGAAAAATGTATTAAAAAGATCATGCAAGATGGAAGAAGGAAATGGAATGAAATTTGAGGGCAGGTTGGGGCAGAAACAATAAATACTTTAGCAGTGGAGAAATCTGAAAAAATAATTTTTTATTCATTCCACCTTTCAACAATTTGCTAAACACCTGCTCTGTTGCCAGCCCTGTGCTGGGCATTGCAGACCAAAGATGGATCGGACTTGGTTTCTGCGCTCACAAAGCTCACACTCTGGCGGAGAGAAGACAGTTCGGTTGCGAAGTGTGGTTCACTCTGTAATGGGGCATCCAGCATGGTAAGGGACCATGGGTGTGGCCTGTGGACATCAGGGAAGGCCTCCTTGAAGAGATGGAACCTATCTGGAATCTAATGTGGACTTTGGTCCTGGCAGAGGATGGTGCAGCAGGCAGCAGGGGGCAGAAGCTGCCACCTCTACTATGAGGGTGCCGAAGGACAGAGCTGAAGTCAGCGTCGAATGGCCTCCCCCCAGGTGTATGGCTCACTCAGGTGAGGTAGGAGGCTACACCTATGTGTGATTCAGACACCCCGGAAATCCAGTTGCCCTGTGCCCTGTGCCATATGCCAGCCTTTCTTTGATGCCTTTAATTCCTAGAAGGTCCCAGGTGGTGCAGATGGTTTATGCTTGACTACTAACCGGAAGGTTGGTGGTTTGAACCCACCCAGTGGCATCATGGAAGAAAGGCCTGGTGATCTACTTTTGTAAAGATTACAGCCAAGAACACCCTATGGAGCAGTTCAACTCTGTAACACAGAATTAACTCAATACAACAGGTTTTTGTGTTATTTTGTTTTTGGAGCCACATGCCAGCCTTTCTTTGATGGCTTTTGTCCCTAGAAATACAAAAGTTTAAAATCTTGGATATCTTTGCTTCAAGGCCATTCTGTCAACAAATATTTATTGAGGGGTCCTGTGTCCTGGCACTGATTCAGGCCCACAAAGGTGGTCCTCGCATCTGACCTCGTGCCTCTCCACCCACTCACCACCTTCCCTCTCTGCTCCCCAGCCGCAAGGGATTTTCAGCAACATAGACTTGGATTCAAATCCCACAGCCAAGCCCAGGTGCCTGTGGAAGCCATAGCAGCCTCTGCTTAGGGAGTGTCTTAGTCATCTAGTGCTGCTATAACAGAAATACCACAAGTGGATAGCTTCAACAAAGAGAAATTTATTCTCTCACGGTCTAGTAGGCTACAAGTCCAAATTCAGGGTGTCAGCTCCAGGAGAAGGCTTTCTTTGTCAGCTCTTTTACATCTCAGAAGAGATTGGCTTAAGACACTATCTAATCCTGTAGACCTCATCAGTATAACTGCCGCTAATCCATTTTATTACATCATAGTGATAGAGTTTACAACACATAAGGAAACCACATCAGATTACAAAATGGTACACAATCATACAATACTGGGAACCATGACCCAGTCAAGTTGACAGATATTTTTGGGGGACACAATTCAATCCGTGACAGGGATGTTGGGAGAACGAAATGAGGATGAGGTATCTGACGTGGCTCCTGGTGTGGAGCAGATGCCCAGTAAATGGCAGTTGACAAAATCCTCCTTGCGGGAAGGAAATTTGGAAGTTGAGCATTCACCCGTCTGCTTTGCAGGCTGTGATGTTTGGAGGTTGACAGCAAGCTCTGAAAGGACCGCAACAGTGGTGTCTCTTTCTCTTTTGTTTCCCTCTGGTGGCTCCCTTGGTGCTGGGCACAAGAAGATACTCTCGATAGGGGCCTGACAGCCCACCGGTGCGGTTTCCACAAACGCAGGATGGTGTCAGACCTTGAGGACTAGGATAATAGATATAGCAGCTCAAAGTCCTGGGCCTCATAGCAGGCTTTTGACCATATCATCTCATTTAATCCTCCCCACAGATCTGCGGAGTGGGTCTGAATATTTACACTGACCAGATGAGGAAATTAGACTCATCAAGGAGACAGGACTCTCCCAAGGCACAGGCTAAGTGCCATTCTGGGATGCAAATTCTGAGCTTACTGGATTCCAAAGTTAGCGGTCTCAGGGTTCTGCTCCAGGGCCCACAACTATTGAGCTCTCTCTCCTCTCTGCCAGCCCAGGGGTGAGTCAGTGGGTGTGGCACCTCAGAAAGAGATGTCTTGGGCACTCCCAGCATGGCTAACTCCTTTCATGACTGAGGCTGGCCTACCCGGCAGTGCAGAAGGGGCTGAGGGGGAGGGGTTCTGCCCACTCGATCTGCTCTAGGACATCTTTCGAGTGTGTAATGTGCAGACGAGGCCCTTTGATAAGACCAAATCCCCTCTCGTTGCTTGGGAACCTGGCTTACAAGTCCTGGCCGGGAAGTAATTTACAGGAATCCAAAGTGTCACTGGAGGTTCCGCTGAGCCAAGTTAGTGCAAGCAGGAGCCACAATGGTCCCAGTCACACCTTGGGCGGGGAGGAGGAGCCAAACGAAAAGCAACTGCTTGTCTCACTGCAGAGTTGAGGGCCTTCAGCTCAGATGCAGTGATGGTTTTCCACTCAATTATTTGCTAACTGGATATTGAGCCCCTACTATGTGCCAGTCCACATGCTGGGAGCTGGTGACACCATAACAAATGAGACAGATGCCATCTCTATGCATGGAACTCACAGAGACAGACAAGTAATTGGAGATTACAAACATGTGACACGGGTGGAGTGTGTACAGAGGCCTGGGGTGGGAGCCCAGAGGATGGCATGGGGTTCAACTGGGGCCATGTGAGGGCAGGTTTCATGGAGGTGACCAGTTAGCCAAACAGAAGACGGTGGAGGGTGTTCCCAGTGAGGGGTCAACATGAGCAAAGGCAGAAGACACACAGGTGAAAGAGCCTGGCACGTGAGCCAATGGCATGTGGTTGGGTTGGGGCTCCTGTTTGGAATGCAGAGTAAATGGAGCCCAGGCCATGGGAGCCTCACATGCCAAGCAAAATTGTCTGGACTTTAATATACTGTTGTTAGGTGACATGGAGTCGATTTTCAACTCATAGCAACCTCATGCGACCGAGTAGAACTGCCCCATCGGGTTTTCTAGGCTGTAATCCTTACGAGAGCAGATCACCAAGCCTTTCTCCCACAGAGCTGCTGGGTGAGTTTGAACTGCCAACCTTTCAGTTAGCAGCCAAGTGCTTAACCACTGGACCAGCAGGGCTCCTTGGACCTTTTAGTGTATGAACAACAACAAATAAAACCAAACCAGTTGCTGCCGGTTGATTCTGACTCATAACAACGCTGTGTGTTTCAGAGAAATGCTCTGTGGGATTTTCAAGGCTGTGAGCTTTTGGAAGCAGATTACCAGGCCTTTCTTCCAAGGTGCCTCTGGGTGGCTATGAGGTATTATTGACAAGGGGATGGGGATAAGATTTGTGTTTCAGGAAAACCACTCTCTGGCTTTCTTGTTGGAGAGGAGATTGGGGAAAAACAGGAGGTAGAGGGAAGAGACTAGGGGTATGGAAGTCAACGGGGAAACTGCTAAGAAAACTGTTACAGGCAAGAGATGATGAGGACTGAACTAAGTTGGAGAGGAAGTTAGGAAGTAGAATTCACTGGACATGGTGACTGCTTGGCTGTGGGGGTGAGGGAGAGTAGGGGCCTCTCAGGTGTGTGACGTGACCTGCTAGGTGGATGGTCTTGCCATTTCCTGAAATGGGGAGGGTGGAGAGAGGGTCAGGTGCAATTTTAGGGAAATTTCCTCAGATCCAATCTGTCAGGACTGTTTTGGTTGCCTGTTGTTTTTGTTAGTTGCTGTCGAGTCGATTACAACTCACAGCGACCCCACGTGTACAAAGTAGAACTGTTCCATAGGGTTTCAAGGCTGTGACCTTTCAGAAGCAGATCACCAGGCCTGTCTTCCAAGGTGCCTCTGGGTGGGTTCGAACCACCAACCTTTAGGCTAATAGCACTTAACCATTTGTGCCACCCAGGGACTCCTTTTGGTTCCCAGTGACAGAAAATTGCATAGGCTTGGGGTCATATTCATTTATGACATCCAGGGAAGGTGGGGGGTAGGGGTGCATGGAGGTCTGAGGGCCGTACTTTATGTTGGACAAGGTTGTGCTTCAGTGGAGGGACTCTGGAGCAGCAAGAGACAACAGAGGCTGATGAGAAGGTTAGGATCCTGTGGCCCAGATTCCACCTTGACCTTCTCTGTGACTCATCTCGCATTTGCTGGAGAAACCAACAGGCAGTTACAAATGGCAAGGCTTTGTACAAATGTGGCTGTTTTGTCCTCAGAAAGCCTGGGGAGATGATGGGTTAACCGAATCAGGGCAGGGGGAGAATGAAGGAAAGGAAGCCACAGAAAAATAAATACCTATTCCCTGCTTGGAGCCCCTGGGTGGCACAAATGGTTAAGTGCTTGACTACTAACTGAAAGGTTGGTGGTTCAAATCCACCCAAAGACACCTTGGAAGAAAGCCCTGGCAATCTGCTTCTGAAAGGTCACAGCCTTGAAAACTCAGTGGAGCACAGTTCTACTACTCTGTACACATGGGGTTGCCATGAGTTGAAAGCCACTTAATGGCAACTGGTTTGGTTTATTTCCTGCTCACTCCTGGAACTTAATGGTGGCTGGAGACACCTCCTATAGGAGCTGACTGTGGGAGACTTCCATGCAGGCCCACTCAGGCTATTTCTCAGACCTGTCGTGCCCCTAGGAACTGACTCAGAGCCTCACCCAGCCAGAATGGCTGAGCGTTGCATCTGAGACATGTTCAGCCCTCCAGAGAGGCTTCGCTGGTTCCTGCATCCGAATACACCACAGAGGCATGATGTTTTCTGCAAACAACTTTTTGCAGTGAAAAGGCCGTTTGCATCAAGCCATCTGCAGTGCCTCTTTCCTGAGCAGATCTGGTTTTGGGAACCAGTGAGTCTCTGCTCCTCCTTGTCTCCCTCCTCCAGCTCAGGAAATAGGATGCCTACCCAACCCAGACGAGTCCCTGGGTGACACAGATGGTTAGGTGCTCAACTACTAGTCACAAGATTGGTGGTTTGAACTCACCCAGGGTCACTTCAGAAGAAAGGCCTGACGATCTGCTTCCAAAAGGTCACAACCTTGAAAACATTATGGAGCAGTTCTAGTCTGCATAATGGGGTCGCCACGAGTACAGGTGGACTCAGTGACAACTAACAACAACCACCACCACAGCCCACCGGGGGCACAGTATGGTGCAGAAGTTAAAGGCACAGTCTTGGCAGGCAGACCTGGGTTTGATTCTGGACTTTATGTCAGTGGGCAGCGTAGGGTAGGTTTGCCTCGCGGAGCCTCAGTTTCCTCCTTAAGTGGGAATGAGCTACCCCACCTGTGGGAGCTCAGAGATCATCCGAGACGTGCTGTGCACGGCCCTTTCTACCAGCTGCTCTTCCACCCTCTCTTCTCCATCTCTCCCCCACCTCACGGTCTCTGTTCCGCTAGTCCCTGCGTCCTCTTTACAATAGCCCATCCAGGAGGCCTTCTGTCCCTACTCTTCCTCTGCTCCTTTTTCCTTGTTTTCTTGGTATTAAACTTTTTTTTTTTTTTTTTTTTTGAGAGACTGGGGAAGAATGGGATCAACCCACCCCACCTTTTTTTTTTTTTTAAACATTAGCAGGCAGGATCTCTAGACAGCCTATGAAATGACTGACAGCCTGTGAAATGATTGACAGCCTTTAGTGGCCAATCAGCTTGCTGGAGAACAGATGGGCGGGAGGATCCTGGAGTCCGGTGGCCCAGAACTCGGCCATCTCAAATTTTTTTCCCTCTTCCAGAGCTGTGGGGGCCTTCCAGTTTGGGGGCCTGGTCGCAGCAGGCCGTGTGACTGTCATGTCTTGTCCACATGCATTACCTCATGTTGTCCTCATAACAACCCTTATTATTAGGATGAATAACTGTTACCTTACCAGCCTGTGCCAATGAGGCCACTAACTCAAGTGTCCCTGGCTCATACTCCCACTTGTTCCTTGCAGAACCTCAGCTACAAATGCAGCATTAGCTGTTTCTTCTGCTGCCCCAGTTCCCCTCCACTGAAGCACTACTTTGTCCAAGTGCAGTTTCCCACCAGGCAGTGTTAAAAAGCAAAGATGTCACCTTGAAGACTTGAAGACTAAGGTGCACCTGACCCAAGCCATGATATTTTCGATCACCTCATACACATGTGAAAGCTGGATAATGAATAAGGAAGACCAAAGAATCGATGCCTTTGAATTATGGTGTTGGCGAAGAATATTGAATATACCGTGGACTACCAGAAGAATGAACAAATCTGTCTCGGAAGAAGTACATCCAGAATGCTCCTTAGAAGCAAGGATGGCGAGACTTCATCTCATTTACTTTGGACATGTTATCAGGAAGAACCAGTCCCTGGAGAAGGACATCATGCTTGGTAGAGGGTCAGCAAAGAAGAGGAAGACCCTCGAAGAGATGAACAGACACAATGGCTGCCACAGTGGGCTCAAACAGCAACAATTGTGAGGATAGTGCAGGACCAGGCAGTGTTTTGTCCTGTTGTACATAGAGTCACTGTGAGTCTGAACCAACCCAATGGCACCTAACAACAACAACAGTGCTGTAGGGTCGGCCGCTACGCTGTCATCCCCTGCCCTGGCTTAGATTCTTATGATTCTTTTGGGTCAAACTGCTCCTGCAAGCTGCTTTCCCCAAGATGTGTTCTCTCCCAGGACATGCCTCTGCTCCCCTTCCAGTTCACTAGCATGCCCAGGCATGGCTGAATCCCAGCTTAGACTAGCAACAGGATGCCCTCCATCTAACATATCTCTGGTGGTCCCTGACGTGGTCCCTAATGACTAGGAGTGTGACCCTGTAATCAGACTGCCCTGGTTTGGATCCAGGCTCTGCCACTTACCAGCTATATAATTTTCAGATTGCCATTTAGCCTCTTATGCCTCAGTTTTCTCATGGGTGAAATGGGATGATTGTAACAATTGCTGTTTCATAGGGTAGTAAAACCAAACCAACTCCCTTTGCCATCAAGTTGATTCCAATACATGACGACCCCATGGGTTAGAGTAGAGCTGCACCATAGGGTTTTCTTGGATGTAAAGGAGCTCTGATAGCACAAATGGGTAAATGCTGAGCTTCTAACTGAAAGATTGGTGGTTCAAACCCACCCAGTGGCTCTGCAGGAGAAAGCCTGGCGATCAGCTTCTGTAAAGATTACAGCCGAGAAAACCTTATGGGGCAGTTCTACTTTGCCACGTGGAGTCACTGCAAGTCACAATTGACTCAATGGCACCTAACAACAAGAATCTTTACAAAAGCATATTGCCGGACCTTTCTCTTGTGGTACTACTGGGTGGGTTTGAACTGCCAACCTTTGGGTTAGTAGTCTAGCACAAACCATTTGCACCACCCAGGGACCCTTCTCAGTGAGGACAGAAATCTCTAATGCGAAGCCTCGTTAATTTCCAGTTCTCTCATGTACAACTTAAATTCTCTACCTCATCTCTCCGTGAAACCTTCAATAAAATCTACATGGCTTGCCAAGGCTTTTAGAGTTGTATTTCTTTGGGGATGTATTAGTTTCCTGTGGCTGCTGTAACAAATTACTGCAAACTTGCTGAGCTTAAAACAACAGAACTTTATTCTCTGGCAGTCTGGAAGCTACAAGTCTTAAATCAGTATCAATGGACCAAAATCAAGGCATCAGCAGGACTGCACTCCCTTTGGAGGCTGTAGAGGAAGATCCATCCCTTGCCGCTTCCAACTTCTGGTGGCTGCTGGCATTCATTTGCTTGTGACCACATTAGTCCGATCGCTGCCTCTGTGGTCACATTGCCTCCTCCTATTCTGTTTGTGTTAAATCTCCCTCTGCTTCCCTCTTCTAAGGACATATGTGATTGCATTTAGAGCCCACTCAGATAAGCCAGGATAACCTCCTCATCTCAAAATCCCTACCTTAATAACCTCTGTACAGTCTTTGCCATATAAGGTAATATTCACAGGTTCTAGGGATTAGGACCTGATGTGTTTGGGACCCACTGTTCAGCCTACTGTCTTGGAATAAATGCAGCCAAAAGGTTCCTTAGAAGCAAGGATGGCAAGACTTTGTCTCACTTTGGACATGTTACCAGGAGGGACCAATCTTTGGAGAAGGACAGCATACGTGGTAAAGTAGAGGGTTGGCAAAAGACAAGAAAAGACCCTCAACAAGATGGATTGACACAGTGACTGCAACAGTGGGCTCAAACATAGCAATGATTGTGAGGATGGTGCTGGACCAAGCAACGTTTTGTTCTGCTGTACATGGGGTTGCTGTGAGTGAGAACCAGCTGTATGGCACCTAACAACGAAAACAACTCAGCCTACTAGGGGGCAGAATGTAATGAAGAACTGAGATGGGTGTGAGGCTGATGCCCAGGCTGTCAAGAAGGGCTGCATCATGCTCAGGTCATGCATGGGATCATACTACCTCTAGCAAATGGCAGCACTAAGACTAGAACCTGGATCCCTGGACCTCAAGCCCAGTGCTCTCTCCACTGCACCACACCATCCCTTGTTTTGCTGGATCTTCTGTGGCAGTGGTCCCTGATCTGGGGCCTAGCTCGATCACCTGGGTATCATTTGGAAGGTTTTCTCCTCAAGGCTTGTGCCAGGGATAGGGGAGTGGCAATAGGAAAAAGGTGGGCACCAAAATTTGACACAAGAGAGCTATATGACTCACACCCCATATCTTGTATCTTGCCCTGTTTCCCAGCCACAAGGTCCCTGGGTGGAAAAAATAGTTTGCACTCATCTACTAACCTAAAGGTTAGCCATTCCAACCCACCCCGTGGAGCTGTGGAAGAAAGGCCTGGTGATCTGCTTCTGTAAAGACTGCAACCAAGAAAACCCCAGGGAGCAATTCTACTGTACAACACATGGGGTTGCTATGAATTAAAATCGACTCAATGCCAGTGGGTTTAGTTTTGGTTTTCCCAACCTCACACTGCTGTCTTTCATGCCCCAGACCTCATGGAAATGAGGACACCCTTAAATTCATCCCAGATAAGACCCCAAGTGCCATCAGTGTTGAAAAGCAAACCCAGAGGTTGGTGGTAGCTGATGATAGAATGAAGTGTGGTTAAAGGGAAGGTGAATGGGTCCCTAAGTGTTTTTCAAACCCTGAGGCAGCCAATCTAGTCTGTTGCGGTTCACGTTGTAGTAGTGTGAGAGAGGTTGCTGAAATCAGACAGCATTAATTGTGTGCTCTCGAGCAGTTCACTTCACTTTCTGAGCCTCAGTTTCCTCACCCAGAGAATGGGGATAACAATCTACCTGACTGAATCATAATGAAGATTATATTAGCTATTATATGTGAAGGAGTCCCTGAGTGATGCAAATTATTAAATGCTCAGCTACTAACCGAAGGGTTGGCAGTTCGAATCCACCCAGAGGTGCCTCGGAAGAGAAGCCCGGCAGTTTGCTTCTGAAAGGTCACAGCCATGGAAACCCTATGAAGTGAAACTCTACTCTGACACACATGAGGTCGCCAGGAGTCAGAATCGGCTTGACGGCCACTGGTTGGTTGGTTGCTGTTGTGTGTGAAAGTACCTCACTTAGAGAAATGGCAGCCACAAGGCTATACTGCTCCTTCTTTGCTCTATAAAATCTTCTTTGCTGAAGGAAAAATTTAAAACTCAGGGTTAAAGTCTGAGTCAGAAGCAGGCTCCTGGGTGGAGGCAGGGAAGGCTCCTTTGGCACAGCATTGAGCTGTCTACCTGGATTTTGTGTTTTAATGCGTCCTTTCATCACTTCCCAACAGGGAGATGTCTGCTTTCCCCCAGTGTGATAGCAATATAATGGCGCCTCCCGGCGCTCCCCACAATGTCATGCTCTGGGCAGGAAAAAGTTGTTCACAGTGGTGTATGTTGTTCACTGTGTCTCCTGCAGAATCTTATACAGCAAAGACCAGAAAAGAGAACGCTGTCTTCCTCGTGATGCGTTCTTATCATATATAATGAGAAAGTGCTCTTTGTCTTCCTTCCAGTCACATGGAGGGTCAACTAAGAACAGTGACAGCCACAAGGCTGTTTATTTATTTATTACCTGATAATAGTTATCATAATCACTAGTATTTATTGCACCGTCTGTGCCAGGCACTAAGCAAAGCACCTCACCGCGCTCATTGTCACATGCAGTCTTTCCAAAGGACCTGTGACGCAGGAATTATTTCTTTACAGATGAGGAAACTGACTCCAGAATCCAAGCACTTAGCCATTTCGATGAACCTTCGGATTAATTATTTATTTTCTCTACAATTTCACAGATTTTTTTTTCTGTGTAATGTATAGAGACACAGTTCAACAACAACAGAAAATACTAGTTTGCTCATTTAAGTGAGGAAATTGTGACAAGTGGGAAAATGCAAGTAAGAAAAATAAAAGGCAACTGGGCATAAAATTGGAATGGAAAATGCATGAACACTTGCTGGAGTGGCTCTTAATTTGGCTCTAAGCTGCCTAGAAGCCCCTGCAAAGAAGGAAACAAGATCTGTTCTACAAGTCCTTATACCAGTGGTTCTCAGAGTGTTCCCTGGACCAGCAATGTCAGCAATACCTGGGAACTTGATATGTTGTTGTTAGTTGCTATTGAGTAGATTCCAACTCATGGTAATCCCATGTGTGCTGAGTAGAACTACCCCATAGGGTTTTCAGGGCTTGACCTTTCAGAAGCAGATTGGCAGGCCAGTCTTCTGAGGTGCTTCTGGGTGGGTTCTAACACCAGGCTTTCAGCCAGTAATTGAGCACTTAACCATTTGCGCCACTCAGGAACAGCTAAGAGCTTGATAGATACGCAGCTTCTCAGGCCCCGGGCCAGACTTTGGAGGTGAGGCCCAGCCAACTGTGTGTTAACAAGCCCTGCAGCTGATAGTGATGTCCACTCAAGTTTGAAAACCACTGTGCTACACTGTCCTTAGATTGGGAACACACCTGTTCCTAACATTGATATCAGGGAGAAATTTCTCCCCTGTGCCCTACATGATGCAGCAAGCTATTGGTTTAACTGAATACCTATAGTAAACACCACCATGAGTTTTGTAGGGCTGTTTCTTAAGTTTCCCCATGGGACCTTATCGAGGGGCAGTGTAATGAAAGCAGTTTTACGAGGGGCCAAACAGTGTGGTCCAGACACACAGCACTCTGATGGCCTGGATTTATACAGATGCACAGCTCCGAGGAGTGAGAAGCCTGGAGAGCATCCTTGCCTAGCTGTGAGGAGCCAGAACTTTGGAGCCAGGCTGACTGGATTTGATTCCTGGCTGTGCCTTTCATTACTAAGCGACCTTGGCCAATTCCCTTAAGCTCCCTACTCCTCAGTGTCCTCGTGTGTAAAACAATTCTGTCTGCTTCATAGAGTTGTGAAAATTCAATGAGATAATGGACAATGTGCTTAGTATGGCCACTTGCACACTAGTGAGTCCTCAGTAAATGGTCCTATGATTATTGACTGATAGAGTGTGTTTCCTACAGGTGATCCTCCAAGCCACCAGCCTGTGTCTCCTGCCACCACCACCAACAGTACATCTCCCTCCCCTGCTATCCTGGAGGATTGTTCTAGAGATGCATGTTCCAAATTTATTGAGCACCTAATATGTGCAGGATTCTTTTACATATATTATATCACTTAATCTTTTTAACAGTTCTGCAGTGTAGATGTTATTACCCACTTCCTGAATCAGGAGACTGAGCCCTTCTCCCTCCCTGTTATGGGTTGAATTGTGTCCCCCAAAAATGTGTATCAACTTGACTAGGCCATGATTCCCAGTAGTGTATGATTGGCCACCATTTTGTCATCTGATGTGGTTTTCCTATGTGTTGTAAATCCTACCTCTATGATGTTAATGAGGCAGGATTAAAGGCAGTTATGTTAATGAGGCAAGCCTCAATCTACAAGATTAGGTTGTATCTTGAGTCAATCTCTTTCGAGATATAAAAGAGAGAAGCAAGCAGAGAGACAGAGGGACCTCATTACCACCAAGCAAGAAGAGCCAGGAGCATGCATCCTTTGGACTCAGGGTTTCTGTGCTGAGAAGCTCCTAGACCAGGGGAAGATTGATGGCAAGGAGCTTCCCCCAGAGTTGACAGAGAAAGAAAGCCTTGCCCTGGAGCTGGAAGCCTGAATTCAGACTTCTAGCCTCCTAGACTGTGACAGAATGCATTTCTCTTTGTTAAAGCCATCCACCTGTGGTATTTCTGTTATAGCAGCACTAGATAACTAAGACACTCCTAAAACAATGAACCCACCCAGAAGCACCTCAGAAGACAGGCCTGACAATCTGCTTCTGAAAGGTCAAGCCTTAAAAACCCTATGGAGCAGCTCTACTCTGCACACATGGGATTACCATGAGTTGAAATCGACTCAATGGCAGCTGACAACAACATATCAGGTTCCCAGGTGTTGCTGACATTGCTGGTCCAGGCAACACTCTGAGAACCACTGGTATAAGGACTTGTAGAACAGATCTTGTTTCCTTCTTTGCAGGGGCTTCTAGGCAGCTTAGAGCCAAATAGCAAGTGTTCATGCATTTTCCATTCCAATTTCTTTTTTTATTTTTCCCATACAAAATTTATACATACCTTGTTATGTGACCCTAATTGCTCTCCCCATACTGTGACAGCACACTCCTCCTTCTACCCCTGATTCCCCATGCCCATTCAATGAGCTCCTAACCCTCTCTGCCTTCCCATCTCACCTCCGGACAGAAGCTGCCCATTTAGTCTCTTGTATCTACTTGAGCTAAGAGGCACACTCCTCACGAGTATCACTTTATGTCCCACAGTCCAGTCCAATCCCTGTCTGAAGAGTTGGCCTCAGAAATTGTTTTAGTTCTGGGCTGATAGAGAATCCAGGGGCCATGCTTTCTGGGGTTCCTCCTGAACTGACTTTTCTAAAGTCACACAGATGATGAGGTCAAATCTAGAATTCAATCCCAGGTCTTCTGGCTTGGTAATCCAACTCACGTTCATCAGTCATTTATTGGGGATCTCTGAGATGCTTTCTCAGCTCACAATTCTAGTCTCCTTTGATTCTGGAAAGGGCCCTGGGTGACGCAAACGGTTTGCCCTCGACTACTAACCGAAAAGTTGGTGATTTGAACCCACCCAGCGGAGCCATGGAAAAAAGGCCTGATGACCCGCTTCTGTAAAGATTACAGCCAAGAAAACCCTCTGGGGAAGTTCTACTCTGTAACATGTAGGGTTGCCATGAGTCAGAATCAACTCAACAGTAACGGGTTTTTTTGTTGTTATTGCTTTTTTGTTTTGTTTTTTTTATTCTGGGAGAGATGGTTGTCAGACCTTGCTTTGGGGGGGTGCTTTTAGAATTAGAGCAAGACAGGCTCTTGGGGGTTATCTGATTCAAGCCCCTCGTTTACAGTCGTGGGAATCCAGGCTGTGAGAGGGGCTTGGCTTGCCCAGGGTTCCTTAGTGCGAGTTGTGCAGAGCCAACACTCTAGCATCCAGGACTCCTGACTCACATCTGATGCTTATTTTCCTGCCCCTAGCATCTTTGAAAGATGCAATTAGTTCCCATAAAGAAGCATTGCACTGCAGAGTGCGGCAGGAGTTCAAGGAAGTAGGGCAGAGTTTGGGGCCAGTTGCTCAGAGCAGGAGAAGATCAGAAAATGTGGAATCGTCCACAAAGCCCTTGCCAGGAGGCATCATTTAAACCCCCTTGGGGTCACAGACCCAGAGAGCATCTGTTTGTCTGTCTCCCTTCTCTCCTGGAGTCCACTGCCACAGCTTCCTTCCGGGAACCTGGCACACCCACTTCCCAACCCCCTTCTTCTCTCATTCCTGGTGTAACCCCTTCCCTAGCCTAACCATTTTCAGAGCAAAGAACAGCAACTCTGGAGTCAGACAGGTCTGGGCTCCCATCATTCAGTCATTATTTGATCAAAGTCAGTGGGGCAGAAGGGCAGGGAGAGAGTGAAGAATTAGGAACGGATGAAACAACCTACCCCACCTACCTTGCAAGGTTTTGGGGAGGAAGGATTTGTTCACACGTTCATTTAACCCTTTGGTGACCCTATTATTTTCTGCTTTAACTTTTTTTTTTTTTTATACCATGTGTTTTCATTAATGGAAGTATGCTGAATCATGGAGTATGTCTAAATTTTTGTTGGTAATATGGATTTTGAGAAATATTATATGAGACTACATCGTTACCGCTGAACTTTTTGCATTCTCGAGCCTGCTGATTGATGGGCAATTGTCTGTCCCAGTGAACCTTGGTTGCTGAAAATATGATGGGGCACCTTCCATTAGGTTACATGGGGAAACTCTGGTTTTTCCAAACATGACACAAAAAACCCAAAACCAAGCCCACCAGGGTTCCCTAACTATCACACTAGAAACTACAAATATGCTTATAAGGCTTATCTAAACCAAAAAACCAACTTATAGTGACCATAGGGTTTCCAAGGAGTGCCTGGTGGATTCGAACTGCCGACCTTTTGGTCAGCAGCCGTAGCTCTTAACCACCACGCCAGTTATCTAGGGGTACAAAAGTCAAAAGAGACAAAATTTTTACCCAGTCATGCTTCCTGGTTGCACTACCTAACTTGCAAGCCCCATACGCCAGGTATTTTGCTTCCACTAATGTTTCTTTTGCCTTTCACCATTACGCAAGTCCCCACTGAAGGGCAGCTAATATTTTCAGAGGAAAAAGTATACTACCAAAGAACTCCAGAGGCATAAAAATTGGTTGGAATACCATATGTCCACTGGTCACCAAAGGTCTTTAAAATGTACTTATTGAACCCTTGTCAGGCATTGCCTTATGTCTATGGGTATATAGCAGTGAACAAAATAGACAAAAACCGCCGCCCTCATGGAGCTTATATTCTTCTGAATACACCCCTGATGCACCCATGTTTACTGAGTGGCCAACCTGTACCAGGTCTGGACTGGTGCTGGAGGCAGAATTGTCAGGGACGGAGACTTTCCCCAGCAAGCTCACTATCCATCCGGTCAGCTAGATGTACAGACACACAGTTACCACACAGATGGGATGAGAGGCCAAAAACATGCCCTGAAACTTTATTAGTGGTTGCCAGGGTAGGGAGGGAGGGGAGAGGGGGAGTCACTGCTTGAGGGGCACTGAGCTTCTGTTAAGAGTAATGGAAAATTTTGGAAAAGGACAGAGATGATGGTTGCACATCATGTTGAAAGTAATTAATTCACTGAATTATACACATGAAAAATGGCAAAATTTTTGTTTTATATATATATCCTGTTGCTGTCGAATCAATTCCAACTCATAGCGACCCCGTAGGACAGAGCAGAACTGCCCCTAGGGTTGCCAGGGCCGTAATCTTTACGGAAGTAGACTGCCACATCTTTCTCCCACGAAGCGGCTGGGGGCTTCGAACTGCTCAACTTTGGGCTAGCAGCCGAGCACTTAACCACTGTGCTGCCAGGGCTTCAGTATAGATATACATTCACCACAGTTACAAAAGTTGTTTTCTTTTTTTTTTCTTAAAAAAACAAAAAAAAGGCATGTGTGAGGCCCCCAAAACAAACTGACACCAAGTGGGCTTCCGGTCTACGCCACTCCCCTTCCCTCCCTTCCCAGATCTCCTTCCCAGCCACACACCCTGGTTTCAAGTGGGCAGGAACAGCCAGCTTCACAGAATGCCTAGCAATCTCAGCAGGCCCCTGCTGGGCACAGTGCGGAGAAATTAAGTGCAATTAGTGTAACTAAGCCATCACTGAATAAGAGGCACTTGCTCTTTCAGCCCACTCCCTTTCCGAGACTAATGGGGTGACTGGAGAGGAGGCTGTAGATCCCAGGCTGAATCACACACCCGGTAACCTTGTACCAGCACGGATGAGTGGCAGCAAGCAAACCCTCTCTACTGTGGGGTGAGCCCGAGGTCAAGAGCAGGCGGCCCTCCCTGGAGATCCCTCCCATCTTCCTGAGGCTATAAGAAGACGGAGTAAATTGGTTTAATGGAGTGGAGTCTTGTTGTCGTGGTGGCAGGAGGAGGGCAAACGGATCGCCCTGCCTCAGCCTAACCAAGTTAGGTTGGGCTTTTAAGCGAATGTGGCCAGCGAAATTCAGGGACCTTGGATTGACCCTCTGTATATCCTCTTTCAGATAATAGCAATGTGTCCCTGCTCATTGGCCAGGCTGGAAACTTATAACTGACTCCTCCCCACCCCCAAGGTGCATTCATTCTTCTAGTCCTGCTGGTGATTCAGTGGTAGAATTCTCGCCTTCCATGCAGGGACTGGGGTTCCATTCCTGCCAATGCACCACATGCGCAGCCACCACCTGTCTGCCAGTGGGGGCTTATGTGTTGCTACGATGCTGAACAGGTTTCAGAGGAACTTCAAGACTGGTGCGATCCTGTTGCGCACAGGAGCACCATGAGTCAGGGACAACTCAATGGCAGCTAACATTTCTGCCTGGTGTGCTGCAGAAGCCTCCTCACAGGTGCCCCTGACCACCCTGAGTCCTGGTCCTGCCTGCTCTTCGCACAGCAAAGAGATGTTTCTGAAACTCACATGTGGTCACACCTCTCCCCTGCTGAAGACCTCCCCCAAGAGCTGCACTGTTTTTCTCACATTGCAGTGACCCTTTGTCTTCAACGCCCTTCCACTCCATCTCCACCTGGACGACGCCTGCTTTTTCCTAAAATCCTGGCTCAGATACTTGCCTCTCTGTTGAGCGTTTTCTGTCTCTCACTTTACGCCAGCTTTCCCCACCAAGTTAGTGTCCATCACCACTACCTCCTCCCTGCCCTTCTTCTCTGTCCATCTCCCCATGGAGGCTGAGGATGAAATCTATCTACTTCAATTTTTGTTGTTATTGTCATATATTTTTTATGTACTTTAATTTTAACATTTTTAGACAAGTTCTGGGTTTACAGAAAAATTGTTCAAAAAGTACAGAGTTCCCACATTCCTACTCATCTAATTCATTTTTTCATCCCTTCCACAGAGTAATAATCATATAGCTAATAATTAGACACCACCACCTGTCTGCCAGTTGGTTGTACTCTAGTGGCCTGCATGTTGCTCTGATGCTGGAAGCTGTGTCCCTGGTGTTTCAAAGACCGGTAGGGTCACCTATAGCTGACAAGTTTCAGCAGAGCTTCCAGACTAAGATGAAAAGAAAGGCCTGGAGATCAGCTTCCAAAAATTAGCCAGTGAAAATATTACGGATCACAACAAACAATCGTGTGACTCACTTGCTTTGGACACGTCATCAGGAGGGATGACTTGCCGGAGAAGGACATCATGCTTGGTGAAGTAGAGCTGCAGAGAGGGCAAAGGAGGCCCTTGGTGAGGTGGACTGACACAACAGCTGCAGTAATGGACTCGAACATGCCCGCAGTCTTGAGGATGACCTAGGACTGGGCAATGCTTTGTTCTGTTGTACGTAAGGTCTCCATGGATCGGAGTTGACTCAACAGTCACTATCTACCTCTAGCTAATAATTAGAGAAAACATTAATTGAGCACTTATTTTATATCTTGTATGAGCTGAGTAGTTTACACTCACCAATTCATTTAATTTTTCAACACTCCGTTAAACAGGAACTGTTATTACCCTCATTTGATAGAATAGGAAACGGAGCCATGAAAAAAAATTAAGTAACATCCTCCAAGCTACACGGCTAGTGAATGAGAGCCAAGATTTGAGCCCAAAGGAGGTGGGAGAGAGAGAAGTGAACGGAGAGAAGTTAGGAAAGAGAGAAAGAGGAGACAAGGAGAAAGGGAGGGAGGAAGGAGCTAGAGATGAGACTTTGCTATTTTAAGTCACTGGAATTTAGAGGTTGGTTGTTTCTGCAGCAGATCCCGGCCTGTCCTTATAGATAAAATGAATAACAAAATGTGTAAAGTAATGTATAAAGACACATTAGAAAAAGGTCCTGTTAGACCAGAAAGGACAATGAAGAGCTTCTGAAAAAGAGAACTTGGGGTGTGAAGGGGTATTGCTGATCAGGGTGTGAAGGGGTCAGCCCTCAGCAGGGATCTCTCGGTTACCATGTGACTGGCTCTTTGTGACCGGGACTGGACGAGCAGGCAAGCATGAATGCATAGCGGCTTCCAGCCTGAACTGAATAAGTGAATGAGTGCATTCAATAAGAGATGGTCCAGCTCCAGCTGCCCACTAGAGAGGTGATGAATTGAAATGTCCAATTCCTGAACACCATCCACAAGTCCCAGAGTGAGCCTGGAGACAGAACGATTGAGGATGTGTCTCCAGGGGAGACATGGTTCATCTCACCGTGTCACAAAGCAGATGGAGGCAGCTGGCTGGGAAGAACTTTCAGTCCCCAGGAATTGCCTTCATCTTCTTCCCAAACGCCAACACAGCCAAGGGGAAGCCGAGACCCTGCGGGTGGGGGCTGTGGACAGGATTCCACTGAGCACACATGAGAGAAAAGCAGTGAAATAAACCAGGTCAGCCCATGTGGCTGTGTGAAGCTTCAATACCCCCGCCTCATGATG
Source organism: Dugong dugon (assembly GCA_030035585.1). Lineage (NCBI taxonomy): Eukaryota > Metazoa > Chordata > Mammalia > Sirenia > Dugongidae > Dugong > Dugong dugon. The sequence goes on along the minus strand of CM057460.1, from coordinate 161,262,039 downwards.
GGCTGTAATTCATGCTGTTCTCTATTGGCCAAATGGCCGAGTGCTCACGCTCATTCCAATCACACGTTGGGGGCCACATTCCAAGGGCTGCTTGTACACCAGGGTTCTCAATCTTTTTTTCATTATCACCTTTTCAGACACATTTTTTCCTAATTAACCCTCCCTCTATGAAATTTCCATACCACAGATATACTGTCTATCTTTTTATACACTGTATGGATATCTGTGCTTTATATATAAAAGGAGTAAGATTTTTTTCATCCCCACAGGAACCAATTTTTGCCCCCATGGAGATGCTGCCTCCCTCATTGAGAATGTATGTTTTACACTAAACTTTCAGATAACCAGTTTCTGCAGTCAGTCTAATATGGATTGAATTTTGTCCCACCCAAAGAATATATATACCCATGTGTTGAATTCCCGGCCCTTGGACGTGTGGATGTGATCCTGTTTGGAAATAGGAGTTTTCTTTTGTTATGTTAATGAGGTCATACCAGCGGCTGTGTGTTGGACCCTAAACGTGCTCACTTCTGAGTTATAAAGAGACCATAATTAGACACAGAGACACATGTGGAAGAAGACAAATGCCTCGTGAGGATCATCTAGGAGCCAAGGAACACCCTGGGCTACTGACGAGGAAAGGATCAACACAGCTCCGACCCTGATACGAACTCTCAGTCTCCAGAACAGTGAGAAAATGAATTTCTGTTCTTTAAAGCCACCCACCTGTGGTATTTGAGTTACAGCAGCCTTCACAAACTAGGATATGGCTTCATCAGATTTTAGGGGAAAGAAGCAAATCGCCAGCAAACAACTTCTTTGTGGATAGTGACATCTCTTCCAGGAAGCTTCCCCTCCACCTAGAATTGAGCTGTGTGTTCACAGTTGTCTTTATGTATTTGTTTCCCTCCTGAATTTACAAGCTCCTTGAGGGCAGGGCCTGTGGCCCCGTTCACACGTCCTCTCAGTGCCTGGCACATAGTAGGAGCTTCACAGATGGTTAAAGAAAGTATGACCATGAAAGATATTTTGCCACAGCCTGGGGACGTGCGCAGCTGTGGAGAATCACCCCCACAGTCACAACAAACCCAGGCACCACCAGCTCTCACTGTCAGGAGCACCAAACCATTTCATTTAGGTGGTGGTTCCTTAGCAGGGAAGATCCTCGAGTTAGGCAAATGGTTTGCGCTTGGCTACTAATCTAAAAAGGAGTCCTGGTGGAGCAATGGTTAAGCTTCGGCTGCTGACAGAAAGGTCCATTCATTGTTCGAACCCACCAGTCACTCAGCAGGTGAAAGATGTGGCAGTCTGCTTCCTTAAAGATTACAGCCTTGGAACCCTATGGGGCAGTTCTATGTGTCACTGTGCGTTAGAATCAACTCTATGGCAATGGGTTTGGTTTGGTTTGGTTTTATGTAAATTATAAAATCCATATATAGACTAAGGAGCCCTGGTGGTGCAGTGGTTAGGTGTTCGGCTGCTAACTGAAAGGTCAGCAGTTTGAATCTACCAGACTGTCTGCAAGAAAAAAGACCTGGCAATTTGTTCTTGTAAAGATTACAGCCTAGGAAACCCTATGGAGCAGTTCTATTCTGTCCTATAGGGTCACTAGGAGTCAGAATCAACTTTACGACACACAACAAAAACAACATTAGCCTAAAGGTTGGCAGTTCAAAGCCACCCAGCGCAGTGATGCCATGGAAGGAAGGCCTGATGAGTTGCTTCCATAAAGATTACAGCCAAGAGAACCCTACGGAGAAGTTCTACTCTGTAACACATGGGGTCGCCATGAGTCGGAATCAACTTGACAGCAACAGGTTTTCCCTTAGCAGAAGCACAAGGAATACTGACTGACAAGCCTGTAATAGCATTTTAATGGCTCAAGTTCCATTCCCAATAAACTACTTAAGTTTGCAATAATGGAGCTGTCCTTTTCATTAATACTGCTGATTAACTATCTGTCCTATAAAAAAAGCCATCGCCATTGCAATCATGATCTTGCTAGTTCCTTGCTGGGAGAATCTCAGGAGCTTGAAGTTTTCCACCAGGTTAAATTTTGCAGAGGGCAAGGGGAGAATTCTATCACCTGGCACCCTCCGCTTGCCTCAGTTACAGAGGAGCGCAGGCTCTGAGTCCAGCTGTGGGAACTTGAATCCAGACCACACCACTTACAAGCTAGGACCTTAGGTGAGCTACCTAAACTGGCTCAGTTTCTTTATCTGTCAAATGGGGATAATAATAGTACATATCTCTTAAGGTTGTTGTGAAGATTAGTTGAACTGGTGCAAGTAAAATTCTTAGCACTATGTACAGCACTTAATGAGCAGTGAATAAAGAGTAGCCATTATTCCCAGCCAATGCACCTCATGCATAGCCACCACTCATCTGTCAGTGAAGGCTTGTGTGTTACTGTGATGCAGAACAGGCTTCAGTGAAGCCTCCAGACTAAGATGGACTTGGAAGAAAGGCCTTGCAATCTACTTCCAAAAATCAGCCATTGAAAACTCCGTGGATCACAACGGTCCAATCTGCAACAGATCATAGGGATGGAGCAGGACTGGGCAGCATTTCGTCCTGTTGTGCATGGAGTCGCCATGAGTTGCGGCCGGCTGGACAGCAGCTAGCAACCACATTATTCGTTTGTTGTTATTGCTGTATTTTTCTTCCAGAAAGCTCTGGGAGCTGTATCAGCCATGGAAGAGGCAGGATGGGAATATTTGGGAACAGGGTTACATCTAATAGGGGTGGCAGCATTTGGAAAAGTATCATGTCTACTTATAGGACTTTATTAAATATGGAGTAGTGGAGATCTCCAAATTTGGATTCAAATCCTGGCCAACTATAGGACCTTAAACAAGTCACTTCCTTACTTGAATTTCCAAAACATGAGGATAATATTTCAACTGTGCAGGGTAATTTGGAGAGTTTGATAAGATGATAGTAAATGTGGAAGCATCTGGTGTTCAGTAAGTGTTCGTTCATTTATTTATTCAATCCACAACTTTTTACTGAGTACCTGATATGGACCAAGAGTCCCTGGATGGTGCAAACAGTTAAGTACTTGGCCACTAACCAGATTGGTGGTTCCAGTTCACCCAGAGGTGCCTTGGAAGAAAGCCCTGGCAATCTACTTCCAAAAGACAACAGCCATTGAAAACCCTATGGAGTACAGTTCTCGGAAGCACATGGGGTTGCCATGAGTCAGAATTGAATTGATGGCAACTGGTTTGTTTGTTTTTTGGTTACTATGGGCCAGGCACTGAGCTTGGAACTGGTGAGTCAGCAGGAAATTAAGCACAAAAGATCCTGTCCTCATGGAGCTTTACATGGCAGGAGTTAAGATGGACAATAACCAAGTCAACATGTAAATGTGTCATAGAATGTCAGGCAGTGAGAAGTGCAGTGGCGGACAAATAAAGCAGAGTAGGGAGACAGAGAGTGACAGGCTGCTTTCTAGAAAGGCTATTCAGAGAGGGCCTCTGTAAGGAGGTGGTGTCCGAGGAGAGGCTTTAATAGAGGGAGCAAGGTGTGAAGTGATCTGAGGGATGAGTTCTAGGTGGAGGGAACAGAAAGGGCAAAGATCTTGAGGCTCGAATACACTTCCACCAATGACCTCTTCATTTTATTTTTATGTTTTTGTAATTTTTTATTTTGAAATTTCTTGTTCAGCGTCAAGAGAGACTGGTAGGTTCTGGCCCAGGGGGAGACCTTGCTGGGTCTGGGTAAGGGCCAGGGAGTCCCTACTTCCTGTCTGTGCGCTGACTGTGAGAGCCAGTGCTCCCCCGACCCCAGTGTATATGAAACAGGGAGAGTTTGTTGCTCTTCTTCATCAGCACCCTCCTCCTTAGACACCTCGTCCAGGCATCCATCAGTGACCACGTCTCCCATGCTCCCCCAGAGCTGTGCCACGGCTTCCTCCAGTTCCTTAAACCAGTATGCTCCTTCTGCCTCTGAGCTTTAGCTCAGGCTATTCCACCTGCCTGGAACACACTTCCTTACACCTGTCTTCACTTGCTAACTATGACTTGTCCTTGTCCTTCATGTCACTGCTTGGATGAAATGTCCTTTAGGAGGCCTTCCCAGATGTCCCAGGCTGAGCCAGTGTCCCTTCTGCCCTGCCTCCACCCTTTGGTTGTCCCCATCATCCTACTGGCTATACTGAGTTATAACTCTGTTTTTCTCATCCCCGCCCCCCCACCCCTGCCACCCTAAACAGCATGCTGTGTCTGAGGAGGGCCCACCTCTTATTTGCTTTGATACCTCTGGGGCTCAGGGCCTGGTACTTAGTGAGCGTATAATAAATACTTACCCTGAGCTTGAGGTTAGGGATATCAAGATAGGAGCACAGGGTCACTACCCTGAAGAATCCAGGTCTGGAGAAGACAAGATGAAGTGACAGGATAATGTGCCAGCACTGCCAAGTGTCAACATTCAGACCAGGTCATCATGAACAGTGAAGGAGGAAGGGAGTAGAAAAGCATTCAGGGCAAAGGGTACAGCCGGAGCGAAGGCAAGGAGATCAGAATGAACCAGCCCTCTGTGTGTGTGCGTACACACACAACCATCACTGCTATCCATTTCCAAAACTTTTTTATTACCCTAAACAGAAACTCAGTACCCCTTAAGTAGTAACTCCCCACCCTCCCCCTGGCTGCTGGTAAGCGCTAATAAACTTTTATCTCTATGCATTTACCTCTTCTAGCTATTTTGTATAAGTGGGATCATGTAATATTTGTTTTTCTGCGTCTGGCTTACTTCACTCAGCATGTTTTCAAGGTTCATCCATGTTGTATTATGTATCAGGACTTCATTTCTCTCTATGGCTGAGTAATATTTCACCGTATAGGTATACCACATTTTGTTTATTCCTTCATCTATGGAGGGACACTTGGGTGGTTACTACCTATTGGCTCTTCTGAACAATGCTGCAGTGAACAGTGGTTGCGTTGGTTGAGTCTTTCCTTTCAGGTCTTTGGGGTAAGTCCTTTCAGAGGTCAGCAGTGTAAGCTGAGTGGAGAGTCTGACTGAGGGCAGGTGTGGACCCCTCCCTGTCTACACACCATGATGTGCTGGCTCCCATATCCCAGCCATGCTGCCCACTACCTGCTAAGAGTCCAGGTCACCATAAGGCAGACTTACATGTGACTTAGCAGCGCCCTTCTGGGGACAGCGCTCACAAGACTTTTCCACAGATGGTTCATCTCACTACCGATTCCATAAAAGATGTCCTACAAAAGGGGTTCCAGGGTCCTAGAAGCTGTCTCTGCTCTTGAAAACCTCCTTGCTCATTAGCATATCAAAGGCTCTGGAATGTCTTGCAAGAAAGATGTTGTTAGTTGCCCTGGAGTCAGCTCCTACTCATGGTGACCCCATGTACAGCAGAACGAAACGTTGCCCAGTCCTGCACCATCTTCACCACAGTTGGTATGCTCAAGTCCACTGTTACAGCCACTGTGTGTTCTGAGTGCCTTTCAACGCAGGGGGTTCGTCTTCCTCTACTATATCAGATAATATTCTGTTGTGATCCATAGGGTTTTCACTGGTTAATAAAGTAGATCGTCAGGCCTTTCTTCCTGGACTGTCTTAGTCAGGAAACTCCGTTGAAACCTGTCCACCATGGGCTACCCTGCTGGTATTTGAAATACTGATGGCATAGCTTCCAACATCATAGCAACATACAAGCCACCACAGCTCGACAAACTGACAGACGGGTGGTAGGCAGGAAAGATAACCATCAGGTCTTTGACTCTGTTTCCAAAACTTAGCTGAAGACGGAATCTCTTTGTCTGACTCAGCAGACCTACTGGGGGAAATGCAGCTCTAACTCATTCTCTCTGCAGGCAGCAGGGAATGACAGAGAAAGTTAAAGAGATAATATTCACTGCACAGTTGCTTTTCCTTAGAGGCGGGCAAGAGAGTAAATAAGATGAAGAAGAGAATTGCAACCTGAGATGTAAAGCAGTTGTCTTACAGGGGAAGATTCTGTTTGCCCAGAGAGAAGGTTTCCAGAATATAAAGTACCTTTCTTTCTCACAACATCCCCAGAGGAGAAAGGAAATAGAAAGGAAAGACACCCTGCGACCACTGGAGATGGGAGCATTTCTAGTCATTTCATTTGCATAAGTGTCCTTGGCAATTTTTCCCAATTTGTCTCATTACAAATGATGTAAACATCCGGCATAATCACACACAAAATAGGACGGTTTAAATGCTGCCTGATTAAAAACCCTGGGTTGGCTGCAGTGGCTTCCATGCATGCTAACAATTTCCCTGCAGAGACCCTGGCTCCAAAGTTCTGGGTGCTCTGGTGAGAGTCCCCAGGCCTGAACAGTATCCTCTGTCTCTGCAAAACTCCACACTATAGCCTAGCAGAAAAGCTCTGTCTTCTCTATATGTTTTATGAAAAAATAAAAATGAAACAAACAAAACCCCCTGGCATTTTCTCTTTTGTTATCTCGGTAGTGTGCAGGGCAATGTAACTGAGGGGATTGGGGGACCAGTGGTTGAATCCTAATAATGTCACTCACTTAATGTGTGTGAGCTTGGGCCAGTCACATCATCTGGCTAAGCCTTAGTTTCCTAGTCTGTCAAATGGGGATAATAATTTACATGCATGAGATGACTACACGCCTCAAAAGGACAGAAATTGTGTTTTGTCCATCAGTGCATCGTTAGAATCTGAACAGTATTTGGCACATAGAAGGTTCTCAATAAATAGTTGTTGGATGGGTGGATGGATGCATGGATTCATGGATGCATGGATGGATGGGTTGGTGAGTGATTTTATGGGAAATAAGAGTCATCTGAAAAGCACTATACCAATGAGGGGACTATTTAATATCTTAATGTTTCCCTTATCTGTTGGAGCCTAGATGAAATGTCATCTCCCTTTCAAAGCTGTGCTTGATACCCCAGCCAGAAGGGGCACAGTTAGGCACCAGTGTGTGATGGACCCAAGTTAATAGCCTAGCTATCGTCCTTGGGCTGCATGACCTTGGGCAAGTGGCTTAACTCTTGAGCCTCAGCTTCCTCACCCCCACCGCCACAGGGCTGTTTGAGGTTTAAAAAGCTGAAGAACGCAAAAGGCCTTCCTGGGAGCCTGCAGGTAGGAGCACATGAGGTCTCTTGGATTGGAGTGAGTGTCTGGCAGGCCCTAAGGAGCTCAAACTCAGACTCTGAATAAAGGTGACTTGGCCAAGGTGATTCTCACCTGTGAGGCCTGGCAGAAGTTGCCAGCAGCATCCACCAGCTCCTAGAGCAGACCTGCTAGGTGTATGTGCTGCTTTAGCCCATTACACCAGGGGCACATTAAAGCAGCTGAGAGAAGAGATGGTTAGAACACAGGCCTCTGGCTCCTGCTGTTCTCACTCTTTAGTTAGTAGTTGTGTGACCTTATAAAAACCTCCCAGCCTCTCTGTACCTTTGCCCAACAGTCTGACGAGGGGAAGGTTGATTCATGGTACAAGGGAGAATTAGAGAATTCTGCATGTTCCTAGCACTTGTAACACTGGATTCTGTCCACCTTTTAGTTAGAAATCTTCAAACCTCCCTGCCAGTGACCCTCAATCACAGTCCTCTGACTGGGAAGAAGACTGAGGGGTCTGAACAGGGAGAGAGAGGAAGGGGAAACACCAGAGCCAGAAACCTCTGAGCATATGGAAGAAGCAGGGACGAGAAAACCGAGGTTTAAACTCAAAGTCCACCACCGACTAACATCAAGAGTTTTACAAACTATACAAAATCTCTGAGTCTCAGTTTATTCACATGGAAAACGGAAATAAAAACACCTACCAAGCAATGTGTTATAAAAATTAACATAGAGTCTGGTTCATAGCAGGCGCTTGAAGAATATCAGTTACTTTTTTTTCCTTCCCAAAATCCCTGGGTGGTGCAAACGGTTATCCAGTGTTGCTATACTAGAAATACCACATGTGGGTGGCTTTAACAAACAGAAATTTCTTCTCTCACAGTTTAGAAGGCTGTTGTGTGCTGTCGAGTCGATTCCGACTCATAGCCACTTTACAGGGCAGAGTAGAACTGCCCTATAGGGTTTCCAAGGAGCGGCTGGTAGATTCAAACTGCCGACTTTTTGGTTAGCAGCCTGAGCTTTTAACCACTTCACCACCAGCGCTCCAAATTCTAGAAGTTCGAATTCAGGGCATCAGCTCTAGGGAAAAGACTTTCTCTCTCTGTTCGCTCTGGGAAAGGTCTTTGTTCCTTGGTTCATGTGGTATGTCATCTGTCTTCTCCCATCTCTGCTTGTTTCTCTATGCCTATCTGTCTTTTGTATCTGGAGAGAGATTGACCTCAAACACACCCTACACTGTCTAATTACCATATCAAAGAAAACCCATTCCCAAATGGGATTATAACCACAGGTATGGGGGTTAGGATTTACAACACATATTTTTGGGGACACAATTCAATCCATAACAGCAGCTAACTGAAAGGTTAGTGGTTCGAGTTCCCCCAGAGGTGACTTGAAAGAAAGGCCTAGAGATCTACTTCTGAAAAAAAAAAAAAAAAAATCAGCCACTGAAAACCCAGTGGAGCACGGTTCTACTCCAACACATATGGGGTTGCCATGAGTCAGAATCAGTTCGATGGCAACTGGTTTTTTTTTTTCCCTTCCCGTTGGTGAACCCTGGTGGAGCAGTGATTAAGAGCTCAGCTGCTAACCAAAAGGTTAGCACTTTGAATCCACCAGCTGCTCCTTGGAAACCCCATGGGGCAGCTCTACTCTGTCCTATGCGGTCGCTATGAGTCAAAATCAACTCGACGGTAACAGGTTTTTTTTCAACAGGAGAACATGGTTGTTTATACTGTAGTATCTTCCTAAGATCCAACCCTCCCCTGCCTGTCCTGTAGCAGTTGAGGTGGTAAGTTCATTTCCTGGGGCTGCCAAAACAAAGTACCACAAACTGGGTGGCTTAAACCAACAGAAATGTGTTCTCTCACAGTTCTGGAGGGAATAGAAGTCCAAAATCAAGGTGTCAGCCAGGCCATGCTCCCACTGAAGTCTCTGAGGAAGACTCCTTCCTTGCCTCTCCCAGCTCCTGGTAGCCCCAGGCATTCCTTGGCTTGTGGCAGCATCACTCCAATATCTGCCTCCATCTTCGCATGACCTTCTGCTCTGTGTATGTCTCTGTCTTTGCATCTCTTCTCTTCATATAAAGACACCAGCCATTGGATTAGGGCTCACCCTACTCCGGTATGACCTCAAGTTAACCTAAGTAATTACATTTCCAAAGATGTTATTTCCAAATAAGATCACATTTGCAGGTACTGGGGGTTAGGACTGAATATACCTTTTGGGGGACACAAATCAACCCATAACAGATGGAATCACCCCATCCCCAGCTCCAGCAGTGGGCCCTGATGTGCCTAAACTCAGCAGTTGAATTCCATGGATTCCCTTGGCCTTAATCATAAGTGCAGGGAAGGCCCATGACCTAAGCTGGTCCAAAAAGATTTAAGTTCAGAAATCTGGTCTGATGGTTGAAGAGGAGAAGTTCTCTTTCCTTTTGGAAGGATAATGGTGCAAAAGGGGAGAGCTGGGTCTGATATAGCCATTTTGCTACCATGAAGGAAGCTAGCTATGAGAACAAAACTAACTTGGGAAGGGGCTAAGCATCACAGAAAATGATGCTGAAGTCCTGATCAAACTGTACCTGAAGCCTGTTATCTCTTGACCTCTTAGTTCCATGAACTAGTGAACTCCTTCTATTTTTTAAGCTTGATCAAGTTAAATTTTTTGATAAATAAATCGAAAATCATCTTAACTAACATGAAAATCTTCTACAGGTATCCAACCCTATCCCCGCCCCCCCCCCCGCCCCCCCAAGTTCACTGGGAGCTTGTCACTATTTTCATGAGCCAAGTTAGATATGCAAATTCACTTGCATTAATTGGCTCTCCAAGGAAGGGCTTCTGCCCTCTCTTAGGTCACTTAAAACTCAGAGTAGTATAGATGCCCTCCCCATAGATTCAGGTGTCCTCTTGATTGATGACCTGGACACCTTGCTTCCTGGATCCTTCCACTTCCTCCCTTTCCCAAGGGAATCTGCTATGGGACAGAGATGCCCATCTTCAGGTCACCTTGGGAGGTTGTCAACACGTAGGCAGTGGCAGAAAAGCTGGAAAGAAGCAAGCGAGTGCTGCAGAAGCAACACCAACTCAAGTCAGGAGACTCAGGTCAGAATCCTGACTCTATTTCTGCCAAGCCTCCCAGGTCACATCACCTCTGTAAGCCTTAGTTTTCCCAGCCATAAAATAGAGAACAATATTCAGCTAGCTGGGCTGTTGTGAAGATTCAAGAGATCATGTGTATAAAGTGCCTGGCTGAGAGCCTGCTGCATAGTAGGCATTTGACAAATGGTAGCTGATGTTTAGATTTTTATCGTTATTAGTTGCACTTCCCGCTTTCCAGGGCTAGCAAAGATCTAAGTTTATAGGGGCTGCAAGATTTCTCGGTGTAGCAGAAGCAGCTAAGTAAGAAAAAATGATATTGTCACTCATCACCACAGAGTGTAGTTTTGGGAAGGTCTATGGAGATTGGTGAGCCATCTACCCCAGCAGCCATAAGTCTCAATGCCCACATCAATGACACCCCACAACCCAGCCCTCTATGGTCCCCTTTATTTTATTGGTTTTCAGAGCTGTCAATGTGCAGAGCATGAAGCCCAAAAATGACGGAGAAGAGAGATGAAAAGGTGACTAAGACAAAATCCCTGTCCTCGAGCAGGTCATAAACCAGTACAGACAGCTTTGGAGTCTGATAATCCTGGGTTCAAATCCCAGTCCCTACATTTAACAGCCATGTGACTTGAGGCAAGTCGTCATTAAACTTCTCTGAACTTCAATTTTCTCATCTGGAAAGAAAATGGAAATAATGCTTCTCCCACAGTTTGTTGAGTTATAGGTACTTTGTACATCCCCAGGACAAAGTAGGTCCTCAATAAAGATTCCCTCCTTCCCCCAACGCCTCTCCCCTTGAACAAAACAGATGTGAAAACACAGCCTCAGGCACAGCCTGCTTCCTCACTTTTCCTCCGCTCCCCAACCTCCCTGCTTCTGGCCCAGGACAAGGGGGAGGGAAAACAAGGGCCTTTTGACTTGGCTACTTGGCTGATGCCAAGTGGTTTTCTTTTGGTCAACATGAGCTGCTGTAATGTGCTCTGTATTTGCTTCCTAGGCCTGCCATTAGAAAGTACCACAGACTGGATGGCTTAAAACATCAGGAATGTATTATCTCACAGTTCTGCAGTCAAGGTGTTGGCAGGGCTATGGTCTCTCTGAAGATTCTAGGGGAAGATCCTTCTTGCCTCTTTCAGCTTCTGGTGTTTCTTGATAATTTTTGGCATTCCTTGGCTTGTAGATGCATCACTCCAATCTCTCCGCCTCAGTCTTCACATGGCTGTCTTCCCTCTGTGTCTCTTGTCCTCTTCTTATAAGGACACCAGTCATATTGGACACATCCTACTCCAGTATGAACTCATGTTAACTGATAACATCTTCAAAGACTTTATTTCCAAACATGGTCACATTCACAGGTACCAGGGGTTAGGATTTGTCTTAGTTATCAGGGCTGCTATAACCGAAATTCCACAAGTAGATGGCTTTAACAAAGAGAAGTTTATTCTCTCACAGTCCAGTAGGCTAGAAGTCTGAATTCAGGGTACCAGCTCCAGGGGAAGCCTTCTCTGTCAGTTCTGGGGGAAGGTCCTTGTGATGCATCCGTCTTCCGTTGGTCTCAGAGCATCTCAGCGCAGGAACCTCAGGTCCAAAGGACGTGCTCTGCTCCCGGCACTGCTTTCTTGGTGGTATGAGGTCCCCGTGTCTCTCTGCTTGCTTCTTTCTTTCATATCTCAAAAGAGACTGGCTTAAGACACTATCTAATCTTGCAGATTTCATCAATATAACTGCCACTAATCCATCTTTTTACATCATAGTGATAGGATTTACAACACATAGGGAAATCACCTCAGATTACAAAATGGTAGACAATCATACAATGCTGGGAATCATGACCTAGCCAAGTTGACATATTTTTGGGGGACATAATTCAATCCATGACAGGATTCAAGATCTCTTTGGGGGCAACACAATTCAACCCATAACTGTCTCCATCATAGCATGTAGGCATCAGGTGCTGTATGTTTCCTGGGTGCATTGTTGGGGGATTCTTTCCCAGTCGATTGCCTGACCTTGTGGATACATGTCCTTTGCAACTCACCTTCTGTAAGCATCTCCATGCCCAGCTCCTGACCCCTCATGCTGTCAGACACTCACAGCCTCTCTCTGCTTGGATCCTCTCACCCAAGCAGCAGCCCTCTTGGTGAGGAAGGGGGGCTTTCTCACCCCAACACTTCAAGCTCACTTACCTTCAGAAGGTAAGCCCACCTGGCCATGGAAACGCACAGACCCTTGCTTTGGTGATGTACGCTGCACTAGCTGCCCTCTCTCTCCAGGCTGCTTCAGTATACCCACAGACTTTTGAATTCTCCATGGGGACACAGACACCAGTTCCTATGTTCGCATACACCTCCAAACTCCAGGGACACAGGACAAGCTCTCCCAAGGGCTTGTTACCACACTGCCAACCTGTGCTTATACTACGTTTCTGCAGCTCAGGACCCCGGGCTATGGCGTGAGATGCCAGTTCCCCCTTCGCATGGGCACCATCATTTCTGGGATGGGTCTTCTGGATCCCCATCCTAAGGCTGCAGCAAGGTGACACATCACAGCGTAACTGGGACAGAGACTGGGCAGGGGCTGCTGCTTTGAGCTGAGTGGTCAGGACTCCCTGAGAAGGAGACATTCAGGCTGAGACCCAATGACAAGACGGGGCCTCCGTGCAGTGACCTGGAGGATGAGCATCACAGGCCATGGGAAGAGCAAGAGCCACAGCCACAGCCCAAGGCTTGGCTGGGTTTAACAGAAGAGGCCCCACGCGTAGTGAGGAATGAGTGAGCGGCATGGCTAAGATCAGAGAAGAAGCTAGACGCAGACCCTGCAGGGTCCTCCAGGAAATGGCAAGGAGTTTGGACATCACTGGAAGGTTTGACACAGAGGAGTGTTATGATCTTTCTGGCAGCAGTCATGGAGAAGGGGCTATGTTCGTGTCAGGCGCTGTGCTAAGCACGTTATTCTACTTTCTTTAATCCTTACCATAACCTGTTATCTAGGTCTGACTATCTGCATTTAACACAAGAGGAAACTGAGGCTCAGGGACAATCAGCCAATTTCCAAGCCTCCCCTTGACTCCACAGCTCCAGGAGCTCCAAGGAAAACTCTCAGCAGTGTGATAATGTCAGGTGGCCTCTCCCCTCAGTAAATGTCAAAACTTTTAATTAAAAAGTCCTCATCCCTCAAAACTGTGCCTGACTTGGCCTCACAGGTGTCCAGGAGTGTGGGCTTGCACCACCGTTCCTGCCTCTCCCCTTTGCAGAAAAGCATGGGGGGCTTTCTGCTTCCCCTCCCCACAAGATTCTACTAGGAAAGAAGAATGCAGAGGCCGATGCCTCCCACCAAGGAGGGGTCTCTGTGTAGCATTTGGCCTAGAGTGGGGAGGACTGGGCCAGCGACTTCCCAGCAGCCTATTAATGACGCTCCACAGCCAGCTTCTCCCCACGTCCTCCCAAGCACGCACACTTCCTCCCGCATCAGTGAAAGGTCAGAACAACCCTCTCCCAGGGCCACTGTGAGCTAGACTCTATAGCAATCATGGCACTGATTTCTCATTCAGCCTGAACATTCCCTGTTATGATCCCCAGTGTCACAAATGGGGAAACTGAGGCTCAGAGAGGTCGGAGATTCCACAGAATTGCATATCAATAGGTGTTAAAGCTAGAATTTCAACTTCAGTCTGTCTGACTCTGGGGTGTTTGTGGGTTTTTTTTTCCATGATGCTCCACCACCCCACATGACCCAATGAGGAGTCTGTTAGGAAAACTGTTTGAGGGGTAAAAAAAAAAAATCAATAAAATGTGTAACAAAAAAACAAAAACTGTTACCATTGAGTTGATTCCGATTCACAGTGACCCGTGTGTTACAGAGTAGAATTGCTCCATATGGTTTTCTTGGCTGTAATCTTTAAGGAAGCAGATCACCAGGCCTTTCTCCGTCAGTGCCACTGGATGGGTTCTAACCACCAACCTCTACGTTAGTAGCCAGAAGGCATTTATGTCTTAGTAACGGTCATTAAAAGCAACATGGAGTATCTTCCCTGCCCAGTGCCAGGGATCTAAGCCTATGATTTAATGATCTCACTGCAGGTAGGCAGTCCCACTGAGACGCCTGTCGATATGTGAATATTTACACATGCACACCTTTGTGGTGCATACGTTTCTGATGACTGAGTTTCTCTTGGAGGGGAGCTCAAGGCTGATTTGCAGGATTCATGTTTGGAGTTTCTCAGCAGGGCAGGTTTGCCCCCTAGCCCTGGTGGGGATCACTGGTTGTGCACAGGGGTCAGAGAGAAAAGCCGCCTTCTGCTTCCTTCCTCCTTTCAAGCCTGCAGCCTGGGGCACTGAGGGTAGCTCTAGAAGGGAGCCCCCCTGTGCTTCTGACAGGTGCCCCTTCACTCCTGCCCCATCAAGCACCCCATCCATCACGTTGCAGGCAGACTGTGTCCAAATACAAAATCATTTTGTCCCTCCTACCCCTCCCTTCCCCCTTGTGTGTCTATGGATTTGCTGTTTAGAAAACATCTGTTCCCTCCTTCGCCCCTGACATCCGCATTGATCTCAGGCCAGCCTGGATGCTTAAACTCACTGTCCTAGGAGCCAGCCACTCATCCCTGCCCTAGCATGGGCCTGGGGGCTCTGAGGGATGGGTGCAGGCAGGGCCTGGTGATGCAGACAAGGTGAGCAAGGTGGGGGCGGGGCTGCAGGCAGCCTTGTGCATGCAGGGACCTCCTGGCTAAGGTCCTGGATCAGGAATCAAACAGAAACAGAGCCTGTTGCCGTCGATTCCAACACATTGTGACCCCGTGTGTTACAGAGTAGAGCTGTGCTCCGCAGGGTTTTCTTTATGGAAGCAGTCGGCCGAAACACAACTGGGTGGATTCGAACTGCCAACATTTTGGTTAGTAGCCAAGAGCAAACCATTTGTACCACCCAGGAACCTCTGGATCAGGGACAGAAGAAGGAATAGAAGATCGCATGGGATAAGGAAGGCCCCGACTCAGAAGGCCGCAGGGCTACTCTCATGGGGCCAGAGAGCCAAGCCCAGTGGATCCGAGACCAACCTGCCCTGAGACCGAAGCCTGCAGGGGGTGTGGGCGGGGGGCTCAGGAAGCCCCGGGAGACCCTGCAGCTGCAAAGCCACTGCAGCCCAGAGGTGCCAGCTGAGAAGCCTTGGCCCTCTCCACTCTCCCTGTGCCCACCACACTGGCCTCCTCTCGGTTGCTCGGTATGCCAAGCTCAGGCTTGGTCCCACAATGGGGCCTTCGCTAGTCTTTCCCCGTGCGAGACTGCATCAGCATTCAGGTCTGACCTGTGCCTGCCCCTCTGGGCCATCCCAGTGCCCTCCCGCCCACCGCTGTCAGCACCAGCACACATGCTTGTCTTGACTCACGTCAACAGCTGCAGCCCCAGCCCCCAGCACAGGTGTACCTAGTAGGGGAACCAAATACACACTGAAATGTATGTGTGGATGAATTAAATCTGAATCGGAAAAGGGGAAACCAGACAGGCCAGATTCCCTTTAAACAATAGATTCTGTTAAAGGAAATGAACTCTAATCCTTCCTCAGCCCCACCCCAAGTAAGGACTTGGATCTGACCCTCCTAGTGGGGCTGGTGCTGAGGAGGGGTGAGGCTGGCATGTACTGAGCAGTTCTCACCATTGCCGGGACTCTCCCCAGGCTGCTGGGAAAGGAACTCCCCAGCTGAACAAGCCTGGGCCTGGGGAAGGTGGGCAGGGAGTCGGGGCTGGCGGTTAGCTGGGCTTCTTTGGTGAAGGGCAGAAATGAGTCAATGTGATCTTTAGGTAAACAGTCTCTGACCATTTTGAAGGGCCAGATGTCAACTCTGCAGATACAGATACAGTTCAGGCACGCTCCCTTTCCCAGGAAACTCACGGCCACGTCAGAAATGGAGGCTTAGCATAACTGGCAGGTAGTGGGCACTCAGTAAATAATGAATGGATGGATGAATGAGACAAACAAGTAAGTGGACTCTGATGGTCAATGTGGTGACTGCCATGGAGACCAAAACAAAATGTGGACGCTGAGGACAGCATTTCTACCAAGTGTGAAGAACATGAATGAAACCTGGTCTCACAGGGCAAATGTTTAAGATATTAAGTAACCTAAACCTTAGAGATAATAACTAGCTTGTCCCTCTAAGTTTACGTGTAACCAACAGCCCTACTGGTGTCTAGCTATTGGGAAACCTTGTCGACAGGCACTGACCCCTCAGACCTGTGTCGTTTGTCTTCTTAACCAAACACAATTCTGAGGAAGGAAGGATTTCAGGAAACATTTTGCTGAATATCTGAAAGACTCATTGAAACCGCTTGGACTTCCCTGGATTTGTTTGTTCCTTGAACTGTAAAAACCCCGTACTGCCTCACATCAGGCGCAAAACTCAGACTCATACGGTGTGTTGTGCAGTTCACGAATTATATGATCAACTAATAAATTTCCAACATTGTTTTAACTCTTAGAGATTATTCAACAGTGCTATGAATGAATCAACACATATTTATTGCTCTTACCATGTGCCAAGATCGAGGAAGGCTTCCCAAAGAAGGGGACATTTGGGCTGGGTCTTTATGAATGAGTAGGAGTTCAACCCAGTGCCTGAGGAGAGACGAGCATTCCAGCAGAGGGGCAGCAGGCATAAAGGCAGAGACATAAGAAAGTGCCTGGCATGTTTGGAGACTAGATGGTAGTTATGAAACTGGAGCCAGGAGGTGAGCATTGGGATTGTGGTAGGGCAGATGGGAAAAGGGCCTTGCTAATGGATTTGGAGCCAGTGTAGGTTTTGAAACAAGGGAGATACCTGATCCAAGAAAAAGAGCACGCTAGGCAGAGGGACCAGACAAGGCAACAGCATGGGGGTATGAATGGGCACAGCTCATGTGAGGAAGTGAGGCTAGGGGAGGTGGAATCTCCGGGGAGATCATCGTACCCTAAAGGAGCGTGTTTGGCCTTATGATTCCAAAGGAAATGTCTAATGCGGAGGCATGGGAGAAAAGGTTTTTACAGGTTCAGAAACTGAGGCTGAGAGGGAGCCATTCTGATTGGTTCTAGGTCCAGATGAGAGCATCTCCGAGGCCACCCCTTTTCCCCATTCACACCAGGGTATAAGCAACTGATAACAGCTTTAAGTATGGGGTGGTGGAGGGAGCACTGGGTTAGGGAATTGGGAGACAGAGCTCAAGTACAGATTGTCAGTGACTCTGTGTGACCTTGGCCGGTTGACTTCCCCTCTCTGAGCGTCTGTTCCCTCCTCTGTGAGCTGGGACAGTTACCACAGCCGTGTGAGACGAGATGATGGCTGTGAAACTACCCAGCGCACGGGAGAGCACGCGCAGTGCGCAGAAGGTTGTCGTCACAACTGTACGGCACGCTGGCAGGGCAGCAGGGCAAGAAGGGCTGGGGCTGCAATGCCACACTGACTTTGTTCAGTGACCTTGAACAAAGTGACCCCAGCCATCCAGGTTTCCTCATCTGTGAAATGGACATTACAATGCCTACCCCCAGGGGCAGCTGTAAGGATGAAAGTAAAGGATGTCGGGGAGGGCCCCAAGCACAGTGCCTGGCGCATAGTAGGTGCTCAGGAAACGCCGAGAGTGTTGCTCCTATCCACGCACATGGCCCCTGGGCCCTGGAAGGAGTCTTGGGGGAGTCTGGGCCGTGGGGGACTTGTCTCTGCCATTCTCTATATCGAAGAGTTTTAAGAGCAGCTGCAGACCCAAAGTAGAGGCAAAACAAATGCAAGAACGCTCCCAGATGGAGTTAAAATAACAAACAATCATGTCCTCATGCAGAGGGAGAGCCCTGTTCTCCACCACAGAGCCTCCAGGCCCCAAAACTGCTGATTTCTTTATTTTTCATTATTCATCAGGAGTGGAAAAAACCGCATGGCTCTCTCTAGTGGTGATGCAGCCACCCCCATGCCCTCCAGATGCACTCCTAGGGCTGGGACTGCGCCTGGGGCCGCCCTTCTAATCCCTGGGAGCCAGCGTGGGGTCTAGAGCCACTTTCCAGGGCCACAGACCTGGGTGGGATCCCAGGACAATCTGGATTATCAGGTAACCTAGGGCAAGTCCTGTCAGCTCTCTGAGCCCAAGTCCCAACAGGAGGAAAACAGTAGTTATTGACGTCAGCCCCACTGCCATGCCTGCACATGTTGTTGCTGTTAGGTGCTGTTGGGTCCTTTTCAACCCATAGTGACCCCATGTGACAGAGTAGAACTGCCCCATAGGGTTTTCTTGGCTGTAATCTTTACAGAAGGATCCCTGGTGTTGCAATGGTTAAGTGCTTGGCTGCTAACCAAAAGACTGGTGGTTTGAACCCACCCAGCAGTTCTACGGGAGAAAAGACATGACGGTCTTGCTTCTGTGAAGATTACAGCCTAGGAAACCCTGTGGGGCACTTCTACTCTGTCACATGGGGTCACTATGAGTTGAAATTAACTCTAATTGGGGTAGTTCTACTCTGTCACATGAGGTCACTGTGAGTTGAAATTAACTCTGCGGCACCTAACAACAACAAATCTTTAGAGGTCTTCCTCGGAGTAGCTGGGTGGGTTCGAACCACCAGCCTTTTGGTTAGCAGCCAAGCTCTTAACCATTTGTGCCACCAGGGCAACCACAGGTCATACCCCACCACCTCATAGGGACATGCCCAACCAGCAAGGAGTGTGGCCTCCCTTCACCACCCTTCCCTCTGTGTCCAGGACTGTCAGACAGAGGTTGGGGCCCCCACTTGAGGTCCACTCAGCTCCTAGCCCCTCCCCTGCAGCAGAGGACCTTCTTCTCTCTCCTTCTGCCCATTTCTCAGCTCAGGCTTATCGAGATCCTGGGAGCAGAAAAACACACATCTGAATCTTTCTGACTTAAGGCTTCTTGAAGTCTTTCTTTCTGCTTCTGAATGGGCTAGGTGAGGAAAAATAAATGCCCTGGGGTGAAAGGGCAGGGAAAGGACTCAGAAAACATCAGATGAATCTGGAAATCCAAGCCTGTCCCCTTAAAGCCACCTGGATTGCTAGAGTATTAATTATTTTGTGAGCGTGATTCTCCTCCCTAATCTCGTATCTCTTTCCACCAAAGGTGACTCTCTCCGGGGCTTCATCCCACTCCATGGTGCTTCCTTGCATGGCCTTTGAAGGATTCTTTGAAGAGAATCTACCCATCTCTCCACGCACATAGCCTCCTATGGCACAGGCTACCGAAAGTTCTGTGCTTCCCCCCTGCCCACCCTCCCACCACACCCCCCACCCCATCCTGCAAAGGACCCAGAGAAAGCACAGCTCTGTTATGTTGTCTGAGCTCAATTTACACTATCTAGGAAAGGGGAATGGTCATCCTTATCGCAAGGGACATAGACAGTAAGTAAATGAATAAAAGTGGCCAGTACAAAAAGGGCCAGTTCCCTTCCTTGAATGGTAAAATGGGATAACACAAGGATGCATCATTCTCTGCTCAGCAGAGGGACCTTTGATACCATGGAGGGAGCCCTAACTTTGAATCAAACAGGCTTGAGTTTGAATCCCAGGTCTGTACTTACCAGCTGTGTGGCTTTGGCAAGCAACTTGACCTCTCTGAACCTCAATTTCCTTGTCTACAAATAGGAATGATGACACTGATATCCCAGAGCTATGGGGACAACCCAGTAGGACAACCCAGGAGAAAGCACCCAGCTGGGTCCCTAGCACATGGTGGGCCCTCCACAGTATCCCCCCAGCACTAGGGAGACTTGCGCCCAAGACTGAACCTGGAAGAGGCCATTCCCCTCCCCCCTCCTCAGTGAAGAATTGTAGGCTACTGTGTCTCAGAGGAGTCATCCTCAGGGTGGGGTCAGAAAAAGCATCCTCCTCTCAGAGGACGGCCACTGGGGTGGAACTCGGGGAATCAGGCCATAGGCCTCTGCTAGGCAGATTCTCAGTGTCACTCGGCGAAGGGTTGCGGAAGCCAGCAGCTTGGAGTGGTGTGAGGCGCCACCTGGTGTCCAATGAGAGCGAGACAGGCTCAAGCTGGAATCTACTGAGTGTGCAGGGAGCCAGGCAGGGCCTGAGCGGCACAAAAGGTTTGCGCTTGACTACTAAACTAAAGGTTGATGGTTTAGACCCACCCATTGGTACCAAGGAAGAAAGACCTGTTAAGATTACAGCCAAGAAAACCCTATGAAGTAGTTCTACTCTGTGACACAAAGGGTAGCTGTGAGTTGGAATTATTTGGTTTTTTGGTAAGGAGCCAGGCACTGTTTTAGGGGCAGAGGGTACAGTGTGAGCAGTAGACAACATCTCTGCCAGGAGAGCAGACACCCTAGTACATATATAGTCGATAAACAAGACAGGAAAAATAACTACGGTAGCTAGTGATAATAACGAAGAAAAATTTAAGTAGGAAAGGGAATGAAAATCTTAGATAGGGTGGTCAGGGAAGCCCACTGAGAAGTGATTTTGATTAAGAGCTGAAGGAACGTGCGTGGGGGGGGGCGGGGTGAATTTACAGGTCTCTGTGAGGAAAGCTTTTCAGCAGAGGAAAAGGCCAGAGGAAGGCCAGGGATGTGGTTCCAGAAAGAGCAAGCAGTCCAGGGTCCGAGAACTAAGGGAAGAGTAGAAGCAATGTGGTCTAAGGGGTGACAAGGGACAGAAGTGTGTCCTGTGGGTTACAGGAAGGGCTGTGGCTCTACTCTGCATGAGAAGGGGAGAGACTGGAGAGTTTGTTGGCTTTTTAACAGGATCCCTCTGCCTGCTGTGTTGTGCATAGACTGTCGGGGTCAAGGGCAGAAGCAGAGAGACCACTCAAGTCTTCTGCAAGAATCCAGTAGGGAGACCAGAGTGGCTCTGAGCAGGGTGATAGCAGTGCAGGTGGTGAGAGGGGGCCAGGTTCTGCATGTATTTTGAATATAGAACCAACAGGGTTTGCTGACAGACCAGACGTGGGAGGTGAGAAAAAAGAGAGTAGTCAAGAATGACTCCAAGGTGTTTGGTCTGAGCAACCAGCAGCATGGAGTCATGGCTAACTGGGCTGGAGGAGGCCGATAGAAGAGCTCATTGGGAGGAAATATCAGGACATGCTAAGTTTGAGAAGCTTATTAGTCATCTGAAGTAGAGGTGTAAATGAGAGAGGTAAATAGTTAAACGCTTCCCAAACTGTATAAACAAACCAGTTGCCATGGCATCAGCTCCAACTTACGGTGACTCCATGTGTGTCAGAGTAGAGCTGTGCTCCGTAGGGTTTTCAATGGCTGATTTTTTAGACGTAGATCTCCAGTCCTTTCCTCTGAGGTGCCTCTGGGTGGACTCGAATCCCACCTTTCAGTTAGCAGTGAGCGTGTTAACTGTTTTTACCACCCAGGGACTCCCTCCCAAACTTTGGTGAGCAGCTTGGTAAATACAGATTGCTGGGCCCCACCCCGAGAGTTGCTGATTCAGTGAGTCTGAGCTGAGGGCCAGGATTCTGCATTTCTAACGAGTTCCCTGGGGATGCTGATGCTGCCAGACTTCGGACCACAGTTTTAATAGCACTGAAGTAGGCACTTGGATATAGAATTCTGAAGTTCCAGAGGGAGATCTAGGCTGGAGATAGGAATGTGGGAGTCACTGGCACGTAAAATCACAAGACTAGAGATCATCAAGGAAGAAAAGAGGAGTGAGTCCTGAGCCTGGGCCCTCCAGTGGTAAGAGCTTGGGGAGATGAAGAAAGATTGACAAAGGAGAATGAGGTGGAAAGACCAGTGAAGTGGGAGGAAAATCAGGCAGATGTGTGCTGGAAGCCAAGAAGAGAAAGCGTTTCTAGGAGAACGAATGATCAGTGATGTCAAACACTGCTGATAAGTATTCATGGCTGGTTTTCTGGAAGTAGATCGCCAGACCTTTATTCTGAGGTGGATTTAGCTGCATCTGGAGGTCATTGGTGATATGATACATTTTGTGATCCTTTTTTCATACAAAAAAGAAAAAGATATAGATAGATAGAAAGATACATATATACATACACACATATGTACAACACGGTCAGTGATAGGATAATATCCATATGCCTACAAAGATGATAAGTTAATACGACTGGTTACTGAAATTTACGAACCAACTACTAATGCCAAAGATGAACAAATCGAAGATTTTTGCCAACTTCTGCAGTCTGAAATTGATCAAACATGCAATCAAGATACATTCATAATTACTGGCGATTGAAATGTGAAAGTTGGAAACAAAGAAGGATCGGTAGTTGGAAACTCTGGCTTTAGTGAAAGAAATGATGCCAGAGATCGCATAATAGAATTTTGCAAGACGAACAACTGATTCATTGCAAATACCTTTTTTAACAACATAAACAGCAACTATACATGTGGATCTCACCAGACAGAATACACAGGAATCAAATTGACTACATCTGTGAAAAAAGACAATGGAGAAACTCAATATTATCAATCAGAACAAGGCCAGGGGCTAACTGCAGAATAGACCATCAGTTGCTCATATGCAAGTTCAAGCTGAAGCTGAAGAAAACTGAAACAAGTCCACAAGAGCCAAAATACAACCTTGAATATATCCCAGCTGAATTTAGAGACCATCTCAAGAATAGATGTGACACATTGAACACTAATGACTGAAGACCAGACAAGATGTGGGATGATATCATACATGAAGAAAGCAAAAGACTCATTAAAAAGACAGGAAAAGAAAGAAAAGTCCAAAACGGATGTCAGAAGAGACTCTGAAGCTTGTTCTTGAACACAGAGTAGTTAAAGTGAAAGGAAGAAATGATGAAGTAAAAGAGCTGAGCGGAAATTTCAAAGGGCAGCTCGAAAAGACAAAGTAAGGTATTATAATGAAGTGTGCAAAAGACCTGGAGTTAGACAACCAAAAGGGAAGAACATGCTTGGCATTTTTCAAGCTGAAAGAACTGAAAAAAAAACTCAAAGTTCAAGTTGCCATGTTGAAGGATTCTGTGGGTAAAATACTGAACAACACAGGAAGCATCAAAAGAAGATGGAAAGAATACACAGAGCCACTGTACCAAAAAGAATTGGTCGACATTCAACCATTTCAGGAGATAGCATATGAACAAGGACTGATGGTATTGAAGGAAAAGTCCAAGCTGCACGGAAGGCATTGGTGAAAAACAAGGTCCAGGAATTGATGGAATACCAACTGAAATGATTCAACCAACAGATGCAACGCTGGAAGTGCTCACTCGTCTATGCCAAGAAATTTGAAGGACAGCTACTTGGCCAACCAACTGGAAGAGATACATATTTGCACCCATTCCAAAGAAAGGTGATCCCACAGAATGTAGAAATTGTTAAACAATTTAATTAATATCACAGGCAAGTAAAATTATGCTGAAGATAATTCAAAAACAGCAGTAGTACATTGACAGGGAACTGCTGGAAATTCAAGCTGGATTCAGAAGAGTACATGGAATGAGGGATATCATTGCCGACGTCAGATGGATCTTGGCTGAAAGCAAAGAATACCAGAAAGATGTTTACCTGTGTTTTATTGACTATGCAAAGGCATTCAACTGTGTGGAGCATGACAAATCATGGATAACATTTCGAAGAATGGGAATTCCAGAACACTTAATTGTGCTCATGCGGAACCTGTACAGAGATCGAGAAGCAATCATTAGAACAGAACAAGGGTATACTGCATGGTTTAAAATCAGGAAAGGTGTGTGCCAGGGTCATAGCCTTTCACCAAGTTTATTCGATCTACGTGCTAAGCGAATAATCCCAGAAGCGGAGTGTATGAAAAAGAACGAGTGCAGCACCAGGATTGGAGGAAGACTCACTAACAACTTGCGTTATGCAGATGACACAATCTTGCTTGCTGAAGGTGAAGAAGAGGACTTGAAGCACTTACTGATAAAGGTCAAAGACTACAGCCTGCAGTATGATTTACACCTTAACATAAAGAAAACAAAAATCCCGACAACTGGACCAATAAGCAACATCATGATAAACGGAGAAAATATTGAAGTTGTGGAGGATTTCATTTTACTTGGAACCACAATAACACCCACGGAAGCAGCAGTCAAGAAATCAAATGATGCATTAATTGCATTGGGCAAGTCAGCTGCAAAAGACCTTTTTTAAGTGTTTAAAAAGCAAAGATGTCACCTTGAGGACTAAGGTACGCCTGACCCAAGCCATGGTGTTTTCAGTTTCATCACATGCATGCAAAAGCTGGACGATGAATAAGGAAGACCAAAGAAGAATTGATGGATTTAATCATGGTGTTGGCGGAGAATAGTGAATATACCATGGACTGCCCAAAGAATGAACAAATCTGTCTTAGAAGAAGAACAGCCAGAATTCTCCTTAGAAGCTAGGATAGTGAGACTTTGTCTTGCTTACTTTGGACATGTTACTTTGGACATTACTTTGGAGGGACCAGTCCCTGGAGAAGGACATCATGCTTGATAAAGTAAAGGGTCAACGAAAAAGAGGAAGACCCTCAATGAGATGGATTGAGACAGTGGCTGCAACAACGGGCTCAAACATAGCAATGATTGTGAGGAGGGTGCAAGACCAGGCAGTGTTTTGTTCTGTTGTGCGTGGGGTCACTATGAGTTGGAACTGACGCGATGCTCCTAACAACAACATACACACACACACACACACACACAAATATATGCATACGTAACCAAAAACCAGTTGCCATCACATCAGCCCTGCCTCATGGGCACCCCATATGTGTCAGAGTAGAACTGTGCTTCATAGAGTTCCCAGGGACTCCTAGAGAAAGACAGCACCACTTATAACCTTCATCCACGCCTCATCTGCCTTGTTCAAGGCTATCTGCCCTTAGGAAGAGACACACAGACTAAGTTCAAGTCCCTGCCTCCCTTGGAAGGTGTGTCTTGGACAGTAATTGCGTTCGCTTGGTGGCGGTTTGAGCTTTTACCCAGTGCGAGTATGTGCTAGCGCTCCACCTCTGTTAGCTCGCAGGTTCCCCTCGGTCACCTGTACTACGCACCCTGTAGCCTCTCTGGCTCCTGGGGAGGAAAGTGGGCCCTGGAGAGGTAAAGTAACCTGCCCAAGGTCATACATCCAGTGTCTGAGACTCAAGTCTAGGCAGTTTGACTCCATTGCTAAGGGCCTATCTGCCATGTCATGAAAATTATTTCCATTCTGAGAGGCAATTTCTGAAAATCAGAGTAACAATTGCTACACTTAGAGGGTTGGTGTGTCACTTATATGTTCATGAGTTCCCCTGTCCCTCTATTAGACTTTCCTCCTCTGCCTCCTCCTCCTTCTGGTCCAACCCCACTCCAGGCTATCTTTCTCCTCCTCTTCACTACGTCCCAGGCCTCTAAAGCAACCCTGTGCGTCATTCCTGGGAGTATCCAGGCCCCTGACAAGTCCTATAGCTGTTCCCCACACTACCATCACAGGGGAGAAGGGAGCTGTGTCCCCTGAGGAAGCCTCTGCAGGACCCTCCCTCCCTGGTCTGGAGTTCTTGCCTTCCTGCTCTGGGAGATGGCCACCAATTCCAGCTGTGACCAGCAGAGGGCAGCAGCAACCTGGGAAGGCCCAGAGGAGGAGATACCAGATGTGAGACGGGATGTCTACAGTCAGTGGGGTCCTCACTTCCTAGACAGGAGGAAGAGAGACACAGAGAGGAGATTAAGGAAGGTTTCTCTGGGGCTGAACACCTCTGCTTCACCTGGCACAGCCTCCCTTTTATTTCTTCTTATGGTTGCGCATAAAATTCTATTTGACCGAACACTCTGCAGCTGCCATTACAAATGCTACTACCATGGTTGTGTGTCGTTGAGCCAATTCCAACTAATAGTGACCCTATAGGACAGAATAGAACTGCTCCATAGGGTTTCCAAGGCTGTAATCTTTAAGGAAGCAGACTGCCACATCTTTCTTCCGTGGAGCAGCTGGTGGGTTCGAACAGCCCACCTTTCGTTTTAACAGCGGAGCACTTAACCAGTGTGCTCCCAGGGCTTCTAACTATTACGACGACTAATATGAATACTACTATTACACCAGTAACAATAATAACAATGATTGAAAGCCTTCTAATTAGACGATCCTGAAATTTCCTTCCAGACCGACAGTTAATTCTGTTTTAGAGTTCAACATTTCAAAACATCGGTATATTACATTTAAAACATCAATCTGTTGGATACTTAAGCGAAACAAACACATCTCCAGGGAGACAGTGGGTAAGGGCCTGTCTCTGAAGCCACACTGCCTGGGTGTGAATCCTGCCATCACCACTGATTAACTGTGTGACCTTGGCATGGTACTTCACTTCTCTACACACACTTTTCTCACTTATTTAATGGAAACAACAAGAGTTGACCTTATCGAGTTATTGTGAAGAATGAATGAGGTAATATAGGCAGACACATACTACCCATGATCAGTAGCTGGCTAGATTGCCTGTGGTCTCAATGATAACTTCTCTCACACTTCCCCTTGGCCCACGCTGGCCTGCGGAACCCTCCTTACCTCCCACCTCCCCTTCTAGTCACTTTCTGGTTCAAGAAGTCATGCCTGCTCTGCGTGCTGTATACCTAGTCACAGGTCAGATCCCCTCTCTAAGCCTCAGTGAATCAGTTGGATGAGGTTCAACTGTGTGGGTCAAATACTACAAAATAACTGTATGTTAGACCAACAATAGTATGTTTATTTATCTCACAGGTAAAAGAAAGCAAGAGGTGGTTGGTATCAGGCTGGTAGGACAGCTTCAGGAAATCATCAGGGACTCAGGCTTCTGCCTTCCTATTCTATCAATACCAGTACATGGCTGCTACTTCATGGTCCAAGATGGCTGCTTGAGCTCCAGCCATCAGTTCTACAGTTCAACCAGGATGAAGAAGGAAAATGGGGCAAGAGAATGTCTCTTCCATGGGTGTTCCCAAAAATCACATTAAAAAAAATATTAGTCATACAACTACATGTAGCTCTAGTAGAGACTAGGAAATATAGACTTCCCTCTGGATAGTCTTGAACCTGCTAAGAATTGGATGATCAATTACTAAGGAAGAGGGGAAGAATGGATATAAGCAGGCAATTGGCAGTCTGCCACACTCTACATCCTCATCCATTTGCCGTTTCTTCCTCCACTATAGTTATAAAAATGGCAGGGGAGTGTAGTGCTTAGGAGTTCAGTAACTCTTGATTTCATGCATGCTTCAGGATCACGTGACCTTAGTCAGGGTTCCCCATCACAAAACTCCAGGGGGCACCAGTCACATGACAGCCTGTATAGATGGTGGGCCCCTGCAGCATAACTCCATAGATGATAACATGAATAGTGCCCCCTGGAGTTGTGCAGCCCAGCGGCCCTGGTCTTCCCAAATTAATTCTCCCCATTGGCTGAGAGTGAACCTCTTCTCTGCCTTAGGTAATAGAGCAGAGCAAACAGTACTGAATATTTGTTGATGGCTGAGGTGTGCACAGTCCCTAGGTACATACTCCTGAACACCACTTCTCATTGTCAGGAAGGTAGGCATTGTATGAGTGGAGGCTGAGAGTGGGTTGGCCCAGGACATACATGGCTCAGGAGATCTATCATATGTACACACACACACACATTTGATACAGCCTTGTGTTAGTCAGGATTCTCTCTGTTGCAAGTGACAGAAATCCAACTCAAGCTGGCTTAATCAAAAAAGGAAATTCATTGGTTCAAATGACTGAAAAATCTAAGCATGACTGACTTCAGGCATGGCTGGATCCAGGGGCTCAGTGTTACTGGGACTTGGTTTCTTCAACTTCAAGCTCTGTTTTCCACTGTGTTGGCTTCATTATCAAGCTAGCTTTCTCTGCTTAGTGGTCTCTGGAAACACTAGTCATATATTCTTCCTTTTTATAGACTCCAGGGGAAGAGAGCACCTCTTTCCTAATAATTTTGATTAAAATACCCCATCATGCACTCTTATTGAACTAATTTGGGTCACGTGTCCATCTCTGAACCAATCACTGTGCACAAGGTGACAAATACACTGATTGACCAGTTCTGGAGCCCAGGGAAGAAGTGTAGCCCCACCTAAACCTCATGGCATAGCCTTCTACCTCCTGGATGCCAATGGTTGCAAATAATCTTATTAAAGTATGTCCCAGACTTGTGGGTCATTACTGGTGAAGATCAAAGACTATAGCCTTTGGCGTGGATTAACCTCAACATAAAGAAAACAGAAATCTTCACAACCAGACCAATAAGCAACATCATGATAAATGGAGAAAAATTGAAGTTGTCAAGGATTTCATTTTACTTGGATCACAGTCAACGCCCATGGAAGCAGCAGTCAAGAGATCAAACGACATATTGTGTTGGACAAATCTGCTGCAAAAGACTTCTTTAAAGTGTTAAAAAGCAAAGATGTCAGTTTGAAGACTAAGGTGCACCTGACCCAAGCCGTGGTATTTTCATTTGCCTCATATGCATGTGAAAGCTGGACAATGAATAAGGAAGATTGAAGAAGAATCGATGCATTTGAATTATGATGTTGTTGAAGAATATTGAATATACCATGGACTGGCAGAACAACAAGCAAATCTGTCTTAGAAGAAGTACAGCCAGAATGCTCCTTAGAAGTAGGAATGACCAGACTTGGTCTCATGTACTTTGGACATGTTATCAGGAGGGACCAGTCGCTGGAGAAGGACATCATGCTTGGTAAAATAGAGGGTCAGCAAAAAAGAGGAAGACCCTCAACGAGATGGACTGACACAGTGGCTGCAACAGTGGGCTCAAGCATAACAATGTTTGTGAGGATGACACAGGACTGGGCAGTGTTTCGTTCTGTTGTACATAGGGTTGCTATGAGTCAGAACCAACTCAACGGCACCTAACAACAACACCGCCACTGCCATAACTGGACAGCAATGTCCATGTGAAAATGAAAACTATGGACACAGCCTCCTTCTCCAGGACAAGCAAGATTCTTACCAGGCCAAAACAGAACAAAAAACCCAGTGACTTTCCCTGCCACTTTCCCTGCAGTTGTCCACCCTCCACAGGGGGCTTCTAGTCCTAACTATGCCTCCTCTTCTCTAACACCCACCATAGCTCCCTGTCTCCTGTAGCACAATGTGCGAACTCCTTAGGATGATATTCAAGATCATCTCTCATTATTCCACTTCAGTTCCCACCAGATGCTTCAGCTCTCACAACTTCTCCCTGTTCCACTTCTCCCCCCAGATCTCTATGGCTACTGTGTGGAGGCAAGAGAGGATTCTGGGAGGCCACCCAGTAGAGAACCACAGAGAGCCCAGTGAGAGATAATGGAAACCTTGTCCAAGATGGTGGCGGTGAATTTCAGAGAGATTTAGAAAGTAGAATCAATGGGACTTAGTGATGGATTCACTTTAGAAATGGGGGACAGGGAAGGTGCCAAGGGTGACTCCTTAGTTGCTGATATTGTTCCTATCTCCTGAGATGGGAGCAGAGGTCATATGGCCAGGAAATGGTGGGCACAAGAGAGCCACACGGTACATTAGTACATCAACGCTCTGAGGAAACATGGAGCAAGGAAAAACCTGTCTAACTCAGCATAGTGCTAGAAGGCATTAGCAGGGTGTTATAGAGTCTTGATTAAACCTAGGTGAGCTTGAGCCCAGGGCTATCATCTTGAATCTCAGGTGAACGTTTGCCTTGTGTTTGGACTGTGTGGCCCTGGATGATGGTATTCTCAAATTACATGCCATTATCTAGATTTGGGTTAAAATTAATCATCCTGAGAGAAAAATTGGCAGTGACAGCTTTTGGCCAGTACTTCAGACATTCAGCAGCAGGAGCATGTCCGTTACTCCACATACAAACCAAGGACATAAACTCAGTCAGAGATGGCACATAACTTGAAGGATACACTACATTTACTAAAATTTCCCACTGCGTGATGGGCCCGTTCATATATATTTGTGGGGGCAGCGGTGGGGGAAGCTTTAGGTATTTAAAATTCATGGCTTGCCATTTTCTGAGACCCCAACATGCCTCATTGTCAGGAGAACTAGAAAGCTTAGGAGCTTCCTGCAGGGGAAATACCTAGTAAAAGGTGGGCTGGGCATGGAGGAATAGAATGGAATCCTCTGCTTCCTACAGATGCCCAGGGAAGTATCACCTTTGAAGAATAATCCACAATCCACCCCAGAGTTGCTCATTCCTTTTGGCTTGCAGATGTGCAGAGGATAAAAAATCCAAATCCCCTGGGTGCTAAGTAAAAAGAATACTTACTGTCCCCTTTCTTCCCCTAGGAAGATGCACCCCACCTCTCAGCCCCAAAAGCACCGTCTCTTTTATTGTCTCCAGATGCAAGTTCATGCTTATCAGGCCTGGGGTCCTTTTCCCCCACTGGCCTGTAAGCATGGCCTCCTTGTCACCTTTGGGTGCCTGGAAAGAGCCTCTTTACAGCCCCCACCTTGGTGCCTCATCACTTTTCTCTCAGCTATTGGCTTGGTCAGTGTCAAAGCATAGAGAGAAAGGAGTGGGCTCCCCTGCTGGCCTTGCCCTGATGGGGAGAGTCTTTGTGGAGCCCAAGTCTTCCTTGGTGCGCGAAGCTGCACTGCACCATCCTGGAGGGGGGGCAAGTCCCAGGGGAAGCCACTGCCATCCCCACCTGTGTTCTCTCTTGCAGGTAAGTCAGGCTCGAGCAGTCGGGAGGGCTGTGTGATGACACACTTTGCCGTTTGGGACCAAAACCTACCACAGTAAGACACAATTGATTTCATTGCATCTGAACTCAATGTGTGGATTTCTCCTGCCTCAAAGGAGGCTTCTCTGGGTCTGGAAAGTGGATGCTGAGGCTAGAGGCCCCACTGAGAGCCCCTAGCCTTGGTTTGGGGAGGTAGAGGGTCCTGGGCGCTGTTGGGCCAGGACCAGCCCTGTTGTCTGTGCATGTGGCTTGCCTACTGGAAGGGGGCGTCTCCCAAGGATTCTATGACCCTGGCTCTAAAGAGCTTCTGGCAGCTTCAAATGGCTGAGATGTACCAGCACAGGATGGAGGTGCAGGGAGCTTTCTGGGACCACGCTGGATGCTCCAGAAGGCTCTCATACTCATTGGCATGCAGCCTCGTCCAAACTCATGGCATTCCACCAGCCATGCCGCTCACCCAAGGCTCTGTCTCCTTTTCATCACCCTCCTCCCACCCTTCACCCCACATCCAGGTTCCAGCCCATGGGGATGAGTTGTAGACTCTACTACCTGCACGTGTAGGATGATGGATTGTGATGTCTTTGTAGGGCCAGGTTTCAGAAATGACATTTGATTTCTGGAAGAGAAATGTTAAAGTCTCATAAGGCACCTGGATGGCCAGACGCAGAACATTTACCTGTGTGCACAACCTCAGGCTCTCTCGAGTTCATTTGTTGCTTCCACTTGGTGTCGTCCCTTAGCCTGGACCTGATATCTGACCCTCCTGCTGTCCTTCTTTAGCGTAGCCTCCTCCCCTTCTCCATGGTTCCAGGCCTCAGGGCCCCTGCGTGCCCCAGAGCCTGGGCAGAGCCATCTTTTGCTGGGTAGGGAAGTCTGGACAGTTTCTCCCTAGATGCCCTGCAAATTCAGTTCTCAGGATGTTAAGGAAATGGGGGACATCCCAGAGATATGCAAATTACTTTTCACAGGATGCTTTCCAAATATAGATTCTCAAAGGGCTTTCAGATGATTTCTCCCAAGGGGCTTTGGGGTGGGTGCTTCCAAGATTCTTGATGCCTTCCAACCTCCAATTTAAGAAAGTAACTCTGGGACTGCAAACCCCGGACCGTACACCAGCTGCCGTCTCTGATAAGTAAGTGAAACTTTCTGAGACCAGGCTGGGCTGGGATCTGGATTCTTAGGCAGGGGTATTCCCTCTGAGAAGAGCAGGTTCTCTCTCCCCAGGAGAGACCACATTCCTTCCCCTTGCTGCCCAGGCCACCTCCTCCCCAGACCCCGGCTCCTCATGTCTGCAGGGTGGGGCAGTCCTGCTTCCCTGAGTCCCAGCCTAATCTCAGGGATCCCAAAACAGTATCACTTTCTTGGAGGTGCTTCAGCCTTCAGATCAGCTTCCCCCCTGCACCCCAAATCAAATTGATGGAATGTTTCTGCTCACAAATCATTGCACTCCAGAATGGAGTCTTTTCTGGCATAAAGCAATGCCTTTGGAAACAGGTCTCAGAACCCCAGGATCCTGCAGGGAGGGAAGGAGGAGCAACTGAAATCTGAAGGTCTCATAACAGGTGGCTGTGGAGTCGGGGTGGGTGGGGGGTGGTCTGGTGTTGTTGTTCACAAACATTTTCTAGTGTGATTCCCACGAAAGTCCTGTGAGCAAAAGCATAGCATATTTTCAAACACTTGAAAGGTATCTTTTCAAGTTATTGTAAGGCAATCCATTGACATGATGATTCTTAAGACTCTGAGGAAGAGAGGAAGCATTGAGAGACAACAGCACAGCAAGAGGCAGAGAGAAGAGGTGACCCAAGGCACCAGCGCCTCTTTGCAGGGCTGGTCTGCAACCCAATGCATGACCCTCTCCCCTCCAAGCCACTCCCAGCCACTCCAGCTCACTGCAATCAGCCCAGACCTCTCTCTGCCTGTGACATGCAGAGAAATTATTATTCTCCTCACATCACAGAGGAGAAAGCCAATGTAAGAGGGAAGTCCTGGGGACTCTGAGCCTCCCAGTGAGTAATATAGGCCCCAACATCCAAAATATCTCCATGCCTCCTCCGGACCTTTCTCTCCTTTCCAGGGTCTTCACCTCAGTGTCCCCTTTATGGTGCAGATACCCCCAAGTAAGGTAAGGCATGAAGACTCTCATATCAGTAGTCAGCATCTGCTGAGCATTTACTGCCCACCATAGTCATGTGAGGTGTGGTCAGTTACTCTCCACCTCAGAGGAAACTGACGACAGAGAAGCTAAGCAATTACCCAGGATCACTCGGTTAGTGAGTTGCAGAGCTGGAGTTGAACCTTGCCTATTGCCTTAGCCACACCTCTTTCCAGACCTCAGGGAAAGGGCATGGAGAGTCCAGGAACTGCCCCCAAGAAGCAAGGAGGAACAACAAAGACAAAGGGAAGGGTGCCCACATGTATTGAGCACTGACTGTGTGCACATGGTTCCAGGAACTTGACATTCATTCTCCTTAGTGTCACAGCACCCAGTGACTGTGGACATGGATGAAGTGTCCCCTCCCTCCACTTGCCTCTCTCCTAATCAATATCAGTTGTCACTGAGTCAACTACAACTCATTCTAACCCCATGTGTGTCAGAGTAGAACTGAACTCCATAGGGTTTTCCGTGACTGATTTTTTAGAAATAGATCACCATGCCTTTCTTCCAAGGTGACTCTGGGTGGACTTGAACCTCCAACCTTTCAGTTAGCAGCCAAGCATGTTAACTGTTTGAATCACCCAGGGACTCCAACACACTCTGTCATTAGATGGCCCAGCTCACTGAATTAACCGTGGGCAGCATGGTGCCTCCATCAGCCCCCAGTCCTTTCTGCCCCTCAGCTTCCCAAGTACTGTCATCAGAGCAGAGCATTGGGGCTGGCAGGCCAGTGCTTCCTGCCCCACAGATGGTGTAAAGAAGAGATGTGGGGGGATCCCAAAGGGGATTTACCCAAAGTCCCCTTTTTGTTAACTTGTCTATCTGGGAAAGACCCATGTCTACATCAAACCCAGCCAGGACAAGGCTGAGGGCTGATGGCGGATCTGGAAGAAGCAAATTCAAGTGCGGTGATTAAAACTGATATTTCATGGAATGCAATCTAACTTGCTCATGTCATTTCATTTAGTCTTTAAACCTGTGGGACATACAGTATCCCAACTACTTTTTCCAGCTCTCTGGTTTCTTGGGACCCTACTTTTCCCACTAAAAGTATTTGCTGCCCTCAAGTGGGGACTTGTATAATGGTGAAAGGCAAAAGAAATGTTCACTGAAGCAAATAGCTGGGGTGTCAGCCTTAAATGTGAGGTAGTGCATCCAGGGAGTTTGATTGGGTAAAAATTTAGTCTCTTCTGGCTTTTGTACAGCTAGATAAGCCTTATAAACATATTTATGCTTTCCTTGGATAGTTAGGGAGTCCTGGTGGGTTTAGTTTGTGTGTGTGTGTGTGTGTGTGTGTGTCATAATACATCAGCCACCCATGACCAGCAGGACAGGGGCACCCACTAATCCTGGCACCTGAGAACCACCCCGGAGGTTTGTGGGAACCATGTATTCCCAAATAATATTTCTCAAAATCCATATTACTTGTTGCCGTTGAGTCGATTCCAACTCGTAGCAACCCTATAGGACAGAGTAGAACTGCCGCATAGGATTTCCAAGGATCAGCTGGTGGATTTGAACTGCCAACCTTTTAGTTAGTGGCCAAGCTCTTAACCAGTGCACAACCAGTGCTCCAAAATCCATATTACCAACAAAAAATTTAAATCACTCCATGACTCAGCATGCTTCCATTAATTTCCATTAATGAAAACACATGGTATTAAAAAAAAATCAATAGGGTCTTGAAACGGTTAAACCCACATCTTTTGCAATTGGGATTATTATATCCATTTTACACTGGGGTGGGAGGGGAAACTGAGGCTCTGTGAAGGGAAGTGACTTACCCAGGATTGGCCAGTTAAGAAGTGAAAAATCCAAGTGTGGTCAGCTGAATTACAGCCCCCAAAGATGTCTACATCCTAGTCCCTGGAACCTGTGAATATGTTACCTTATATGGCAAAGGAGACTTTGCAAATATGATTATGTTAAGGACCTTGAGATGGGGAGACTATCCTGGATTATCCAGGTGAGCTCTAAATGTAAACACAAGGATCCATATAAGTGGGAGGCAGAGAAAGATTTTACTATAGAAGAGGGAAGGAGATGTGATGACAGAGGCAAAAGGTTGGAGTGATGCAAGGAAGGGGCCAGAAACTCATGCTGGAAAAGGCAAGGAAATAGGTTCTGTCCTAGAACCTTCAGAAGGAACCAGATCTGCTGACACCTTGCCTTTAACCCAGTGAAGCTGATTCCTGACTTCTGGATCCAGAACTATAAGAGAATAAATTTGTGTTGCTTTAAGCCACCAAGTTGTGGTAATTTGTTATAGCAGCCATGGGAAACTAATACACCAGGACTGTACCCAAGTCTTCTGACTTTGTTTCCACACTGCTTTGCCACAAGGTGTATCCCACAGGGCTCTGCTCCTGGGAGCTGACATCTAGTCTGATATCTTCACTCTTGATGTTGTTGTTAAACCAAAAAAAAAACCATTGCCGTTGAGTTGATTCCTATTCATAGCAACCCTATAGGACAGAGTAGAACTGCCCTATTAGATTTCCAAGGCTGGCTGTAAATCTTTATGAAAGCAGACTGCCACATCTTTCTCCCACGGAGTGGGTGGTGGGTTCGAACCATCAACCTTTCAGTTAGCAGCTAAGTGCTTTAACTGCTGCACCACCAGGGCTCCTGTTGTTGTTGTTAGCCACCATCAAGTTGACTGCATGCACAGTGGGATTGGACTGTTGTCATCCACAGGGGTTTCATTGGCTGGTTTCGGAAAGTAGATAACCAGGCTTTCTTCTTAGTCTGTCTTAGTCTGGAAGCTCCTCTGAAACCTGTTCAGCATCATAGCAACACACAAGCCTCCACTGACAGACAAGTGGTGGTTGTGCTTGAGGTGCATTGGACAGAAATCGAACCAGGGTCTCCTGCATGGAAGGCGAGAATTCTACCACTGAACCACCACTGCTCTCTCGCTCTCATTAGACGTGGGGATTCCTAAGTCAGGAGCCATGGTGTATTATCATTGTGTCCCTGGGACCCCATGTGTAATAGATGCTCAGGAAGTGAGACTCACCTTCCCCCAGTTAGGAACAGAGTATCAGCCTCTCTAGGACAAGGACCTTGGTTGTTTAGCTATCTGTAGCATGTGACTTTTGTGTCCTCTTTTCCCCCCACCTCACCATAGGAAAAAAAATAGGTGAGAGGTAGAGGATTTGGAATCAGAAGTCAGAGCTCAGATCCCAGATAGATCTCAGATCCCATGGGTAGCCATGGGCCAGGCCTTCAATCCCCTGGAAGCTTTGTCTTCACTTGTTAAGGGGGGACATTAACAGCCCCTCCCAGGGCTATGATGGGAATAAAGTGAGGTGATGCATGTGAGTTATACAGGTTCAGGCTCTCTCACTCAACAGCCCTCATTCAACAGGTCACGGAACTCCTCTGAGCTTTACCCTCCTCATCTGTAAACCATCAGTGTTAGCCTTTACCTGCCAGGGCTGACCCAGAGCAGGGGCTGGTGCCTCTCTCTCCCCAGTAGAGAAGTCTGGCTACAGGGAAGGTTCTGGAAGAGTCGTGGGAAAGGAAGTCAACAGAGTAGAGTGGGGCCAGATTATGAAGAACATTGAATGCCACTTTTCTCCCATTCTTTCTGCAAATGTCTACTGCATACCTACTCACTGTCAGGCTCTGTGCTAGGTCCTAAGATTTATGGTGTTCCCAAAGGGACAAAGTTCCTGCCCCCAGGACACAGCCAGATGAGTACATGAGGCAGTCAGCAACAGAGCACCAGGAGACTGCTGAGCAGAGATTGAAAGTGTTGAGATCTGTGCCCATTAACCTGGCTTTTCTGGGTAAGCTGTATCAGAGTGGAGGAGACCAGAGGTGGAGGGGCCAGTCAAGAATCTGTTGCATCAATTCAGGGCTGAGAAGAGAAGGGGCTGGGCTGTGACTGAGAAACTGGGTGGCCGAAGGCCAGGCCTTGAACCTCCACCCTTCATCCCCAGACCCTTTGTCTTCATCTGTTAAGAGGGAGGGTTAACAGGAGTTAGTGGCCTATTAAGTGTAATAGGAGTTAGTGACCTATTGGGTGTCTGCCTCTCCCCGCAGACTGGATGCTACCTGAAGACAGGACCCATGGCTGATTCGTCTCCATGTCCCCAGCACCCAGGCAGTTCACAGAGTAAGCGCTCAGGAAAAAATCATGGGTGACCCAACAGTGTTTGTGGACAAGGGAGGGAGAGAAAGACCCAAGATGACTGAGGTTTCCAGCCACCAAGAAGAAGAAGGGGCTTTGGAAGAAATAGAGTCCCCGAGTGGTACAAACTGTTAATGTGCTCAGCTGCTAACCACAGGTTGGAGGCTCAAGTCCACCCATTGATGCCTCAGAAGAAAGGCCTGGAGATCTACTTCCAAAAAATCAGCCATTGAAAATCCTATGGAGCGCAGTTCTACCCTAACACACATTGTGTCACTATGGAAAACAAACAAACAAATCCATTGCCATCGAGTTGATTCTGACTCATAGCAACCCTATAGGACAGAGTAGAACTGCCCCATAGGGTTTCCAAGGAGCAGCTGGTGGAATTGAACTGATGACCTTTTTCTTAGCAGCCTGAGCTCTTAACCACTGCGCCACCAGGCCTCCCATGAGTCAGGGTCAAATGGACAGTAACTGGTTAACTTTTACCAGAGATTGGGCAATGGAGGCTGGGCAGGCAAAAACAACAGCTACAGAGGTCAGATAAGATTGGTAGATACCGGATTAAATAAAGTCACACTTTGTTTTCCTTTCTGAAGGACTATTTAAAACCAGAACACGTGAATAAACATTTTGAAATTCCAAGAAGGGTTCACAGTATTTATTTCTCCAAATTACTTAATTGTAAAACCAGGAAACAGGGCTATGTCTAGAGACACTGAGAACCTTTATTCATAGCCCAGCCCCACTTCACCACTCACCCCTCTTCACAACTGGGGATGATCCAGATATACCTTTGCCCTA
Organism: Dugong dugon; assembly: GCA_030035585.1. NCBI lineage: Eukaryota > Metazoa > Chordata > Mammalia > Sirenia > Dugongidae > Dugong > Dugong dugon. The sequence goes on along the minus strand of CM057460.1, from coordinate 161,224,136 downwards.
GATGAGATCAGAGGACAGAGAAGGAGGAGCCCTGAACTCCAACCACCATATTATAAAGGCCCATTTCTTCGTTCAACTAATATTGCTTGAGCACCGTGCTTCATGCCAGGGGAAACAGGTGAATGAGACATGGCCTAAGAGACTCAGGGTCGTAGAGAAGACAGACAAGCAAACACGCATTTTCATCAGTGCAATAAAGAAAAGGAAAGAAAGCCAACCCAGTTTTAAATTCCAAGCTGAATATTTTTTTTAAATTTTTTTTATTGTGCTTTAAGTGAAAGTTTACAGTTCAAGTCAGTTTCTCATACAAAAATTTATACACACATTGCTGTGTGACCCTAGCTGCTCTCCCTATAAAGTGACAGCACACTCCTCCTTTCCATCCGGATTTTCGGTGTCCATTCAACCAGCTCCTGTCCCTTTTGCCTTCTCATCTCGCCTCTGTACGGGAGCTGCCCATTTAGTCTCATGTATCTACTTGAGCTAAGAAGCACTGTCTTCACAAGTATCATTTGATGTCCCATAGTCCAGTCTAATCATTGTCTGAAGAGTTGGCTTTGGGAATGGTTTCAGTTCTGGGCTAACGGAGAGTCCGGTGCCATGTCTTCTGGGGTCCCTCCAGTCTCAGTCAGACCATTAAGTCTGGTCTTCTTACTAGAATTTGAGTTCTGCACCCCACTTTTCTCCTGCTCCATCAGGGACTCTCTGTTGTTTTCCCCATCAGGGCAGTCACCGGTGGTAGCTGGGCACCATCTAGTTCTTCTGGTCTCAGGCTGATGGAGTCTCTGGTTTATGTGGCCCTTTCTGTCTCTTGGGCTCATATTTTCCTTGAGTCTTTGGTATTCTTCATTCTCCTTTGCTCCAGGTGTGTTGGGACCAATTGATGTATGTTAGATGGTCACTCACTAGGTTTGAAGACCCCAGACGCCACTCACCAAAGTGGGATGCAGAACATTTTCTTAATAAACTTTATTATGCCACATTGACCTAGATGTCCTCTGAAAACCATGGTTCTCAGACCCCTGCCCCTGCTACTGTGTCCCTCGAAGTGTTTGGTTGTACTCAGGAAACTTCTTAGCTTTTGGTTTAGTCCAGTTGTGCTGACTTCCCCTGTAGTGTGTGCTGTCCTTCCCTTCACCTAAGATAACTCTTATCTACTATCTAGTTAGTCAATATTTATCTCCTTCTCTGCCCACCCTCATAACCATCAAAGAATGTTTTCTTCTGTGTTTAAACCATTTCTTGAGTTCTTATAATAATGGCCTCATACGATATGTGTCCTTTTGCAACTGACTAATTTCACTCAGCATAATGCCTTCCAGATTCATCCATGTTATGTTTCACAAATTCATCATTGTTCTTTATCATTGAGTAGTATTCCATTGTGTGAATATACCATAATTTGTTTATCCATTTGTCCATTGGTGGGCACCTAGGTTGTTTCCATCTTTTTGCAATTGTGAACAGTGCTGTAATGAACATGGGTGTACATACATCTATTCATGTGACAGCTCTTATTTCTCTAGAACATATTCCAAGGAGTGGGATTGCTGGATCATATGGTACTTCTATTTCTAGCTTTTTAAGGAAGCACCAGATTGATTTCCAAAGTGGTAGTACCATTTTACATTCCCACCAGCAGTGTATAAGTGTTCCAGTCTCTCCACAACCTCGCCAACATTTATTATTTTGTGTTTTTTGGATTAATGCTAGCCTTGTTGGGGTGAGATGGTACCTCATTGTACTTTTGATTTGCATTTCTCTAGTGGCTAATGATAGTGAGCATTTCCTCCTGTATCTGGTAGCTGCCTGAATGTCTTTTTTGACGAAGTGCCTATTCATATCCTTTGCCTATTTTTAATTGGGTTATTTGTCTTTTTCTTGTTGAGGTTTTGCAGTATCTTGTAGATTTCAGAGATTAGACGCTGATCAGATTTGTTGTAGTGAAATTTTTTTTCCCATTCTGTAGGTTGTCTTTTTATTCTTTTGGTGAAGTCTTTTGATGAGCATAAGTGTTTGATTTTTAGGAGCTCCCAGTTATCTAGCTTCTCTTCTGGTGTTTCTGCATTGTCAGGAATGTTTTGTATTCTATTTATGCCATGTATTAGGGCTCCTAGCATTGTCCCTATTTTTCTTCCATGATCCTTATCATTTTAGATTTTATATTTAGGCCTTTGATCCATTTTGAGTTAGTTTTTGTGCATGGTGTGCAGTATGAGTCTTGTTTCATTTTTTTGCAGATGGATATCCAGTTCCACCAGCACCATTTCTTAAAGAGACTGTCTTTTCCCCAATTAATGGACTTTGGGCCTTTGTCAAATATCAGCTGCTCATAGGTGGATAAATTTATGTCTGGATTCTCAGTTCTGTTCCATGGGTCTGTGTATCTGTTGTTGTATCACTACCAGTCTGTTCTGACTACCGTAGCGATATAATAGGGTCCAAAATCAGGTACTTTGAGGTCTCCTGCTTTATTCTTCTTCAGTAATGCTTTACTTATCTGAGGCCTCTTCCCTTTCCGTATGAAGTTGATGATTTGTTTCTCCATCTCATTAAAAAATGTCGTTGGAATTCGGATCAGGATTGCATTGTATCTGTAGATTGTTTTGGGTAGAATAGATATTTTCACAATGTTGAGTCTTCCTATCCATGAGCAAGGTATGTTTTCCCATTTATGTAGGTCTCTTTTGGTTTCTTGCGGTAGTGTCTTGCGGTTTTCTTTGTACAGGTCTTTTATATCTCTGGTTAGATTTATTCCTAAGTATTTTATCCTCTTGGGGGCTATTATGAATGGTATTGATTTGGTGATTTCCTCTTCAAAGTTCTCTTTGTTGGTATAGAGGAATCCAACTGATTTTTGTATGTTTATCTTGTCTCCTGATACTTTGCTGAAATCTTCTATTAATTCCAGTAGTTTTCTTGTGGATACTTAGGGGTTTTCTGTGTATAAGATCATATCATCTGCAAATAGAGATCATTTTACTTCTTCTTTATCAATTTGGATGTCCTTTATTTCTTTTTCTAGCCTAATTGTTCTGGCTAGGACCTACAGCACAATGTTGAATAAGAGTGGTGATAAAGGACATCCTTGTCTGGTTCTCGTTCTCAAGGGGAATGCTTTCAGACTCTCTCTATTTAGGATGTTGTTGACTGTTGGCTTTGTATAAATGCCCTTTATTCTGTTGAGGAATTTCCCTTCTATTCATATTTTGTTGAGAGTTTTTATCATGAATGGGTGTTGGACTTTATCAAATGCCTTTTCTGCATCAATCGATAAGATCATGCAGTTCTTGTCTTTTGTTTTATTTATGTGATGGATTACATTGATTGTTTTTCTAATGTTGAACTATCCCTGCATACCTAGTATGAATCCCACTTGGTCATGGTGAGTTTTTTTTTTTGGCATGTTGTTGAATTCTATTGGCTAGAATTTTGTTGAGGATTTGCAACTATTTTCATGAGGGATATTGGTCTGTAATTTTCTTTTTTTGTGGTGTCTTTGCCTGGTTTTGTATGAGGGTTAAGCTGGCTTCATAGAATGGGTTTGGGAGTATTCCATCCTTTTCTATACTCTGAAATACCTTCAGTAGTAGTGATGTTAACTCTTCTCTGAAAGTCTGTGTTAGAATTCTCCAGAGAAACCATCAGGGCCAGGGCTTTTTTTTTTTGTTGGGAGTTTTTTGATTACCTTTTCAAACTCTTCTTTTGTTATAGGTTTATTTAGTTCTTTTACCTCTGTTTTAGTTTAGGTAGGTAGAGTGTTTCTAGAAATTTGTCCATTTCCTCTAGGTTTTCAAATTTGTAAGAGTACAATTTTTCATAGTATTCTATTATGATTCTTTTAATTTCAGTTGGGTCTGTTGTGATACCATGTATCTCATTTCTTATCCAGGTTATTTGCTTCCTCTCCTGTTTTTCTTTTGTCAGTTTGGCCAATGGTTTATCAATTTTGTTGATCTTTTCAAAGAACCAGCTTTTGATCTTGTTAATTCTTTCAATTGTTTTCCTATTCTCTATTTCATTTAATTCTGCTCTAATTTTTATTATTTGCTTTCTTCTGATGCCCAAGGGCCTCTTTTACTGCTCTCTTTCTATTTGTTCAAGTTGTAGGGTTAATGTTTTGATTTTGGCCCTTTCTTCTTTTTGGATGTGTGCTGTTGCACTGTTTTTGCTGTGTCCCAAAGGTTCTGGTAGGATGAATTTTCATTCTCATTTGATTCTCTGAATTTCTTTATTCCATCCTTTTTTTAAATTTTTTTTTTTTATTGTTGTAGTTTAGATGAAGTTTACATTTCAAGTTAGTCTCCCATACGAAAATGTATACATACATTGTTATGTGACCCTAATTGTTCCCCCCGTACTGTGACAGCACATTCCTCCTTTCCACCCCTGATTTCTCAGGTCCATTCAACTGGCTCCTAACCCTCTCTGGCTTCCCATCTCACCTCCGGACAGAAGTTGCCCATTTAGTCTCTTGTATCTACTTGGGCTAGGAGGCACACTCCTTGTGAGTATCACTTTATGTCCCACAGTCCAGTCCAATCTCTGTCTGTAGAGTTGGCCTCGGAAATTGTTTTAATTCTGGGCTGATAGAGAATCTGAAGGCCAAGGTTTCCAGGGTTCCTCCAGTCTCAATCAGACCATTAAGTCTGGTCTTCTTACTAGAATTTGAGTTCTGCACCCTACCTTTCTCCTGCTCCATCTGGGACTCTCTGTTGTGTTCCCTGTCAGGGCGGTCATTGGTGGTAGCCAGGCACCATCTAGTTCTTCTGGTCTCAGGCTGATGAAGTCTCTGGTTTATGTGGCCCTCTCTGTTTCCTGGGCTACTACTTTCCTTGTGTCTTTGGTGTTCTTCATTCTCCTTTACTCCAGGTGGTTTAGGACCAATTGATGCATCTTAGATGGCTGCTTGCAAGCTTTTAAGACCCCAGACACCACTCACTGAAGTAGGATGCGGAACATTTTCTTAATAAGCTTTGTTATGCCAGTTGACCTAGATGTCACCTGAAAGCATGGTCCCCAGATCCCTACCCCTGCTACTCTGTTCCTCAAAGTGTTTGACTGTACTGAGGAAGCTTCTTAGCTTTGGTTTAGTCCAGTTGTGCTGACTTCCCCTGTAGTGTGTGCTGTACTTCTCCTCACCTAAGATAATACTTGTCTACTATCTAGTTAGTGAATAACCCTCACCCTCCCTCCCCACTCTCATAACAATCAAAGAATATTTTCTTCTGTGTTTAAACCTTTTCTCGAGTTCTTTCTTTATTCCATCCTTAATTTCTTCTATAACCCAGAAGTTTTTGAGCAAGATGTTGTTCCATTTCCATGTGTTTGATTTTTTTACCTTGCTTTTTCTGTTATTGATTTCCACTTTTATGGCTTCATGGTCAGAAAAGATGCTTTGTAATATTTCGATGCTTTGGATTCTGTTATGGCTTGCTTTATGGCCTAATATGTGGTCTATTCTGGAGAATCTTCCATGTGCATTGGAAAAGAAAGCATACTTGGCTGCTGTTGGGTGGAGTGTTCTGTGTATGTCTATGAGGTCAAGTTGTTTGATTGTGGCATTTAAATCTTCAGTGTCTTTATTGAGCGTCTTTCTGGATGTTCTGTCCTTCACCAAAAGTGGTGTGTTGAAGTCTCCTACTATTATTGTGGAGCTGTCTATCTTTCTTTTCAATGCTACTGGAGTTTGTTTTATGTATTTTGGAGCCCTGTCATTGGGTGCATAAATATTTATTATGGTTATGTCTTCCTGGTGTATTAACCCTTTAATCATTATACAGTGTCCTTCCTTATCCTTTGTGGTAGATTTTACTTTAAAATCTCTTCTGTCAGAGATTAATATTGCCACTCCTGCTCTTTTTTGAGTGTTATTTGCTTGATACATTTTTTTCCATCCTTTGAGTTTTTGTTTGTTTGGGTCTTTATGTCTAAGGTGTGTTTCTTGTAGGCAGCTTATAGACAGATCATGTTTTTTAATCCATTCTGCCACTCTCTATCTCTTTATTGGTGCATTTAGTCCATTTACATTCACCATAATTATTGATAGATATGTGTTTACTGCTGTCATTTTGATGTCTTTTTTGTGTATGTTGTTAACAGTTTCTTTGTTCCACTTAATTTTCTGGGCTGAGTTGTTTTTCCTTTACATATTTTGTTTTCATCTTTTTCTTTGTGGTTGATTTTGTATTTGCTGAGTCTTTATGTTTTTCTTGTTTTTTATTTTGACGTGTAGAATTGTTAGTGTCGTTTGTGGTTACCTTAATATTTATTTACCCCTGTTTTTCTAAAGTTTAAACCAATCTTTTATTTCTTTATATTGCCTTGACTTCCTCTCCATGTGAAAGATCTATGACTACATTTTTTTTGTCCCTCTTTTTCGTTTTAATAGTGTCCTCGTTTACTTACTGACATCTCTGTTTCCCTATTTTCAGGGTTTTAGCTTTGATTTATTTTTGTGACTTCCCTATCTGGGTTGATATCTGGTTGCTCTGTCCTGTGTTCTAGTCTTGAGTTGCTATCTGATGTTACTAATTTTCTAACTGGAGGACTCCCTTTAGTATTTCTTGTAATTCTGGTTTGGTTTTTACAAATTCCCTAAACTTCTGTTTATCTGGAAATGCCCTAATTTGCCATCATATTGGAGAGACAGTTTTACTGGATATATAATTCTTGGCTGGCAGTTGTTTTCCTTCAAGGCTTTATATTTGTCATCCCGTTGCCTTCTTGCCTGCATGGCTTCTGCTGAGTAGTCAGAGCTTAGTCTTGCTGACTCTCCTTTGTAGATGACTTTTTGTTTATCCCTAGTCACTCTTAAAATTCTCTCTCTTAGGCTTTGGCAAGTTTGATTATAATATATCTTGGTGACTTTCTTTTGGGATCCACCTTACGTGGAGTTCGACGAGCATCTTAGATAGATATCTTCTCATCTTTCATGATATCAGGGAAGTTTTCTGCCAATAAATCTTCAACAATTCTGTCTATATTTTCTGTTACCCCCAGCCCCTTTCTGGTACTCCAATCACTCATAGATTATTCCTCTTGATAGAGTCCCACATAATTCTTAGGGTTTCTTCATTTTTTAAAATTCTTTTATCTGATTTTTCCTCAAATAAGTTGGTGTCAAGTGCTTTATCTTCAATCTCACTAATTCTGACTACCATTGCCTCAATTCTGCTCCTATGACTTTCTGTTGCGTTGTCTAATTCTGAAATTTTATTGTTAATCTTCTGGATTTCTGATTGCTGTCTCTCTATGGATTCTTGCAGCCTGTTAAATTTGTCATTGTGCTTTTCTATAATCTTCTTAATTTCCTCTGTTGCTTTGTCTGTATGTTCCTTGGAATGTTCTGCATTTTGATGGATCTCCTTCCTGATCTGTTGAAGAGTTCTGTATATCAGCCTTTTGTATTCTACCTCTGGTAATTCCAAGAAGTTCTCTTCCTCTGGAAAATCTCTTGATTCTTTGTTCTGGGAGCTTGCTGAAGCCAGCATGGTCTGCCTCTTTATGTGATTTGATATTGACTGTTGTCTCCGAGCCATCACTAAGTTATTATATTTATTTATTTTGTGTTTGCTTAGTGTGTCCTAGCTTCCTGTTTTGTTTTGTTTTGATATGCCCAAATAGGCTGCTTATGTGGGCTAGTTTGATTATTGGCAGCTTTGAATCTCTAATATCCTGTTCCAGATGGTTAGATCTGTTACTAGGTATATAAGCCCAGAAGTCCATTTACTTTTCTTGTATGGATTCAGCTCAGGTGTCCAGATAGTCAGTCACCAAGTATGTGGTGTAGGCTCTCACCTACAGTCCTAGATGGGCAGGAGTGATTGGAGTAGGCACGGTATCTAGCCACAGCAGCGGGTCACGTGCTGAGCAAGGCAGGGGCTGATGGCTGCCCCTGAGTGTCTGGAGGGACAGCATGTCCCTGTTCCCTAGAGTGCGTAGGTGGGTGGGTTTTGCAGCTGGACTATAGGCACCCAATGCTATTGGATGTAAGGACTGGGAGGCAGCACTTATTCTTGGACCCCTGTCACGGGTGGCTAGGTGACATGGGTGGAGCCACAAGTCCTCAGGCCCCTGATGTGGGTGGGTGAGGACGCTGATTAATGGGCAGAGCAGTGTCAAATTTCAAGAACCTGCCACTCTACCATATAGCCAATACAGTGAAGTTAGGCTTCAGGTATATACCCTTTTGTACTGTGGTAATGAGGGCCTATGCTGTTGAAATGGGCCCACACATGTCTACGCAGGGGTGAGAGGAATTCAAAGTCTATGGACCCCTTATGCTTGTGCCTAGGCAAAGGATCTGTGCCTGCCCTGAGTTCCCGGCTTAGGGGAGCTGACAGATTATTTTTTCCTCTTTCTTTATTTCTTCCCTCTCCAAGGCCTGGAGAATGGCTCAGGTGGGTGGCAGGTCCTACTTCTGGCCCAGGGGACTTGGCAATCACTGAAGCCAGCCCAGGACCTGGTGCAGGGCAGGCAGTGAGCAGGTAAATGGGAGAGAGGTTCTTCCCAAACAGGGAGATTTTTGATCCATGCGGTAGGTTAAACGCATGTACTTATCTTTTGCTGATTGAGCGCCACTTTTCACTGGTTCTGGAGTCCTGAGCAGACTCTACCACTCGGTCTCTCCGTATGTGGAAAATGAATCCCAAACGCCACTGTTTGCCTCATGGTGCATGCCAGCCAATCCGGCCCACAGGGCATCAGGTCCTGCTGGGTCAGGTCTGGCAACTCCTTGCTGTTTCCAAACCATCTCTCCCTCCCACTGCCACTTAGTCTGATTCCCCAACTTTGCCTTTCAGGGCTCCTAGATTGTCATATATAATCGATTCACTTGTTTTTTGTGGTCTTTGTTATGAGAGGGACCACCAGAAGCGTCTGACTCCTCCGCCATCTCGGCCCCACCTCTCCAAGCTGAATATTGAAGACAAAATAGGAGTTAACCAAAGAAGGAGAAAGAAGAGGAGAGGAGGACACAGACTTTGTGGGAGAAAGATCATGAGGTTTCCTGAGACTGCAAGCTCAGTAGTTTTCTGGGGCCAGAGTGCCGAGCTGAAGCAGGAGAATGGTGAGCCCAGTACAGAAGGGCCTTGAGATTCACATCCAGTAGCAATGGCAAGACAAGGCTTGATTTTAAGCGGGGAGGTGATAGGGTTAAATGAGCATTTTACAAAATGTCTTGAGTGACTGGGTGATGAATAGGTTGGAAGAGACTAAGAGTAGAGGCAGGGAGACCAGTAAGGATATGGAAACCCTGAGAGAAGCCATCGAGACAGAGACTAAATTCCAAGGAACTCTGGCCCTCTCTGTTTTGTTCACATTATATTCTTAAAGCCTGACAGAAAGGAGGATCTAAGTAAACATCTATTGAAGGAAGGAAGGAAAGAAGGAAGGAAGGAAGTGTGGCCTAAACTTTCCCCTGGCATTCCTGGGGGCCAGTAGCAAAGGTTATACCCAGCTGTAACAGTCAGCCTGGGTGGGAAAAGGCTTCTCAGACTTTATCTCCTGGGATTCCCTCACGGATCCTCTAGGTGAATTCTCACCCCATTATCTCAGAAGAGAAAACTAGGCAAGGAAAAAGGGACCTCACCGGGGAAAAAGGGGGTGGGAGAGTTATGAACCTGCCCCCCAAAGCATTGCCCTTTCATCCTGCTCACCCAGGCCCCCACCTCTCACCAGCCCCTCAGGTACAACCCTACAGAAACCCTGCCCCAGCAGCTGCCTGGTGCTGATTAACCCTTCATTTCCAGGTGGAGGGGGAGCTGAGACCCAGGTGCTGGATCCTGCTGCAGAGGTCAGCGTGGCTAGAGGTGCACAGAGAAGTGTCTGTAGGTCATCCTCTCAGCTACTCATGTGTGAGAAAGTTTCCAGCATGGACTTGGAGAGACTGGAGGTGCTCACAGTGCTGCTGCTGGTGGTGGCGTTTGTCAAAGCCTTCAACACCCTGAAGCTCCTGGAAGTCGGGGAGGAGATAGGAGATTTAGGGAAGGATGCGATGGGGCAGATGCCTCCCCACCACCCCTCTCTGATTCACCAAAACCCAGAACACTACGCGCCCTACTGGGAGCTAGTTGGACCTCAGTTTTCAAATAAGGAGCCACCTACTGCTAGGGAGAAAGAGAGGGACAAGGGTGGGGTACACATTAGGGTTCTGAGAGTGCCCAGCAGGTACATTCAGCAGCTTCACCATTCTTTGAGTCTCTCTCCCTTTCTCTGTCTCTCTCTCACACAAACACACACACACACACACACACACACACACACACACAGATATACCCTGTTTAAAACCTTTTAGTGTCTTGCCTAGGTATTCAAGACCCTTAATAATCTGGGGGCTCTTCTGAAAAGAGATTCAGCTGGGATTTCCCAAGACCCTAGACATATCTCCCACTGTGGGCACTCTATCTTCCCAATACCCCCAAAGATGCATATGTCTTGGTGGGAAAAGACTTGGACCACATGAATGGCTTTATTTTGCATTCAATTTTTCTAGCTTTACATAATTTTGCTTGTTCACTATAGTGGGTTGAATTGTGACCTCCAAAAATACACATCAAAATCGAAACCCCCAGATGCCGTGAATGTGAACTTGTTTGGAAAAGGATCTCTGTAGATGTGATTAAGTTAAGAATCTCAAGATGTGATCATCCTAGATTAACCATGTGGGCTAATCTGAATCAACCTGAATCCAGTGACAAATACCCTTATAAGAAGAGGAGAAACAGAGAAGACACAGGCACAGGGGAGAAGGTCGTGTGAAGACAGAGAGACTGGAGTGATGCTGCCACAAGCCAAGGAATGCCGGAGCCACCAGAAGCTGGAAGAGGCAAGGAAGGATTCTCCCCTAGAGTCTTTGGAAAGAGCATGGCCCTGCCAACACCTTGATTTCAGATTTCTGGCCTCCTAGAAATGTGAGGAAAAGAATTCTGTTTTTTTATGCCACTCATTTGTGCAATTTGTTATGGCAGCCCTAGGCAACTAATACACCCACTCACTCCCCAGCATGGTGAATAATGAATGGCAGGGATCTAGAGAGTCAGTGGAGGGTTAATTGAAGTCAGCCACCCTGCCATGGCCTGGGCAGGGCCTGGGGTGAAATTCTGGACCTCCTAATTACTGGCTGTGTTATTTGGAGCAGGTCATTTACCCTCTCTGAGCCTTTTCCCCCATCTGAAAAATTGACTAGCAGCCAGAGTTGGAAGATAAAAAGGGATAATAGATGTAAAGAGCTAGTCCAGTGCCCAAAACATAGTAGGTGTACAAAAAAATGTGAGTTCCTTTCCCCTACATGTGCAGAGAGGTGAGAATACCACCAGGAGGGTTGGTAGTGGCCCTAATTGGCCAGCTGGCATCCTTTCTGCTGTCTTTTTCTGGATTACAGCCCATCCTTGGGTTAACAACTTGGCAAAGAAGTTCAAGAGGCCAGTTTCCCAGGAAAGGAGCTGATGTCATGGAGAAAGTGGGGCACCAACAAAAAGAATGGCCAAGAAGAGATGCCCAAGGGGGGTTCTGCTATTCCAGCAGAGGGTTTAGCCCAGAAGAATGTGTGGTTGGAACATTGAAGGCCCTCCAGAAAGAAAAGGAGGAGAGTTGGTATAGCATGGTAGACACAGCTGTGACAGGAATAACAAGGCCTGGCACATTCATGGGCAAGTTACTTATGCTGTCTGAGCCTCGGTCTCCTCCTTGGTCTCATGTCGCCTTGTTTGGATATCAAATATTGAGAGGCAGCAAATAATGGTGACTCCAAGTCAGGACTTGGGGACCTAAAATTCTGACTCTGCCACTTCCCAGCTGCCTCATCATCAGAAAATCCTATAATGCTCTGTGCCTCAGTTTCTCTGTATGCAAATAGATCTGATAGTAATACCTACCTCATAGGATTGTTGTGAGAATTAGATCAGTTAATAGATGTAAAGGGTATGGTACAGTGCTCAGCACGTGTAAATGTCAGACAAATATGAGCTATTTTAATAATAATTATTGTTAATGTTCCTATATTCACTTCCTCATTGGTCTTCCTGGCTCAATAAATGTTAGTTACTATAAAAATTGTTTTAATTATTATAAAAATGTGCATAGTTTTTTACTGTGTTTGAAACAAATGCTTCTCACTTGCCTTCACAGGCTGAGTCACTTTTCTATAAAATCAAATATGATTTCCACCTGTTCTTTTAGTAGGAGAACCTATTTGCAAGTCTCTGTGATTCTTGAAAGGTAGTGTGATTAGAAAGCTTAAAATAAATCCAAATATACCCATAAATATAATTAATGTAAGTTAAATAAATATTCCAGTTGGAGACAAACATTGTTAGACTGGATTAAACAACAACAACAAATTCAACTGTATTCCTTGTAACAGGTACACCTAAGACATAAGCATACAGAAAGGTTGAAAGTAAAAGGTGAAAAAGTTGTTTCATACAATTATTAGCCACAGGAAAGTTGATGTCACTGTACTGATATCAAATAAAATAGATTTTAAGGTGGGAAAAACAGAGAAAAATAGGACCACTGTGCAATATGAAAGGTTAATTTTATTAGGAAGACAGAAACACATTTTTCACACCTATGCACCTGATAACATAACCTCAAAATAAATACAGCAAAATTAACAGAAGAAAATTAATAGATCCACTATTTTAATATGTAACTTTCATAAATTGATAGAGCAAACAAGTATCAACAAGGATATAGAAGGTTGAGATAACACAATTAAAAATCATAATATAGTAGACATATGTGGAACATTGCATCTAACAACTGTAGAATACATTTTATCTTCAAGTCTACACTAACCAAAATTGACTATAAATTGAGAACTATCAGTAATTTCCAAAGGATTGATATAACAAAGACAACTTTTTCTGACCACAATAAGATTAAGTTAGAAAGAATTAGAAAAATTTAACTAGAAAAAATCATATGTTTTGAAATTAAGAACTGCACAACAGGCTGTCCCCAGGTTATGAACGTCCAACTTACATGCAACCTATAGCTATGAACCAACTCCCATAAAGCCTATTACATATTAAAAATTCCAGGTATGTTCAATGGTTCATAATAACAAATCGTAGCTACTTTGCTATGTGCATCAAAACATTATTATTACTGTGTTATTGTTAAAAATGTTTTCATGTATCTGGAAGTGTCTCTTTAATGTTTGTTATGCAAAGAAATGTACACTATACACTATATACGAAGACAAACATTTGACTAACCGACATTAGATACGAACCATACCTAACTGCTCAGACTTATGTAGAGATTCAACTTAAAGACAGACTTAGAAACAGAACGCATTTGTAATCTGGGGTCTGCCTATACTAAGTAACTCAGGGGTCAAAGAAGAAATGAAATTAGAAACTAGAAAATATTTAGAAATGAACATTAGTGAAAACTGAAATACATTCAAAATGGTATGTAGAAGGAAATTTATACCCAAGTGCTTATATTAGAATACAAGAAAGACTCAAAAATAATGAGCTAAGTATACATCTTAATATATTAGAAAAAGAACGACAGAATAAACCCAAAGATAGTAGATGAAAAAAAATAATAAAGATAATAGCAGAAAATAATCAATATGAGTGAAGCAAGAATCAACAAGCCAAATTTTTGTAAATAAATAAAATAGATAAACTTTTTGTGAGATTGATCAAGAAAAACAAAGAAGGCATAAATAAATAATACTAGGGATGAAAAGGAAACATATCTACAGATGCTGAAGACCTTAAAAGATTTAAGAGACTATTATGAACAACCTTCTTGCAACAAATTAGAAAACCTATAGGCAACACACAATTTCTTATCAAAATAGAAATCAAAACTGACTCAAGAAGAAATTGAAAAGCTGTAATCCTAGAGAAATTATAAACTGTTAAACACCTTTTCTCAAAGAAAATTTCAGGCCCAGACACGTTTACCAATAGATTGTAACAAATATTGTAGGAAATAAACTAAGAAGGAACACTTCCCAACTCATATCATGAGGCTAGCAAAACTTTGACATCAATCCTGACTAATAAAAAGGAAATTACAGACCAATATTATTCATGTACGTATCCGTAATTTTTTAAAATCCTCAACACAATATTAACAAACTGAATCCAGAAACATATAAACATTTTTTCCCAGGAATGCAAGGTTGGTTTAATATTAGAAAATCACTCGAGGAAATTTACATTAACAGCTTAAAGGACAAAAATCATATGCTCATCAACAGACGAAATAAAAGTATTTGATAAAATCCAGCACCCAGTTACGATTTTTAACACATAGTAAACCAGGAATAGAAAGAATTCTTAACCTGACAAAGTGCATCTGCAAAAAGCCTACAGCAAACATCACACTTAAGTGACGATCATTGAAAGCATTCCCTTTAAGTTTGAGGTCATTGTCTTCAATTCTCTTAAGCATTTTTTTTTTAAATCCTAGCTAGCACAGGAAGGCAAGAGAAATAAATAGAAACTGTAAAAATTAGAAAAGAAAAATGAAAATTGTTATTATTTATAGATGTTTGCCTACATCTAAAGAATCTATAATATACTGTTACAATTAGGTTACTTAACAAGATTTCTTGATAAAAATAAATAAAAAAAACAAACTCCAGGCTAAATAAAAGAAAAAATGCGATTTTTAAAAATACCACTTATAATAATATTAAATATATACAATACTTAGGATTGACTCTCACAAAAGTTGTGTAAGGTATTTATAGAGAAATTAATAAAATTTTATTGCAGACATTAAAGAAGACTTACATAGATGGAGAGATATGCCATAATCATGGATTGGAAGACTCAACATGGTAAAGATGTTAATTCATCCCAAAATGTACTACAAATTTTATGCAATTCTGATTAAAAAAGCCGACAGTTTTGGAACTTTAAAAGCTGCTTCTGAAACATTTATGGATCTGTAAAAAATCAAGAATGACAGTACGACATTTGAATAAGATCAAAATGAGAGTACTGCCCCTACCAACTGGTAAGACTTAGTATATTGCTGTTTGGGCGGCTCTAGAGTTGATTCTGACTTATTGTGACTCCACGTGTTCAGAGTAGAACTGGTCCATAGGATTTTTAAAGCCGTGACCTTTCAGAAGCAGATCTCCAGGACTGTCTTCCAAGGTGCCTTCTGGTGGATTCAGACCACCAACTTTTTGGCTAGTAATTCAGCATTTAACTGTTTGCACCACTGTGATGAAATGAGTTCCTTTATGCAGTCTTTTGCCTTGGTTCTTTGGAAAAATAGCTTGAAAGATTTTTCCGCTAAGCCCTGAGGAGTTACCTTTGTCCTAGTTTTCTACCCCAGAGGGTTTGTTACTTTTGTTTAGTTGAGTGACATTTCCTGCTTAAGCTGAAAACAACTTGGTTTTCATATTTTTTGTCTGGCCCTGGACTGTAGCCTGCCCTGAGATTGGTATGCACCTTGCAGGGATTGGTCAATAGACTATACAAATGAGGTAACTATAGCCTACTATGCAAATGAAGTGTCTGTGGCCTACCGAGAGGAGATTGGTCAGTTTGTGGCCCCTGCTGGGAGGGTTCATGCCTTGAAATTGACAAGGAATTGTGTATATATGCAGCCAACTCCACAGAGGGTTTTCAGACAGAAAGAAGCAGGAAGAGAAGCAGAAGGAAGAAAGAAGAGAAAAAAAGCAGAGAGAGAGAGGGAGGAGACAAGGAATCTCTGAAAAGAGCTGTAACATGGGTCAAGGGCTGTAACACTGAAGCCAGCAAGAGACTTGGAAGGGGCCCAGTGGCAGAGCTGGTGGCAACAGGCCCAGAGGGGCCCTGCTGCAGCAGAGTCTGTGGTGACAGACAGCAGGGCCAAGAGGAGCCTGTCCTCAGGGGGCTGACAGGGGCCTGTCCTCAGGGGATTGAAAGGAGCCTGTCCTCAGGGGGCTGAGGAGGCCTGCATGACTAAGGGGAGTTGAGAGAGCTGTCCTACACTGAAGAAGGGAGACTCTGCCTACATGCTTCCTGAGTCTGATCTTGAGTTGTAGCCTGTTGATCCCGATCCCAAGTTGTGCCCTGTTACTTCTTAATAAACTGCTTAACTGTAAGTATGGTCTGTGAATTCTATGCAGCCATTGCAAATGAGGTGACAAACCCAGAGGAGAAGTAGAGAGTGCCATGGGAGGGATGGCTGGTGTCAGAATTGGTAAAAAGGTTGGCAAGTGGAGGTACGTCTGACCTCTACCTCATGAAAATCACCTTTGGGCTGATCCTGTTTATTATCCCTGTTGAAGTTAGACAAGTTCTGATGCTACTACTACTATCATTTGCAGCCACCCAGGAACTCCAGACTTAGTATAAAGCCATAGTAATGAAGACAGTGCAATTGTACAGGTATGGACAAATAAGCCAATGGAAAAGCATATGGAGCGCAGAAGACGACTCCCACAGATATAGATATACTTATATATGACAGGGATCACACGGCAGGGTGGTGGGGAAAATGACAGACTTTAACTAACTTTGCTGGGATGGTTGGTAATCTGTGTTGGAAAAAAAATTAAATTGAACCCCTACTTCATATCATACATACAAATCAATTCCAGGTAGAATTGATGTGAAAGGAAAAATTATAAAACTTTTAGCATACAATTTAGGAAACTATATTTAGGACCTCAGGGTAGGAAAGGATTTCTTCAAGTTACAAAATGTGTAAACCAAGAAGGAAAAGCTGAATAAATTTGACTTCATTAAAATTAAGAGCTCTGTTCATCAAAAGGCGTCATGAAAAAGGTAAGAGTACAAGCAGCGTGGGAGTAGATATTTCAGCATGTATAGCCAACAAAGGACTAGTATGTAGAATATACATATCATATGAACTAACTGAAAAAGGCAAACACCCCCAACATAAAAAAGGACAAAAGACATAAATAAGAATATCATAGAAGAGAAAGCATAAGAGGGTATCATTTTATGCAAAGTTGCTTAACCTCATTAGTAATCAGAGAAATGCACCCTAAAACACAGGGAGATAAAATTTCTCAGCCACCAGATTGACATGAATTAAGAAATTTAATAAAGAATTGGTGAGGATATGGAGCAACAGGAACTTTTATTATTTTTGGTGGGAGACTAAATTGGGACAACCACTTTGTAAAAGAATTTTATAACGCCCAAAAAGGTAGAACTTGATCCCAAAATGATCCAGCAATGCGTCTACTAGGTATTTACCCTGGAGGAACTCTTGAACGTGTGTTTTAAGAGACATATGCAAGAATGTTTGTGGCAGTATCGTTGATAGCAGCAAAAAATGGAAACAACTTGATGGTTGGATGAATTAATTCATTTTATGCAAAATAAAACAATAAAAACACATATGGGGACAAGATTTATTACCAAGTGGTGTTCCCAGCCTTTCCCTCCTCTGGAGAATGTTTGACTTTGCCTGCTCTTGAACCTTCTTCTCCTGCAGGGCTCCCATTGTCTGTTGTTTAGCTTGTGCACTGAACAGAGACTCCTGATGAAGGGGTGAGTGGGGGCTAAAATCCAGCCATGTTCTGCTTCCCAAGCCATACACACTGGTGCAAGCCTATGTCTACCCAGAGGAAGGGACCACCTTTTACTTCACACGACAATGTCTTCTGTTCACCAAACCACATGCTTGCAAGTCTGGGTCAGCCCCGTGGAAAGCATTTTCCTAATTCATCTACACAAAGGTAGCACCATTTTCTAACTTGCTCAAAGGCACTTTTTAGTTTAGTAGGAGTCCTGCCCTATTCACCACCCTCTACCTCCATTTTAGTAAAATCCTGTCCTAACCAGCCAAGTACCCAGGTCTTTTTTAATGCGTAATCAGGAAAATGGGGAAAGGTGATTCCTTGTCTTTCTTTTGTCGTGAAAAATGCAGGCAGGTAAAGGACAGATGGAATGAGAGAACACTGAAGGAGAAGCCAGAGAGACTAAACTGATCTTCACAATAAAGAGGACTTGGGGATGGGTAAGGAAAAGAGAGCCCGGAAAGCCACAGAGGATGGGAACTCTGGAGAGTTTTCTGCACTTTGTAGGATGGAAGGCTCCCAAATAGTTGGGACAAGGAAAAAAATTAGACAGGTAAGAAAAGGAAATTTTACAAAGTATTGCTAAGGCTTATAAATAGGATTCCCTTGAATGTAAAGACTCAAATTCCTTTTATAAAAACAGCTTTATTGCATTGTAATTGAAATACAACAAACTATGAATATGTAAAGTGTAAAATTTGATTAGTTTTGACATATAGTTACACCTGCAAAACCATTGCCACAATCAAGATATAAATAAACCCATTGCTCCCAAACGTTTCCTTGTACCTCTTCGTAATCCCTCCATCAGTCCCTCCTCACCACTCCATCCACCCAGCCCACCATCCAGGCAACTGCTGATCTTCTTTCTGTCACTATAGATCAGTTTACATTTTCTAGAGTTTATATAAATGGAATCATACAGTATGTACTCTTTCTTGTCTGATTTCTTTCACTCAGCATGATTATTTTGAGATTCATTCATGTTGTTGTGTGTCTCAGGGATTCATTCATTATAATTGTTGAGTAATATTCCATTTTATGGATACACCACAGTTTGTTTATCCATTCACCTGTTGATGGACAACTGGTTTGTTTCCAGTTTGGGGCTGTTACAAATAAAGCCACTATGAATATTCATGTACAAGTCTTTACATGGACATATGCTTTATTTTCTCTTGGGTAAATATCTAGGAGTGAAATGGTTGGATCTTATGATAGGTGTCTGCTTAACTATTTAAAAAACTGCGGAACTGTTCTTCCAAAAGTGGTAGTATCATTTTACATTCCACCGTCACTATATTAATAAATTGGATTTTGTCAAAATTGAAAACTTCTGCTTTTCAAAATACACTGTAAAGAAAAGAAAAAGACAAGCCACAGACAAACCACTTAACAAAAAATGGGCAAAAGATTTTAACAGACATTTCACTAGAGAAAATACTAAGATGGCTAATAAGCACATGAAAAGATGTCATATGTCATTCGTTGCTAGGGAAATGGCAAATTAAAACCACAGTGACATACAATTTCACACCTATTTGAATGGCTAAAATTTTAAAAATAACCATACCAAGAGCTGAGAAGGTTATGGAGGAACTGGAACTTTCAAATTTCTTTTTAACTGTTTTCAATTGTTGGACTCTAATTTATTAAAAATGACACTACATTATTCTGAGACTGAGGTATATAGGGCCCTGGCTTTTCTGTGAGAGATATATAGACATAGACATGGATATAGATTTTTATCTATATGCATAGACAGTGTGTGGAAAGATGTACACCAAAGAATTAACAGTGGTTACCTCTGAGTAATGAATGAGTTGGAGACATAGGACTTCTGTCTTTCATGCCATACAATATGTGCTGCTTGTTTTTAAATCTGGATTGTTATTTTTAAAATAGTTTAAAAGACATCATTATAATAACATGCCATCAACTAAAAGAAAAACTAAACAATTGCTCCCAGTGCAGTTCCCTAGGGAATAGCATCTATATTCCCCACTAAGGTCTGAATGATGAGTACAAGGAGCATATTTTAAAAGGGAGCTTCTGAACCCAACGGGATCTCAGATCAGAGGAATTTTAGGTCCGCTAACCAGGAGAAGGAAACCCTGGTGGTGTAGTGGTTAAGTGCTACAGCTGGCAACCTAAAGGTTGGCAGTTCGAATCCACAAGGCGCTCCTTGCAAACTCTATAGGGCAGTTCTACTCTGTCCTATAGGGTCGCTATGAGTCTGAATCGACTCGACAGCAATGGGTTTCATTTTGGTTTGGAACCAGGAGAAGCAGTCCCTGGGTGGTGCAAATGGTTAACATGCTTAGCTAACTAAAAGATTGAAGGTTCAAGTCCATCCAGAGGTGTCCGGGAAGAAAGATCTGACGATCTACTTCCCCAAAATCAGCCACTGAAAACCCTATGGAGCACAGTTCTACTCTGACACGTATGGGGTCACCATGAATTAGAATCAACTCCATGGCGACTGGTAACCAAGGGAAGGGATGGGCGGGATTTGATCTCTGCTAAGGAGCCCTGGTGGTGCAGTGGTTAAAGTGCTCGGCTGCTAACCAAAAAGATCAATGGTTCCAAGCCATCAGCCACTTTGCCACTTTGTTGGAGAAAGATGAGCCCATTGTTGCAACCACTTTGTCAATCCATCTCATTGAGGGTCTTCCTCTTTTTCTGTTACTTGGTACCAGATTACAGACAGTTGTGTGCATCAGTTGCATGAAGTTGGATTGGGTAGAGAGGGCCTCACAAATTATTACACAAAACCCAGTCTCAAACCCAGAGGTAGCCTCACAGACTGATATAAAGATATAAAGATTTACAGCTGTGGAAATCCTATGGGGCACTTGTACCCTGTTCTATAGGGTCACTACTAGTTAGAATCAACGGCAACAGGTTTGGTTTTTTGGTTAATGTATCTAAAGGGCAGATGGGCTTGGACTATTCTTGGTTTGTAGACAGACAACTCAGAGAGGCCACTCTGGACTCCATAAGTAGAACTTTCTAAAAGTCAAGCCTGTCAGAGACAAAACAAGTCACTTAAGAGGTAGTAAATATCCCTCCCTGTAGGTATACAAATCAAAGCCAAGGTTTAGATTGCATCAGGTTAAACCTCTTTCTTATCCTGAGAATCTTGAAATTCATTGAGATTAGGGCAAGAGAGGAGGGTTCTAGAACTTTCTAAATGTATCCCAGTGGGTTTTTCCCTCTCCAACTACACGTAGACTTGGGTCCAGATAAGAAGTCCATGGCATTAGTCCAACATAAAAATCTAATGCTTAGGTCTGATGCCAAACCAATCCTGTCTCCCCATTGAACAACTCCATCCTGTCCTCACCTCATACCCTAAGCAAGTGCCACCCGGTTGATGCTCCAGCAATCATGGAGCCTTCACCATCTATAATCTTCTTTCTCCCTCCCACTGTTTTTTTTTTTTTTTCTTTATATGTCTCTCCTTCCTGGACATTACTTATTCTTTACTTTTAAATATTTGCTTCTGTAAAAAAACAAATGAATGCCTGAGACAGATTTATAAAGAAAGTTCCTGGAGAGGCAGGTGGATTAATTATTCAGCATCCTCTCCCTTTGTAACTATTTATTGTCTCATATGCATTTATATGCTGCCTATCACTGCAGATCTCGCTCCATGCTGGAGACATAGTTTCCAGGGGCTGACTACTTGTCTAAGATGCATACATAGTATTGCAATACTATTTTATTTCTGACTGTAACGGCACGTGCCATTGTTGGGTAATTGTGTTCATGTTTTTAAATGTGAAAAATAATCAAATATAACTTGAAAGAGATTGTACAGTAATTCAAGGGGATATTAAACCACCAGGAAGTTAGCTGGCAAATAAATAGGCATTTGTAGCTGTCAGGGTGAGCGATGGGGGAGCTGGCTCTCTGTGAAGGAGGAGAAAAGAGAGCAGGAGACAAAGAAAGCAGGGCATTTCAGTGCCTGGCTGCCAGGTTAGTTGTGTTGGGGGAAGGGGAATTCCAGCAAACAAGAGCAGAAGGCCTGAAGTCACTGGGTCTCATCTGAGGTAGCCAGAAATTCAGAGGAAAGGGAGCACTGCCCGCTTAGGAAGAAAAGGCAAATGTAGGGAGACCAAAGTTGATTGGTGGTTTCCAGGGGCAGGAGGGCGAGTCAAGAGGGGTTAATGGTGATGGAAAAATCGCATTGATTAAGGGTAGGGCTGCACAGCCAATTATTGTAATTGCTGTCAATAAGTTGTACACCTATAAAAAGTTGAATTGGCAAAAGTTGAGTGATAGATATATTTACAACAATGACACACACAAAAAAAGAGAGGGTAGCTGCTGAGACTGCTTATGTACAACCGAACACCTCAGGGAATTTGTTTCCTTGATTCGGATGTTTAAGGTCATGGTTTCATGGGATATCCCAGTTCATTGGCCTAAAACACGTTCAGTGCTTCTGTTCTACTTCTTAGTTTATTGTGTAGTGCTTGGAGTCTTAAAAGCTTGCAAGGCACAACAATTGGTCTCTATTCACCTGGAGCAACATAGGAAGAAGGAGAGTCAAAAATAGGAGGAGGATATGGAATGTGTGGATAATTGCCTCCATGAAAATCTGCCTCTTTTGCCATGAGACCAAAAGAGTTGGATGCTGCCTGGCTACCATTACTGAACATTTTGATCAAAGATTCCATGGAAGAGTCCTGATCAAAAGGGGAAAAATGCAGAAAAAAATCTCAAGTTATCATGGACTCAGCACTTTCTGGAGCCACGTAAGGTCGATGAACCCCTGAAACTATTGCCCTGAGATAATCTTTAAACCTTAAACCAAAAATATTCTCTAAAGTCATTTTAAAACCAAACAATAGTTTAGCTTAACTAGTAAAAAAAGGTCTGTCTTGGGCATTATGCTCTTTGAAGAGCTATCTGTATGGGATCAAATTGACAATAGCAACTCGAAAGATTAGAAAGGAACTTTAGGGGGCAGCAAGTTTATGTTAATGAGGCAGGAACAACTCAGAAAAGGAGGGTGAGAATGGTTGTACAACTCAAAGGATGTAATCAATGTCACTAAATTGTACATGTAGAGACTGTTAAATTGGTGTATGTTTTGCTGTATGTATTCTCAACAGCAACAACAAAATAAATAAAATTTAGAAGAAAAAAAATTATGTGGAGTTCTACTCTGAAACACATAGGGTTGCCATGAGTTGGAATCAACTGGATGGCAACTGGTTTGGTTTATTGTGTATTGGAGAAGGTTGCAGAGATTCATGTGTGTTTGTCTAAACAGTGTTTAATATCCACCTTGAGGGTGCCTACTGGGGCAGGGAAGGACTATCACTTATTTATATGCCTATGACGTGCCAGGGATGTACCAGTACCCTTAAGTGTATCATCTCTCTTTTTATCATTAAAACATCCCTGTGGAAAGGTAGTTCTGCTTTCCATGTTACAGTAGGGGAAGCTGGAGCTCAGAGAGCTTAACCAGAGCACAGTGCTTGCCATGACACTACATCGCATTCCTCTCCACCCTACAAAATGAAAAAGCCAGGCACGTCCCTGCCTTCAAGAAGCTTGCAGCCATTTGTGTTGGTTCTGGGAATAAACACGCCCAAATTTTCATTCTTAATTCTGCTTGTTTGGGATGAGAGGAAACACGCCTGGCTTAGGTGAAGGAGTGGAGGTCCTGGCCTGCATCCAGAGTGGGAGTGCACCCCCACCCCACCGAGGAAAGAGGAGGAGAGAGTGAGAGTGCTGGGGCCATGGAGGAAATACCGCCCAGCTCTGGACCCCTTTTCTTTCAATATAGCCAAGAGGGATGGCACTTGCCAGAGTTTTCTAGACCTAGAATTTTGCATCTTGCTGGGTGTACATGGTGAGGGGAACTCTCCCCCTGGCTGGGCCACAGTCAGCCAGCAAGTGGTTTTTACTGCCCGGTCATGATGGGCTCAAGGACTGGGCAAAGAGCAGGAAACAGTATAATGAATGTATCTTCTCCTTTCCTTCGTCTTCCCTTTCCTCCTGCTTCATCATCGTCATAAAATAGCAATCTGTGAGGTTACCTCGGTTTGAGACTAGGTTTTGTGTCATAAGTTGTAAGGTTCTCTCTATCCAATCCAACTTCTTGCAACTGATGCACATAAATATCTGTAATTTGGTACCAAGTAACAGAAAAAGAGGAAGACCCTCAACGAGATGGATTGACAAAGTGGTTGCAACAATGGGCTCAAACATAGCAACGATTGTGAGGATGGCACAGGACCAGGCAGTGTTTCATTCTGTTGTACATAGGGTTGCTATGAGTTGCAACCAACTCGATGGCACCTAACAAAAACACAGAAACCACCAATTACTAGAAAAGGACATCATGTTTGGTGAAGTAGAGGGCCAGCTAAAACGAAGAAAACCCTCAATGAGATAGGTTGACACAGTGGCTGCAACAATGGGCTCAAACGTGCCAATGATCATCAAGATGGCACAAGACCAGGCAACATTTCACTCTTATACATAAGGTCACTATGAGTCGAAGCCAACTTGGTGGCTACAACAGAAACCAATGCTACTTATTTAAACCAAAAGGAGGACATCTCGGAGATCTATTGATGTAGAGTGGCAGTGGGCTAAGGTGAAACCAGGATCTGGAGTAGCACAGCATCTCCAGGCAGCCCTTTCTCTCTCTCATTTCTGCTTCCCTTTACTTCTTTCCTTCATTCTTCTTCACAGCTGCACATGTGCTGCCATTCCCCCAATACACATGGTAGACAGTGGCCATCACCAACAGCTCCAGGTTTATATATAAACAGGCCACCCAGAGAGAGAGGAAATTGATGCTCTTATCTCAGTTCCAACATTCTATGAAAAAGACTAATGGGTTCCACTCCATGTCAGACATCTGGTGACCAGAGAATAAGCTCATATTGTAGCAATATTTCAATTTTCACTAAAAACATTTGATCTTGAGTGGGGGAGCATTTCCTAGGAAATGAGGTACTAGCCATAGACACCCCCTTCACAACCCATCTTCTACAAAAGTCATATCATTCTTTTTCACTTTACTATCTCTGCCCCAGTGGTAGAATTCTCACCTTCCACCCAGAATACGTGGGTTGGATTCCTGGCTAATGCACTTCACGTGCAGTCACTACCCATCTGTCCAGGAAGCTAGCATGTTGCTGTGATGCTGAAAAGGTTTCTGTGGAGCTTCCAGACTAAGAAGAAAGGCTTGGCGATCACTTTCAAAAATCAGGCAGTGATAACCCTGTGTATTGCAATGGTCACATCCACAATTCATTATGGGGATGGCAGCATTTTGTTTTGTTTCAGGGGCTGCCTTCATGACAGCTAACAACAAGAACAGCAACCTCTGCACCATTTCATCCCAAAATGTCCTCTGCACAACTTTCTGCCAATCCTGAACCTTCCTCCCCTCTAGGGCTCCGTTCTGTCCTCCTCCCTCCAAGAAGGTTCCCCTGGTCCCTGCAGCCATGTGACCTGCCTTCCTCTGCACTCTTCTGCCCTGGAGTGTCCATGCCATTTGCTTGGGCTCCCACTTTTCCATTTGTCAGACGTTGCTGAGCGCCTACTATGTGCCAGACACTGTGCTTCAGTGACGTAGGGGATTCCCCAAAGAGTAAATCACAACTGAAACCCTGAAGGAACTCATGTTCTAGTCATTTCCACAAGTAAGCAATAAATTCACAAAATTGAATATACTCCTCTAACTCAAAAATCAAACCCATTGCCGTCAAGTTGATTGCAACTCAAAGTGACCCTAATACAGTCGTACTGTCTTTTGACACAGCGTATCCATTGAAAAAAAAAAGGGGGGTAATGACTGAATCTGGGTCATTATAGGAGGAAATTCATATATATATAATCATTTACTCATGAATGTTAATGCATTTAATGAGGGTAAAACGTATTATTTAAAACAAAGAAAGGAGTCGTTCCAGCTGCTGTTGGATTTGCTCATTATCTGGTGCAGATATTGTCTATGATTTACATGTATCTCAAGCATCTGGATACACTCAAGCCCATCTGTGGCTAAATTAGGTTAATCGTTTGTTAGCAAAAATTATGTTAACTAATTTCCAGAGTATTTATGGAATCAGTAGTTCCACATTTAGTTACATAACTTGTATTAACACTATCTTATTAATGGTGTGAACAAAAATTATCTTTATGACGTTTTGGAATATAGTAGGGTAGCTTTAACACTATCCAGTTCTGAACTCTATTTATAAAGTGTATCTTAAAACCATTATTTTGGAGGAGGCTACTGTAAAATTTGTAACAATTCAAAAATGAGCCAAGATCCAGTTTGCATCATTACCATATATAAAAATAAGCATCTGTAAGTTAACAGTGTAAAAAGATTATAAAATAATAACAAAGTGGCTCTGGAGTCAGCACAAAAGATCAAAATTGGGTCTAGTAAAAATTACCCTTGAAATTCCTTAAATCGTTTTTAGAATGTAATGTATACAAATATACCAGCTCCAAAACCAGTTTTATTTCTCCAACATTGGAATAAATTTCTCTTTCTTTAGTTGCGCACCAGAAGAGGAAGTTGGTGTGCATTTGGAGCCACATTGTATGAAAACGACATATGTTTGGTACTTGGGTGGCATTCAGCCCAATGAGATGCACTACCAATGAGAGCCACGTGGAAACAGAGGCCAGTGGAGGGGATGGCATTTTCACATCTGTCCTTTTGTAACTCACTCTGGAGCGTTGCTTTAGATATTGAGGCTGAGCTTCTTCTCCACTCTGATTTATTCCCCCTCCCCCATTACAGGAGCCCTAGTGGTGCAGTGTTTAAAGGCTATGGTCCCTAACCAAAAGGTCAGCAGTTCGAATCTACTAGCCACTCCTTGGAAACCCTACGGGGTAGTTCTACTCTGTCCTATAGAGTTGCTTTGAGTTAGAATAGACTCCATGGCAACAGGTTTGAGTTTTGTTTTTTTCTTTTTGGCTCCCATTACAGAAAGGCTTTTACCTCTACCTGCTTAAATTTGCATACATCAAATGAGAAATTGATGTAGTTCCACAAACAACAGCATCTTCACTAAAAGAAGGTCTGGAATATGTTGATGGATTGTATTAGCTTCCTAGGGCTACTATAATAAAATACCACAACGTGGGTAGCTTTAAAGAACAGAAATGTATTGTCTCACAGTTCTGAAGGCTGGGAGTCTGAGATCAGGGTGTCAGTCATACTGATTCCTTCTGAGGCAGTGGGAGAGAATCTGTTCCATGCCTCTCTCCTAGCCTCTGGTAGCTCCAGGCATACCTTGGCTAGCAGCTGTAGTGTCCTGTGGCGTCCTTCCTCTGTCTCTTTGCCTTATGTCCTCTTTTATAAGATAGCACTATGATTAGATTAGGGCCCACCCTACTCCAGTATGACCTCATGTTAACATCTTTAAGGACGCACTCCAAACAGGACGTACCGGGAAATGACACAGAATCCCTGTTTCACGGAGCTGACTTTCTGGGGATAGATACACATCAACAGTGTCCTCCTACATTCACATATGTCCCTTTGTAATTCACTGTGGAGCGTTGTTTTAGATGTTGAGGCTGAGTTTCTCCTCCACTTTAATTTATGGACCCCCCTCTCACCATCCGTGGTGCAAATGGTTAACCTGGAGTCCCTGAATGGTAGAAACGGTTAACACACTCAGCTACTATCTGAACGGTTAGAGGTTTGAGTCCACTCAGAAGCACCTTGGAAGAAAAGCTTGGTGATCTGCTCCCAACAAGTCGGCTATTGTCAACCCTGTGGAGCACAGTTCTACTCTGACACACATGGGGTTGCCATGAGTCAGAGTTGACTCCATAGCAACTGTTTTTTTGGTTTTTGTTTGTTTGTTTTTTAATTTCCAAACAAAGTCAAGTTCACAGGTACCAGGGGTTAGGACTTCAACATCTTTTTTTGGGGGGAGGGGCACAATGCATTCCATAACATGAGCCACTTGGATATATATATCGACATGAGTACATAGACTTACTCCTCCAATTTTAAGCTGCCCAGAGTGTTCTTCCCCTCCCTGGTGTGTCAGAGTAGGAGGAAGACCTTGCTTCCAGTGTGAGCAGACTGGGCACGTTACCCTGTCTCCATTCCTCTACTGATTTGCATCATGTGCTGAGAATTGATGTTCTGCTTGAGGAAACTTTGTTCTCCCAACTATATCAAAGCTTAATTACCATGTTCCTGCTGTGGAGTAAAAAATCGTACTTTGGAAGCAAGTCCCTCTCAGATCAATCAGTCATCTTGCTCATTGACCAATGGTTCTGCCACAGGGCAACAAATTAGAAAAGATCTGCATTTAGGAGAAAACTTGTGGGTGGTTGGTACGGGTCACTAGAAATGACTTGAAGCCCCAAAGGGCTAGTGTACAGCGGAGCCAGGGGTGGGGGAAGAGAGCGCAAAATAGCATTGACCTGGAATGCTGTTTTGGTGCGCTAAAAGCCTCATAGCTATGGCCTCTTGCTGATCTGCCTTCCCGAAGCAGAGTAAAATGGCTTTATATTCCAGACTGGTAGTTCAGTGGTAGAAAGCCTGGTGGTGTAGTGGTTAAGAGCTACAGCTGCTAATCAAAAGACTGGCAATTCAAATCCACCACGTGCTCCTTGGAAACCCTATGGGGCAGTTCTACTCTGTCCTATAGGGTCACTATGAGTCAGAATCGACTCGACAGCAACAGGTTGGGTCGGGTCAGTTCAGTGGTAGAATTCTCACCTTCCATGCGGGAGATCTGGGTTCCATTCCCAGCCAATGCACCTCCTGCACAGCCACTACCCGTCTGTCAGTGGAAGCTTATGTGTTGCTATGATGCTGGACAGGTTTCAGTGGAGCTTCCAAACTAAAGATGAACTAGGAAGAAAGGCCTGATCATCTATTTCTGAAAGGCAGCCCCTGTGGATCACAAAGGGCTGATCCAGTTCACACCCACTATGGAAATGGCTCAGGACTGGGCAGCTTTTCGTTCCATTGTGCATGGGGTTGCCGTGAGTTGGGGCTGACTTCATGGCAGCTAACAAGAACAACCGTTCAGACTAGAACACTGAGGGGCACGGCCAAGGAAGGCGCGATCTCTTAACTTCTACTATCACTGGAAACCCTGTCCTAATAATTGACAACAGTCTCGATTTATGGTGCTCTTATATGGGTCCCGACTCACAGTGACCCTATATATAACTGCCCCATAGAGTTTCCAAGGATCGGCTGGTGAATTTGAACTACTGACCTTTTGGTTAGCAGCCAGACTCTTACTGACTGTGCCACCAGGGCACCGCTATGAGTTGGAATCAACTCGATGGATTTTTTTTTTTTTTAATGGTGCTTTAGGTGAGAGTTTACAGCTCAGGTCAATTTCTCATACAAAAATTTATACACATATTGTTATGTGACCCTAGTGGCAATCCCCATAATGTGACAGCACATTGCCCCTTTGCACCCCGATTTTCGTGTGTCCATTCAACCAGCCCTATCCCTTCCTGCCTTCTCATCCTGCCTCGGACAGGAGATTCCCATTAAGTCTCATGTATCTACTTGAACTAAGAAGCGCACTCTTCACGAGTATTATTTTTATAGTCCAGTCTAATCTTTGTCCGAAGAGTTGCCTTCGGGAAAGGTTTTAGTTCAGGGTTAACAGAGAGTCCAGAGGCCATGTCTTCTGGGGTTCCTCTAGTCTCAGTCAGACCATGAAGTCTGGTCTTTTTATGTGGATTTGAGTTCTGCACCACAAAAATAGGCTTTTTTGTTTTGTTTTTTAATGGGTTAGGCCCTGCTGTAAAAACTTCTATTGAGGTTTCCAGAAAGGAATCTCAGGACAGATGCAGATGTGATAGAAACATACTAGAACTGACTTGTATTTTGAGTCTTTGTGATAATCCTGGGCCCGGGTGCCCTCAGGTGGGGGCAGGAGGAGGGCTAACACTTCGGGCTGCCTTTCAGGCTTCCCTGCCAGCTGCTTCTGCCTGGGTTCCACCCATGGGAACCCAGTATCTACTGCTGCACAGCTGACTACCCCCAAACACAGTGGCTTCGAACAACCACTTTATTACTGTCTCTCAGTTCTGTGAGTCAGCTCCTGCAGAAACAACCTGTCCTATCACCTAAGATGCCTGACTGTTGGTGGTAAGTTGGGAGAGACTTCGGCACCTGGAGTGGGGCTTGTGTGTGTGCATACCTGCAAACTGGTGGAAAGTAGGTGGTTTTTTCATCAGGCCGGGTGGCAGCCCTGAATCTCCTCTCAGTCGCTCACTCATGCAGCAAAACTTCACTGAGCACCAACTCTGTGCCAGGCACTAGACTCCAGGCATCTTGAGAAGTGAATGGTACCTGGGCTCTGACCTCAAAGTTTTCACAACAACCAGGAAGGGAAACAGAGACACAGGGGTGCTGATTGCTGGGATAGGGGTCCTCACAGGGGCTAAGAGATATCTATCTAAGGAGGCTCCTTGATGGAGGTGGTAACACCTGAGCGGAGCCTAAAGAAATCGCATTGCAGACAGAGGGATCGGTATAAGCAAAGGCACAGCAGCAAAAATTAGCATGGGGATGATACAGAAGCAAAAAGAATATGAGGGTATTCCACAAGCCATCACTTTTCTTAGAAGTGGCAGGCAGGGAGTTAGAAGTCAAGGGGGAGGATCAGGTCATGGAGGACCTTGCACAGGTGTAAAGACCTGCTCTTCCTGCTGGTGGTGGGAGCCAAGGAGGGGTCTGTCTTGTGCCTCATTAAGGTCACAGTGTCTAGAACAGTGCCCAGGCTGTGACAGGTACAGTACGTATTTGTTGAGTGAGTGAGTGAGAGAATGGACGAACGGAGCTAAATGCTTAGATTTGTATTTGAGACGAGTCACTCCAAAGGCTGCATCATTTCCAAATTTCTAGTGACAACAATGTTTCCACAATGAGTCTGAACATATAACAGTCCTCAGATTCCTATCTCGGCATTGGGAGCATAGGTTAGAAATTCAGAAAGCCTCAGAGCTGACACAACTGGAACAACCATCTAATCAGATGTTTCCAAAAACAGGGGGTCTAGGGTAGGTAAGGAGTCCCTGGGTGGTGCAAATGGTTAAGCACTCGACTATTAACAGAAAGGTTGGCAGTTCAAACCTGCCTCAGTGAGTCACAGCCATGACAACGCTATGGAGCACAGTTCTACTCAGAAACACACATGGGGTCACCATCATGAGTCAGAATTGACTTGACGACAACAATACATATATATATGTAGAGAAAGAAAGTCAGTCCCTGCATGATGTAAATGGTTAATGCACTTGATTGCTAACCAAAAGTTTGAAGGTTTGCGTCTGTAGGCACCCAGAACAAAGATCTGGTGATCTTCTTCCAAAAAATAAGACACTGAAAACTCTATGGAACGTAGTTCTACCCTGATACACATGGAGTCACCATGAGTCAGAGTTGACTTGAAGGCTACTGTTTATATATATATATATATATATATATATATATTTGTTGTTGTTGTTAGGTGCTGTCCAGTCGGTTCCAACTCATTACAACTCTACGTACAACAGAACGAAACACTGCCCGGTCCTGCACCGTCCTCACAGTCGTTGCTGTGTTTGAACCCATTGTTGCAGCCATTGTGTCAGTCCAACTCATTGAAGGTCTTCCTCTTTTTCACTGGCCCTCCACTTTACTAAGCATGAGGTCCTTCTCCAGGGACTGGTCCCTGCTGATAACATGTCCAAAGTAAGCAAGACAAAGTCTTACCATCCTCGCTTCTAAGAAGCATTCTGGCTGTACTTCTTCCAAGACAGATTAAGTTTTCTGGAATTCCCATTCTTCACAATGTTATCCAAAATTTGTTATGATCCACACAGTGGAATGCCTTTGCATAGTCAATAAAATACAGGTCTATATCCTAGGCATTAGTAAGCTGAAATGGACAGAGATTTGGCCATTTTGAATCAGCCAATCATATGATCTACTATGCCAGGAATGATAAATTGAAGAGGAATGGTGTCACATTCATTTCAAGATCTATCCTGAAATATAAGATTGTCAGTAATAGGGTAATTCCATACACCTAAAAGGAAGACTAGTCAATATGACTATTATTCAAATTTACACACCAATAATGCCAAAGATGAAGAAATTGAAGATTTTTTTTTTACCAACTTCTGCAGTCTAAAATTGACCAAACATGCATCAAGATGCATTGACAATTACTAGTGGTTGGATGCAAAAGTTGGAAATGAGGAAGGATCGGTAGTTGGAAAATATGATCTTGGTAATAGAAATGATGCCAGAGATTGCATGATAGAATTTTGCAAGACCAATGACTTATTCATTGCAAATACCCGTTTTCAACAACATAAACAGCGACTATACATGTGGAACTCACCAGATGGAATACACAGGAATCAAATCGACTACATCTATGGAAAGAGACAATGGAGAAGCTCAATATCATCAGTCAGAACAAGGCCAGGAGTTGACTGTGGAACAGACCATCAATTGGTCACATGCAAGTTCAAGTTGAAACTGAAGAAAATTAAAACAAGTGCACGAGAGCCAAAGTATGACCTTAGTATATCCCACCTGAATTTAGAGACCATCTCAAGAATAGATTTGACACATTGAGCACAGTGACCGAAAACCAGATGAGTTGTGGGATGCCATCAAGGACAACATACTTGAAGTAAACAAAAGGTAATTAAAAAGACAGGAAATAAAATAATATCAAATGGATATAAGAAGAGACTCTGAAACCTGCTTTTGAATGTAGAGTAGCTAAAGTGAAAGGAAGAAATGATGACTTAAAAGAGTTGAACAGAGGATTTCAAAGGGCGGCTCGAGAAGACAAAGTGAAGTATTATAATGACATGTGCAAAGACCTGGAGTTAGAAAACCAAAAGGGAAGAACATGCTTGACATTTCTCAAACTGAAAGAACTGAAGAAAATATTTAAGCTTCAAGTTGCAATATTGAAGGATTCTATGGGCAAAAAATTGAACACAGGAAGCATCAAAAGAAGCTGGAAGAAATACACAGAGTCACTGTACCAACAAGAACTGGTTGACGTTCAACGATTTCTGAAAGTAGCATATGATCAAGAACCAATGGTACTGAAGGAAGAAGTCCATGCTGCACTGAAGGCATTGGCAAAAAACAAGGCTCCAGGAATTGATGGACTACCACTGGAGATGTTTCAACAAGCAGATGCAACACTGGAAGCATTCACTCATCTATGCCAAGAAATTTGGAAGACAGCTACCTGGCCAACTGACTGGAAAAGATCCATATATGTGCCTATTCCCAAGAAAGGTGATCCAACAGAATGCAAAAATTATTGAACAATATCATTAATGTCACAAGTCATTATGATACATGCACACACACATCTACACCAAACTCGTAAAAGCGTTATTAAAATAACTGCCGTTTAGACATTATCTATCTAATGTGAACGACCAGCTATGCCCCTTAAGAGCTCCGCTAGTCCCTTCTCTGTTGAGCCTCAGTTTCTCATCTGTAAATGTAGTTCTAGTTCCTTCCACACAATGCCGTTTTGAGAGCTGCAAGTGATGTAGGCAGATCCTCTAGCTCCTGGCATCGAGAGGCTTCTCCAAAGTGGTGGCCCAGGGAGACTCTGCTCTCAGATGGGTATTTATCTTCTCCTTTAACACTAGAACCCTGAAGAGAGAGGATGTTGCTGCAACAAAGCAGGGTTTCCAATTGGTCTCTGGATCTACCAGACTTTGACCTCCTCCTGATCTACGTATTCCTCCCCAGGGTCAAAAAAGAGAGGAACCAGAAAGCAAAGAGGATCGCACTGGGGTGTTACTGTGACTGTAATATATGTTCATTATGGAAAATACCAAAGAGTAAGTAGAAGAAGCAAGTCACCTGAATTGCTACTACCCAGAGAGAAGTGCTGTTGACACTTTTTGGAGGGTTCCTGTCTGTCTTCCTTTCTCCTTGCATCTATGGTGAGTTCTTTCCTCAAGACTCCCTCGGGATCTCTCAGGTCTGAAACTTAAAATCCATGCAGAGCACAGTGAAGATCCAACACACACAGCTCAGGAAAGGTTCCACTTTTCATCTTGAAGCAGGCTCAGAACCAGACTCCTTATCTTTTAGTCTCAAGGTTTCATCCTCTTTCAAAACTGAACCTTTGAGACAAGACTTTTTTTTTATTTTTTCCCATACCAAAATTTATACATACATTGTTATGTGACTCTAATCGCTCTCCCCATATTGTGACAGCACACTCCTCCTTTCTACCCATGATTCCCCATGTCCCTTCAACCAGCTCCTAACCCTCTCTGCCTTCCCATCTCACCTCCGGAAAGAAGCTGCCTGTTTAGTCTCTTTTATCTACTTGAGCTAAGAGGCATACTCCTCACGAGTAACACTTCATGTCCCACAGTCCAGTCCGATCCCTGAGACAAGACTTTTTACAGTTAGAATTACTTCAGTTTCACCACATCACAGCTGATCATCCCAATAACTCTGTGGATGTTTTTCCTTGGGCCCTTTGTGCTCCAAAGATTAGAATGATAATTAGCTAGTATTTATTGCCCACTTTGGCCTATGTTTTTACGCACGTTAGCCTATTTAATCTTTACCCCAACCCACTGAGATGGGAAGAACATGATGGAAGATACAAAAAAATAAGCTTATCTCAAGATGTCACTGGCCCCAAAAAAACAAAGAACATTATTATTGTTAGCTGCCATCAAGCTGGCAGGAAATGCTGCCTGGTCCTGCGCTATTCCCATGATCAATTGGGATCAGACTGTTGTGGTCCATAGGGTTTTCATTGGCTGATTTTCAGAAACAGATTACCAGGCTTTTCTTCCTAGTCCGTCTTAGTCTGGAAGCTCCACTGAAACCTGTTCTGCATCATAGCAACACACAAACCTCCACTGACAGATGAGTGGTGGCTGTGCGTGAGTTGCATTGGCTGGGAATTGAAACTAGGTCTCCTGCATGGAACATGAGAATTCTACCACTGAAGACTTGGAATGATACTGAATTCCAAGTTATTGTCTTGCTAAACTGAGACTTAGTCACTTTTCAAGTCCTCAGATTGTTAATCTGGGTTATGGATATACATATTTATGTTCTTTAGAACTTCTGACACAGTCTAAAACTATTGGCTATAAAACAAGTTTCCTGAAATTCAATCATGTCTCCCATTGATTTCCATTTTGAAATTGGAAGTCTTTGCCCTCAAGATAAAATAAAAAAGCAGATCAAAGAAGATGGAAAACTCCCTCTCCCTTTAATATTTAAAGAATGATTTTTTTTTTACAAAAGATTAATTTGTCTTTTTACAGTAAATCACAGTGTGCTGCCAGTTGGGGTTCAGAACATAACACTTTTAATTTATGGTTTTTGTAAAGAGAAGACCATTTGAAGGATATTTGTATGTATGTTCCTCCCAGACTAGCTGAGTGGCAGCTAAAGACCAGGGTGAGGAGAGAGCAGAACTCCAAGCCCAGGACTCTCACCTCTGCTACCATTTTCTTTCCCACACGTATGGTATTTCACCCCTGTAGTAGGAACACCTCTCTACCTTAGCAGTCTCTAAACTAGAGAAGCTGAGAGAGGTGAAGATGAGGCAGTGGGTCAAGTCCTTTCCTGCTTCCTCCTCAAATGGCCTCCAGAGTCCCATTGTCTTAGTCAAGTTTCTCTAGAAAAACATAACCAGGGAGAGAGATTTATTTACTTCAAGGAACTGGCTCACAAAATGTAGGGGCTGGCAAGTCCAAAAGCTGTAGGTCAGTGGCAAGCTGGCGACTCCTGCAGATTTGCATCCCAAGATCCTTAGATCGAGCAATGGAAAGTATGCATTCTGGAGGCAGAACACACCCTAGAAAACTCCCCTTTCAACTGATTGATTGATTATATTACATTAGATTACATGATGGGAGGTAATTACATTATAATTTATGTTAGATTACATTACGGAACAGCAACTAGACTAGTGTTTGACCTAACAGCTGGGAACCATAGCCTAGCCAAGTTGACACATAAAATTAACCATTACACCCACCAAGGTGGAGCTTCTTGCTCCAGACCAGCCAGAGCTCACCCTAGCCTATGCATAGTGCATACACTCCCCTCCATCACCCGCGGACCACAACTGACTACTGCTCTTGGCTGCCTATCTTCCTTCTTTACTGTGTGTCCTGGACTTGTAGCCAGCAGAGGGCTGACCATTCACAGGGAAAGTTCTCTTTGCTGGAGAACCAAGTGAGATTTGACAAATAGAGACTTATGATCTTTTCTAGAGATAGAGCCCACAGGTCCTGCTGAGGTTTGCATGAGGATAGGAAGGGTCAGGAAAGAGAGAACTCACAGATGACAGCTAGATTTTGGGCATGTTGGTATTGTCATTTAGTGGAAGATTTGTTTAGGAGAAAGTTTGGTAGAATGGAAATCCAGGGTTTGAGGTTGGACATGTTCTGTTTGAGCTACCTATTAACCATCCATGGTGGATATATTGAGTACACTGCTCATTATATGAATTTGGAGCTCAGAGAAGGGGTTAGGTAAGGCTGGGGTTACACATTTAGGGGCCATGCATAATGTGAAGCACTTACAGGGGGTCCATGTATGGGTTTGTGTGTGTTTTCCTGGGAGTATGTGCCCATGGACATGGGGATACATGGGTCTTTGTCCATGTATGTACATTGGCATACATGACTTGGAATGTCACATCCATCACAACTTTAAATGTGACCTTGGTCAAGCTATATCAGTCTTTTGATGACCTATAAAATAAAAGGATGAGATTAAATAACACTTACAGTCTTGCTACCATAACTCCAGGATTTTAGGAGCTGGTGAATCATGATGACAGGGCCATCCATGGTTTCTTTGGGTATGCAGGATCTGGGAAGTATTAAGTATTGATTCCTTGGTGAGCCTCATGTAGGTAGGTGAATAACTGCTTTTCTAACCATTTTTTACTTTTTTCTTTGTCATGTGGTAGGTGAATAACTGCTTTTCTAACCATTTTTTACTTTTTTCTTTGTCATGTGGTAGGTGAATAACTGCTTTTCTAACCATTTTTTACTTTTTTTTTGTCTCATGATTAGACTGAGATTATGGGATTTGGGAGGAAGAGCACAGATGTAGAGGACCATTCTCATTACATCATATCAAGGGTACATAGTATCAAAAATGACTTATCACTGTTGAAGTTCATGTGGTCATGTGGTAGGTGAATAACTGCTTTTCTAACCATTTTTTACTTTTTTCCTTTATATCATTTTCATTCTCTTGGTTGTTTTCTTATTAAAATTTTGTTTGAGTCTATTTTTATCCTTCCTGAACTTTAGTACATATCCTCACCTCACACTACTGTGCTAGACTCGAGTTGTCCCTGCATGCACTTTTGTTGTTGTAGTTGCTGTAGATTCCATTCCAACTCACGGGGACATCGTGTGCCTCAGAGTAGAACTGCTGCACAGGGTTTTCAAGGCTGTGACCTTTCGGAAGCAGATCACCAGGCTTGTCTTCCAAGGCAGTTTAGCATGGGTTCTGTTGTACAGAAAAACTTGAACCCTGTCTCAAGTTAAAACAGAGAGGTTTACTAAGGGTTTAAAACAGTTGCAATTGGGGAACCATGTAGCCCATTGAAAATGCATCCAGGTAGTCCCGGGGTAATTTTGTTATACAAGTGTTTTTATGGGGTAAAAAGAGGAACCAAACCATAAAGAGGGCAATTATGGGAAAAATCAATGAATATTGCAATAATCACACTCTGACTGGTTACTGATGATTAACAGCATAATTAGTGATTACAGATAGTTTCACAGGATGCTTTACATCATGATCACAAGATGCTTTCATATAGTTTCTCTGTCTTGCAAAAAGAAAAAATACCTTGCTGGCAACAGCACTCAGACAGCCCTCTTCTGGAGTACAGGTATTTTGTCGGGTGCAAATGGTCACTTGGTTAAGACATCTCAGGGTATATGGTTTCACATCCTTGTTTTGACCACCCAGGAAAAACATGTTTTTCTCAAAAAATATGAGGCTGTTAGTCTAGAACCCTGATTAAAATTAGATACCATGGGCAGCATGCCTCTGTCTCACTGACGGCACTGAAAGTTGTCTTTTCCTGAAACACTTCTAACCGCCATAACTTTTAGCTAGTAGTCAAGCACTTAACCATTTGTGCTACCCAGGGACTCGCCTTTATACACGAAACCAAAAAAACCCAAAAAACCCGTTGCCATTGAGTTGATTCTGACTCATAGCAACCATTTACGACAGAATAGAACTGCCCCATAGGGTTTCCAAGGAGCAGCTGATGGATTCAAACTGCCAACCTTTTGGTTAGCAGACATAGCTCTTAACCACTGCACCCACCACCAGCATTCTTGTAAATACCTCCAAGCAGAACCCAGGGTGATTGTAAAGCTTACTACTTTTCTTTTTCTTCTCGCATGGATCACAGTCCTATGCTTTCTCTTTCACAGTGATTGAAAAGAATTATTTCATATGCTTTGTCTAGTTTCTCCCGTGGTTTTTGATTAGAGTGCTAATTGATCAAGAGTTTCTCCAACAAAGCTGGAAGTAGAAGTCAGTCAGGTTGTAGACGCTTATGTTTGATAAACCTTGAAACTTAGGTCCTGGGGTAGCTGAAGCAAAGTTTCCAGGTGCTTTTCCAAATCTTTTATCAGGATTTGAGCCTGGTGAACACAACTCTACTTGTGGCCAAGAGCAGCTCACGTCTGTCTCCACAAAATATTCAGGCTTTTCTCTTGCTCAAATTCCTAATCAAATTGACTGTTAGCCAAGAGAGTAGGAAATCCAAAAGTCCTCACCACAGGTTGCCTCCATCTTGAATCTTTATGTCCTGCCCTGAAGTTACACTCTTATCAAGAGGATTACTTTTTTTTTTTTTTTTAATTGTACTTCAGGTGAAGGCTTACGGAACAAATAGTTTCTCATGAACAGTAGTACACATATTGTTTTATGACATTGGTTAACAACCCTACAACATGTCAACCCTCTAACTTCTCAAACTTTTTTTTTTTGGTGAAAATACACAAAGCCAAAGATATACCATTTCAAAAATTTCTACATGCACAGTTCAGTGACATTGACTACGCTTTTCCAATTGTGCTGTTATTCTCACTTAAGATGAAGGCTTACAGAACAAAATAGTTTCTCATTTAACAGTTACTACAAATGTTGCCGTATGACAATGGTTAACAATCTCACAACACATCAACAATATCCTTACTCAACCTTGGGTTCCCTATCACCAGCTTCCTTGTCCCCTTCTGCCTTCTTGCCCTTGTCACTGGACTACTGTACCTCGTTAGTCTCATTTGGTTTTATGGGGCTGTCCACTCCCAGGCTGAACAGTGAACCTCGGAGATAACTTCACCACTGAGCTAAAGGGGTGTCTGGGGGCCATACTCTCGGGGTTTCTCCAGTCTCCTTTAGGCCAGTAAATCTGGTCTTATTTTTGTGAGATAGAATTATGTTCTACATCCTTCTCTAGCTCTGTCCAGAACCCTCTGTTGTGATCCTGGTCAGAGCAGTCACTGGTGGTAGCTGGGCACCATCTAGCTGTACTGGACTCAGTCCAGTGGAGGCCTTGGTAGCTGTGGTCCATTAGTCCTTCGGACTAATCTTTTCCTTGTATCCTGTTCTCTTCATTCTCCCTTGCTCCTGAAGGGATGAGACCAGTGGAGTATCTTAGATGGCCGCTCACAGGCTTTTAAGACCCCAGACACTACTCACCAAGGTAGAATGTAGAGCACTGTCTTTATAAGCTGTGTCATGCCAATTGAGCTAGATGTTCCCCGAGACCATGGTCCCCAGAGCCCTCCGCCCAGCAATTCAGTCCCTCAGGGAGTTTGGATGTGTCTATGGGGCTTCCGTGACCTTTCCTTGTACAAGTTGTGCTAGTTTCCCCTGTATTCTGTACTGTCTCACCCTTCACCCAAGATACCACTTATCTATTGCCTATTTAGTATTTCCTGCCCCACCCCTCCCATCCCTGGTAACCAACAAAGATTGTTACATTTTGTGGGTGAACTTTTTCATGGGTTTTTACAATAGAGGTCTCATACAATATTTGTCCTTTTGTGATTGACTTATTTCACTCAGCATAATGTCCTCCAGTTTCATCCATGTTATGACATGGTTCACAGATTCATTGTTGTTCTTTCTCGTTGCATAGTACTCCATTGTGTGTATGTACCATAGTTTGTTTATCCATTCATCTGTTGATGGGCATCTAGGTTGTTTCCATCGTTTTGCTATTGTGAGCAAAGCTGCCATGAACATAGGTGTGCATATGTCTATTCGAGTGACGACTCTTATTTCTCTGGGATATATTCCTAGGAGTGGGATTGCTGGATCGAATGTATGTCATTTCTAGCTTTCTGAGGAAGTGTCATATCATTTTCCAAAATGGTTGTATCATTTTGCATTCCCACCAGCAGTGCATAAGAGTTCTAATCTCCCTGCAGCCCATCCAACATTTGTTATTTCCAGAGTTTTTGATTCACGCCAGTAATGCCGTGGTGAGATGGTATTTCACTGTGGTTTTAATTTGCATTTCTCTAATGGCTAGTGATCATGAGCATTTCCTCATGTGTCTGTTGGCCATTTGGATGTCTTCTTTGGTGAAGTGTCTGTTCATTTCCTTTGCCCATTTTTTAATAGGATTATTTGTCTTTTTGTTGTAGAGGTGTTGGATTTTCTGGTAGATAATGGAGATTAGACCTTTGTCTGACTTGTACTGTCCAAAAATTTTTTCCCAGTCTGTAGGTTCTCTTTTGACTCTTTTGGTGAAGTCTTTTGAAGAGCATAGGTATTTGATTTTTAGAAGACCCCAGTTATCTAGCTTATCTATTGGGTTTTGTGCGTTGATGGTTATGGCTTGTATCCTGTTAATGCCATGTATTAAGGCCTGAAGTGTTGGTCCTATTTTTTCTTCTATGAACTTTATAGTTTTAGGCTTTATATTCAGGTCTTTGATCCATTTTGAAGTAGTTTTTGTATACAGTGTGAGGCATGGGTCCTGTTTCATTTTTTTGCAGATGGATATCCAGTTTTGCCAGCACCATTTGTTAAAAAGACTGTCTTTTCCCCATTTGATGCACTTTGGCCCCTTGTTGAAGATCAGGTGACCGTAGGTGGCTGGATTTACATCTGGGTTTTCAATTCTCTTCCATTGGTCAATGTATCTGTCATTGTACCAGTACCAGGCTGTTTTGACTACTGTAGCTGTATAGTAGGTTCTGAAGTCAGGCAGTGTGAGTCCTCCAACTTTATTCTTCTTCTTCAATAGTGCTTTACTTATTCAGGGCTTCTTCCCTTTCCATTGAAAGTTAACGATTAGTTTTTCTATCTCTTTGAAGAATGTTGTTGATATTTGGATCGGGATTGCATTGTGTTTGTAAATTGTTTTGGGTAGAATTGTCATTTTCACAATGTTGAGTCTGCCTGTCCATGAGCATGGTATGTTTTTCCATTTATGTAGATCCCTTTGGGTTTCATGCAGTAGTGTTTTGGAGTTTTCTTTGTATAGGTCTTTTACATCCCTGGTCAGTTTGATTCCTAAGTATTTTATCTTATTGAAAATGGTATTGTTTTCCTGATTTCCTTTTCATCGTTCTCCTTATTGGTGTATAGGAATCCAACTGATTTTTGAATGTTTGTCTTGTATCCTACTACTATGCTAAATCTTTCTATTAGTTCCAGTAGATTTCTCGTGGAGTCTTTAGGGTTTTCTATGTATAGTATCATATCATCTGCAAAC
Organism: Dugong dugon; assembly: GCA_030035585.1. Taxonomy (NCBI): domain Eukaryota; kingdom Metazoa; phylum Chordata; class Mammalia; order Sirenia; family Dugongidae; genus Dugong; species Dugong dugon. The sequence continues at coordinate 161,182,835 of CM057460.1, read as the reverse complement.
AGGGACAGTTTAACTTCTTCACTACCAATTTGGATGCCCTTTATTTCTTTTTCTTGCCTTATTGCTCTAGCTAGAACTTCCAGCACAATGTTAAATAGGAGTGGTGATAAAGGGCATCCTTGTCTTGTTCCTGTTTTCAAGGGGAATGTTTTCAGCCTCTCTTCATTAAGAATGATGTTGGCTGTTGGTTTTGCATAGATGCCCTTTAATATGTTGAGAAATTTTCCCTTCTATACCTATTTTATTGAGAGTTTTTATCAGTAATCGGTGTTGGACTTTGTCAAATGCCTTTTCTGCATCAATTGAGATGATCATGTGATTCTTTTCTTTCCTTTTATTTATGTGGTGGATTACATTGATTGATTTTCTAATGTTGAACCATCCTTGCATACCTGGTATGAATCCTACTTGGTCATGGTGTATTATTTTTTTGATATGATGCTGAATTCTATTGGCTAGAATTTTGTTAAGAATTTTTGCATCTATATTCATGAGAGATATTGGTCTGTAATTTTCTTTTTTTGCGACGTCTTTCCCTGGTTTTCGTATCGGTGTTATGCTGGCTTCATAGAATGAATTTGGAAGTGTTGCTTCCTCTTCTATGCTCTGAAATAGCTTGAGTAGTACTGGTACAAGCTCTTCTGTAAATGTTTTGTAGAATTCTCCAGTGAAGCCATCTGGGCCAGGGCTTTTTTTGGTTGGGAGTTGTTTTAATTACCTTTTCAATCTCTTCTCTTGTTATGGGTCTGTTCAGATTTTGAACATCACTTTGTTGTAGTTTGGGTAGGCCATGCGTTTCTAGAAATTTATCCATTTCCTCTAGATTTTCCAATTTGTTGGAGTATAGTTTTTCATAATATTCTGTTGTAATCTTTTTTATTTCAGTTGGGTCTGTTGTAATGTCTCCCATTTCATTTCTTATTTGGGTTATTTGTGTCCTCTCCTGTTTTTCTTTTGTCAGTCTGGCCAGTGGTTTGTCAATTTTTTTGATTCTTTCAAAGAACCAACTTTTGGTTTTGTTGATTCTTTCTATTGTTTTTGTGTTCTCTATTTCATTTATTTCTGCTCTGATCTTTACTATTTCCTTTCTTCCAGTGGTTGTGCACTTTTTTTTTTTTTTTTTTTTTTGCTGTTCTCTTTCTATTTGTTTGAGTTCTGTAGTTAATGTTTTGATTTTGTCCCTTTCTTCTTTTTTCTATTGTTATAAATTGTCCTCTGAGGACTGCTTTTGCTGTGTCCCAAAGGTTTTGGTATGATGTGTTTTCATTCTCATTCGATTCTAGGAATTTTTTGATTTCATCTCTGATTTCTTCTATTACCCACTGATGTGTAAGCAGGGTATTATTCAGTTTCCATGTAATTGATTTTTTTTTTCCTTGCTCTTTCTATTGTTAATGTCTACCTTGATGGCATCATGGTCAGAGAAGATACTTTGAATTATCTCAGCGTTTTGGATCTTGTTGAGAATTGCTCTGTGGCCTAAGATGTGGTCTATTATGAAGAACGTTCCATGTGCATTGGAAAAGAATGTGTACTTTGCAGCAGTTGGATGGAGTGTTCTATATATGTCTATGAGGTCAAGTTGGCTGATTGTGCCCTTTAGGTCTTCTGTATCTTTGCTGAGTTTCTTCTTAGTTGTTCTGGCCTTTACTGAGAGTGGTGTGTTGAAGTCTCCTACCATTATTGTGGAACTGTCAATTTCTCTTTTGAGTGTTGTTAGAGTTTGTTTCATGTATTTTGGAGCCCTGTCATTGGGTGCGTAGATGTTTATTATGGTTATGTCTTCATGATGGATCATCCCCTTAATCATTATGTAGTGTCCTTCTTTCTCTTTTATGGTAGATTTCGTTTTAAACTCTGTTTTGTCTGAGATTAGAATTGCCACTCCTGATCTTTTTTGGTAGTTGTTAGCTTGATATATTTTTTTCCAACCTTTGACTTTTAATAAATTCACATCTTTGTTTCTAAGCTGTGTCTCCTGTAGACAGCTTATTGATGGATCCTGTTTTCTTATGCATTCTCTTACTCTCTGTCTCTTTATGGGTGGATTGAGTCCATTTACATTCAGTGTAATTATTGATAGATGTGGGTTTGTTGCTGTCGTTTTGTAGTGCTTTTTTTTGTCGTGCTGACGTTTTCTTTGTTCTTCTTATTCTCTCGTGCTGAGTTACTTCTGTTTGTGGATTTTTTTTTTACATTTCTTTTGTTTTTGTAGGTTTTGTTTTTGCTGAGACTTTATGTTTTTCCTCTTTTTTTATGAGAATATTTGTTAACTTTCTTTGTGGTTACCATGAATTTTGCCCTTATCTTTCTAAGTTTGAAGCAGTCTACCATTATTTGGTATCGCCTTGCCTTCCTCTCCATTAGAAGGTTCTATACCTATGCCGTTTACTCCCTCTTTTATTGTTTTGATGTTGTTGTCATTTACTGATTAACTGCTCTGATTCCCTGTTGTATTTCTTTTGGTTTTGGATAGTCCTCGAGAGGTCATTTCCTAGATTGGTATCTGGCTGGTACGATCCTGCGTCCTGGATTCTGCCTGTGGCTGAAACTGTTTGTCCTCAGATTGAAGAACTGTCTTTAATAATTCTTGTAAGTTTGGTTTGACTTTTACATAGTCCCTTAATTTCTGTTTATCTGGAAATGACCTAATTTCACCATCAAATTTGAACGAGAGTTTTGCAGGATATATTATTCTTGGCTGGCAATTTTTTTCTTTCAAGATTTTATATATGTCATCCCATTGCCTTCTTGCCTGCATGGTTTCTGCTGAATAATCTGAGCTTAGTCTTGTTGTTTCTCCTCTGTATGTGACTTCTTGTTTTTCATGAGCTGCTCTCAGGATACTTTGTTTGTCTTTGGTTTTGGTGAGTGTGATTATGATATGCCTTGGTGATTTTCTTTTGGTGTCTCTCCTATATGGGGTTCGTTGAGCTTCTTGGATGGCCAGGTTTTTATCTTTCATGACATTTGGGAAGTTTTCTGTCGGCAGTTCTTCAGTGATCCTCTCTGTGTTTTCTGTTTTCTCCCCCTGTTCTGGAATTCCAATCACTCGCAGATTTTTGCTTTTGATTGTATCCCACATAAATCTCAGGGTCTCTTCATTTTTCTTCGTTCTTTTTTCTGAGTTTTCCTGAAACAGAGTTGTATCCAAGTGTTTGTCTTCAATTCCACTGATCCTATCTTCCACTGTTTCAAATCTGCTTCTCAGCCCTTCTATGACACCGTCCATTTCTGAAATCTTGTTGTTTATCTTTTGGATTTCTAATTGTTGTCTTTGTATAATTTCTAGTTGTGAATTTATTTTGGCATTTTGTTCCTGCATTATTGTCCTGAATTCTTCCAATTTTTGTCTGTATTTTCCATGAATTTGTCTATTTTTCCCTCATGTTTGTCAGCTTTTTGCCTCAGCTCTTGGAGAGGTCTGAGTATTAGAGATTTGAATTCCCTATCAGGTAGTTCTAGTGCATTTTCTTCCAGAGGAGAGTCATCTGGTGTTTTATTTTGGATGCCTACTGGAACCATCTTGTCCTATTGTTGTAAATGTTCTGATATTGTCTGCTGTCTTTTGGGCATTCAGTAGTTATATTTCTCATTTATTGATTGTAGATTTGTTTGTTTCATCCCCTTTTTTTAAATTTGATTATGTCTGAGCAGGCAGACTGTGTGTTCTTTGTTGTTTGCTCATCTGTTGGCACAGTACTTTTCGCCTCCTTCTCCAATTGGCAGGGTCACTCACTCAGATATGGTACAGTAGAGCAGATCTAGCTGAAGAGGAGTTACTGGGACAGGTTGTTTGTGGCACTTACTAAAGCCACCAGAGCAGGTAGGTAATCAGTGCAGGGCAGGTTCCAGTGGGCCGTGCCTATGCTGCTTGGTGGTGTGATGTCAAGAACACAGTGCAGGTAGGCAGGATGCAGCAGGGAGATTGTTATGTGTGGAGCTAAGATGGATATGGGAGAGAGGAGAGAGGAACAGGAGCCAAAATCATACAAACAAGCAAAAAAGAATGCTAGGGGAGCTTGCTGTTGAAGTGGAGAGATGAGAGACTATGAAATGGAGAAAAACAGAAAGGGGAAGAGGAAGAAAAGAAAAGAATGAATAAATAAACATCAGAAAGGTTAAAGAACCACAAAGTTCCCAGGGATCCCACTGGTGCAGCTATGAGGTCTGGGGAAGTTTCTCTCAGGTGTTGCAGTACAGCCTGGCTGGAAGGTGTAGAGGTATATAACTCCAGGTATTCAAGGAACAGAAAGAGAAGGAAGATATAGAGAGACAAGAAACTGAGTAATGAAGAAAGACAAAAAGGGATAAAGAGGGAAAAGAAAACAAAACAAATCAAAAAAGAAGAAGAAGAACAAGAAACCCCACCCAAGAAACAGAAAAAAAACCCCAACAAAAAAAGAAATTCCCTCAGGGATCCCTGTGCACATCTGTGCAAACTGAGGGATAAGTTTCATTGCCATGCAGTACCGCCTGGCCAGAAAGGGCTCCCAACTCAAGAAAAGGAGAAGAAAACAAACAAACAATTCAAAACAAACAAACGAACAAAAGCCCCGGGATCCCACCAGCACAGCAGCCCAGACCAGGAAGCAGCTCCACACTCGAAAGGAGCTCCAAAGCCCCTCAGGAAGAAGCAAAGATGGAGCACGGAGCCAGGTATTTGAGCAAAAGGAGGGGGAGGTGGCGAGAGGTAAGGAAGAAATCAAAAGAAGCAGAAACAAAAGCATCACTAGCAGCCAACAAATGGCACTCAGAGAGCCAGCTAGTGTGGGCTGTTGTTTCTCAGACAAGAGACTGTGTCCACGGGAAGCAGAGGGGGCCGAGTGTGGGTGAAGAAGGGTAGGGAGTGGAAAAGTGTATATCACAAATTACCGGAGCTCTGCAGCCCCTCAGGAAGGAGCAAAGATGGCGCACGGAGCCAGGTATTTGAGCAAAAGGAGGGGGAGGTGGTGAGAGGTAAGGAAGAAATCAAAAGAAGTGGAAAAAAGCAACACCAGCAGCCAACAAATGGCACTCAGAGAGCCAGCCCGTTCGGGTGTGTGGAATCCAAGCAGCCGGTGATTCCCGGTCAAGCGATTGTGGCTGTGGGAAGCAGAGGAGGCCGAGTCAGGGTTAAGAAGGGTGGGGGGTGGGAAAGGGTATATCGCAAATTACCGGTTGTTTTGTCTCCCACTGGATGCTCTGTGAGGCTGCTTTCTCGTACCCCCTGTTTATTGGTCTCTGATAGGAGTCCAAGATGGTGGATCCTCACTGCATTAGCTGGTAGGGGACCTCTGCATGAATCTCTCCTCGCTCTCGGTTCTCTGTCAGTTTTCTTACTCCATTTGGTGCTTGGCTGAGTTCTTTATCTCTTCATTTGATGTTTTAGGATTTCAGGATTGTTGTATTCTCTGTTTGGCTTAGTATTTTGGATCTTTGCTGTGGAGGGTCAGTGTGGTGCTTCTGCCCAGGGCACCATTTTGCTGGAACTCTCTGGATCTTTCTTGGATTGTCTGCTCAGTTGGTCCCTGCCCACTTCTTTCTCTGGAAGATGGAGGCATCAGTGATCACAGGTCTGCAAGGACCGGGAGCCAGGCTGTGCACTCCAGCAGACTCTGAGGACATGACAGAAATAGAGATACAGTTCCTGGGGACCTTTGATGAGCTCTCTTTGCCTGCCCTGTTTTCATCCTCAGTAACATCATCAAAACGTGCCTGACTTTATCCTTGCCCAAGAGAGAATCAGAATAAATATGTTGCCCCTCGCTGCTGTGTCTGTATTTTAGGAAAAGAACCCTGGGGATGATGACAGCATGGGTTTGGGTGGGTTTTCCAAGCTTGAAGACAGAGAGCTCTGTTTTCAAAACAATCTGCTTACTACTACTTCCTAGTTCTGTGACCTTGGACAAGATAATTAATTTCACTTTTATCTAATCATTAAATGAGATAATGTGGGCAAAGTGCTTAAAATAGGGCCTGGCAAGTAGCAGATATTAAAAAAACAAAGGCTGTTATTATTATAATTACAATTATTATTAATGATCCAAAGAAACACATCCCTACTGGTAGAATTTCAGACCTTGTATGACAAACAGACCTCTGGGAAGGATGTATGTGCACAAGCAAACTGTCTCTTCTATGGGGGCCTCATAAAATTGGTCTGGTCCTTCCCAAGATGTTGAGTAGACAGGGTGAAGAACTGCCTCTCTACAGGAGCAGCATCTGGAAAAGAGGGTCCCTGGGGTTTGAGCTTACATACCTAAAGACAGTGTTGCGTTGAGGTTGAGAACTTGGGCTCTCGAGTCAGTTGCCCAGGGTCAAGCCCCAGCCCTATCACTTACCTACTAGGCTACCTTCGGTAAGTTATTTAACCTCTCTGGAGCCCTAGTTCTGCAGTAGTTAAGAGCTCGGCTGCTAACCAAAAGGTCAGCAGTTTGAATCCACCAGCCACTCTTTGGAAACCCTGTGGAGCAGTTCTACTCTGTCCTATAGGGTCACTATGAGTTGGAATTGACTCGGACAGCAACGGGTTATTTTTAGCCCTAAAATAACAATATTGCATATCTCATAAGGTTTCTGTGTACACTAAATGAGCTCACAAATGTAAGAATTCAAAGCAGTGCCTGGCACTGAGTAAGCATTCGATTAATATTAGTTGCTATTCTTACTAAGTTATCTCATCATTCAGGTCTCTTCAGGTTCCAAATGACAGAAAAGCCAATCCAAAATTGCTTAAGCAAAAAGGGAATGCACTGGTTCGTGTAAATGAACTCCAAAGTCTCAGAGTCTCAGAGTCTCAGTGGCTCTGACAGGGTCATGTGCCCATCCCAAAACCAGTTACCATGGCTGAGGGAATTCAAGGATCTGACTAGCCAATTTGAGCCACAGGTTTTATCCCTAAAGGAAATCAGAAAAAATAGATGTGGGGGGACCAGAGATAACATGAGCTATTCCCTGAATTCCCTGAAAATGAAGCTTAAGATGAGAAACATCTAAGGGGTTAAGTATTGAGCTGATGGGGCAAGTCATAGACAGAAAGAGTAGCCAGGCAGTGAGGTCTGTGGCCAGAGGAGGGGAGAAAGTAAAGTGAAGTTGGGCCAACAGGGCAAGGATCTATGTTTAATTTATGCGCAAGGATCACTTTTCTGCAGTGCCCTGACCTCCCACCTGGAGTAGAAGAATCTCCTAAAAGGTGGCCCCACTGGGTCGGGCTTGGGTAAGGGAAGTATCACCTACTGGAGTCAGGGACTTGGGTCAAAGTCCTGGCTCTGCTGCATGGCATGGGACAACTGGCTTGCCTGTTCTGAGCCACCACCTCCTCCCCTGTCAATGAGCAGGTTGATTTTCCTAGCACAATGTCAGTCCTAGAACTCTTAATCCCTGACCACATCAGTGATTGCTGTCTTGTGTTGACTTTTCCTCCAAATAAAGACACTGTAAGCATGTAGAGGAGGAACCCAGTGTAGCTATTATGAATGGTTCAGGTATTAGAACCCAGGAACCAGACAGCCTTGGAGAACCATGAGGGGAGGGAGGGGATGCAAATACTTCTTAGTGCCTACTGTCTTTCAGCATTATCCACAGAGCCTGATGCCACGCAACGCAGACAACTATGGTCAGTTTGGCATGTGCCTTAGTAAGGGTTCTCTAGAGAAACAGAACAAATAAAATAGCAATTGTAGGGGTTGGAAAGTCTAAAATCTGTAGGTCAGGGGAGAGGCTAGAAATTCCAGAAATTTTGTGCCCTAGAATCAGTAGGTCAGGTAGTAGGGTAGAGAGAATTCTGGCAAGGTATTTATATATAGTCTGGAGGCAGAATATTCTCTCTGGAAATCTTCCTTTTTGCTCTTAAAGCCTTCAGCTGATTAGATGAGGCCCATCCACATCATGGAGGGTAATCTGCTTTACTTAAGGCCAGCTGATTTTATCACATGTAAATACTTCATAACAACATCTAGACTAGGGTTTGATCAAAGAACTGGGCACCGTAACCTAAACAAGTTGACACATAGAATAACCATCATAGCATACTATGTAGGGACTGTTTCCAGCGTGTTGAATGGAGCCCACTTGCAGTCGGGCCGAATGGGGCCTGTGCCATGTTTGCTGCTGGGCATCTGGGCTTGGGGTTGCCAAAATCCCTGGGAGACGAATCATTAAGCCACTCTTCTGACTGGGTCCTTCTGCAAGAGTTTTGGATGAAATTATTCTACTAGTCTTACCTCCTTGGGGAACACTTTGCAGATTCTCAGGCCCAGTGCTCCTGCATTATGCTTCCATAGCCTTCCCGCTCTCCTTCTGAGCACCCATCACAATGTCTTGTCATTAGCTATCCATTTTCCAGCCTACCCCACTGAACCCTATGGCAATGGGACTGAGTTCTCTCCAGTCCCTAACATAGTTCCTGACATACAGTAGGTGATCTATAAATGTTTGTGGAATAAATGGATGGATGGATGGATGGATGGATAAATTTAGGTAATCCAGCACACTCTCTCTAGCTCAGCATGGTAAAACAGGAAAACGTAGAGCCAATATGGCTTTGGGCAAGTCACCTAATCACTCTGGACCTCAGTTTCACTCCCTATAAAACAGATATAATAATAATTTGTCCCTACCTCATGGGACTGTTTTGATGATTAAATGAGATAATGTGTACAATACTAATAACTACCTTTACTTAAATGTTTCCCATGTGCCTGGTGCTATACTAGGCTACAGATAATGTATTTAAAGTGCTAAATATTTAACAAACATTTGTTTTCTTCCACCAGCACTCCATTAAATTAAAGCTTTTTTGTTGAAGGAATGGATGGACAGACGGACGGATGGACGGATGGATGGATGGACGGACGAATGGATGGATAGATGGATGGCTGGATGGATGAATGCATGGTTTCCAAAAAAGCAGCTGCCTCCAGCAGCAGGGGATGGAGTGAGTGTGGGGGTATCACTGGCTTGGCAGAAGTGTATTCCATGTTAAAATAACTACCTTGGATTTCATAGAATTTCTAGATATGAAGGTTTGGCTTTAATTAAAGTCTCAGCATAGTGTTATATGCCATTTTATTTTAATTCATAATTAATACCAATAAGATGAGTGGATCACTAACAGCACACATTTTGAGAAAGTGAAAAACAACATCTGAGCTTGGTGGTTTCCTTTTTCTCTTTTCCCTCCTCCCATGCTCTGTTCAATTAAAAGTTTTGAGAAAATATTGCAACTACACTCACTGTCTTTGTGGTAATGAAGCATATTAATTTGAATGTGATGAATACAATATTCCACTGACTTTTTTATTCCCTTATCTACAAAAGTTTAAAGTAATGAGCCAATTAAAACGGGAGAGAAGAATGCAGGGTTTGCCTGGGGCTCCAATCCAACAACTACATTCTGAGGCAGTGTCTGGGCCAGACTTGGCCCTCAGCTATTGTTGAGAGATCTGAACTCAAATTGGGCAGATGTGGACCAGATCAGAATGAGCACTGTATTAGGGATCAAGAGGACTGGGTTCAAGACCCTCCTCTAGCATTTGCTCAGTGAATATTTGTTGGATGGATGGATGGATGGATAGATGGAATGCAAAGATGAAACAGATGACCTCCTCGGGTCCCATTCTTCCCAAGGAAGCAAATAAAGTCCATGCTGGAGCTGACCTAACCCTTCCCAGACTCAGAAGATAGAGGCAGAACTTAGAGGTGAAGTACAATTCTCTGACATCTTTACCTTAGAGGCATAAGCAATAAATTAGTAGAGTTGGCCTCAGCTCAGGCATGAGATCCCCTGGGAATTCTGCTCTAAAGCAAAGGCCCCCAGAGTTAACCTTTCTACTATGCCATTAGAGGTAGTCTGTGGGTCATGCTCCATAATCTTTGTGTACCTTTTCCACATCCATTTTGTTCTCTACATTGCAGACAGCATCATTTAAAACACACATACATGTATGCACACACACACAATTTCATCATTTTGTTCCTTTGCTTAAAAACTGATTGTATCCAGGCTAGATATATCCTTAACATGGTCTACAAGGCTCTGCATGGGCTGACCCCTGAGAGCATCCCCAGCCTTTTCTGCCACCATGCCCCCTCCACCTTGCATATTCCCTGGGTTCCAACCCTGACCTTCTGTGAGTTCCTAGACATCCCTTCAACCCCCAGGCTTCCACTCACCTTAGGGCCTTTGCACGTGCTTTCCCCTTTTCCTTAAATGCTCTTGCCCAACCTGTCATCCAATTCATGCCTATTCATCCTTTAGCTCTTAGCTCAAACACTTCTTCCTCAAGAAACATATACCTGTGAAATCTCCCTACCCCAATTCCAGTCTGAGTTGTTTATACTGTCATACCCCCAAATATTTGTCCTTTTTAGCACCTATCATAATTTGTAATTATGTATTTGTGCTGTTATTTACATCATGTACATCTCCCTCATTAGGTTATTAACACTATAGCCACTGATTCCTAATCATTGTATCTCTAGTGCTTATAACAGTGACTCTTCATAATAGATGCTCAATAAGTATTTGTTGAATGAAAAAATGTCTAATATGAGCCATTAGTAGTGTCTCCACTCTGTTACACTGCTTACATTTTGGGATTTCTTAGTTTCCAAAGCACTTATATGTGCTAGGCCCTATGCTGGGAGCTTAGACAACTAATAATTTAGCCTTGCTCTCAAGTAGTTCACAGTGTGACAAGAAAGAGACACTGAGATTTGCAATGACAATACAGTGTGTCAAGTGCTCCGATAGATGTGAGCACAGAAGAAACTCTCCTATTCTCCTCCACTGGTGAGGCTTCCCAAAGTGAAATTTCCTAAGCTGATTCTAAAAGGAAAAGGTATTGGCCAAGAACAAATGGTGGTGGCAGAATATCGGGAGAAAGGACCAGCATGTGGGAAGGCTCAGAAGGCAGAGCCTAGCAATGGAGGAAACGCAGGTTACTTGTGATGGCTGAGCCCTAAATGGAGAGGGGGCTCTGAGAGATGAAGCTGGGAGGTAGGCAGGGGACAGATCACAGAGGACCTTGCTGAAGATGGCAGCGGGAGACTACGTGGAAAGTACTGGCATGGTCTGATCTGTAATTTGGAGAACTCCCCTTGGAAGCACTCTGGAGAAGAGGGGCTTCCTCCTCTGGGAAAACAGGGCCTCTGTCCCAGGGCTATCAATCAAACTCTTTCCCAGAATCCAGCTATCTTTTCCAAAGGGTGCTCAGCGTGACTGACCTTACTTATCCGTTGCAGGGAGAATTAATTTCAGGGTGGAGAATTAAAAAAAAAAATACAAGATTAAGCAGAGTAATCAGCTGCTGCAGAGAGTTGGAAATGCAATAAATAATAATAGCATTGAGAGCTGTTTTTAATAACTCACCAGTGTAATTTTGCCTCGGCTTCTTGGAACATATGTAAAATATGCCATAATGTGTATAATGGCAAATGCCTCATTGCCAGCCTTTCAAGACAAATGTCTTCCCAGGAGGAAAGGGGGGTGGGAAATGGAGGAGAAATTAGAGGACATGATTACCGGCTGGATGTAGGAAGGCAAGCATCATTCATCCTGACATCACTAATTCCTAATTTGTGATCCTTTGCCTAGGCAATAGTTTTCAGTTGGTTTGTCTTCAAAGATGGGGCAGGTTAATAGCAGTGATATGGTAAAGGGGATATTTATAATTCTTAAGTGAATACGTTGTTTTCATACTCTACAGAAGACCCATTTACATGCAGTCCCTATTCTAATTACAGATCAACCTTCTCCATCTAGTACAGCACGTCCCTGGGGGACAGATATTGTGACAGTATTAGTTTTACTTAGTTGAGTTACTAAATATTCATGAAAACATTCAAGTTTGTTCTTTAAAAGTATTTGATGAATTCTGAATTTTGCTAATTCATATGGGCTTCCCCCCAGTTAGTCCAAATTAGGGGGATGAGGCTTGGAGCCCCCGCCCGGCACCCTTATAGAGGCAACATGGCACAGTAAAATAAGAAAAACTTTGGAGTCAGACAGACCTGAGTTCAAATTCTAGTTCTGCCACTTACTATCTGTGACGTTTTGCTACTTCCTTAACCTCTGAGGCACTATTCCTAATCTATTAAAGTGATGATGGCGAAGATGATGTTGATGAAGGAGGAGGAACAACAGAAACAGAAGAAGACAGTTAATATTTATGGATCACCTACTACACTATTTCCTTCAGGCAATACTGAGGGAGGTGCTATTATGGTCCCCACTTTACAGATGAGGAAACTGAAGCTTAGAGCAGTTGAGTAACTATCTCAAGGTCACAGAGCTAATAAAAGACTGTTCTGGGACCCAATACCAAGTCTGTCTGACTTCAAAGTTCATGCTATTAAGTGTGTGGTGCTATCTTCTGATACTCACCTGTACAGTTAGAGGAAGATTGAGACAATGTGTACAAAGTATAGTTCCTGGCATGTAATAGACACTTTGCAAATGTTTCTGGATTGAAGTCCTAGGTTTATCTTTCTTTGCTGTGTCCTCCCTGGGAAGACATAACACCTCTGTCTTTGTCAAATCTTTACTAATGTCCTTGTCACTCCACACCATTGTCCAAGTCACTCTGCATCCCTCCCAGGTCCTTGGTTTTCGAATATTTGAAATAGGGGTGGGTGGGAGCTCTTCCACATACCGCTGCTTGGGGTGTAAGTTAGAACAACCACTCTGGAAAACAATTTAACAATACTTGGTAAAATGGAAGATGCAAAAATCCTGTGATGCAGTAATTCCACTCCTGGGTCTGTACCCTAAAGTGGGCTTTCTCTACCTCAGCACTATTGACATTTTGGGATAGATTTTTTTTTGGTGTGGGGTCTGTCTTATGCATTGTATGATGTTTAGCAGCATCCCTGGCCTCTACCCACTAGATGTCAGTAGCATCCCCTAGTTGACAACCACAAATTGGAAAATTCCCCTGGGGACAAATTCCCCTGCCCCTTGAGAGCCACTCCCTTAAAGGAACTCTTGCAAATGTGCATCAGGAGCGTGTTCAGTAATGATCATGGCCACATGGTTTGCAATCGCAAGAAAGTGGTAACAGCCTAAATGTCTATTAATATCCAAACGGTGTGTTTATCCTAGCATAGCCACAGCATGAAATATTATACAGCAGTGAAAATGAATGAACTAAAGCTACAGGTGTCATACCTGGGTAAAACACAGGTTTGAGCAAAAAACAAATAAATGCAAATGGCAGAAGTCTACATGTGGTATGATTCTGTCTATATAAAATAGTGCTATATATAGTATATATAAACCAAACCTATTGCCACTGAGTTGAGTCCGACTCATAGCAACACTATAGGACAGAGCAGAACTGCCCCATAGGGTTTCCAAGGGGCACCTGGTGTATTCAAACTGCCAACCTTTTGGTTAGCAGCTATAACTCTTAACCGCTACGCCACCAGGGTTCGTAAAACTGAAAAGAAAATCATGGAAATTAAAAACGCCAAATTCAGGATGTGGTTACTTCTGTAAGGGTCGGGGGTGGATGCAAGCAGAGCAGGGTACATAGGTTTTGCATGCGTTGGCATAACTTTGTTTCCTAAAATGGTTGTTGGGTATCTGAGTTTTCATTAGATTATTTTTTATATGTTTTCTATCTCTGAAATATTTTAAAATGATTTTTAAAGAAGTCAGAGTATAGTGGTTCTGACGGGGAGGAGAGCATAGAATAATTGCTTGAGGAACTTTTCCTAATTGCACACATCTGCCTCTTGCAGATATTGGGATCCCCTCTCCTTCTCACCCCACCCCCCCCATTCTCAAGCAGGAGTCACTGCCATAGCCACTGTCTCCAACAGTAGTGTACTGTCCCCTCAGGTGCTGTAGGATTAAGAATTGGTGGTCGCTGGAGGATTCTTCTTAGAGCCCTGGTGGCATAGTTGTGAAGAGCTCGGCTGATAACCAAAAGGTCAGCAGTTTGAATCCACCAGCCACACTCCTTGGAAATCCTATGAGGCCATTCTCCTCTGCCCTATAGGATCACTATGAGTCAGAATCGACTGAATGGCAACAGGTTGGTTTTACTTTTTTTTTTTTTTTTTTTTTTGAGAATTCTTAAGGATCCATCTTCAGATTTACTCCTCCCCTCTAATATTTTGTGATCCCCTAAAGGAAATAGATTTGGGGGTCAACTAGGTGGGTAAACAAATAAGTAAACACCCCTCCCTCCAGTTTTCAAACCTCAGTCCATGGGCTGTCCACATAGGGCCTGGACAGGGCCCAGCAGACACGTCCCTGGGGGCTAGGAGGAAGAACACCCAGGGAAGGGAGATGCTCCTGCCGGAGTGTTTGAAACCGTCCTCAGATAGTGTCAGAGACATGAATGGACCCAGGTCTGCCTGCAAATCCCTGTCCTGTTGTCTAGGCCTCGCTAACTTCCTGCAGTAATAGTAACTCTCACAGAAATAACTAAGATTCATTAGGAATACAAGGAGTTAAAGCAAGAGATTTTCCCCAGAAAAGCACGTGATTGGCAAACAAATATGTACTCTGCGTTCAGAGAAAGGAGAGTACATTACGGGATAGAAGAGTGTGTGGAGTTAAGACTTCAACTGAGCCTTGCAAGGGGGCTAAGTTGCCTTTAGCCAGGAGGCAAGAAGAGGACATTCCATGTGGGGGAACAGACAAAGAGGAAGGGAGGGAGGAAAGGAGAACAGGAAGTTAAGTAGTTAATTAGTTTAAGTCAAATCCACAGGTCTGATTGCAAATATGTGCATTTGGAATTCCAGCAGAGCCTGGGTCCCTTCTATGAAAGCAAAGAAGGTAAAAATGGAAAAAAAGTCAGCAGATATTTAAACACCATTACTCATTGGCTTTATTTACAAATGATTTTCCACTGACAACAGTTGAGTTTTGCTCAGACAAAGAGATGATTAGCACTGACAATGGACAAGGACCTGGTCACTATACATGAATGTGCTCCTTACTCTGGGTCAACACCCATTTCCCAGCCTTTTTTAAGCAGAGAGACCTACAGCTCCACCTTTTCCCCCTGGAGCCACAGTTGGGAGGGGGTGCTGATGACGTGGAGAATGAACAAGGAGTTCTACTAGCTGAAAGTTGGGGGGAGTAGGTGCTGAAGTTCATCCCAAAGGACACAGAATCCTTGACGCAGGGTCCAAGGTCCTCCCAAAATTGATCTCTGGGGGTGTCTGAGATGATGCTTCATGAAGGTTTTCTAAAATTCACAGGGAAAACCAGAAGCTGCTCTCTAGCTGTCTCCCCTCCCCAGTCTTCATGGAGCTGAAGATTAAATCCAATAAGCAGATCCTGACTTTGACAGGTGACTGAGGAGGGGACTGGAACCCTGGGACGGAAAACCAGCTCAACTGAATTTCATAGCAAGCTGCTTGAAGCATGACATCTCTTCCCAATGATGTGATTATGAGAGAAAAGGGCCTCTAGATAGATGTTTGAGGGCTTTTTCCTTTCAGCATCTGCCCCATCCTCTGAAGGGCAGTAACTGGCAAAGAAGTCAGATTGCTGGGACTAAATGAGATAGGAGCCCTGGTGGCACAGTGGTTGAGAGCTCAGCTGCTAACCAAAACGTCAGCAGTTCAAATCCACCAGCTGCTCCTTGGAAACCCTATGGGGCAGTTTGGTATGGTTTAAATGAGATAAAGTGTGTGAAATATCCCACCCAATTTTACCATTGCTGTGATTATTATTACTAGGTAGAGAAGCAAAGCGCCTGAGGGAAAAAAATCAATCAGAAACAGGAAAATCGTATACCCAGGACCAACTCTGGCCCTCATCCCAAATTGCTCACCACTCCTGATCACCAGGAGGTTGAGCCATGGGTAGTCAGAGAAGGCCCTAATTGAATTCCAGGCCTGGCTCTCACTGACTATCTATGTAACCTCCTGTCAGATACTGTATTAGTCAGGGTTCTCTAGAGAAACAGAACCAGTAAGACATGTATACATATATAGAGAGAGATTTACTTCAAGGAATTGGCTCATGCAATTGTGGGGTCTGGCAAGTCCATAACCCATAGGTCTGGCAGCAGGCTGGAGATTCCTGCAGGCTTATATCCCAAGATCCTTAGATCAAGCGACAGGAAGAGTGCAGAGTTAACGGAGATCAAGTTCTGCCAAAATTTCTATTTATAGTCTGAAGGCAGACCACACCCTAAGGAACGCCCCTTTCAACTGATTGATTATGATACATTGCATTAGATTACGTTACGGAATAGCAACGAATCTAGTGTTTGGAAAAACCACTGGGAACCATAGCCTAGCTAAGCTGACAAATAAAATTAACCATCACAGATATTTAGTCATGTCTGAGTTTCATCTGTAAGTTGGGGCACCAGTAAGACCCTCACTGGTGGTTGTAAGAATGAAAAGAAATGAGGAAACCTGTGCAGAGTCCAGCACAATGCCTGGTCCATGGAAAATGCTCAGTAACACTGAGGTTTCTTTTCTTTCCCCAGTGTTCTTATCTGTAGAACAGAAATAATATCCTTCCCTAGTTGGAACACTTATTATGAGGAAAGAGTGGCATAGTATTTTTTCAACATATCTTTGTCGAGAAACTATTATAGACAAAGTGCTTTAGACAAAGAACTTTGCAAATTAAAAATCCTAGAAGGCTTTTTAGACATTGTGAACTTTCTGATGGGAAAGACTTCTCTTTTCATCTGTCCACAGTGTCTGACAAGTACCCAGAGCTTTGGTGGACGGTGAATACCTGAGAAGGGAGACAGAGAAAAAGGTCGAGGGAAGGAAGGCAAGAGGGAGGAAGGGAAGAGAAAGGGGAAGAAATAGAAGAAAGAAGAAATGAAGGAAGGAAGGGAGGAAGGAGGCATATGTCATTACTTTATTACTGTATAATTATCATCATTATGAAACTAATTTAAACAAACCCAGCCAGTGCCCCCAAAAGAGCTCCAAGAAAAGCGCTAGGATACAAAACACAGGAATAATTTTCCCATTTTGACCAGTGATGGGAATAGTAATGATTTTCTCTCTGAACCGTAACTATCTTGCAGTTAAATAATTTGCTTTCTGTTACAATCAGGAGGTCTGAGATGGTGCTTGGAGGAATTCTTTCATTTCTTTCTCACCTTTTAAAGAAAAGAAAACTCCAAGTGCAATTACTGACATTATTTTTCTACCAACTGCAGCAGAACATTCCATAAGATGAGGTACCTACCAAATTAGTTTGTCCAAATGAGGTTTAGACAGTACCTTACCAGGAACCACTCAGAAAACCCACATGCCAACCAGTCCTACGGAGTCAAGTGAATGTGAATACAGGATTGCATGTGTGTTTTCAGTAAACTAAATGAACTGCTGCAACCCCAAGGGGCATCACACCACAGGGCACCTCTGTTTAGGTTACACAGCAATGAGCAAGCTGACAGCAGCAGAGGCAGATACATAAAATAGAATTTTATTTTGTGGCTGCTGGGGGCGGAGATCCAAGTGAAGCTTGAATAGCAACAAATCATACTGAGCTGAAACCATTTGCCTAGAAGGCAGATTTGTGGCTGGGGAACTAAGTCCAAGCACCTAGCAATTTCCAGAGGAAACCTGACTGCCCTACCTGAAAGAGTATTCCTTCCTCTCCTCATATCCAAACCTCCAAGTTATACATACTCGATCTATGACTTCTCTCTGGGATCCAGCTGATCACTGTCTCCTCAAGCTTATGGATAATAATAATAAGGACACTGATATAGTTCTTTCGTGCACGATTACTAATTCATTTTAATCTTCACAACTTTCTGAGATAGGTACTATAATTCTGCCTATTTTACCAGTGAGAAGACTCAGGCACAGAGAGGTTTAGAAACTCACTGATGGTCACAGAGCTAAGAGGCAGAGTCAAGTCAATCCAGGCAGTCCGGCTCTCGAAGCCAAGCTCTGAACCTCTAGGCTACACACACTGGCATTCACTGAGTGTCGGGGACTGTGCTGAGCAGTTTAAGGCATTATCTCACTTCACTACTGCAACTTGTTAACAACCTGTGATATGCAAATGACCCAACCTGGCTTGCTGGAAGTGAAGAGGACTTGAAGCCCTTACTGATGAAGATCAAAGACCACAGCCTTCAGTATGGATTACACCTCAACATAAAGAAAACAAAAATCCTCACAGCTGGACCAATAGGCAACATCATGATAAACAGAAAAGATCGAAGTTGTCGAGGATTTCATTTTACTTGGATCCACAATCAACACCCATGGAAGCAGCAGTCAAGAAATCAAATGACATATTGAACAAATCTGCTGCAAAAGATCTCTTTAAAGTGTTAAAAAAACAAAGATGTCACTTTGAGAACTAAGGTGCACCTGACCCAAGCCATGGTAGTTTTCAATCGCCTCATATGCATCTGAAAACAGGACAATAAATAAGGAAGACTGAAGAAGAATTGACACCTTTGAATTATAGTGTTGGCAAAGGATACTGAATATACCACAGACTGCCAGAAGAACAAACAAATCTGTCTTGGAAGAAGTACAACCAGATTGCTCCTTAGAAGCAAGACTGACGAGACTTCATCTCACGTACTTTGGACATGTTATCAGAAAGACATCATGCTCGGTAAAGTAGAGGTTCAGCGAAAAAGAGGAAGACCCTCAATTAGATGGACTGACACAGTGGCTGCAACAATGGGCTCGAGCATAGCAAGGATTGTGAGGATGGCACAGGACCGGGCAGTGTTTTGTGTTGTTGTACATAGGTCACTAGGAGTCAGAACTGACTCGATGACACCTGACAACAACATCATTGCAACAATCCTACGATATGGGTACCAGTAACCAACTAACCAATTGCCATCAAAAGATCTCCAATTCATGACAATCCCATATGTGTCAGAGTAGAAAATCCACAGAGTTTACAGTGGCTGGTTTTTCAGAAGTAGATCACCAGGCTTTTCTTCCAAGGCATCTCTGGGCGGACTCAACCCTCCAACCTTTCAGTTAGCAGCCCAGCACAGTAATCATTTGCACCTCCCAGGGATTCCATGGGTACCAGTATTACCCCCATTTTACAGATGAGAAAACTGGCTCAAAAAATTTAAAATGACTTGTCCCAGTTCACACAGCTAGTAGGCAGCAGAGCTAAAATTCAAACCCAGACCTCTGTGATCCTATGATTGTTCGGCAGAAACTTAGCATTTGTGAGTGTGAACATCTTGGTTTCCGTATGACGAACCTTGAAGCCCATGGCCAGTATTCATTTGTCAAGATTTGAAGGCTTAATATGAATCCATCTATCTGGTGGCTGAGTCAGGATAAACGTCAGGTAGCTGGTACATGAGGCCAGCTAACCCCTCCCATCCTCACCCAGAAAGAACTGTTCCTGAAATGACCAAACCTCTATTTCTTTATCGGAAATGGCCCTGTGTGGGAAAAAATGCCTGCTAGTGCTGATAAAGAATTGAAGAAGGCCAACAAAGTGAAAGTTCTTGGTGCAAAAAATAGTGATTTGGGACAAATTAGTGAGAGAAGTGTCCAATTCTGTGCAGGCTCAGATCTACGATGCAAATACACTCACCTTACAATCTATATGGAAATAAGGAAAAGCAATTTGTTTAATGGATTCTGCAAGTGCTCCAGTTAGGGCAAAAATTTCTCATCAAGTGAAGGATAGAACTTCAATAAGAATTTCAAAGGGGTTTACACATAGAGGGAAGATTTGTGCAAAAGCGACATGACTCTGGATGGAAATGTGATATGAGGAAAAGGCAAGTTCTCTAATAAACAATTCAAGTATCTCTCACAAATATAGCTACAACTTTTATTAGCCGAGTCTGTGGGGAGAGCATAGACTTTGGAAGCAGATAGACAAGTTTGATATTCACACACTTGCTGTTTATGAATCCCTGAATTTCTTTCTGATCTTGGGAGTGAGAATTGGTAATAGCTCAAAGATTCATTCTGAGAATCTAGCAAATCTAGCAAGACAGCTTCCACAATGCCTAGCAAATGGGTTAAGTCTTTCTGGTTGTCATTGAGGTGACTTGCCCGAGAGGCAGATGCTCCTAAAGCTCAAAGTTAGGAGAAAATCAGTAGGGAGACTTGTCTTTGAGGCCAGAATTCCTGGGAGAGTTAACGACTTCACATGGTGACAGACCAGCAAATAGTGGGAGGAACTACTATCCTTCCTTCTTGTGTCATTCATTCTCAGGGAAACCAGAGCATGGCAAAGATTAACGCTAGTCCCTGGCCCCTGGCCTTGCATCTAGCAGAAGCTCAGTAGTATCTGTTAGTAGGACTGAACTGGGAATGTTGAATGTGAGGTGAAATAGGGCAACAGGTGGAAATGAGGGGCAGGAGCACAGGAAAGTGGCTGAGGCAAATGCCCCACATGTTCCCAGAGGTGACATCTAGAGCAGTTAGCCTGCAGGAGTTCTCAAAGGGAGAGAATGCAAAGGCGGGAGTCAGCAACAGAACTAGTTTTAAGGTGGAAGTTGCTGGAAAGGAAGCAGTAGAGAAGAGGGGATGGAACAGGTAGAAACGAAGAGAGGTACAGGCTAGAGATGCCAAGAGAACAAAATACAATGAAATCTGGGAGAGCTGGAACTCGATGGGACCACCTTGTTTTTTCTGGGTCTCGGAAGTTTACTGCCTTTGACAGGGTGCAGTCACCACTTTTCTATCACTCTCTATTTAGTGGAAAATATATTTGAGTTTTCCTTCTCTGACAGGTTTCTGCCTTATACATGTTTTAGCTTTCGCAGATTTAACCAAAAACTAGGAAGTCTCTCAGCTTCTAATTTAATTCCTCATTTCTGGATATACTAATGCCTAAAGTCCACTAAGTCCATTGGGTGAAATGTTGCACTTCCTAGGACTCCAGAGGAACCTGGTGGGTGCAGTGGTTAAGAGCTTGGCTGCTAACCAAAAGGTCGGCAGTTTGAATCCACCAGCTGCTCCTTGGAAACCCTATGGAGCAGTTCTACTCTGTCCTATAGGGTTGCTATGAGTCAGAATCAACTTGACGGCAACAAATTTTTTTTTTTTTTTTTTTTTTAGGACTCCAGAGAGGAAACAAATTAAGTCGGGAGAATCTCTAGACAGATGAATATGTCCGTTTTCCTTCTGGTCAGACAGGATCTGGACTGGGGGAGGCAGTAAATCAGCTGACAGGTGGGGGAAAGGAAGCCCAGCTTTATAGAGTTTGTTGATTTACATAGTGTAAACACTCCTACCATGACTGCTTTCAAGCTACCAAAGGTTTAACATTGACCTCAAAGATTTGCTGAAAATTTAACAATCAGCTGTCACAAGCTGGTATGGGCTGACTCCAGGACACCACTGCCCAGTCACCAATGAGATTGGAGACTGACACATAGAACTGAGAGGAGAGACGCAGAGAAGACAAGATTTTCCACACTGACTTTTTCTGAGTCTCACTCCAATGTGTAGAATATGTTTCCACCTTTCACAAAGAACCAAAGGAAAGAGAGGCCAACACTTGCGTTTAGTTATTGTCGTGGTTTTAATTCGATTACACACACAAACCAAAAATCAAACCCACAGCCATCAAGTCGATTCCAACTCATAGTGACCCTATAGGTCAGATTAGAAATGCTCCATGGGGTTTCCAAGGCTGTAATCTTTACCAAAGCAGATGGCCACATCTTTCTCCCAAGGAGCAGCTGTGGGTTTGAACCGCCAACCTTTTGGTTAGAGGTCGACTGCTTTAACCACTATGCCACCAAGGCTCCTAATTACACACATGCATGGGAGAAAATTTTCAGCAATGAGGTCACCCTCTGACTTCAGTCCTTCAGTTCTCCTCTCTAGAGGTAACTAAAATTTTCAGTGTATCCTTCTGGAAATATTTTATGTATATGCCTGGGTGTGTCTGTGTGTGTCCCTTTTCAATATTAAAATGACAATGTACTAAACACCTTGCTTTTTTCATTTAATAATGTATTTTAAGTATTCTTCTGGAAAAGCAGACATAAATGTACTGTATTCATTTTTAATGGCTCCATAGTATTCGTTATACGTATGCACTATAATTTATTTAGCCAGTTCCTCCACTGATGAACATATATATATTTATTTGCGGGCTTTTGCTGTTACAAACAATGACGGAATGACCATCCTTGTACATATATATTTGTGCACACATATAGGCAGCCCTATAAGTGAAACTGCTGGATCAAAGGGTATATATGCTTTTTATTTATGTGGATTTTTTGCCCTCACAGGAGGTTGTACTAATTTACATTTCCACTAACAATTCATGAGACTGTCTTTTCCCCACATTGTTGTCAACATAGCATGTTCTCAAAATCTGGGACTAGCGTCTGTTAAGTGTCAACTCCATTCTCACACTTTGCGTAGGTTCTCTTACTTGAGGTTAGGCTTGTTCACAGAAAAAGAGCCCTGGTGCCACAGTGGTTAAGCACTAGGCTGCTAACCAAAAGGTCAGCAGTTCAAACCCACCAGCCCATCCATGGGAGAAAGATGTGGCAGTCTTCCTCCATAAAGATTTATAGCCTTAGAAACCCTATGGAGCAGTTATACTCTGTCCAATAGGGTCACTATAGTAGGAATTGACTCTACAGCGACAGGTTTGGTTTTGGATTCACAGAAAAAGAAACTGGGCTTCATGGAGATCCAACAGGAACTTGCCCTGCTGGAACTTGTCCAAGGAGAGGTCTCTAATCTTCTGTCTTCACCACATTGACCACCCGGCACCACCAGGCTCAAGGCTGACAATCCACTGTAGAAAGAATGCTAAGTTCCCCACAGGGTCCAAAAATTTAGGACACACCAACAGCATTACTTTTTTCTTTCCAGCTTTTTGCTTTACTTCCAGAAGCGTTGTGCATTTGCTCATTCAGTGCCGCCCAAAGATACTTAGTCTGATTATACCCATTTAATAATTCCTGCTACTGATATGAAATCTGCCCAAAGTCAAATGCAACTATGGGCTCAGTCCAGTTTACAATAACTTTCCTGGTGATACACTTTCTAGGGATAAGATGTCAGTCAGGAACCACCTGTATTCCAGAATCAGCTTGTCTGGGAAATTCCACTAAGGAAAGTAAAAACAAATTGTTGTTTCATGAAACAATAGCCTTCACCCCTCAGTGTATCTTCGATTGAAAGCAGTAAGTCTTTTTCTTTATGTCTTTGACCTGGTCTACACGCACACACATTCTCATTTCTTCTGAGTCATAGAAAGAACCGTGAGATGTTGCCAATACTGGCTACACTCAGTAAGCAGATGTTTAGATGCTGGTGAAACCGTTGGGAAAAATTGCCTTGGGAGAAGAAGAAATAAAAGCAAAGATTACTATGAAATGCAGAGGATGCCAGCTAGGAAAAGGAGACAGGTGGAGGGAGCGGGCGGCAGAGTGGCAAGGAGGAAGGGAGTGCGAGGAAGAGAGACTGGCGAAATAGTACATTTAGAACAGCGGGAAGAGAGCCTTGGAAGCGTGGTTTTCTGGCTTTAAATGCCGCCTGGCGCCGAGCTGATGCGCCGGGGTTCCGTGAGAATGTGGGCGGAGGGCGAGTCCGAGGGGCTCCAAACGTTGGGAATAGTGGTGGTTGTGTGCTCTTTTCTGAAACTTTTGCACTACCTCGGGCTGATTGACTTGTCGGACGGTAAGCGACCCCACTGGGCTTCTCTGGTTTAAATGGATGTATTTTCCGGCTTAAGATCTTGTGAGAGTAGTTTACAAAATGCATGGGAAGTAGCGCGGAAGCCCGGGAGATTTGAAAAAGCCCGGTCTCCTCAGCACGGTATTGATTCCCGCTGGCTGCTTATTGCCCAGTGATGCTGTTGTCCCTGGTGCTGAAAAGTGGCTCCAGGGGTGTGGGGGAGCGAGAAGGGTTAGAACCTTTGCCTCTGCTCATATACGCATGTGAGTCTCGGTGGATTATTAGCTGTGTGACACTAGCATATACATCACAATCCTCTCTCCAAAAGAGAAAGTGACTAAAACTATTTAGATTGTTGGTAGAAGTCAATGACTTTTAAAAGGGACACAAATGTTAATTGACTTTGTTTAAGAAGTAGTGGGAAGATTGTATGGAGGTAGAAACCTTGGTAAAATACTAATCATGGTGCCTGACAATTAGAAGACATTTAACAAATGTTGATTCCTTTCCCCAACCGTTAACCCTCAGTCTTCAACACCCTCCCCCATCCCCATAGCCCTTATTCTAAAATCACCTCATCAGCTGTGAGTGTAGCTTCCATTCCTTAGTGAGAAAACCAAAAACCAAACCCGTTGTCATCAAATCAATTTTGACTCATAACGACCCTATAGGACAGAGTAGAACTGCCCCATAGAGTTTCCAAGGCTGTAAATCTTTAGGGAAGCAGATGCCACATCTTTCTCCTGTGGAGGAGCTGGTATGTTTGAACCGCCGACATTTTGGTTAGCAGCTGAGCGCTTAACCACTGTGCCACCAAGTCTCCTTCCTTAATAAGAAGTAGCTATAAATTCAGGCTAGCCACGTTGCTTATGACTAGAAAGTTGGTGATTTGGTTTCCAGAGTTAAAGGAGCTCAAAAACTGAAATATTTTTCTTCCTCCTTATAAGCTTTTGTTCCAAATAGAAGACAGTTTTGTCTATACGATTCTTGTTATCATATAAAGTCGGGCTCCTGGAAACATTCCAGTTTTAATGAGCAATGCACAAAACGAGACCAGCTTCAACAATGTATATTGGATACATATAGTATATGTACAAAATATATTCAATGTAATTCTTCCATAACTGCATTGTGTAAGAATTTCTGCTCTAAGAGGCATCACATGATTTAAAACATACACAATAATAAAATACGTTTCTATACAAAGGACTAGGCAAAATACCAACCAAAGACAAGGTAGAAAAGAGACTGAAATGCAACATGATGTGGCTAGATGAGCCCTGGAGTAGGAGTCAAAAGAAGTGGTTTCTATCCTTAATCTGTCTCTGTTCAACTTTGATCAGTTTTACTTTTTCATCTGGATCTGTTTCTTCATGACAGTATTGATAATTTTCAAGCTCTGCTTCGTGGAATTCTAAAGTGAACCAGAAGTTTCTTTGGATTCAGTCCTGTGGTTGAGGGATGCTAAGCTAGACTCTGAGCCTCTCACGCCTGCTTCAACCAGACCAGCTCCACTTTATCTGTTCTATACATTAACCCTATATATAAAGGATTTTTTAGCTTTAGTTAACATTTGGTGAATCTATTATTCTATGAGTCTATGATTCTTCTGAGATTTTGGAAGCTGAAAAATTTCATATTCAGAAAACTTTTTCAAAAACCAGCTGAAATCTAACAATCAGAAGAACAGTTCTATGTGCACAGAGAAACTCCTCCTGGCTCTAGGTCCCTCAGGTGTTCCCTTCCAAAGCTATAAAGTCAGCTTTTCATTCCATACCAATTGAGCAAACCCCTTGTTCTCCACTAGATCCCAAGAGAACACATTCCATCTGTTCAGAGCTTCAGAGCAGCTACCCACTGAGATTACAAATTAATAAAAAGAACTGCTCACCTACTTATAAGGCTAAGGAGAAGTAGAAATATTACCCTGCCTTTCTCTTCCTTATCCAGAGGTATCCATCTCCCTTCCTCTGCTTTAGCTTCCCAAGATTACCCTGTGTTACCACAGAGGATATCAGTTATTCATTTCATGTTACAGTCATGTTACAGTCAAGGTGGAAATAAGAGAGTATATATTTAAGACTGTCTCCAGGAACCCTAGGTGATGGAAGAGGGGATTAACATTAATTCAGCACCTGCAATGTGCCAGGTATAG
The DNA here is from genome assembly GCA_030035585.1 of Dugong dugon. Taxonomy (NCBI): domain Eukaryota; kingdom Metazoa; phylum Chordata; class Mammalia; order Sirenia; family Dugongidae; genus Dugong; species Dugong dugon. The sequence continues at coordinate 161,157,094 of CM057460.1, read as the reverse complement.
TGCTAGGTACTTTTATGTACATGAACTAATATAATCCTAAAATAACACTGCAAGATAGATACCATTGTTCCTTTTTTATAAGGAAGAAGAACGGTTTAAAGAAGTTAAAGAAATTATCCAAAGACACAGTAATAGCAGTGTGGAAGTGTTTGTCTCTATAATTTCACCCTGTCCTGTATACCAAGTGCCTCACCAATTAAGCCAGTTTCTTATAAGGGTCCGTGGTCTGTCATTAAGTCCATGCCACACACAGACTTTTATGCTAGAGCCCCTACCATAAGGTTCATTTTTAATGGCATGTGATATGGGAAACTATTCATCCCTTTGAACACTAAGGAGAGAATGCCACCTCTTACTGTGTTGGGACCAATATAATGCAGTCATTCGAAGAAGAGCAGTGACACATCTCTGGAGAATCCATTGCAACAGCAATAACTTGACAAACTCTTGGGGAATTCAGATGTGTTCATTGGGTCTTAGAAAGAGACGATTTTCCATGTGTTTTAAATTCCATGAAACATGCAGTGTTACTCTGGAGGCCTGCTGGATCCCCTTGATGGAGCAAGGTTGGAAATACGGTTCATATGAAGCCAGCTAGCCACATGTATTCAGCTTTAACCATTTCTTATGGACTTAGTGCCCGTCTGGCAATTTATAGCTTAAAAACACTTGCCCATACTGTGTTTGACTTGGACAGCAGAGCAATCATATGACATATAAAGGTATTGTTATTGGAGACCTGGTGGTACAGTGGTTAAAGTGCTTGGCTCCTAACTGAAAGGTCGGCAGTTCAAACCCACTAGCCACGCCACAAAAGAAAGATGTAGCAGTCTGCTTTTGTAAAGATTTACAACCTTGGAAACCCTATGGGGCAGTTCTACTCTGTCCTATAGGGTCGATTTGAGTTGGAATTGATTTGACAGCAATAGGTTTTATTATTACTGGCCTCATTTTATAGTGAGGGGAAAAAAAAAAAAACAACACACTGATGCTCTGAAGTTTTGACTCCAAGGCACATGGCTAGGAAGTAACAAGTTCAGGACTCAAATCCAAGTCTGCTTAATTCCACTCCAGAGCTCTTTCCATTATTCAAACACATACAAACTTGCACTTAAACTGCTCCTGGATCATTGGGAATATCACTATTTCTGCTCATCAAATAGTTGTATTATTTCTTTGGTAAAGTACTCATAACATATACAGTTAGGTTGAAGTAGGCTGAGTAATAAATGGTCATCCAAAGATATCAAGTCCTAATCCCTGGAACCTATAAATATTACCTTATAAAGAAAGAGTATCTTTGCAGATGTGATTTAAATTAAGGATTTTGAGATGAAGATATAATCCTGTTTTATCTGGATGACCCTAAATGCCATCAAGTGTGTCCTCATAAGAGAGAGGCAGAGGAGATTAGATACAGACAGAAGAGGAGATGTGAAAACTGAGGCAGAAATGGAAGAGATGCAGCCACAAGCAAAGGAATGATGGCAGCCACCAGAAGCTGGAAGTGGCAAGGAATGGATGCTCCCCTAAAGCCTCCAGAGAAAGCATAGCCCTGCTGACGCTTTGATTTTGGCCAAGTGCAACTGGTGGTGAACTGGCCAGTGAGAGAATAAATTTGTTTTAAGTCACCAACTTCATGGTAATTTATTACTGCAGCCATTGGAAACTAATACATAGGTTTTCTGAAATGTTTCTTCGTTACTATGTAATTTAAAATAAAATAGCATGCATTTACAAGTTCAGATATGCATAGACCTATTAATTTGGAATGGAGGGAAATCTGTCACCTTCTCTCAACAGTTCCAAGAAGAGATCTCCTGCCAATACCAGCCCAAAGCACAGGGAGTTGGGGAAATTTACTCTGCAGTGCCAGGTCTTTTTGTGACCATCAGTAACTTAGAAGTGAAGGAGGGGAATAGAGGTATTTCAGTTAGTTTGTGCTGAAGAAAACCTCCAAGTCTCATCTACCCTCCTTGTAAAAACTCTTCCTTATCCCGCCACTGAATGAACAAGGTAAATCAAGTGGACTACTCCACTACAACCTTAGCACCAAACCTTCTCTCTTCTCTTTTTTCTCTTTTGACCTGTAGATTTGGTTGGTTATTGTTAATACTCAAGTAGGTATTGTTGCTGTTGTTAGTTACCTTCGAGTTGATTCCAACTAATGGCAACCCATATGTGCAGAGTAGAACTGCTCCACAGGGTTTTCAAGGCTGTGACCTTTTGGAAGCAGATTGCCAGGCCTTACTTCCAAGGTACCTCTGGATGAGTTTGAACCAGCAACCTTTTGGTTAGTAACCCATTGCTTAATCATTTGCCCACCCAAGGACTCCCCAGTAGGTATAGTTATACTTTAAAGGACACACTTAACTCTTGTTCTCTTAATTATCAGCTTCAGGTAGTATCTATTGCCAACCTTCTCTGAAAAATCAGAAAACAAGGATATTTGTACTTCCTTCTCCTTCTCCCACCTTTCCCTCTACCAACTAAATTTCTTAATTATATCATCGCTTTTACATTGTCAAGGTTTATGGTAGTCCCTTAGGAGTCCTGGTGGTCCAATGGTTGAGTGCTCAGCTGTTAACTAAAAGGTCAACAGTGTAAACCCACCGGCAGCTCCATGGGAGAAAAGACCTGGTGATCTGCTTTCGTGACGATTACAGCCTAGGAAACCCTATGGGGCAATTCTTCTCTGTCACATGGGGCCACTGTGAGTCAGAATCAACTTGATGGCACACAACAAACATGATGGTCTCAGAATATCCCTCTTTTCGGGGTAAATGAGAGTTTTTCAGGCCTCTCATCCCCCATGAGGACAACCCTGTCCCCTGCTCTGGATGGTTCCTAGTTCTGTCTCTAAGACTTCTCTACTTTTATGAATAGCAAGAGGACAGCCAGCACTTCCCCTCCTCCAATCAGGAGGATGCATTCTATGTCAGAAGCCTTCCCAGTCCTTCCTATTGCAGAGGGAGCTCCAGAGCTGCCCAGGTCCAGGCAGTCACCCTCCATTCATCCCCATCCCCAGCTGAAGACCTCTACCCTGACCAATAGAATGAGACCACCCCAGGGCCCACCCTGCTACCAGCCCACCTACTCCCCCGAGCCCATCCAGTCTTCTAAAACCCAGCACAAAAGACACACTGGATTGGAAGACTAGAATAGCTGGTATTTTGCAGTCTATTATAAAACCAAACCAGTTGATCTCAAGTCAACTCTGACTTACGGTGCCCCCATGTGTGTCAGAGTAGAACTGTGCTCCATAGGGTTTGCAATGGCTGATTTTTTTTTTTTTTTTTGAAGTAAATTACTGGGACTTTCTTATAAGGCACATCTAGGTGGACACCTCTAGGTCGAACCTCCAACTTTTTGGTTAGTAGCTGAGCACATTAACCATTTGCACCACCCAGGGACTTCTAGTCGATTATAGCAAGCATGATAAACTTCTTAAAATTTCTTCTCCTATCAAAGATCATTGATTCTGATAAAAAGTGAGAGCCACATACAAATAAAAGCAACTGCTTTTATCTGGTTTGAGGTTCTCCAGAGAAAGAGAAACATAAAATGTTCAATTCACCTGCTTTTTAAAAATATTTTTTCCTTTATATTTAATTATGCAAGTAATGCATGAATGGATTCTCATTTTATAAATAGTCCTTTACAAAACAGATAAAGTGAATGTGCCCATTGACTGCCCCCCACTTCCCAACCCTGCCGTCGCCCAGGGTTAAGTACTATTATGATGCCAATGTTCAGAAACTAAATATAATGATGCCAATACTGAATATAATGACGGGTACTGACATAGGAGAGTCACCATCTGATTTTTAAATTAAGGAAGTTAATATAAAATGTATTAAAGGAATAAAATAAACATGATTTGAAAGGCCATGATATTTTCAACTATGGAAGAGCCTGGAGACAAAGGAGAAGATGAGAGATAAGCTAGGAAGGTGAGAGAGAGAGAAGAAAAGAGAAGAGAGAAGAAAGTCAGAAGTGGCTAGGAACCCAGCTGTCATCGAGTCAACGCCAACTCATGGAGACCTCACGTGTGTCAGAGCAGAACTGTGCTCCGTGGAGTTTTCAATGACTGGTTTTGCAGAAGTACATCACCGGGCCTTTCTTTCAAGTAACCTCTGTTCAAAAGGTTCAAACCTGCAACGTTTGGTTAGCAGCCGAGCACGTTAATCATCTGCACCACCCAGGGATAAGTGGCAGAAAGGAAAGAGTAAAAGAGGTGGGGGTGAGAGAGAGAGAGAGAAGAGGGGACAGAAGAGGGCAATAATTGGTGGATTGAACTAGTTTTGAGGTAAGCACTTGATTATCTTGTGGTTCACTTGGGTTTTCAAGTAAGTCACTTCCTGTAATCAATGACCTTTAGGAGTCAGCTTAGCTAACTAACAGTCTACCAATTGCTCTTTGTCCTTCAATCTCCAGAGACACCACCCTGCCTAGGAAAGTCACAGCAGCCCACCTTGTACTTGAGCTGTAGCCACAGCACCACCCCCACCAGACAAAGCCAGCCCTAAGCTGAGCCCAGCCTGTGTCTCCAGTGTTCACAAGCGGGGCTGTGAACAGCCCATTTGGTTACTCTCTCAGTCTTCTCTGGGGCTGGACATTTGAGGTTTTCTGGACTAACAAGTTCAGTGTCCCATCCAGAGTCATTTGTTTAGTATATTCAACACATTACTCCATTTATCCAATGCCCTTGAAATAAGCACTGCAGTATTGTTCCTTTTATTTCCCTCAAGGCAGATTTCAAAGATTACAAAGTCAAGGCTGTCCGTAGATTCCTCCTCTCTGCCTCCATGTTCCCTTTCAGTGCCTTTCTCTTCTCTTTACCCAGCGCCAGAGCCACAAACCTCTGTTTTGGGACTCAAGGCTTCCACTGTGATGCTCTACTTGGGCTGATCCTCCCATTCTCTCCCTGACTTCCCTGATTTTAACCCACTGCCATCAAAATTTACCATTCCTATGTCCCATTCCTTCTGTGCTCTGACTACTCTAGAATGACTCTTGAAATTTAGGCACTCGTTTTGTTAATCAATTTGTGTGTGACGAATGTGAGTAAAATCTTTTTATTATTATTATTATTATGATACTAGCACTGGCTTTAGACTCTCAGATGTTTTCATGTTTTGTTTATTAAAAAGAAAGAGAGAAGATTGTTGAAGTGACCTTGTCACCTCAGGGAGTCATACTAAGCTGTGCCTCCCGAGGAAGGTCCTTTAAGGGCGGAGTTAGTACATTACATACTATAAGATGCATCTGAACCGGAAGGCAGGGTTTGAGCCCAGCGCTGTCTTCTGCAGTTACCTTAGCAAATAGACTTCAGCTTCCTAAAACTCACTCTTCCTACCTGTAAAAATAAGTAGATTGTAACTACTTCACATGGTTGTCAGGAAGATGAAATGTACAAATGTCTGTACCTGGCATAGCATACAAGTCTGAATAAAGACTCTCTGTATAAAAACTCTGAGCTGTCCAGATGAAGACAGAAAGAGCAGGTGGCCAAATCAAAGGGAGACACAAAATAACCATGCTCAAACTGAAGAAAGATGCTTTTTTAGGTTTTCTGACAGAAAAAGAAATGTGACCGTATTAAAATAATAGGTCTATTTATTGAGCTCTTACCATGTGCCAAGTAGAGTTCTTCATAGACATTCTATACTTGATGTACATTATTTCATTTAATCCTCATGACAACTCTATGAGGTAGGTCCCATCAGTTCCCCAGTGCAGCTTTGGCTATGTCTGAGCCTTTCCCCTAACCTGGGTCAAGGTTGGCCCGAAATTAGCGAGTTAGGTTTCCCAGGCATCCCAAAGAAGAGATGTAGGTCCCCTCCAACCTATAACCCTGCCTGGACCTCGACTACACCTCTCACGATGCCTTTGCCAAAGGCTCCAAGGTCACCCCTTTGGCCCAATGCTGACAGGCCACATTGCTGACCAGCAGATCATCAAAAGTTAGTTCCATCTGGCCAGAGCCAGAAGCAACCGTGTATTTCACATACCAACTGTACTTCTAAAGGTAAGACTATGTCCATTCCCTCGGTGAAGTCATGGGCTAAAAGTAACACGTGACATGAGTCAATGTTCAATGTCTCTGAAAATTAGGGGAAGCGAGCTTTGCCTCCAGGAGAATGAACATAGAATGGCCACAAGATCTGTGGGAATTTGGGAATTCAGAGAGTGATATATTCATCCATTCATTCATTCACTGATTCATTTATTCGTCAATAGACTCCAAATTAGATACTAGAGATACACAGATGAATAACACTTGTCCCCAACCTTAAAGGGTATTCACCGTCTCCTCAGAAAGCAGCCTCGTGTTTGTAATACAATATGCAGTAGTAATAACAGCTCTGTGTGCAGCCGGCACAAAGCACTCTGTGTGCATTATCACCTCTATCTGTCATAACAACCCTAAGAGGAAGGCACTACTATTTCTCCCATTTGACAGATATGGAAGCTGAGGCTTAGATAGGTCAAATAACTTGTCCAAGTTATGCACCTAGGAAATGGCAGAGCCACATAACAGAGATTCATGCAAAAAGCTATGCAACAGAGGAAACCAGAACTATAGCTGCCTTGAAGGAGTTGGGGAACATTTCCAAAGGAGGGAGCATTTGAGATCAGTTTTAAAGGACTAATAGCAGCCTTAAAAGCAGAGAAGAGAAGAAAAGGCATTTTAGCAAAAAGAACTGTGTGTGCACTGAGAGGTCAAAAAGCATGTTCAAGAAAAGGCAAGACAGTCGTGGACGTGAGAGCTGTGGTGGGCCCTCAGGAGGGTCATGCCAAAGATGGGGACGGGACAATAATGTGTGCCAGACACCTGTGATAGCCTTCTTGCTGGCCTCCCTGCTTCCACTCTTGTCCAGAATAATCTTTTTTAAATGTCTATCAAATCAGGTCACCTCTCACAGTAAACATTTCAATAGCTTACTGTTGCACGTAAAATAAAATTCATAATCCTTCCTTTGTATACAAAGTCTGCACAGCCCAGCTTTTGCCTGTCCCTCCAATAACTGTCCCTCTAAATATCTACTGTTCTGCCACAGTGTTGTTTTTTTTTGTTTTTTAAGTTCCTAGCTTTCCCCTGCCTGCTACCTACAATCACGACCACATTCCCCAACCTCGCTTCCTCCCAGCTCAGTCTTTACCCACACTGTTTTTTGCCAGGAACACGCCCCCTCCTTTCCCCTCCCTTCACTTTTCCTACTTCCCCTTCGGATCACAGCTCCAGCATCCCTCTGACAGAGTTCCCTCTAGGTGAGACTGGTCCCCTGTTACATGCTCTCTGTGTGTGCTATATTGTTCTGCCGGAGCAATCATTACAATGTGCTATTATCAATGTGAATGATAACTGCTCAATGTCTATCTTCCCTGCTGATCTATACCTCCAGAGGTCAGGGCCATGTCTACTTTGCCCTCTGTCTTAGCTTCCTAACAGTAACAGAAATACCACAAGTGGACTTTAAAGAACAGAAATTTATTTTCCCGCAGTTCAGGAGGCTAGAAGTCTGAATTCAGGATGTGGCTGTAGGGAGAGGTCCTTCCTTGTCTGTTTCAGTTTCTAAAAAAACCCATTGCCCTCCAGTCAATTCCAACTCATGGTGACCCTATGTGTGTCAGAGTAGAACTGTGCTCCACAGAGTTTAATGGCTGTAATCTTATGAAGTAAATTACCAGCCTTTCTTCTGTGACACTGCTGGGGGATTCCAGGCACCACCCTTTCTGTTAGTAGCCAAGCGCAAACCATTTGTGCCATGTCAGCTTCTAGTAGCCAGCAATCCTTGGGCTTTTGTTCCTCTGAAGTCTAGCACCTTCAGACCTCTCTGTTCCCTTCCTAATACACATCCTAAATATTTACAGAAGCTTGCCATCTCTCTCTTGTCTGCATTGGAGTAATCCCCAGATATTGCAGGGAATATTTCAAGCGCAGGTTCTCCTACTTGACAAAATAGATACTCGGTAATATCTGGTGAATGAATGGATTAATTCACAAATTAATTACCACCCCGTATTGGTAGCAAGGTACCTGAGAAGCTTTTCAAGCCCACCTCCAGGGTCCCCTCACTGCTGTTTCTACTTGATTAGGGAGAGGGTGCTGGGTGGCATCTCAGGTGACCTAGATTCCTGCCCCAGCCTCAGCCCAAGAGCACTTCAGTGTCCCTCTTGGCCCCACTTTAACCAACTGTAAAATGAGAGAGTTGAATTAGATCCATGGTTTTTGAATGGTGATCTGCAGAATCCCTTAAGGATCACCACATAGGATATGGTTATGTCTGGGCCTTTCCCCTGACCTGGGTCAGAGTTGACCCAAAATCAGTGAGTCAGGCTTCCCAAGTGTACCAAAGCAGAAACTAAAAAAAAAAAAAAAAAAAATTGCCATCCAGTCAATTCCAACTCATGACGCCCCAATGTGTGTCAGAGTAGAAATGTGTTCCATAGGGTGTTCAATGACTCATTTTTTTAAAGTAGATCACCAGGCCTTTCTTCCAAGGTGTCTCTGGGTAGACTCAAACCTCCAACCTTTCGGTTAGCAGCTGAGTATGTTAACCATTTGCACCACCCAGTTTCTGCCAATCTTCCACTTAAACCCAAGCGTTGATTGTTTTCATCTATTGTACGTACTCAGCCTCCATGTGAAATATCCTTTGATTAAAGAATTCCTTGGCTATAAGAAGTTTGAAAATCACTGGATGATATATAAGGTCTGTCCAAACTTGATGTTTTCATGATCTAATGATCTCACTTCATCTATATAAGAAGCCCTATGATGTACTTGGCTTTCAAGATGGACAGAAAGGAAGTGACTGAGCCAGGACCACAACATTTCTCTATGGCTGTCTCACCATGACGACCACCAGTTAGGATGCCTTATGGGTATGGGTGCTCTGGGCCAGCACACTGGACACTGGAGCCAGCAGCACCTGCCAAAAACAGAACTAATGAGGGAGATGTCTATTCCCATGGCTGCTGGAGTCTAAATAAGTTGAAGCATGTTGCAAAAGCCAAGATGAGGTCACCAAGTTTCTGGTACCTAAAACATAGGTTTCATAGAATTTTTAGCTGGACAAGCCCTTAAAGATCATCTAGTGAATGACCTGAAATTGGAGTCAGGCACTTGAGCTTAAATCCCAGGTCTACCATTTGCTGACTAATGACCTTCGGCAAGGTACTTAACTGCCAAGAAACTTAGTTTCTGCGTCTGAAAAATGGGGTAATATAACCTACCTTACAGGATGCTGGGAGGATTCATTCAAATAAATTACGTGAGAACATTTGGCTCAGCACCTAACACTTGCAAATACTCCACAAGGACCCAAAGAGAGGAAGGAACTTGCTCGAGGCCACTTCCTCAAGATCACACTGCAGTGCTATTATTATCACATTGCCCACAGGCAGCCAGGGAGGACAATCAGACTGGCTCAGCGATGCCACGCTCCAGAGGTTCTGGTGCCCAGGGAGCCTTGGTTCCCAGCAGCTCTCCCCAGGTGCCCATGTACAGGGACACAGTCCTGGAGGGTGCTTTGAAACACCACCCGAGATTCTCACTCTCAGGAATTCAATATATAAAACACATTAAGACCTGTTTACATGGAAGTGCTGTTTATAATTATTGTTCCCTCTGGGATACTCCCCCACTGCTTCCTCCAATCCTGTTTTAAACTGCTCAACTAATAGAGTTTTCCTGGCTTCCTGAGGGAGACATTCACTGATGCTAATAGAGACATAATTCAAAAATTGCTTGATATACATGCCCTCAATTTCCCCAAGAAGCACCTCAGTAAAGATCTCCAAACATCCAATGCACTCATTGGCCAGATGCTATTAAACATGCGTGGAGTTAAATGCACCACCGGCTGCTACTCAGCCAGGCCCCCATCAAGCTGTAGCAGTCACGGCATCTTTATCGCAAGAATTCCACCACGGCCAAGTGCAACAGGGAGGAAGCAGGCTGTTAGATGGGGCTCCTGGAAGATCCTCCTCTGAGATCTCCACTCCATGCCTGTTCCAAGCCTTTTCAGACAAGGCAAAGAGGCTTAAAAAAAAAAAAAAAAATCCCCCAGGCTCCATGGGAGAAACAAAGAATCAATGCTGGGCAGCTCCAGGAACAATAACTTCCATCTCTCTGAAGTGAAAGGGTCTGGGAACAACATCCAATATTACATTATAATATTATGTATGCAACATTGTATTACTGAAAGAGATCCCGCTTCAAACTTCAGTAAAATAAAACCAAACAAAACCATTGCGGTGCAGCCCATTCTGACTCATGGCCACCTGATGTGTTACAGAGTAGAACTGCTCCATAGGGTGTTCTTGGCTATAATCTTTATGGAAGCAGATCACCAGGCGTTTCTTCTGTGGTGCCACTGGGTGGGTTCAAACTGCCAACCTTTGGGTTAGTAGATGAGCGCAAATTGTTTGTGCCACCCAGGGACCTGCAAACCTCAGTACAAGCACAAAGCACATATTCTCTGTGTGACCGTAGGCAGGTCACTTAAGCTGAGACTTAGGTTGTCCAATTGCAAAATGGAGATACTGATATCACCACCCAGGATTGCTGTGAAGATAAAAGGAGATTAACGAATGTGAAAGCATTTAGCATATCAGGCACATGGTAGGTATTCATGTCTGTTGACATTCTCTTTCCTAAAATCATCCATGTCTGAATATGGTGAGTGTAGACATGCTTAGATGCTTGTTAAATAAATACGTTAATGTTGAGCAAATCCTAAATATACTAAAATTAGAAGATTCAAAGAGATAAACTAGGACCAATTAAAAGAAGTTTGACTTACCTAAAAGTTATTAACTTATGAAACTTGCTATCTCAAGAGGAAATTAATGTAAGCTGAAAATAACGTAAGTTCAAGATGACTTTAGAGAAGTTTCTGGAGACTGAATCCGTAAATAATTAATAAGCTAGGAATATATAAAGAACCACCCAAGGCTAGAAGGCTAGAAATCCAGTGCCCCCATCCTCCCTCCTCCTCTTTTTACTGCGGAAGGAATTGAGGTCCAGAGAATGCAAGTGCCTAGCCCAGAATCTGTCATGTGGGCCCAGAAGCCCAGGCTCCTGCCTCCCAGGTCAGTGTTCTCTGCCATGCGCTGGCCTCCTTGGGGCAACCCAGCCCTCCTACACTTGTCCCTTAAAGATGGAGCCAGATGGATACCCAAGCAGACTGACCCGGGGCCCCTACTCAGCCTACCACCCACTTTCCTGGCCCAGGGATATACCAGAGGGGAAAGGAAAGGAGCCATGATCTGCTGCATACCACCATGTGCCCTGCTCTGTGTATCTTCCTGTTTTAATAGTAGTCTTCAAGTCGACTCTGACCCGTGGCAACTCCCATATGTGTCACAGTAGAACTGTGCTCCATTGGGTTTCAGTGGCTGATTTTTCAGCAGTAGATTACCAGGCCTTTCTTCTGAGGCACCTCTGGGTGGATTTGAACTGCCTAACTTTTGGTTAGAAGCCAAGTGCTTAACCATTTGCATTACCTGGAGACTCCATATCATCCTGTAATTCTCACCTAATTATCCTCAGGAAAAGCCTGAGAAGTGAGTGCACGTTACAGGTGAGGAAAGGCAGAGTAACAACTAAAGCCACACAGCCAGTGTGTGACAGATACTAGATTCAATCTCAACTCTCCGGGTGCAAAGCCCAGCTCTTTCTACGTCCCTGCCTTTACGGACGCCAGCATCTGAGCATGGAAGGCTCTCAATGAACATGCACTGATTTGAATTGACCTGAATGAGCTTCAATCCAACTATAAATGCTGAGATTTTGTTTCAATCATATAAAGTATTTGAAAGATCCCATAAATTATCCCGTCATATAATGTGAGCTGCAGTTACCACAGCAAGTACTGTTTTCGATTGGGGGAGGGTGCCTGAGGAAGGGAAGGGGGCTGAGAGGAAGGGAGGCAGCAAGAAGCAGGCGGAGGTATGTCTGCCCCAATTACGTCCACCCGTGTGAGGCAACCACTTGACCCTCAGAGGGCGCCCCAGCCGGAACCGCAGCTGAGAACGCCCCGGTTCACTCTTGAGGAGAACCTCCCACACTTTGGGCAGATCTAGCACAAAACGAGCATCTCGGCCTGCCTCCTCAGGGATGACAGATGCTTTTGCTCAAGGATGGTGAGAAGGCTGGAGTGCTCTCAGCCAAAGACCTCAATTTATCTTCAGGACAGTTTTAATTGGAAACCTCGCCTCGCTGCTGCCCACTTTTTCAAAAGTAATTAGAATGCTAATCTATAAGAAAGATACCTATTAAAAATAAATTAATAATAGATAATACATTTTGGCTTACAATTTTGAATAATATGGCCATCCCATCTTCAAGTAAAAATTCATATATTTTTAATAAGCCTGAGACATGTTTTCCAACGAACCACAGACAGTTCATTTTTATTACCCTATAAAGAGACATTATAGGCAAATCTCTGAAAAAATGGTAAAATATAAGGGTGGTAACCAGCTGTTTTCCCAGGTGTGATCACAGGGATACTGACTTACAATAACCAAAGCTACGTCAGCACTGTGAGGGCAGTGGTGGTTCCATGGTAGAATTCTCACCTTCCATGGGGAAGACCTAGGTTCAAGTCCCAGCCAATGAACCTCACGTGCAGCCACTACCTCATTTGTCACTGGAGGCTTGTGTGTTGCTATGATGTTGAACAGGTTTTAGCAGAGCTTCCAGACTAAGAAGGACTAGGAAGAAAGGCCTGGTGAACTACTTCCAAAAATCAGCCAGTGAAAACCCTATGGATCACAATGGTCTGATCCACAACCAATCATGGGGATGATGCAGGACCAGGCAGTGTTGTGTTTCATTTTGCATAGAGTCACCACGAGTTGGGGGCTGACTGGATGACTGCTAACAAGTCAGCATTGACCAAACCCATTCTGTGTAACATTGCTGGGGTTGGGATACAGAGAGAAGAAAAGTGAGACACAGCTCCCAGCCTGTCCATCCACCCAATTGCTCAAGCCTCCTGAAGAACCGTCCTTGTCACTTCTTTCTCCCTTTCCCTCACACGCCCACCCAACATCAGCACGCCTGAAGCATTCTCTGCCAGAGAAAATAAAAATCTGTCTCCTTGAAAGCTGATATCATCTCTCACCCAGACAGCTGCAACAATACCCTGCTAGCAGGTCTTTTTCAACTACTTAAAATAAAAACTTTTATTGAATGTGTACTTTTAAGTAAAAAGCTCAATGAATTTTCACAAAGTGAAACCAGCACCTGTATGGCTAGCATCCAGAATTTTTTAAAAAAAGAACATTGCAACATCCCAGAAGCCCACCATTTGCTGCATCCCAGTCACTACTCCCCAAGGGTAAACACTCTCCTGACTTTAACAAACAACATAGGGTAGTTTTGCCTGGTTTTACACTCTCTAGTCATCCATATTGTCAGATGCTTTTGTACTTATTTCATGCTTATCCCTGTGTAGTATGTGGCTTTGCGAATAAGCTGACCGTATATTTGTCCATTCTATTGTTGATGGAGACTTAGGTAAGTTTCCAGTTTGGGACAATTACAAACTTGATACCTCTGCTTTCCATTGCTTTAAAAATAGAAATCCAAACTCCTTATAAGACAATTGACTAATTGGCGACTTATCATCTTACCTCAGTCATTCTGTGCCACCACATTGACCTCCACTGTGTTCCTCAAAAGACCAACACTCTTTCTCATCTCATAATTTTTGCACATGCTGCTCCCTCTCCCTGAAACTCTTTTCCTGCCACTCTTTCTCACCTTCAAGCTTCAGCTCATATGTCACTTCCTCATACTTTCCCTTCTCCTAACTTAATTTAGCTTCTTTCTGGTTTCTCGTTCTCACACTGCCCCACTCTTTCCCTTCAAGGTACATAAGACAATGTGTAATTACATATTCATTTGTATAATTATTTGTCTAATGTGCCATCCCTGCAAAACTTGCCCGGCATATTTGTGACTGTGTTCCTGGCACCTGGAACAGTGCCTAGCACAGAATAGGAGCTCCATGAATATTTGTTAAATGAGTTATTGAACTTACCATGCCCTGGTCTAATGGGAGGAGACAGAAAAGCCCGTCGGTATTTGCCGTGCAGTGTGACAAGTATTGCAGGACAGGGGTCCTGACACATTGAAGCTGTCTAGAGAAAACAGGAAGTAGCCCTTGCGAGATTTGATAAAGGGCTGCATTGCACAACTCCAGGGGGCACTATTTCTACTGTTGTTGTTAGCAGTTGAGTTGGCCCCCAACTCACAGCGGCCCCATGCACAACAGAATGAAACCCTGCCTGGTCCTGAGCCATCTCCATGACTGACTGTGGATCTGCCCACTGTGCTCCATTCGGTTTTCGTCTCAGCTTTTATTGGCTGCTTTTTGGAAGTAAATTGTCAGGCCTTTATTCCTAGTCTATCTTAGTCCAGAAGTCTGCTAAAACTAGTCCAGCATCATAGCAACATGCAGGCCTCCACTGACAGATGGGTGGTGGCTGTACATGAGGTGCATTGGCCAGGAATTGAACCCAGGTCTCCTGCATGGAAGGCATGGATTCTACAACTGAACCACCACTGTCGTCTGTATAAATGGTGCCCTCCGGAGGTGTGCAATGCAGTCGTACTAGACTGGAAGGACACCCAGAAAATAAACGCAGCAGAGTGGGAAGAAAATTAAGCACCAGACAGGAGCAGAAGCATGTGCAAAGGTGTGGAAAGGTCACCCAGAGGTCATGTTCAGGGGAACAGCAAGTACTGCTGGAGTGAGAGTGTGTGTGTAGAGGGTGATGATAGGTAGGAAAGAACCAACAGAAAAAACCTGAAAGCTAAGCAGGGGGCAGACCATTAAGAACCCTGAATACCTTATTAAAGTGTGGCCTTTTCCTGCAGGCAATGGGGAGCCATTGAAGGCTTTAAGGTAAGGGACATAGTCAGATGTATGCCCCTTGAATGCACCTTGTTCATCCTTCCCCAGAGACCCTTTGCACAAGATGTTCCCAAAAAGCACCTCCCTCCCTATCAGAATATCATAAACACACACACACACCGCTTTCCTGTCTAGTAACCATCTACTCCTGGATCACTGCTCAGGGAAACCCTCCCTGACTGCCTGCACTGTACCAGGGCACCCCGCTACCCCCTCTCATGGCACCAAACAGCTCTCCTTTTGCAGCACTTCTCACAGTTGTAATTTTACATTTGTGTCTGTGATTCTTTGGTTAAGTTCCTTAGTCACGAAACATCACTCACTGAGGACAAGAACCACACTTGTCTCTGCTCACCATTGCACTACCTGTCAAAGTGCCTGGTGTGTGTTAGGTTGTTGTTAGCTGCAGTTGAGTCAATTCTGACTCACGGTGACCTTATCTACAACAGAACAAAATGATGTCTGGTCCTACATCATCCTCACAATTGCCAGCATGTTAGAGACCCTTGTTGCGGCTATTGTGCCAATCTGTTTCATCAAGGGTCTCCCTTGCCCTTGCTGGCGCTCTGCTTTACCAAACATGATGTCCTTCTACAGAGATTGATCCCTCCTAATGATGTGTCCAAAGCAAATGAGTTGGACAATGTTCTGTTGTGATTCATAGGTTTCTCACCGGCTAACTTTCAGAAGTAGATCACCAGGCCTTTCCTCCTAGTCTGTCTTAGTCTTGAAATACTGGTAGCGTAGCTTCCCACATCATAGCAACACACAAGCCACCACAGTATGACAAACTGACAGACATGTTAGGCAGTCCGTAATTATGTGCTATGTGAATGGCTGATTTAGAAAGGTCTTTCTAGCTGTTGGAGCCCTGGTGGCACAGTGGTGAAAAGCTATGGCTGCTAACCAAAAGTCAACAGTTTGAATCCACCAGCTGCTCCCTGGAAACCATATGGGGCAGTTCTACTCTGTCCTATACGGTCACTATGAGTCAGAATTGACTCGATGGCAACAGGTTTGGTTTTTGGTTTTTCTAACTGTTAACACAGAGAGCTCCTAGGTAGGGTTGAGCCTCTAGGATGGAGGCTGGTGATATGAGTCATCCTGGGGAGAAACATGCTGAGTACTTGAAACTGAGCTCGAGGGAGGTAATAATGCCTGATGCCCCAGATCGCTGTTGTTGTTAGTTGCTGCCTACTTGATTCTGACTCCTGGCGACCTCATGTGTGCAGAGTAGAACTGCTGCATAGGGTTTTCAAGGCTGCGACCATTCAGAAGCAGATCACCAGGCCTGTCTTCCAGGCCCCTCTGGGTGGGTTCAAACCACCAACCTTTCAGCTAGTAGTTGAGTATTTAGTCGTTTGCGTCACCAAGGGACTGCCTGTGCCCCAGCTAGGAAAGCCAAAGGGAGTTTTTGAACTCAGGCCTGCCTGACCACGGAGCCCGACCTTTAACATGCTTGGGTGTCTGAGAGTCTTAACTCCTTGAGGAAGTGACAGTGCCCTGAACATTATTCTAATCCTCAGGGCTCCCAGCATGGCAGCCAGCATTCAGAAGGTTCTCAATGAATGTCTGCCGATAAAGAAAAGGAAGCTCTCAGGAGCCGCTCACCTCCCACAAGTCTGCTTTAGCCCCACACCCAGGCTCAGCCATGGAGCTTCTCCAATGGCCTCGGGACCAACCAGTTTTACAAATTATCAACATCTCCCCATTAGCTGTTGCAATATTAAATTGTGTGACTGGAAATAAATGAATAATCCCATGGGCAAGTGAGGGAGACTGAGCAGTAGGGATTTAATAACAAGTCCTGCCCTCTTTCCAAGCGGAAGATCTCTCTAATTAAATATTAAAAATCTGTCCACACAGCTACAGTAAAAAAAATTGTCTTTTCAGCAGTACAGCTTTGAGATGCTGCCTCAGAAGGTCCAGGTGCTGTGGGAATGCCCTCTTGGGGACCAGGACGAGGGAGCAAGGGAACCAACATGTGATAAGCACTGCTGGGGCTGTCACATACCTTGTCACATTTTGTCCTCATGAGGACCACAGACTTGGGTAAGATCGCACCCACTGTTAAGGAATTCTGGGAAGATGGCAGCATAAACAAACCATCATTCTGACCCTCCCCCGTAAATACAACATGAAATACAACAAGGAAATGGTTCTCAGCTTTGAGGGACTCTGAATCAGGGAGCAGAGGAAAGCAGTGGGGAACTGCAGACAGGC
Organism: Dugong dugon; assembly: GCA_030035585.1. NCBI lineage: Eukaryota > Metazoa > Chordata > Mammalia > Sirenia > Dugongidae > Dugong > Dugong dugon. The sequence goes on along the minus strand of CM057460.1, from coordinate 161,139,932 downwards.
AAGAATCAAAAAATCAACAATGAGTCACATACAGTAGGAAAATTACTTCACCTAGTGTCCCTGCCCCTCCCCCAGCCACACAGGCTGCTGGCTGCTGTGAACTGGGGTAGTGGCTCCAGAAAAACAGCCTGCTTCCCTAATCACCACAGCCCCTGCCTGTACAAAGAGACAGTACTCCAAGATTCTGCCCTAAAATCAACAAGGCAGACCTCCTCAGGAGTTCATTTGTAGTGTGCCAGCACCTCCCCCACCCAGACATTGTCAGCTGCGAGCCTACTGTGACTTGCTAGAGAAGGCCGATGCTGTGGACTCTATTCTCATAGTCAACACACTACCTGCCTCCCTTCACACCCCATAGCTCAGGCCTCTGAAACCAACAGGACAGACCTCCCAGGGAGTCATTTCTGGTCTGTCTGCTCCCCCTTCCAGTGACTACTGAGAATTGCTGATTGAGGCTTCTATCTGCTAAGAAGCAGGCATCTTTAGTGGAGCCTACACCCACAACCAACATACTACAGGGAGGGCTCCGACAGCAACAAGGCAAACCTCCCTGGAGGTCTGTTTGGAGCATGACAGCCCCTCCCCCACCCTGCTCCCATAGTCAGCACTCTACCTGTCACCTTGTGCACCCCATAGCTCTGGCCTCTGAAATCAACAGGACACACTCCCTAGGGGTCAGTTAGGATTAGTCTGCCCCCATTTCCAGTTGGTGATAGAGACTACTGACTGAGGTTGCTATGTGTTAGGGAGAAGAGGTCTTGCCCGCAGGCTGCGCTCACAACCAACAGCCTACCAGGGGAACTCTGATAGCAGTAAGGCAGATCTCCATGGAGATCTGACCAGAGTGTGACATCCTCTCCCACACCTGGTAATTGTTGGTTTCCAGGCTGTTGCAAACTGCTACAGAAGACCCCCGCAGTGGAGTCTGCTCCCATAGTCATCATTCCACCTGCTTCCCTGTGCACCCCATAGCTGAAGCCTCTGAAACCAATAGGACAGACCTCCCTGGGGATCAATATGGATCTGTCTGCTTCCCCTTACAGTCAGTGCTGAGGACTGCTGACTGAGGCTACTGTGTGCTAGGAAGCAGGCATCTTGAGTGGAGGCTACACCCACAGCCAACATACTACAGGGCAGGATAGCAACAAGGCAGACCTCCCTGGGCTCTGTTCAGAGTGTAACTACCCTTCCCCAACAGCTAGCTGTTGGCTGCTGGACTGAGACAAACTCTTACAGATGGTTCCCTAGAGTGGAGTCAGGAGGTGGGTCACCTAAGTGGAGACTGCTCCCCCAACATCCACAGGGCCACAATGCTCTAAAACCAACAAGACAGATCTCTCAGAGGTCCTTTTGGAGAATGCCAGCCTTGCCACCTCCTGCAATGGAGGAAAGTCTGCCTGTGCTTCCCCTGAATGTCAGCTCACATATAAGTAGCCCCTACAGAGCAGGGAAGGAAACCTCGGGCAAAAGCAGAGAGCAATACCCAGCCCTGAAGGGGGCTTGCTGGGTGTGGGTTTTCTGACTAAAAACATGATTGTGGAAACAGAGAAGAGGGGGAAAAAAAAAAAAAACAGAGAGAGAAGAGACTGTGCCCCATGGTGGACAAATTGATTAATACACGATATCTTGCCTGAGTGGTGGTGTCCACTGCAGAAGACTGACCACAGTATGTTCTCTGGTCTGTTTAGGAGATATTGAAAGTTGAAAAATGAGATCTGGAACTTTTGAATCCCAATTAAACCATGGATGGAGAAGGAGCTATCACAGAGATGGAGATGAAACAGTAAGCAAAGACCAAAAGCTCTGCTCACCTAAGAGTTTCTTGCAGAAAGTAGTGTGGGCAAAAACACCAAATACAGGGGAAAACTGAGAAAATTAACACCCTCAAAATTCCCAATGACCCCAACCAAAAAAAAATCACAAGACACACAAAAAACAGAAACAATTGCCCATCCAAATGAACATGACAAAGGGAGTGAAAGCCCATCTAACCCATTGCCACTGAGTTGATTCCAACTCATAGCAACCCTATATGACAGAGTAGAACTGCTCCATAGAGTTTCCAAGGAGCGGCTGGTGGATTCAAACTGCCGATCTTTTGGTTAGCAGCTGTAGCTCCCCATAGCTCTTAACCACTGTGCCACCAGGGCTATGAAAATGCATGTAGGGATGACTAAACAATGGGAAAAAAAAAGAATATAATACAACAACGTAATTAAAGAATTAAGGGAAAACATAGGCAAAGAGCTAAAGGAAATAAGAAAAACAATGCAAAAACAAAATGAGCAGCTATTAAAAAAAAGATTGCAACTGAAAGGGACAATAACTGAAATGAGAAACAAAATAGAAGGACTTACAGATTTAATCAGGTAGAAGCAAGAATCAGCGAATTAGAGGATAAGATAGTTAAAATTACAGGCACTGAAAAACAACAAGAGTAGAGCCTCAGGAAGGCTGAGCACAGTTTAATGGAATTATGGGACAACAATAAGAGATCTAATATACACATCATGGAAATCCTAGAAGAGATGCAAGAGAGAAAGGGACAGAAAGAATATTTGAAGAAATAATGACAGAAATTTTCCCCAATCTAATGAAGGACATGGAGCTACAAATCCAAGAAGCTCGAAGAAACCCAAACAGGATAAACCCAAAGAGATTTACACCAAGGCACATCATAATTAGGCTGTCAAAAATTAAAGATAAATAGAGAATCCTGAAAGCATTGAGAGAGAAGCAAACGGTTACATACAAAGGATCCCCAATAAGATTAAGCGCCAATTGTTTCTCAGAAACATTGGAGGCCAGAAGGCAATAGAATGATATATTTAAAATGCTGAAAGAAAGAAAAAACTGTTAATCAAGAATACTATACCCAGTAAAATTATCCTTCAAGAATGAGGGTGAAATTAAAACATTCCCAGACAAACAGAAGCTGACACAGTTCATACCCACCAGACCAACCCTACAAAAAATACTAATGGGAGTTCTGTATGGAAGGGACAGGAAAAGACACTAGAAAGTAATTCAAAGTTATAATAAAAAGAAAGATCCCTAATAAAGGGAAATGTATGGACAAGTATAAGGACTAGTAATAAGGCATTAACACATGAGAATTCAAAATGTTATGTTCTCCGTGTTTTTTTAATAACAAATATATAAAAGGCAAACATAAAATTGTTATAGGGCACATGAAATATAAAGACATAATTAGTGACAACAACAAAGGGAGGGAAGGAATGGTATATAGAATTTCTTGTATGTTACTGAAGTTAAGTTGGTACCAACTTACCCTAGAATGTTACAAATACAAGCTCTTAAATGTAATATTCATAGTAATCACTAAGAAAATATATTAAAAAAAATACAAGAGTATAGGAGAAGGGAACTAAAAGGGTTCACTACAACAAACCAACAGAACACGAAACCAAGCAGTTCTAAACAACAAAAAACAAAGAAGGCTTAAGACACACAAAAAAATGAATAACAAAATGGCAGAAGTAAGTCACTTCTTATCAGTAATTACAGTAAATGTAAATTAACTAAACTCTCCAATCAAAAGACAGAGAGTGGCAGAATGGATTTAAAAAAAAAAAATGAGCCAACTATATGCTGTTTACAAGAGACACACTTTAAACCTAAGGATACAAATACGTTGAAAGTGAAAGGATGGAAAAAAATATTCCATGCAAATAATGACCAAAAGAGAGCTGAGCTGGCAATGTTCATATCAGACAAAGTAGACTTTAAGACAAAATCTGTCATAAGAGATAAAAATGGAGATTATATATAGTGATAAAAGGGTCAATTAATCAAGATGATTTAACAATCAAAAATATATAGGCATCCAACATTGGGGCACCTAAATATGTAAAGCAAACATTGACAGAATTGAAGGGAGAAATAGATAGAACTGCAATAATAGTTGGAGACTTCAATACACTACTTTCAATATTGGACAGAACACCTAGAAAGATCACCAAAGAAACAGAGGACCTGAATGACTCTGTAAACCAACTAAATTTAACAGACATATATAGAACACTGTACCCAAAAACATCACAATATACATTCTGCTCCAGTGCACATGGATCATTCTCTGGGATGGACCACAAATTTCAGGTCACAAAACAAGTCTTGATAAATTTAAAAAGATTAAAATCATATATTTTCTTTACTACAACAGAATGAAACTAGAAATCAATAACATAAAAAAAACCCTGGAAAATGCACAAACATATGAAAATTAAACAACACATTATTAAACTACCAATGAGTCAAGGAGGAAATCAAAAGAGAAACCACAAATTTCTTCAAGTTAAATGAAAATGAAAGCACAACATACCAAAACTTACGGGATGCAGCAAAGGCAGTACTGAGAGGGAAACTTATAGCAATAAATGCCTACATAAAAAAAGAAGAAAGATGTCAAATTAACATCCTAACTCAACAACTCCAGAAACTAGAAAGAGAAGAGCAAACTAAGCCTAAACCTATTAGAAGAAAGAAAATAACAAAGATTACAGCAAAAGTAAATAAAATCAAAAGCAAAAATAATAGTGATAATCAATAAAACCAGAAGTTGGCCAGAAGTTGGTTCTTTGAAAAAAATCAATGAAATTGACAAAGTTTTAGCTAGACTGACAAAGAAAATAAGAGAAAAGATGCAAATAACCAAAATAAAAAATGAAAGAAGAGACATTCCAATTGAAGAAATAAAGAGAATTATGATAGAATATTATGAATACTATCCCAACTGAGTAGCAACAAACTAGAGAACCTAGATGAAATGGACAAATTCTTAGAAACACACAACCTACCAAACTGACTCAAGAGGAAATAGAAAGTCTCAGCAGACCCATAACGAGTGAAGAGATTGAATCAATGATCAAAAACCTCCCAACAAAAAAAAAAGTCCTGGACCAGATCGCTTCGCTGGGGAATTCTACCAAACATTTAGAGAATTTACACCAATACTGTTTAAACTCTTCCAAAAGATGGAGAAGGAACAAATACTCTCAAGTTCATTTTATAAAGCAGACATAATCCTGATACTCAAACCAGACAAAGACACCACAAGAAAAGAAAACTACAGGCCAATATCTCTTATGAATAGAGATGCAAAAATCCTCAACAAAATACTAGCAAACTGAATCCAACAGCGTACTACCATTGGCAGAAACAGTATGCCACTTTTTATGCCTCTGGACCTCAGAGGTAAGGTGTTAGTCTGGTTCTAATGCATTTAGCAACAAGGCTGGTCCGTTTTCAAATGCGTGAAGCTCAGCAGACTGGAGTTGGAGCCTCATTGTTGTATAGGTTGGAGCATTCTATTAGGTGATGCTTCTTGGGTGTGTTAGTTCTGTAAACTTTTTCCTTTTTTTCTTTATTGCCTTTATTTCTGAGAGAGAAGGGCTTTCAAGCCTAATTATGCTTTCTTGTGTGATAGTTACAGAGTCCTGATGGGTTTGTTTTTGTTTTTCTGTGTCATATTTGGAAAACCAGAGATTTTCCATGTTACCTAATGGAAAATTACCCACAATAAATTACTTATCTAGCTCTCATTGGTATATTGTCATACCACAGATCGGTAGCACCAGAGTGCCACTTGCCTCATTGGTGGCTTGTATTATCAGATCATATTTCTCAAAATCCATATTACCTATAAAAAATTTAAACACAATTGGTAAGCATGCATTCCAATACTGAAAACACATGCCATCCAAAAAAAAAAAAAAAAAAACACAGGAGAAAAAATGTAGTAACGAAAGGGTTAAAAGAGAATCATACACCATGACCAAATGGGATTTATTCCAGGAATGCAGGGTTGGTTGAACATTAGAAAATCAATCAACATAACACATCACATCAATAAAACAAAGGAAAAGAACCACATGCTCGTCTCTATGGAAGCACAAAAAGCATTTGATAAAATCCAACACCCTTTCTTGATGAAAACCTTAAAAAAAGATTGGAATAGGAGGGAAATTCCTCAGTATGATTCAGGGCATAGATGAAAAGCCAACAGCCAACACTATACTTAATGGAGAAAGACTGAGAGCTTTCCCCCTGAAATCGAGAACAAGACAAGGGTGCTCACTCTCACCACTTCTATTCAATATTGTATTAGAAGTCCTAGCTAGAACAGAAAGACAAGAAAAAGAAAAAAAAAGGTACCCAGATTGGAAAAGAAGAAGTAAAATTTATTCATGGAAGATACAATCCTATATATACAAAATCCCAAAGAGTTCACAAGAAAACTTGTAGAGTTAATAGAGGAATTTAGCAAAGTTGTAGGGTATTAGGGTCAAAAAATAAAAATCAGTTGGGTCTCTGTACGCCAGCAATGAGAAATCTGAAAGTGAAATTAGGGAAATAATTTCATTTACAATAGCATTTAAGAGAATAATATAAACCAAAAAAAAAAAAAAAAAACCCATTGCTGTCAAGTCGATTCTGACTCATAGTGACCCTATAGGACAGAGCAGAACTGCCCAAAGGAGCAGTTTGTGGATTCAGACTGCCTACATTTTGGTTGGCAGCTGAACTCTTAACCAGTGCACCACCAGGGCCCCAAGAGAGTAATATACCTAGGAATAAATCTAACAAGGGACGTGAGGGACTTACACAATGAAAACTATAAAACATGGCTGAAAGAGATTAAAGAAGGCTTAAATAAATGGAAAGATGTTCCATGTTCATAGATTGGAAGACTTAATATTGTTAAGATGTCAAAACTACCCAAAGCACTCTATAGATTCAATGCAATCCCAATCAAAATTCTAATAGCCTTCTTTACAGAAATAGAAAAACCAATCCCCAACTTTATATGGAATGGCAAGAGGCCCTGAAGAGCTAAAACAATACTGAAAGAGAAGAACAAAGTAGGAGGACCCACACTTCCTGATTTTAAAACATACTCTACAGCTACAGTAATCAAAACAGCCAGGTACTGGTATAACAATAAACACACAGACCAATGGAATAAAATTGAGAGTCCAGAAATAAACCTGCACAAATTAGATTTTCACATGAAGAAAAATGAAACAGGATTCATGCCTCATACCATATACAAAAACAAATTCAAAATAGATTAAAGACCTAAATGTGCAAACTAAACCATAAAATTCTTAGAAGAACAAACAGGGACAACATTGTTAGGCCTAGCTTTCAACAATGGATTATCTAATAACAAAAGCACTAACAGCAAAAGAGAAAATAAATGGAGCCTCATAAAAATTAAAAACTTTTGTACATCAAAAGACTTATCAAAAAATGAAAAGACAAGCTACCAACTGAGAGAATATCATTGGGAGCCATATACCCAACAAGAACCCCAAAACCAAAATATATACAAAACTTCTACAACTTAACAACCAAAAGACAACCCAGTCATAAAATGGGCAAGAGACTTGAATAAACATTTCACCGAAGAGGACATTCAAATGGTCACCAAACACATGAAAAGATGCCCAGCATCATTATCCACCAAAGAGATGCAAATGAAAACCACAATGAGATACCATTCCACTCCCACTAGGATGGCTAAGATTAAAAAAAAATAAAAACAGAAATTAACAAATGTTAGCAAGGATGTGGGGAAATTGGAACCCTTGTCCATTGCTGGTGGAGATGCGAAATGGTATAGCCATTGTGGAAAACATTGTGGTGGTTCCTCAAAAGACTAAAAATCGAATTACCATATGACCCAGCAATTACACTCTTAGATATATACCCAAAAGACTTGAAAGCAGAGACTAAATAGAGACTTGTACAACAACGTTCATTCCAACACCATTCATAATAGCCAAAAGGTGGAAACAAGGTAAATGCCTATCAGCCGATGAATGGATAAACAAAGTATGATACACACATACAATGGAATACTACTCAGCCAGTAGGAGAAATGAAGTCTTGATACATGCTACAATATGGATGGAGCTGGAAGACATTATGCTGAGCGAAATAAGCCAATCACAAAAGGACAAATATTGTATAACCTCACTTATATAAAGAGACAAGAAAAGTCAAATGTATAAAGACCAAAGTTTATTTGTGGTTACAAAGGGAGGGAGGGTTAACGGTGGTGAGAAAATTGCATTGATTAAGGGTAGGGTTGCACAGCCGATTATTATAATTGTTGTCAATAAGTTGTACACCTATAAAAAGTTGAATTGGCAAAAGTTGGGTGATAGATATATTTACAACAATGACAAAAAAAAAAAAAAAAGAGTAGCTGCTAAGACTGCTTATGTACAACCAAACACCTCATGGGATTTGGTTCCTTGGTTTAGAGATTTAGGGTCATGATTTCACAGCACATCCTAGTTGTTTGGTCTAATAACACTTTTATTAGACTTCTGTTCTACCTCCTAGTTCAGTGTGTAGGGCCTGGGGTCTTAAAAGCTTGTAAGCAGCCATCCAAAGCACAACAGTTAGTCTCTATTCTGGAGCAATAGAGGAAGAAGTAGAGTTGGGAATAGGAGGAGGATATGGAATGTGTAGATAATTGCCTCCATGAAAAACTGCCTCCTTTGCCATGACACTAGAAGAACTGGAGGTGCCCAGCTGCCATTGAGCATTTTGATCAAAGATTCCATAGAAGAATCCTGATCAAAAGAGGGGAAATACAGAACAGAATTTCAAATTCTCATTGACTCTAGACTTTCTGGAGCCGTAGAGGGTAGATGAACCCCTGAAACTATTGCCCTGAGATAATCTTTAAACCTTAAACCAAAAACATCCTCTGAAGTCATCTTAAAACCAAACAGTAGTTTAGCGTAACTAGTAAAAATGTTCTGCCTTGAGCATTAAGCTCTTCTAAGAACTATCTATATGGGATCAAACTGACAACAGCAACTCAAAATATTAGAGTTGCCCTTAGGGGGGCAGTGAGTTTATGTTAATGGGGGAGGAACAACTCAGAAAAGTGGGGTCAGAATGGTTGCACAACTTGAAGAATATACTCAATGTCACTAAATTGTACATGTAGAAACTGTTGAATTGGTGTATGTTTTGCTGTGTATATTCTCAACAGCAACAACAAAATAAATAAAATTTAGGAAAAAATCTAACAAAAGGGTTAAATGACAGAGTAGGTATGGCTGAAGAGGGAATTAGTGAACTGGAAAACAATAAGAGTTAACATTTATTAAATGCTTAGTATGTGCCAAAAAAAAAGATCACACTTACTATATTATATGAATGAGCAAACTGAGGCTCAGAGAGGGACCTTACCAAGGCTACCAGGTATCATGTGGCAACATAGGAATTTGAACCCAAAGCTATGTGGTTATAAGACCCATTCAATACAATGCAGCAGTTAAGAACCTGGGCATCAAGCAGATCTGGATTTGAGTCCCAGGTCTGCCATTTACCAAGTACAGGATTACCTCAGAGATATTGCAGGTTTGTTTCCAGACCACCGCAATAAAGAATGTCACATGAATTTTTTGGTCTCCCAGTGCATATAAAAGTTATGTTAACACTATGATGTAGTCTATTAAGTGTGCAATAGCATTATGCCTAAAAAACAAAGTATATACCTTAATTAAAAAATACTTTATTACCACATGCTACATCAAGTTGACAAATTCAAGCCTGGACCCTTGATCCAAAAAGAGATCTTCACTTTTCTAGTCCCACTGCTGCTCAGCATTCAGGACAACAATGCAGAGGTCATCAAGGCCTGCGGAGGGGCCCTGACTGACTGGACTAATGTGACTGGCTGGTCATCACTCACAGAGATGTTCTGGCATACCACCCTCAGCGATCACATCCAGGTATTAGAAGAAACATGCAAGTACCTGGTGGGCACAGGGAAAATACTGCTTATAGGGGAGTTACTGACCCAGAGCTTTGTCTTCCTGAAGAGCTCTCAGCCCTTCCTAAGGGCAGCTGCGTTACGTTCATAGGATTAATAGCTAAGAGGCTAAACACGAGTAACCTGTACAAGGATGATGTAGCAATGTTACAGAATGCTCTTTCAAATGTGAGGAATGATCCTGTGGAACCTATCCAGTCTTTGGCCAATACTGTCCTGAAAGAATGAATGTATTTACTAAGTCCAAGCCTGATCTTACTTCCACACTGAGCAGACTGAGCACTAACATCTTAAAAGTCTCTGGCATCAAAGACCGGACAAAAAAGAAGTGACTTTTCAAGGTTAGCAAACAGGAAGAAGATAATGACAGCTATCAGAAAAAGAAAGGCTGGAGTTGGGTCCAAGACTATCTAAGTTCATTGTCCACCTGGCACCAGAGGAAGGTAAAAAATACTCCACTTATGATAGGAAATTTATATGAAACACCAAAGACTGCAAAAACAGCAAGAAGTTCTGTCTGTCCAAAAATCAGTTTTTCTTGACTCAAAAATATTCAGAACTTGGACTAGAGCTTTTCCAGCTGTTTGATGAGATGTCAGTGCTTTACTCCACAACAGTCTCTCCCACTTTTTGTCCAACTGGATAGGCTACTTTGGATTAAACCCAAAAAGGCAGTTTTGATCTTTGAAGATACAACGTTTCTTGTCCTTTATCTCCCTAGGAGACTGTTGGCTATCAGCATATACATTGTCAATAAAACGTATTTTCTCATCCAAAAAAAAAATTAAAAAAAACTTTATTACTAAAAAATTCTAACCATCATCTGAGCCTTCAGAAAGTCATAATCTTTTTGCTGGTGGAGGGTCTTGCCTCGATGTTGATGCCTGCTGACTGATCAGGGTGGTGGTTGCTGAAGGTTGGGGTGGTTGTGGCAATTTCTTAAAATAAGACAACAATGAAATTTGCTGCATCGATTGGCTCTTCCTTTCACAAAAGATTTCTCTGTATCATGTGATGCTGTTTGATAGCATTTTACCTACAGTAGAACTTCTTTCAAAATTGGAGTCAGTCCTCTCAAACCCTGCCGCTGCTTTATCAACAAAGTTTATGTAAAATTCTAAATCCTTTGTTGTCACAGCCTCATCACCAGGAATAGACTCCATCTCAAGAAACCACTTTCTTTGCTCGTCATAAGAAGCAACTCCTCATCCATTAAAGTTTTATCATGAGATTGCAGCAATTCAGTCACATCTTCAGGCTCCACTTCTAATTCTAGTTCTCTTGCTATTTCCACCACATCTGCAGTTACTTCCTCCACTGAAGTCTTGAACCCTTCAAAGTCATCTACGAGGTCAGAATCAACTTTTTCCCAACTCTTGTTAATATTGATATTCTGACTTCTTCCCATGAATCATGAATTTTCTTAATGGCATCTAGAATGGTGAATCCTTTCCAGAGGTTTTCAATTTACTTTGCCCAGAGGAATCACTATCAATGGCAGCTATAGCCTTACAAAATGTATTTTTTAAAATAAGACTTGAAAGTCTAAATAACTCCTTGATCCATGGCTGCAGAATGGATGTTGTGTTAGCAGGCATGAAAACAACATCAATCTCCTTGTATCTCCATCAGAACTCTTGGGTGACAAGGTGCACTGTCAATGAGCAGTAATATTTTGAAAGGAATCTCTTTTTTGAGCAGTAGGTCTCAATAGTGCCCTTAAAATATTCATCCATGTTGTAAATAGATACGCTGTCATCCAAGCTTTGTTGTTCCATTTATAGATCACAGGCAGAATAAATTGAGCATAATTCTTAAGGGCCCCAGGATTTTCAGAATGGTAAATGAGCATTGGCTTCAACTTAAAGTCACCAGCTGCATTAGCCCCTAACAAGAGAGTCAGCATGTCCTTTGAAGCCTTGAAGCCAGACATTGACTTTTCCTCTCTAGCTATGAAAGTCCTGGATGATATCTTCTTCCAGTATAAGGCTATTTCATCTACACTGAAAATCTGTTGTTTAGTGTAGCCACCTTCATCGGTTATCTTAGCTAGACCTTCTGGATAACTTGCTGCAGCTTCTACATCAGCACTTGCTGCTTCACCTTGCACTTTTATGTTATAGAGATGGCTTCTTTTCTTAAACTTCATGAACCAACCTCTGCTAGCTTCAAACTTTTCTTCTGCAGCTTCCTCACCTCTCCCAGCCTTCATAGCACTGAAGAAGAGTTGGGGCCTTGCTCTGGATTGGGCTTTGGTTTAAGGGAATGTTGTGGTTGGTTTGATCTTCTACCCAGACCACTAAAACGTTCTCCGTATCAGCGATAAGGCTGTTTCACTTTCTTACCATTTGTGTGCTCACTGTAATAGCACTTTTAATTTCCTTCAAGAACTTTTCCTTTGTGTTCACAACTTGGCTAACTGTTTGGCATAAGAGGCCTAGCTTTCAGCCCATCTCAGCTTTCGATACACCTTCCTTATTAAGCTTAATCATTTCTAGCTTTTGATTTAAAGTGAGAGATGTGAGACTCTTCCTTTCACCTTAACACTTAGAGGCCACTGTAGGGTTATTAATTGGCCTAATTTCAATATTATCATGTCTCAGGGAATAGGGAGGCCCGAGGGGTGGGAGAGAGACTGAGGAACAGCCAGTCGGTGGAGCAGTCAGAACGCACACAACATTTATCGATTAAGTTCACTGTTTTATACGGGCATGGTTTGTGGTGCTCCAAAACAATTACAGTAGTAACATCAAAGATCGCTGATCAAAGATCACCATAACAGACATAATGATAATGAAAAAGTTTAAAATATTGAAAGAATTACCAACATGTGGCACAGAGACACAGAGTGAACACATGCTGTTGGAAAAAGGGCACCAATAGACTTGCTCGATGCTGATTGCCACAAACCTTCAATTTGTAAAAAAAAATGCAAATTGCAATAAAACCAGGAATGCCTGTATGTGACCTTGGGTGAATTACCTTACATTTCTAAGCCTCAGGTTCTTTTTTTTAAAGGGTTGTAGTGTGCCCTATTAGGCAGTGGTGGTTCAGTGGTAGAGTTCTTGCCTTTCATGAGGGAGACCTGGGTTCGATTCTCAGCCAATGCCCCTCATGCACAGCCACCACCTGTTTGTCAGTGGAGGCTTGTGTGTTGCTATGAAGTTGAACAGGTTTCAGCGAAGCATCTAGGCTAAGACAGAATAGAAAAAGAGGCCCAGCAATCTGCTTCGGAAAGTCAGCCAATAAAAACCCTAAGGAACACAACAGTCCAGTTTGCAACTGATCATGAGGTTGGCACAGGACCAGGCAGTGTTTCGTTCCATTGTGCATGGGGTCCCCATGAGTCGAGGGGCTCAAAGAAGCTAGCAACAACAGTGTGTACCTTACAGGGCTGTTGGGAGGCTTACATGAGATAATGCACATGATGCACTAGGTACAGTCCTGGCTCAAAGGAAATGCTTCCAGAATGTCAGCTACTATTCTGATTAGTGGAACACCCACGCCCTAGTTTCCTCCCTCACCCACTCCATCTGCACCCACCCCCACTGTATCAGAAACAGCTCCTCCAGAACTGTGGGTGCCCTGTCAGACCTACTGCCTCCAGCCAGTTCTTTCTTCCTTCCCAGGGTAGAGCATACTTGCCAGTAACTGTTTAACATTTATTGAGCACATACTTCCTGCCAGTCACCCCTCCATACCTTATCTCATTTAAATCTCACAACAGCCTTGCAAAGTAATGATTATTTGTGCCATCTCCCAGATGTTGAAGGTGAGATTGATCAATGTAACATGTTGCCAAGTCTACACGATAGATCTCTAAGCTGGAAGCCCTCCACTGCCTGCCTTTCCAGTCTCCTGAGCAGGGAAGGGGCACCCACTCCACCCCTGCTCACCCTGGGGTTCCAGAGGACTGAAGAGTGCTCCATATTTGTCCCACACAATGCTTTTCACTGAAGTTACTGTTTTCTTTGCGTTAAAAATAACCTTTATGGATTTCTTCTTACTAGAAATATATACTCACTCATTAGAGACAATTTAGGAAAGATACATAAACTAAAAGAACATAACAGCCATCCATAATCCCAATCCTCAGAGACAATCACTGTTAAAATTTAAATGTACAGTATTCTAGAAAGAAATAAAAGAAGGGAGATAGACAGATGATAGGAAGAGAGAATGAAAGGAAGGAAGGAAACATAAAGAAAGATGATAGGTAGAGAAAGGGAAATGGTAAATAGAAACTTCCTATTTTATAAAACCTGCTTTTTTTCCCTCCACTTCTAGGAACTTATCTGAGAAATAACCCAAAATGTATAAAAGGTTACTCACATCTCTGGTCCCACTGCTTCCGGCCTTCCAGGACTTGGACTCAATAATTATGGCATCTCTTTTGCATTTAATCTTCCCTTTGAATTACAACTACCAGGACCTGTTCCCTCCTGCAGGGTGGTGGGATAACTAAAATAAGAATAAAGGAGGAAGTTACTGATTAGCTGGAAAAAATTTTAGCATCCTAGGAGACTCCCCCAGTGTTATAGAATTTTCGGTACCATGGAGTCAGGTCTCCAGCCAAGCCTGACCCGGTCTTTGGCATTCTAAGTAGGAATGACCAGGCCCCTTGGCATTCCAGTTGAAACCTCAAATATCTTAAATTCTGGGCTTATTAACCAACAGGGAGAAAGTAAAAGATTTTTGTACCTTCTCCCTCCAAGAGCTTCATTTGTAGAGAACTGGAACCAAGTCTAGAGTCTAGAGCCAGTTTGATTAATGGAGGGATGCCATCAGGCAAAGCCTGCCAAGCCAGTCCCTGTAAAGTGCTAGCAAGCGGGAAAGGGCTGAGCATGGCTCAATTCTCTCTTGATTAACATCAGACCTCACTGGATGATTAATATTATAACTCAGCACTCTCCACTGGCTTCTCAAAAAAAAAAAAAGAAAGAAATCTGTACTTGCTTTGCAGTTTGCTGTCCCTAAAACTCTTAGCATGACCCTATGAGGCCCTGTACCTGCCTCACATCCTCTCTCCTTTGTTCACTGTGTCCCAGCCTCCAGGCACACTGGCCTGTCATCTCCTAGAGCAGACTTGTCTTCTTCCAGGTCCTTGTAGGGGTTGTTCCCTCCCTCACTCATCACTGGACCCTTTTCTTATCCTTCTAGATTGAATGTCAATGTACTTTATTTAGGTCTTCCTGTTTAGGTTCCCAGGGCAACCAATGCCTTTCCTCCATACTGTTTTGTTGTTGCTGCGTGCCATTGAGTTGATTCCGACTCATAGAGACCCTAAAGGACAGAGTAGAATTGCTCCATAGGGCTTCCTAGACTGAAATCTTTACAGGAGCAGATCATCAGGTCTTTTCTCCTTCAGAGCAGTTGGTGGGTTTGAACCACTGACCTTTCAGTTAGCAGCTAAGTGCTTAACCATTGCACCATCAGGGCTCCTTTTTCCTCCATAGTACTTTGCTCAACTGTAACTCAAAAATTATTTGTTTAATATCTGCCACCATCACAGGACTGAGAGCTCCATGAGGGCAGGGGCCATGTACATATAGAATTGTGGTTATGAGCATTGGCTCTGAAGTTGGACTGTCAGTGGGTATCTTAGTCGTCTGGTGCTGCTGCAACAGAAATACCACAAGTGGATGGCTTATAACAAAGAGGAATTTATTTTTTAACAGAAAGTAGGCTAAAAGTCCAAATTCAGGGCCTCAGCTCCAGGGGAAGGCTTTCTCTGTCTGTCAGCCTTCTCTTCAATCTCCCCCTGGACTAGGAGCTTCTCCACACAGGGACCCGGGGTCCAAAGGACACGCTCTGCTCCTGGCACTGCTTTCTTGGTGGTATGAGGTCCCCAACTCGCTGCTTGCTTACCTTTCCTTTTATTTCTTGTAAGATAAAAGGTGGTGCAGGCCACCCCCCAGGGAAACTCCCTTTACATTGGATCAGGGATGTGACCTTAGTAAGGGTGTTACATTCTCACCCTAATCCTCTTTAACATAAAATTACAATCACAAAATGGGGGACAACCACACAATACTGGGAATCATGGCCCAGCCAAGTTGAAACACATTCTTGCGGGGGACAAAATTCAATCCATGACAGTGGGCAGGGTGAAAAGCTCAGTTCCACCACCCACTGGCTGTGCAACTTGCAACACATGGCATTCCCGCTCACATTTTATTGGCCAACGCAGGTCACGTGGCCACATCTACCTCCAAGGGGACAGGAAGTGCATCCAAACATGTGTCTGGAAGGAGAGCCAGAAATGGAGAAGAGCACTAAGGATTACCACAATATCATATTTTGTTTGAATGAAGTTTTATTCCACAAAAACAACATCACAGCTGCCATAAGAACAAAATGCAGACTGCATGAGATCAGACTTAACGCAGACCATCTTCACATGAAAACAAATGGAATCTACCTACCATTATCTCACTCAAGTTGTAATATTTTTAACGATTTTTTAAAAATTATAAATGCAGTTCATTTGCATTGTATTAGCTTCCTAGAACTCCTATAATGAAGTTACCACAAACTGGGTGGCTTAAAACAACAGAAATTTACTGTCTGACAGTCTGGAGGCTCGAAATCTGAATTCAGGGTATCGGCAGGGCCATGTTCTCTCTGAAGGCTCTAGGGGAAGAGTCTTTCTTGTCTTTTCCAGCTTCGGGTAGCCCCAGGTGTTCCCTGGCTTGTGGCAGCCTCGCTCTAATCTGTGCCTCCATCTTCATATGGTCGTCTTCCCTCTGTATCTCTTCTCCTTTTTTTATAAAGACACCATTCATATCAGATTAGGACCCACCCTAGTCTAGTATGACTTCATATTAACCTAATGGACTTAACACAAAGACTGTATTTCCAAATAAAGTCACCTTCACAGATACCAAGGGTCAGGACTTCAATGTATCTTTTGGGGGTACATAATTCAATCCATAACACACCTAGTTTAAAAATATTTCAAACAGTACTGAAAGGTATAAGTGAAAAGGAAAAGAGTCCCTCCCCCATTCAGCCTCCCCACCCTACAATCCCACAGAAGTCATTGTTACAGAGAGAAAAAGTGTTGCAGGACTTGAGAGGAAGTTTGTGAGGTCTCGGAAAGATTCACCTCCAAGGCATGACTGGAAACTGTTTGCATTTCTTGTCTGTGAGATTTAATTTTGAAAGACCCCTATGATCCGGCTTAAGCTTTATGGTAAACCACTTTGAGACTTAACAAATGATGACAACTACTGCTACTTCACAGCTAGGTATTCAGGAAGGTCAGGAATTCCAAGCCAGAGCTCCGATCTGGAAAGTTCCATCAAAGCCTCACTCCAGGCTCAGTAGTCGCCACCTAACACTCCGCAGATTAAACTGCTTCAGAGCCCTGTGACCCACTAATGTATTCACGGACTAACTCAGCTAATTAATCCTGGCTCATTCATCCTCTTAAACTACAAAAGTCTTCCAGCTGGTCTTCCGGTTTGCTGCCCTGGCTAACTAAGTGCTATGTGGGCTCTCTGTGGGTTGCGCCCCACTCACAGCCAAGCAAAAACACTCATTAGGAAGCTGAGCCCCAGGCCTCCCTCCACCAAGCAGGGAGGGGACTTTTTTTGAGTGCCTTTTGCCATTGCACTTTCTATGCAATGGTTCCTTTGATCCTAATAGACTGAGAAATGGGTGTTATTGCTATAAAAGGAGTCCCTGGTTGGGGCAAACAGTTAATAACCAGAAGATTGGCGGTTCAGACTCACCCACAGGTGCCTCAGAAAAAAGGTCTGGCGATCTACTTCCAAAAAATCAGCCACTGACACATATGAAGTCTAATCTGACACACATGGGGTTGCCATGAGTTGGAATCGACTTGACGGCCACTGGTTTACTATTGAGAATAGTGTGCCTTGAACGGTGGAATTGACTTCCTTGGGTTCACCAGCTGTTAAGCAGAGCTGGGATTCAAGCCCATGTTTGACTGCAGAGCTCACCATCTTTCCCTTCCTGTTGATGCTCAATTGGGCCACTATCTTGCCTTCCCTGCCCACCCTTACAAAATAGTGCCTCCCCCACCACATTTCTCTTGGATCCTCTAACCCTGCTTTATTTTCATTCCTAACCCACATCACCACCTTTGTGTCTTTGTTCACTGTTTTATCCCCAATGCCTAGAAAAGTGTCTGGCACCTAGTGGGCTCTCAATACAGGTAGTCCCCAACTGACAACGGGTTCCGTTCTGAAACTGCATTGTAAGTCATTTCTGACATAAGTTGAATGCCTCTTTTTTGTTGTGTTTTCATTACTGTTGCCTTTTATTATCCATATCTTTATAAACAGTAAATCCTAACAGTGAAACAGTGAACATCTGAGAACGATAACATTAGCAAATTACATGCTGCAACCTTGTATGTAGTACATATTACTAACGATAAGATGTTTTTAGAAAGAACACAGATGGTCGTAATAAGTGCGATTCGTCTTAACTCGAAAACATCGTGACTCAGGGACTACGTGTAATTATTTGTTGAATGAATGAATGGAGTTGTGGAAAGAACACTGGACTGCCAAAAGAACTGAACTGAGTTTAATCCCATTCTGCCGTTAATCCAGTGGGTGACCATGGACCAGTCTGGTTCCCTCTTGGGCCTCAGTAGTCGCATGTGTAAAATGAGAGAGCAAGATAAAAGCCTCTCCCTGTAACACCCCGGTCTATGTCGGATGCTCTGTGACTTACACAACTTGTCACCCAGAGTGTTCTCATGCTGAGAAAAGGTATACAAAATTGGAAATGCTAAACAGATGGTAGAGAGCTTGAGGTAGAGGTCTCCTGAAACTATTTGGCATCTCTCCTCTTGCCACCTCAAACTGGTCTGGCAAACTCACAAGTGCACAAAGTGTAAAAGGCTTGATGGAGGAGTGTGGCCTCTGACATGCTGAGACAGAGACACAACCACGAAGACCCAGGAGTGGGCCCTGGGTAAGCCCAGAGGATGGTCCCTTGAGGCCCCAAAGCATCTGCCCTCCAATCCGATGATGAAGTAAGTTCTCACCCTTCCTCTCCCCATCATTGTGACCTCAGTGGGAGCACATAAAATCTCCAATTCCATTTCTTCTCATAAAATGGGAATAATGATATTTAACTAATAAACAACGCTGTTCTCTGTGGGTTGCCAGATTGTGATTTCTGAACTAAACTGTCCAACAACAATGGAATTAGTCACTAAATTAGCGAAATACTTTTAATATTTAAAAGCTGTGAGAGGATTAAATGAGAAGACATAAGTAAAGTACCTATCAGGTAGTGCTCAGAAATGTCACCTTTTCTCTTTCTTCTCTGAGCCTGTTTTCTAGAACTCTGTCAAACAGGAATAATGTAACACATCCCTCATAGGAGCTAAGGGATGTGAAAAGTGCTTTTTAAATCCTTAGGCTCAAGTGTGCTGAGCCCCGAGCCTGTGAGCCAGCCCCATTCTGGACATGCGTGATGTTAGTGGCACAGAAGCACATACGTACAGACACAGCCTGATTCTGGACAGAGGTTCTTGCTAATCACTGGCATCCTGTCTCTTCCATGTTGCTTGAAATCCAGAAAACTGAAATTCTGTCATATTTCTAGACTTCACAATATGTACAAAAGTCATTTGGCAAAACATGGGATAAGGCAGGAGAGAGGGTCTGTTAAACAGGGATCTCAAACTCAGGCAGATAATGTAAATGAGTGAAAATAAATAACAACTGTCCTTTGGTCTTGGTGTGGGGGAGGTAATAGGGTGTAGTGGGGACTGTGGCTTACTAGAGAGCACGTGTCCCGTTTAAAGCATGCAGCTGCTCTTAAGCTCCAGTCACATGTTGCCATTTGGGAATGTGGGCCAAGGGTAGCCATAACTTTAGATTTCTAAAGAGAAACCAAAAATCTATATTTTTATGTGGAATAATCTGACTTCTAAATGTTAGCAAAATTCACATTTAAAAGATATGAGACAACACTGTTCTCTGCAGGTTGCCAGATTGTGGTTTCTGACCTAAACTGTCAAACAATGGAATTAGTCACTAAATTAGTCAAATACTTTTCATATATTCCCTTGGCTGCTGTCTCAGGATTTTCAATTATTAGCTGTGTAGCTCCTTGTAGCTCTACACACTTATAGAAACTAGTGAGCACTTACTCTGCACCTACTGAGGGCAAAGTGGATGTTAGACATCATGGAAGGATCTGGATACCAAAAATAAAAACAAAATAAACAAAACTAAGCACAAGATGCGTACATGTATATGAAAACTGCAACACCAAAAGGTAGATTTTGAAGCCCTACTGAGAGATTGTTAGAGACAATAAGGGCGTTGGGAGTTTGGACAGAGAGGGAGCCTTCAGTGTGGTAGTCTGGGAGAGCTGCCTGGAGGAGATGGTACTTAAGCCAGGTTTAAAGGATGCCCGGGATTGGGGTCAATGAAGCACACGCTGTGGCAGAGATGGGGTGCCCCTATGAGTAGATCCTGTGCTGTTGTGGAGGACTCATGCCAGAACTTATGGGAAATCATGCTGGAAAGATAGACTGGTCCCCAAGAGTAGACCCTTCAGTGCGAACTGGGGAATCTGGGCCTTGTCCTGAAGGTTCCTCAGCAGCATTGTGATTGCTGTTAGTTGCCATCAAGTGGGCTCTGACTCATGGCAACCCCACGCACAACAGAGCAAAACACTGCCCAGTCCTGCAGTATTTTCACGATCCTTGGTAGCTCTAGTTCATTGTTGTGGCCACTGTGTATTTTGAGTGCCCTCCAACCTTGGGGGGCTCATATTCCAACACCATATGAGACAATTTTATGTGGTTATCCAGAGGGTTTTCATTGGCAAAATTTTAGAAGTAGATCACCAGGCCTTTCTTCCTAGTCTTAGTCTGAGAGCTCTGATGAAACCTGTATTTCAGCAGGTGATACTGCTGGTATTTGCAATACCAGTGGCACAGCTTCCAGCAGTATAGCAGCATGCAAGTCACTGCAGTACAACGAACTGAAAGACAGGTAGTGGTCCTCAGCAGGGAGGTGGTGGGTTTTAGTGGGGTGAATCTGACAGGGAACAATCCCTTAACCTCCCACTTCCTCCAGGATTCGGAGTCTGGGAACTGGCCCCAGGGGCGTCTCCAGGTCTCACTGTTCATCTATTTATTTCAGTCCACACAAGATAGATTTTAGCAAGACAGCACCCACACGCCCCCGCCCCCCGCCACACACCAAACACAGCCTCCTCATGCGGGTAGCATTTCCCTGGGGGTGGGGGTGCCTCCATGGTAATGATCTGGAGCCTGAAACAATTGAGAGAGGCAGCAGGACTTTGGAACAGGCAGCATTTCCCTTGTTTTGTTTTTTTCTTAAAGACAATTTCATTTTACATTTTTATTGGCCCTCCACTGATTGCCTCAGGCTTGTTGACAGGATGTGAGATACGCTGACATTTATAGAAATCAATACGTTAATAAATCACGAAGTTCATAATGTCTGATTTGCTTCTAAATGAGACAGAACTATTATCACTATAAAGTTGCACGTAAAATATGCCCAATTGTGATGTATCATATAGTCTAATCAAAGGCATTTGAGTGAATAACCTTTCCCCAAAAGAAGGAAACAATCAAAGCTGAATAACATCATTAATAATTCAAGGTGTATCTGCCAAGGTTTCATTTATTAAGTGCACAGTTAAGAGGCTTCCAAGCTGAGTCCTGGAGAGGCGGCCGCCTTGGCATCCTTTCCCCACTGTGGGGCAGGCAGATACACATTCCTGGATGAACTGGCTGCAGTCCTTGCATTTGGCAGTTCCTGTTCCAGGCGAGAGTAATGTCCAATTCCCTTCTACAGCTAAGAAATGGACCAAAGCAATACACACATTCACTGTCTGCATTACTGAGGGCAGATGACATGGAGCCATGTAATAACTCTAGGGGAAGAGAGGCAGGAAGTGTTGTCCATGACTGCCCACTGTTATGTGGGTTACCAGTGCGCCAGGTCCTGGGTTCCCGTAGTCCACCGCCCACTGCAGACTAAGGTGCTGGATACTTTCATCCCAAGTCTTATGTTTGCATACGTTCATTGAAACTAATGTAGAATGATAACATTCACTGTTGCCAGTTAATATCCAACTGAACTGGCAATTGGATGCCTCTCTGCCAGAGAAAACTCACAGAACAAGAAAATCTTTCTCTATTGAAAGAGAAGCACACTTAATTAACTAGATTCATCAGAGAAAGCATCATTGGGACCTAGAAAGTATCTAACAGAAGTGATGATTGCATTCTGCTTTTGAACATGACTCTTAAAGTCACAGCCATAACATGCCATTAGATGGGAACAACATGTCTGAGCACCTACTATATGCCTAGCACTTTACATATCTCATCTTACTTAGACTCAGAGCTACCTACAGGTGGATATGATTATAGCTTGAATTAGCCTAATAATCGTCTACTTCCTAGGACTGTGAGATGATCAGATCAATTCTAAAACTATTACCATGCTCTC
This sequence comes from Dugong dugon, assembly GCA_030035585.1. Classification (NCBI taxonomy): domain Eukaryota; kingdom Metazoa; phylum Chordata; class Mammalia; order Sirenia; family Dugongidae; genus Dugong; species Dugong dugon. The sequence continues at coordinate 161,117,621 of CM057460.1, read as the reverse complement.
TGAGCTCACCAAGACAGGCATTTAATACTAGGATGCATTAATACTGAATCCAGAGAAAGCTCACTGGGCCAATTCCCTTTATTTCCCTGTTGTTTGTGATGATTCTCTGTGATGAAATATACAGAAGTTTATGTTCACACTAACAACAAAGAAAGGGTTTATTTGATTGGATCCCAGGGGCTAAACCTGCCCTACGAGATTGGTTTTAGGAACTTTAGCACACTAATCTGGGATAAACATATACCAAAAACCAAAATCAGATGCCATCAAATTTATTCTGACTCATGGCGAGCCCATGTGTGTCAGAGTAGAACTGTGCTTCAGAGGGTTTCCAATGGCTGATTTTTTGGGAAATAGATCACCAGGTCTTTCTTCTGAGGCACCTCTGGGTGGACTCAAACCCCCAACCTTTCAGTTAACAGTGAGCGTGTTAACCTTTGTTACCACCCAGGAACTCCAAACATGTACCAGCTATCCTAAAATAGCAGCAGTGATGTGATGCAGCTGCGTCATAGTGGAGGATCAGATCAAGAGCACCATTTCCCAAATCTGTATTCAGGGACTTCACGTGGCAAGCCTGAACTCAGCCATGGTGGGACTATATACACCAAGGAAATTGGAAAATGATATCAGTCAGGATCCCCATGCCCCCCCTTGATAGGCAATTGCTAAACCTTTACCGGCCCACCAGAGCAAGCCCTCTACTTGGAAACCATCACTTAGCAAGCTGTCAGGTTATCTGAATAGCAGTGAGCTTGTTGTTAGGTGCCATCGAGTCTGTTCTGACTCATAGCGATCTCATGTACAACAGACAAAACGCTGTCTGGTCCTGTGCCATCCTCTTGATCCTTGTTATGCTTAAGCCCATTGTTGCAGCCACTGTGTCGATCCATCTCATTGAGAGTCTTTCTCTTTTTCGCTGAACCTTTACCTTAACAAGCATGATGTCGTTCTCTAGGGACTAATCCCTCCTGACAACATGTCCAAAGTATGTGAGATGTAGTCTCGCCGTCTTCGCTTCTAAGGAGCATTCTGGCTGTACTTCTTCCAAGACAGATTTGTTCGTTCTTTTGGCTGTCCATGGTATATTCAATATTCTTCGCCAACACCATAATTCAAAGGTGTCAGTTCTTCTTTGCTCTTCCTTATTCATTGTCCAGCTTTCACATGCATATGAGGCAATTGAAAACACCATGGCTTGAGCCAGGCACCCCTTAGTCTTTCAAGTGAAGTCTTTGCTTTTCAATACTTGAAAGAATTCTTTTGCAGCAAATTTGCCCAGTGCAATGCGTCTTTTGATTTCTTGACTGCTGCTTCCATGAGTGTTGATTGTGGAGCCAAGTGAAATGAAATCCTCCAAAACTTCAATATTTTCTCCATTTATCATGATGTTGCTTATTGGTCCAGTTGTGAGGATTTTTGTTTCCTTTATGTTGAGGTGTAACTCATACTGAAGGCTGTAGTCTTTGATCTTGATCAGTAACTGCTTCAAATCCTCTTCACTTTCAGCAAGCAAGGTTGTATCATCTGCATAATGCAGGTTGTTAATGAGTCTTCCTCCAATCCTGATGCCCTCTTCTTCTTCATATAGTCCAGCTTCTTGGATTATATTTTCAGCATACAGATTGAGTAAGTATGGTAAGAGGATACAGCCCTGACGCACAGCTTTCCTGACTTTAAACCACGCAGTATCCCCTTGTTCTGTTCGAACAACTGCCTCTTGATCTATGTACAGGTTTCTCATGAGCACAATTAAGTGTTCTGGAATTCCCATTCTTTGCAATGTTATCTATAATTTGTTATGATCCACACAGTTGAATGCCTTTGCATAGTCAATAAAACACAGGTAAACATCTTTCTGGTATTCTCTGCTTTCAGCCAGCATCCATCTGACATCAGCAGCTTGAATTTCTGGCAGTTCCCTGTCGATGTCCTGCTGCAGGCACTTTTGGATGATCTTCAGCAAAATGTTATCTGTGTGTGAGATTGATGATATCGCCCCATAATTTCCCCATTCGGTTGGATCACCATTCTTTGGAATGGGCATAAATAGGGATCTCTTCCAGTCGCTTGGCCAGGTAGCTGTCTTCCTAATTTCTTGGCATAGATGGGCGAGCATTTCCAGTGCTGCGTCCATTTGTTGAAACATCTCAGTTGGTATTCCATCGATTCCTGGAGCCTTGTTTTTGCCAGAAGCCTTGGTGTCGTACTGGTTAAGAGCTACGGCTGCTAACCAAAAGGTCAGCAGTTCACATCCACCAGGTGCTCCTTGGAAGCCATATGGGGCAGTTCCACTCTGTCCTATAGGGTCGCTGTAAGTCAGAATCAAATCGACAACAATGGGTTTGGTTTTTTGGTTTTTGTTTTTCACCAATGCCTTCAGCGCAGCTTGGACTCTTTCTTTAGTACCATCGATTCCTGATCATATGCTCTTGTTCAAAAAGCAGGCTGTTCACACCTTATCCAGAACTTGATCCAATGTATTTCCATCTATGAGCCTCTTTGTGTAGGAATCTAAGGATAGAATTACAAGAAAAATCTCTGCTGACCTAAGTCCTATTCACATGACAATTTTACTTTCCCTTCCCTTTCTTCAACCTCTCTCTGCGCTGTCATTAAAACTAAAAGTGCCCTTTCTCCCTGAACACTCCTTTACCCTCCTTCTCCTCCCGGTTTGCAAAGAATTGTCATTTTAGTTCCTCAGCAGAACACACACACACACACACACACACACACACACACACACACACACACACACACAGTTGCCTTTGAGTCAACTCTGACTTACGGCGACCCCATGTGTGTCAGAGTAGAATGTGCTCCATAGAGTTTTCAAAGTCTGATATTTTGGAAGTACGTCACCAGGCCTTTCTTCCAAGGTGCCTCTAGGTAGACTTGAACCCCCTTCAACCTTTCAGTTAGCAATTGAGGGTGGTAACAGTTTACACCACCCAGGGACTCCTCCTTAGTCAGGAGGAGTAAGAAATCCCACCCATGTTATCCTCTTATTTCCTGTAGAGATATCATGGACCCGTTCATCCTGAGCAGCAGTGACCTCTCTTCCAAGCCACAGGTCAGCACCCACTCATTAGCTGGCTATTTCCAAGGACTGGTACTTCAGGGCAGTGTCCAGCTGAGTTCAAAGGAGAAAAAGCCGGAGGTTTTCCCACTGCTCCTGAATGCTGGCTGGTGACAGGATTTGGGCTTCACTTGACTAATTATCCCCTAGATCTGTGAAGACTACTGGGGCCACCTAAGTAAATCATTGAAAGTTCCATTCCCAGGGCATTCTTTCCAGACTTAAAGGCCTACCTAAAATATCCTCTAGGGATTGCTGTCTGCATCTGAGAAGCTACAAAGAGCCTGACAATTCTACTTTGCACTCTGGCCATGGACTAAATTAACTGGACATAAATTTTGTTTAAGAGAGGAGGGGGCATGAGAGTCCCTAATGTAGGTGGGTTTGCTCCTTGTCCTGAAACACCATTTAGGGCTCCTTCTTTCCCCCTACCCTGACACCTGGATGACTCACAGCCAGTCTTTCCCAGAGTTACTTTGGCTTTTCAATCTTGATGAAAAATGGGTGAATGTTACATTGTCATAGGAGTCCCTGGGTGGTGCTCAACCACTAGCTGATAGGTTGGTAGTTCGAACACATCCAGTGGAAAGACAGGCCTGATGATCTGCTTCCGAAAAGTCATAGCCTTCAAAACCCTATGGAATGCAGTTCTACTCTGCGCACATGGGGTCGCCGTAAGTCAGAGTTGACTTGACCACAACTAACAACAACAACACCACAACACACTGTCACAGAACAAACAGAATTGTGACCAATGTCCCAATCTGTGTAGCTGACTTTGTGAACTTTTTTTTTTTAATTACGGCAAGCATATATATACCATTCAGTGACATTAATTATGTTCATCATGTTGTGCATAATAGTTGCATTACATTAGTGACAGTTAATTTCTTCCACCACCATCCCTTCCAAGAAATTACAAGGAGTGCTTGACACTCCCCCACCCACACACCCCAACCAATGTGCTCATCTGCAGGCCATGTTAAAACACCCTCGTTCTGGGAGAAAGGTCAGAGGACTAAATACACTGTATACTGAAGAATTTTGTAGTATTTGATTTTGAAAATCTTCCCTCTAATGGAAGTAGCCACATGAAGAGATCTTTGTGGAACTCTGTTTTTGTTTGTTTTGTTTTTTTTTTTCAGAACATTTTCAGGACTGAGGTGTAAATGAATGAGAAATGTATAAATTCGATTTTGCTTAAAAGGGGCAGGGGGGCTTCAAGATTAAGAGAACAAACGCTTGGAGCAAAACATGATTTGAGTTTTATTGAACTGAGAAGACTGAAAAAAATGTCTAGAACACTCAGAAAATCTTTATCACAGCTCAGTTCAGCACTCCTGGGACTCATCTTTAAGTTTATAAAATTCAGAGCTGATGAGCTAGGGCACTGAGTGAGTTTATGACTCACCTCCAAGCTTGGCTGTAAGATGTTTTCCTCCAGGGTTACATTTAAGGACCAAATGGGACTTTCTTTTTCCTTCCTGCTCCAGACAGGTACCAACAAGGATCTTCACCCCTAGCGGAAGTTGTCAATCAGAAAAAACCAAATCAACCATGTTCCAAAGGAGAGAAAAGATTACATTTTCAAATGTCGGCATGCATCACTAATATAGTCTCTAATATAGCCAACGTACTTTAGGCAACATTAAAAACGAACCATTGGAAATACTAAAAATATGATTGCAAGAGGAACCATAGCATTCAATTTTATAGACACTGTGTCATGTAAATTGTTTGCAACCCAAGTATGTCATACGCTTTTAAATTTCCCTCTGGATACAGCTTTAACAACATCCCACAAGTTTAAATATGTCATATTTTCCTTATCATTTAGTTAAAAATACTTCGCAATTTCCATTGGGATTTCATCTTTGATACACTGCGTTGCTTAGAAACATATTGCTTAATTTCCAAACACTTGGGGGAGTTTCTAGTTTTCTTTTTGCTATTGATTTCTTGCTTAATTCCACTCTGAACAGAAAACATTCTGAATAATTGCAATTCTTTTAACTTTGTTGAGACTGGTTTTATGGCCCAGGAACTTATCAATTTTAGCAAATGTTCTACGTGCACTGAAAACAATGTGAAGGATTCTATGATTATTGGGTAAAAACCAGTTGCCATGGAATTGACTCCAACTCATGACAACCCCATGTGTGTCAGGGAAAACTGTGCTCGATATGGCTTTCAATGGCTGATTTTTTGGAAATAGATCACCAGGCCTTTTTTCTCAGGTGCCTCTGGGTGGAACTCAAACCTCCAACCTTCCATTTAGTAGCCGAATGTATTAACCGTTTACACCACCCAAGGACGCCATGATTGTTGGGTACAGTGCTCTGTATGTGTTAATGAGGCCAGGTTTGTCAATTTTGTTATGCAGATCTTCTATACCCTTATTGATTTTATCTACTCATTTTATCAGTTACTGAGAGAAGTGTTTTAAAATCTCCAACTGTGATTGTGAATTTGCCTATTTCTTCCTTTAGTTCTGTCAGCCTTTGCTTTTTATACTTTGTGAAGCTATATTATTCATGCCCCTAGCCGTCTGTCATGCTGTGGGGGCTTGCATGATACTGTGATGCTGAAAGCTATGCCACTGGTATTCAAATACCAGCAGGGTCACCCATGGAGGACAGGTTTCACCTGAGCTTCCAGACTAAGACAGACTAGGAAGAAGGATCTGGCAGTCTATTTCTGAAAAGAATTAGCCAGGGAAAACCTTATGAACAGGAGCGGAACATTGTCTGATATAGTGCTGGAAGATGAGCCTCTCAGGCTGGAAGGCACTCAAAATACGACTAGGGGAGAGCTGTCTCCTCAAAGTAGAGTCAACCTTAATGACGCGGATGGAGTCAAGCTTTTGGGACCTTCATTTCTTGATGTGGCATGACTCAAAATGAGAAGAAGCAGCTGCAAATATCCATTAATAATTGGAACGTGGAATTACGAAGTATGAATCTAGGGAAATTGGAAATCGTCAAAAATGATATCTTAGGCATTAGTGAGCTGAAATGGACTGGTATTGGCCATTTTGAATCAGACAATCATATGGTCTGCTATGCCGGGAAAGACAACATGAAGAGAAATGGTGTTGCATTCATCGTCAAAAAGAACATTTCAAGATCTATCCTGAAGTACAACACTGTTGGTGACAGGATAATATCCATACACCTACAAGGAAGACCAGTTAATACGACTATTATTGAAGTCTATGCATCAACCACTAAGGCCAAAGATGAAGAAATTGAAGATTTTTACCAACTTCTGTAGTCTGAAATTGATCGAACATGCAATTAGGATGCATCAATAATTACTGGAGGTTGGAATGTGAAAGTTGGAAACGAAAAAGGATTGGTAGTTGGAAAATATGGTCTTGGTGATAGAAATAATGCCAAAGATTGCATGATAGAATTTCGCAAGACCAATGACTTCTTCATTTCAAATACCTTTTTCACCAACATAAACAGTGACCATACACGTGGACCTCACTGGATGGAATACAAAGGAATCAAATCGACTATATCTGTGGAAAGAGATGATGGAAAAGCTCAATATCATCAGTCATAACAAGGCCAGGGGCCAACTGTGGAATAGACCATCAATTGCTCATATGCAAGTTCAAGTCAAAACTGAAGAAAATTAGAACAAGTCCACGACAGCCAAGTATGACCTTGAGTATATCCTACCTGAATTTGGAGACCATCTCAAGAATAGATTTGACATGTCGAACACTAATGACCAAAGACCAGATGAGTTGTGGAATGACATCAAGGACATCATATATGAAGAAAGCAAGAGGTGATTAAAAAAACAGGAAAGAAAGAAAAGACCAAAATAGATGTCAGAAGAGACTCAGAAACTCACTCTTGAACGTTGAGTGGCTAAAGCAAAAGGAAGAAATGATGAAGTAAAAGAGCTGAACAGAAGATTTCAAAGAGCAGCTAAAGAATACAAAGTGAAGTATTATAATGACATGTGCAAAGACCTAGAGATAGAAAACCAAAAGGGAAGAACACGCTCTGCATTTCTCAAGCTGAAAGAACTGAAGAAAAAATTCAAGTCTCGAGTTGCCATATTGAAGGATTCTATGGGGAAAATATTAAACGACACAGGAAGCATTGAAAGAAGGTGGAAGGAATACACAGAGTCACTATACCAAAAAGAATTGGTCAACATTTAACCATTTCAGGAGGTAGCATATGATCAGGAACCAATGGTACTGAAGAAAGAAGTCCAAGCTGCACTGAAGGCATTGGTGAAAAACAAGGCTCCAGGAATTGATGGAACCAACTGAGATATTTCAACAAATGATGCAGCACTGGAAGTGCTCACTCGTCTATGCCAAGAAATTTGGAAGACAGTACCTGGCCAAGCGACTGGAAGAGATCCATATTTATGCCCATTCCAAGGAATGTGATCCACCTGAATGTGGAAATTATCAAACAATATCATCAATATCATACACAACTAAATTTTGCTAAAGATCATTCAAAAGCAGCTGCAGCAGTATATTGACAGAGAACTGCCAGAAATTCAAGCCAGATTCAGAAGAGGACATGGAACAAAGGATATTGCTGATGTCAGATGGATTCTGGCTGAAAGCAAAGAATACCAGAAAGATGTTTACCTGTGTTTTATTGACTATGCAAAGGCATTCGACTGTGTGGATCATAACAAATTATAGATAACATTGCAAAGAATGGGAATTCCAGAACACTTAATTGTGCTCATGAGGAACCTGTACATAGATCAAGAGGCAGTTGTTCGAACAGAACAAGGGGATACTGCGTGGTTTAAAGTCAGGAAAGTTGTGCGTCAGGGTTGTATCCTTTCACCATACTTACTCAATCTGTATGCTGAGCAAATAATCCGAGAAGCTGGACTATATGAAGAAGAAGAGGGCATCAGGATTGGAGGAAGACTCATTAACAACCTGCATTATGCAGATGATACAACCTTGCTTGCTGAAAGTGAAGAGGATTTGAAGCAGTTACTGATGAAGATCAAAGACTACAGCCTTCGGTATGAGTTACACCTCAACATAAAGGAAACAAAAATCCTCACAACTGGACCAATAAGCAACATCATGATAAATGGAGAAAATATTGACGTTGTCAAGGATTTCATTTTACTTGGATCCACAATCAACACCCATGGAAGCAGCAGTCAAGAAGTCAAATGATGCATTGCATTGAGCAAATCTGCTGCAAAAGATCTCTTTAAAGTGTTGCAAAGCAAAGATGTTACCTTGAAGACTAAGGTGCGCCTGACCCAACCCATGGTGTTTTCAATTGCCTCATATGCATACAAAAGCTGGATGATGAATAAGGAAGACCGAAGAAGAATTGATGCCTTTGACTTGTGGTGTTGGCGAAGAATATTGAATATACCATAGACAGCCAAAAGAACAAACAAATCTGTCTTGGAAGAAGCATGACCAGAATGCTCCTTAGAAGCAAGGATGGTGAGACTACATCTCACATACTTAGGATATGTTATCAAAGGGATCAGTCCCTGGAGAACGACATCATGCTTGTTAAAGTAGAGGATCAGTGAGAAAGAGGAAGACCCTCAATGAGATGGATTGATACAGTGGCTGTAACGATGGGCTTAACCATAACAATAATTGTGAGGATGGGCAGTGTTTCCTTCTGTTGTACATAGGGTTGCTATGAGTCGGAACTGATTCAACAGTACCTGACAACAACAACGACATATTATTAGTACACACTAATTTAGAATTGTTATGTCTTCCTAGGGAATGGAACATTTTACATCATGAAAACTCCCTTTTTACCTGCAGCAGAGCTTCTTACTTTATCTGATGTTGAAATAGTCACGCCAGCTTTTATCGATTTGTGTATCGTTTTCCATCCTTTTACTTTCACTTTTTCTGTGCCTTTCTGCTTGCAAACAGTATTTAGTGAAGAGTTTGGTTTTCATCTAATGATTGCTGCCTCTTATTGAAAATTTTCTATTTGTATTCTATTTCTATTTATTATGATGTTCCATAGGTTTGGTTTTCTTTGTATTTATCCTGTTTGGTGTTCTTGAATCTGTGGCTCGATATAGTTCATCCATTTTTTAAAAATCTCACTTATTGTCTCTTCAATTATTGCCTCAGCATCATTCTTTATCTCCTCTCTTTTGGGGGCTCCAATTACACATATGTTAGAACTTTTCTTCAGTCCCATATGTCTCTTATGGTCTTCTCTATATTGTCCATTTTTCCCTCTGTGTATTAGTCTGTATATTTTTCTATTGATCTATATACCAAATCACTAATTCTTTCTTCACCTGCATCTAACCTACTGTTAAATTCATCTATTGAGTTGTTAATTTCAGATAATATATTTTTCAATTCTAGCATTTTTTATTGACTTTTTTGTATAGATTCTAGTTCTCTGGTGGTATTCACTCTCTCTCTCTCTTTCTATTTCCTTGTGTCTTAGTTATCTAGGCTGCTATAACAGAAATAGCACATGTGGATGGCTTTAACAAACAGAAGTTTATTCTCTCACAGTCTAGTAGGCTAGAAGTCCAAATTTGGGTGTCAGCTCCAGGGGAAGTTTTTCTCTTTCTGTTGGCTCTGGAGGAAGGTCCTTGTCATTAATCTTCCCCTGGACTAGAAGCTTCTGTGCAGGAATCCCAAGTCCAAAGGATGTGCTCTGCTCCCTGGCACTGCTTTCTTGGTGGTATGAGGTCCCCATGTCTCTCTGCTTGATTCTCTCATTTATGTCTCAAAATAGATTGGCTCAAGACACAATCCAATCTTGTAGATTGAGTCCTGACTCATTAGCATAGTTGCCGCTAATCCTATCTCATCAACATCATAGAGACAGGATTTACAACACACAGGAAAATCACATCAGTTGACAAAATGGTGGACAATCACACGATAATGGGAATCATGGCCTAGCCAAATTGATACACATATTTTTTGGGGACTCAATTCAATCCATGATACCTTGATTAGTAAAATAATGTTCACCATTATTTTAAAGCCCATGCTTTAATATTTGAATCACTTGTGCATCTGTTACTATATTCTATTTTTTCTCTTGGTCCTGTCTGTTAATATACCTGGACAATTTTCACTGAATGTTGGACATTAGTATAAAAAAAAATGTAAACTATCTTGTTGAGTTCTGAACTTCTGGAAGTTAATAGAGTCAGGGCAGATAAACTTAATCCAAATAGGGATTCAGCTGTTTTGGGTCTGGATTTCAATCTTTGTAAAGCCTGGTCTATTTCTAAATTGCCCTTGGTTCTAGAATGTAGTCCTTTAGAAGTCAAATTGAAATTCTGTAGTATTTACCAGGAATTCTTCTCCTTGGCAGACCCTGAACTCTACAGTTATCTCCCCAACTCTGTGAGCCTGCCAAAATCTCCATTTAGCTCTGCAACCTTTTGGCTGTTGTTTTTGCTTAGTTTCTCTTGACCTCTGTCACTTGGGAATTAGTAAATGCCTTGAGAAAATAAGCATTCCATGCTATCAGGCTCATTTCTCTGTGCTTCCCCTTCTTTGCGGGAATCTTGGCCTCTCAAGTCCTGGATGTCTTAGCAGGACTGATGTTCAGCTTTTCTCTCCTTGGCCCCATAAGATGGCCAAAAGTTCTGCTGACAACCTTCGCTCTTAGAAGAACCTTTTTGCTCATCTTCTCAACCTCTTCATCCATGCCAGGTATGAGTCAGCATATGCTTTGAATTGAAAGGCAGCATTGACTGTCAAACTTGCCTTAGTGAGTTTATCTTCTCTCTGGGATTATGACTTCTCAGATGCTGGCTACCTTGGTCACTCTCTCATGACTTCAGACAGATGTGATTTGCTTTATCCCCTTTTTCTAGTTGTTCTCAGTGGGAGGTCAGCTCTGCTAAAGACAACTCACCATTCGTTTCTATGCCTTTGCATATGCTCTTTCTTTGTCCCCTCTTCCTTCAGGACTCAAATTATCACCTTCCCTTGAAGCCTTCCTGACATCCCTTCCAGCCCCCTGCCATCCAACGCAGCATTCGTTAAGAGCTTCCTCCTCTCAGTGTCTTAGCTGTGTTCACACTACTTTGAGGTGATTTGTCAAGGCAGAGTTCCAGACCAGCAGCCCACATAAGCTTTATACTTGGCCCATGTCAAGTATAAGTACCAGGACATAATCAATCTTTTAATTCTAGCATCTCTTGAAAAATAAAAAGATCTGGCCTTACTGGTCATAAATTCCTGCTTGACAAAAACTGGCTGTGTAATAGCTGTTCCCCTTTCATGGCATTTGCTCTCTAGTTCCAGTCCTGACCACTCTGTATAGCTGAACACCCCATCACTTGCACTCAATAAAATACTGCCAACAACTCTAGACATCTGAGTTTGTAACTGCTGGTCTATATGAGGAGCCCTGGTGGTGCAGTGGTTAAGAGTCAGGCTGCTAACCAAAAGGTTGGTAGTTCAAATCTACCAGCCGCTCCTTGGAAACCCTATAGAGCAGTTCTACTCTGTCCTACATGACAGAGTAGAGTCCTATGAGTCAGAATCGACTCGATGGCAACAGATTTGGTTTGGGCTTGGTCTGTGTGAGTGCATCCCCACCAATCTGAACTCCATGTGATCAGAGATCATGTCTTTTAATCTCTATCCCAGTAACTACCATCACATCCCTGGCATGCCAGAGAAGGTCAATCCAAATTTGTAGAAAAACATGTATGAAAATACTACCTAATCAGGGAGGTCAGTGGGGCAATTAAATCTTTATAGTTGTTGTTGTTAGTTGCCATCAAGTCAGCTCCAACTCATGGTGACTTTATGTATAGCAGAATGAAATGTTACCTGGTCCTGTGCCATCTTCATGATCATTGGTATGTTGGAGTTCATTGTTGTATCTATTGTGTCAGTCCAGTTCATTGATGGTTTCCCTCATTTTTGCTGAGTATAATAAATTCCTACCATAGAATTCAGGTCAGGAGACAAGAGCAGAAACACCAGTGGTTATTACCTATATCACCACTTTAAGGAGTGACAGGAAAATAAGGCCTTCTTGTCCAGGGTTGAGGAAGAGTGACTAAAACACATGTAAAATGGTGGCTGGGCTGCCTTACACACCCTTGGTCAGGGGCACTAGTAAGGACAGGAGGAGGTTCAAATAACAGTGTACAAAGGAAAACCAAGCTAAATAACAAATTGCCTTGAAAAGGCCCAGCAGGAGAGCAGCAAATAGAGCTTCTGTTTCCTGCTCTGTGGGACCTGGGACCAACCCACAGCAGCATGTTGTGGATGATTTTCTGGGTCTGATGTTTTGTCTTCTGTTTTATAGTAGGCATAACAGAGGACCTAGCCTGTGTCCACTGTGCCCATATATCCTAATGTGCTAATCATTTTGTTCAACAGCCCTTTTCCTTTTCTGCATCTGTGTTACTTACCAAGCTCAAGAAGAGAAAAGAAAAGCAAACACTTGCAGATCTTGTAGACCACCAGAATGTAAGCTCCACAAGAGCAGGGAACAGAATTGTTTTATCCACCAGTATGTGCATGTTGTTATTCTTAGCTACCGTCAAGTTGGCTCTGACTTATAGCAACCCATGTACAACAGAATGAAACATTGTCCCATCTTGTGCTATCTTCATGATCATTGGTATGCTTGAGTCCATTGTTGCAGCCACTGAATATTTTGGTGACTTCCAAACTAGTAGGCTCATCTTCAAGCACTGTTATCAGACAATATTCTATTGTGATCCATAGGGTTTTCATTGGCTAATTTTTGGAAGTAGATCACCAGGCTTTTCTTCCTAGTCTCTCTTAGTTTGGAAGCTCCGCTGAAACCTGTCCACCATGAGTGACCCTGCTGGCATTTGAAATACTGTGGCATATCTTCCAGCATTATACGTACAAGCCACCACCGCACAACAAATTGTCAGATGGGTGGTGGAATATATGCATAGTAGATACTTTCACTGATACCTGGTTGAGTGAGTAAATAAATCATCCTTGAATATATTCAGCTTCCAATTACAAAAGTAGCGGAGAGGGGTCCTGGGACTTCTTCATGGAGGAGGGTATCTTATAAGCTGTACTTCAAATCAAGCATCCGTTATTTCCGAGGACCCATCCACATCGTGCATCCGCTGCCACGCACCATCCCATCTCTCCTCCAGCTGCATGGCTGCATGGCTGAGGCATGCTCAGTGAGCCACCGCTGGGAGCTGTGGGCCTTGAGAGGCCACCATTGCTCTTGCCTGTTCTGGCTGTGGGAAGAGGACAGGGAGAATGTCAGCCCCAGCTCTGCTAACGAGAGGAGCAAAGGCCCCTTCACTATGTCGAGCTGGACAGTGACCTGGATAGACCCCATCCTCAGAGCAGCAACTCCATGGAAAATAAAAGTGTGTTTTGCTTATTTGATGAATAGATTTGGTAAAATGTTTTCTTACTCTTTCCTAGACATCGCCTGGTGGTATTACCAGTATCAGAGAGGTAAAAAAGTTTAAACTCACTTGACTGCTTTGGTCACATTACTCTCAAAGGAAGAGCTTCTTAACTGTGTATTTTGTAATTAGTCTTCCCACTCACCAACTCTCTGTGCCCCTTGTTAGCAAACGTCTCCTGTACAGAAACAATTGAAAATGCTCTTTTAGAGACATTACAGGAAAAGCTTTTCTCCCTCAAAGAAACTGATATGTTTTCTCCTCATGGGTGATAAGATGTATGTAATAGCTCAAAGTCAATTTGTCGTACCTGAATTTCAGTGTTCTCTTTCTCCTCATGGTCTTGGTTTCTTAACTTAATCTACATTTTCTAAGGCAGTTTTTCTCATTATTTTCTCTTACCATATTTCTTTCCTATAATCTGTTTCAAGGGCTTGGTGAAACAAAATGGAATATATTTAAGTAAATAGATGGTTAGAGAGAGTGAGAGGTAGACAGACGGGTAGACTGGCCAGTGTGAAGTAGGAGAAAGTAGGTGGGAAGGAGGGTAAGTAGACACAGATCAGGGACCAAAACCTCAAATGCCTATGGGGCGAGGCAGGCAGCATAAATTAACTAAGTGAACCAACTGTGAATGACAGGGAGCACTAGAAACTATGGCTGCCAGAGGGAGCAGCCACTGTTCAGCTCTAGTAAACTGCTGCCTTGTGAGAATTTGAGACCGGAGTTGCTAGTTAATCCCATTTTCCCAGAGAAATAAAAAATCCAAACTTGTATGTAAACCTCTTGTGTTTAAACATTAAACATTCAAAAACAAATTAAAACACTTGTATAAGCCAAGCAAGACCTATCTTTGGGCTGCATTCGGGCCAAGGGCTGCCATTTTGTAATCTCAAAACTAGATGGGTGAGTATAAAGTCCAACCCAGAGAGCTCATGATGGAAAAACTGTTTTCCAGTCAGGGAGCAGCAGAAGGAGATGGTCATGGATCTTATAGAAGAGACTCCATCACCAGGAAGAATCCCAAAGGTTTGGACTCTTCTACCTCTTATAGTCTAAGATTCAGAGCTTGTTAGGGGCAAGGCTTCTGCAAGGTTGGTCACAAGCCAATTTACAATTTGTGCTCGGGAAAAGCAGAAGCCATTATGGGGCACATGGAAGCCAGGTCTGATGAAAGGGGGCCTTGCACTGACTGGATTCTAGGTCCAGCTCTGACACTGACTGGCTGTGTTACCTGGGACTCAGGCAGAGCCACTTAGTGGCAGAGTTTGGAAGAGATCACCTATGCCAGAAGGTCTTCACATGGGCTTCATGTGTTTAAAAGCTACAGGCACTCACTGAAAGTATAGGTAATTCATCATAATTAGGTGCGTTTGTTTTTCTGAGAGGGTCTAAAGTTTTCATCACACACTCAGAAGAGTCTGACTCCAAAACATTAAGAACCGCTTGATCTAAATCACCTGCTCCAGCTTCCTGTTTACTCTGGGAATTTCCTGCTGAGCATCCTCCACAACTGATCATCCTTTCTCACCTTAACTACCCCCAGTGACAGAGACTTCATGACTTTCTGAGGTACTTGTAATTAGAAAATCATTTCATCTCTTAGGGCTGCCATCTTCCTAATGGATGGGACAGGTAATGGTCCCCACTCCCCACCACCTACCACACACAAGATTGTGGTGAAACAACAGGCATAAAAACACCCTACAGATGAAAAATACTTTACAAACAGAAGACGGTCTAATGTATTCTTATCATGTATCACACAGTATTAAACCTCTAGGTTCATTCGGATCCCTGTCATCCAAACTCAGTCTGACCTAGTATCTGGCTCATCACTATTTTTAACAACAAAAATAATAATAACAAGTAACATTTGGCCTTAGCAACTCTTAACAAACCTCAGAAGAAACTGTCAGCCCCACTTGTTAATTCTGGTTCCTTCTCCTCCAGCCGGCGATGGGGGCCACCCTCCTTGCTTTCCTATAACCTCCTCGGCAGCACCCAGGGAACCCCTGAGGGATAACAGTAGGGATGCAAAACCCCTACAGCCCTGTCCCAAGTTCCTTCAGAAAATATTTACCATGGCCAGAACCATGACACATAGAAGGGAGGGGAAGGAAGAGCCGGAAGGGAAGAAGGAATATGCGCAGATGTGGCCCTGCCCGTGAGATTACCACAGCTGTCTGCAGTTTAAGTCGGTGTTACTAAGAGCAAGCAGTGACACATGAAGGTCACAACCAGCATGTTCATAAAAAGGAATCGTTTAAAACTAAGAATAAAATATATCTCATGTTAGTGAGGGAAAGTATTATTTCAGGACACTTTCACTTCAAAATACTTCATATAAGTTTTTGAATATGTATATGTGTACACTAGATTGTGATATAAACTGTAGTTCTTAATGTGAAATACAGTGAGGGGAAAAATGTTTGGGAACCACTGGTTAAAGTCCCCAACACCCACATGGAGGCCACTTCCCAGCATCTTGAGTTCCAAAGACATGCATTTCCTTCCGTGACTGATGTTACCACAGCCTGACAGCTGGAGGGTGATGAGAAAAACAAAACACAACAAAAGTTTGCCAGGCGATACTCAAATACTCAGCTATTATAGAATCTGTTTGACATGGAAATTGATCCCCCTGCCTGGACAGCAAACAAATCATTTATTAATAAAGCCCAGTTCCGCCCTAATGAAGTGGGTTTACTATTTGATATGTCAATAATTACTTCGTGCGTTTTTAATAAAGGTGATAACAAACATTGTTTCTGAATCTAAAAGATTTTCTCAAATGTCTGCAAAGCGAGTTCCCTGAGCTTGTGAGTAATTCAACCACAGGAAGATCAATGGAAATAAGACACTACCACAAAAAATCTTTTAGGTTTCTGGATAAGACCTAGAAAGGTATAATGGACACCTTAAAAAATATGGCATTTGTTCCAAAAATACATTTCCATCTTTCTCATCTACATTTTAATATGATTATCACCTCTTCTGACACAGTTAAGTATCTGTGCTTTTTTTTTTTTAAAGTGCTATAAAATCTGATAGTAGGAGATTTAAACCAACAACTGATTTCTATTTTTAAACAAGTTAAAAATACATATGAGCTCTCTGAATTAGACTTTTGTGGGGGTTTTTTTTTTTTTTTATTTGTTTTGTTTTTTAGACTGGGTCCTTTAATTCACATAGAAATGCTGCAGTTTAGATAATTTAGGTAATTGTTACTTGTTAGGACAGATATAGCAATAATTAAAGGCTCTGTAAGAAATATGAGAACATTAGCCACTTACAGCTATGTTGTATAAACAGAGTATCTTATTTATCTTGAATCGTCTGCCTTATGCCCACCGGGATAAGGTGATACATGTTACCCAGTACATGAGAAAGTTGACAATGGGGAATTATTGCCAAATTATTCTGCCTCACCCTTGGAGACTTACCTGAACACCCATTACCTTCGAGAATATTTAGAAGATGCAAACTTAGTTTGATGACTTCCTGTTGTATTGGGATCAAAGTTTCTAAAGGAAAAGTCACAATGACAGAGGAAATCTGGCACTAAGAGACCAACAGGCACTGATGAGGGAAATGACAATGTACCACGCCCGCTCACCCTGCTCTCAGATGCAGAACCAAGCCTGCCCTCACTCCCTGTCTCATGGAACGTAACGCAGTGTGTGTGGTTCCCAGCAGCCTGCCCATCTCCTCACTATTCTTCTCAGCCCAGACTGACAACCCTTTTCAATATATGGATTTGGACATGTCTGCATGTCAACAACAGGCAGAGGAGGTTAGACAGCAATTGATTCTTGATTGGAGTAAATTTATAAAAAGCATTCCGGCAGGGCCCAGAGGCAAACACCCACTGATTCCTCTGTGCCAGGGAAACGTGGCAAGTTCCACTTATTTGGATTTTGTGATCTTTCAATAGGAGATGGGCAGATTTCTCACTTTAATTGACTGACACTTGCTATCTAATCAGTGCAAAATCATATTACATTGTAATACATATGGCAGGAATAAAATACTATTGAAGACAACTCTTTTTAGAGCCCTTCAAATGCTTTAGTTTTCCTTCACATAAAGTATGTAGTGCTCCCTTTTAAGTCATTTCCCTATTATTTAAGAATTTCTAGGAAATATTACACAATGGTATATTCAGATTTTTTAATTAATATTTAATATTCTATAATTTGAACTTTTTACTGAATCATGCTAGCCTTCCCCTAGTTGGCCCAAATGGTGAGAGTTTGCTCTGTTTTTTTACTAGATTTTTTCCCTTTGCTGTTTAGAGGGCGTTCATCATTCGCTCACTTACATATGTCTCTGGAATATTCAGAAGGTTCAACAGGCAGTGATTTGAATTCTCAGGACGTTACTTTGAAAGGAAGGGAAATGTTTTCTTATGTCTTATTTCTAGCACTTGTGCCCCCATCTCCAATTGGAACATGTTTGTCCCCAATTCTGAAGCTCCTTCCCTATGCGGCGCTTGACACACCAAGAGTCGTGGGGTGGGCTGGTGGTGAGACAGGAAGTGACTGGCAGGGAGGTGGGGCTTGAGGCAGGAAGGTCATCTGCAGTGTGATCCCAGACCACAGCCCTATGTCCCAGGTCATGACACCACCCTTTTGACAGCCTAGATTGTGGTCTGACAAGAGTGACCACCAAGGCCATCCATTCCAATGCCATCTCCTCTGGTTCCAGATAAGATTGAAGATGAGCTGGAGATGACCATGGTTTGCCATCGGCCTGAGGGACTGGAGCAGCTTGAGGCCCAGACCAACTTCACCAAGAGGGAGCTGCAAGTCCTTTATCGAGGCTTCAAAAATGTAAGACCTATGCAGCCTCGGGGGGACTGGGTGGGATCTCGCACTTGGGGCTAAGCTTTCTAAAATGCCTAAAACCTGTTGCTGTCAAGTCAATGACAACTCATGGTGACCTCATGTGTGTCAGAATAGAACTGTGCTCCATAAGGTTTTCAGTGCCTGATTTTTCAGAAGTAGATCACCAGGCCTTTCTTCTGAGGCACCTCTGGGTGGACTTGGGCCTCCAATCTTTCAGTTAGCAGCTGAGCGCTAACCGTTTGCACCACCCAGAGACTCTCCCAAATGCAAAGGGGGCCCATCAGGGAACTTTCCCATACATGCAGTTGTACAAGGAAGGGCAGATCTGTAGGGGGGACACAAGAACAATATCACCTGATTAGAAAGAAAGGCTTGAGCAAAGAAGAGGAAATCTCAGGAGATGTAAACTGGACAACTGCCCAGAGACTTCACAGAGTGGCACAGCTTTGGAGAATTCACCCTAGCTCAGGCTCTAGCCTTATCATAACACAGTGCACCCAAAATGATGGGGTTAGGTCTTCTGACTTATGCTAACCAAGCTCACAGAGACTGATATGTGAGCTCACTGCCAGTGTATTAATTTACCACGGGAAGCAGAACTGACAGCAGAACAAGACCCTCCTTATGCTTGCCAGCACCTTCCTCTTTGTCTGAGCTACATGGGAAGCCAAGTTTTAACCAAAGATGTAATCAGAAGACAGGGAATGAGTTGGCCCATTGTTTCTTCATATACATTAATACATTTCTATCTTCTCGGGCCAAATTTCAAGCTCTCAGATCCAATCCTGAGTATTGATATATTTTTTTAAATTTAACTTTCAAAAAACAAACAAACCCACTGCCATGGAGCTGATTCTGACTCAGTGACCCTATAGGACAGAGTAGAACTGCCCTATAGGGTTTCCAAGGCTATAAATCTTTATGGAAGCAGACTGCCACATCTTTCTCCTGTGGAGCGACTGGTGGGTTCGAACCACCAACCTTTTGGTTAGCAGCCGAGTGCTTTAACCACTGTGCCACCAAATCCTGGGGTGGGGTAGTGTGGAAGAAAGTGCTCACCATCTCCTTCTCTCCCCAGAGGCA
The DNA here is from genome assembly GCA_030035585.1 of Dugong dugon. Lineage (NCBI taxonomy): Eukaryota > Metazoa > Chordata > Mammalia > Sirenia > Dugongidae > Dugong > Dugong dugon. The sequence goes on along the minus strand of CM057460.1, from coordinate 161,098,202 downwards.
GAGCTTGATGAAGTCCAAACTGCCTACACCCTCTATGCTCTCCAAGGTGCTGCCAGTAAGGATTCCAACAGCTGGAAGTTATCTGACAAGAACAGGGATCCCTCTGCCTTCCCACAGTAGCCTTGATTGCGCTTGTCTTGTGCCTCATTTCCTACCAGTAGGACTTCTTTTCTTCCAATCATTCAGAGGCAGTGTTACCAGCTGGCAACTGGGTTGGAGCAGGGTCCTGTGGGAAGGTGGCCCAGGATGGACGGTGGGCTAAGAGGGACCAGCATCCAGAAAAGGGAGGAAACCTACACTGATTGGCATCTACCATGAGCTCACTACCACATCAGTTCCCATATAAAACCTCATGATAGCCTTGTGGGGAAAGTACTGTAGCCCCATTTTACAGCTAAGGACATTGAAGATCAGAGACTGACTTGCCCAAAGCCACACAGCTTGGAAGTGGCTGAGCCAGAATCCAAACCCAGGTCTTTCTAATCCCAAAGCCCAGACTCTTTCCACCTCATGGTGCCTATTCTTTGATGATGTTTCATCATTTTGTAAAGCAGCTTCCATCTTAAGGTTGTGCCACCTCCCGACCACTCACCTGGAGATATGGGAAATTTCACAGGTTGTTGTCTAGCCCCTGCCCACAGGGATCACGAGGAACCCTAGACCCCAAGGATGGGTGAAGCCCACTGTGGCTAGAACAGGTCCTCAGATATCTCCACTGACTCTCTCCATCACACAGGAGTGCCCCAGCGGTGTGGTCAATGAAGAAACATTCAAACAGATCTATGCTCAGTTTTTCCCTCATGGAGGTAAGTCTGACCTATTAGAAGCCATTACCTAGCTCCCTCTCTGGTGGGCATCCTTCCCTTCTTCCAGCACCAAGTCCAGTCTTCTTACTATCTGCCTCCTCCTCATGGTAGGGGAGAACCTGGAACAGGATATCTTTTTTATTACAACAAGATGCAAATTTCTCTAAAGCTTTAGGAGAAAAGAGCTCTGAAAAGGGACCCTCTCCAAGAGAGGGAGAAAGATGGATAAAGCAATATTATAAATTCTCAGAAGAGTTCAATACAGTGGGTATTGATATCCCTGATGGGGCAACTGAGTTTCAGAGAGGTTAAGCAATTTACTCCAGATCACAATCACACAGCTAGTGAGGGGCAGAGCCAGGATGAGATCCTATAAGTGCGGGATGTGTGATACAAAGCTCGGACATGTTAGCTCCACCATTGTGCCAAATACTCCCATTCTTTTCCTTAAAAAGCTGAGACAAACTGGATTTTATTAAAAGAACTTTAGTAAGTAACAGAGACTATAAAAATAAACTAATCCAAAAAGATGCAGGAAGCATAAAATTGTACTTATAAAGCTAGACTATTGAGGGTGCCAGGCCCACAGCACCTGCTCTGTGCCCTGCCTGACTCCTGCAGGAATCTGCTATGGCACCATGGGTCCAGGACACATCATTGGATCTTTCTGTGGCCTCCTTGTGTCACATGCCACCTCCCTTCCTGCCCCAGGAACTATCTCCTGCACACCCAGACCTTCTCCCTGGGCCCTGACAAAACGGAGACTCAGTCATCCCAAACACTTCTTGGGCCTTGTTTCTTCTGGGCCCCTCAGCAGCAGCAGGTGGCCTCCCCGGGTGTGTGACCTACTGAAGAGACGGGGTAGGAGGGACAGTGGGCAGTTTTGTCCCATGCATGCCCACAGAACCAGAGTTCATTGAGTTCTCTTGAGTGGCTGTTTATTGAGTTTTGATGACATGTCAAGCACTGCTGCAGTTTAACATTCTTTTGTAAAAATTTCAAGAGATAGGTCTTGCTATGTCCGATTTTACCAAGAAGGGAAAGTAAAGCTCAGAGAGGCTGAGTCAGATGCTTGTGATCACACAACCATGTAGTTACAGAGCTGTGATCCAGCCAGGTCTGTCTGTTCCCACGCGAGTGCTCATCCCATGAGGGTGCACTGCCTCTCAGAAGAACATATTATCCAGTCAATCACCAAACCCTCCATCCCCCAAGAACTACACACATGGAGAAGCGGAAGAGGCTTTCTCCCTGGATGGTTGGATGGAGGGAGGAACAAGGACTTGTCTCGGCTCTTGCTAGAACTTCCCATCTAGACCCCAGGAGAGCCGGACAAAGCCCAGTTCACGCCAGCAGATTCTTCCACTCCCGAATTTTCTGCTTTCTACCATCGCAGTATCACCCTCCTCTCTTTCTTGTTGGATCGGGGCTCTGTTGTTAAATGATCTCTTCCTTCTAGAAGTCCCTGCTCCCATCACCTGCCCTGCTCTCTCTCCCTGCAGATGCCAGCACCTATGCCCATTACCTCTTCAATGCCTTCGACACCACCCAGACAGGCTCCGTGAAGTTTGAGGTAGGCTTGTCTCCTGGACCCACCTGGAGGAGTCTCCAGGTTCCCCGTCACTTCTCCCTCTAAACCGTGGGGCACTGTGGGAAGGGTTGGATCATCAAATGCTCTCAGTCAAGACAAGGAAACCTTTATCATTTAGTAAACATTTCCTGAAGCTATGCAGAAGAAGAAGCAACTGCTTCCTCACTTCCAGGAACTCAGGGACTCAAGGGACTAATAATAACAGTTTAATAGCTCACATGTCCACTGAGCTTACCATGCGGCAGGGTCTGTACTCATTGCTTTGAATATATTAACTCAATTAATTCTCATAATAACCCTGGGATGTAGGGTTCTGTATTTGTTACCATTTTACAGCAGAAGAAAGTAAGGCAAAAAGAGATTGAGTGGTTTCCCCAAGGTCAAACAGGTAGTGAGTGGCAAAGAAGGGATCTGAACTCAGGCCATATGTTTCCAGAATCCATGTTCTTAGATACGAGACTCTACTGCCACGCATGTGACAAAGCAAAAATTAATTGCAGCAATGCGACAAGGCAATAGCAGAGGAGGCTGCATTTGTCTGTGTCTGGAGGCGTCAGCACACACACATACACACACACGCACACCCCTCCATTCTTCCTCCAGGGTGTGCCTGCCAAAAATGGGGCAAGAGGTGGGGATGGCAGGGGGTAGCTCTTCACTGAGCTCAGCCATAGCCTTCAGGGGACAAGAGGATAGGGTTTATACCATCCTGGTAATAGCAATCACCAAGTGGGGCTCAAGGACAGAGCTTACCCTACTTAATGGCTGTGTGGTTAACGTCCCTTGTGCCTTTTTCACTTCTCAGGACTTTGTGACTGCTCTGTCGATCCTACTGAGAGGAACTGTCCATGAGAAGCTCAGGTGGACATTTAATTTGTATGACATCAATAAAGACGGATACATAAATAAAGAGGTAAATGCATGGAGGCTGGGAGCATGAGAGAGTCACAGTTAAAGAGGAAACAGCCCAGATATGAGGACAGAAATGTATGAATGAGGATGCATCTGCTCTGGGGCTAGCAGAGCTGATTTCTGGCAGAATGAAAAAGGCCACCTTTAACCACCCCCACTGCCCTACCCTGCCCTTGTCCCCAGCTCTTAAGAGAGGATTAAGCAGATCCATTCTCCCTGGGGTGTAAATGACTGGTTTTAGTGTAAAGAGTTACCCTTCCCAGGGAAACCTGCAGTTTAACAGGTTAATAATCACAAGTTAAAGCTCAAAGCTGGAATTGCAGGCATCACCCAGAAGAGACAAGGGAGATTTTTGAGGAGGCTTACCAGTTGCGGTCGAGTCGACTCTGACTCATGGTGACCCAGTGTGTGTCCGAGTAGAACTGTGGGAAACAGGGTTTTCAGTTGCTGATTTTTCAGAAGTAGGTCACCAGGCCTTTCTTCTGAGGTGCCCCTGGGTGGACTTGAACCTCCAGCCTTTTGGTCAGCAGCCAATTGTGTTAACTGTTTGTGCCATCCAGGGACTTCTTTTGAGGAGGAGGCCACTAAAGATGTATAATACTGGCCCCACTTATTTTGCCTAATAAAAACCACAGAAAGCTATGAGGGAAGGCACAACCACCTTTAAAGAAATCCTCACAAACCATAACTGAGTCTTCATGCCTTGATACTGTCAGAGTATCAAAGTACCTGTGGTGCCTAACCAAGAAAATACCTGCAGGTCTCTCTCTAAACTCACCTTGGTGTCTACTGTCTCCATGGAGGCTTGAATTTAACATCCTTAACACTCCCACAGGAGCCCTGGTGGTGCCGTGGTTAAGCGCTTGGCTGGTAACCAAAAGGTTGGCAGTTTGAACCCACCAGCCACTCCACAGGAGAAAAGATGCGGCAGTCTGCTTCCCCTAAGAGTACAGCCTTGGAAACCCAATGGGGAAGTTTTACCCTGTCCTATAGAGTTGCTATGAGTTGGAATCGACTTGACAGCAATGGGTTTGATTTGGAACACCCCCAGTCACTGAGCTCTTATGTGCCAGGCCCAGTGCTGGGGATTACGCGCAAATGTCAGCTCTGATGTCACCTCAGCCCTGAGAGGTTCTCACCTTACAGAGAGAAAACTGAAGCTCAGAGAGCTTACCCAACTTTCAGTCCTCACTCATCCAGTCATGTATGTATTTGCTCGACACATATTTGAGGGCTTCTTAGGTATTCTGGGTGCTGGAGGTAAAGTGGTGAACAGTCAGATGAGGCCCCATGCTGATGGAGAAGGGTAAAGAGATGGATAATAAACCGGCAAATGTGAATCAACAGGTAGAGGGTGTCTTGGCAGGAAGGTCAGCAAAGGCCTCTCTGAGAAGGTGTTACTATACTGGAACACCTCCCACTGTGATCTGGGGACCATCGCTGACTCGCTCAGCACTTACCGGGCTCCTACCTCATGGTAGGCACTGTGCCCAAAGCAGGGACCAGAGCAAGGCCGGATCACGGTCTTGGGAAAACAGGTCTATAAACCAAACATAAAAACAACTTAATTGTTTTAATAGATATGTTCTGAGCACCTACTCCATGTCAGGAAGCATTGAAAGACTGGAAAGAAAACATGGCAGGATTTGGAACTTCTCTACAACCCCCCTCCCCCCATCAGCCAAGAAATAGTAATTATTCTCTGTACAGGAAGGGATCTTTTGGCTACAAAGAAGAGAAAATAATCAGTACAAACCAGTTTAAGTTTAGAGATTCCTCGTAAAGATATAGGGAGTCTAATGGAACATCTTTAATGCCCATTGAAACTGGAAAGTTGTTAGTCTCTTCTCTCCATCTCCTTCTCTCTCCTCTTCTCTCTTTCCTCCCCCTCCTCCAGCAATGTCTGGGATCAAGATGGCCACACCCTTCTTGACAGGGATGGCAGGTTCAAGTTCCTAGCAACCGGGTGGTGATGGGGGAACCCAAGAGGAGGTTTTAGTTTATAGGATAACCATTCTCGGTCAGTCTCTCCCTGTCTTCTCTAGGTCTCTGTTACAGTCTATGTCTCTGTCTTCCTCAGTTGCTCTTCTCTTTTTGTGTCTGTGTGTTTCTGTTTCTCCCCTATCCTTCATCTCCTTTCTCCTCTGTCCTCTCCCCTCCCCTCCTCTCCTCTCCTCTCTTCTGTCTCTCCCTTCCTCCCAGCAATGCTCTCATCTCCTCTACTCTCTGTTCACCTGCTCCATTCTACTCTTTGCACACCAGATTCCTCTGAAACTGGCTTGCCCACGGCACGGATTCTGGCCCCAACTCCTCTTGACTTAAGAGTTCCAAGGTTCTACCCTTTCTGATTATAGGATCTGTGTGTCCTCACTCAAACTTCCCAAGAGAGAAACACTGAGTAGCTCAGCTTTGGTCAGATGTCCTCCTCTGTAACAATCAGTTGTGGCCACAGGGACAAGCCACCTGGTACAAACACAGCCACCCAGGCCCAACCACTCAAAGGAATTATGAAGTGGGGAGAGAGTTTTCCAAAAAGAGGGGTGTGAGCTGATGTCTCAGTCATCTAGTGCTGCTCTAACAGAAGTACCACAAGTGGATGGCTTTAACAAAGAGAAGTTTATTTCTTCACAGTCCAGTAGGTTACCAGTCCAAATTCAGGGCGTCAGCTCCAGGGGAACGCTTTTTCCGTTGGCTCTGGGGGAAGGTCCACGTCATCAATCTTCCTTTGGTCTGGGAGCTTCTCTGTGCAGGAACCTCAGGTCCAAAGGACACGCTCTGCTCCCTGCACTGCTTTCTTGGTGGTATGAGGTTCCCATGTGTCTCTGCTCGCTTCTCTCTTTTATATCTCAAAAGAGATTGCATTAAGACACCAATCTTGTCAACCTCGTCGCTATAACCTCATCACAGTGATAGAATTTACGACACATAAGATCACATATAATCTCATCATAGTGATACAATTTACAACACATACGGAAATCACATCAGATAACACAATCATACAATACTGGGAATCGTGACCCAGCCAAACTGATAGATATTTTTGGGGGACACAACTCAATCCATGACAGCTGATCAGGACTCAAATAGGCATGCTTATCCATCTCTGGTGTCCAAATAACAGCACAGAACCCACATGGTGAAATTCTTACTTCTTAGGATCATAAAATGAGATTAAAAAGTGGGTGAGAAATGAAGCTAAGGAGATAGATTGAGAAGGTGAGACTAAGAGAATGGTTCCAGGAATGTCAAGATGATCTAGAGTATATGGTGAGCCATTCGGCTGACAGAGAGAAGGAAGCCGTGTAATTTGTGTAATTTGAAAAGCAACAAAGGCTACCCTGGCCCAAATAGCTCCCTCATTGTCCCAAACTTGAAATTTTACCCTCACATTTTACCCTTTACTTTTCTCTTAATGAAAGTTTAGTATTATGTAGGCTTTTCTGTTAATATGCATTTACCTTCTGGAATGATATAACATTATTCTTATCAGCTATAAATGTTGAGAATAGCCATTCTTAATATACTTTGATAAAAATAGACATCCTTAGACCCTAGTCCTAGGAGGTTCTGATTCAGTACGTTTAGGGTGGGCATGAGCACTGATCTTTTTAACAAGTGCCCCAGTCTGTGGAACCATTGACCTAGAGGGCCCTAAGGATAATCCTGGTTGTCCATCATTTTTCTTAGCTGAAAAACAGCAACAGAATCTGTCAGGATTTTTAAATCTCTAAGTCAGAACATTAGCTAGAGAGAGATAGCTGCCCTCAAGTTGACACCAACTTATGGTGACCTTATGTACAACAGAACAAAATGCTGCCCAGTCCTGTGTCATCCTTATGATCATTGGCATGTTCAAGTCCATTGTTGCAGCTATGTGCCAATCCATCTCACCGAGGGTCTCCCTGGCCCTTGTTGGTCCTCTTCTTCACCAAACACCATGTCTTCCTCTAACGACTAATCCCTCCTAATGACATCTTCCTCTAACTATTGATCCCTCCTAATGACGTTTTCCTCTAAGGATTGATCCCTCCAAAGCAAGCAAGTTGGACAATGTTCTGCTGTGATCCTTAAGTTTTTCATTGGCTAGTTTTCAGAAGTAGATTATCAGGTCTTTCGTCCAAGTCTGTCTTAGCCTGGAAGCTCTGTTGAAACCTGTCCACCATGGGTGACCCTGTTGGTATTTGAAATACTGGTGGCATATCTTCCAGCATCATAGAAGCACACAAGCCAGTACAGTACAACAAGCTGACAGACAGTGGTGGTAGGCCAGAACATTAACATTTCTTTAATTCAGAATAACACTTCCTTTGCCTTAAGTCCATGGAATAGGGATGCCACACATAACTCCTCTGGGGAGGTGGCCCAAGAAAAGGTATCATACCCAAGAGCTTCTGAAGGCAATGAGAATTTCCACTGCCTTCTCTCTAGGAGTAGATTCCCAACAAGAACAGAAAATAGCCCCTTCAACTTGCTTTCTAACTCTCTTTCATCAACCCTCTCATTGGCAAAGGGGACAAAGAGCTCCAAACTTTTGCTTAAGAAGAGCTTGAGCTCGTGGTCCCCACACTGTGTGCTTCCATGTCCCCTCTCCAGGAGATGATAGACATTGTCAAGGCAATCTATGACATGATGGGGAAATACACATATCCTGTGCTCAAAGAGGACACTCCAAGGCAGCACGTGGACATCTTCTTCCAGGTACGCCTGCCCACCCTGTGCATGAGAGCTTTAAGCCCAACTTAGACCAATTAGCCCACAAGCATCTGAATAAGTGGTTTATGTCCAACCCTGTGCTAAGCACCTCAGGGAATAGAAAAGAATTAGAAGATATATTGTCCTCAAGGAATAGTTCATCTAGTTCAGCAGACAAATATACACTACAGAAGAGAAGAGGGAAGTAAATAATCAAGCGTAAGTGGTGTAGTGTGGTCTCTGAGTTCCACAGAAATTCTTGAGGATTCAGAGTAAACAAAGAAGACTTTTATCAAGCACATCTGTGGAGGTGTTAAGTATTTATGCTTGGGGAGTAAAAAGAAATAAGGTTGGAAACTAGGGTGGGGCCAGATTGTGAGATCTTTAAAGTTGAAGAGTTTAGGCTTGCTCTGGTAAATGAGGGGAAACCCTGGTGGCATAGTGGTTAAGAGCTACAGCTGCTAACCTTAAAGGTCAGCAGTTTGAGTCCACCAGGCACTCCTTGGGAACTCTATGGGGCAGTTCTACCCTGTCCTATAGAGTTGCTATGAGTTGGAATCGACTCAATGGCAATGGGTTAGGTTTTTTTTGGCAAATGATGGATGGCTACTACTAGTCTTTGAGTAGGGGAATGGAATAATCAGAGTGGTGTTTTAGAAAAAAAAAAGAAAAGAAAAAGTCTAGCAGCATAGAATCAAAGAATGTCAAAGCTCATTCTAGTACAATCCTCCCACTTTACAGGTGGGAAAACAGAGGCCCAGAAAGGCTTAAAGACTTTCTCAAGATCACATAGTAAGTGACCAAGATAAAAGTAGAAAATCTCAAGTCCAGTGTTCTTTCTGCCAGATGGACTACCTAGGAGAGACTGGGGAAGACATGTTAGGGAATCAGCAGAATAATCCAGTGATGAATGTCTGGAGCAAGTCTTTTAATTTTAAGGAAGCTCATAGAGTTCAAAGAGCTTTAACCAGGGCCTGAATGGAGTAGTATGATCAATGAAAGACCACCTTAATTCTCAGGACAAAGTTGGTTAATAAAAATCAAGTTTTGGGATGCAGATTAATAGGTTCCTTCAAGTGCTTCCTGTTGTGTCTTTCAGAAAATGGACAAAAATAAAGACGGCATCGTGACTTTAGATGAATTTCTTGAATCCTGTCAGGAGGTAAGGAAAATTCAGGACACAATACCTCTAAAATCTGGGAAAGGAAATCTTGGGATTGGGAGCCTAGAAGGAAGGGATTGAGAACCCTGCATGTACCTGCTACCCCTCAGATCAACCAATACTACCACCACCAACAACAACAAAAATAGCAACAACGTAGAGTCCAACAATCTTCCACTCCTCAGTCTGGCCTGCAGTTGATCTTGGCTAAGCACAGGACTGAGGCAGGCAGCCTGCGTAGAGGTCTGGGGAATATGAAACTATAGACTTCCCAAGTGGGCAAGACAATCATTTTTCAGCCTGCCTCTGGCTTGATGGCTCACTCCCAAGACTACGTCGGAGTAGCTTGAAAAGAAGTCTAAAGCTGTGATTCTCAAGCCACAGCACACATGAGAATTACCTGCCAATTTCCAGGCCTCAATACCAGAGACTCCAATTCCATAGATATGGGGTAGGGTCTAGAAATCTTCATTTTAATCAAATGCCTTGGACCAATTCTCCTAAAACTTTCATGTGCAAACCAATCTCCCCTACAATTACGTTAAAAGGTAGATTCTGATTCAGTAGGTCTGGGGTGGAGCGTAAGAATGCACATTCCTAACATACTCCTAGGTGATGCTGAAGTTGTTGGTCCTTGGATCACACTTTCATTAGTCTAAAGAACAGACTGGCCCCAGAGTCTCTGACAGATAGTCTGAATCAGAATAATTGTTTTCATCTACTTTAGAAAAATGTATTTATACCCCCACCTTATTTCAGAAAGGTACAGAGTTACATGTGATCTACCCAACAACAACCGCAAAGGCAAGAAAGCAAGAGAGAAGTTATTAATGCTAATTGAGCACCAACCACGTTTCAGGCACGTTACACAAACCTCACAACAGCCCTGTAGGGTAGATGTGCTATGTCCAGGGTAATATTCAAAGTATTTAACAACTAGACTGGCCTGAGCATTGACAGTCATTACTGACCTGGACCAATGCCCTGGAGCAGTGCCCTGGAGGATCCCTGCTAAATTTGGCATTAACCCATTAGTTGATGGATCTATGGGCAGGGGTCTTGGGCCAATTATCTGGTAGCCAGAGGGGTAGCAGATGCTGAGCGGGAGGGGGAGGCTCAGATCAGCAGCTATTTACTAACAGGGTGAAAAGTATTTCAGCATTTTGTTCATTAAGAACTGGCTGAACTGCAGTGTTGATCATACCCATTTTAAAGAAGAAAAAGCTGAGGCATCACAAGCTTGAGATATTTGGCTAAGGTCGCAGTAAATGATAAGAGATGAAACATGAACTCATGTCACTCTGATTTTAAATACAGTGCTCTGCTAATGTGTGCTTTTTTGACTTATCAGTTGAGAGAAGTTTTTAATAGTTTCTCACATTAACAGCTTCTATAGCTATTCATTAGTGAACTGGTTTCTTTTTCACCACCGACCTTATGTAAATGCTATGTTCAATCCCACTTTACACGTGAGGAAACTGAGGCATAGAGAGATTAAATAACTTGCCCAAGGTCACACAGCTAGTAAGTGACAGAGCCAGAATTTGAACGCAGGCAGCTTGACTCCGGAACTCATATACTTAAGCACTAGGCAATCCTCTTAGTTCTATCAACTTTTAAAAGATTCTAAGTATCCAGGATCAACTTTAGTCTTTGTCAGTTTTCTCTGTTGTAAGTCTGTTTTCCATTAATTTGTGCTCTAATTTATTTCCCTCCTTTGATTTTTGTTTTGTTTTGTTTTTTATTCAATTTGCTGGGGTGGGGAGAAGTTTCTAGCTCTTGAGATGGAAGCTGAGATCATTGATTTTTAACCACTCTTTTCTAATATATGCATTTAAAGGTACAAATTTCCTTGAGTACTGCTTTAGCTCCCATAAAATTTGATATAGTCATAGTTTCATTATCTTTTAATTCAAAATATTTTCTTCTCTGACTTAAGGATTATTTAGAAGCATGTTGTTCAACATCCAAACATTTGAGAATTTTCTACATTCAATACGTAACTTAGAGAATACATGATAGAAAAATATAAAATAGAGGACATGGACTAGAGACATACAGTAAGAAAATTAACAAAGTCAAATGTTGCCTCTTTGAAAAGATTAATACAGTTGACAAATGCTTAGCAAGACTGATCAAGAAAAAATACAAAAAGAGAGAAAACTCATTATCAGTATCAGGAATGAAAAGGGGAAGTACAAAAAAAATCGGCACAGACTTTTTCAGACATTAAAAAGATAAGAGTTGATTATTCAACAAGTTTGACAATTTATAGGAAATCTATAAATTCCTTGCAAAACGCAACTTATCAAAACTATCACAAAAAGAAATAGAAAATATGAGTAGTCCTATGTCTGTTTAAAAAAAAAAAAAAAGCAATCTGTAATATAAAATTTTCCTACAGAGAAAATGACAAGCTCAGATGGCTTCACTGATAAATTCTTCCAAACATTTAAGGAATAAATAATACTAACCTTACACAGTCTCAGAAAATAGAGAAAGAGGGACAATTTCTCACCTGGATTTATGAGGCTAACAAGACCACAATAAAGAAACTTGACAAGGCCATTACTTGTAATAAGTTAAAAAAATTTCAGGCTAATAGATTCCTTTTGAATAGATTTAAAAAATCAAATTCCAGCAATATATAAAAAAATACAATACATTATAAATAAATGGTGTTTCTTCCAGGAATGCAAGGCTGCTTGAACATTCAAGAATTAATCTACGTAATTAATCACATTAATAGAATAAAAGAAAAACACGACCATCTCAGTAGATGCAGCAAAATTATTTGATAAAATGTCATTTTTCAGAGCTTCTTAAAAGAAGCAACCTTCATTATTTTAGTGGATAATTTGTTTCTTCTGAATTCCTCTTTAAGGTCAGAGAAGGTGCTTCTTGCTTTGAGTTGCTCACTTTCTAAGTCTCCACCTCCTATTCCTTGTTTCTGATAACCTTGCAGAGTTCTTTCTGCACAGGAAACGCATGCTGGAGGTGTGCTCCCGAGAATTACAGAGCCTGAGGAACCTCAGAGAGTTCTAACCTTCCTCTTTTTTTCCCTTGTTCTCTTCCCAGGATGACAATATCATGAGGTCCCTCCAGCTGTTCCAAAATGTCATGTAATTGGGGACACTCAGTCATCCAGCTCTCAGAGACGTTGTACTAAACAACCACTTTAACACCCTGATCTGCCCTTGTTCTGACTTTACACACCAACTCATGGGACAGAAACACCTTTAAAACACTTTGAAAGCATTCTCTGCTGAAGACTTTCTATGGAACCCAGCATTGCCTGGCTGAGTCTCTGATTGCCAATCCTTCCTCCTCCCTCTTCTTGAGAGAGACAAAATGAAACTTGAGTTTGTTTTGGAAGCATGCTCATCTCTTCACACTACTGCCCTGTGGAAGGTCCCTCTGCTTCAGCTTAAATAGTAGTGCACGATGTTCTGCTTGCGTGCCCCCACTCACTGCCTCCAAGTCCAGAAGACCTTAATGTCTGGAAGCAAGAAGACCTGTGGCAAATGCACACTGCCCTCTGTTGGCCTCCCAAACCAATGTGCCTGTTTCTCTTCCTTTGGTGGGAAGAATGAGCATTCTACAGAACAATTAGAATCAACCATGGCTAGATTGGGAGAGCCAGCACCTACCACAAGCAGGATAAGACTGATTTATTAAGCAAGGCATTGTCTGATGACCCAAACTGCCCACATCCTTTGTTTCCAGAGACAAGGGCCAAAAACTCTCTCTCCCACTAGCATCTGTGCTGTTAATGCAAGTCCCTTAATATGCCCAGGAAGGGAGTCATTGTCCAATGCTCCATGCCTCCACCCCATCCCCTGCTAGAGCCCAGCACTGCATGTCTTTCCCAGACAGCCCAGGATGCCCACAAATAGCTGTAATTTTATACCATGTTCTAATCAATAAACAGAACTATTTCTTACACTCGTAATCGTCATTTCTTCCATCACTCCATCGGGCAAGGAGGTAAGTTGTGAAAATGGAAGGTTAGTCCATTCATTTAGCATCCAGTTATTAGTACTTACTATGTGCCAGGCACTGTGCCAGGTAGTTGAATCATCCTCACCAACCTCCAAGTTACCCCAAGCAAACATGCAATTCAAATACAAATACTGTGACTATATGCAAATGCTGCTTCAAGACAAGACCCTCACAACACCTCCAAAAACATCACAATTCCCAAGACCCTCCAGTGCAGAAAGTCTGGAGCCTCAAGTGGTATGGTTGGAAGTACAGAGATGAAGAGGAGAAAAGGACTCCCTGCTGAGGGACTTGGAACCCAGGGCTTATCAAGTGGCTTCAGCCTACGTATTATTAGCAAACAATGACTTAGTTGAATACCCTGGGTCTCATTTACCTCATTTGACATCTAATTAAAAATATTAAGTGCTAACAGTAGCATTCTTGGAAGGAAAGCAAATTACTAAACCACTATTATATACCAACTGCTGTGCTAGGAGCTTTATATACATTATCTTATTTAATGCTCATGGTAGAGCATTCTGGAAGGTGAAGTCCCCATTTTACAGATGAGGACACAGAAGCTCAGAGAGGTGAGGGGACCTGCCTAAGGTACCACTATATACACCATAGGTACAAAAAATCAAATCCAGCAATATGTAAAAAGCATAATACATCATAAACAAATGTGTTTATTCCAGGAATGCAAGGTTTGTTTAACACTCAAGAATTAATCTATGCAATTAATCACGTTAGTAGAATAAAAAGAAAAACCATATGATCATCTCAGTAGATTCAAAAAAATTATTTGATAAAATTCAATTGCCCAGAGCTTCCTAAAAGAAGCCAGGCTCACTATTTTCTGTATGATTTTTTTTCTTCTGAATTCCTCTTTAAGGCTAGGGAAGCATAGACAGTAGCTCCAAAGAGAGATTAAATTCTTCCCACTCTAACATAGAGACTACTTAGCAGAGGATTCTGGCTAACCCTAGGGAACTGAGGGTGTCTCACACAAATTTCATCTTTAGCCGATTCAGAGGCACAGCTATTCTTTGAACCCATGTAACAGATGAGGAAACAGATGCAGAGAAGGGAATGCCTCAGGTAACCGTGGATCAGGCCACCACATCTCATGCATGAGTGAAATATTCTCAATCTGATTGCCATTGACTGCTGCCTCTCTTGATTGGAAAACTGTAAGGGCCACAACTGTGTTCCTTTATTTGGCTTCCTGAATGTAACCATGGGATCACCTAAGGCAGCTGGACATGTAGTTGACCCTAGGCAAGGCATTAAAAAAAAAAGGTGTCATCTAGTCTCCAACTCATGGTAACCCCATGTGTGTCAAAGTAGAACTGTGTTCCATAGAATTTTTAATGGCTGGTTTTCTTGAAGTAGATTGCCAGGTCTTTCTTCTGAGGTGCTTCTGGGTGGATTTGATTCTCCAACCTTTTGGTTAGCAGCCAAACGCATTAACCGTTTACACAACCCAGGGACTACCAGCAAGCATACAGAGGATCTGTACTTGTGAAACTTCCCATGTGGGGTCTGAGCTTGTATCACAAAGCTGTACAATGTCTAGGGCAGTAGGTCTCCACCCTGACTGCACAGTAGGATCACCTGGGGAGCTTTGAAAAATGCCAATTCCTAGGAGCCACCCCAGACCAACTGACAGACAGTCTCTGAGGGTAAGGCCCAGGCATCAGAATTCTTTAAAATCTGCCCAGCTAATTCCAATGTGCATCAAGGACTGAGATGCTGGAAGCTAACCACACCCGGCTCTAGGAATGGAGCACATATCTGAGCTAAGTCACTCTGTCCCTTCCATCCACCTGGCCACATGATTGTTCCAGGGATAGATTTGAGACCTAAGCCAGTCCAAACCACATGAATCTCAAGACTTTTGCTGGGAATAATACGACAAAGATGCTCTCTCTCCTGCTGTACGTGAATTAGAAAGCATGTAGTCCTACAACATACTGGCAGCTATTTAGGGATTCTGAGAGCTTATCTGCCAACCAAAGGGAATATAAACCTGATACCACAGAAGACATGGCACCACCACTGATGCCAGGTGCCATCAAGTCGATTCCAACCCCATGTTTGTCAGAGCAGAACTGTGCTCCATAGTGTTTTTATGACTGTGATCTTTCAGAAGCAGATTGCCAGGACTTTCTTCCAAGTCTCCTCTGAGTGAGTGCGAACTTCCCACATTTAGGTTAGTAGTCAAGAGCTCAACTGTTTGCACCTCCCAGAGACTCCTGGGTGGCACGGCAGAGAGATAAAAAACAGAAAATGGGCCCTTGATGATGTCACTGAGCTGCTGAATCAAGCTATACCTGAAGCTAAACATACCTCTGCCCTTTTCAGATGCCAGCATCAGACGCCTATATAAAGTCTAGGTCAGTGTTTCTCTGCCTTGGCTGCATCTCAGTATCACGTGGGGAGCAGGGAAGCAAAACTTTTCTGAAGTGACAAATGCCCAGGCCCCATCCCAGATGAACTAAATCAGAATCTCGAGCGGTGGGGCCCTGAGCATCAGTAAGCTTTAAAAGCTAGTTGGGCAATTCCAATGAACACCCAGGGCTGAGAACCCCTGCTCTAGAACCATGGAAGGGCTGGATACCCTTTGATTCTGAGCACCCAGTGCTGACAGGAACATCAGTAACTGCGGATATTCAAAGAGAAATCAGGATGAAAGGAGATTGCCAAACTGGTCCTAAGATGAATAATCCAAAGAATGGGAGATGACTGTGCTGGTCAGGATGAGGCGACAGGACAGCACATTACAGCAATGGGGGGATATTGGCCACCATTCATCAACGCTTTTAATCAAGAAACAAGAAAAAAAATAAAAGCTGCAGTTTCCACAGTAGCACAAACTAAAGCAAGACAAAGAGAGGCCTGTGCTTGTGTGAGTCTATGCATCTCTCAGCAACTGGGGTATCAGGGAAACAAAGTTCTCTACCTGGGACACTTTCTCCAACCTGGCCTCCTGGAGGGATCCTGCTCCCCCTGAATCCTTCCAAGAAATCTTCCCCATTTGCCAGTCTCCGTGCCTGCTGATGGAGATTCAACTGTGCAGCAGATGCGGTAGCTGCCTCAGTCACATCCCCTTGGCACTCACTACCACCATGCAGGTGGGCTCAGCTGCTGCCAACTGCAAATGCCCATGACTCTTTGTCTGTAACTCTGACTGTCACAGTCACAGTCAGAGTCCAGCCATGAGACCATTCTGCCTGCATGCAGGGCAGGCCATAAGAATTCAGGAGTTAACACTTGCCAGGAGCAGCCATTAACCAATGACTGGCAAGAGTTGGTGGATAAATACCTCACATCCCTTTCCTCTCAGTAAGAACTCTAAGGTATATTCTATCCCATCTCCTATACGTCCTCATAGGATTGAGCCCAATTGTCCACAACAGTAACCTGCTCAAAAGTTTACCCTTTATGTACCTCCTTCCCTTCCCTGTCTCTTTCCCACACTCCCCTACCAGAGCTACCTAGGATCACTTCCCAAATAAACTACTTGACTTCACAGCCTGTGGCAGGATCGGCTTCTGGAGGAACCTAACTTAAAACAATGAATAAGACAGATATGTGTCCTGCTCTCATGAACCTTATATTCCCATGGGAGGAAACAAACAACAACAAAGAAGTGATTTTTAATAAAAAGACATGAAGACAAAAAGTATGTGATGTGATAGAGTGACTGAGGTGGCTGGGGGAAGCTACTTCAGACAGTGTATCAGTTTCCTAGGCCTGTTGTGACAAAATACCACCAACTGGGTGGTTTATAAGACCAGAAATATGTTGTTTCACAGTTCTGGAGGCTAGAAGTCCAAATCAGGGTATCAGCTGTGTCGATTCCTTCTGAGGGCTCAGAGAAACTGTTCCATGCCTCTCTCCTACTTCTGGTGGTTCCCGGTAATCCATGGCATTCCTTGGGCAGCAGTGTCACATGACATCCTTTCTCTGTCTCCCTGTCTCTGTGTCTCTTCTCCTTTTTAATAAGGACACCAGTAGGACCCATCTACTCCAGTATAATCTCATGTTAATCTAACTTACGACATCTTCAGGTACTCTATTTCCAAACAGGGTCACAATCACAGGGACACAATTCAATCCATAATAAGTAAGGTGGTTAGGGAAGTCTTCTCGAAGGAGGGTACAGCTGAGCTAGGACCTGAGCAGTGAGAAGCCATCCATGGAGACATGTTTGCGGGGGGGGGGGGGGGGGGGGGAAGGAAGGGGGATGGGAGAAATGCCCAGGCATTTATAGAAAATCTGGACCTCCTGTCACTTCTCGTTCAGGCTTTGAGATTCTATTCTTTGTTCCAATAAGAAAAGCGCATTTTGGCTTAGAAATGGAGGGTCCACCATGACCACTCCCTATGGCTCTCTAACATCACATTTCTGAATAAATCCAGGGGGAAGTGCAGATGGAACTAAGGGCCAATGCTAGGTGCCAAGTTCTCTATGGACATTGTATTACTTGATCTTCTTAACAACGCTGTGAGATAGGCATCCTAAGCACCTATTTTTCAGATGAAAAATGATGCCCAGAGACATGTAGAGACTTGCCCACATAGCTGGAAATGGGGTGAAAAGTCTGCCAAGGTCCAAAATCCATGCCCAGCTCTATTTCTTAGAGAGCATGAAGACCATTCTTCACTTGTTCTTAAAAGTACCTCTGATGATATACAAACACCAGAAGGTGTCGGAAAGCAGCTGCCACGAAAACTGTTAGTAAAAAGCAATGAAAACAAATCAGGAATTCAAGCCAAATTACTCTTCCTCGAAAGGAAATAATGCCAAGTACATATGCAAAGATGCCCATATGGTTTTCTTAGCAAAAAAAAAAGTTGCCACGGACTTGATTCCGACTCATGGAGACCCCATGTGTGTCAGAGTAGAACTGTGCTCCATAGGGCTTTCAATGGCTGGTTTTTCAGAAATAGATTGCCAGGCCTTTCTTCTGAGGTGCCTCTGGGTAGACTTGAACTTCCAACCTTTTGGTTAGTAGCTGATCACTTAACTGTTTGGACCACCCAGGGACTCCATATGGATTTCTTAGAGGAATGGAAATACATATGTCCTGTCTTAGTTATCTAGTGCTGCTATAACAGAAATACCACGAGTGTATGGCTTTAATAAAGAGGTTTATTTCCTCACAGTAAAGTAGACTAAAAGTTCAAATTCAGGGCATCAGCTCCAGGGGAAGGCTTTCTCTCTCTGTCAGCCTTCTCATCAATATTCCCCCAGACTAGGAGCTTCTCCATGAAGGGACTCTGGGTCCAAAGGACATGCTCTGCTCCTGGCACTGCTTTCTTGGTGGTATGAGGTCCCCAACTCTCTGCTTGCTTACCTTTCCTTTTATCTCTTGTAAGATAAAAGGTGGTGCTGGCCACACCCCAAGGAAACTCCCTTTACATTGCCTCAGGGCTGTGACTTTAGCAAGGGTGTTACAATCCCACCCTAATCCTCTTTAATATAAAATTACAATCACAAAATGGAGGACAACCACACAATACTGGGAATCATGGCCCAGCCAAATTGATACACACATTCTGGTGGTGGTGGGGGGACATAATTCAATCTATGACATGTCCCTCAACATCAAAATAAAGGCCAACTTCATTGGCAGACCTCAACAAATTCTATATCACAGCCCAGTGATTGACTGGGAGCCAACATAACTCAGAACGAGGTGTGGGAAAAAACCCTAGAAGCAGTCACCTCACTGGCTGGACGTTTGAGAGCCCATGAGTTACTGGGAAGCCAACTACTCTCCCACTTCTAGAACTGGAGCCCAGGCCCTAGGCTAAGCCAGTCATGGCCTTCCATGCCCCTGGCCACAGTGACTGGTTTAGGGGTAGTTTTAAGACCTAAACCAATCCAAACGGCGTGAATTTTAGGGCTTTTAGAGAATGATGAAACGTTATTCATTTTCCTGCTGGACATGGATGAGAAAGCAATTAGCACTGGCAATCATTTCGAAACCTGGAAGGAAGCTAACTTACAGGTAACATAATACCACAGAAGTCGAGGCAGAAAGATGAAAAGAGACTGACTCCTTAATGTTTTCACTGAACTGCTGGATCAAGCTCTACCTGAATCTGCTTTTACATCTAGTGTTTTAGTCACATATTCCAATAAATTCTTCTTTTATTATTTAAGACAGTTTGAGTTGAACTTTCAGCAACTTGCAACTTAACACATGCTAACTGGCCCCTCCCACCCCTTATATGACAGATGGGCAACCAAAGCACGCAGCTACACAGGTGAGTAGTAACAGATCTGAGACCAGAAACTCAGTCTACTGCCATATGCCCCACACTGCTCTGTCACCTACTTTACAACCATGATGCAATAATAATAGCAAATATCATTTATTGAGCATTTACTATGTGTTAAATACTTCACAT
This sequence comes from Dugong dugon, assembly GCA_030035585.1. NCBI lineage: Eukaryota > Metazoa > Chordata > Mammalia > Sirenia > Dugongidae > Dugong > Dugong dugon. The sequence continues at coordinate 161,078,627 of CM057460.1, read as the reverse complement.
GCATTCACCTCATTCAATCCTCATTGAGACTGAATTGAGATTGGCTCAACTGCTAACCTAAAGGTTGGCAGTTCAAACCCACCCAGCAGTACTATGGAAGATAGGCCTGGCAATCTGCTTCTGTTAAGATTACAGCCAAGAAAATTCTATGGAGCAGTTCTGTAACACATGGGGTCACCATAATTTGGAATCAATGGCAGCTAACAACAAGTATAAAGAAACTAGGGCTCAGAGAGTTTAAATAACTTGATGATGATCAATGAGCTCGTAAACAGTAAGAGCAGCAATTTGAACTTGGGGCATTCTGAATACTCAGGGATAAATCTGACAAAAAAAGTTAAAGACATACATCAAACATTATAAAACACTGCTGAGAAATTAAAGAAGATTTAAGTGGAGAGATATAGAGTAGAACTGCCTCATAGAGTTTCCAAGGAGCACCTGGTGGATTCAAACTGCCGACCTTTTGGTTAGCAACCATAGCTCTTGACCACTATGCCACCAGGGTTTCCTTGAGACCTTAGGTGAGGCAAATATTTCTTAGCTAGCATGATCTATAAAAGCACAAATTGATAAATTGGATTTCATCAAAATTAAAAACTTCTGCTCTTTGGAAGACATTGTTAAGAGAACGAAAAGACAAAGATTGAGGAAAACGTAATTTGTAGAGCATGTATTCGATGCAGAACTTGTATCCAGAGTTTATAAAGAATTTTCAAAACTCAATAATAGGAAAGCAAACAACCCAATATAAAAATGAGCAAAAAATGCAAACAGATACTTCACCAAAGAACAATAGGTGCTCAGCGTTACTAGTCATTAGGGAAATGCAAATTAAAACCACAACAAGATACAACTATACACCTATTAAAATGGCTAAAATAAAAAATCTGACCATACCAAGCTCTGGCAAAGATATGGAGGAAATGAAACTCTCATTCATTACAGTTGAGAATATAAAATGGGACAATTATTTTGGAAAACTTTTTAGAAGTTTCTTAAAACACTTAACACACATCTACCATGTGATCCAGCCATTTCACTCCTATGTATTTACTCAAAAGAAATGAAAGCATGTGTTCATACAAACACGTGTTCTCAAATGTTCATAGCAGCTTTATTTGTTACAGCCCCAAACTGAAAACAACGCGAACGTCCATCAGCGGGTGAACGGATAAACAAACGGCGGTATATCCATACACTGGAAGACTATTCAGTAATAAAAAGGAATGACTTACTGATACATGCAATAACATGAAGGAATCTCAAAATAATTATGCTGAATAAAAAAAGTTAGACAAAAAAAGAGTACATACTGTATGATTCCATATAGATAAAATTCTGGAAAATGAAAACTAATCTATAGTGACATAAAGCAGGTCAGTGGTTGCCTGGGCTGGAAGGAGAGGTGGGAGAAGGAGTGAGAGAAATTACCAAGAGACAAGAGAAAATGTTTTGGGGTGATGGATGTGTTTATTATCTTGATTGTGTGGCCATTTCACACGTATATACATATGTCAAACATACCAAATTGTTCACATGCAGTTTATTGTATGTCAATTATATCTTAATAAAGCTGTTTAAAATTCTGAGTCTGGGGTCCCAGCACACAACCCCAGCACATTTTCTGGGCTACAGCTTGGAGACCTCCCTCTCCTCAAGAAGCACTTTCAGTTACTAAGCCTTACCATCTTACCTTCCCTGGTCTTTCTTCTGGCCAGTTCATTCTCAGCCAGGTTTCTCCCATTGTATCACATCTCTCCCCACCCCCTGCCAACCCCGGGCCCACTGCTCTGGCATTGGTCCCAAAGCCCACTCGGGCCTCCTTAGCCAGCCTAGTAGAGGCTAGTAATTTGTTGTTCTCAGTTGCCATTGAGTCAACTCCAACTCATGGCAACCTCATGCACAACATAAGGAAACACCACCCAGTCCTGCACCATCTTCACTATCATTTGTATGCTTGTGTCCACTGTTGCAGCCACTGTATATTTTGAGTGTCTTCCAACCTAGGGAGCTCATCTTTCAGCACTATATCAGAGTGCATTCTGTTGTGACCCATAGGGTTTTCATTGGCTAATTTTCAGAAGTATATTGCCAGGCCTTTCCCCCTTGACTATCTTAGTCTGGGAGCTTCACTGAAACCTGTCCACCATGGGTGACCCTGCTGGTATTTGAAATACTAGTGGCATAGCTCCCAGCATCATAGCAACATGCAAGCCACCACAGTACCACAGACTGATGGATGGGCGGTTGAAGCTAGTAACAGAAGATCCTGGTCCTGTTCCACATTGCCCTTCACTGTGAACCATATTTAGTTGATGTTTTCATGGAAACGCCTGAAGGAGACAATGATTTTATGGCATCAGATTGGTTGTTTATTTATTTTGACATTTTGTTCCTGTATTATTTTCCTGAATTCTTCCATTGCTTTGTCTGTGTTTTCCCTGATTCTGTCTGTATTTTCCATGGTTTTTTCTGCTTTTTCCTTATTTTTTTCTGTGTTTTCCCTCATCTCTTTCCTAATCTCTTGGAGGACTCCGAATATTAGACTTCTGAATTCCCTATCAGGTAGTTCTTGTGCCTTTTCTTCTACCAGAAGGTCATCTGGTGTTTTATTTTGATCACTTCCTATAGTCATCCTGTCTTGATTCTTTATATGTTTTAATATTGTCTGCTGTCTCAGGAACATTCAGGAACTATTTTCTTCATTTACTGATTGTACATTTATTTGCTTCATCTTGCTTTTTTGTTTTATTTGGTTATGTCTGGGCAGGCAGGCTGGCTGTCTTTTGTTGCTTGCTCATCTGTGTACACAATGCTTCTTACCACCTTGTCCAGGTAGGCAGGGCTGGTTGCTCAGCTATGGTGCATCAGGGCACATTCAGCAGAGGGGGTGGGGCAGGGACGGGTTGTTTGCGGCACAAACTGGGGCTGGCAGTGAGGGGGCCTGGAGTCCATGCCAATGTTGTTCAGGGGCTCGGTGCTTGATGCACAGTGCAGATAGGTAGAAGGGAAAAGAGAGGATATGATGTGTGGAGCTAAGTGGGTGAGGGAAAGAAGAGAGAGAAAAAGAAGTGAAAAAAAGCACAAAGAAAGAAAAAAGTAAATAAGATGGTGGCACAGTGGGATTGGGTGGGTGGGGCGGGGTAGACCCTGGGAGGCTGTGTGCCAGGAACTCTCTAGCTGAGCGGTGCAACTTGGCCTGTCGAGAAGTGGCATGGGTGGCGCATGGGGCTGGGTGGGCAGGAGAAAGGAAAGCAAACAAGGGAAAGAGAGAAAAGAAACAAAAAAACCCAACAACAATAAATAAATAAATATGGTGCTGAGAAAGCCGGCCGTTGGGGGCGGGGCGGAATTGGGATAGTGGTGAGCTGGTGTCTCTTTTGTTGGGTGGTGCTGTACAGCCCCTCAGGAGGGGGCAGAGAGAGCACAGGGCCTAAGTGGGAAAGAAAAGGAAAAGAGAGAATGTGGAAGATAAAAAATATATATATATACATATATATATATATATACACATATACACACACACACACACACACACACACATATATATATATATATAGTGCTGAGGGATCCAGCCGGTTGGGGTGGCACAGACCTGGGAAAGTCCATGTGCTGGTGGCTCTCTAGCCAAATGGTGAAGCATGGCCCATCGAGAACAGGAGGGCAGTACATGGAGCTAGGTGGGCAGGAGAAAGAAAAGGAAGTAAGGGGGAGAGAGAGAAGAAATACTAATCAATCAACCATTAATTAATTAAGAAATGGTGCTAAGGGAGCTGGCCAGTGATGGCAGCACAGACCCAGGGAGGCCGAGTGCCAGTGGCTCTCTAGCCAAATGGTGCAACAAGCCCCTTCGAGAAGGGGTGGGGTCAACGCACAGGGCTAGGTGGGTGTGAGAAAGGAAAGAAAGGAGGGGAGAGAGAGAAGAAACAGAAAATTAAAAAAAGATCAAAGTAAACAAACTACAAAAATATGGCACTGAGGGAGCCAGCCAGTGGGGGCAGCACAGACATGCGGAAGCTGTGTGCCAGTGGCAGTCTAGCTGAACGATGCAGCACCGCCCATCGAGAGGGAGCAAGGATAGCACAAGTGGCTAGGTGGGTGGAAGACAGGAAAGAAAGGAAGGAAGAGAGAGAAGAAACAAACAAAAAACCCAAAAATATGGCACTGAGGGTGCTGGCCTGTGGGGTCGGCGTGGACTTGGGGAAGATGTGTGCCAGTGACTCTCCAGCCAAATGGTGCAGCACCACCCATTGAGAGGGGGCTGGGACAGCACACAGGGCTAGGTGGGCAGGAGAAAGGAAAGGAAGGAAGGGGTAGAGAGGAAAGAAACAAATATTAATATGGCACTGAAAGAGCCGGCCAGTGGGGCTGGCATGGACCTAGGGGGGGCTGTGTGCCGGTGGTTCTCTAGCCAAGTGGTGCAACATGAGTAGCAGCAGATAGGGAGCTAAGAGTATCCAACCCTCCCACAACCTCCACTCCCTGACCAGTCCCAAGGGTCCAAGACCCTCACTATTAATGCCAACAGAGAACAGGAAAATGCTTGGGGAGAGATGAAAAGAGATAAACTATTGTGGATTCTATCAAGGAGAATAATAGAGAACCTTACGGTCGCTACTCATCTAGAATAAAAGAGAATAAAAGAAAGAGAAGAAAGCAGGGAGATGTAAGGGGAGGCAGAGGAGGACTGAAATAACTGAGCTTATAAAGTCCTTACATGACAAATGTTGTTAGCTGCTGTGGAATCAGCCCTCAACTCACAGCAACCCCATGCACAAGGAAATGATCCCTGAACCAACCCCATGATCAGTTGTGGATCAGACCTTTGTGATCCATAGGGTTTTTATTGACTGATTTTCAGAAGTAGCTCACCAGGCCTTTGTTCCTAGTCTGTCTTAATCTGGAAGCTCCTCTGAAACCTGTTCAGCATCATAGCAACATGCAAGCCTCCACTGACATATGGCAGTAGCTGTGCATGAGGTGCATTGGTCAGAAATCAAAACCAGGTCTTCTGCATAGAAGATGAGAATTCTACCACTGAGCCACCACTGCCCCCATGATAAATGTTAGTCCATTAAAACCAGTCTCTGTCCTTCAGGTTATTATTTGTTTAGGGAAACACAGAAGAGGGGTTAAATACAATTGTATCATAATTAAGTAACTTTGGAAAATCAAGAAGGAACTGAGAAAGGGAACTATCTGATGAATGGCCACAGCAAGGAGTGAGGGAGGGGACTAGCATCTCTTGAACACCTCCTACATGTTAGGTGCCATCGAGTCAGTTCCCACCCATAGTGACACTGTGTACAACAGAACAAAACACTGTCCAGTCTTGTGTCATCCTCATAATCATTGTTATGCTTGAACCCATTTCTGCAGCCACTGGGTCAATCCATCTTGTTGAAGGTATTCATCTTTTTCACTGACCCTCTACTTCACCAGGCATGATGTTCTTCTCTAGAGATTGGTCCCTCCTGGTAACACGTCCACAGTATGTGAGACGAAGTCTCACCAGTCTCACTTCTAAGGAGCTTTCTGGCTGTATTTCTTCCAAGACTGATTTGTTAGGTCTTTTGGCAGTCCATGGTACATTGAATATTCTTTGCCCACACCATAATTCAAAGGCGATTCTTATTCAGTCTTCCTTATTCATTGTCCAGTTTTCACATGCATATGAGGCAACTGAAAACACCATGGCTTGTGTCAGGTGCACCTTAGTCCTTGTCATGGATTGAATTGTGTCCCCCCAAAGTATCTGTCAATTTGGCTAGATCATGATTCCCAGTATTGTATGATTGTCTACCATTTTGTCATCTGATGTGATTTCCCTACATGCTGTAAATCCGGTCACTATGATGTAAGAAGATGAATTAGCAGCAGTTATATTGATGAAATCTATAAGATTAGATAGTGTCTTAAGCCAGTCTTTTGAGATATAATACAGACAAGCGAGCAGAGAAACTTGGGGACCTCATACCACCAAGAAAGCAGCCCCGGGAGCAGAGCATGTCCTTTGAACCTGAGATTCCTGTGCTGAGATGCTCTCAGACCAAGGGAAGGCTGATGACAAGGACCTTCCTCCAGAGCTAACAGAGAGAGAAAGCCTTCCACTGGAGCTGGCACCCTGAATTCGGACTTCTAGCCTACTGGACTGTGAGAGAATAAACTTCTCTTTGTTAAAGTCATCCACTTGTGGTATTTCTGTTATAGCAGCACTAGATAACTAACACAGTTCTCAAGGTGACATCTTTACTTTTTAACACTTTAAAGAGGTTTTGCAGCAGATTTGCCCAGTGCAATACTTCATTTGATTTCTTGACGGTTGCTTCCATGGGTGTTGAATGTGGATCCAAGCAAAATGAAATCCTTGACATCCTATCATGATGTTGCTTATTGGTCCCGCTGTGAGGATTTTTGTTTTCTTTATGTTGAAGTGTAATCCGTACTAAAGGCTGTAGTCTTTGATCTTCATCCATAAGTGCTTCAAGTCTTCTTCACTTTCAGCAAACAAGGTTGTGTCATCTGCATATTGCAGATTGTTAATGAGTCTTCCTCCAATCCCGATGCCCTGTTCTTCTTCATCTAGTCCAGCTTCTCGGATTATTTCCTCAGCATACAGACTGAGTAAGTATGGTGAAAGGATACAACCCTGACGCACACCTTTCCTGACTTTAAACCAGGCAGTATCCCCTTGTCCCATTCAAACGACTGCCTCTTGATCTATGTACAGGTTCCCCATGAGCGCAGTTAAGTATTCTGGAATTCCCATTCTTCACAATGTTATCCACAATTGTTGTGATCCACACAGTCGAATGCCTTTGCATAGTCAATAAAACACAGGTAAATTTCCTTCTGGTATTCTCGGCTTTCAGCCAGGATCCATCTGACATCAGCAATGATATCTGTGGTTCCACATCCTTTTCTGAATCCAGCTTGAATTTCTGGCAGTTCCCTGTTGATATACTGCTACAATCGCTTTTGAATGATCTTCAGCAATCACGGGGTAAAAATATAAATGATATCCCCCATTTTCTAGATGAGATGAAATCACTTGCCCAAGGTCACACTGTTAGTGTTAATAGATTAACAATAATAATGACCATAACATTTATTCAGTGCTTATCATGAGCCAGACACCATTCTGAATGCCAAATAGAAATTATTTCAGGACTAAAACTTCATTTCATTTTATTCCCACTTATTGACAGAGGAAGGTGTTCCTGACTGGAGCAAACAGTTAAACAGTAGACTACTGACCAAAAGGTTAGAGGCACCTCAGATAAAAGACCTCGCAATCTGCTTCCGAAAGGTAACAGCCATTGACCCTACTCTACTCTGAAAAACATGAGGTCGCCATGAGTCTGAATCGACTTGATAGCAGCTGATGGTAGTGGTGAACTGACAGGGGGATTGACTCAGAAGAGCGGAGGCAGGTTGCCGGCCCACAATCATCCAGTCCCAACTCCCACATCGCTAACCTGGTTACCTCTGACCCAAGTCCGTGTTTTGTCTCCCACCGCACCTCCATACTGTTGTTCCCACAACGGAAGATGGAATCCCTGAAGATTCTTGTAGTCCTGGAAGCCTTCCCATCAGAGGTGGGACCTGTAGAGGCCAGCAGGCAGGGGACCCCAAGGAGAGGAGTGGTGTCCACAAAGGCAGAGGCGGGAAGGGGCTGTGTGTTTGAAAGACAGTGGGCAAATCAGGAAGGTGAAGGTGAAGATGAAGGTGGAAAAGGGCAGACTGGGCTACAGGGTGACAGGTCTTAGACGCCGATCTAAGGAAATGTGTTTTCTCCTGGAGGTGGCAGAGCCCCAGAATGGCTCTGAGGAGCTGGGGATGGAAGTGGGGCTCTCAGATACGCACGGCCATGGAGCTGGTGGGATAGTGCATGGCAAGCACCAGGAGGGAATAGTTCTGGAAGGGCTGGTGGGGACCTTGATGAATCTCATGGCAATGGCGGCTCAAGGAGGCATTCACCAAAAACTTGATGGGGTGAATGGGTGGGTGAGTGGACCAAGGACTAATGACTGGAGGTGAGGGAGCAATGTGAGAGACCCTGGAGGACAATGTAGTGATTAACTGGAGAGAAGTGGTGAAAACGGAGGTGGCAGGTATGACTCGGAAGCACCCCTATGCCCACCCTTGTGATTGCAGGCACCGAAGTGGTCCTGGCCAAAGGAGGCAGCGGTCAACGGAATGCGAGCGGCTGGTGCTGTTCACCATTAGGCCGCTAGATGGGGCAGACGCCTTGCTGAATGCGCTGGGGGATTCGCCGCATGCGCTTCCCTACCGGGCCAGGGAGTCAGAGGAGTAGAGCAGCCCCTAACGGGGAGAGGGAGAAAAACGCGCTCCATTGTTCCTAACCCCAAGGCCAGGGCCGCCTGCTTCTGCGAGCGACAAGGGTATGCACAAGGTCCCTCACTTAGAAGGACCCGCCACTTGGTTTAAAGCTCTGCTGTCACCACCTTGAAATTCCTATTAATTTGTGAACAAGGGAACCTACATTTTCATTTTTGCACTGAGTCCTGCGGGGGCTACCCAGGGCTTTCGGTTTGGAGCACTTTCACACTGTGACTCATTTATCCCTCCTCACACCACAGTGAAGGAGTCCCTGGGTGGTGGAAATGGTTAACACGCTCAGCTGTTGTAGGATTGAGTCCACCCAGAGGCACTTCGGAAGAAAGACCTGGCAATCTACTTCTGAAAAATCAGCCATTTGAAAACCTCTTGGAGCACAGTTTTATTCTGATATGGGGTTGCCATGAGTTGGAGTTGCCTTGATGGCGGCTGGTATACCTCAGTGAGGTGAGAATATGATCCCATTTTATAGATGAAGAAACTGAGGTTCAGAGAGGTGGAGATCTTTGTCCAGGATCACATGCTGGTCACTGGTGGAGCCAGGCTTTTGACTGATCTTTCCTGCCCACCTGGGCGGCTGCCTCTCCTGCGAAGTCCACACTCAGCAGGGATCCTCCTTCACACCACTTGTGCTGGTGGGGGAGCTCAGGGCTGGCCAGGGGGGCATTATGGGGCAGGACTCCTGTCACTCAAAGGCTGGGGTGGGGCTGAGGTGAAGGGGCAGATGGCAGAACTATCCCCAGAGTCTCAATTTCTTCTGATGTTTGGAAAATTCTAGGCAGCCAGAAGTAAGAGACAGCCCTCCCAGCCCAAGTTGCCAGTCCTGGCTTCTGCCTCCTGGGCAATCAGCCACAGACACACAGACACTGGCCTTCTGAAGGACCCACCCTCAGGGCAGTGGTCCCAAATGGAGCCCAGGTGTGCAGTGTGGGAAGGAGGAAAGGGGTCTGGTTTGGGGTGACTGAGCCAGACCAGAGCTGGAATCCTGGCTCCCCTCTTCCCAGCTGTGTGCCCCTAGACACGTGGCCCCTCTGAGCCCGACTTGCAGCATCAGTAAACAGGATGAAATTCTCACGGTTGCTGCAAAGATGAAATAGTTAACGTGCCTGGTGAGTTACCGGTAATCAGTAAATAGGCCTTTATTTACCTGCGGTTTTTGTCACAAAGGCAGCTGCGTTGTCTGCTGTGGAAACTTCAACTCTAGGAATGAGGTTCTGAAGCCAGCTTGTTATGCAGGCTGGGGGCAGAGGTCTCAGGAGAGGGCTGGAGGGCGAGTGGGCAGAGCAGCCCACCTGAGGGGTAGCTGCAGAGAGGGAGCCTGGGGGGTGGAGGAGGCTGGACTGAAACATGCACAGTGGCCTTTTGTGCTGATAGGGGTTGCAAGGAGGCCGGCTGGTAGGCAGAGGCCAGGTACCTAGGAAGAAAGACCTGGTGATCTACTTCCAAAAATCAGCCACTGAAAACCTTATGAGGAGGGGAGGAGGAAAACAACAACCAGATAATAATATTCACACTGCCCCCGTGTGGTTGTACAGCCTGAGCTGTTTTCAAAGACTTCACATCCTTCCCCTTATTTGATTCTCTTCCCAGCTCATCAACCCACTTTACAAATGAAGGCAGTGAGTGACTTGTCCAAGGTCAAGAGGGTGACACAGACTGGCACCAGGACTTTACCAGGCTCCTGATTCGTGACTCAGGGTTCACTGCAGTACTGCAGATACAGGGTCCCCAGAGCATGGGGCCAAGGGGCTGGGAAGGCAGAACAGCTCTGTTTGGTTCTCCATCTGCCAGACCCACAAAGTTGGTAGTGTGTTGAGGGTTGGAGACTGGAGAGAAAAAGAAGCTCCTGATTCCAGGGTCTAGGGCTTCCTCAGAATGCAGGTGCTCTGCTGAGCCAGGCGGAAAGGTTGTCCTGGAGACTCTGGAGTCAGAGAGCCTGGGCTGCAACCTGGGCCGCAACCCCACTCCTGCCATGTATACTTGCTGTGTAACCTTGGTAAGTCACTCCACCTCTCTGAGCCTGTTTCATCATCTAGAAAACAGAGATGATAATGCTTGTCTCACAAGATGAGTATGGTGTAGGGGGAAAGTGAATGGGTTTTGCAGTCAGACTGGGTTCAGATTCAGCTCTGCCATTTATTAACTATACGATCATGAGCAAGAGTCTTTGCCTCCCTAAGCCTTGGTGTCTTCATCTGAAAAATGAGGATCTTAAGAGATTAAATGAGATAATAGCGATAGACCACCGTACATCTTGACTGGTCTGTGGTCCTGGTGGACCATCACCAGTTGCCACTGAGCCGATTCTGATTCATGGTGACCCCATGTGTGTTAGAGTAGAAATGTGCTCCATAGGGTTTTCACTGGTTGATTTTTCAGAAGAGATCACCAGGCCTTTCTTCTGAGGTGCCTCTGGATAGACTGGAGCCTCCAACCTTTCAGTCAACAGCCAAGCACATTAACCATGTGCACCACCCAGGGACCCCTGGCCTATAGTGGGGGTCCATAACGTTAGTCTCCGCACTCCACCCCAGAAGAGAAGGAGGCTGGGAAGACTGCTGCTGCACCTCAGTGCAGAGGCCACCCCAGGACCAGGCCTGGCGCCTGCCCCAGCGTCCATCCAACCTGAGCCCCAGGCACATCTGGCTCGCAGAGCCATCAGCACAGAAGCATTCCTGCTGTCACCGGGCAGTCTTTTGGGGATAAGAGCTGACCCTCCGAGAGAGTGGTGATGTTAACCAGGCAACAGCAACCATGGAAAGACTGAATTATTTGAAATCTGGGCCTGAGAGACAGGAGCCTTTTGTCCTATGACCTCAGAACCCTTGAAGTGCTCATTGATTCTTCCTGACAACAGCCTGGCACAAAAACACGAAGCAAAAACCAAATCTCAGAGGCAAGGCTAGGGCGGGAACAACGGGACCGCTGAGATGAACAGTGTGTCGATCACACTATGGGCTTTGTGTGATTGTTTTTCTTCACTTTAAGCAAAAGGCAGTGGCAAATCTGTGTCATGGGACAGTGCACCCTGGAGTCAGTCAGCCTCCGGCCACTGACTCACGGTGCCATCTTTCTGTGCCTCAGTTTCCTTATCTGTAAAATGGGGCTAATCACAGCATCTATCACAGGAAGTTGTCTTAAGGATTAATGCTTTAACTCACATAAAGCCCTTAGGAGAGGGCCTGGCACAAAGCAATCACTTGGTTACAAGAATAGAATAATAATTAGTATGACGATTATCATTATTATTGATGGGTCCATTCTGTTGAGCGCCGTAACAAGGACACTGCACAACCTATATAATGAAACCCCAACTTCTTGGCAAGGCCTTTCATGACCTAGTCCTCCCCTCCTGTTCATCTGCATCTGCTGAGGCTTCACCCCCAGGATTCTATATTCAGCTAAACCAAACTGATCTAGGCAGCTCCCCTTGATGTCCGTAGTGTTTCCTCTTCTTTGGATGCTCTTTCCACTTTGCCCAAGGGCAAACCTCAACTCGCCCTTCATGACCTCATAAAGTATCTCTGCTTGTGAGAAGCCCTCCCACCCTCGAGTGGCTGACTTCTCCTTCCAGCAAGTCTCCCTGTACATTGCACATGCCCTATGCCAGCACCTGTTCCTCTGCATCCCTGTCCCCCAGGATCATGAGCTCCTTAAGGGGGAAGCCCTCAATGTATTCATCTTCCCGACACACACCCAGTGCACAGAGCAGGCACTTGAAAATTCTTTGCTGAATGAACCTGTCCCTCGGCGGCACCACTGAGGTTCTAACACACAAACTGTATACACGAAGAAGCACTGACAGCATGGAGAAATGCACTCACCTTGGACATCACTGTGGAGCTGCCCCTGAACAGCCCATACCTGGCACCTTTCCTTCCCAGGTTGACGATCAGACCTTCCTTGGAGCCAGGCTTCCCCCAGGCTTCGGTCCATCAGCACAGAGGACAGGAGGAAGTGGGTCTTTGAAACAATCCTGAAGGGCTTCTACCTCCCAAGGGTAGCAGTGAGGGGTCCTGTGCCAGGTTCTTCATGGGACTCCTGGATTACTGCCAGGAGAAGGCTGGGTGGCTCTTGACACCCCCACCCTGCATGGAGATAAATGCATCTACTGAGATCAGATCATTCTATCCTGATCAGGGAGGAGGAGCTCCATTTATTACCAGCCCTGTGCACCTAGCTGACCAGCCCTGACCTGAAGGTGCTGCTCGAAATGATGGGGACAGACTGGGTAGGTGTTTCTTAGATACTCTGAACCAGTCTAGGAAACAGCTCTGCGGAGAACATCACCACCCTGATTTTAGACTTGCTTATTTCTTCTGTCCCTTTTCATGTCGTGTGACCTCTGGTGGCCTCTCCTAGGAGGTGGCATGAGATTAAAAACTAACATTTATTGAGCACCTAATATGTGCTGGCTCCTGCTAGTGTGTGGCAGATCTAGTGTGTTGCATATCAAGAAGGTTCATGCAGGGCTGCTTGATTCCAAAACCTACACCACAGCACTTCCCCTCAAAAACCAACAAATATTCTTACAGGCTCATGACGTGACCTGATGGTTAAGGGAGTAAAGTTTGGCACCAGGCCAGTTCTGGTTTCCAGCTCTGCCACTTATTAGCTGTGAGACCTCGGAGAAATGACTTAACCTCTCTGTGCTTCAGTTTCCTCATCTGTAAAATGGGGATATGGCGGCCATGGAGATGTACTACTCAGATCTACTTCAAAAGAACCTGCCTCGTGAGTAAGGGTTCAAAGTAGGGGATAATTATGTTAATGGGACAACCCCACCCCACCCCAGAAGAGGAGCCTGGGGTGGCTGCTGCTGGTGCTGCGGCCATGTGATCACCGGGGCCGATGACTAAGCACAGACAGGGTACTAGTGCTGCCTTGTTCCTGCCTAACATGGGATCCTCCTGATGACTGGCTTTTGTTCAGTGTTATGGATTGAATGGTGTCCCCCCAAAATATGTGTTGTACCTGACTTGAGAACCTGCTATACAGCTATAGTAGTCAAAACAGCCTGGTACTGGTACAACAACAGAGACATTGACCAATGGAACAGAATTGAGAACCCAGATGTAAATCCATCCACCTACAGTCACCTGATTTTCGACAAGGGCCCAAAGTCCATCAAATGGGGAAAAGACACTCTTTTTAACAAATGGTGCTGGCAAAACTGGATATCCATCTGCAGAAAAATGAAACAGGACCCATACCTCACACCATATACAAAAACTACTTCAAAATGGATCAAAGACCTGAATATAAAGCCTAAAACTATAAAGTTCATAGAAGAAAAAATAGGACCAACACTTCAGGCCTTGATACATGGCATTAACAGGATACAAACCATAAACATCAACACACAAAACCCAATAGATAAACTAGATGATTGGGATCTTCTAAAAATCAAACACCTATGCTCTTCAAATGACTTTACCAAGAGAGTCAAAAGAGAACCTACAGACTGGGAAAAAATTTTTGGACAGTACAAGTCAGACAAAGGTCTAATCTCCATAATCTACAAGAAAATCCAACACCTCTACAACAAAAAGACAAACAATCCTATCGAAAAATGGGCAAAGGAAATGAACAGACACTTCACCAAAGAAGACATTCAAATGGCCAACAGACACATGAGGAAATGCTCGTGTTCACTAGCCATTAGAGAAATGCAAATTAAAACCACAATGAGATACCTTCTCACCCCGGCATTACCTGCACGAATCAAAAATACTGGAAATAACAAATATCGGAGGGGCTGCGGGGAGATGGGAACTCTTATACACTGCTGGTGGGAATGCAAAATGATACAACCATTTTGGAAAATGATATGGTGTTTCCTCAGAAAGCTAGAAATAAACATACCATTCGATCCAGCAATCCCACTCCTAGGAATATATCCTAGAGAAATAAGAGTCGTCACTCGAATAGACATATGCACACCTATGTTCATGGCAGCATTGTTCACAATAGCAAAATGATGGAAACAATGTAGGTGCCCATCAACAGATGAATGGATAAGCAAACTATGGTACATACACACAATGGAGTACTATGTAATGAGAAAGAACAATAATGAATCTGTGAACCATCTCATAACATGGATGAAACTGGAGGACATTATGCTGAGTGAAATAAGTCAATCACAAATGGACAAATATTGTATGAGACCTGTACTGTAAAAACCCATGAAAAAATTCACATGCAAAATGTAACAATCCTTGTTGGTTACCAGGGATAGGAGGGGAGGGGGTGGAATACTAAACAGGCAATAGATAAGTGGTATCTTGGGTGAGAGGTGAGACAGTACACAGTACAAGGGAAACTAACACAACCTGCACAAGGAAAGGTCATGGAGGCCCCATGGACACATCCAAACTCCCCGAGGGACTGAGTTGTCAGACGGAGGGCTCTGGGGACCATGGGCTCGGGGAGCATCTAGCTCAATTGGCATGACACTACTTATAAAGATAATGCTCTACATTCTACCTTGGTGAGTAGTGTCTGGGGTCTTAAAAGTCTGTGAGCGGCCATCTAAGATACTCCATTGGTCTCATCCCTTCTGGAGCAAGGGAGAATGAAGAGAACAGGATACAACGGAAAGATTAGTCCAAAGGACTAATTGACCACAGCTACCAAGACCTCCACTGGACTGAGTCCAGTACAGCTAGATGGTGCCCGGCTACCACCGCTGACTGCTCTGACCAGGATCACAACAGAGGGTTCTGGACAGAGCTGGAGAAGGATGTAGAGCATAATTCTGACTCCCAAAAAAAAAAAAAAAAAAAAGACCAGATTTACTGGCCTAAAGGAGACTGGAGAAACCTCAAGAGTGTGGCCGCCAGACACCCTTTCAGCTCAGAGGTGAAGTTACCTTGGAGGTTCACTGTTCAGCCTGGGAGTGGACAGCCCAGTAAAACTAAATGAGACTAACGAGGTACAGGAGTCCAGTGACAAGGGCCAGAAGGCAGAGGGGGAGTAGGAAGCTGATGATAAGGAACACAAGTTGAGTAAGGATACTGTTGATGTGTTGTGAGATTGTTAACCACTGTTATAGGGCAACATTTGTAGTAACCGTTAAATGGGAGGCTATTTTGTCCTGTAAGCCTTCATCTTGGGCGAGAATGGCAGCACAATTGGAAGAGCATAGTCAATGTCACTTAAATGTGTAAGTAAAAAGTTTTGAAATGGTGTATCTTTGGCTATGTGTATTTTCACCAAAAAAAAAAAAAAAAAAAAAAGCTGAGAATTCAGAGGGTTAAAATGTTGTGGGGTTGTTAACCAAAGTCATAAAACAGCATGTGTACTACTATTACATGAGAAACTGTTTGTTCTGTAAGCCTTCACCTGAAGTACAATAAAATATTTAATAAAAAAAATATATATGTGTTGTAAATCCTAACCCCGATACCTGTGATAGAGCCCTGGTGTCTCAGTGGTTAATAGCTTGGCTGCTAACCAAAAGGTTGGCAGTTTGAATCCACCAGCTGCTCCTTTGAAACTCTATGGGGCAGTTCTACTCTGTCCTATAGGGTCGCTATGTGTTGGAGTCTACTCAACGGCAATGGATTTGGTTTTTTTGGTATATCTGTGGTTACAATCCCATTTGGGAGTGGATTTTGTTATGTTAATGTGGAAGTATTAATGCAGGGTGTGTTTGAAGTCAATCTCTTTTGAGAAATAAAGATTGAGTAAGCAAGCACAGATGGGGGAAGATAGATGCCACAACACACGAGATCTCCAAGGTACCAAGAAAGAGAAGCTGAAGAGACAAGGACCTTCCTCCAGAGCCAACAGAGAGAGAAAGCCTTCCTGTAGAGCAGGTGCCCTGAATTCGAATTTGTAGCCTCCTAAACTGTAAGAAAATAAATTTCTGTTTGTTAAACCACCCACTTGCAGTATTTCTGTTATAGCTGCACCAGATAGCTAAGACATTCAAGAACTCCTGTCAGCCCACCTGAGATTTTTCTCAGAATGGCTCCACTTTCTAAGGCTCTTTCTACCCAATCTTTCCTGCCCTCTCTCCTTTAACAGCTGTTGGCCTACGAGACCTTTCGCTGTATCCTTCATGGACATTCTGCCCTATAAATCTCTGGCATGTCAAATCCCACCTTGGCATCTCCTTCTTAAAGGACTTGAACTAACACAGGAACTTCCTTCATGGGATTGTTGTGAGGAGTGAGTTACTTTACGTACAGGCCTCAGAACACATAGGGATCACAACATATGTATAGCTATTGTTATTGTCACAAACAACCTCTTCTCATGAATCGGTCTGCTGGCAGAGGGGATTTCTGCAGCGCTCCCTGACAAACCTAAAGAAAACGTTGTTTTAGCTAAAGACATTCTTATTCCCTGTAAGCCAGTCTCGTCCGTCTACCAGAATCTCCTCCCTCAGACACAAACATTTGCAGGGAGTTGGAGAGAATTTATTCCAGGATTAGCTCACACCTTTGCTCAAGGAGACATTGGCTCCACTGCTGAATCAACAAAGTGTACAGCCCAGGCTAAGTCTGTCTTATTTCCTCTCCTGACTTCAATTTCCTTGTCAATGAGCAATGGGCTAATTTAACTTTCTACATTTCTAAAACTCCCTCCCAACTGCAGCATTGTAGGAGGAGGATGTCTGTTTGCCTCTGTTGTCTGTCATCTCCGATACAGCCAGCTGTCCCCCCTCCCTTCTCCCTGGCTATATCTTTTCTTGCCACCCACTGTTCCGAGAGAGATGGTTCCTGGGTGTGTGGAGGCCAAAAGGGCATTCTGGGCTGGGCTCGGCCACCTCTCTCTCATCAGGGGATGACAGGTACAGACCATGGAGCAGGGGCAGGAATGACGATTTGTAGAGGGAGGATAAGGCAAGCCATTTCCACTTACTCTGGCCTTGTAATTTATACGATGGGCACCATTTTGATAGAATGAGGCAGTGGTGGTTGAGTGGTAGAATTCTTGCCTTCCATGCAGGAGACCCAGATTTAATTCCCAGCTAATATACCTCATGCACAGCCTCCACCTATCTGTCAGTAAAGGCTTATGTGTTGCTGTGATGCTAAACAGATGTCAATGGAGCCTCCAGACTAAGATGGACTAAGAAGAAAGCCCTGGTGATCTACTTCTGATAATTAGCAAAAGAAAACCCTGTGGGTCACAGTGGTCCAATCCAAAAGTGTTTCATTCCATTGTGCATGGGGTCACCATGAGTCAAGGGCTGACTTGACAGCAGTCAGCAACAACAATCCTCTCTCCACCTTAGAACCCAACTTAAATCCCTGATCTTTCTGTTACTGTTTTTAATTGTGGTAAAAAATATAGGTAACGCAACATTTGCCAATTCAACTTTATTCACTTGTACAATTCAATGAAACAAATTCCTTCAATCATGTTGTACAACCATCACCAACATCCATTGCCATATTTTCCATCTTCATAAACAGAAATTCAATGCTAGCAACAATTTTGATAGGTTTTCCTTAACGTTCCTCTTCATCTCCTCCAGAATAAGCACTCTGACATAGGGGGTGCTCCAGCGGGACCAGACACAAATATTTTCTTTCCAGTGGCACTTCCTGACATCAGCAGTCCCCAGGGGGGAGCCCCAAGAGGGGCCTGGGTCTCCACCTAACTCTGAATCCCTCTGCTCCCAAAATTGAATTTCCCACTCATGGGATCGGAGCCCTGGTGGTGTAGTAGTTAAGAGCTTGGCTGCTAACAAAAGCTTGGCAGTTGGAATCCACCAGCTACTCCTTGGAAACTCTATGGGGCAGTTCTACTCTGTCCTATAGGGTCGCTATGAGTCGGAATTGACTGGACGGCAATGGGTTTACTCATGGGAGCAGCTTGCTCTGGACGACTGTACTGAGTGACAACCACCTAGCTCCCCCACCCCCATGAGGGTCCATCCCACACAGACCACCTGCATGGGTTGTCCTACCTCTAGCACCAAATGTTGCATCTCCTGGGCTTCCTTCCATCTCCTAAGTCGAAGGTGCCCACCCTAGGGCATCTCCCATTTATAACTCAGGCCATCTCTGACTCCCAAGTTCCCACAGCCTCAACTATTGCAGGTTTTTGTCTACATAAGCCTGTGGAGCTGCTGTTATTCAAAACTGTGGTGTTTCAACTACCACAGACTCCACCAGACTGAGTCCAGTATAACCAGATGGTGCCCGGCCACCACCACTGACTGCTCTGACAGGGATCACAATAGAGGGTTCCAGACAGAGCTGGAGAAAAATGTAGAACAAAATTTTAACTCACAAAAAAGACCAGACTTACTGGCCTGACAGAGACTGGAGAAACCCTGAGAGTATGGCCCCTGGACACCCTTTTAGCTCAATAAGAAGTCACTCCCGAGGTTCACCCTTCAGCCAAAGGTTAGACAGCCCCGTAAAACAAAATGATATTAATGGGGCACAACAGTCCAGGGACAAGGACAAGAAGGCAGGAGGGGACAGGAAAGCTGGTAATAGGGAACCTAAGGTCAAGAAGGAAGAGTGTTGACATGTCATGGGGTAGTTAACCAACATCATAAAACGATACGTGCACTAACAGTTTAAAGAGAAACTACTTATTCTGTAAACCTTCATCTAAAGTACAAAAAAAGTAAAAAAAAAAAAAAAAAAAAAAAAAAAAAAACTGTGGCTTTAATTAGTTTTAAAGACTTTAAGTCCCAGAAAGACCTAAGAAACTTCTATATGGCTTGTAACATGAAGGAAAGTAGTCTTCTTTTCTTTTTTTCTGACTGAAAGTATCACTTTTTAATGAGAGGAAGTTCACATTAAGTGAAATGTCATAGAGCCAGTCATGAATCTTTCTTTGTTGTAGTCATTAATGGTGACAATGTGCAACCAAATCCTAGGCTCAATAGAGGGCCGTTTGCTGGTCGAACCACCATCACCACAGTGGCAACACGACCTGGAAGCTTCCAGTATAATTTTTTGGGGATGAAGAAATTGTGATTATGTAAACGTTACAGACTGCCACGCACTCACTCATGGCAGGTCTTAAAATATATCCAAACAAGGAGATAATTAATAGGTTTTAAATGAAACTCCCCTTCTGTTTAAGAACTATTTCAGCCAGTTGGAAGGGGTGAAGGGTAATGGAGGGGGAGTAATGGGCTTTTCAGACAGACCTGGTGTTGAACCCTGACTGCTCACTGACTGAGACCAGGGCACATTGTGTAACCTCCTGTAAACTAAAAATAGTGATGCTTGCCTCCCAGGGTTCTCATCAGGGTGAATGAATAAATGCAGGGCAAACACTTAGAATGGAGGTTGATAGCCAGCAAAACAAAAAACAAAAACCAGCTGCTGTCAAGAAGACTCCAACTCGTGGTCACCCCATGTGTTGTCAGAGTAGAAATATGCTCCATAGGGTTTTCAGTGGCTGATTTTTCAGAAGTAGATCACCAGGCCTTTCTTCTGAGGCACTTCTGGGTGGATTCCAAGTGCCAGCCTTCTGGTTAGCAGCCAAGTGCTTAACCATTTATACCATCCAAGGACTAATACCCAGCAGGCACCAAGAAATGTTTATTTTCTTCCTTCCTCCCTATTGTCACCCCACCTCTCATATCTAGAAAAAAGAATGTGCTCCATACTCCCTCATCCACACTTTGCCCAGCGCCCAGGTGGTTTTTAGAGAAAACTGCCGAATTTACCGTATTGGTAACAGTGAATAGCTATGCAGACCTGTTCTGAGTGTGCTATATGCGTATTAGCTCATCTCATCTTCCCTAAGTCCTGAGGTGTAAGTGTAAGATTATCATATCCACACCTTCAGGAGGGCGATTAAAGTAGAAGACGTGATGACACCTGCCCAAAGGCATCCCACCAGCTGGCAATGGAGCTAGCATTTAAGCCCAAGCTATCTGGCTCCAAAGACAGCATGTAGTCATTCTGTTATTCTGCCTCTTGAGCCACAAAACTGTAAGGATCAAACATCCAAGTTCAATCATTCAAAACAAAAGTAAATAAGCAGAGAGGGTGGGAAGGCTTTCCTGACTACCACTTGCTGTCAAATCGAGCCGATTCCAACTCAAGGCTATGACCCTTTGGATCTCCAGGCCTTTCTTCCAAGGTGCCTCTCGGTATGTTTGAACTGCCAACCTTTCAGTTAGTTGCCAAACTCTTAACCATTTGAGCTACCCAGGGACTCCCCTTCCTCACTACCAAAAACCAAACCGGTTGCCATCAAGTTGATTCCAACTCATGGCGACCCCATGTGTGTCAGAGTAGAGCTGCACTCCATAGGATTTTCAAGGCTGTAACCTTTCAGAAGCAGATTGCCAGGCCTTTCTTCTTTGGCATCACCTTCAGTGAGTAGTCGAGCACAAACCGTTTGCTCCAGCCAGAGACCTTCCTTCCTCACCAAAAACCTGTTGTCATGGAGTTGATTCCAACTTACAGCAGCCCAACAGGGTTCAAATGCAGATGCAGTCTTTAGTTGTGGGTCTCCACAGCCACCTGGGGACTTACTTCCCAGAGATAGGACCTGAATGTCAGACACACAAAGCCTAGGGTCCCCTCCTCAGTCAGACAGAGGTCTGAACCAGGGGGACTTAGCAGAGAAACATCCCAGAAAAAGCTGGGACAGGCCCAGAGAGCTCTCAGGGATGTGGTGCCCTGAGCAAATCCACTCACTCTTTTTGAATGGGCTGTGCTCAATGGAAGGGTAAAAGTCTAACATAGCTACTTACATTCCTGTGCATCCACAGGCTACTTTACACACATATTCATTATGCTGGGTATTATCCCCTTCATCCATGAGGACCTGAAGGCTCATTGAGGCAAAGGATTCACCCAAGCTCACACGGCCACAACTGGGAAAGTAGGGAAAACCCAGGTCTGCCTGACTCCCTACTTGCTCTACTGCGAGTGAGAACAGTGTGCTGGCCCCAGAATCCATCTTTGCAAGCAGCCAGATGTCTACCCTGTTCCCTTCCCTCACGCTCACCCCCAACCAGCCACCATAGGGTCCCATTCCTGACCCCAAAGAACAGGCTCATCCCTGAGGTCAGTTTGCCTTTGGGGATTTCTTCAAGAGAGGTGTTGTGTAAGGGAGGCAGACAGACATCTGCAAGGGTCACATTCACAAACAGATCATTGCCTGGAGGAGGCCACATGCCTCACCTCCCAGCTCATCTGATTGGAGCCAGACACAGCCAGATGCAGGCGTGACTGTGCCCCCAAAGGCCCTCAGGGGGTAGCGGAGGCCCTTCCCAACAGCTGCTACAAGGGGCTCTTTGCTGAACACGGAACCCTTCTGAGGACTCTTGGAGCTAAGGAACACCATACCCTAGGTGAGTTAGATAGTCAAGAGAAGAAGGTCCCCTCCAGAGAGCTGGGTCCACCAGGGTCCTCTACAGGAGCCCCACTGTTTCCCTCCTTCTGCTTCCCAGGGAGATGGGGTATAAGGGACAGTAGCTGGGAATGTGGGAGACCACCACTCTACAGAGGAAGAGAACATGCGCCTCCTGAGTTTTAGGAATCAACAAAGGAACACACTCATACACCCCCAAGCAAGAAAAGGGGCCCCTTAGTCCCAGTGGCTGGGCAAAAGCCCATCAGGCTGAAGGAGGAGGCAGAAGCCTGGGGCCACAGGCTGCAGTGGGTGGGCAGCGCCCTGAGCTGGCTTGGCTTATCCGAGGAGGGCTGCAGGTTCCCAGGAAATGAACAAAAGGCTCACACAGCCATCTGATCCAAGAGGCATCAGTTGGCAGCTGCCTCTCGCCAGGGGCCATTCATGAACTCCCGCAGAGTGGCTTGGCCCTCCAGACAGCCTGGGGTGCTGGCAGCTGCTGAGAGGAACTTTCACCCACTTTCAGACAGGCGGTGGTTTTGCTGGAGAAACAGAAACCTGAGTCAGCTTACTTCCCAGGGCATTCTGCTTGGGGTGGGGTGGAGTGGTCATCAAGTAAACAAGGCTGCTAGGTTTGGAGCACAGTGGCTACCACCTGCTACGCTGGAAGATCCCCGTGCAGTGGGGGTGTCACCCTGCCCAGACAGACAGCACCTCAGCAAGAGAGACCCACCACAGCAGCGCCTTTCCTTCCTGTCTCCCTTCTGCTTCAGTCAAAGTGGGCAGGATTCCTGCTTCCCCTCCGCTGCCCTGCTCTATGCCCTGGACACTCTGTGCCCAGGTGACATGCTCCTGAGGGCCTTTCTGAGCAGGGCCAAAAGAGTGCCTGACTTTCTTCCTCCCCCTGGGGAGCTCAGTACCAAATGCATCACGTCCATCACTTACCAGTGCTGTGACCTTAGACAGGTCTTATGAATTTCTCTGAGCTGCAGCTTCCTCATCTGTAAAACAGGAATAGCAATATTTATATCAAAAGGTTATCATGAGATTCAATGAAATGAAGGCTGTAAAAACATTGGTCGCAGAGCCTGGTATATAGTAGGTTCTCAACAGATATTAATTCCTTCCTTCCCTCAGACCATCACTTTGTATACAACATGCTCCACTGTGCCTACCCAGGGTTCGCCTGTGCAGATTGCCTTTCTATTTGGATGCCTGCTCTGAGATGTTAATAGGATGAATCAAAGTGTTTTTCAGAAAGCAAAACATCTATCATCAGCAGATAGGAAAGAGTGTCAGATTCTGCCTCCCTGCCCCCTTTCCCACTCCTGCTGGCGACCCTACTTACCTGCTTCACTGGCCAGGTCCAAGGGGGACGCATCCCAGGACTGAGTCCTGCTGGAGGAGGGTAAAAGTTTCCTTGGTACCAAGCCTGGTACTTCTCTCAGTATCTTCTCACTGTTTCCACAGAAGTTGTCATCCTAAAAAAAGTGAAACTTAGCAGTGCTGGGAAGCAGTTTTCCAACAGTCTCTTGCATTTCTGTATATCTTGTAAGGAGAGATACTGCCTTTGTTCCAAACTATCTTTTCAAGAATGTTTATATAGTGGATAGCCTTGGACGACAGAGATCTCCTTTCAAAGCAAAGGGCAGGTATGCTTACTGCCCCTTATAAAAGATTCACTTGGGGTCTCCCTCTTACAGTGCAATTCACAGCATGTGCAGGTAACACCTAGCCCTGTTTGTGTCACCAAGTGGAAACTGGGCTTCAAGAAACTGGCACAAAATACACTGTACATAGCAAGGACTCAAATAGTATTCGTAATCATTGTTGTTGCCTTTCTCCCCCACCAGGCTCTAAGTTTCCTGAGAGGAGGCAGCATGTTTTATTTATGTCTTCACAGAATGGGTACTAAGAAATGTTTGCTGAATGAATTGAGTGGATGGATGCATGCATGGATGGATGGATGGATGGATGCATGGATGGATGGATGGATGGATGCATGGATGCATGGCTAGATGGACAGAATGCTTCCCTTTTGTCATCCTGGCAGTCTTACCCTGCCTTGCCCCTCCGCTATGGCTTTCCTAGCTCCTAGAACCTTGTCAGCTACCTGCCTGAGCTACTTGCTCAGACCATCCAGTGTAGATAAGACCTAAATACTCTGGCTTGGGAGTCTTGCATCTGATTGTCCAGGGGATCTTGGGTCGCTGCCCAGGTCTAGACACTTCTCAGACCAGCCCTGTCCTGCTCTGTCTTGTACTCAGCCCCTTCCCGGCTTCATGACCTACTGGCGGTCTGTAGTTCTAATGTGCACATCAAGACAACAGTCCAGGCTTCCAAACCACAACTCACTGCTCACCACTGAGCCACCCAAACAAGATGTATATGTATCTCAGGCTCATTCCTGTTATGGCTGCAAAGGCATCATAGCACTGGACACATAGCAGGTGCTCTGTTAATATTTATTGACTGAATAAATGAATAAGCCTTGACTATATTGTCTCCTTCTTATATTGTTTAAACCAGCCTCCCAAGCAATAGAACTCATAATATAGCCAAAAGGAGAAGAACCTGAAATATTGCTTTAGACCTTCCTTTTGGCTCGGCATCCACATGGCAAACAAAATCCCCAGAATAGAGCAGCGATGGCATTTGATATGACACCCAGCCCTCACCTGGCACATAAGCCCTGCCTTTGTGTACGCCTTCATCACACACTCTACAAGATGTACGAAGTGATTACAATGTGTACCCTCTCTACATGTGCTAGCAGTTAGCAACAGCCACTAACCTCTTTTGTAGCAACACAGTAAGGTTAGGCAGTCAGCGTCTTGCCAAGAGAAGCCGGTAGTGAAGAGTTATGCAGTGTAAAGGCTTTGGGGCCCATTTTTCACGTGGTTGAGAGAATGGACCTTGGAACGTTCAGCAGGTATCTTAGCTTCTGAAGGCTGCCATGGTAAAATAGCACAAAGTGGGTGGCTTTAAAGAACAAGACCGTATTGTCTCACAGTTCTGAGACTAGAAGTCCAAATTAGGGTATAGGCCGTGTTGATTCCTTCTGAGGGCTTTGAGAGAGGCACTGGTCCATGTTGCTCTTCCAGTTTCTGGATTCCTTTGCTGCTTATAGATGTATCTTCACACAGTGTCTTTCCCCTGTGTGACTCCCCTTTTATAAGACACCCCTGAGAAAGAATTAGGATTAGGATCCACCCTACTCGTGTATAAAATGAGTTGCCATTGAATTGACTTCAACTCATGGTGACCCCATGTGTGTCAGGGTAGAACTATGCTCCATAGAGTTTTTGATGGCTGATCTTTCAGAAGTAGATTGCCAGGCCTTTCTTCCAAGGCACCTCTCAATGAACTCAATCTTCCAACCTTTTGGTTAGCAGCTGAGTGCATTAATTGCATCACTGAGGGACTTCTGTATAAACTTGTTTAATTTAATTGATAACAAAAGAAAAACCCTATTTCCAAACACGGTCACATTTACAGGTACAGGGGTTAGGACTTCAACATATCTTTTGGGGAGACACGATTCAACCCATGCAGTAGGCAATCTGAAGGGCTAAATCTGTGGCTTGGGGGTCCTTGGAGTCTTCAGTCACTGGAACACTTCATTCTAGATTGCATCAGTTTCCCCCTCACTTCAGTTCCCGTGAGGAGGACTAGTCTTTTTTTAAAAAAGAGTATTTAACTGAATATTATCCACCATTACCAAAACCAGTTTCCACCAAGTCAATTCTGACTCTTGGTGCCCCCATGTGTGTCAGAGTAGAACTGTGCTCCACAGGGTTTTCAATGGTTGATTTTTCTGGAAGTAGATGGGTGGATTCCAACTGCCAACCTTTCAATTAGCAGCCAAGTGCCTGATTATCACCACTGGACACCTAGTATTCAATGATGTATTTGTCTGTTTGTTTATACCTCCTGTCACTCTCAGAGAAATGTATGTTAGCCTATAAAAATCCATACAACAGGATAGAAAGGCCCGGAAAAATACAGGCAGGGAAGTAAAACAAAATCAGACGTGGTTATAAATCCCCAAACTGATCACATATTTATCCCAAGGAGAGCTCAGAGAGATTGCCATGGCAGGCTGTTGAGTTAGGTCCCCAAGGAAGAAGACCTTGGCTGTCGCATTCTGGGTCCTGGCCCCCAGCATTACAAGTCCAGGAACTTGATTTTGCCAATACCCTGAGAGTTGACCAGCCTTTGGAGGGAACATACGCACGCTCGCCAAGTTCACAAGTGACTCGTGTATAAAACAATGAAATCCACTTCACCAATTTATTCTGAGAACTAGATCTAGAAGAAGAAGAAGTGGGGAGCAATAGGGGAAGAGAGAGGTGACAGGGGAGGAGGAGGAGGAGAAGGGCAAAGAGGAAAAGAAAAGAGAGAGAGGAAAGGAGGGAGAGAGGGAGAAAGGAAGGAAGGAAGAAAATACCGGAATAATTAAGCTACATTGTCAGTGTTGACCTCCCTATAACCAGTTGCTCTTGAATCGACTCTGACTCATGATGACCCCGTATGTGTAGAGTAGAACTGCTCCAAAAAGCTCTCAAGGCTGTGACCTTTCGGAAGTAGATCATCAGGCCTGTCTTCCAAGGTGCCTTTGGGTGGACTTGAACCACTAACCTTTTGGTTAGTAGAGCCCTTAACCATTTGCACTACCCAGGAACTCCAATCTCCCTCAAAGTGAAGCCAAAAGGGAAGCCAAATTATAAACAGAATGTCACTTCTTAGACTGAAATCAAAGCCAAGGAAAATGAGGTTGGAGAAGACAGTGTTATCCAGAACTGTGCTAAGGCCTCATGAACTATCCTGTCCCACGAGAGACACCTTTCTAGTGACTTGAAAACACTTCGAATGGACTGCAGCCTCTCTCCCTTGGAAGGTGCTGAATAAGCACAGTCACATTCTTGATCTGTGAGTTGCCTTTTTCAAGGCTCCAGGCTGACCAGCCCTCTGGCTAACTCTGATGCTCTTCAAAGAGAATGTGATTCTGCTGAACACAGGTCATCTTCTTTAGTTACAACCCCAATGTCTCTTTCCCCCAGAGACATTACCCAGGTCACCTTGATTGGCAAAAGCACTTCCATTATCCTCTTGAGTAATGTCTACAGATATTCCTTTCATTCATTTTGTGTGAATTTTTACTCTGTAATTCTCAGAGTTACCTTAGTTCTAAATTAATGGGGAGAAGAAAGGGGGGGGGTTCCCTTTCTCAGGTGTGAACAGTTTATTTATTGCCTCAATCATTTAAAGAGAAAAGGTAGGCACTAGCCTCCAGCAGGTGTTGTCTACGGTTTAATTACACTTTAATCATAATCATCACAAACACCAGTGAAGGTATTTACAATACAGGCTCAGGTAGAAGCAAGTGACTAACTTGATTTTCACTAGTCCGATCTATTAGTTCAGGCAAAAGAAGGAAATAGCATCATGTGAAAAACTTGCTAATGATTAATGATCAGAAATATGCATATAGGGGTTCAATTTCCCACACTACTCTGGAAATGCAATTATCTGAACTCCCCAGGCATTCGTGTATTTTGACCAATTATTTAAACAAGTTCCAAGCAGATCATTATAACAAAACCAAGTAAAACAATTGCTCTCTAACCAGAGAAAATGGATCTGGGGGCATTCTCCTTGTGGTAAGAATAGGGCTGCCAGATAAAATACAGGATGCCCAGTTAAATTCAAATTTCTGATAATCACCAAGTAATGCAGTGTTTGGGACATGCTTATACTTTAAAAAAGTATTTATTGTTTATTTGAAATTCAAATTCAACTGGGCTTCATGTATTTTTATTTGCTCAATCTGGCTACCCTAGGTAGGAGTGAAAGAGGAAAATGTAAATCCATCCTTCTTCTACCACCCCCAGTTGCTATCCGGTTGACTCCAAATCGTGGCAACCCCATGTGTGTCACAGTAGAACTGTGCTCCATAGGGTTTTCAATGGCTGATTTTTCGACAGTAGATCACCAGGCCTTTCTTCCAAGGTGCCTCTGGGTAGACTCAAACCTCCAACTTTTCAGTTAGCCACTGAGCGTGTTTACCATTTGCACCACGGAGGGACTCCAAGTCCAACCTTCTTAGAGAGTTACATGTAAAACACACCGGCAGACGTGCCCCCACCACAGTAGTAAAAGATTCACATGAAGGCAGCCTCGGAGAGGAGAGTCAGGAATCCCAGCTGTGAGGAGTAAGGAATAGCTGCTCTGTGGTTTGTGAACGTCTCTGGCATGGAAGGGCAGCGGAGAGAGGGGCTGTATTATTTACTTTCCTTCCCTCTATTGGAAAGACCTGTCAGAATGCTCTGAGCCCAAAGCTGCCTTTGGGGACTCACCTGGTCCTTGGATGGCTCAGGCAGCAAGGCAAAAAGGGAGCAGATGGGTTCTCCACTCCTCCCCCTACTCCCTGTTCTGTTATCTCATCCTGGGAGATGAGGACGAATCTTGTAGAAACTGTGAAAACATGGCTGACAAATCAATAGCCTAGAGCCTTGGGATCCAGATAATCAAAGCAGAAGGTAGAAGCCTTTTTTTCCTTTTTTTTTTTTTTTAACCCCAAAACAACAAAGCTCCCTAGGCAATGGCAGCAGTGCATCCTCCCCTGTAAGTACTTCGTGGATCTGTCATTCATACTCAGAGGAATCCCAACCCCACTCATCCACATGAGTCCTAGCATTAGCTCTGCCACTGCCTCCAACTGAGATCTGGGGCAACTCACTGAAATTTGTGGGGCCTCAATATTCTCATCTTTAAAATAAAGGAAGGCCTCTGATAATTAGAAAAGTAGGAGGAAGAGGAGGAGGATTGGGAGTCGGAACACGCTGGAAAAATAAAATTTAATGAAAGGCTGGTTTTAGGACCTTCCCGCTCTAAACTGCTATGAGTATATGTCTGCCTTTTTATATTGACGGGAGAACGGAGAATCTCTTCCTGTTAATCACGATGCACTGTCCTTGATAGAGCAAGATATATATTTGGCCCTGATCTTCTTTCCAGCACTGGGGGCTGGAGTTTGAGTCGTCTGCACTTTCTCACCAGATATGCAAAGCTTATTGGTAGGTGAGCAGCCACAGTTAGTCTGTAGCCCTGGCAGAGACGTTTTCCCCACCTAACTCTTTACCGCCTCTCCAGGCACCAACCACATGACCATTTCCAAGTTAGAGCTCTTTCCTAACTATGCGCCATATGCCCGTGATGTATATGCCAAGTGGGTGCCTCCCTGATTAAATCCTCTTTTGGCCCCTCTCTTGGCCCTGTCTTAGTTACCTAGTGCTGCTATAACAGAAATACCACAAGTGGATGGCTTTAGCAAACAGAAATTCTTTTTCTCACAGTTTAGAAGGCCAGAAGTCTGAATTCAGGGTACCACCTCTAGGGGAAGGCTTTCTCTGTCAGTTCTAGGGGAAGGTCCTTGTCTCTTTTCAGCTTCTGTTTCTCAGTTCCTTGGTGATCTTCATGTGGCTTGGCATCTATCGTCCCCCATCTCTGCTTGCTTCTCTGTGCCTAATTTGCTCTTTTTATATCTCAGAGGCAATTGGCTTAAAACACAGCCTGCACTGATATGGGAGCCCCGGTGGTGCAGTGGTTAAGAGCTGAGGCTGCTAACCAAAAGGATGCTAAGGAACAGCTGGTGGATTCGGCAGTTCGAATCCACCAGCTGCTCCTTGGAATCCCTATAGCACTGTTCTACTTTGTCCCATCGAGCTGCTATGAGTCATAATTTACTCAATGACAATGGATTTTTTTTTTTTTCACTGATATGGCCTCTTAACATAATGGAGAAAACTCATTCCCAAATGGAATTATAACCACAGGTATACGGGTTAGAATTTACAACACGTATTTTTTGGGGACACAGTTCAATCCGTAACAGGCCTGATAGGTCTCTGAATCGCACAAACTGTTTGTGCTTGGCTTCTAACTAAAAGGTGGGTGGTTCAAACCCACCCATCAGTGGTGCAGAAGAAAGGCCTGGCAGTCTACTTCCATAAAGATTACATCCAAGAAGACCCTATGGAGCTCAGTTCTACTCTGTAACACGTGAGGTTGCCATGAGTCCGAATCAACTGGACAGCAACAATTTGAGTTGTTTTTTGTTTAGTTTTGTTTTGTTTTTTGATTGGCCTGATAAAGTCCAATCTTCTGGGCTTCCTCAGATAGGTCCCAGCCCCATCTCTTGACAGTCCTCTTCACGTCCCCTGGCCTGTGTGTGTTCCTGGGTCACACTCTCCACCTCACAACCTCTGGTCTTTCGCATAAACTGGTTCTTCAGTCCAGAAGGGCCCGGGCCCTCTGTTATCACCTGATTAACTGCCACTCATCCTTCAAGAACCAGTTCAGTTGTCACCCCCCCCCCCCCCGTGGAGTCTTTCCAGAATCCCCGGAGAGTCCCACATTTTCCCCTCTCTCCTTCCCCCTCATTTGGTTCCTTTCTCTGTAATGGCACTTCCTGCATGGTGGGCTACTTGTTTTCAATTTTCTCTCCTCCAGCTGACTGTGGATGCTGCAAGGGACAGACCAGGTCTTATACATCTTTGTGTCCCCAGCACTTAGCACGGGCCTGGGCCCAGAGTAAAAAACTAAAGCCAAACATTGCTGTCAAGTCTATTCCAACTCCCAGAGACCCCATGTGTTAGAGGAGACCTGAGCTCCATAGGGTTTCTTGGCTGTAATTTTTTTTTTTTTTTTTTTGTAGTTGTGTTCTAGGTGAAAGTTTACAGTACAAATTAGTTTCTCATTAAAAAATTTTATACACAAATTGTTTTGTAACATTAGTTGCAATCCCCACAATGTGTCAGCACTCTCCCCCTTTCCCTTTCCACCCTGGGTTCTCCACGTCCCTTCGTCCAGTTTTCCTGTCCCTTCCTGCCGTCTTGTCTTTGCTTTTGGGCAGGTGTTGCCCGTTTGGTCTCCTATACTTGATTGAACTAAGAAGTATGTTCCTCACGTGTGCTGTTTGTTTTATAGGCCTGGCTAATCTTTGGCTGAAAGGTGGACTTCGGGAGTGGCTCCAGTTCTAAGTTAGCAGCGTTTCCGGGGGGCCACAGTCTTGGGAGTTCCTCCAGTCTCTGTTAGAGTGGTAAGTCTGGTCTTCTTTTGGTGAATTTTGTTCTCCATTTTTCTCCTGGTCAGACGGCTATAAGCTTTACGGAATCAGATTACCAGGCCTTTCTTCCGTGGAGCTGCCGGGTGGGCTATAACTGCCAACTTTTCATTTAGTAGGCTAGCACTTAATCATCTGCACCAACCAGAGTAGGTGTTAATAAATGTTGAATGAATTAATAAAGAAGTCACATATACAGTGAAACCTGTGAGAGCCACAACTCGATGGGACAGCCTTGTCTTTCTGGGTCTCGTGAGTTTTCCGCCTTTGACAGGGTGCAGTCTTACCACTTTTCTATCTCTCCTTTTAGTGGGAAATATTTTAGTTTTCCTTCTTTGACAGGTTTCTGCCTTACACATGTTTCAGTTTTCACAGGTTTTACCGTAATTCAAATAGCATTTTTCCTAGCCTGTAAGTTACTGTTTGATGAGGCAGTTCATCATCTATGAAGAGTCTTACACACGATATTATCTTAGTAGCTAAGAGGGATAAATAGTTCATAGTGGGGGGCAAGTGCAGGACAATGTTGACACTACCTCAGCAGAGGGCATCTGCATTGAGTCTGTGCTCAGGTCTGGAGTGTCAGTGGCCACCCTCAGAGACCTGGCTCCAGGTCTTTCTGTCAGGATCTGTGATGCTGCTGTCATCCTAGCAGAGACTGGGGGAAGGACAGTAGACCAGGTGAGTCCTTGGCGGCCCTAAAGCTCAGCCTGAGTCCCTGGATCAGAATCCCCCCCAGCTGCCCAGTGCACACTTTCAGAGAAGGTGAGGGAGGGGGCTGGCACCGTGTGCGCTCAGGCGGCTGTCCCTGCCCCATGGCTTTCATCAGCTCCAGGTTCAGTTACTGTTCTGAAGACCAGAGATGCTTCTCCAGACAACGTGACTCATGAGAAAATGGAATGAATCACCTTGCCCAAGAACAGGTCGAACAGCCCTTCCCCCAACACACATATTTGGGGGGATGTGGCCCAAACAGTCACACAGAACAGGAACCAGCTGAGACAGCATGGTGGATGATGCCCAGAGAACCGCACTGAACAGGGCTTGGTTTATGCTCCTGAGAGTCACACAATCCTGACCCACCCACAACCACACACACGTACACACACACACAGAGAGCCGGCAGAGCAACACCTCTCCCTCAAAAGAACCTTGGCTTCAAGGGCCCTGCTGATGATTGTCACCAGTTCCACCTCCCCCTCCCTCCGTGGCAGTCCCCTCAGGATAAATGACCCAGGTGACCCCACTCCATGGCCCATTTTCTTGAGCTCAGTAACCATTTACAGGTAAGACAACCTCAGATAAACACAAAGCAGATCCAGCTCTGCAAACAGCTTCTACCATTTCCCAGGGTCAACATACCTTCTCCAGACCTTTCCCGCCTCCCAACCTGTCTATTTTTTATCGAAGACCCTTCAACCTGTACCCGATCAAACCTGGAGTCGTTCACAACGTTCCTGGCTGGATTTTCACCTTCAGCTCCCTCACAGGGCCACTTCTGTCTCTCTATTTCCAAACTCTCAGGGTGGGGTAGAGAAAGAGCATGGATTTTGTCTTAGTTTCCTAGTGCTGCCATAACAAAAAGCACCGCAGTAGGTGCCTTCAAAGAACAGAAATTTATTTTCTCACAGTTCTGGGGGCTAAAAGTTTAAATCAAGGTCTTGATCGTGTTGATTCCTTCTGTGGGCCTCTCTCCTAGTTCCTGGTGTCTCATGGTGATCTTTGCTATTCCTTGCTTATAGACGGGTCCCCACGTGGCATCTGCCTTCCCCCTATATGTCTGTGTCTGTTCTGCTCTTTTTATAAGACACCACTCAGAAGGGATTAGGTTTAGGACCCACCCTACTCAGGTATGACTCCATTAACATAAAAAAAAGAAAACTCCTATTTCCAAACAGGGTCATATTTACAGGGATTAGGATTTTAACCTAACTTTTAGGGGATGTAATTCAATTCATAACAGACCTTAATGAGGGTTAGAGAGTCCTCAGTTCAAACCTCACCTCAGTCATGGACTTGCTGTGTGAACTTGGGAAGTTACTTGAACTTTGGGACTTGTTGACTCACCTGTAAAATGGGCATAATATTACCTAGTGAAAAAGCAGCCTGGCACTAGGGAGTCAATCAGCACGAATTCCCTTTCATTTCCTCTAAGCCAGTAGCCTGGCTGCTCTTTGTCTTTCCAATTTCCTGCCCTGGGGTCTGTGGGAGGAAAGAGTGTGAGAAGAATGGGGGAGAGGCGTTACACACATATGTTTTATGGTGGGTTAACATCTATAAACAAGAGACATCCCATATTAAAACAATCTACCCGAGAAGCAGAGAGGCTTCTTACTTAATGTCCAGCCTCTGTCTTTGATAACTCTCCCCCTCCCTACTTTCTCTCCCTCTCCCCATTTTCGCTCAACCGCACGCAGAAGTTGTAAGACACCAAACATTATTTAGGGAGGTGAATGACCAATTCAAAATTACCCATTCATTCAACAGTCATTTACTGAGCCTGTGCTAGACACTGGCCTTGACTCGGGGATTCAGGGATGAAGGTGAGGGGGCCTGATCTCGCAGATTTCCCCATCTTGTGGCTTTGTGTATGTGGGGCTGTATGTGGGAGGGTGGAGGTGGGGTACAGATACAGACATGCAGGAATGTACACAAAATCATCACAATATAATGTGATAAATGTTGGAATAGAGATGAGTCCAAAGGAGGGAGAGAAGAAGTACGACGTAGGAGAAGGGTCCACAGAGGAGAAGCTGGAGCATCAAGGGTGAGTAGCAATTCACTGGAGTCCCTGGGTGGTGTATAAGGTTAATGCACTCTCCCACCTACCAAAAGGTTGAAGGTTCAAGTGCACCCAGGGGCACCTTAGAAGAAAGGCCTAGGGATCTGCTTATGGAAAAATCAGATATTGAAAACCCTATACAGCACAGTTCTACCCTTGACACATGGGGTTGCCATGAGCTGAAGTTGACTCAACAGCAACCGGTTAACAATTCACCAGGTGGCCTAGGTTTGAGCAGACATACCCAAGGCAGGTGTCTGGTCTGAAACGCTTCAGTGCCAGGAATAAAAATTAGCAACCGGTGTCAACTCCAGGAGAGGGATGGAGAAGGGAGAGAAGTGTGCAGGGCACACTGGATCCAGCACAGGGAGGCCTCAAACCCCCTCCCAGAGCCACCACCTACAGCAATGATACCTCAGCCACACACACCAATTGTCAGAGCTCTAGCAGCTAGTATAAAATGTGTCCCATAAATGTTCATTAAATGAATGACGGAGCAAATGAACGAACATTCCCATTTGTAAAATGGGATTCATAATAATTACTCTGGACCCCTGGTGGCACAGTGGTTAAGAGCTATGGCTGCTAACCAAAAGGTCAGCAGTTCAAATCCACCAGCTGCTCCTTGGAAACCTTATATGACAGTTCTACTCTGTCCTATAGGGTCGCTATGAGTCAGAATTGACTCGACGGCAACAGGTAATATTTATTCTAGTTACCCCATGGGATTTTTGGTTGAGTGTTTTAAGACCATGGACACCGAAAGCTCAGTAAACTGTGAAACATTCTACAGATACGTTAAAACAAAAATCATATTAAGTCAATAATAGAAATTGATTGGATTTTCTTTAATATGCAATTTGTAAATCAGGGCAACACTTGCAACTAGAGAGTCAAAAATGTTCCAAAGAAGAAAAATCTTTCAAAGATTCTTATATTCTAGCTTATCACTAGTAATTACACATTGCTATGGAAACAGGACCAGAATAACTTGTGGACATCCAACATTCTCTTGAAGAACAATTCAGATAATTACTGATTTACCCTAAAACATAGCTCTAGTCTGAACTTTAGAGTTCCTGTTGTCAAAACTGCATATAGATAATTCTTTAAAAGCAATACCCAAAGCTAAACACTCTTTCCTAATTAAGCTGGACTACTGGTAGACTTCAAGAGCCCTGGTAGTCCAGTGGTTAAAGCACTCAGCTGCTAATGGAAAGGTTAGCACTATGAACACACCAGCCAGCTCCATGGGTGAAAGATGTGGCAGTCTGCTTCTGTAAAACTTTACAGCCTTGGAAACCCTATGGAACAGTTCTATTCTGTCCTCTGGGGTCGCTATGAGTCAGAATCGACTCGACCGCAGTGGGTTTGGGTTTTTTTTGTTTTATCGTTTGACTTAAAGATGACTTTTAGGAAAGCTCAAAGTTCAAAGACCGTCTCAGAGCGATAGCTTGGATGGGTCACCTCCACCTCCATGGAATCCAGTCTGGATTCTACAAGACTTAAAAGCTCCATTCTTCAGATAGAAGTATTATTATGGGAACTGATACAGCTGATTGCCAAAGACAAAAGCCATCTGAGGAAGCAGCTGGTGGCAGTGCAGTGACTTCTGACAGCAGGGAGTGGCTTTAATTGAAGCTCCTAAGAGAAGTCACTTTTCTCCATAGTCATGTTACTAGGACTATTAGGACTATTATTGGAGAAAGCTTTTAATTGTTGAGTGGAACAAATCAAGTGAGATTTAGGTGGTAAGAAACAGCAACAGGATTGGGTGTATAAATAGTTGGAGGTGGTGGGTAGACATAAGAAAAGCTACACCATCTGAGCATTCTACCTGAGAGTTTCTGATGGTCTAGTCACATACCATGGAGTCCCTGGGTGGTGCAAATGGTTAAGTGCTTCACAACTAGCCAAAAGGTTGGTGGTCTGAACCCACCCAGAGATGCATCGAAAGACAGGTCTGGCAATGTGCTTCTGAAAGGTCACAGCCTTGAAAATCCCATGGAGCAGCTCTACTCTGTATACATGAGATCTCCCTGAGTTGGAATCAACTCAGTGGCAACTAACAACAACACAACAGTCCCACCCCCTATTTTAGAGAAAGAGAAACAGAGGTCCAGAGAGGGTACAGTGTCTGTGATGGTTAAGGTTGTGTGTCAACTTGCCTGAGCCATGATTCTCAGTAGTTTGGTAGATGTCACTATGAGGCAGAATTAACTCAACGTCAATGGACTTGGGTTCGGGGAATGATGTAATTTGGCAGTTATGTAATGATGTAGTTATCCTCCATGATGTGATCTGATGTGATCAGCCAATCACTTGTAAGAGGAGTTTCCTTGGGGGTATGGCCTGCATCCAATGTATATGGACATTCTGGAGAAGCTTGCTTGCTTGCTCTGGATCCTACATCTGGCTCCACATCATCTGACCTCTGGTTCTTGGGACTTGAGCCAGTGACCTGCAGTATTGCCTGCTGATCCTGGGATTCGTCAGCCTCCACAACCTCTTAGCCAGCAGCCTGCCATTTGACCTGCTGATCTTGGGTTCGTCAGTCTCTGCAGCTATGTGAATGAAGGGAAGTCTCCAACCTGATGCCTGACCTACAGACTTGGGACTTGCCAACCTCAACAACTGAGTGAACCATTTTCTTGAGATAAATCTCTCTATATATGTATGTATGCTTCACTGGTTTTGCTTCTCTAGAGAACCCAGCCTAAGACAGTGTCACAGAGCTCACCTGAATCAAGTAACCATTACAACAGCTCACATTCTTGAGTGCAGCCCTGTGACTAAGCAGCTATGTATATTAAGTCATTTAATCCTTACAATAACTCTATGAGGTACTTACTATAATTATCTCCATTTTACAGATCAGAAAACTGAGGCTCAAATAATCAAGTAGCTTGTCCAGAGTCACACAGTTAGTAAGTGAGAGTTATGATTCATGACTACCTGTTGCCAGGGAAATCAGAAGTCCATGGGTAAGGGTATCTTTGTGGAAAGAAATGTGTCATTTATTTGGGAGGGGAGAACATTTTATTAAAATGAAGATTACCGATGTTGGACATGGAGCATGGAAAAACCCATAATGATATTTCTTACCTGGTCGTGAATAAAACGTGCAAGGACTCTTCGTAGGACTTGGGAGCCGATTAGCCTTGGCTCAGCTCAAGACAGGCCCCAGAGAAAGGAATGCAGTTAGAGGCGCCATAGTTCCTGAGCCCTCCTGCTCCCTCTCTCTCATTAGCTGACACCATCAATTCAAGGTTAATGCACGCCAGGACTGGGAGCTAATTATTCTACCATTACAGATATAAATTTCCCCCGGAAAGCTGCCAGGGATGGAAGCCAGAGAGAAGAGGAAGAGACTGAGGAAGGAAAGAGACCACCTGGCTCTTACAAATGGGAAAATAATACGACATCATCTGGGGCAGACTCCCCAACTACCAGATCATACACTCCAGGAAATCTCAACATCTTCCTTGGCTGTTGTCCATGCTGACTGCTTCTGCCATGCCCATATTTGCCTGGCTGTGAAGGATTTTCAGCAGACATAAAGCCCCCATCCCTACGTGTCAGCATTAAGAGACTCCTACCAATTGCCATAGAGTCGATTCTGATTCGTTGTGACCCCATGTGTGTCAGAGTAGAACTGTGCTCCATAGAGTTTTCAGTGGATGATTTTCAGAAGTAATTCGCCAGGCCTTTCTTCCGAGGCATCTCTGGGTGGACTTGAACCACCAACCTTTGGCAACCCAGAGGTGCCTCAGAAGAAAGGTCTGGCGATCTACTTCCAAAACATCAGACTTTGAAAACTCTATGGAGGGCAGTTCTACTCTGATACGCAAGGGGTTGCCATTAGTCAGAATCTACTTGACAGCAACTTGTTTCAATGCTGGCAGATGGAGATGAGGGCATTAAAACCAAACCAAACCCACTGCCATTGAGTCAATTCCAACTCATAGCAACCCTGTAGGACAGAGTAGAACTGCCCCATAGGGTTTCCTAGGCTGTAAATCTTTAAGGAAGCAGACTGCCACATCTTTCTCCCGTGGAGCAGCTGAAGGGTTTGAACTCCTGACCTTTCAGTTAGCAGCTGAGCACTTAACCACTGCACCACCAGGGCTCTTCATGGTCCCTAAAAGAGCTTATAGAAAAGCCTTCAATTCAACGAGTTTAGTCCATAGTCTGTGCCAAGTACTTAGATGCAGAAAAGAAGGGAGGGGACTGATCACAATGACTAATAAGGCACAGTCCCTACTCTCAAGAAGCTTGCAAATACTAGGGAAGACAAATGTGCATCCAATCAACTCTAGCACGTGGTATATTATAGGGAAAAAGTGCTATGGCACAGAGAGTCATTCTAACTAGGAGGTTCTGGAAAGATCGAGGAATTTGTGATGTGTCTTGAAGGATGAGCACATTTTTGAGAGGGGAGAAATGGGAAAGGAAGGGTATTCCAGCTATAGGAAACAGCAAAAGTTGTTGAGAGAGTCTACAGATGGCCTGAAAATATATAAATAATAGAAATTTAGAACTTTCAACTAGAGGCAATGGGGAGCCATTGATGGTTTTTAAGGAAGAGAGTGACTTGATCCAATGGGAGCAAGTAAAGGCAAGAGGACCAAAGGTGGAAGCTCTTGAAAGACTCCAACGGGAAGAAGTGGCAATTTGAATTAGTGGGCATAAGAGAGGTTTCCATCCATCCATCGATCTGAGTTCATTTAGTGTTGTTTTTGCTTGAAGACGTGTTGCGCTGGGAGACTTCTGGCAAGTTATTTTGTCCTGGGCATTTCTGTTTTGCCTTAAAGTATCTTCCGAGGTGGTCTGCCCACTGGCCAGCCAGGTAGCAAGAAGAGCTGTCTGGGTTGTTTGGCCCGGAGGCCTCCCCAGGTGAGTGATGGAAGGAATTGTGCATGTAGAGGGACTGGGTGTGCAGGTGGAGTGGCTGCTCAGGTGGGAGACAGCAGAGGATGGTCCCCAGGGTGAGCACTAACATCCTTGCAGTCAGCCTTGCGGTGGAGCTGAAGGGCTGGGGAAGGGACGCAGTGTGGTCAGCTCAGCCTCCGGCAGCAGGCTGCTAACCAAAAGTTATGCCAACCGAGGGCAAGGAGCAGGATGGTGAGGCAGGGCACACGTCCAGGGCTAGATGGCCCTGGCCCAGCGGACCATGGCTGCACTGAAGGAGAGCTGTGCTCTAAGCAGCCCCAGGGCAGAATCTGGGCCTACAGGGGAGGGATTGGCTCATTCCAGGTGAGAAGAGCAAGGCTGGGTGGGCCTGGGAAGTTCCCCATGGGACCTCCCTTCTAGGCCAGGGCTCTTAGGTGGCCTGCCTGGGGAGATCACAGGTATTTTGAACTCCAGAGGCAGGTGGGAAAGTGCCAATACCCAGAGCTGCCCAGGACTGGTGAGCGTCCTTCACAATCAATCACCTTCTGGAGTTCCCCGGACTTCTCCTGTCCAGACAAGGTTGGCAGGTTCCTGGAAAAGCTAGAGCAGGCAGAGCAATACTGGGGAAAGTTGAGGACATTTAATATCTTGTGATCCTTTCTTGTTATATTTGGATCACAAGTATTCCTAGGGATGTAGGTTCAGACTTGTTTAGAGGTGGAAAGGCTGTGCCTCCAGATCAGAGGTGCTTCTACCACCTTCTTTCTGAAAATCGAACCAGAGGAGCAGAGAGAAAGAGCACAGATGCGTGCGTGCCTACATGCATGCACACACAAATGCATATGCACACGTACCCCAGGCCCTAGCTACGAGGAATGTTTTACACATATAGCGGTAACACAGTGACTCAAGCAGAGATGTCTATATCTAAGGTGAGGACTGAAGAAGATGATAGACTCAGAACCACATCTTACACACACACAGAGGAAGGCCAATGGCAGAACAAGGGGACTTCTGCTCGGGGAGACGCTAGGAGGAAGACCCTGAAAGATCACGCCAGAGGAGAAGGTGGAGGTTGTTTGCTGTGGGTTTATGAGGATGGCTCGGGAATGCTGCCTGAGCCAGGCAACAGAGGCCACCATCTTTCAGAAGCAGGGAAGTGACTTGTCCAAAGGTCACACAGTCGGGAAGGGGCAGCACTGGGATTCAGACGTTTTTCAAATTCCATGTTCTTTTCTCTATACCAAGGTTTCCTGACAGTGTCACTGGATAATTCTTTGTTGTGGGGGCTGTCCTGTACATTGTAGGATGTTTAGCAGTATCCTCAGCCTCTACCTA
The DNA here is from genome assembly GCA_030035585.1 of Dugong dugon. Lineage (NCBI taxonomy): Eukaryota > Metazoa > Chordata > Mammalia > Sirenia > Dugongidae > Dugong > Dugong dugon. The sequence continues at coordinate 161,038,827 of CM057460.1, read as the reverse complement.
ATAGATGCCAGTAGCAACTGCTCCACCCCTACCCAGCGGTGACAATCAAAAATGTCTCCATATATTGCCAAATTCCCCTGCGGGGCAAAATTGACTGGTTGAGAACCACTGCTCTACACCCTGCCACCTCCCCAGCAAAGGCTTTTTGGATTCCCACCCCAGGCAGTCCACTACTCTTGCAGAGTGACCCTCCCCTTCCCCTGTGTAACTAATTGTCCCAAAAGGTCTGAGGCACTTCCTCAGTATCTTCTCATTTGCAGTTCTTTGAGGCAGACTCAGTGGACAGCATCATGTCCAGAGTTCAAGGTCCCTGGGGTGGTGAATGGCGATGGAACTCAGATCCTGGTCTTCTGGCTCCTCCTCCCATCAGATGTGTCCAGGTCTGAGTTCAGAGGAAAGAGGTAGACAACAAATGGGCAAGGAACAGATAGGCAGCCATATCAGGTAGTAAAACACCAAAACACAAAGACCTCGAGCACCCTCTCCTCCAGTGTCACCTGGCCTCCCCATTCCTGGCACCACCTTCACGTTCCAGCAGCTAACGGTACTGCCTGGCATAGCAGAGGCATCCAGGACCCAACTCTGGTGTTATGGGAGGATCCAGTCTGATTGGTTGGGGCCGCTGTCATGCCAGTGAATACCATTCCTATTCCCAGGTATCCAAAGGGACTCCAGGTGTGGGTGCCCAGTGGAGCCAAGAAAAGGTGGAGACCTCACATCCGCTCACTGCCAAACACCTTGTCCTCTACCTTGTGACTATGTCAAAATCTCCCTAACAAGTCTCCTTGGAAGTAATCTCATGAACTGCCCTTAAAATCCCTGGGACCTGGTTGGAACCTTGAATGCTCCGAGTTAAGAATTAATTCGTCTTCTGCATTTTGGCTGAAATCCTCTGTTAAGGAACTTCAACCAAAATGCAGAGGATTAAGTTGGTATGGATTAAGTTATGTCCCCCTAAAAGATATGTTGAAGTCCTAACCCCTGTACCTATGAATGGGACCCTTTCTGGAAATAGGGTCTTTGCAGATGTTATCAGTTCAGTTAACATGAGGTAATACTGGAGTAGGTGGGTCCTAATCCAATATGAGTGTTCTCCTTAGAAAAGAGAAGAGTCAGAGAGACAGAGGAGGACGGTCATGTAAAGGAGCACCTTCAAGCCAAGGAACACCTGAAGCTACCAGATGCTGGGGGACAAGAAAGGATCTTCCCCTAGAGACTTCAGAGGGAGCACAGCCTGGCTGACACACGTTGATTTGGATTTCTAGCCTCCAGAACTGTGAGACAATAGATTTCTGTTCTTACAAGCCCCAATTCGTGGTATTTGGTTACAACAGCCCTAGGAAACTAATGCAGACACCCCCCACCCCTTATCTAATTTGGATCCCTGGTAGTGCAGTGGTTAAGTGATAAGGCTGCTAACCAAAAGGTCAGCAGTTCGAACCCACCAGCCACTCCTTGGAAGCCCTATGGGGCAGTTCTACTCTGTCCTATAGGGTCTCTATGGGTCTATAAGTTAGGGAAGGCCAAAGCTGAAATTGAAAAAGGAGACAGGTCCTGGGGTAAAGGATATTTCTCCTTTGCCAGCAAGAGTAATTGAATTCCAGTAAGTTCAACATGACTCCATGTGGTAGTAGTAGTAGCTGTTGTTGGTAGTTGTCACTGAGTCACTTTGTGGTTGTAGCCATGGTAAAAATGATTGCACCAGGTACTTCCATGTGTCCAGGTAGGAGTTAATACACCCATGCTACATGTGGAAATACTGAAGCTCATAGAAATTAAGTAACTTGCCCAAAGTCAGGGAGACTGGGAGCAGCAGAGCCAGGTACAGACACATCACAGGCCATGCTACCTCCTGCTGCTCCAGATTGCCAGGATCCTGTATAGATTGCAACCCGCTCAGAAAATGTCTGCGCAATTAAAATGAATTAAACTGCATTGAAGGGGTATATTTGGCAGTGGGGCAGTTGCCCAGATCATCTGCTGCCCAGACTTTACTCAAGCCTGACTAGCTTCCTGGGACTCATTCCTTGAGCGGCCTTCAAGGAACAGTGTTTCCAAAACAAGAATGAGGAGGCTGCCTGGAAGTAAGAGGGACTTAGCCAGGTGAAGCCCGACTCTGCCACGGCCCTTGCTCTGAGTCATCCAGCATGTCCTAGCACTGCCCACTCTGTGCACGTTCCTGTCGTGTCAGAGATTTGGTGGCCCCTTCGTGTAGCAGAAAGTGTCTGGATAAGAGTCAGGGGAATGAGTTCTAATGCCGTAACCCCACCTCTAACAGATGATTCATCTTAGAATCACTTGTCACTCTGTTTCCTCAACTACAAAATGAGAACTATAACTGTAGCATCATTTTGAAAAGAATCAAGTGCAATAAAACTGAATGGGGTGGTTATTGCTTGGGAAAGGTCTGTTGGCAATTCTCATGCAGAGAAGACTGTTGGCAGAGCTGTACCACCTTCCCATAGCAGCAAGCCCCCACCCCTGCTTTGAGAGTGATGGGGGAGGCAGAATATGTGGGTACAGGCTTTCCTGGAAACCTAGAGAGGTCATCCATGAAGTCTTACATAGAGGATGTAAATAAATCTGTGCAAATCTACTTTATGAACACAATGTTCTCTGTGCCAGGACCAGGCTGCAACCAACCCATCTAAAGAAAGTATGGACCTGGCAAAATAAATCCACTTCTAGGAACTTATCTTGGAGGAATACTTGCACATTTACATTAAAATATATGTAAATATAAGGAAGTTCATTATAGCACTGTTTATAATGTCAGAGGAAGCAATCTAAATGTCCATCAGTCAGGGCTTTGTTAAATAAATTATGGTATATACAATCAATGAAATACTATACAGCTGTTAAAAAAAAGAAAAAAGTAGGTCTATATGTACTGATGAAGAGGAATGGACAAGAGCTATTATGAAATGAAAAACAGCAGAGGGCAGAAGAGAATGTATACTGTGATTTGTTACGTACATACATCATTCCAGAAACTTTCCGGGCATATAAAAGCAAGGGTACATACACACACACACACGCGAGCGCGTGCGTGCGCGCGCACACACACACACACACACACACACACACACACACACACACACATACACAACCATAAAGTTTCTGGGAAGAAAACAGGGAATTGTTAACAGTAGTTCTCTGGGTAGTAGGACTGGAGATTGAAGGAGAAAGGGAACTTTCAGGTTTTTTTGTTCCATTTCATGTGCCATTTGGGTTTTTATAATATGCATGTATTGTTTTCATATTGCGAAAACTAAGAAAAGAATGTCCATTTGCAAGGGTGGGAACATGTGAGTGAAGAAAGATTCAGCAGCTCCCCAGAAGCTCTGCCCATCGAGGGTAGGGGTGCCCTAGCTCTGCCCAACCAGGGAAGGGGTGCCTAAGGCCAGGACTTATGGCAGACCACCTAGTTCTCTTTGCATGGGTATAACTGTAGTGGAGACAGATGCCCTGGGTCATCACAGCCTGATACCATGAAACACCCCAATGGTCTCCTGGCTCCAGGATGGCTACATGACTTATACAGCCCAGTAAAAGATGAAAATGTGGGCCCCTTGTTCAAAATTTATTTAGCATCTCAAGATGGTGGCAGCAGAGCATTAAATCAAATACAGGGCCCTTCTGAGCATGGGGCCCTATGTGACTGTACAGGTCTCATGCCCATGAAGCCAGCCCTGCCTGGTTCTGATTCCTCCCAGCACCCACTGAGTGTTAATCTGGTCCCGTGTAGCTCAGCTAACAGGATGTGAATGTGGAGTCCATTTATCAGTTCTGTTTCCTTCTTCAGCAAGCTTTTGTTGAGTGCTGACTGTGTGCCAGGCTCTGTTCTTTCAGTGTAGATATTGGCCTCCCCTGAATTAGGGAGAGGATTCCAGGTAAAATGCAGAGAATGCATACAGCAATAAATAAGTCAGACATTGTGCCTGCCCTCGTGGAGCTTACATTCTAGTGAAGAGAGAAAATCAACCAAGAGGTAAACATAGAATAAGCCAGGTGGCTAGAAGGTGTGTGCCTGTGTGTTTGTGAAGACTGTGTGTGTGTATATGTGTGTGCGTGCAAATGTGTCTGCAAATAATGTTTGCATGTGCATGTATGTCTGTGTTTTTGTGTATATATGTATGTGTGTCTGTGTCTGCAGGTATGTTTGTGTCTGTGCATGCATGGAAGGTGTGTGTACGTGTGCAGGGTATCTCTGTGTATGTGTCTGTGTTTGTGGAGGGGCAGCGAGAAGGGAAGGCCTCCCAGCGAGGCCAGCACTAGGTCTGGCTCTTGGAGAATGAGGATCAGGAATGTGGGTGGAGAAAGAAGGGCAGGCATTCCAGGAAGAGGGAATGGAGTGTGCAAAGGCAGAGAGGCGTGACCAAGCCTGGCATGTTTGGGGCATGGTGACAGCAGGGCGGAGAAGGGGAAGAGATGAGGAGCGATTTGGGATCACATGAGAAGGGCCTTGCTGGAGACCTCAGTGCCTTGTTAGGATCCTAGCTGGGTGCTTCCACGTTTTGGAGAGATGGTGGCAGCAACAAGATGGTGAGCCTGGGGAGGAGGGAAGAGGTAAGAAGGCCACAACCAGGACGACACTGGAGCCAGCTATGCAAATGTTTACAGAGCAAATGCACAGTGGAGAGATTAGAACCCAGGTTCTAAGGCTGTGGTTGGAATAAAGTTTCTATAATATTCAGGGAAAAGGGGGTCGAGAGCAAGCCAGGAGTCTCTGGCAAACATGGGCTTGGTTGATTTATTTAACCTCATAGGAGGTACCTCCAGAATTAACTGTTCTGTGCAAGCCTCACCTCCCTGCCAAACTGCCTCCCTGCTTCACCCACCCTCACCTCCCCCATCCTAAGCCAAGCATCTCTAACCTCTGTCTTCTTGAACAGAAGAAAATTCAGCACAAACCCACCAGCACTGCCATCCAGCAAAGCATCTTCTCACTCAGGCTTTAGAAGGGCAGATCTCCTTAGTCAAAGGACTCTCCCTTTTCAATCTGGAGGGGGTGGGGTGCATAGCAAAATGCTGAGAAGCAATCCAAGGGGCCAAGGGAGCTCACTTGGGGGAAGGAACAGGGGGAGCACAGAAGCTGGAGACCCCTCACACAGACCACTTCAGTGCCGGGCCCAGCCTGGCCTGGTGGAAGGGACACAGGCTTGGCAGTCCAGGAGTGTATCTCTGGGCAAGGCACTTCACCTCTCTGACTCTGTTTCCTAAGATAAAAATCCTAAAATACCAACAGAATTGAGTTGCTCTGATTTGTTTAACAAATTTCTATACCTACCTAGTGAGGGTAGTGTTGGTTCAGTGGTAGAGATCTCTCCTTCTATGTGGGAGACCTGGGTTCAATTCCCAGCAATGCACTTCATGTGCAGCCACCACCTGTCTGTCAGTGGAGGCTTGCATGTTGCTATGATGCTGAACAGGTATTGGTGGAGCTTCCACGCTAAGACAGACTAAGAAGAAAGACCTAGAGATCTACTTCCAAAAATCAGCCAGTGAAAACCTTATGTATCACAATGGTCCAATCCTCAACCAATCATGGGGATGGCTCATTTTGTTCCATTGTTCATAGGGTCACCATGAGTCAGAGGCTGTCCCAATAGCAGCTAATGACACGACAAAATAGTTCAGAGAAAAGAGCCCTGGATGTAAATAAGGAGTCCCATTAGCTGTACTACCTTTAGTAAGTAGGTCAACCTCTCAAGAATAAATTGATCAGAGGTTTCCAAAGTCTGTCGCTCACAGCTCCATGGATACATGAAGATGCCTCAGGAAGAAACCAGATGTACACCTTCCCCTACACCTCCCTTCTCATCCTGCTTCAACCAGAACCAGCTTCACTTCTACCTGCCTGTAATGGTTAAGATTGTGTGTCAACTTGGTTCAGCTGTGATTCTCAGCGTTTCTACGTGATCACTCCCATGATGGAATCTGCTGTGAGTAGCCAATCAGCTGAAAGGGAGTTTCCTTTGGGGTGTGGCCTTCATCCGAATATAAGCAGACATTCTGGCTTTTTTGCTCACTCTGGATCCTGTGGCTGTCTCCTTTTTGTCTGACCTCTGGTTCTCAGGACTTGGGCTATCAGCTTATCTGCCGATCTTGGGATTTATTGACCTTCACATCCTGTGAGCAAGAGGCCTGCTCTCCGACCTGCTGATCTTGGGTTCACCAATCCCTGTGGCTACATGAATCGAGAGAAGCCTCTATCCTGATCCACGGACTTGGGACATTCCAGCCTCTACAATCGCATGAGCCATTTCCTTGATGTAAATCTCTCTATATACATATTTATATGCTTTACTGGTTTTGCTTCTCTAGAGAACTCAGCCTAAGACACTGCCTTACATGTTGGGCTCCAGAGTAAGATTTAACTTTGGGGAAAAAATGTTCTACTAAATAGTCCAAAAACTCTTGCATAATATATCCCGGAGGCCCTTTCCAGTTCTGAGATGCTGTAATGCTGAGTCTGAGCTTAGTTAGAAAGAGGAGAAGAAAAAAGTCATCCCAGGGAAAGGACCACCATGTGTTGGGATCAATGAGGACAATTCTACAGGAAAGTGTTAGTGGAGTAGTAGGAGATAATGTCATGTAAGCAGCATAACACCTGACTCAAAATGGATTAAACAAGAAGGCGAATTATTGCTCGTCTAACTGAAAAGTCCAGAGGAAGATCTAATAGCTTCCTTCAGGCAAGGCTCGATCCAGCAGTTGAATAGTGCTCCCTGTCTCATTGCTTGGCCTTTGGTGATATTGGCTCCATCCTAAGGTCATATGTGTAGTTGCATCACCCCTCAGCAGCTCCAGGCACTACCCCTTTTGATCAAAAGAGTTGCTGAAGTTCCAGATCTTCCATTCTCACATTCTCCCATTCTACAGGATGAGAAAGAAAGCCAGTCTTCTCTTTCTCAGAAGCCCCTTGAAAATATCTCTTTAAGCGTCTGTCCTAAACCAATCCCTGTGACCAAGGAGATGGGATCTGCTCTTTGGCCTGTACTAATTAGGGTCCACCCCTGAAGTTAGAGATGGGGTCAATCCCATGCAAACCACATGGCTTGAGGAGGAGAGGGTTGCACATAAGAAAGTCAGAATACAGATTTACCAAAAGAATCATGATGAATGCCGGGCAACAGAAACAACCATGATCTCATGCACCTCACACTTGTAGATGCTTCATGGCTGGCCAGCCTTTTCCATGTATTAGTACCTTTGATCTTTCAAACACCTCTGTGAAGCCAGTAGAGCACATGCTATTTATCTCACTTTACAGAGAAGGAAAACAAAGTCCAGAACTCAAGAGCTGTGCTGGGAGTCCAGCGCTTTTGACTCTAAGTCAGGTGCTCTCTCCAAAAGCCATGTAGTTGTTAGGTGTTGTCAAGTTGTTTCCAACTCATAGTAACTTTATGTACAATAGAACAAAATGTTGCCCAGTCCCACGCCATCCTCACAATCCTTGCTATGTTTGAGCCCATTGTTGCAGCCACTGTGATAACCCATTTCATTGAGGGCCTTTCTCTTTTTCACTGATCCTCTACTTTAACAAACATGATGTCCTTCTTCAGGACTGGTCCCTCCTGATAACATATCCAAAGTACATGAGGCAAAGTCATGTCACCCTCGCTTCTAAGGAGTATTCTGGCCGTACTTCTTCCAAGACAGATTTGTTCATTCTTCTGTCAGTCCATGGTATATTCAATATTCTTCACCAACACCATAATTCAAAGGCATCAATTCTTCTTCGGTCTTTCTTATTCACTGTCCAGCTTTAGCATGCATATGAGGCAATTGAAATACCATGATTTGGGGCAGGTGCACTTTAGTCCTCAAAGTAACTCTTCAAATATATGCTGAGCAAATAATCTGAGAAACTGGACTATATGAAGAAGAACAGAGCATCAGGATTGGAGGAAGACTCATTAACAATCTGCAATATACAGATGACACAACCTTGCTTGCTGAAAGTGAAGAGGACTTAAAGCACTTACCAATGAAGACCAAAGACTACAGCCTTCAGTATGGATTATGCCTCAACATAAGGAAAACAAAAATCCTCACAACTGGACCAATAAGCAACATCATGATAAATGGAGAAAAGATTGAAGTTGTCATGGATTTCATTTTACTCGGATCTACAAACAACACCCATGGAAGCAGCAGTCAGGAAATCAAAAACAACACACTGCATTAGGCAAATCTGTTGCAAAAGACCTCTTTAAAGTGTTAAAAAGCAAAGTTGTCATTTTAAGGACTAAGATGCGCCTGACCCAAGCCATGGTGTTTTCAATCACCTCATAAGCATGGGAAAGCTGGGCAGTAAATAAGGAAGACTGAAGAAAAACTGATGCCTTTGAATTTGGTGTTGGTGAAGAATATTGAACATACCACGGACTGCCAAAAGAACGAACAAATCTGTCTTGGAAGAAGTACAGCCAGAGTACATTTTGGAAGTGAGGATGGTGAGGCTTCATCTCACGTATTTTGGACATGTTATCAGGAGGGATCAGTCCCTGGAGATGGGCATCATGCTCGGTAAAGCAGAGGGTCAGCGATAAAGGGGAAGACCCTCAACAAAATGGAGTGACACAGTGGCTGCAACAATGGGCTCAAGCATACAATGATCATGAGGATGGCACAGGACCGGGTAGTGTTGCGTTCTATTGTACATAGGGTCACTATGAGTTGGAACCGACTCAATGGCACATAACAGTAACAACAGAAACCAATTCTCATGCTGCATACTTCTTCGTATAGCCCAGCTTCCTGGATTATTTGCTCAGCATACAGAGTGAATTATGAATGCATTTGAATTATGGTGTTGGCAAAGAATATTGAATATACCATGGACTGCTAAAAGAATGAATAAATCTCTCTGGGAAGAAGTACAGCCAGAATACTCCTTAGAAGCGAGGGTGACATGACTTTGCCTCATGTACTTTGGACATGTTATCAGGAGGAACAAATCCCTGAAGAAGGACATCATGCTTGTTAAAGTAGAGTCAGTGAAAAAGAGGAAGACCCTCAATAAGAGGGGCTGACACAGTGGCTGCACCAATTGGCTCAAACATAGCAGAGATTGTGAGGATGGCACAGGACCGGTAGAGTTTCGTTCTGTTGTTCATGGGGCCTCTATGAGTCAGAACTGATTCAACAGCACCTAACAACCACAACATAAAGATTGAATAAGTATGGTGAAAGGATACAACCCTGATGCACACCTTTTCTGATTTTGATCCATGCAGTATACCCTTGTTCTGTTCGAATGACTGCCTCTTGGTCTATGTACAGGTTCTGCATGAGCAAAATTAAGTCTTCTGGAATTCCCATTCTTTGCAATGTTATCCATAATTTGTTATAATCCACATAGTCAAATGCTTTTGTGCAGGCAAACATCTTTCTGGTATACTCTGCTTTCAGCCAGGATCCATCCGATATCAGCAGTGATATCCCCGGTTCCATGTCCTCTTCTGAATCTGGCCTGAACTTCTGGCAGTTCCCTGTCCATGTACTGCTGCAACTGCTTTTGAATGATCTTCAGCAAAATTTTACTGTGTGTGATGTTAATGATATTGTTCGATAATTTCTGCATTCGGCTGGATCACCTTCCTTTGGAATAGGAGTTAATATGGATCTCTTCTAGTCGGTTGACCAGGTAGCTGTCTTCCAAATTTCTCAGCATAGCTGATTGAGCACTTCCAGTGCTGCATCCATTTGTTGAAACATCTCCATTGGTATTCTGTCAGTTCCTGGGGGCTTATTTTTCACCAGTGTCTTCAGTGAAGTTTGGACTTCTTCCTTCAGTACCGTCAGTTCTTGATCATATGCTACCTCCTGAAATGATTGAATGTCGACCAATTCTTCTTGGTACAGTGACTCTGTGTATTACTTCCATCTTCTTTTGAAGCTTCCTGAATCATTTAATATTTTCCCCATAGAATCCTTCACTATTGCAACTTGAGGCTTGAGTTTTTCCTTCAGTTCTTTCAGTTTGAGAAATGCAGAGTGTGTTCTTCCCTTTTCATTTTCTAACTCCAGGTCTTTGCACATGTCATTATAATACTTTACTTTTTTTTGTCTTAATCAGAATTGGAGGAAGACTAACAACCCAAAAGCCACATAAGTACTTAATGATGCTGTTTCCATCTTAGTTATCTAGTACTGCTCTAACAGAAATTCCACAAGTGGATGGCTTTAAAAAGTTTATTCTCTTACAGTCTAGTAGGCTAAAAGTCTGAATTCAGGGCACTGGCTCCAGGGAAAGGCTTTCTGTCTCTTTCGCTCAGGTGCAAGGTCCTTGTCATCAATCTTCCCCTGGTCTAGGAGCTTCTCTGCACAGGAAACCCAGGTCCAAAGGATGCACTCTGGTGCTGTTTTCTTGGTGGTATGAGGTCCCCATGTCTCTCTGCTTGCTTCTCTCTTTTATATCTCAAAAGAGATTGGCTCAAGACACAATCCAATCCTGTAGATTGAATCCTGCCTTGTTAACATAACTGCCAATAATCCCATGTCATCAGCATCATAGAGATAGGATTCCACACATAGGAAAATCACATCAGATGACAAAATAGTGGACAATCACACAATACTGGGATTCATGGCCTAGCCAGATTGATAAACACATATTTTGGGGGGACACAATTCAGTCCATGACACCATCTTTAGAGGAGCTTGAAGGTGAAACATGAAGGTATGACAGGACTCAAATGTTAATAAGGAATCATGGCAGCTTTCCTGGAGGTGGACAAAAGCCCTACTCAGCCAGGTTGATTGTCAAGGCCTCCACCCTAACTCTTCTGCATGAAATGAGTCCAACTAGGAAGGGGCCCTTGAGGACAGGTATGGGACTTCGCATACCATACATTGCTCGCAAGATATTCAATGGACAGAAGTGATTCCATATATTCAGAAATGGGATGCTGAGTGTTTTTTCTCTCAACATTTGGCAGCTTTACGTTTGGTCAGAGCTGGTTTCAAGTTGCAGGAGCAGAGAGAAATAGAAGGAAAAAAATAAGAAAGAATGCATCACCCCAGCTTGTGTTACACGCCAGACCTGAGACAAGAAACACACTCCGACATGGAAACCTATACCCTAAAATAGCTGAGTGCCTCAGGTTCGCATAATACCCTGGTGAGCAATCAGCGGTGGGAAACGTGTCCTCTAGCTCCTCAAGGCGGCCCACCAACCACAGATGGGACCCTCTCCAACATCTCCAGGCTCTGGGGAAGACAAGCCCTGCCCCGGATCCTGGGCAAAGCAAACAGGCCTTAGAGATCATCTAATTTAAGCCCCTTCCTTGTACATAGGAGAGATGGATGGGGGATCCAAGTCCATACTTAGTTCAGGCCCACATCAGCATGTGCCTGGGTCACTGCCATGGATGGTTTCTCCAACTCCAGTATTTCCACCAAACAGCTGCCAGAGTGATCTTTCTAAAACACAAATTTGATCATGTCACTTTTTGTTTTAACTCCCTACCAGTTGCCATTAAGTCGATTCTGACTCATGGCGACCCTAAGTTTTCATACAGTTTTTAATGGCTGTGATCTTTCAGAAGATCCCCAGAGCCCCAAGCTCACTGGCCTTAGAGAATGTTGACCCCCTTGCAGTAAATGGACCCTCAACCTCCCTCACTCAGTGGTACCTCCTGACTCCTGGAGAAGATGCCAGGGATTCAGGGGCAATAGAGTCATGAGAGGCCCAGCTGGGCCCCGAAACAGGCAACATTACAGGAAATGCAGAGGAGTATTTGGATTCAAGGACACCTGGAAACTGACCAGGGGGTCATCTGGGTAAATAGAGCTAATGGGTGCAGCCTGACCCTCTGGCAATGATATGGAGGCTTTTGTTTTTTGAGTGAAGGGAATATGGCAAGGGCTGGGAGTGCTGGGCCCAAGTTCTTTACAGTAAATAGATGCCAGGGCTATAGAGTCGCCACGAGTTGGAATTGACAGCAACGAGTTTGGTTTGGTTTTGGTTTGTGAAGCAGTTTGCTTCCAGCTCTGAAGCTCCCCTGCCTGGCACACCACACTATCTGCAGCAAACCTTTCATCCAGGCTGCACCTTCCCCAGAGCAGCTTCCCAGGGCACAATAAGGGGTGTGGACACTCTGCCCTCATCAGGAGCTCAACCTGTTTCCTGGTGAGTCCAACCCACCTTTCTTCCCCTGCCCTGTGGCCAATGTTCCAGTGACTCCCTTTGTGGCTCGTGGTGATCTCTGAGGTCTTTAATACCCTCGGCTTTTGGAACAGAGTCTTCTAAAGGTGTCGGTGACTTAGCAGCTGAGAGAAGGCTGAGTGAGAGAACAAGAACAAAGCCACAAAGGTTAGAGAGGGCCCAGCCACCTGGGAGGTTGGGTAGAGTCCTTCATCTCCCCTGGCCTCAGGGATTCTCAGACTGTGGGAGTCTGTCTGGACTCGAGAAGATGTGCAGGGTTCAAACTCTAACCTGAGTTTATGCTGCTGTAGACAGTCGAGTTTCTGAGAGTTTGAGATAGGCAGGCTCCTGAGAAGGCACAGAAGCCAGTCCTCTGCTCCTCCTCCAGACAGAACTCATTTTCCTGGATCACAAGGTGTTCCCAGAACCTGAGGAGTTCTTCCCACCCCATCCAGCCCCGCCTCCCCTGCCCCCCTGGACACAAGACCAACCAGCCCCTTCCCATCCTCCAGGAATCAACTTAAATATCACCTTTAAAGTGGCCTTTCCTGGACCACTCCATCTAAGCTGGCCACCCTCTCTGTTGTTAAACCCATACCATACCATACTTGTTGCCAGCACATCAATTCTGGCTCATGGCTACTCCATGTGTGACAGAGTAGAACTGCTCCATAGGGTTTTCTTGGCTGAAATCTTCACAGAATTAGATTGCCAGGCCTTTCTTCCATGGAACCTCTGGGTGGTTTCGAACCACCAACCTTTTGATTAGTAGCTGCACACAAACCATTTGTACCACCCAGGGACATGTTGTTATTCTCTGTTTATTTCCTTCAAAGCTCTTATCACAAGTTTCACTTAAGTAACTTGTTTTTTATTTAACTTATTTATAAGGTTGCTATGAGTCAGAATCGACTCAATGCCAACGAGTTTGTTTTGGTTTGGTTTATTTATCGTTTGCAATTCTAAACTGTAAGCCCCAAAAAGGGAAGGACCAGATGTGAGCAAGTCAGCAATATCCAATGCATTTAGCACAGTGCCTGGCATGGAATGGGTAGGTATTCAGTAATATTTAGTAACTGGATCAATGAATGAATGAAATGGAAATTCTACCTTACAGCAGTAGTCTTTAAATTTTAGAACGTATACAAATCACCTATAGAGCTTATTAAAATTCAGATTCCCAGCCTATTAAAATTCAGATTCACCTCTAGAGATTCAGATTCAGTAGATCTGAGCACAGGCCCAGGAATGTGCATTTCTAATAGGCACCCACTGGTGATTCTGGCACAGGCACCTCTGTGCAGACCACATTTGGGCAACCACTGCCTTTCCTGCTTGGTCTGTCTCCACTACAGAGACATTGCCAAGAAAGAGTCTATTACCACCTGCCTTTTCTTTTTTATCCAGTCCTTTAAGCATATAGAGTCTGAAAGTATACGTCTTGGAGCTCAGGGGGGTTTCAGAATATGAGGGAATGGGTGAAAAGAGAAGGTATGTATTTATAATTATTAGAAATTGGAAGCAACTCCTAACACAAACAACATCCTGCTGTTACCCGGATGTGCTGTTGCCATTGAATATATTTACTCACTAGCTCATAGACTCTTGAGGACCCACTATGTGACTAAGGCACTGACCTTGGTATTGGAGATGTACCAATTAATAAGGTAAGTCCCTCATTGTTGCAAATGATTAATGCACTTGGCTGCTAGTTGAAAGGTTGAAGGTTCAAGTCCACCCAGAGGTGCCTCAGAAGAAAGACTTGGTAATCTAAATCTAAAAAATTAGCCATTGAAAATGCTATGGAGCACAGTTCTAGTCTGACACACACAGGGTCGTCACGAGTCAGAGTCAACTCGACGGCAGTGGTACTGTTACTGGTACCTGACCTCACAGAGCACTCGGCTTGGTGATAGAGACAGGCAGGTGAATGGCGGGTTGAGTACAATGAAGTTTGGCAAGGGAAAAGTGTGATGGCAAGATAAGGAGGAAAAAGTGAACTCGGGAACCCAAGGAGCTCCACAGAGGAGACAGTATCAGAGCCAGGCTTCATTTGACTGAAGTTTAAGTCTACTTGGCCAGGAAGAGTAAATATTACAGGAACAGGATCAGCAAGAATTTGAAATGACCACAATGCAAAAAGCGTTAGGGAGGAAGCAGCAAGAGACCTGTCTGCAGAGACGGACAGTGTTTGCCAAAGTGACGAGTTTAGCCTTGATCTGTCCAGAGGTGACAATTGGCACCCACAAATGGGAGCCAGGGCAAGAGATGTTTTGTTTTACCTGTCTGGGTTTTAAATTTGTTTGAATTTGAATGTTTTTAGGCAAAGCACTCTCTAGTTCTCTACCACTCCAACCATACCTTATACACACCCCTCTTCATACATCGAGTGACTAGCCCAGCCCCTGAAGGCAGTTAGGACTGCCACCCTTTTTAGAGGAAGGGGCCTCAGATAAGTTGAAATCAGAGAAGTTACTTGCTCCCTCTAGGTTTTATGAAGATCAGTCTGGTGATATGTGGAAGGTAGACAGGAGGGGAATATAACTGGAGGCAGAAAGGACAGTCAGGAAATTTATCCATATCCTGATCCAACTGTCTCCACACTTTTTTGATCCAATAACCTCAATATGTATATGTACATTTATTTACTTAGAAACCATATATATGTCTTACATCCTAATATTGTACATATATGTATACATACATATATATATATATATATATATATATATATATATATATATATATGTAGTGGAGTCTGGCTGTGCAAACATTTAAAGCACTCGGCTGCTAACCAAAATGTAGGAGGTTCAAGTCCACTCAGAGGCACCTCAGAAAAAAGGCCTGGCGGTTTACTTCTGAAAAATCAGCCATTGAAAACCCTAGGGATCACAGTTCTACTCTGACACATATGGGGCTGCCATGAGTTAGAGTCAACTTGACAGCAGCTGGTTACTGGTTATTTATATTATAAAACATACACAGAAATAGGCATTTAAATGGATGACATAAAGATGAAATAACACATTTTTAAAGGCTTTATTTTGTTAATCATACAACAAATCTTTTTGCTGAAAGAAATTATTATGAAAACTAGTATCTTTAGTAAGTGTAATGTGGTTGACATGTTTGATTATGTCTGTATATCTTCATGTGAACATTTTGCACAACAATATTTAGAAGGCCTAGTTTTAAGTTCACTTGGTTCTAATAGCTTTCAGAATTGAAAAATATACCTCACTAAGGTGCAGAGAGCCAAATGGAAAAAATGATTACTAAATGATTGTATTAATGTTTCTGTCTCGCCTACCAATTATGCAAAGGCTTTTGTTAATTCAGCTAGCAAATTTCCATCCTGTCTAATGTCTGTCAATTATTCTTGCAAATTCATCAATTGCAGTTCTATATTTTTTAAAAAATGGTCCAAAAGCCACTAACACTTTTCATCAGGGAGATGGTTCACTAGGTTAGCGGAGGCCGGTGTCGGTGCTACCAGTTCCTTAATGTTTGCTTCGATTTGTACTATAAGTGTCATTGTCTCTCAAGATTTCTTTTCGCAGGACTCTTTTTTATTAAGGCGCTTGTCCCTTTTAGGGCTAATTTTTACTTATTTATTTATCGTACTTTAGATGAAGGTTTACAAAACAATCTAGCTTCTCATTAAACAATTAGTACAAATATTGTTTTTTGACATTGGTTAGCAACCCCACAACATGTCAACAGTCTCGTTTCTTGACCTGGGGTTCCCTATTACCAGCTTACCTGTCCCCTCCTGCCTTCTCGTCCTTGCCCCTGGGCTGGTGTGCCCCTTTAGTCTCATTTTGTTTTATGGGCCTGTCTAATCTTTGGCTGAAGGGTTAGCCTCAGGAGTGACCTCATTACTGAGCTATAAAGGTATCCAGGGGCCATACTCTCGGGGTTTCTCCAGTCTCTGTCAGGCCAGTAAGTCTGGTCTTTTTTTGTGAGTTAGAAGTTTGTTCTACAAGTTTCTCTAGCTTTGTCTGGGAATTTTTGGGGGCTAATTTAATTAGAACAAATAATAAATTCGTTTAACCTGGCCCACTTAAGGTGAACCGCGCAAGGTCAAGTTACAGTGAAAGCGAGCGTGTGGGGCCATCCGCTCTCCACGGTTCTCAGGCTAATGTGCACGGCCAGTTGGTATGTGATCTCGGACTGTTGGGCCAGCAGACCAATAAGAGGCCAACATTCATTGTTCTTGTTGGATGCCATCAAGTCAACCCCCAACTCATGGTGGCTGCGTGCACAATGGAGCAAAATCCTGCCTGGCCCTGTGCCATCCCCATGATCTGTTGTGGTTCAGACCATTGTGATCCATAAGGTTAGCACTGGCTAATTTTCAGAAGCTAAACACAAGGCCTTTCTTCCTAGTCTGTCTCAGTCTGTAAGCTCTGCTGAAACCCGTTCAGCGTCATAGCAACACGCAAGCCTCCACTGACAGACAGGTGGTGGCTACCCATGAGGTGCGTTGGCCAGGAATTGGACCTGGGTTTTCCACACGGAAGGTGAGAATTCTACCACTGAACCACCACTGCCCTAGTAAATATTAGTAAAGTGTGATGTCTTTCCCATTGTTTGAAGCTATAGAGGCTCTAATACTTTCTCCCCTACCCCAAGGGCTCGCCTTGCACAGGGCCTGGCATGTACATGCCTCTCTTTGGTCTCAAAGGGGAGGAGATACTGAACATGGTGTGGGCACAGGCAGATGTAACAGAGTGAGAGGTGTATCTGGGTGGGGGTCAATCAGGTGTAGAGGCAGGGAAGAGAGAACATATGGGAGTCAAGGTTGCCTGCTAGGGTTTCCAGATGGGCAGGGCAGGCAGCTGAGGTATCCATTTCCAACAGGCAGCATTTCCTGGGAAGCGAGGCTGCTAGGTAGCTCTGTCCCACTCTGGCCTTCCAGGTAAAAAGGAGATCCAGAGGGTGTCTCTGTACCCTGTTTTACTTGAACTCGTTCTTCTGCTCTCTACATAATCATGGAGAACATGTGTGGAGTAAACAGCTGGCTCGAAATCTTAAGACCTGGGTAAATGCTGGCTCTGCCCTTAGTCATCCTGTCACTCTGGGCACAGCTTCCTCATCTGCAAAATGAGAATAAAGGAACAAGCCCTGCTTACATCACAGGGTTATATGCACATGGAAAGACTCTGGACACTGCAAAGCACCACATAAACACCTAGCGTTCCTGTGACTTGTTAGCATCCTGTACACATGGTGACGGAGATGCAGGGCAAGGCGCGCCCACTCCCTCCGGCCTTTGTTTTCCTGGGACCCAGCCTAGAAGGGTGTGTAGCCATGTGTGTGGGAGGTAGAGACTGGGATGAGTAACCTGTGGGCAGTGTGTCCGCATAGCTGAACATCCTGAAATAGTGCTGACCTCAGGCACCCTGAGACTAGAGGTCACACTTGGAAACTGGGCAGCCTGGATGGTGCAGAGGCTGCTGGAAGGTCTAGAGCCAAGAAGCAAGGCTGCCTGTGACCACGGAGGAAGAATCTGGTTTCACCGGAAACTTCCCACTCTGGCCATTTCTTCTGTTGATCCAAAGCAAATCTAAGACGAAGCTGGCACTAGCCAGAAACAATGTTTGAATCTAGGAGATAAGACCCCTTATCCTCCAAGCTTTATTAAACTGAGGGCTGGCTTGCCCTGGCCCTGAGTGTAATCAAATCTATTAACATATTTATTGAGTGCCTACACGGAAGTATAATACAAGACCCTGCAATGAAAGTGCTAATAATCTGAATGGGCAGATTACATAGAGGATAGATAGACAGACAGACAGATAGGTAGGTAGGTAGACAATAGATGGATAGAAGCATGAGAATAACCTAACAACATCAGGAGAAAAAGAATAGTTTATTGGGCACCTACCGCGTGGTGCCAGGTGCTTTCATACAATCCACAGAATTGTTGCCGAAACACTATGGGGAATCATCATTTGTCAGATAAGAATACTGAGGTCCAGAGAGATTAGGTAGCTTGCCCAAAGCCATTCAGTTATCCAGCCGTATTCTTTTATCTAAGTTTCACTGCCTCCCGAGTCAGAGAACAACCCCCCCGTTCCACTCCCTCCTCCCAGTTCTGAATTGTCTTTGTTACTCTTGTGCCTTTGTTTTGTGCAAGAACATCTTGGATATTCATATTCTGAGAAAAGCCCCAAACCACATTCCATTCACTGAGAACCTGAAACTGGCTCCTCGGCCTTGCCAGTTCCAGTCGCCTTCAAGCTTCCCAGGTGAAAGTGAGGCCTCTCAGAGAAATGAAAGAGCTTTCTCTTTAGGCGCCCACTCCCTACCAACCAGCACAGAGATGTTTGCATGGCTGGCCAGGGTCCAGAGGTACACTTAAGAAGTTGGTTTGGGGCCAGAGGCATCCACGGTGCGTTGTATGCCAAAGTCCTCCCCTCCTTCCCACCTTCTTTTACTTCCTGCAGCTCCATTCACTCCCTCTCCTACCTCTCTCCTGGTCTCCAGGACTGGCAGGGGCCTGGGCAGGAGCTTGACCATGATATCAGGTAGGGGGGCACCCTCCTCCACAGCCCCCTTTCTGTCCTGGCCTCTCCAACTGACTTCCTTACAGGCTCCCAGCTCCCTCAGGGTGCAAGGCCAAGCCTCCAGGGAATTCCTTGTGCCTTCCCAGGGGGCTGGAGCCAAGATGAGTTTCAGGGCCGCTGGCTACGTTGAGATGGAGGACCCAGGGATCACAGAGCACTGTCGCAGCCCTACTGTTAGGAGGTTTGACTGCCACTGAGGAAGGAGGCCTGCATCTCTGGGATGCTTGTAAAGGAATTTACGGAAGCCCCTGAGTGGTACAAATGGTTAATGTGCTCGGCTAGTAACCAAAAGGCTGAAAGATCTAGCCCACCCAGAGACACCTCAGAAGAAAGGCCTGGTAATCTACTTCTGAAAAATCAGCTACTGAAAACCCTATGGAGCACAGTTCTACTCTGACCCACATGGGGTCACCATGAGTCGGAATCAACTCGGTGGCAACTGATACTGGTGGTATGAGTGATAGGGATGTGGGAGGGAGGAGAGACGCAGAAAGCTAGCCACATTTCTCCTAGTCTCTCCCACCTCTTCCTCAGTTGGCCTGCCAAGCCTCTATCTTCCATTCTTTTGGCTTCTATGTCTCTTTTTGAAACTTCTCAGTCTGAAAAGCACTAAATCCTAGGATCTACAAGTCTCTTTTTACATAAGCTGGACTTTCCACTGACCCCAAAGAAGCTCTTAAAATGCACAACCAGGATTCAGAGCGGTGGCATCACTAAAGAAGAGACATGGGGGGTGCGGATCACACCTGTTGACACTGTCAGAGGGGGAACACCAAAATGACTGCCTGTAAAATTTTTGTGCAACGTTTCAGCAGAAATTTGTTATTTTTTATAAAAAACATCCCTGTAGTTAGTTATAACAACAAAAACATTCTTTGTAAGCCCAGCTTACATGTATCAATATATCTACAAGGCTAAAACTCTATGTAATTTGCTTTTTGAACCTTTTAATGGCCTTCGGTCAGAGCTGTCATTATTACTCAATTATAATGAGGCTTCGAATCCCGTGATTTAGTCTGCACGCCCTACAAGCATGCACTGCTGCTTGGGTTGCTACCAGCTGATTTTGTCAAATTTTCTGGTGTTTTAGCTACAATATTGTGGGAATTAGTATTTGTGAACCTATATCAATAACATTTTTGAGAATGAAGTCATAATTAGAGGAAAAGAAGGAGTGAAATACAGGAATTGGATTTATGAGTAACATTAGTACCAAAAACATCACTAAGGATTCTGTGTGGTATGATATGGGAGGAGGTCCGTGGCGGAAGGGGGCGACACCGTGAGTTTACGGCACTGAGTGACGCCAACCCCGGCGACACCACTGATTCAGAGTTTTAGAAATGGTCCAGCCCTCAGTGTACGGATGGGGAGCTGAGGACTCCGTGAGGTGGCCTGCCCAGGGTGACACAGTTCACTCTCATTCCTTCCTGCTAGATGGAGGGGTGTCCTCCAAATTCAGATTCTGGGGCTCATCTTCCCCGGGTGGGAGGGTGGGGTCACTCACTTCACTTGACTCTCCTGGGACTTCCATTTCAGGAGTCTTTTCTGGCTGGGGACTGGGAGCACAGCGGAGATACAGACTCCGAATTAAATCCCTGGTAGCCCGTAGCCATAAGAGGAATTGGGCGATTCCCACAGACAGACAGACCAGGTCAGAGCCCAACCCAGGGAAGGAGCTGCGGGAGGCTCCGCCCACCTCTGTCTCAGCCTAGCCCAGTTCAACAGCTCCTTCTTCCCCACAGAGACTGCCACTCCATCGGAGGGTGGCTGTAGGCCACATCCAGAGGGTCAGGGCTGAGGATGGGGAGAATCCTGGGGGCCTAGCGACCATGCCCTGTGTGAAAGCCCAGCTGGAAAGCCTGAAAGACCTGCCCTAAAGGAGCCCACGGCAGCTGCCTGGTAAGGGAACTGCTGGCCCCTCCTGGGGTTTGGGTGATGGGAGGGAAGGAGATCCAGATACAAGCCCTGGTGAGACTGAGGGAAGGGGACAGGGCCCAAAATTTGCTGAGCACTAATTTGTGTCAGGCACATATACAGTCTATTGACTATTATCCCATTTTGCAGCAGAGGAAACTGAGCCTCAGGGAGTAGTAACACAGTCTCAGAGCAGACAGCAGAGCCAAGATAAGAGCCACTTCTGTCTGATACTAGAGTTGTTCCTCTGTGTTGCAGCAACCAGGCAAGACCAGCAGACACAGGGCACTCCTCCAGACAACTTTTCCTTGTGTGATTGTTTTTAAGGAGGGCCCATGGTTATACTGCCTTTTCTCAATATAACCTAATTCAGGCTCTACTCTTGCTTACCAATAAATGATTCTGTCTAGGCTGATGTGGCTGAGGACAGGGAAATGAGTAGGGGGGAGGTTAGAGGGTGACAAGTGTGCGGCTCACAGTATTTATATGATGGAGATTCTGGGAACGGGAGTAGAAACCTGAACATACTGGAATTACTTCCACTTCTCAGAGCCAGTCCAGAAAAGGGTGCCATCAGCCACCTAAAAAAACCAAAACAAAACATGGTTGTTGAGCCAATTCCAACTCATAGCCACCCTACAGGACAGAGTAGAACTGCCCCATAGGGTTTTCAAGGAGCAACTGGTGGATTTGAACTGCCGACCTTTTGGTTAGCAGCCCGTCTCTCAACCACTGTGCCACCAGGTCTCCCTAATGTCTTGTCTCTGACGCCATGCCAATCTAAGTGCCTCCAAAATGGCGCTGCAGCAGCTCACACTGTGCGTGGCAGCATGGGGTACAATATAAGGAGTCTGAGCTTTGGGTTCTCACACTCATAGTGAGATCACTGAAGACCCCAAGAAAGACATGAAGAGGAATGAAAACTAAAGTATAATGGTTTCTATTCCCATTTGTCAGATGGGAAAACTGAGGCTCAGAGAAGTTAAATGTGTCCAAATCAAAAGCTCAAGCTCTCCTGTACAAGTAGAGGAGGATTTTGACCAGAGATCCCCTCTGGAGGTACTCTGGGTAGGGTAAGAGCTTGGAGGCTGCTTCCTACTCTGGAGCCTCCTCGACCTGCGATCTTGCTGTGAATACTATGCTCCCTGCAGTGCTGAAGGTTAGATGGGTCCAGCCAGAATCTCCAGTGTTGCCACTGCAAGGGACGGCCCTCAGGTTACTCCCTTCTGGTGGCTCAGTGCACTGAGTGCCATTCCCCTCGACTGTATCACACAACCCATGGCCTGATACTCCCTTCAGGCTGGCAGATACACTAATCTTCACTTAATGGTTGGCTCCTCTGCCACGTGGGGTGCTTGCATCAGCTGAACAGCCACTTGGGATGTGCTGTGGATGCAGCACTCTACCCCAGAGATGGGCTTGGTGTAAGAGGGACCAGCGCCAAGTGGAACACAGCTTGGGAAGCTGGAGCACTCTTCCCAGATGCAGTGCAGAGAACAGGGGCTTGGAAAACCTGGATTCAAACCATTGCCTCTTAATTGCTATATGATCTCAGCCAGATTCCTTCACCAATCTGAGCTTCAGCTATGTAAGTTAACACCTACTGGGCAAGATGGTCAACAATTAAATGAGATTAAGCGCCAAACATGGCACCTAGAACATAGCAGGCATTCAGAGGATGTCAGTTGCTTTCCCTACTTCTTTTTCCTTCCATTATAAACCAAGGCATGCTCAGAAGCCTAACCAGAGCAGGCCATCTGGGGTGAGATCACATTTCCAGCCTGGGCAAGTCTTCTCCTAGCATGATTCTCTTTGCCCAAGGTCCAAACTTTCTCTCTTCCTAATGCAGGGTTGAGTACCTGAGTGGTACAAACCGTTAACACACTTAGCTGCTAACTGAAAGGTTAGAGTCCACCCAGAGGCACCTTGGAAGAAAGTCCTGGTGATCTACTTCCAAACAATCAGCCATTGAAAACCTGATGGAGCACAGTTTTACTCTGACATACATGGGGTTGCCATGAGTCAGAGTTGACTTAAAGGCAACTGGTTTTGTTTTTTAATGTAGGATTGACCACAGGGAAAGCACTATCTGATAGTGGTCTTGGAACTGAAGACTAGAGGTTTCCCTAAGTTACTTGATCAAGGGCAGTTTCCTATAGGAGAAGAAAGAGTTGAGAAACATCCCAAAATGAGAAAAGAGCTACTTCAGGCCTATGGGGCAGGAAGAACGAAGTCTCAGAAGGCTGTGGGCTGGGAGGAAGAGGCTGAGCATCAGTGGGTAGAAGAGTGGCCGTGGGGAAGCGTCCATACCTTTGCCCAATGTCTGGAGGGCCCACTACCCTCTTTTGTCCACCTAGTAAATGCAACACTTTGTTCCAGAATCAAATGACCTTCTCAATGACTTCTATCCTGGGCTGCTCCATCCTCCCCCAGTGGAGTTGACCACTCACTTCCTTAGTATACCAAGTATTCCTTTGCCTCTGGCCCTGTTATAGGACAGTCACAGGGAACATCACTTCACTGCTTACACACCTCTCTGCTCCACTAGAGGCACTCTGGTGGTACCCAAGTGTGCCTGGTCTGAAAGGAGCTTGTTAAACCTTGGGAAAATTGGATGAAGGGATGGAGGGCATGGGAGCCACTTTATGGACCTTCTTAAACTTGATGCTGGGGATGGGGGAAGCACAAGGATTGGGGAGATGGACTAAAAGAAGATGATGTAAATATGAGCATCAGTAGATCAATAAAGCTGATTTTATACCTGAAATTTGTGATCAGTGGGAAGGAAAAAACTGAGGTAGAGATATATGACAGAGCGCAGAATGAGAGGAGCTTACATATGCGCAAAGACACTCATTACTGATTTTGCAACAGTAACAAATGCAGAAATAGGCTAGTGCCCATAAATAAAACCAAAAAACCTCAAACCCATTGCTGTTGGGTCAATTCAGACTCATAGCGACCTCATGTGTGTTGAATAGAACTGTGCTCCATAGGGTTTTCTTGTCTGTAACCTTTACAGAAGCAGATCACCAGGCTTTCTCCCGCAGCACTGTTGGGTGGGTTTGAATTGCCAGTCTTTAGGTTAGTATCAAGCGCAGAGTGTTTGTGCCTCCCAGGGACCTCCATAGGACACCTGTTATATAAATGCTGGTACATTTATATTATGAAATACTTTACAGCCATTGAAAATAATGCAGCAGATCTACATGGATTGGTATGGAAAGGGGTCGCTGATGTGGGGAACCAGTGTGGTGCAGTGATTGATAGTGCTTTGATCTGCTTGCTTGGAGTCATTTCTGTTCCTCCCTTGCTCTGTCACCTTGGGAACATTTCTTAACCTCTCTAAGCCTCAGTTTCCCGACTTGTAAAATGAGAAGAATGATGGCGGCTACTTCAAAGAGCTGTCGCGAGGATCTGTGAGGTGCTTAACACAGTGCAAGCATGCATTAAGCAGCCAACAAATGTTTGCTATTGTTTTTGTGAAGTGAAAAAAAGTAAAGGCAGAAAAATATGCTTGGTATCAAGCCAATTTTGCTTTTTAATTTTTGTTGTTGTTGTTGTTCAGGCAGGGATATAAGTGTATATCCATATATGTGTGCACATGTGGAAAAACCAGCTGTTAACAGTGGTTATCTCTGAGGTGTGAGACTGGAGAGAAGAGAGGGAGGAACGTAGACTTTCATCTTCACACACTTCTGCCTTGTTTTTGTTTTTACAGTGAACACGTACTGGTTTTGTTATTAAAATAATATTAGTTAATTAATTGCTGAATCACACCCTGAATCCCAGAATGACTCCCATACCCACTGCTGTCAAATCGATTCCAACTCATAGTGACCCTATAGGACAGGGTAGAACTGCCCCATAGGGTTTACAAAGCTGTGATCTTTACAGACTGCTGCATCTTTCTCCCGTAGGGCAGCTGGTGGGTTTGAACCACTAACCTGTTGGTTAGCAGCCAAGCACTTTAACCACTGCACCACCAGGGCTCTTCCAGAATGGCTGGATTCGAGAAAGTGGTCCGATTCACAGAGGTCACCACAGAAGAGGGGATGATACGACCTGGGACTGTCTGGGGACAGGTCTGAGCCCATGCCTGCTAACCCCCATTTTGCTGTCACCAGCATGATAGTGCACAGACTTGCCTGCCTCACTGTCCAGCTACTCTCTCAGAGCAACAGCTGATAGCAACTCCCAAACCTGAGCAGACCAGACCCCAAGCCATGCCCACCTGACGGTTCTCACGCACACACCATGCTCACCCACATCAGCCGAATGGCTCCAGAGCACCTGGGTATCAGGTCTGGGAGGCTTGTGAGAGCGGCGAGTGTCCTCAGGCTGACAAAGGCATCATTCCTGAAGGAAGAGAGCACTGGACAACGAGGCAGTCAGCCCTGATTAAAGTCTCCTCTGGCATCCATTAATGTGGTGTCGTTTCCACGAGCCCCTGTGTCCTCATCTGTAATTCAGGGATTATCCTGCCTACATCACTAGGCTATTGTGAGGATACATTACTTGGCCCATGAAAGGTTCTCAGGAAGTTTTCATTTCCTGTCTACGTGACCTGCTTAACAAGCATAGATCTTAGGATAAATAAGACAATGTCTGGCTCAGTTGAGGTGAGTGTACGTTTGGGGTGTCCTCCCTGGTAAATTCAGAACAACGACAGGGTAAGGTCAGGACAAGGACAAGGCAAGTTCAGTCATGGGGCTCCCCAGATACACAGCACAGAATGGACTGGTTGCATTTCTGGGGCTGGTGAGCCACTCTCTAAACAAAGTCTCAGTCTTTATTTAGGGTGGACTTAAAATGTAATCCTCAAAAATGGAGCCATTTCTAGATGTGTGGACCAGAATCTGTAACCAAAAGGTATGGAAAGAGGCTGTTCCCCTCATACGTTGAGTAAATGCTGCGACTGATAAGTCACAGGGGAGAGAAGCTGGCCCGGACGTAGGTGAGCCTTTTGGACGTTCTGCCTCCCACCTTGCCCCATCTCTTTCCCCAGGTGATTCCTGCTTTGACCCTGCCCTGTGTGAGCAGCTCCTCAACATGAGCTGCAGCCTCCGCTTGATCTTCACGTGCCTAAGTCTCTTCACTCAAAGGTGAACTTTGCTATCCCCAAAATGGCCTTTGTCTAAATCACTTTGTGTATAGGTAGGCGGTGGGAGGGGTGGCAGCTCTTTCTACTCACCAACAGTAAGGCAAACCTCGACATTCACTTCCCTGCAGCAAAAGAACGATAATATGTCCTGCCATTTATTCTTTCTAGAGGGCAGTGGTGGTTCAGCGGTAGAATTCTCACTTTTCATGTGGGATACCCGGGTTTAATTCCCGGCCAATGCTCCATCTATCAGTGGAGGCTTGTGTGTTGCTGTGATGCTGAACAGGGTGCAGTGAAGCTTCCAGACTAAGATGGACTAGGAAGAAAGGCCTGGTAATCTACTTCTGAAAATTGGCCAGTGACAACCCTGTGGATCACAATGGTCCAATCCCATTGTACATGGGATCACCATGAGTTGGGAGCCGATTTGATAACAGTTAACAACAGCAACAAATTTGTTCTGTCTAGAAAACTCAAGCTTACCAAATGGTCATAGATGGATGAATCCCTTGTGTTTGTTGAGAAGACACTTGGAGGATTCCCGAATTACCATGCCATTCTGATTAAAATTTGAGATTTCTCTTTGAGAAAGTCACTGCAGGTACAAGGGCACAAGACACACACACACACACGTGTGCAAACCCAAGCTCAAGTTCCTATGTATCCATGTTTCTGCCTGCATGAGCAAGCATACATACCAAAACCCATTCTCTTTTTCAGATTCTGTGTCCAGGGGAATCGGTTTAACGTCGAGGTAGGCAGAAGTGACAAGCTTTCCCTGCCTGGCTTTGACAACCTCACAGCAGGATATAACAAATTCCTCAGGCCTAATTTTGGCGGTAGGTCATCCTTTTTGTCCAGGACATCCATTCTAAAGGACAGGAACAGAGACAATATCCAGTGGAGGATTCCAGGAGGTTGACTTGCTTTTCTCCTCTGCAGCCTGCTTAAGGATTGGCAGTGATGCATGAGGAAAACTGCCAATGATTCTTCATGCTACCTTGGAGAAAGCACTTTGCCTCTCCAGCTGCAGGATAAGGAAATACTCTTCCCCGCTAAGGGAGTTACGAGAGCCTCCTAACAGCCTCTCATACACAGTCTTCCTTCCTTTCGCCCCCACTTCCAAAGTCTATTCAAGGGGCTCACCAACTCTCACCAGGACCACCCTGCCTCGTCTTTCTGCCTCTAGCCTGCCCCCTGCAGGCTAATCTCCCACACTGCAACTTGAATGGCCACCACCTTGGGTCATTTGCCGGCCCAGAACACTTGCATGCACCCCAGCATACTCAGAATAGACTCCGGAGCCATTTTCAGGGCACACCAGGCCCTTCATAGCCCAGCTCTATCTGTCTGCCAGGCTTATTTTCCTGCACCCCTCTACCTGCACCTCCCAACTGCTCCGCAAGTATGCCCAGAACGCTCCTGGCCTCCCTGGCCTCCCTGCCTTTGCAGAGGCTGTTTGTCTGCCTGGAATTGCTTCTTCCAACTAAACTACCAAGAAAATGTCAATTTTTCCCTCACGTCTCAGATCAAAGGCTACCACCTCTGAGAAGCCTTCCCTGGTTCCTCCAAGCTCCATCCCCATTCTTCACACTTTATTTTGAACATACTTCCAAATTATAGCCATTCCCTTGTTATACTGTACCTACAGCTGGTTCTGTATCTGTCTCAGCTCTAGGCTGCAGCCCCTTGAAGGAATCTTGCTTATTTACCTCACTAACCCCAGCAGCAGTTCACTGCTTGTCATATAGCAGGTTTTCAGCAAGTATTTGTTGAAAGAATGAGGGAAGGAGGAAGGCAATGAGGCCAGCTACATCCCTCTTCACAGAGTCTCAGTCTCTTTATTTATAAAATATGAGTTTGAGTCAAGGTGGTCTCTAAATCCTCACTGTATGGAGCAGAAAGTAGTGGAAAGAACCTTGGATTTGAACAAACCTGAATTTGACTTCTAGCGCTACTGCTTGGCAAGTGTGTCAGCTTTTCTGAGCCTCAGTTTTGCTTTCTGTAAAATGGAGAAACACCATCTACCTCCAAGGGAGGACTGAAGGAGGTGAAGTGTGTAAGCATGAAGCACAGTGCCTGCCACATCATTGGGGTGCATTCTGTTTTAATCCCTTTCCCTTTCTGCTTCTCCCTTCAGATGATAAAATTCTCTGATCAGATCTACAATTAGTGTGTTAGTCCAGGTCCTCTGAGGAGCAGACCCCAAAAGATTACCCGTCCAAGATATTTTTGGTGCAATATCTGTGAGGAAAAATGGGGCAGGAGGAAGGAGAAGCTGGAAGAGCCATCAGACTGTGGTGCAGGTCCGACCCCGGGGAAAGGAGAGAGGGAAAGAAGGAGGGTTGGGTGGAAGTGTCTGTAACTACAGTGCAGCTCTGAGTGTGTTTGGAAAGCTGCCAGGGAGTCCTTGAGCCAGAGTTGCCCATCAGAGTCTCCCATCCCTGTGCCTCCCGGGACAGGCTTGCCTCAGTATCCCTGCTGTGCTCGGTCACTAGTTGGACCATACACCAACTAGTAGGCCAAATCCCATAGACCGTGTATGTGGTGATAGGATGTGATGGTAGATTTCAGAGCTCAGCAGCTGGAGCCCTCTGTCAGTCACACTCCCCTCAGAGAGATCTGAGAGATGCATTTTCATGGCCACACAATTAGGATTTGAGATCCTTATGTTAAAAGGAGGGGCAGTGGTGTTCCATTGGCAGAATTGTTGCCTTCCATACAGGAGACCCAGGTTTGATTCCTGGCCAACGCAACTCATGCCCAGCCACCACCCATCTATCAGTGGAGGCTTGTGTGTTGCTAGGATGCTGAACAGGTTTCAATGAAGCTTCCAGACTAAGATGGACTAGGAAGAAAGGCCTGGCGATCTACTTCCAAAAATTCAGCCAGTGAAAACTCTATGTGTTACAACAGTCTGATTTGCAACCAGTTATGGAGATGGCACAGGACCCGGCAGCATTTTGTTCCATTATGCATAGGGTTGTCATGAGTCGGGGGCTGACTCAATGGTAGCTAACAACAACAAAAACATGGAGGGGACCTAGAGAGAGTTGAAATCCCCTGGCTTTCCTAGACCCTACTGAACACTAATGACAAGCATGTGAGTCTGCATACCTTGCTCACTGGCCAACAAGACGCAGGAGCCTTGAGCAAAGTGCTCATTCTGAGAACATGGAGCCAGAGTAGACTGAAGGAATGTGAGCCCCAGAATCTTCTGGGGTGAGAACGGGGCAAGGGCTCCTCAGTCAAAAAGAGGGGAAGGCACAGCATCTTCTCTTCCCCTTGTTATGAACCTCCTGGCACTCTGCCTCTTAAAGGGACCTCCCTTTGTGTGGTAGCCTCTATAATGTCTGTCCCTCCAGGCTCTAGGACCCTGAGGTTCTTAAGAGACAGGACCTCCCTAGGATTTCTTAAGGGCTGAGCTGGACAGAGCAAAGGTTTGCAAGCAGGTGACAGTAAACACTGCCCAGGAATTGGCTTTGACCTCTTTCCTAGGAGAAAGCTGCCCTCTGGTGGCACAGCTAAATTCTATAACTCAAGGGGAAGAAAGCGCAAGCTCTGGTCCATAAAGAAGCCAACTGAGGCAAGGTCTGGACTAGACCGTCTAGAAACCAACTTACAGAAACACAGTGGTGCTAGAGCTCAGGTGTATTTTCCACGCTCCACATTCCTCTGGGAGGAAAATGAACACTGACCGACTGTCCGCCATGTTCCAGGGACTCAAAACAGATGCTGTAACCTTGCAGCACAACCCTTGATGGCACTATCTCACTGGTGAGAAAACTGCAGCACAGAGAAGTTTAGCAACATACTCAAGGTCACACAGCTAGAAAATGGCCAGCATGAGATTCAAACACTTCTGTCTGAACCCAGGTTTCTCTTCTTGACACTGCACCATGCTGCCTTGAGGGGCAGAAAGCCACTTAGCACCACACTCTTGCAGCACCTTCCAATGTCTGTCATCAAAGACCTTCCCCTTTTCCACAAAGTATGAATGCTTAATTATTTTTTAACTGCCTTGGCTCTAAAATTCCATTTCCAAATATCTTACCTGTATTCCACAGCTTGGTTTCCTTAATCAGGTAGCTTTGTCTGATTCCTACCAATTAAATGTTGTTAAGCTTCTTTCAAATTCTGCCTCTCCTTTTCCTGGTTAATGCATTGGCCCAGGCACCACCAGCTATTTATCACAAGTGAATGCTATTGCATGTATTAACCTGGTGAGGACAGTGATTTCCTTTCCAAAAGTAACTAAGACTATGAAAGAGAGGGAAAATGCCATTTATTGGGCATGTATTACATGGCAGACACATGCTGGGAACTTTGTACAGATGACTATTTATCAGCACGTTCTCTGAGTGGTATAAATGGTTAACACACTTGACTGCTAACTGAAAGGCTAGAGGTTCAAGTCCACTCAGAGGTACCTCAGAAGAAAGGCCTGGTGATCTAATTCTGAAAAATCAGCCCTTGAAAACCCTGTGAAGCACAGTTCTACTCTGACACATATGGGGTTGCCATGAATTGGAATTGATGCCACAGCAGCTGTTTTTTTCTGGATTCCTGGCTCACGTGTAGTCCCTCTTGCCACCTCTCTGCAAAGAAGCTGTCATGTGCCCATTGTTACCCCCACCATGACTTTATGCGTCGTTAGTGTTATTCCAACTTGCAGGTGAGAAAATCATAGCTCTGAAAGATGCAGTAACTTTTCCAAGATCTCAGAGCTGGGATGTGACGGGGCTGAGATCTAAGCACACATCTCTCTGACTGCCAGGCTCTCCTTCCACATCAGCAGCCTGAAGAAGAATGGACTCCCCTGTCTGGCCTGGCTTCTGAGAACAGTGGCTGTAAGGCCTTTGTCTTGAGAGCTAAGACTGCGCTGTCTAGAGTCTGGCCTGCCTGCTGAGCCGGCACCCTGCACCAAATAGGGAAGGTTCTGGAATTTTAAATAGTTTAGGGTTACTGGAGGGTAAACAAACAAGGGAGAAGTGTCAGGCGGTAGGCAAAGGCACAATCATGAGCAACCTTGAATGCCATCTTGTGGTAAATCTACTTAGTTGAGGGGAAAAAGAAAAAGAAATCTGTATACAATCAGTCCAGATGTGTTAAATTTCTAAGTCATCAGTCCTTTGCAAGTGCCATAGGAAAATCTTTCATGTAAGAAGTACCAAATACCTTACCACTGCTTTCTTTAAACTATGCACCAGTGATATACATCATGGTCCTTTGTATATATTAAAATAACTATATATTTGTGCTTTTTTTTTTTTTTGACAGAAAAAGGAGCCACACTATACACAATGGTTACTCCTAAGAGGGGGAGGGTAAAATTAATTTTTTACTTTATATCCTTCTAGATTGTTTAACATTTTTCCACAAGCAAGTATTACTTTTGTAATTAATATTTTCTTTTTTTTTAATGCACAAAATGTTGTGTTAGGAAATCTTATGTTTGTCCTTCTGGGTAAGTCTTTCCTGTTTTTTCTTCATTCTTAGGAGAACCAGTTCAGATAGCACTGACTCTCGACATTGCAAGCATTTCTAGTATTTCAGAGAGTAACATGGTAAGTGTTATCACTTCACATTCCACCCGAGGAGTCACTGTTCTTGTGTTTAATGGGGATACAGATTCGTGCAAACCAGTCCAGGGAGACTAATATCACCCAACTCTGATGCCAAGTTGTGTGATGGACAACAAATCCCACTGCACATGCCAGCTGCATCCTATGAGGATCTCAGCTTCCTTTGCCTATTTAGTTCAGACCCCAGCTGCCCACAAAGCCCTTCTCTCTCATCCCTAGCCACCCGGGGCCAGGTCAGCAGGTACCAGTTGTAAGCTCAGGAGTCCACATGACTCCCTCCACTTCAATCTAGCCAGTCCCAATACTCCTTTGGGTCCTATAATTCACTGGAATGATTCACAGAGCTCATGGGAAACACCATAACTGCGATAACAGCTTTAATATTTAAAAAAAAGGATACAAATAAAGACATGGGAAGGGTCCCAGTGGGAATCTTCCATGTTCCAGGGGGATGCGCTACCCATTCAAGAGCAGATGTTCGTTCTTAAACCAACCAAGAAGCTCCGTCTGAGCCTCAGGGCTCATGACTTTTATCAGCCTCACCGGTTGGCCGTGATAAATTACATCACACCTTGTGAGGTTTAATCAGCTTTGGGCCTCCAGGTGAGCCTCTGTAGTCACGGCTCTCAGAAGCCCAGAACAAAAGGCCAAACTGCCATGTAGACATTATTGCACTGGTGTATGTTTTGCTGTGTATGTTCTCAACAACAATCAAAAAAAAAAAAAAGGCAAAATTGCTTTCTGCACCTTACAACCAGAGAAGAAAGACTTACATCCCTCCTCCATTCTGAAGGGCAGAAGCTGCAGACTTATCCCAAAAATCAAGACAGTGGAAGATTCTTGCAAAACAGATTTTGTAAATAGCAGGAAGAAAATGGGTTCAAAGGCCAGAAGGAGAGAAACCAGGGAGTAGAGTGGGTACATTCTGTGAGGCATAAAAATTAAGGAACAAAATTAAAGTGCAGTGAGGAAGCCTGGGTATCACATGGTCCCTCACAGAATGGGAGACAAGCTGATGAAAACTGACAGTCACACAGCTGCTTACAACATTCTGCTCACTTAAGAAAATAAGTTAAACATAAGATAAAACTAAAGGCAGTCTGCTAAGAAGGCCCGGTGTCATTCTGGGCAAATCCTGGACAACCGAGCACTTAGCCCACCAAATCTTCAAAAATGTGGGGGGTTTGTCATCTGAGGGCAACATGAGCTTTCATGCCAAACAAGTTAAGACCGTGAACATGGTCCTGTGGTATTCCCCTTTGACAGTGGAAGTTGCTATCTAGTATAAATCGTCGGTCTCTTACTGCTACAGGCCACCACCTCAAAACATAACTTGATTCACCAGTATCTACTGTAGTATGTACTCTTGATCTAACCAGAGGCAGGGAGGGGAGTAAGACTTGACCTCTTTCCTTGCATTTTCAGAATCCTTCTCCTCCCGCTCATTTCTACCCCTGCAGGACTACACAGCCACCATATACCTCCGACAGCGCTGGACGGATCAGCGACTGGTGTTTGAAGGCAGCAAGAGCTTCACTCTGGATGCACGCCTTGTAGAGTTTCTCTGGGTCCCTGATACTTACATCGTGGACTCCAAGACATCCTTCCTCCACGAAGTCACTGTGGGAAACAGGCTTATTCGCCTCTTCTCCAATGGCACGGTCCTGTATGCTCTCAGGTGATTGGGCATATGAGACCTCAGGGTTGGAGGGGAAGTAGCTGGAAGAGGAGGCATAGGTACATGTCGGGTGGTTCTCACTAGCGCTCTAATACCCACTCTGAGGTTCTACACTACTCATGCTCCTGCCTCCTTAGATCCTTGTCCCCCAAACACAAGGGCCTTCTCTTGGATCTGTTTAGTTCAACAAGCATCTATGAACACCTTCTCTATGTCCAGCTGTGTGCTGACCCCAGAGGATAAAAAGCTGAATAAGATACTGCCCTCAGTGTAAACAAAGGAGCTCCAGGGTGCTGATGAACTGAGTTGGGAGCAGGTTGGTGGTTTGGGGTGATGTTAGAGGATGTTTTCACAGGACTCTGAGCTGAGTCTTAGAAGGTAAAAGGGAGCTAGCAAGGGAAGAAGCAAGCAAACAGCAAGAGCAAATGGAGAGCTGGTTGCAAGGAGCTATCCTTTCGTTGGGCTCAGCAAAGCTGGGGTAGCTCCAGAATGCACCTCTATGTGTCTTTGTAATTTTTGTACAGAGCAAGGCCAATGCCACCTGCAGCCTTAGACTCCCTTTGTCCCCTCCCCAAATCCGTGAGGCCAAAAGTTCCTTCTACCCAATTGTTCATCAAGCCACCCGTTGACTGGAACAGGAAAGATGCTTTAGGTGCCACATGTGGCAGCTCACAAGCAGAGACCATCCCCACCACGAAGGGCTGTTCAAACCAGTGCTCCCAGAGGCTTTGGGAAAAGGCCAGGGACCAATACTCACAGGGATTATCTTTAATCCCAGATAACATAGTCAGACGCTGAAGTTTTAAAGCAAAGGCCAAGCCAACCAATAAACTGAGTTCTGGATTTTTCGTTGGACACTCCTTAGCTGTACTGAATTTTGCAAAGATCAGCCAAAATCCCAACTTCTCATTCAAGAAGCCTAACTAGACCTCTCCCTTGACCAGCCACTCCAATCAACATTAATGCCCCTCTTTCCCATGTTCCCACAGCCCGTGTGTGCAAGCGTGCATGCACGTCTGTCTGTATTACGGCACATAGCACAATCTGTCTTTTGTAGGATTAAAAATAGAAGATGATGGTTAATAGCTCGGCTCTAGAGTCAGACAGATTTAGGTGCAAGTTCCTGTTCTGTGCCTTAGCAGCTCTGTGACCTTAGGCAAGTTACTTGACTCTCTGAGCCTCAGTTTCCTCAGCAGCAAAATGAGGATAATAATATTTCCTACCAGGGAGAGCTGTTGTAAAAATTCAAAGGGATAATGCACGTGAAGCACAGCCCGGGGACTGGCTCATGGTAAGCACTCAGCAAGTGGCAGTGGTTATTATTCTCTGTCTCCTTTAAGGGAGTGTAAGCTTCTTCAAGGCAGGCACCATGCCATAATCACTTCCACTTCCCACTCTCCACCAGCACCTAGCATAGTGCTTAATGAATAAAGAACCAGTTGCGATTGAGTCGATTCCAACTCGTGGCGACCCCACATGTGTCATAGTAGAACTATGCTCCAAAGTGTTTTCAGTGGCGGATTTTTCTAAAGTAAACTGCCAGGCCTTTCTTCTGAGGTGCCTCTGGGTGGAACTGAAACCCCCAACCTTTCAGTTAGCAGTTGAACTTGTTAACCTTTTGCACCACCCAGTGCTGTGCTTAATAAATAAGGAGTGCATGATAAAAAGGTGTGACACTGAAGGAAAAGGAAAAGTCTGCTGATTGAAATCTCCACTGTGAGGGCATAACTGATGTATAATTGAATGTCTTTGGGCCTGAGCCCCAAGAAACAAGTGCTGGTGTCCTCTTGGTCCTGATCCCCAAGAAACAAGTGGCTGGTGTCCTCTGAGGCCCTCCATTTTCTATGCATCTTGATCCCCTCAAGGAGGCAGAAATCTATGAGAACAGCACAGCCAGGAGACCTGGGCTCAGTCCCAGTTCGGGCACTAATAGCTGTGTGCACCTAGCAGGTCCCTACATCTGTTGTCAAATGGTGACAATAGTGGCAGCAATAGATGTTCTAGCTCCTCGTGAGTTTGTCATGAAGATTAAACTTAAAAACTATGTGTGAAAGCATCTCAAACAAGCCAATGCATGATTCTCCTCTGCGACATTATCAGAAGTTTGGCCTCTGAATTGCAAACATTCCAACTTTCTCCACCCTGGACTCCAGTTTGACCGAGTCTCTCAGGTGTTGTTGGACACAGAGAACCTCAGGTATGCTTTGAATGCAGGCTACAAGCCACATGTTCACTGTAAGAGTCAAAATGAAAGTCATCTTGCAGTGGCCCATAGAAACACATACTTTCTATGTTGCTGTTATTGTTGTTAGCTGCTTTTCAATTGGCTCCGACTTGTGATGACCCCATGTATAACAGAATGAAACGTTGCCCATTCCTGAGCCATCTCAATGATCTTTGGTGTGTTTGAGCCCATTGTTGAGATTACTGGATCAATCCATCCATTGATGGTTTCCCTCATTTTCACAGACCCTCCACTTTACCAAACATCATGTCCTTCTCTAGCAATTGGTCTTTCCTGATGATGTGTCCAAAGTAAGCAAACCAAAGTCTCACTATCCTTGCTTCTAAGGAGCATTGGTTGTATTTCTTCTAAAACTGATTTGTTTATTCTTCTGGCAGTCCGTAATATATTCAATATTCTTTGCCAGCACCACCATTTAAATACATCAAATCTTCTGCCTTCCTTTTTTGTTGTCCAGGTTTCACACGCATATGAAGCAATTGAAAAGACCATGGCTTGGGTCAGGTGCACCTTAGTCATCAAAGTGACATCTTTGCTTTTTAACACTTTAAAGAGGTCTTTGCAGCAGATTTGCCCAGTGCAATACATCGTTTGATTTCTTAACTGTTTCTTCCATGGACGTTGATTGTTGAACCAAATAGAATGAAATCCTTGACTTCAATTTTTCTCCCTTTATCATGATGTTGTTTACCGGTCCAACACTTTCTACAGCATCTTCATAACACACTTTTGAACCCACTTTTCCTTTCATAGAATCACAACAACTGTTGGATGTAACATGGATCTGTCTAAATACCCCATGGACACACAGACATGCAAGTTGCAGCTGGAAAGCTGTGAGTATATATCCTAGAAGCCCCTTGGATGATTTTCCTGGGTAGCTTAGATCTGTGTATTCATGAAGAGTGTCCTGTATATAGTGTCCTTTCTTTTCTTGATGTTTGTTCATAGTTGGTTCAGCCCTCCTGGCTGTACTTGCAGAGAAATTTAGAGACTGCACGAAGAAAAACCTTCCAACATTACATCTTTAAGGATGGCCATTGTCAACTGTTACCAAATATTTTCACCCAAAGGAAATGTTTTAATGAAGTTAATGGTCTAGGCCAGTGGTCAGCAAACTACTGCCCACCCTGGGCCAATTCCAGCCCACCACTTGTTTCTATAAATAAAGCTGTATTGGAACACAATCACGCCCATTCATTTACCTAATGTCTATGGCTGCTTTCATGCTACAACAGAAGAGGTGAGTCGTTATGACAGAGACTTTATGACCTAATCCAGTGACGCTGAGTTGATTCCTACTCATAGCGACTCTACAGGACAGAGTAGAACCGCCTCATAGGTTTTCCAGGGAGCAGCTGGTAGATTTGAACTGCCGACCTTTTGGTTAGCAGCCAAGCTGTTAACCGCTGAGCTTTTAAGCACCTTTAATTTCCAAGAGGGAGTAGTAGCGTTTCCCAAACTTATTTAACCATGGAATTTTGTTGCATCGAGTATTTTGCAGGACAACTGTTTTATAGAAAACATTTTGGTGAAAACTGGTCTAGACTAGCACCTAATACCTAAACATTTAACATTTTATTTATGCCATGGCTACTAATCTTCGGAGGGTCTATGATTCCAGGTGAGTTCCTCATGCATCACTCTATGACTATAATCGGCACCCACCCTCCCCCTGACCCCCCCCCAAAAAAAAAAACCATTGCCGTCAAGTCAATTCTGACTCATAGCGACCCGGTATGACACAGTAGAACTGCCCCATAAAGTTTCCAAGGAGTGACTGGTGAATTCAAACTGCTGACCTTTTTGTTAGCAGCTGAGCTCTTAACCACTGCACCACCAGGACTCCACCCTCACTCCACCACGGATCAAATCAGCCATGGGTGGCTATAGAAGTTGATGAAGAGGTCATGGAGCTATCATCAATGCCCCTTTTCATGTGTCAGCAAATACACTCAAAGCTGCCCTTTTAGCTCAAAGTTCAAGTGCTGTGTTTACTAGAAAAAGCTTCACTATCCCTCACAGAAATAGAGACACAAGTAGGGAAAGTCTAGGAAGAGATAACAAAACGTATTATAGGACCTCTGTCTACTGTTTCCCTGGTCTACTTAACCAAACAAGTTTTTCATAAAAAATAATAACAACAACATTAATATATAATAATAAGAGATGTTCTTTTTCTGATAAATACTATATCATCCATTTACCTATTGCTTACTGCATGCCAGGCACTGTACTAGGTGCCTTTCTAACAGTCCTATAAGCTAGATACTGTTTTTTTCCACCATAAACCCATTGCCATTGAGTTGATTCTGCCTCACAGCAACCCCATGTATGTCAGAGTAGAGCTGTGCTCCATAGCGTTTTCAAGGCTGTAACCTTTTGAAAGTAGATCACCAGGCCTTTCTGCTAAGGTGCCTCTGGTGGACTCAAATCTCGAATCTTTCAGTGAGCAGTGAGCAAGTTAGCCATTTGCACTACCCAGGGACTCCTTACCAATAAAGAAATTGGGATTCACTTTGATTTGGACCTTTCCCAAGGGGACACACTAAGTAGCAACACTGATACTTAAACATAGGGGCGCTGAGTCCCAAGTCTCTGGCCCTGCCTCTAACAGCCCTTCCCCTGGGCTGGAGAGTCACATAGGGATTTTGTTCCAGTGGCCGTTTTGTGATCTGAACTATACATTTTTCCTAAGTGTAACAGAAAGTGCTTTTAAACAGTAATATGAGGATAATAAAAAGCTTTTAGTAACTCCTTTTCAGTTTTTCCAGTGCCCATTTATTACCATCATTTTTCCCCAAGTTTAGTAACCACGTGATGCTTGTTTTGGATTCCCCCAATTCTGCGGGAACGTTAAATTGAATTACAGTGTGATTGATTATCAGTGGCCCCAGACATATTCTTCTACCAGTTATTTTTCATTATGTAGGGCCAAGACCAGTGTTTTTTCCTTTTCTGTGTGTCTTAAAATCATTTCTTCAAGGGAAGTCTTTTGCCTTTATCCCAACACTTCAGTTCTACATATCAGTACCAGCTGCCGGTGAGTCGATTCTGACTCATGGCGATGCCATGTGTGTCAGAGTAGAACTGTGCTCCATAGGGTTTTCAGTGGCTGATTTTTCAGAAGTAGATCACAGGTCTTTCTTCCAAGGTGCCTCTGGGTGAACTCAAACCTCCAACCTTTCAGCTAGCAGCCTAGCGTGTTAACTGTTTGCACCCATTATAGCCTCCAGCTGGTCTGGATGACTGGTTGAGTTCTCCCTGACTGTCCTCATTTGAATGCTTCCATGTACCCATTCAGCAATTAAGTGCCTGCTTTGTGTTAGACATAGTGGTAGATGTTTTCAAGACAAAGATAAAAACAATGTTCCAGCCCTCAAGCAGTCTACAGTCTAATGGAGGGGACAGAACTTTAGATAATTATTATAGAAGAAATTATAACAATTAAAAGTAATGGTACTGTGAGAGCCTGGGGGAGTCAGAGGATTTCCAGTGGAAGTGTCACTTAAATGAGCCATGGGGTATCACTAGGAGTTATCAGAGGACACGGGGTGGGGCTCAGAATCTGCTACGGCATGGAAGCAAGAACACAGCAGAAGTGAGAAATTGCAAATACACAAAGCAGTCATTGACATCACACAGTTGCTTCCGTCTTTTAAAAGATGTTAGCTGATAAATATAAAGCTTAATACAGTAATGCCAGCAAATGGGCATCTATCTTGTTATCTGGGGATGTGTTCATGATGAGGAATGAGAATTTGCTTTCCATTGATGTGTGTCAGATGAGTTCCCGGACATTGTTGAGTAGCCTCCATTGTTCCCAACTAAGCCACTCAGTGGTTGAGCAGGCTGCACCCATGATAGGTGACCTGGGAAAACAGTGGTACAGACAGGGTTTATTAAGGCATCAGGCAGGGCTCATACAAGGGGGCAAAAACTAGTCAAGAGCTGGAGACCAGTGGGCCCTCCTTACGTAATTAGGATGCAAGTGCTCCAACATCCGAGTAGCAAGTCATTAGGAGGCAGCAATCATTTTTCACAGGTAGAGGTTTAATTAGAGACTCAGACAAATTAATTATCTTATTGATTAAATGCATGCAAAACCTTCTTGAAGACATATAGCTGTTTGGCAGCAGAATAAAACTTGAGGTTATCAAAAAGAGAACTCATCTGCAGTGCCACACGGAAAAAGTAATTGCCCTCCATGTGTCATGCCTGTGCTCGTTTCAGATCCCAGGAGGGAGATTCTCCTGGAAACTTCAGCACTCTACTTACACAAATCCCATCCCCAGTGAACAGAGGATGCTTTTGCTAAATGTTTATTAGCAGTTATTTGGGCACAGAAACCTCACCGAGGGTTTTGGTGCTTTTTTTAACCCCATCCCTATGAAAGATTTGATACCATCCCACACTTGTTCATATTCACCCGGGGACAGAACAGGGATAATGCAAAGATTATGAGCATTTACTCGTTGTAAAACCCAAGTGCCCAAGTAGAGACTTTACTGCTCACTTTTATAAAAACCAGTTGCTGTTGAGTCGATTTTGATTATGGTGACCCCACCTGTATCAGAGTACTTGAGAAAGAACTTCCTGAGAATCAAAGGGTTTTCAGTGGCTGATTTTTCAGAAATAGGTCGCCAGGCATTTCTTCTGAGACACCTCTGGGTGGACTGAAATCTCTAACCTTTCAGTTGGTGGTCAAGTGTGTTAAGCATTTGCACCACCCAGGGACTCCACTCATTTTTATAACATTCCCCCCACCCCACTCCTTTTTGGGATCCTAGACCTATTTTGACAGCTAGCTTCAGTACATGTTGAGTGTTTCCAAGAAAAAGCCCAGGGACACTCTTACCTGGAAATCCCCTAAGGGCTCATAAGTATGCTTCTCTGCCCTATGGGAGGAGAGAGAACCCTTGCTAGATAGTGGCTTCCATAACCTAAGACTTAACAGAGTGTCAGTCCCAGTACTGCATCACGTTTCCCAGTTGCCTTTGAAAATGAAGGCGATATAGTTCCATGTTTAAGGTCACAGGTACTGGAATCACTGGGGTTTTCCCATCACAAACTGTGTCACTTTGGATGAGTAATTAACCCCTCTGGACCTCAGTTTCCTCATCAGTTAAATGGATAGGTTAATAGTCCCTGAATAAAAGAGTGATTTTTAAAACAGTTTTAATGAAGTATAATTTACATACCATAAATTTCGTCCATTTTAAGAGTACAATTTTAGTAAAAGTTTAGTAGATGTACAGAACTGTGCCACCATCTCTACAACCCAGTGATAGAACATTTCTATCACCCCCCAAAAAATTCCCTCGTGCACATTTACAATCACTCTCCATTCCAACCACCAGCCCCAGGCAACCACTAATGTACTTTCTGTCTCTATAGATTTGCCTATTTTGGACATTTCATATCAGCGGAATCATACAATATGTTGTCCTCGGTGACTGACCTCTTTCATTTAGTATGTTTCTGAGGCTCATCCATTTTGTAGCATATATCAATACCTCATTCCTTTTTACTGAAGAGTAGTATTCCTTTGTATGGATATCTATCTATCTATCACATTTTATTTATCCATTCATCAGTTAATGGACATTTGGATTGTTTCCACCTTTTGGCTATTATATATAATGTTGCAGTGAATATTTGTGTACAAGGGTTTGTGTGGAATATGATTTTATCTTCCTTGGGCAGATACCTAGGAGTGGAATGCCAGGTCACATGGTAAATTCATGTTTAAGTTTTTAAGAAATTGCAAACGGTTTTCCAAAGTGGCAGTACGATTTTACAATCCCACCAGCAATGTATGACTGTTCCAGTTTTTCCACACACTCTGTCTTTTTTATTACAGCTGTTTTAACAGGGGTGAAGTGGTATCTCACTGTGGCTTTGATGTGCATTTCTCTAATGACTAATGATCGTGAGCATATATTCATGCGCTTATTAACCATTTGTTTATCTTCCCAGAGAGGTATTTTGAGGATTAAATGAGGTGATACTGTTGTAAAGTACGTAGAAATGTAATCTTTCACTAAAGATACAAATTATTGTTATTTATTACCATCATCATCATCCTTGGACTTTCGGATTAGAATTTACTCAGATACCATCCTTAGTAAC
This sequence comes from Dugong dugon, assembly GCA_030035585.1. Lineage (NCBI taxonomy): Eukaryota > Metazoa > Chordata > Mammalia > Sirenia > Dugongidae > Dugong > Dugong dugon. Next base: position 160,997,437 of record CM057460.1, on the reverse strand, counting down.
ATGTTTTCCTTGTTACCTTGAGCAAGTTACGTAACCTCTCTGAATCTGAGCATTTTCACCTATAAAATGGGTTGAACATGTAGCTTCTCAATTCTAGGGCACACCATTGATTGAACAATAACTTCTTAGGAAAAAAGAAAAGTAAGCTCTACATTAAAAATATAAATCAGTTATAAAGTCCATCCCAATTTCAGAAAATATGAAAAAGAAGTTCATTTTAGAATTGAAAAAAATATAGAAATGTCTAGCTTTCAAGTTTGTGATGACATTCCAAACAGAATGTATCAGATTGCAAAATAATGTTTAATAAAAGCTAACTGTTGTTACTATTATCAACTATACTGTAAAACAATCGAAATTTATTAAAAAGCACGTTTTACAGACATTAATAAAGTGGATGCAGTTAATTTTTTTTTTTTATTTATGCCAATGTGGAAATACAAACAGACCAGTTCTGAAGTCCCTAAGAACACTGTCAGAGCTGCTAGATGGTCCTGAAGGGCAATATCTAGCATAGGCCTTTATGTGTTCACAGATACGTGTTCAATAAATACCATTTAAATAATGAGGGCGGCCACTCGTAGGGGCTTTTCATCCACCAGGTCTAAACAATGCTTAACATAGTACCTGTTCTTAGCCACAGGCAAATAGTCCTAGCAGTTCTCTTCATTCTAAACAAACCAGTTGCAGTGGAGTTGACTCTGACTCAGGGCAACCCCGTGTGTGTCAGAGTAGAACGGTGCTCCATTGGGTTTTCAATGGCTGATTTTTTCAGAAGTAGATCACCAGGGCTTTCTTCCAAAGTGTCTCTGGGTGGACTCAAACCACAAATCTTTTGGGTAGCAGCCAAGTAGTTAACCATTTACATCAACCAGGGGCTCATTCTAAATTGACACTGATCATTCTAAATTGACACTTGGAAGCATGCCCGGTTTGGACATATCCCTATCAAGATAGAGCTCATGCTGTTCCCATATCGTAGACTTTTCCAGACCAGTTCAATCTGAGACAACTTTGCATTGACCGTGATACCCTTTTATTTGCAGGGGGGTACGATGGGAATGACGTGGAGTTCAGGTGGCTGAGAGGGAATGACTCTGTGCGTGGGCTGGAAAACCTGCGGCTTGCTCAGTACACCATACAACGGTATTTCACCTTAGTCACCCAGTCACAGCAGGAGACAGGTAATTTATGTAACAAATTGTACAAAATGGAAATAACCAAACCAAAATGGAGGGTTGCACTCTGAGTCATAAATACCACCCCTTCTCCACTTTACCCCTTATGCCTCAGTTTCCATACCTATAAAGTAATATCATAGATATCATAAATATCACATCATATCATAAAAATCCACTTTACCGCTCAGCAGGGCGGGGGTGGGCAAGTCAAGTCTGGGCGCAGCCCTTGTACCTATTCCACAGCCAGGACTGAAACATTTCACTGAAGAGCCCACCTCTGGGCCAGCTCTGCAGCTGTGCACCATTTACCTCCAGATACATTGTAACGATTGCTCAAATTCTGCAGCATCCCCGTGCATAAAATCTGTTGGTGTTTCTAACTGGAGAACTGGTTCTCTGCCACTGAAGGAAAAAACAAACAAACAAACAAAAACCAGACCACAGTTCACAGGTGAAGACATCAGATGTACCCAACAATAGCACAAACAACCTATTTATTCTAAGCTGGCAGGAAGGAATTACTCATTCACTTTATTGAAAGAGCTGGATCTCATAATCTAGGAATTTTTTAATAGATGTTTTCAAAAAAAAACTAATTTTATATATAAGCAGTGACATTTTCTTCTCAATTCCTCCCGATCGTATTAAGAATGCTTATTTTCATATTTGCACCCTGAAAAAAACTACTAAGTGCTTTAATGGAGCCTGTTGTTAATTGCCATTGAGTTGGCGCCAACTCACGGTGATGTTATGTGTAACAGAATGAAACGTCCGGTCCTGCACCATCCGCACAATCATTTGTATGTTAGAACACATTGCTGCATCTATTGTGTCAGTCAATCCACCTTATGGAGGTTTTCCCTCATTTTTACTGACCCTCTGCTTTACCAAACATGTCCTTTTCTAGTGATTGGTCTTTCCTGATGACATGTCCAAAGCAAGCAAGACAAAGTCTTGCCATGCTTGCTTTTAAGAAGCATTCTGGCAAAGTTATCTGTACAGCAAGATCATGACTACATAAAAATTAGAAACTGAGCACCATGCATAGAGAAGAGACTGAAGGAAAGAGGACTGTTCCTGGTTTTATTATTTTCTGAAGTTTAAGTAGCTAGCATGTATTACTTTATAATGGACAGATTAATTAATACGTTCTATTTTTTAAAAATGGTTTCATGAACTGGGGTTATAGTTGTCATATTTTACCAAATCTGGATTCCCATTTTTTGTTTCATGTAAAAATGGTTTCCATCTCCAGAATTATTTAATTCCAGGTAGCACACACCTACTTCCAATACAAAAGAGGGTCATTATTTAGTCAAATATTAATTCTAAGTGTTCTTTGAAACATAGACTTCAAAATCAAGGGAGTGAAGCAGGCAGAATAGAATAACAGAAGGTCCCTGGACCAGAGGACAAAAGACCTGGTTTTTAATCTTGCTTCTGCCATTAACTAAGGGTCTTTTCACAAATTACTTAAACTCCTCGTGCCTCAGTTTCCATACCTATAAAGTAATATCATAGATATCATAAATATCACATCATATCATAAAAACCATTTATCCATAGATAAAGGAATATCTACGGGCCCCTAAAGGAGCCCTGGTGGCGCAATGGTTAAACACTCCGCTGCTCACTGAAAGGCCGGCAGTTCAAACACTCCAGCGCCTCCGTGGGAGTAATGACCTGGTGATCTGCTCCCATAAAGGTTACAGCCTAGGAAGCTCGATGGGGCAGTTGTACTCTGTTATATGGAGTTGCTACGAGTTTGAATCGACTTGACAGCACACAACAACAATGTGGGCCCCTAGAATCTGTTCATCTCCAGAGTCCCAAGTATTTCTAAAATTATAGGGTTTTATTCTAGCCTGTATCTCACCAATGACGTTTCTGTTGTTTTAGCTATTTAATGGTATCGTTTTAAATTTCAGGCTTTAACTGGGGGTGGGGGGTGCTCCCTTCTACTACTCTGTCTTCCCCAACTCCAACCTGAGCCAGACTTCCCTTATTCCCAGAGGACAATCTCTTCACCCTTCCTTCTGGCCTACTGCTGGCCTCTACTGTTCTCTCTGCTATTTGCTCACTACCCTTCACTAGAGGCACAACTTGGCACTCTAACCCATGGGTCTATGTTTGGTGCTATAGTAGACTCTTTGCCACACAGAACTCCATTAGTGATAATTCTCTCATATCTATTCTACATTGATCATTTCCTAAGAATGACTCTGAGGTGCAATCTGAAATCATCAAAAATTAAATTATATGCACTAGCATTTTGACATCAGATCTATTTTGTAGTATTCTTGTAAAATGGGCTACCACGGCTAGTCTTCATTCAGTAGGTATTTATTGAACAACTGCTTTACGTCTGCAGAATTGAAAGACTCAGAATCTGTCCCCAAGTGGCACACAGTCTAGAGAGGTAGACGTCCAGGAAACCAGCAGTTATAATGCTGTAGGCATTTTATGATAGAGAGAAGCATAAGAAGAATGTCATAGGTGAGAGAGGCACCAAAACCCCCATAAATCCATTCTATGCAACAGCAATTCCTTTTCTTTAAACCATACTGAGACTTCTTGATGAACTGGAATATTCAGTTAACTAGGTTTTGCAGAGGATGTAATGTGGCTATATCTAAGTTAAACATCCTATAGGGAAACACCCTGCTATGTGAGCAGACATGATTTCCCACATCTTGTTTACCTTATCAGGAAATTATACACGATTGGTCTTGCAATTTGAGCTTCGGAGGAATGTCCTGTATTTCATTTTGGAAACTTATGTCCCTTCCACTTTCCTGGTGGTGTTATCCTGGGTTTCATTTTGGATCTCCCTCGATTCAGTTCCTGCAAGAACCTGCATTGGTAAGCCACTCCAACAGGAGGTGTCTAAGGACTGGGTTATCAGGTCCTTATTTATTTATTTCTTCTACCAGTGTTCATTGTTTTCATTAATATTCACGGGTTAATTCCAGAAGCTGGTTTCTTGAGAGAGTCTTTGTTGGAGGGGAGGAGAAGAGAAAGAAAAAGGGAGAAAAGGAAGGAGAGAGAGAGAGGGAAAGAGAGACAGAGACAAACAGAGAGAAGACAAAGAAAGAGAGCAAGAGCAAGAGACTATTTTAGGAGTAGCGCATTTTTAAACTTATGTTTTACAGTGACACAAAAAGGAGAAATGTGATTAGATGGTCTCTTGTCAATTATTTTGTATACTGAATATCCCCCCTCCAAGGAGAAGACAGAAGACAAAACATTTAGAAAACCACATCATTCATAACTGTAAATAATGGGTGAATAAACCCTGTTCCGGAAAGTCACAGATCTTTCAAAATGAGATATGTTCTATTTCTGAGTCTTGTCCTGCCACCTCTTGAGTGGAGGGTTAATTGACCACTAATGTGGGAACATCTCCTGCTTGTTTTTCCAGGTGTGACCACTGTGTTGTCAATGACCACACTGATGATCGGATCCCGCACTTCTCTTCCCAACACCAACTGCTTTATAAAGGCCATCGATGTGTACCTGGGGATCTGCTTCAGCTTCGTGTTTGGGGCCCTACTGGAATATGCAGTTGCCCACTACAGCTCCTTACAACAGATGGCAGCCAAAAATAGGGTAAGAATATAGAGACGAGCTGGACCTGGTCCTGCCCTCCAGTGATCTACTCTGCTCCAGTGATTCTCAACCTTGTTTGCATTGGAGGGGGCATCTGGAATTCATGATATCCCCTAGAGACAGCCTGTTCTTTTCACCAAATACAATGAGATGTTAATATGTTTAATTTTCCAGCGGAAATCACTGTTATCTGTTTGTAACATAAAATCACAAAAACAAGCACCCAAGAAAAACTCAGTAGCAAACCAAACATCATCAACTGTTTACAAGTTTCTGATTAATATGGATTTACTATTTAACCCTTTTTGAATTCTTATATTCTTAAATCTTACAAGTAGTGGTTTACTGAAAAACATATGGAAATTTTTTTTTTTTTTGCTGTTGTTATTAGGTGCAGTGGAGTCAGTTCTTACTCACAGTGACCCTATGTACAACAGAACAAAACACTGCCCGGTCCTGAGCCATCCTCAAAATCATTGCTATGTTTGAGCTCATTGGTGCAGCACTGTGTCAATCCATCTCGTTGAGGGCTTCCTCTTTTTTGCTGACCCTCTACTTTACCAAGCATGATGTCCTTCTCCAGGGACTGGTCCCTCCTGATAACATGTCCAAAGTAAGTGAGATGAAGTCTCTCCATCCTCGCTTCTGCGGAGCATTCTGGCTGTACGTCTTCCAAGACAGATTTGTTCATTCTTCTGGCAGTCCACTGTATATTCAGTATTTTTCAACACCATAATTCAGAGGCATTAATTCTTCTGTCTTCTTTATTCATTGTCCACCTTTCACATGCATATGAGGCAATTGAAAATACCACGGCTTGGGTCAGAAGTACCTTAGTCCTCAAAGTGACATCTTGCTTTTTAACACTTTAAGGAGGTCTTTTGCAGCAGATTTGGCCGATGTAATACATTGTTTGATTTCTTGACTGCTGCTTCCATGGGCATTGATTATGGATTCAAGTAAAATAAAATCCTTGAAAACTTCAATCTTTTCTCCATTTATCATGATGTTGCTTAATGGTCCAGTTGTCAGGATTTTTGCTTTCTTTATGTTGAGGTGTAATCCGTACTGAAGGCTGTGGTCTTTGATCTTCATCAGTAAGTGCTTCAAGTCCTCTTCACTTTCAGCAAGCAAGGTTGTGTCATCTGCATAATGCAGGTTGTTAATGAGTCTTCCTCCAATCCTGATGCCCTATTCTTCTTCCTATAGTCCAGCTTCTCAGATTATTTGCTCAGCATACAATAGGTATGGTGAAAAGATACAACCCTGATGCACACCTTTCCTGATTTTAAACCACAAAGTATCCCTTTGTTCTGCTTGAACAACTGCCTCTTGGTCTACGTACAGGTTCCACAAGAGCTAAGTTAAGTGTTCTGGAATTCCTGTCCTTCGCAATGATATCCATAACTTTTTATGATCCATACAGTCAAATGCCCTTGCATAGTCAATAAAACACAGGTAAACATCTTTCTAGTGTTCTTTGCTTTTAGCCAAGATCTGTCTGACATCAGCAATGATATCTCTTGTTCCACGTCCTTTTCTGAACACAGCTTGAATTTCTGGCAGTTCCCTGTTGCTGTCCTGCTGCAACTGTTTTTTTTTTTGAATGATCTTCAGCCAAATTTTGCTTGTGTGTGATATTAATGATATTGTTTGATAATTTCTGCATTCAGTTGGATCATCTTTCTTTGGAATGGGCACAAATATGGATCTCTTCCAGTTGGTTGGCCAGGTAGCTATCTTCCAAATTTCTTGGCATATAAGAGTGAGCACTTCCAGCGTTGTATCTGTTTGTTGAAACATCTCAATTGATATTCCATCAGTTTCCTGGATTCTTATTTTTTGCCAATGCTTTTAGTGCAGCTTGGACTTCTTCTTTCAATACCTTCAGTTCTTGATCATATGCTACCTCCTGAAGTGGTTGAACGTCGACCAATTCTTTTTGGTACAGTGACTCTGCATATTCCTTCCATTTTCTTTTGATGCTTCCTGAGTCGTTCAATGTTTTGCCCATAGAATCCTTCAATATGACAGCTCGAGGCTTAAATTTTTCTTCAGTTCTTTTAGCTTGAGAAGTGCCAAGCATGTTCTTCCCTTTTGGTTTTCTAACTGTAGATCTTTGAACATTTCATTATAATATTTTACTTTGTCTTCTTGAGCTGCCCTTTGAAATCTTCTGTTCAGCTCTTTTACCATCATTTCTTCCATTAGCTTTAGCTACTGTAAAAAACTTAGATTGCAACAAATTTCTTGATTAGCATATTTTTCTGCTAATTGGGAAAGACTGTTGTTATTTGATTTATCAGTGGAATGCCCTGATCCAGCAATCAGAATAATCATAGTGGTTATTATTTATTGCACATTTACTATGTCCTTCATGACACAGTAACAAGCCCTTTGCAAATATTATACCATTTAAAATGGTTGTAAAAAACCCAGTAAGATTGTTATCTCTATTTTATAGTTTTGGATCTAAGGAACAAGAAGGGTAAGTGACTTACCCTAGAGGACACAGATAGTAAGATATGGAGCTAAGTCTGGTTGATTCCAAAGCCTGTTATTCCACTTGCAGTGGGCAATGGACAATGAGCCACGCTCTTCACTATTACTCTTTACAGGCCCAGAGATCCCTGAGACTCTGAAAACCTAATCTGAGAGATGTTGGCACACTAAAGCTCATGCTAACAAGCCAAGAGCGTGGTAGGGATCCAGTACAGAACTTTAGCAAAGTATTAGAACTCTGGAGGGTCTATAAGTGAGGGAATGAGCAATCAGAGTATCCTAAAGACCCAGTGGTCTTTTCCTTGTGCTTGACTATTGTAAACAACTTTTGATACAGTCATATCAAATGTAAATGATCATTATGTACTGACCAAAGAAGAATATGAATTCCATTTATCTTAATCCCTGTGGGCTCCCTTGGGAGAACAATGGTCGATTACAAAAAATATGTATCAGTTTGCTAGATTGGCCCAAAGGGGTTGAGAATTACTGAGATTCTCCACTGAAGAAAAACCTTATAGAACTGTGTGTGTGTGATAATAGCTGCATTATGGAGCACTTCCTGTGTCCTAAACACCTTATCAGTATCTCGTTTAGTCTACCAACATCCCTATCAGATAAGTAACATTATTATCCCTATTTGAGGAATCTGCCACTCAGAAAGGGAAGGGAACTCAGGCAAGACCCCACACCTAGTCGGCAGCCTAGCCAAGGAAGCAAACCCCCTCTCTCTGACTTCTCCATACATCCCACATGCTGTGTTGGAACACCATGTTGGAGAATGACAACTCCCTGGAATTGCAGGAAGCACCAGTGTTTCAGTTTGTGTGGCAAAGATCTTGAAACACTCAATTTCTGTTATCTCTCATCATCAATTACACTATCATCCTCCCTGGAACAGAATGGAATTCACCAAACGCCTACTAAATGCTTTACATAATTTATAACACTTAAACTGCCCATCAGCCTCATGAGGAAAGTATTAATATCACCAACATTTTTCAGGCAAGGAAATCAAGTCTTGAAAGGATTAATGTGTCTAAACTTTTACAGTGAGATTTGGACCCGGGTCTGCTAACTTCAAAGCCTGAGCATTTAGCCATCATATTGCTCTGCACATCTGGAGTGAGCAGTGGTTATTCTTTCCAGTTTACATACTGGTGACCTAGAGACGTTGTTATTATTAACTGCTATCATTTGACCCCCAACACAGCGACCCCATACACAATGGAACAAAATGTTGCCCAATTCTGCGCCATTCTTGTCATCGGTTGGGGATCGGACCATTGTGATCCTTACGGTTTTTTATTGGCTGATTTTTGGAAGGAGCCCTAGTAGCGCAGCTCGGCTGCTAACTGAAAGGTCGACAGTTCAAACCCACCAGCTGCTCCAAGGAAGAAAGATGTGCCAGTCTGCTCTGTAAAGATTTATAGCCCTGGAAACTTTATGGGGCAGTTCTACTCTATCCTATAGGGTCACTATGAGTCAGAATTGATTCCACAGCAGTGGGTTTGGGTTTTGTTTTGTGTTTTGGAAGCAGATCACCAGGCCTTTCTTCTTACTCTGTCTTAGTCTGGAAGCTCTGCTGAAACGTGTTTAGCATCATAGCAACGTGCAAGCCTTCACAGACAGATGGGTGGTGGCTGCATATAAGGTGCATTGGCCAGGAGTTGAACCTGGGTCTCCCACAGGGAAGGCAAGAATTCCTACCACTGAAACACCACTGCCTCTGACCTAGAGATGGGTGCCTACAAGCCGGACAACAGGACAGCCAAGCCTGGCTTACCAGCCAGTTTCTGAGGCACTGAATGCCACTCCCTATTAAACCTAATTATTCAATACTTAGGTCTTTAAACTTTTCATTAGCTCATTATTAGCTCATTATTCACTAATTTCTTTTGCTGAGTCAAGTCCTTTAAGTTAATTGCATTGTCTCTCAACTAGGGGACAGCTAAGGAAGTGGAAGAAGTCAATATTACTAACGTCATCAACAGCTCTATCTCCAGCTTTAAACGGAAGATTAGCTTTGCCAGCGTTGAAATCTCCAGTGATAATGTCAACTACAGTGACCTGACAATGAAAACCAGTGACAAGATCAAGTTTGTCTTCAGAGATAAAATGGGCAGCATCATTGACTATTTAACAATTCAAAACCCCAGCAATGTCGATCGGTATTCCAAGCTACTGTTTCCTTTGATTTTTATGCTGGCCAATGTATTTTATTGGGCATACTACCTGTATTTTTGAGACTCCAACCTTGAATTTTTTGCATGCCGCTGGTCTTCAACAGAATAAGGTAATGATGTTAATGTTATTCTAATCCAAATATGCACCCTAACCCAACAGTGCTGCAAGTGACTAAAATAATATTGGAGTATTTCTCTGAAAAGAATGGACCCCGAACCATTATTCTAAGCTATGTAGAGGTCCTAGCATTACAGGGTCTTGAGATAGACACATCAGCCCATTCCTCTTTTAACTTTATAAAGGACATTCCCACAGAGCCCAAGACTACAAACCCACTCAGGGCTGACTATGTGGTTGGTGGCTCCCTCGTCTGCATTTGTTGTTCTTGTTAGTTGCTGTGAGGTTGATTCCAGCTCATAGTGACCCCGTGTATGCAGAGTAGAAGTACACTCCATAGGGTTTTCAAGGCTGTGACCTTTTGGAAGCAGATCGCCAGGCCTTTTTCCAAGGCACCTCTGCCTGGGTTTGAACTGCTAACCTTTCAGCTGGTAATCAAGAGCTTAACCATTTGTGCCACCCAGGGATTTCAGTCTGCATTTACCTCTTACATAAAAAATGGGAAGGAGACATGTATTAGGAAACCCTCAAGCGTCAGAGGTTGTTTGTAACCCTCAAGTGTCAGGGGTTGTTTCTAAATTGATAATACATGGTACTTACTAATTTTCTTCAGTGCTTATAAAATGCACTGTTGTCTATTTAGAGAGTAACATCGCCGAGTTTTTGTTCTTGTTTTTTACTGAAATGTGGGCCTATGTTAGTTCACTGGTAGTCACTACACAGTTACTAATAACTCAACACCAAGATTTAATACCACAGCAGAATTGTCCCCAAATCCCAAAAAGTCTTGCCACTGAGAAAACAAATGTAAATGAACAAAAATCTAGTGGATCAGTAATCTCAGTGGCGTCACTAGGGTGGGTGCAGGGGGTGTGGACCTCACCGAGTGACACTGTCAGAGGGGGTGACACCAAAATCACTGTCTATAAAATTTTTGTGCAGTGTTGCAGCAGAAATTTGTTGTTGTTTATAAAAATACCCCCATAGTTATAACAACAAAAACATTTTTCATAAGCCCAGCTTACATGTATCAATATACCTACCTACAAGGCTAAAACTCTATGCTAATTTACTTTTTGAACCTTCTAACACCTTCGGGTCAGAGCTGTCACTGTTACCCAATTACAATGATCTTTTGAATCACTTTTTCTTTGCTGCTGGTGTTTTTACAGTCACTGATTTTGTCAAATTGTCTGGTGTTCTAGCTACAATAGTGTAGTAATTAGTATTGTGAACCTATATCACTAACTTTTTTGAGAATTAAGTAGTAATTAAAGGAAAAGAAGGAAAAAATCAAAGAAGGCTTCCACTCAATTACTAACAATGTTGTAACTAATAATATGGTAATTCAATGTAGAAAGATTTTACAAAGCAATTTTTGTTAGTATTCATATAATCTAAGAAATATTATATTTAAGCAATTTACAACTATATTTATCACATATTAATTTTACAATTAAAATTAATAATAAACTTACATGTATATCCAGGGGGAGGATGTTACCATGAGTTACCATACTGGGTAACACCAATCCTAGTGCCACCACTGAGTAATAGCAAACATAAATCTCTTGCTCCCAAGATACAATGGATTCCCCAAACCAGAAGGACTCTGGCACTTTATTCCACCACTAAACAAACCAAAAACCAAACCCACTGCCATTGAGTCAATCTTGACTCATAGTGACCCTATAGGACAGAGTAGAACTGCCCCATATGGTTTCCAAGGCTGTAAAGCAGACTGCCACATCTTTCACCCTGGGAACAGCCAGTGGGTTTGAACAGCTGACCTTTCAGTTAACAGTTGAGTGGTTTAACCACGTGCCACCAGAGCTCCTTATTCCCCCACTAGATGTGTCTTATCATTTTACTATTATAAAAATACCAGTCCTAAACAATGCCAAAGCCCTTTCCCTGTATCAGGGATGCAAACCCAAGAAAATTTTTGTGTGTGTGTGCAATTTTTATTTTATTTTTTGTTGTGCTTTAGATGAAGGTTTACAGAGCAAATTAGTTTCTCCTTAAGCAATTAATACACATATTGTTTTATATTTGTTGCCAACACCATGACATGACAACACCCTTTCCTTCTCGAGCTTGGGTTCCCCATTACCAGCTTTCCTGCCCCTTCCTACCTTCTCGTCATTGCCCTTGGGCTGGTGTGCCCATTTAGTCTCATTTTGTTTTATGGCGCTGTCTAATCTTTGGCTGAAATGTGAACCTCAGGAGTGACTTCAGTACGAAGTTAAAAGGGTGTCTGGGGGCCATACTCTCGAGGTTTCTCAAGTCTCTGTCAGACCAGTTTAAGTCTGGTTTTTCTTTTGTGAGTTAGAATTTTGTTCTACATTTTTCGCCACCTCTCTGGGACCCTCTATTTGTGATCCCTGTCAGAGCAGTCAGTGGTGGTAGCCGAGCACCATCTCGTGCTAGACTCAGTCTGGTGGAGGCTGTGGTAGTTGTGGCCCATTAGTCCTTTCAACTAACCTTTCTCTTGTGTCTTTGGTTTTCTTCACTCTCCCTTGCTCTAGATGGGATGGGACCAGTGGAGTATCTTAGATGGCTGGTCACAAGCTTTTAAGACCTCAGACGCTATTCACTGAAGTTGGTTGTAGAACATTTTCTTTATGAACTATGTTATGCCAACTGAGCTAGATGTTTCCCAAGACCATGGTCCCTAGCCCTTAGCCCAGTAATTCTGTCCCTCAAGGAGTTTGGATGTGTCTATGAAGCTTCCATGACCTTGCTTTGGTCAAGTTGTGCTGACTTTCCCAGTATTGTGTACTGTGTTACCCTTCACCAAAGTTACCACTTGTCTATTGTCTAGTAAGTGTTTTTCCCTCCCCACCCTAGTAAACATCAACGATTGTTCTTTCTGTGTGTAAACCTTTTCATGAGTTTTTATGATAGTGGTCTCATACAGTATTTGTCCCTTTTGTGTTTTACTTATTTCCCTCAGCAATAACGCCTTCCAGATTCGTCCATGTTGTGAGATGTTTTTCAGATTCATCATTGTTCTTTATTGTTGCATAGTATTCCATTGTGTGTATGTACCATAGTTTGTTTATTCATTCATCTGTTGATGGGCACTTAGGTTGTTTCCATCTTTTTGCTATTGTGAATAATGCTGCAATGAACATTGGTGTACATATGTCTATTCATGTGACAGCTCTTATAGCTCTAGGATATATTCCTAGGAGTGGGATTGGTGAATCGTATGGTATTTCTATCTCTCACTTTTTAGAGAAGCATCATATCGTTTTCCAAAGTGGTTGTACCATTTTACATTCCCACCAGCAGTGCATAAGAGTTCCAATCTCCCCACTGCCTCTCCAACATTTGTTATTTTCTGTTTTTTTGATTTGTGCCAGTAATGTCGGGGTGAGATGGTATCTCATTGTAGTTTTGATTTTCATTTCTCTAATGGCTAGTGATCTCCAGCATTTCCTCATGTGTCTGTTAGTTTCCTGAATGTCTTCTTTGGTGAAGTGTCTGTTCATATCTTTTGTTCATTTTTTAACTGGATTGTCTTTTTGTTGTAGAGGTGTTGGATTTTCCTATAGATTTTAGAGATTAGACCTTTGTCGGATTTGTCATAGCCAAAATTTTTTTCCCAGTCTGCAGGTTCTCTTTTCACTCTTTTGATGAAGTCTTTTGATGAGCATAAGTGTTTAATTTTTAGAAGATTCCAGTTATCTAGCTTATCTTCTGGTGTTTGTGTATTGTTGACTATAGTTTGTATCCTGTTAATGCCATGTATTAGGGCCTCTAGTGTTGACCTTATTTTTTTTCCTACGATCTTTATAGTTTTTGTTTTGTATTCAGGTCTTTGATCCATTTTGAATTAGTTTTTATGTAAGGTGTGAGGTATGGGTCTTGTTTCATTTTTTTACAGATGGACATCCAATTTTGCCAGTACCAATTGTTAAAAAGACTGTCTTTTCCCCCATTTAATGGACTTTGGGCCTTTGCCAAAGATCAGGTGACTGTAGGTGGATGGATTTACGTTTGGGTTCTCAATTCTGTTCCATTGGGTAATGTGTCTGTCGTTGTACCAGTACTAGGCTGTTTTGACTACCATAGCTATATAGGAGGTTCTGAGGTCAGGTAGTGTGAGTCCTCCTACTTTATTCTTCTTCTTCAGTGGTGATTTACTTATCCAGGGCCTCTTTCCTTTCCATATAAAGTTAATGATTAGTTTTTCCATCAGAAGAGAAATTTTTTTTTTACTGATTCTGGGAATCTTAATATGGACTGTTGCCATGAAGACTCACAGAACTGAATCCATTTTCCAGCTGCCTTTACTCACATCCTGGTAAGGTGCTAAACACTATGCTGACACATTCAGAGATTCAGAGAGTCCCCTGTCATTTCTACTACACTGACCCTGAGTAACTCTCTTCCCCAGCAGCAGATCCCCTGCATCCTTCCAAGCGGAGCTCCTGTCCCTGTACTCTAATGACCAGGAATGATGCTTGTTAGATAACCAGCTGCAATCCCCAGGAACAAATGGCTTAGCCCAGTAAACTTGGCTTTGCTCTGATCCCACCCGTCTAGCTGGACTCCTTTGAGTGGCTCATCATTGCATGAGCAGGAGGACGTTGGTCCTGAGTTCTGAACTTTCTGAGTAACAATGGGACATGTTACAGAACCTACTTTCAGGCTGCAAATAAGGCATCTTCTCCAAGGCCAGCCACTGTGACCTTAACATAAGAAGCATCAGTGTGCATCTTCCCCTGCTTCTTGGCCAAGCTCAGCTAACAGCTCCATAACTAGATCTTCGCGGATGTGCCAGAATAAAGGCTTCCGGTTCAGCCTCGATGGTTTTAAAGAACCTTGCCATCTCTAATTCTTCCTGTTCTAATAAATACATGCCTTTACCCCTCCTTTCAGGTAAACCATGGCTTCAAAAGATTATTTCTATTTCAACACACCAAGAAAATGGTACATATCCAATGCAGAAGAGTTGTTAGTAACCCCCTATATCCACAGGTTCTTATTCTTTTTCCCATTATGATACTTCTCACAATTTAGTTCTGTGGATTTGATTACCTGGGTTTTTAACAATAAAATGTTTTTAATGGAAATCGGGGGATTAAAAGAGGTGGAATGTGGTTATAAGTACAATCATATTTAAGACCAAAAAAAAAAAAATTTAAAAGGAAATATTTCTTCTCTTAAACCCTATTCAAGCATTATATAAACAAAACTGTAAAGATGTGAAACTGTGAAATAAATACACAAATCAGCAAAGCAATTGGTCATCTCTAGAATGACTGTTGTAAGATTCTATCTGGAAAAAGTATATATCATAGTGCACAATGGGTTCATACTCTTCCATCTTCATGTTCCCCCATCCCAGACAGCACACACCTACTCTCTCTCACCACTCCCTACCCCTACTATTTCCTACCAAGGAAGATAAATACTAGTAACACAGTCAATTTTCTTATTTGACATCACTTCCCCACAGCACTTCCCTTGCAATTAAACAGCTGGGCCTGATGATCTTGAAAGATGCAATTCTAAGAACATATCACAAATCCCCTTCTAAGTCTTCTTTATTGTTTTGAAATTCTATTTTGTTGTTGCATAATAGTTTTATACTCTGAGAATTCCAAAGAATACTTTGGAAAAAGTTTGTTCTTTGACTCTGTATCACTCTGCATTTTATGTAGGTTCTCAGTAAAATACATCCTAAAATTTTAGATCTGCCCCATGTATCCTACCTAGATCAGTCCCAGGATTATTCAACATACTGATTTATTGGATGAAAATATCAAGACTAGCCTCTTCAAATTTCCCAAAGACATGAAACTAGGTGGGGTTGGGAATATTCTAAGTCACAGGTACCTAATTTAAAATTATCTTGATATTGACAATAAACAGTCCTATCAATATAGAAAGATATTTAATAACATGATAAAGGGCTAATTTCAAATGAAAGCAAAATGGAGAAATGAGCATAGCAGAAAAGAGCCTGAGATCACAGTAGACCACAAGCTTCAGATGAGTAGGCAATGCAGGGGAGTACCAACAGGAGAAAAAGTACAGTATGGGTTTCCAGTGCCAGGAAAGTATAGTGATGATCTGTAATTAGGGAGAGTTTGACATCTAGGATTGAGGCATGGTCTTTCTTCAATGCCGTGCATTACTTGTACATATACAGAGCAGCTCTTCTCAGCTGCTGGCTTTGTAGTAAAGGCTTATCACTCCATAATACATCTACACCAAAGGTCCTTGCTCCCTTAAAACATATGTATTCTTTAAATTGACTCTTAACAGATAAAGGAATTATATTCCAATATGTGGTCAGTGTAATTTATGTTCTGCACCAATGACATTTAAAAAGAATGAAAGAACACTTCAATACATGCTTCATCTGTATTTTGAATAATTAAAAATAAGTATATTAAATACACATAATTTCATAGGTTTTGGAGAGAATTTACCTATATATCACTCTGCAGTATATTTGAGTTGAAAAACACTGAGTCCAATTTTGATCACCACACTTTTAAGAAGAATATACAGACATGGTAAAAGAGTCCGAGAAAAATAACAGAGGCAATTAAAATCACAGAAAACAGGACCAATAAGAAGAAGGTTTTGCACCTTGAAAAGCAAGGCTAAGTGATAACGACTGTCATTATTAGGTTTGAGAAGGATTTTGTAGAAGGGACATGCTGGTCCACTATTCACTTGAGTAAACAAACTAAACAAAAGCAAATAGACATAAATGAACTTAAGAGAAAGCCTAATTATTTCAAAGCTGAATAATGAAGTGTAGTTGAATAATCAAATGCTCAGATAAGCTTCTAGTCTCCATCTGGAAATTTCCCTTGAGAGCAAACAATCATCTCTCGTTTGGTTCTGCCATCCACCTGCCTGAAAGCAGATGGCTCTATTCTGCCAGGTAATCTTGGGAGGCTGTAGATTCAGGGAGCTGCCTCTGGCTGCAGAAAATTAAAGTGTTATAAAAGCATTGCTAGCATAAAATGTATGCCGAGGAATATTCCTGGTTGTCCACGAGGTCGAGCTCCAAAATTATGGTTTCTTTTCAGAGACTTGAAGGGAAATAGTATGATTCGCAGCCTTCAGTGTCTTGGATGCGCAATAGGGCATGACCATCCAATCTCATTCCATATAATTATGCCTTTTCAGAAGCTAGAAAGGAAGCAATCCTATCTGGAAAACAGGAAGGGGGAACAAAGCAAGAGAAGTGAATGAGTAGTACATGTTGGTTCAGTATCTCTGTGCTCTCTGAGGACATCTATATCTACAAGCAGCTATCTATTCTGCTCTAAACCCAGACTAGAGCCAAGAAGTAGTAAGGTCTTGGAGATTGAGGTAGCCCATGCACCACCTTCATGGGTCAGTTCCTCATCAAGTCAGAGCAGGTGATCATATTGCTAAAATTCTCAAGGTATAGGATTTCATACTTCATCACCTGAATCTCCATTTTCATCTGGAAGTTTCTCCTCCGACCCAAAAGAGAAACACGATTAACATGCCATGCAGAAAAAGAGTAGGCCTGAGACTGTTATCCCTAGAAAGGCCTGCTTGCAAGATTGGTCCTTTGGCTGGCATCTGGGAATTTGGATTTCTAACTGATAAGAGTTGCTTACTGTGCCTAAACTATTTATACAAACAATGTGATTTACGCTGAACACCTGCTTTCCTTCTGGGACTATGCAATTTTGATACATGCTAGCAGAGGGTGCCTACATAACCAGCCCCCTAACAAAAACGTTGGACACTGAGTTTCTAATCAGCTTCCTCGGTAGACAACAGTTTACACGCGTTGTCACAATGCAGTGGTGGAGGAATTAAGCACATCCTATGTGACTCCAGGGGGAGAGGAGTCTTGGAAGCTTGCACCTGGTTTCCTCTGGACTTGCCACATGAACCTTTTCCCTTTGCTGATTTTACTTTGTATTCTTTTGCTGTCAGAGGCAGATCATCCAATAAGCAAGGTAAGCATGGGTTTAACTACAGATTAGTAAGTAAGCACAAGTAAAACCATGCTTACCTTGCTTACTGGGTCATCTGCCCCTATCAGGGATTGTAAATTTGAAAAGAGGCTTTGATTCTGTAGTAAGGTGCTGTTGGTTTGGGAGAGAGACAGATGCTAGTCATACCTAGAAGAAGAATCTTTCATGTGGTGAAATGATGTGGAATTTTTCACTACAGATTAGTAAATAATCCTGTGCTTACCTTGCTTATTGGATAATGTGCCCCTGTTTGCTGTAATTCATAGCCATAAGTATGACTATATGCCCGGTCCTGCAAGTCCTGTCAGCAAAACATCAAACCTGGTCTTGGGACCCCTGTCATGCATATCTTGGAGCAGTGGTTCCCATATCTAGCTGAGCATATGACTCACTGATGGAGCTTTATAGATGAGATCCCTGGGCCTCACCCCAGACCTATGGACTCAAGATCTGTATTTCTCAAAGCTCTCCAGGTGTTTCTGATGTGCAGCCAGATGGGAAGACAGATGCCAAATGCCTTGGTGGAAAAGAGAGCAGCTGCATGAAAACTGTATTTTCTGGGAAAAATAATAATATAATGTGTCTGTCACATGGAAGGCAAAAGTCCAACTCAACATGATTATTGAGTATGAATAATGTATAGAGCATACAGAGAGCAAAATTTTCCCTTTGTCTCATTGAATCTTACAGTTTGGTGCCAAGAAGGAACGGGACAACTTCTATTTCTGATACAGCCTCAAGGTGGTACAAAGTCATCCACTGATAAATGTGTGGTTGAAGAGTCAGGTGGATGTATGGGGATGCAGCATGTAACCAGAGAGTCTGGCTTTTGCAGTAGATAGAAAGTTCCACTGGTTTGAATGATGCTTCATAGGTAGTTCTCAAGGAGGTCAGGGGTATGGTCCCAAACTCTCATTAAGAACTCTCATTAGAGTAACAAAGGGAGAGGACTCAGCTAAGAAATATGAGCACATCATGAAGGGCACCTCCCAACTCCAACCCCTTTCTCATTCTTACAGCCTCTTTCTGCCTGGCCTGCCAACTTATTCTACATCTGCACTGAAGGCTGAGGCCTTGCAAATTTAGCCAGAGTCTGAATTGTTGTGGTTATTGATGTTAGTTAGCACCAAGTCGGCTCCGACTCATGGCATCCCCATGTACAATAGAACAAAGCGTTGCCCAGTCTTGAACCATCCTCACAACTGTTGGTATACTTGAGTCCACTGTTGCAGCAATTGTGTGTTTTGAGTTCCTCCCACCTTAGGGGGTTCATCTTCCGGCACTATATCAGAGAATGTTCTATTGTGATCCATAGGGTTTTCTTGGCTGCTTTTTGGCAGTAGGTCGCCAGGCCTTTCTTCCTAGCCTGTTTTAGCCTGTAAGCTCTGCTGAAACCCTTCCACCATGGATGATGAGTGACCCTGTTGGTATTTGAAATACTGGTGGCATAGCTTCCAGCATCAGAGCAACATGTGAGACATCGCAATATGACAAATTGACAGACAGGTGGTGGAGAATCTGAGTTACATTATATGTATTACCTTTTGGGTTAAAACACTTGTTTAATTTCTGAATTTTAGAAGTATTGAAGCTGGATTTTTAGGCTGAATTTTTTTATGGACATATTAAACAAAAAATGTGGATATGGTGTTATAACATACAGAAAGGTAGCATGACTGATGGATAAACAATTGGTCTCTACGAGACGTTTTTGGGTTTTTTTTAGAGGAAGTAGGCAAACATGTGCCTGATGGATTTTGCTTTTCAATAACAAGTTATTGAGCCAATTCACCAAAATAGATCTTGAAGAATCAAAAAACTCTTATTCATAAATCAAATCGTATCTACAGAATAAAACAAAGGAAATGAGAGAGGATGACAGCAGAAAGTGATAACCACAAACATCACCAATAAAAGTTAGACTCTGATGCCATGGCATTTAAAGCCACAAACCTTAGACTGTAATAATAAAGTGAATTTTCAGAATGTAAAGAAGTCCCAGGAGAAATTATTCATTTAAAAAAAATATGAGGATGTACCTTTTCTGGGTTTGTATATTTCTTAACTCCTAACAAAACATTCTAATCAACTTCACAAAGGGATTCGAAGGCAAATTCTCAACAAGGGGAATAGAACTTTGTTTCATCCACTCCTGTAGTATTTCAACATAAGTTATCATCTTTTTTTTTTTTTTTTTTAATAGAGAATCCAGTTGCATACCATTTCACACTTATCCCAAAAGACTCATCCAGTTTAATTTCGTACCGGAGCCCAGGAATGAGAGTCAAGAGATTTGGGCTCTGCCATTAACTTAATCTCTATTTACCTAAATTTCTTATATGTCCAATGGAGCAAAAACGTTTGCCCTTTCTATCTCATAGGGCTGTGGTAAGATTAAAATTGAGATTATAAATGTAGAAGTATATTGGAAATGAGCAATCTAAGTGGATCCTAATTAACTTTTTTCCTGTTTATTGTGGTAAATATATAGGTAACAAAACATTTGCCATTTCTATAATCTTCACATGTATAGTTCAGTGACTCTGATTATGTTCATCGTGTTGTTCAGCCATCACCATTAACCATTCCCAAATTTTTCCATCACCCTTAACCAAAGCTCAGTGTCCTCTAAGCATTGCGTCTTCCTTTCCCCCTCCCCCGCTCCAGCTCCTGGTAGCCACTAATAAACTTTGGTCTCTATACACTTGCCTGTTCTAGATATTTCATATCAGTTGGATCATACACTATTTGTCCTTTTGTGACTGACTTATTTCACTCAGCATAATGTTTTTAAGGTTCATCCATGTCATAGCATGTATCAGGACTTCATTTCTCCTTATGGCTGAGCAATATTCCAATGTATGTATGTATCACATTTTGTTTATCCATTCATCTGTTGATAGACATTTAGACTGTTTACACCTTTTGGCTATTGTGAATAGAACTGCAGTGAACATTGGCGAATGTGTATCTGTTTGTGTTCCTGCTTTTAATTCTTTTGAGTATATACCTAGGAGTGGAATTACTGACATCCTAATTAATTTGATACAAGATTATGCACATATTACAGACCCCTAGAAAATTAGGATTAGGGTGGCTCTGGGACATCATAAAGCCCAACCAGCTAATATGACAGAAGGGTCAGAGACATCA
Source organism: Dugong dugon (assembly GCA_030035585.1). Lineage (NCBI taxonomy): Eukaryota > Metazoa > Chordata > Mammalia > Sirenia > Dugongidae > Dugong > Dugong dugon. The sequence goes on along the minus strand of CM057460.1, from coordinate 160,976,697 downwards.
AAGGACTTGTCCAAGATCAGACACAGGGCACAGCCAGGACTAAAACCTACGTCCCTAAGCCTAGCATTCTTTCTGCTCACCCCATCACCCTTTAAATGATTCTGGGCAGGCGGCTTCATATGCTGCCCATGCAGAAGCAGCACCGCAAGGGTCCACCATCTACAGTTTAACAAAAAGGCACAATCCCATCGGTATTCAATGCCCTTATTTGAAGCCTGTGTGTTTTTTTCTTTTAATTGTACTTTAGATGAAGGTTTACAGAAAGAACCAGCTTCTCATTAAACAATTAGTACATGTATTGTTCTGTGACATTGGTTACTAACTCCATGACATGTCAATACTCTCCCTTCTCAACCTTGGGTTCCCTATGACCAGCTTTCCTGTCCCCTTCTGCCTTCTAGTCCTTGTAAGGGCTGTGTCTTGACAATCTCTCTCAATCAGCCAGGACTGTTCTACCCCCAGAAATTCAAGGTAGAGCTATCTCTGAAATCTTTGCTACCAAGTCAGATCATTCTTCCCCAGAAAGGACTTTTTAGTTATTCTTCAGCCTACAGGACAGAGCTTTTCACCTGTTCACTCTAAAAGCCCCTGCAAGGGACATCGTAAAAGCTGGCATCCTGCCTACAAAATGTATCTCTGACCTGGCCAGCTGCTCCAAGAACACAGTTGGCAAGAAAATCCTATTTCATTTCGGCAGAAGTGAAAGAGCCCAGATCATGAGCACTCTCAGCACGGCACAGGTGGATTGCTTTAAAAAACGCATTTGTATGTATAAGCAGGGCCTTCCATTGCAATGAATCTTTTGCATTTTTAAAGGTAAGTTGTGTGTTCTGACACTATAAATGGTAGTAAATGTATTTCAGATTATTTCTCATTTACTTACTGTATTAGCCTAGAGAGTACATAAAGGCAATAAAGTTATATCTTGATCAGAAAAAGCACAGCACTCTCACAGAACTTTGTCTGCTGAAAGTGTTACAGTATTTTTCAAACAGGACACAGGCATAAAATAACTTTTACTCAGTTTTCTAGGAGGAAATGCTCAGAATAATCACCACAATGCAGTCCATCAATGGTTTCCTCACGTTGCTTCTTCAGATATTTTAGATAGACTTGGTGTTATGAGTCATACCACATCCAAGGACAGGTGACCATGGTACGTAAATGCCACTTAATAGCTACAATTTATTAAGTGTCAGCCATGCACTAGGCACCTAACCTACCTATAAGAAACCAGTCGCCCATCTTAATGACAATTCTGTAAAGTAGCTATTGTTAACACATTTTGCAGATGAGAAAACTGTAGTTCAATGAGATTGAGGGGCTAGTTTGAGGTTATACAGTTGGTAAGTGGCAGAGCTGGGATTTGAACCCAGGTCTTTTTGACCTTAAGACTCAGGCTTCATCCAGTAAACCATACTGCTTCCCATGGACAAGTTATCAGAAGTCTCCAGATCTGGATCAGAGTTAGACAATAATAGGAATGAAAGAAATGCCAACCATAATAAGAACACGTCTCCTTTACCTTCCTGTCTTAGAAATACCCACGGAACTTTCTTTCTTCAAAGCCAGTGACTCACAAGGGTGATGAGTAGAAGCAAACTTGTTGTTGTTGTCTGCTGTCAAGTGAATTTTGACTCCGAGACCCTATGAGACAAGTAGAACTGCCCCATAGGGTTTCCTAGGCTGTAATCTTTACAAGAGCAATGGCCAGGTCTTTTCCCCATGCAGCTGATGGTGAGTTCGAACCACTGACCTTTATCTTAGCAGCCGAGCACTTAACCCTTGATTCAAGTCATATACTGAGGAGGTTAGGAGGTATGGCTTTGACCAAAGTCAACCTGAATTTGAGCCCTGACTCAGCCTGTTTCCAGTTAGTTGTGTGACCCAATGTAACCTCTCTGAAGCTTACTTACTTCTCTGTACAATAGGAACAACAACTTCATAGCTTTGAATAAATACAATATATACAAAACACTGAACACAACACCTGACATATTGTTGTATGCTCAATAAATGTTAGCCTTTTTTTACTGGTACTTTTGCTGTTAAGTTGCTGTATAAAAATAAAAGACATATTATTGGTAAGAATTCACAGTTTCAGGTTTAACTGGTTCTCGTTGGCACCTAATAGCTCTGCAACTCTTGATTTAAGAAGGCCTTAAAAACAAAGAGTGGGTATTAAACACTGGGTTTCTATTTTCAAGAGCAGACGCTCTTGCTTGGGCTCTGCTAACATGGAAGTCCAGTCAGGCATCCTAAAATAAAGCCCATTTGATTTCCTCTGCCAGTTTAAGTGGAGTCACTGGGTGGTACAAACGATTAACACGCTTGACTGCTTAAAGATTGGAAATTCGAATCCACCCAGAGGCACCTCGGAAGAAAGGCCTGGTGGACTACTTTCAGAAAATCAGCCATTGAAAACCCTGTGGAGAACAGTTCTACTCTGACACACATGGGGTCGTCATGCATCAATGGCAAGTGGCTGGGCCAGTTTAAGTAGGAAATCCGTACTGGTAAGAGTATGAAGTTACAGTCTGTAGAATTATTAATTAATATACTCATCTCTGAAATTTCTTTTTTCACGTTATGAAGTTTTAGCCCTCATTTCCAGCATTCCCAAACTGTTCTTAAAAAAAAAAAAATGTCTTCAATAGAATCACTGAAAATAGAATAGCAACTTGTTACATATGCAGAGCTGAAATGGGGACCATCTCTGGGTAGACCTCTTGCCCAAGGTAATCCTCCCCACTGGACCTTCAGTCTTTTTGCTTATGGTTTATTCCCAGACAAAATGCAGCTATCCCCTTGGAAAGATAACACCTTACAATACTTACCTCTGGATGAATGAAGAATGGGAGACATCTGTTGTTGTTGTTATTAATCGCTGTAGAGTCGATTCCGACTCTTGGTGACCCCATGTGTGACAGAGTAGAACTGCTCCGTAGGGTTTTCTTGGGTGTAATCTTTATGGGAGCAGATTGTCAGAACTTTTCTTTTGCAGCACCACTGGGCGTATTCAAACTGCCAACCTTTAGGTTAGCAATCGAGTGCAAACCGTTTGCAGCACCTAAGGACCTTTCGGAAGTGAAATGGAAAAGGGAAATGAGGCTGCTGGCTGCCTAACTCCGTAAGAAGCCTTAGGATTCACAAGTGACAGTTTGACCAAGGGCTGGCATCACATAAAGTTTCACACTTCTTCTTCCAGTTGCCATCCAGTTGACTCCAACTCATACGTGTCAGAGTAAAACTGTGCTCCGCAGGGTTTTCAATGGCTGGTTTTGGGGAACCACATAACCAGGCCTTTCTTCTGAGGTGCCTCTGGGTGGACTCAAACTGCCTACCTTTCGGTTAGCAGCTGAGCGCGTAAGCATTTGCACCACCCATTGTTCTGATTAGCAGAACTAAAACAATTCTTTCTGGAGTTTTCACCAAATACCACCCATAGGGCTGGGTCCTTACGGAGTTACGTTTAGGCTTAATTTTCATGGCTTCGGGAAGGCTTCTCTCCCTCTCTGGCCAGGTCTTGTCCCCATGTTTTAGAGACTATAGCAGTGCATGCCTTTCACTAAAAGCCCCATAACTTTGATCACAGCTGTAATTTTACATCTATTTGAATCATAGCTTTCTGACTCTCCATCTTTCCATGAAATTTATACTTCAGACAGGCAAGCATCCTGTCTGCTTTCGTCCATTGTGTATTCACAGGGCCTAGAATAGTAATTGCCACATAAAAAGCATCCAATAAACATTACTTAAGTGAATGAATATATTCAATGAGCTCAGAAATCTAAGCTAAATGCTGCCCCTGGAGACTAGGACAGTGTTTCCCCAAGCATTCTTAGAGTCAGAATGCCTGGGTTTGAGTCTTGGTTACAATGTTTACTAGCTGTGTGATCTTGGTCAAATTAATCTCCCTCTCTGTGCCTCTGTTTCCTCATCTGTCAACTGAGGATAATAATAGTCCTTCCTTCTCGGTTTGTTATGAAAATAAAATGAACTAAAACATATAAATTGCTTAAAGCAATGCCCTGCACATAACAATGCCTGAAAAATATAACCTATTGTTATATTGTAACATTGTTATGTTTCTTAAAACATGACTTTGGCTAGATCATCTGGGGATAAAAAGGCATTTCTCATAAAAGAATTTTGGGAAATACTGGAATAAATAAACTTAACGGTCTTTCTTTGCTGCAGGACTCCTCTGAGCTTTTAACGTGCTAGTGTGTATTATGAATGTCTAAGGGAGGGATACAATAGCCAGTGTTTCCCAAATTTATTTGACGATAGAGTAAAATCTATTAATGTGAGCAATACGTATAAGAGTATCTCATGGATATTTTAAGGAACACACTTGGGAATGCTGAATTAGCGTCTTTAGGCGCAAAATATCAAGAAATAGAATTTGGGACCAAATACTCTTCAATACTATAGGTATTGAAGAAATGTTGACTATAACAATAGAAATGACTTTCTAGAACCTGTTAATAAGACATGAAAGACATGAAAAGAGGATCTAGCCTTAAATGTTCAGATCCCAGCATTTTACCTGGGCTGAGCTAATTGACCCCTGTGGCACCTGAAAGCAGAGTCTACAGCTGACGCCTGACACGCTTGTTGAAGAGTCTTGCACAGGAGCTGGTAGTTGGAGCTCCCCACGAATGGTGTGCATTTTGAAAGAAGTATACATTGTGTATGGTGACATGTACACTTGCATATTACAGTCTGCCCTCCTCCTTCTTTCCCAAATCACTTAACCAGGCATAATACCCCTCAATGGCCTTCTATAAGAGTAAGAGGTTATTATCTGTTCCTGTTAATTTCCTGAATTGCCCCCCCAAAAAATTAAAGTCCAATTTTTCTGCGACTGTTTTAACTTTTACTGTCTCCCCCAGCCAAGAGCAGCCCTGTGACTCTGGTCCTTTGGTGACATCCAACATCTCTTTCAGAAGAGCTGCAACGACATCTTGCTTCTCTCATATCCCCAATGCCCATCTTAATGGTCTTTCTACCACCCCTACACACCCATCTTTTCAGGCAAGACCCAGGTAACTTCCTCAACTGTCAAGGATTCCCCATCACATTACACAGGTTTAACATCCCCAGTACCCAGAAGATACCCCCAAACCAGTTACTGTCGAGTCAACTCTGCCTCATGGCGACCACGTGTGTGTCAGAGTAGAGCTGTGCTCCATAGGTTTTCAGTGGCTGATTTTTTTTAATTTTGTTTTTGTTGTTGATTTGTTCTTGATTTTGTTTTTGATTTGTGACTTTGGAGAGACCTCCATCTGTTACGGAGTAAAACTGCTCTATAGGGTTTTCTCGGCTGTGATCTTTACGGAAGAAGATCACCAGGACTGTTTCTTCTGTGATACTACTGCTGGGTGGGTTTGAACTGCCAACCTTTTGGTTACCAGTCGAGTGCAAACCATTTGCACCACCTGGGGACCTTTCAGTTGCTGGTTTTTTGGAAGTAGGCAGCCAGGCCTTTTTTCCAAGGTGCCTGTGGGTGGACTCTGACTCCCAACTTTTCACCTAGAAGCTGAGCACATTACACATTTGTGCCACCCAGTGACTCTGGGAGACATCCCAGTTAGTATTAAATGGGTGTAAACTTTCACAGCTGGGGAAACAGAGGACTTCCACTATTTGATGACAGTTTACAGGGCTAAAACAGCACTAAGTCAGAGGAGGCCTCAGTACCTAACAGAGAGTAATGGGGGAAGAATGGACTTCACCAGCTTAGCTCAGAGCTAGGGCCTGGCTGGAGGGCATAGCACGGTGTTCAGTTTCTGTAATGGAAAGCAGGAGACTTTTTTTTTTTTTTTTTTTTTGCTTTTTAATTACCTTGTTATGTGATAGAAGTCATAACGCAAAAGAAAAGGTATGAAAACTTGCCCTTTTTCATACCTGACCTTCCGATTGCCTGTATGTTTTAGGGACAGATAACTTCTTAATGAGACTTTTCATAATAAAGCTTTCATTGCTTTGAAAAATATTAACTTTTTCAGTTCTTCCAGGTAGATCAAACGGACCCTGCAGTTACAGTTACAATATCCTAAAGATTTAGCTTCTCAGTAATAATGCGCAAGAGCCTTAGCATTGCCACAGGCCAAAACTATATTATTTGAAATGAAACCTCTCATAAATATCCAACTATGAAGTCACTATCTATCAACTGCTGTTATATAAACAGGACAGAGCTAAATCTCCCATCTGCCAATATCGGAGCTGCCACAGAGAATGATTTTGTGTCCAGAACTCACAAATTAAACAGGCTCTTGCTCAGTCAGCCAATTCTGGCAAGTCAAGTTTGGTTTCGGTAGCCACGGAGTAGGAGGGTCCAAGTAAGGACACCTGGTAGGGTCTGAGTTCTTCAGGCATTTGCTTCTTGTCAAGCGCTTAGCCCTCCATCAGAAACTCTTTAACGGGCAGTGTAACAGATGTGACCAATTCTTTTCTTTTTTTTTAAAATTGTGCTTTAGATTAAAGTTTACAGCTCAAGTTAACTTCTCACTGAAAAATTTATGCACATATTGTTTTGTGACATTAGTTGTAATCCCCACAATGTGACAGCACACTCCCTCCTTCAACCCCGGGTTCCCTGTGTCCATTCAACCAGTTCCTGTCACTTCCTGCCTTCCTCATCTTGCTTCTGGACAGGAGCTACCCATTTGGCCTCATATAGCTGATTGAACTAAGAAGCACGTTCCTCACGTGTATTATTTTTTGTTTTATAGTCCTGTCTAATCTTTGTCTAAAGAGTAGGCTTTGGGAATGGTTTCAGTTCTGGGTTAACAGTACATCTGGGGGCCATAGTTTCAGGGGCTCCTCCAGTCTCTGTCAGACCATTAACTCTGGTCTTTTTACATGAATTTGAATTGTGTTCTACATTTTTTCTCCTGCTCTGTCCGGGGCTCTCTGTTGTATTCCCTGTCAGGGCGGTCACTGGTGGTAGCTGGGTACTATCGAGTTCTTCTGGTGTCAGGCTGGTGGTGTCTCTGGTTCATTTGGTCCTTTAGTCCTTTGGGCTAGTATTTTCCTTGTGTCTTTGGTTTTCATTCTCCTTTGCTCCTAGTGGAATGGGACCAATTGATGTATCTTAGATGGCCTCTCACAACCTTTTGAGACCCCAGACACAGCTCACCAAAGTGGGATGTAGAACATTTTCTTTATAAACTATGTTATGCCAATTGACCTAGATGTCCCCTGAAACTATGGTCCCCAGGCCCCAGCCCCAGCTACTCTTTCCCTCAAAGTGTGTGGATGTGTCCAGAAAACTTCTTTGCTTTTGCTTTGGTCCAGTTGTGCCAACATCCCCTGTATTGTGTGCTGTCATTCCCTTCACCAAAGTTGATCCTTGTCTACTATCTAGTTTGTGATTTTCCCTCCCTCTCTCTCCCCACACTTGTAACCATCAAAGAATGCTTTTTTCTGTGTTTAAACCTGTTCCTGAGTTCTTATAATGGTGGTCTCATACCATATTTGTCCTTTTATGACTAATTTATTTCACTCAGCATAATGCCCTCCGGATTCATCCATGTTGTGAGATGTTTCGAGGATTCATCATTGTTTTTCATCACTGCATAGTATTCCATGTGTGTATGTATTATAATTTGTTTATCCATTTGTTTGTTGATGGTCATTTAGGTTGTTTCCATCTTTTTGCTATTGTGAATAGTGCTGCAGTGAATATGGGTGTGTATATGTCTATCCGTGTGATGGCTCTTATTTCTCTCTGGTATATTCCTAGGAGTGGGATTGCTGGATCGTATGGTGTTTCTATTTCTAGCTTTTTAAGGAAACGCCATATCGTTTTCCAAAGTGGTTGTACCATTTTACATTCCTACCAGCAGTGCATAAGTGTTCCAATCTCTCCACAACCTCTCCAACATTTGTTATTTTGTGGTTTTTTTGGATTAGTGCCAGCCTTGTTGGAGTGAGATGGTATCTTGTAGTTTTGATTTGCATTTCTCTAATGGCTAATGATTGTGAGCATTTCTTCATGTATCTGTTAGCCGCCTGAATGTCTTATTTGGTGAAGTGTCTGTTTATATCCTTTGCCCATTTTTTAATTGGATTATTTGCCTTTTTGTTGTTGAGATGTTGCGGTATCTTGTAGATTTTAGAGATTTGACTCTGATCAGATATGTCATACCCTAAAAATTTTTTTCCCAGTCTGTAGGTTTTCTTTTTACTCTTTTGGTGAAGTCTTTTGATGGGCATAAGTGTTTGATTTTTAGGAGTTCCTAGTTATCTAGTTTCTCTTTCAGTGATGTGCATTCTTAGTAATGGTTTTTATACTATGTATGCCATGTATTAGGGCCCCTAGCCTTGTCCCTATTTTTTCTTCCATGATCTTTATCATCTTAGATTCTATATTTAGGTCTTTGATCCATTCTGAGTTAGCTTTGTCTATGGTGTGAGGTATGGGTCTTGTTTCATTTTTTTTAAAGATGGATATCCAGTTATGCCAGCACCACTTGTTAAAGAGACTGTCTTTTCCCCATTTGATGGACTTTGGGCTTTGTCAAATATCAGCTGCTCATAGGTGGATGGATTTACGTCTGGGTTCTCAATTCTGTTCCATTGGTCCATGTGTCTGCTGTTGTACCAGTACCAGGCTGTTTTGACTACCATGGTGGTATAATAGGTTCTAAAATCAGGTAGTGTGAGTCCTCCCACTTCATTCTTCTTCTTCTTCTTCTTCAGTAATGCTTTACTTATCTGGGGCCTCTTCCCTTTCTGTATGAAGTTGGTGATTTGTTTCTCCATCTCGTTAAAAAATGCCATTGAAATTTGGATCAGGATTGCATTGTATCTGTAAACTGCTTTGGGTAGAATTGACATTTTCGCAGTGTTGAGTCTTCCTGTCCATGATCATGGTATGTTTTTTCATTTATGTAGGTCTCTTTTGATTTCTTGCAGTAGTATTTTGCGGTTTTCTTTGTATACAAAGACTCAGTACTGTTGGGGGCTGTTGTAAATGGTACTGATTTGGTGATTTCCTTTTCAAATTCTCTTTGTTGATGTGGAGGAATCCAATTGATTTTTGTATGTTTATCTTGTATCCTGACACTTTGCTGAAATCTTCTATTAGTTTCAGTAGTTTTCTTGCAGATTCTTTGGAGTTTTCTGTGTATGAAATCGCATCATCTGCGAATAGGAATACGTCTACTTCTTCCTTACCAATTTGGATACCCTCTACTTCTTTTTCTTGCCATATTTCTCTGGCTAGGAGTTCCAGCACAACGTTGAATAAGAGTGGTGATAAAGGGCATCCTTGTCTGGTTCCCATTCTCAAGGGGAATGCTTTCAGTCTCTATCCATTTAGAATGATGTTGGCAGTTGGCTTTGTATAAATGCCCTTTATTATGTTGAGGAATTTCCCTTATATTCCTATTTTGCTGAGGGTTTTTATCAAGAATTGGTGCTGAACTTTGTCAAAAGCCTTCTCTGCATCAATTGATAAGATCATGTGGTTCTTATCTTTTGTTTTATTTATGTGATGGATTACATTGATTGGTTTTCTAATGTTGAACCTGCATACCTGGCATGAATCCCACTTGGTCATGATGAATTTTTTTTTTTTTTTGATATGCTGTTGAATTCTATTGGCTAGAATTTCGGTGAGGACTTTTGCATCTACTTTTATGAGGGATATTGGTCTGTAATTTTCTTTTTTTGTGGTATCTTTGCATGACTTTGGTATCAATGTTATGCTGGCTTCATAGGATGAGTTTTGGAGTATTCCTTCCTTTTCTATGTTCTGAAATATCTTTAGTAGTACTGGTGTTAACCCTTCTCGAAAGTTTGGTAGAATTCTCCAGTGAAGCCATCTGGGCCAGGGCTTTTTTTGTTGGAAGTTTTTTTTTTTTTTTTTTTCTTTTTAATTACCTCTTCAATCTCTTCTTTTGTTATGGGTTTATTTGGTTTTTCTACCTCTGTTTGTTACTTTAGGTAGGTGATGTGTTTCTAGAAATTTGTCCATTTCCTCTAGGTTTTCAAATTAGTTGGAGTACAGTTTTTCATAGTATTCTGTTATGATTCTTTTTATTTCAGTGTCGTCTGTTGTGATATGGCCCATCTCATCTCTTATTCAGGTTATTTGCTTCCTCTCCCATTTTTATTTTGTCAGTTTGGCCAATGGTTTGTTGATTTTGTTGATCTTTCCAAAGAACCAACTTTTGGTATTGTTGACTCTTTCAATTGTTTTTCTATCCTCTATTTCATTTAATTCTGCTCTAATATTTATTATTTGCTTTCTTCTGGTGCCTGAGGGCTTCTTTTGCTGCTCTCTTTCTATTTGTTCGAGTCGTAGGGTTAATGTTTTGATTTTGGCCCTTTCTTCTTTTTGGATCTGTGCATTTATCGCTATAAATTGACCTCTAAGCATTGCTTTTGCTGTGTCCCAAAGGTTTGGGTAATATATGTTTTCATTCTCATTTGATTCTATGAATTTCTTTATTCCATCCTTGATTTCTTCTATAACCCAATAGTTTTCAAGCAAGATGTTGTTCAGTTTCCATGTATTTGATTTTCTTTCCTTGCTGTTTCTGTTATTGATTTCTACTTTTATGTCTTTATGGTCAGAAAAGATTCTTTGTAACATTTCACTGTGCCACCAGGGCTCCCTTCTAAGAGTAGGGATTGCTTATTGTTTATCTTTTCACATGTTTTGTTCCAGACTGTGGAATGTGACAGTCACACTGTGTGTAGAATGTGAACATCACATTGTAAATGTATGATCATCTAAAATGAAGTCAAGATTTTTTTTTAAGGCTTACATAAAAATTGTGCAAAAAAGTCCCATTGTGTCAAAACCCATAGGACTGTACAACACAAGGAGTGAACTCTAATATAACTATAGATTTTAGTTAGTAATAATGTATCAGTATTGGTTGATCAACTGTAACAAATGTACCACAGGAATGCAAGATGTTAATAATACAGTATAAACAGGGGAGAGAGAGTATATGGAAACTCTGTACTGGATGGCACAAACAGTTTGTGCTTGACTACTAACCTAAAGGTTGTCACTTTGAACCCACCCAGCAGCACCGCAGAAGAAAGCCCTAGCAATCTGCTTCTGTAATGATTACAGCCAAGAAAACACTCTGGAGCAGTTCTACTATGTAATACATAGGGCCGTCATGAGTCAGAATTGACTGGATTATAATCGAATGGGTTATGGGTACTTTCTGCATCGTTTTTCTGTAAACATAAAACTCTGCTAAAAAATAAAGTCTATTTAAACAAACAACAAATCCAATCCCACCATTTCCCAGTGGAGAATCCTTCAGTGGTTCCCTTCAGCCTCAGGATAAAGGCCAAGCCCCTTAGCATGACTTCCAAGGCCCTCCAAGGTCAGGCCTCCTGTTGGTCTTCCAGTCCTCTCATTGTGTCACTCTCTTCCCCCGGCCCCCAGCACACCACACTCTAGGCATACTCAAAACTAACATTCACTCACTACCTTCTCCACCTGGATTGCCTACCCCCCTTCCCTATACTTCACCTGGATAGCTCCTATTTATCATTCGAGACTCAGACTAAAGGCACCTCTTCTAGAAGCCTTCCCACCCTAGCCTTGGCTGGGTGCTCCTCCTTGGTGATCCTTAGCATCCTATGCAGACCTTAGTGGTCCACTCACCTTTGTGGACCTAAGTAAAGAAGTCTCATCTTTTCCATGTTTGCACCTCCAACATCAAGCTCAGAGCCAGGCACTTGGTAAACTCCCCGTAAGTGTTGTCTAGGGAAGGAATGAACGTACCACTTATTTGGCTTTTGTGGAGGGCATTGTCAGTGCAACGTTACTTCTGAAAACTGGAAAGCAGCCTGGAAATGTGTAATCATCTGAGAGAAAGGTTGGCTCGCTCTGAAGGGGAGGGAAGGAAACCAGCACTCCAGTTCCCTCTGCAGCAATCAGGATTTGAAAAACAGAAGGTTACAGAGGCCACCCCCACAGCACAGATGGATGGTATTTCCCAGGTCTTTCAAACACATTTAATTGCACACATAGAAAAGAATGGCATCATTATTTAATCCAAAATACAATAACAACAATAGATTGCTCATGTGGGTGCGTAAGTCCCCCGTAGAGTATTTAATGTGTTGGTTGCCTTTACCCACACATGCAGCCAAGGCAGTGTGAATGGAGGCCAGCCCACTCTCCGAGCTTGGGAAGAGAGAACGCGGATGCTTGTGGTTGCTATAACAGTGAAAGGAGGGAAAACAGAAGAAAGCCCAAGGGTATAGCTATGACTCCACCTAAGACTAACGCACATCCTCATTTTAGTCCACGGCAATAATGCAAAGAAATATCTGATGCTGCTGAAAGACCGCTGTCATTCCTGGTAGATACTCACCAATTATTATTAGGTATTGCACAGTTCAGGTCAACATACAATATGTCTGAGAAAAACCATGGCACCTCCTTTTAATCTTGTGTAGAAAACAATTAAAGTATATAAAGCACATTATTAAAATATGTAAAATTTATAATTTAATTATAAGATTGCATAGCTTTATGATCTAATAGTTCTGCTGTATTTTGCATATTAGTGAACAATTGCTTTCTTAAAGCACACAGTAGAATCATTTACTTGATGCTGGAGAATAAGTTAATTATGGATTCCCTGTATATGACTAATGGATTTAATAATCACTTTACTGTAGAATTAACTTATACTTCCCTATGCTTATAGCACTAATGATGATATTCATAAAAGTTATATATTTTTTTAAAAATGTAAGATTGGCACAAAAAGAGAAACCAATGTACAACTTGGTTTTAGAGCCAGCAGTTCTAAATAGATAGTTCAGAGCCACCAAGGCCCTCTCCTTGCTCTGCAATAAATCATACACACCCTCTCCACACACACACACACCCCACCAACCCTGCCTTCATTGGCTTTATTAAGGGAATTTATTTTATTTAAGGGAAGACGAAATGCTTGCCAGATGCATTTAGTGAAGCTCCTGATTTTTTTAACCTCAGTTGTGGGTTACAACAAGGATTCTTCACTTACATCTACTGCATGGAGCTCTGGGAAGTCCCGTATGTGCTAAGTTCATGCTGGGATACTCCAGTCTTTTTTTTTTTGTCCTCCGTTTCAGTCTCTTAAAGATACATTTCTTCTTTAGCCAGAACAAACAATACTGATGGGAAGAGTAAGAGGAATTTCTTCTGTTTAAGGAAGAGAGGTCGTCGCATTGCCTTTGTCATCTTTTTACCCTTCCTTATCACCACCACCACCACCATCATCATTATCCTCATCTTCATCATCTGGGTTACTCTTCCTCATGGAATTAGGCAATGGAAGACCTGGGCTTTATTTCCAGCTCTGCAAGGGTGACCTTAGGTGAATCATTAAACCTACCCAAACCTGTTTGCATAGCTCTTAAATGGAAAGGAGGAAAGGCCTGGTGCTCTACTTCTGAAAAATCAGTCATTGAAAACCCTGCGGAGCACAATTCTACTCGGACACACGTGAGGTCGCCATGAGTCGGAATCGACTTGATGCCAATTGTTGGTTGGTTGGAAAATGGGAAAACTGATGACCTCCCTCTGACTCTGAATGTTCTTTGTCCACCGTCAAGTCCTAAATACAGGCAGTGTATTATTACTATGCTCCCTCCTACTGAAGCATGCATCACCCGCTGCTCCATATAATGCTCTGCTGGTTTGGGCTTGGAGATTTTTAAATCCTGGAAGAAAAGAATTACTGGTTTACACTTTGGTATACTGCATGGAGATATTCACAGACTATGTGCTTACTAAGTCTGTGAATTTAGTAATTGATGAATTGATTGATACAGTGTAAATGCTTCATTTACTTCCTAAGAACCTGAGGGGCTGCAATTTCGTTTATGTCAGAGACCATAGCTGTATGCTGTGAATCCTTCCAAACCTCTGTCTCCCTGCCTTAAAACCCATTGCCGTTGAGTTGATTCCAGCTCATAGCGACCCTATAGGACAGAGCAGAACTGACCCATAGGGTTTTCTAGGCTGTAATCTTTACAGAAGCAGATCACCACATTTTTCTCCCAAGAGTGGTTGGTGGGTTCACCACTGACATTTCAGTTAACAGCCTAGTGTTTAACCACTGAGCAACCAGTGATCCTTTTCTCCCTGCCCTACACCTCCACAAATCATTCTCAATACAGGATTCTGCTGAGAGTGCAAAAGTTCTAAACGGTGATGACAGACCGCCAGGAAATGGGATCGAGCCCCTCACTGGGAGTCAGGTGGTCTAAGGGAACCATCACTGGCCCCACTGCTGGTTTCTTTACCTGTGACGCAAGGTGCAGGATTCCCCTTTTTCGCCTCCTCAGCACACTAAGGGTAAACTTCTTTTTAAAATACCGAATTGCTTTTACAAGAGAAATCCACAATGTACTGCTTTTGTTTTATTCATAATGTTTGTATAACATATTAGAGAACATTTTTAAGCTAAATTTTCAATATTTCACTCAAGTTCACCTTGGCTAATTAAAATGTAACTGGCAAATAGTAGACTAAACGTTCTGATCCCTTTTAATACACATACTTTTTCTTTTGGTTTGCATTGTTGTTAGTTGCCATCAAGTTGGCTCTGACTCATGGAGACCCCAAGTACAACAGAATAAAATGTTACCTGATCCTGTGCTATCCTCACAATCATTGGTATGCTTGAGTCTATTGTTGAGACCACTGTGTATTTTGAGTGCCTTCCAACCTAGAGAGCTTATCTTCCAGCACTCTACTGGACAATGTCCTGTTGTGATCCATAAGTTTTTCATTAGCTTTCATTAAGAGATTGCCAGGCCTTTCTTCCTAGTCTGTCTTAGTCTGGAATTTCCACTGAAACTTGTCTGCTATGGGTGACCCTGCTGGTATTTGAAATACTAGTGTCATAGCTTCCAGCATCATAGCCACACACAAACCACCACAGAATGACAAACTGATGGGCAGTTTAGTGAACTTTATTTACGATAAAACTTCTCCCCACACCCCACATTCCCGCTCCCCTGCCCAGTCCAGTTTAGACTTCCATGGCAGTTGGAGTGATTTATTCATAGTCTGTTCATTCATTAAAAAAAAGAGAAAAAAAAACCTCAGGATACTCCCTAAAATTCATTTTTCTCATAAAAATATATGTAACCTCACAAACCCCTTGCCCAGCACCATGCCCTTTGCTCTTTATCTACAACCTTTAGTTTCTGGCCTTAAACAATGTTTCTGAGACTTTAACAACCATGCCAATCACCTGGGACCTTGTTAAAATGCACATCCCGACTCAAGTAGATTCAGATGGGGCCCAAGAGGCTGTGTTTCTAAAAAGCTTGCAGGTGAGGCCAAAGTCGCTGGTTTCAGACCACACTTGGAGTAGAAAGGACCTAAACTTTCTGTGATTCAGCCTCTGGAAATAATCTCTCTTTAATCTTAAACCTGGAAAAAACTATGTAATATTTATATAATTTTAAATGCAAGAAACAAAACAATTTCTACTACTCATAGATAATTTTATTTTTTTTAACACAAAAACTCACTTTTATCTCTGACTCCACCTCCATTTTAGCCTCATAGTCCCTTGTCATTTCTCAACCTGCTCCACACACAACATGCAAACGAACTACACTGAGTGTTACCCAAGTACAACTGTGTCTCTGATTTTCAGTATTTTTCCTTCCAAGTGTTAAATGATATTAGCAATGTCTTGGATTTATATAGTGCTTTAAGGAAGTCCCTGCGGCACAAATGGTTTGCACTTGACTACTAACGTAAAGGTTGGCAGTTCAAACCCACCCGGCAGCACCTCAAAAGAAAGGCCTGGCAATCTGCTTCCATAAAGATTACAACCAAGAAAACCCTATGTGGCAGTTCTACTCTGTAACACACGGGGTCGTCATGAGTCATAATCAACTCGATAGCAACAGGTTTGATTTTTGTTCTCTTACGCCTTAAAAAGGGATCTTCCCCTTATGGGGGAGAGACAGAATGATACTGTTAAAAGCAGATAGGCTTTGGAATGAGATTCACCTGGGTACAAATCCTGGGTTGGCCAAGTATTCAATCATTGTCAAATGTTTTAATTAGCCCCTTTGCTTCAATTTTCTCATCTGTTAAATGGGTGTATAAAAAGCTCGATCATGCTAATACACAAATGGGACACAATGCTGCAGAATATATAATACAATGCTTTTGTGCATATAGAAGCACATTCATTTTAAAATCTAGGCCAAATAAACTGGAATTACATGAACAAAGCACCTCAAAGGTGTTGTAATCTTATGTTGCCATCTGTAAATTTTGCCCTCACAGTCTTTCAGCTCCCATTGGATAGCGTATCCCCACTGTCACCAGGTGAGGGCTGTGACCGTTACCTAGTGCCCAAACAGTGCAAGTCTGAATGTGTAACAATATCTAAAATGTGTAACTAAATGTGTATTTAGTGATCCTCACTAAAAATGTGTTTTTAAAATACGAGCCTCCTAATGTCATCTGAGGAGCCCTGGTGGCGCAACACTTAAGCGTGCAGCTGCTAATCAAAAGGCTGGCAGTTCAAACCTAGCAGCGGCTCCTCAGGAGAAAAGACCTCTCAGTCTGCTTTTGTAAAGATTATAGCCTAGGAAACCTTATGGGGCAGTTCTACTCTGTCCTACAGGGTCTCTATGAGTCGGAATCGACTCATCACATAACAACAACGTCATCTGACTTCTCTGGACTGTTAAATCCACTGTTATAAAATAAGAGGGAAACAAAATCTAGGTCAAATAAATAAATGATTGCTGTACAACTGAAAAAAAAAAAAGCTCCATCATCTGCCACCTGTCTGGGTTAAGGTTAGGGTTGTGAGGTTTCAAATGTAACTGACTAGCCCACCACTGGGAACACGAAAGACACTTGGTGTTTGTTCCCTTCCACACTCACATCCAGACCGGTCCTCTAATCCTACATCATTTTTCAAGCATCTCTCGATCCCCTTTCCTGCCATCACTGTCCTTCTCCAGGGGCTACTGGCATCAGACGCACATGTCTTTCTTTCCTCTTTATCTCCCAAATCTTTCAGATTCCTCTACAAAGCCTGCTTCTTTTGTGAAGAATGCAGCTGGTACTTGACACTTATATTTCAAGTGATCAAACAAGACATGATGACAAATCCAAGAAAAATGACACCAGCCCTTTGAAGAAAACCAAAATCAATTCCCTCCCCTCCCTCTTCCTTTAGCTTCCCTCTTTTCCTGCTGTTATCTTACCTCATCTATCATACTTAGACAGAAATCCATACGTCTAGTTTAAATCACTGTTTCTCAGGCAACAGCCAGGCCACTTAGCAAAAGTCTAAAGTAAGCCAATATAATATTCTGCCCAGAGTAGTATTTGGCCAAAGGTTACCGTGCCAGAGTAGGTTAATTACTCTAAGAGGACTCACTTTCATGATAATTATTGATTGTCATGAACTAATGAAAAAAAAGCTGCTATTTATTAAGTGCCTTCAGTGTCCCCTACATGCTTTTACATACACATCTCATGTCATCTTCATCACAACTCTGCAAAAGTTTTCCCAGTTTTTTTATTTTAATTTTTTTTTTATAAATACCTTTCAACAAAGTCACCACTTATCTATTGTCTATTTAGTTTTTAGAAGTTTTCTCAATTTTAAGGAACTTTAAAGACCAAGTTGGTGAAATTACCTGCCCAAGGTCACAACCTGATGAGAAGCAGAGCCACAATTCAAGCCAAACCATGACTGATTATTTGACTATGCTTTATTACCATTGGAAACCCTGGTGGCATAGTGGTAAGAGCTATAGCTGCTAACCAAAAGGTTGGCAGTTCGAATCCACCAGGCACTCCTTGGAAACCCTATGGGACAGTTCTACCTTGTCGTATAGGGCTACTATGAGTCGGGATCGACTCAATGGCAACGGGCTTGGCTTGGGCTTGTTACCATCACTTTTGATTTCAAATTTATTTTTAGCAAAATATTACATACAAAAAAACAAATTACCATCAAGTTGATTCCAATGCTTGGCACCCCCCTATGTTACAGAGTAGAACTGTGCTCCATAGAGTTTTCTTAGCTGTAATCTTTATGGAAACAAAACTCCAGTCTTTCTTCCACAATGCCACTGGGTAGGTTCAAACTGTCAACCTTTAGGTTATTAGACAAGCCCAAGCAGCTTGTGCCACCCAGGGATCTAGTAACACGTACATGTAATATTAAGAGTTCCACAAGACTGAAAACAGACAACAGTCCCTTGTGCTACCCTTCCGCACCCCGATTCTCATTCCCCAAAGAAAACTTCTTTCAACTCTTTTAACTCTTTTTCTGCTATTTGCTATTTCTTGATTTTTGAATTTTAGAATTATAATTGACTCACTACTATGAAAGATAAAGATATAACTAACAACCACTATGTCCTAATCACCCCCCACCACACACACATCTTCCCTGTTCCCTCATCTAATGTAGTAACATAAGAATTTTTGGTTAAATCAATAGTCGATGTTTACAACGTTTTGGACATGTAAATATTATTCACAGATGAATAACAGTAGTATTATATCTTAATAATTTTTCCTTTTTATGCAAAAGTTTTCCCTGGAATTCATAACTGCATCATCATTTGATTTCTTTAGTATTTTGTGTTTCTATTACTAATTTATCCCTAGCTCTCTGCCAGAATCATCAAACTCTCGGTGCGGTCAAATGCATCAAGTGATCTGTCATTTTTCTGCGTATGCATGTATATCTTTTCCCCCAAAATTCACCCTGGAGTCCTGAACTGTCCCGATCCACACTGGTGACTCCCCAGGCCTGCTGCACTCATTGTGCTGGGCTCTGGATAAGCACTTTCAATCTGGAGAGTTACGTCCCTCAGTTCTGGAAGTTTCTCCTGAATGCTTTTCTCTGATAATTTCCTTCCTTTTGAGAATTTCTGTTCCCTATTTTGTAACTCCTACTAGTCAGATACTAGACCTCCTGAATAGATTTACTGCCTCATCTTTTCTTGCTTGCCTTTTTACCTTTTTGGTCCATTTTTTGGGTGATTTCCTTCCAACTAGAGAGTTTCTTATTTGTGGGTGATGGATTGTATTTTTCCAGTTCCAAGGTCTATTTCTTATTCTCTGAATGTTTCTTTATTATGGAATCCTGTTATTATTTCAGGGATGCATTTTTTTCTCTCTCTCTAAGGAAATTAATTATAGGCAATTGAAAATACCATGGCTTGGGTCAGGCACACTTTAGTCTTCAAGGTGACATCTTTGCTTTTCAACACTTTAAAGAGGTATTTTGCAGCCGATTTGCCCAATGCAATGCGTCTTTTCATGTCTTGACTGCTGCTTTCATGGATGTTGATTGTGGATCCAAGTAAAATGAAATCCTTGACAACTTCAATCTTTTCTCCCTTTGTCGTGATGTTGCTTATTGATCCATTTTTGAGGATTTCTGTTTTCTTTATGTCTAGGCGTAACCCATATTGAAGGCTGTGGTCTTTGATCTTCATCAGTAAATGCTTCAAGTCATCTTCATTTTCAGCAAGCAAGGTTGTGTCATCTGCATCGTGCAGGTTGTTAATGAGTCTTTCTCCAATCCTGATACCCCGTTCTTCTTCAGATAGTCCAGCTTCTTGGATTATTTGCTCAGCATACGGATTGAATAAGTATGGCGAAAGGATACAACTCTGACGCACACCTTTCCTGACTTTAAACCATGCAGTATCCCCTTATTCTGTTCAAACGACTGCTTCTTGATCTATGTACAGGTTTCTCATGAGCACAATTACGTGTTCCGGAATTTCCATTCTTCACAATGTTTCCATAATTTATTATGATCCACACAGTTGAATGCTTTTGCATAGTCAATAAAACACAGGTAAACATTTTTCTGGTATTCTCAGCTCTCAGCCAGGATCCATCTAAAATCATCAGTGATATTCCTGGTTCCACATCCTCTTCTGAATCCAGTCTGAATTTCTGGCAGTTTCCTGTTGATATACTGCTGCAGCCGCTTTTGAATGATCTCCAGCAAAATTTTATTTACCTGTGATATTAATGATATTGTTTGATAGTTTCTGCATTCGGCTGGATCACCTTTCTTGGGAATAGGTGTAAATGTGGATCTTTTCCAGGAGGTTGGGCAGGTAGCTGTCTTCCAAATTTTTTTGCATTGACAAGTGAGCACTTCCATTGCTGCATCCATTTGTTGAAACATCTCAATTGACATTCCATCAATTCCTGGAGGCTTGTTTTTCGTCAATGCCTTCAGGGCAGCTTGGACTTCTTCCTTCAGTACCATTGGTTCCTGATCATATGCTACTCTTGAAATGGTTGAACGTCGACCAGTTCTTTTGTATAATGACTCTGTGTATTCCTTCCATCTTCTTTTGATGCTTCCTGTGTTGTTTAATATTTTCCTCATAGAATCCTTCACTATTGCAACTCGAGGCTTGAATTTTTTCTTCAGTTCTTTCCTCTTGAGAAATACCAAGCATATTCTTCCCTTTTGCTTTTCTATCTCGAGCTCTTTGCACATTTTTGTCTTCTAGAGCTGCCCTTTGAAAGCTTCTGTTCATTTCTTTTCCTTCATCATTTCTTCCATTTGATTTAGCTACTCTGTATTCAAGAGCAAGTACCAGAGTCTCTTCTGACATCCATTTTGGTCTTTTCTTTCTTTCCTGTCTTTTTAATGACCTCTTGCTTTCTTTATGTATGATGTCCTTGATGTCATTCCACAACTCACCTGGTCTTCAGTCATTAGTGTTCAACACATCAAATCTATTCTTGAGATGGTCTCTAAATTCAGGTGGGATATACTCAAGGTCGTACTTTGGGTCTTGTGGACTTGTTCTAATTTTCTTCAGTTTCAACTTGAACTTGCATATGAACCATTGATGGTCTGTTCCGCAGTCGGCTCCTGGCCTTGTTCTGACTAATGATATTGAGCTTTTCCATAGTTTCTTTCCACAGATGTAGTTTATTTGATTCCTGTGTATTCCATCTGGCAAGATCCATGTGTATAGTTGCTGTTTATGTTGGTGAAAAAGATATTTGCAATGAAGAAGTCGTTGGTCTTGCAAAATTCTGTTGTGCGATCTCTGGCATTGTTTCTATTACCAAGGCCATATTTTCCAACTTTCACATTCCAATAACCAGTAATTATCAATGCATCCTGATTGCATATTTGATCAATTTCAGACTGCAGAGGTTGGTAAAAATCTTCAATTTCTTCATCTTTGGCCTTAGTGGTTGGTGCGTAAATTTGTATAATAGTCGTATTAACTGGTCCTCCTTAAAGGCGTATGGATATTATCCTATCACTGACAATGTTATACTTCAGGATAGATCTTGAAATGTTCTTTGAGACGATTAATGCAGCCATTCCTCTTCAATTGTCATTCCCAGCATAGTAGACCATATGATTGTCCTATTCCAAATGGCCAATACCAGTCCATTTCAGCTCACTAACGCCTAGGATATCGATGTTTATGCATTCTATTTCATTTTTGACTATATCCAATATTCTTAGATTCACACTGCATACATTCCACCTTCCAATTATTAATGGATGTTTGCACCTGTTTCTTCCCATTTTGAGTCATTCCACATCAGCAACTGAAGGTCATAAAAGCTTGACTTGATCCATGTCATTAAGGTTGACTACTTTGAGGAGGCAGCTCTTCCCCAGTAGTCTTTTGAGTGCCTTCCAACCTGGCGGGCTCATCTTCCAGCACTACATCAGACAATGTCCTGCTGCTATTCATAAGGTTTTCACTCGCTAATTCTTTTCAGAATTCAGTCTTAGTCTGGAAGCTCAGCTGATGTGTCTGTCAGTTTGTTATAATGTGGGGCCTTGCGTGTTGCTGCGATGCTGGAAGCTATGCCACTGGTATTCAGATACCAGCAGGATCACCCATGGTGGACAGGTTTCAGCTGAGCTTCCAGACTAAGATAGATCCAAAGGTTAAGTCTCCTGAATAAGTTGGTTTCCCTCAAGAGGATCCTCCAGTTTCTTGCTTGGAAGGTATAAACCCGGCTGCCAGCATCCTGGGAGCCTAGAGGGGAAACAGGCCTGAGGTCTCACTGTTCAGTATGCTGACTTGCACTTAATCTCCTGGTCCAGCATCTTATTCCTCACATAACTAAGCAAATCTTGCAAGAAATTAAACTCTTGTTTTGTTTTAACCTGGGAAAGGATCTGAACAAAGGGGAGACTTTTTTCCTTTCTTCTTCTTGTTGTTAGCTGCCATCAAGTTGGCCCCTGACTCATGGGAACCCCACACACAACAACATTGGATTATTGTGCTCCATAGGGTTTTCATTGTTTTGGAAATAGATCGTCAAGCCTTTCTTTTTAGTCTGAAAGTTCTGCTGAAACCTGTTCAGCATCACAACAATGTGCAAGTCTCCACTGACAGACAAGTGGTAGCTAGGATTCAGGTGCATTGGCCGGGAATAGAGCCCTGGTCTCCCACATGGAAGGCAAGAATTTTACCACTGAACTACCACTGCCTTCTCTGGTAGGGCATCTTCCTGATCTATAGGTGAACTTTTAAAACAGCCCCCTGTTTTCCACCCCACTCAACTGCTCTGTCTTCAGAGGTTCATATGGCTTTCAAGTCCTGACATTCTGACTTAAAGTGGTTCGAGTTCTGCACCACAACATGTCTGGCTTCTTGTCATCTTCCCCCACTGCAGATATCTAGGTTTCCAATCTCTCTGCTATACTAAACCAGTTACCACCAGTTCATTGGCTTCTCAGCTTCCAATAATGTGTTGATTTCTCTCATTTACTATTGAGTCCTCTCCTCTTCTTTTGTCCTTACGGTTTTGTACTTTTTAAATTCATTTATATTCATTTTAGTGGCATTTGAGGAGGGAACAGGAACACATGGG
Organism: Dugong dugon; assembly: GCA_030035585.1. Lineage (NCBI taxonomy): Eukaryota > Metazoa > Chordata > Mammalia > Sirenia > Dugongidae > Dugong > Dugong dugon. The sequence goes on along the minus strand of CM057460.1, from coordinate 160,953,812 downwards.
AGTACTCGTTTTACCCTGTTTATCTAGAAGCTCTATGCTTAATTATTGTTTGGCATTTATTTTAGAAAATAGTATATTAAATAATAGTCCAGAACCTCATTTAACTATCAAATAAACAAAGGCCAATTAGTTTGGGCCATAGGTACTCACTGGTTTTTCATAAAATGGTAGCCTAAACTTAGTGAAAATATTAATCTAACTCTGATCCTTATGATTAAGATAAAAGAAAGGGAGGGAGGGTGGGGGAGAGAAAAGAAGAAAGGAGAAAGGAAGGAAGGAAGAGAGGGAGGGAGGGACGGAGGGAGGAAAGAAAGAAGGGCATATGGGAAAGAAGAAAGAACAGAAGGCCTTTCCCCGTATTTTCTTTTTTTAATGATAATAAACTTTATATTTTACACAATTTTTCTTCATTAATACTTCTTGGGCTTCAATATTAAGTCGTATAAAACAATTCTATCCTCGTACAATAACTGTCTTGGGATTTGTCTTCCAGAAATAACAGGGGGCAAAAACTACAATTCCACTGTCGAGAGTACAGTTTGTTTTAAATCCAAAAGCTGTCCTTACAAAAATTGCCTCCCAGAAGAGCGTTTGTGGGTTTTAAAATATTCTATTTATCTTTTTTAGACTTGTAATCTGATGTCGATATTGGCTTGAAATCATCTGCAGCAGATTTGTAAATGTTTTTGGAGGAGAAAGGAAGGTAAAAAATAAAAGAAGAAATCGAGACTTTTTTTTTCTTTTGGCTGAAAACCAAAGATTCTGGGCTTGTATTCGCTGCCTTTGAAAAGAAGCCTCTGGTGAACATAGTGGTGTTTGCAGCTCTGCTCCATGGTTTGCAAAGTCTCCCCCACTTTAAATCACGAGAGGTGGATTAGATGATTCAGGGAAGGTGACAAGTGTGGGGAATGTGATTTAGAACTCTGCTCCCAGCCTGCAGACAGCCCAGCTCGGACTGTGTGGGAATGTGGAAGGTCAGCTCTGTGAATTACACAGGAACAGTGATTTCTGTGGTCACCTGGCATGTGTCCTGGATGTCGAGGTATTGATGGATGGAGAAATCCCTGAGCCCCAACGAGCATCTGTGGGCCCAGAGAAAAGACCTGAGAGTGTCTGCCAATTAAAGGAGCTGTGCTGTCAGAAGAGCGCCAATAGTCGCCTGAAACACCAAGGACCTTGCGAATCAGGTAATACAGAATTCCCACACCATCCTGTGGAATCTTTAAAGAATGAAGGATATAGAGTTCCACATATGTTCTTCTATTTCTAACATTCGTGTATTGAAAGGATGTAAGAACCTAATACAGTGAAACCTGTGAGAACCAGAACTCAACAGGACTGCCTTGTTTTTCTAATCTCACAAGTTTTCTGCCTTTGACATGGTACAGTCTTACCACTTTTCTATTATTCTCTATTAGTGGAAAACATTTTAACTTTCCTTCTCTGACAGGTTTCTGCCTTACACAGGTTCAAACTTTCACAGGTTTTACTGTATCAATTTTTTGTCCTAATCTGACTTAATTTCTGGGTTATTAGGCTTCTGGTAGATGTAAAACTTGGTATGAAAAGCTAGTTGTGCAGGGCTTAATTTAGTACTCTATTGATAAAATTATACAAGGATCAAAAAATTAACTGTAATAGAGTTCAACTATGTGACTTCACCAAGTACTAGCAAGTGTTTCTGTGTTTATATGTTTCACGACAACACTAACAGAATTTCCTGTATCTCTTCTACAAATCATCATACAAAATAAACTAACTTTTTATTTAGTGATATCTAGATGGAATTAAAAACTATACGAAGGAATAAAAGGTAAGATGATTTGATAAATAGCTGCTGGACTCAACACTTTAAAAAAAGTATGGACAAGACACAATCTATTGGCTGAAATTTTGCTTTAGTGTGAGAGTCAAAACTTACATAATTTGAAAGAACCACATGCAAATTGTAAATCTTCATTACTAGATAAGTAAGTAGAAAAGACTTCCTATGTCAGTGGAAGATCATTTTCATTTATTCTGGTGCAGTTAAGAGCTATAACAAGACAAACTAAAGTTCTTATAAGACTGCATTTTCCTTAAGAGGATGAAGGAGCCAATGTAAACATAAACCTACTCTACCCATTGGGAAAGATGAAGAAAAATAAAGCAATTACAACAGCAACTTTCACAGAGATAGTTTTATAGCCCCATATTAATATAATTCATTCTTCAAAAATGAGTGACTTCAATTTCTTACAGATTTTCAAATGTGCTAATGGGTACCCTCCAGAGCTCTAAAACACTCATTAAACACTTTGAAATATAGTTCTGGAGATAGCTATTAACGAAACAGGGCAAGTTCAATAGTTACCTCAGTAGCTAGAATCCACTGTGTGTTGTCACATGTGCACGTTAAACACACATATTTCAGCACAGGATCATTCCACTTCGTTTTCAAAAATCCATTGGTTTCATGTTCCCTGCTACATCTGTTTTTGACATGTAAATATTTGAAATCTGAAGAAGCAGATTCCCAGAACGAAATAAGGCTTAACCAGCACTGCCCCCTGAAGCATAGTAATGTTGACCCATCCTAATACAGCATTAGAATTGCAAATACAGACACACAGAGTTTGCAGAGCATTGCAGTACTGGATGTGCCAAAATGCAAGACGCCTGAGAATTATATAGTTTAGCAAAGAGAATGTTTTTGCCAAAGACCTGCGTGTTCATGATATCTCCAATCACCTCTAGCCTAATATTATGTATGTATTCTGTTGTAAATGAGAAATAACAGTCATTTTCTCCAAAGTAATAGAACCACAGCAACACTTGAAGTGCAGTGATCCCAATATCATTATCATATTTATTATTGATGATTATTTATTCATAAGGCTGAGTTTTCCAGTGTCAATTTTTATTTTTTTTAATTTTTAAAATGAGATTGCTCTTCTAGTATCACTTTTATGGCCATCAAGGTTAGTTTTCAGAAAGCTTCAACATCACTTCCAACCATTGATCTCAACTTCTGAGTAGAAATCCTTTTGGGTGGTGCAAACGGGTAAGCGCTAGACTGCTAACCAAAAGCTTTGAAAACCCTGTGAAGCACAGTTCTACTCTGACACATATGGTGTCACCATGAGTTGGAATTGAAAACAATGGCCACTGGTTTGGATTTTTGGTTTTAGGGTTGAGAAGATGGGACAAAAAGGATTGGTGATGTCAACGTTTTGGGAGAACACAATCTTCATTCCTAATTTGGTTACCCCTCCACACTCTAGTTTCTACATGGATAGTATCACTATTTGAAGTTGAAATATAATAAAATGAATTCAGCAAATAGGATTCTCTCAGAATCTTGTGACAAGCCTTTAAAAAATCACCACATTTACAAAAACATGGTTCACCATTACTATGTTAATTTATATTAATAACTTCCTATAATGTTCTGAATTCACATGCTTTGCAAAATGACCAATTTACCAACATAATTATGATTTTCATACATTCATAAGAAATAATTTGCAGTTATTTTAGCATACTGATACATACACTTATCAGCAACAGTGAGTTGAATCCTTTAAAATACTTGAATGGCTGCATTTTACTTAAATCTGACTCAGGGTTTTTGAGCTAAATAATACAAACCTACCGTAGTTTAATGGTCCATTGGGTACAATTTTCTTTGGGGTTTGGCAGATAATATGATGGATTGAGTTTGAACTTTAATCGCACTGGGGCTAGGGAAAGTCTGTGAGACCTTTTGTGGACAAGACAGATAGATTTATCGTGAGTGATTTTAGCACAGGTTATGGTGGATATATTAAATTTCTAATATACAGGGAAATTAAAGGGCCAGCCTTGCTGATTAATATGTGACATTAGCTGGGGCAATGAAGTCAGTACCAGAGTTCCCTTTAGCCGAGAACAGAGTAATTGATTTGCGGACAATCAGGATACTAACTAAATAGGTTTAATTCATTTAAGCCCAAGAAGAGGGTACTATTGTTAGCAATCAAAAAGCATCCCCAAAAGAGGAAAAAGAAAAGCATCACCAAATATTTGGAGCTTTTAGCACAAGCTGGGACAAAAAAAAATTGGGTGGACAGGAGAGCTAAGCTAAATCACCCATTCTTTATGAGTTTTTTGATATAAAATGTACTCCCTAATGTTGAGAAGAAACAATTTTACACCAGTCCATTTTGCTGTTTTATTTCTTATCCCATTTATTTTTGATTGGATGTGGACAACCTAATACTTCCAAGGGCCACAAGAGTAGTTTTACCCTTGAAAAGGGGAATTTATGTGATTTCTGGTTTTTTATTTGGTGCCCTTGGCATCCACTTTCCTGCATTCTCAGGACAAAAAGAAAAATTACTTCAATGCTAAAATGACTGATGGCCCATTCAGATTTCCACTAATGAAAAAATACTTAATATTAAGAAATGGAAGCTATGGAATATAAATTTATAAAAGCTACCTCCTTTTATAGGACCATATCAGCCATTAAATAATTATACAATGTCAGCTTGTATCAATTGCTGTGTAGACTGAAACAAACAAATAGTTAAATAGATTGGCAAGAAAATTTACAGACCTGTATTAAAGATAGTTTGATTTGTTTTTTATCCTGAGCCGTAACAAATTCAATTTCCAAGATGTTGCATCATATAAGAGAAAACTGAGCTATGCAACAATGATATTGTATTATTTTTCAGGGAGAGTTTTTAGTATATGTAATAAAATATTAATTAAATATATGCACATGCATATATTTTGAATTTTATCCTCTAAATGGATAAAAATGTCCTCTGTGGCAATTTGTAGATGGTTTTTATGTGATTTTTTTTAGTAAAAATAACACTGAAATAGAATTTATCATATTCTTAGTTGTTGTGTTTCATTTCTGAATAAAAGGTCTGTGTTAGATTTAGCTCCATTATGGAAAGAAAATTATAAAACCAGTTATAATGCAGAGACTAAATGATGTAATGGAATAAATATTTATTTGTAGACAGACAACCCTTATTTATATCTAGGCTCTGCCACTTGCAAATGTGACTAATCTTGGGCAAGGTACTTAACTTCTTTGAAGCCACCTGTAAAGTGAGAGAACACCTATCTTGCCAGCTGGTAGTGTTAAATAAGTAAAAGTATCTGGCACAATGCCTAGTACATAAGTGGTTAAAAAAATATTTGTTCCTTTCTCTCATCAATGTAATGAAAATGAGATCCTAGAGCAACGGCTATTTTTATTCCATGTACTATAAAGATTACTGTTCTTAATAATGATCTTTGCATTTTTGACTAGTCTTTTTTAAAACAGCTTTATTGAGATATAACTCATAAGCCATATAATTCACCCATTTAAAGTGTACATTTTAATGGCTTGAAGTAGATTTCAGAGAGTTATGTATCCATTGTCACAATTTTAGAATATTTTTGTCACCCCCAAAAGCAGCTCTGCTCCCCTTAGCTATTATCTCCCAATCTCCTATCTCCCCAGCCTTAGGCAACCACTAATCTACTTTCTGTCTCTATAGATTTGTGTATTCTGACATTTCATACAAATAGAATCATACAATATGTGGTCCTTTGTGGCTGGCATATTTCACTTAGCATATTGTTTTCAAGGATCATCCATGTTGTAACACTATGGCTACTTCGTTCTATTTTATTGCCAAATAATATTTCATTTTATGGGTATGCCACATTTTGTTTATCCATTCATCTGTTGATGGACATTTGAGTTGTATTTACTTTTGGCTAGGATGAATAATGCTGCCATGAGCATTGTGTACAAGTTGTTGTGTGAACATGTGTTCGTTTATTTAGGAGTGGAATTGCTAGATCACATAGTAACTGTTCAACTGTTTGAGAAACTGCCACACTGTTTTCCAAAGTGGCTACATCATTTTACATTCCCACCAGCAGTGTATAAGGGTTCCAATTTCTTCACATCCTCACCAATACTTTTTATTATCTGTCTTTTTTATTATAGCCATCTTAATGGGTACGCAGTGGTGTCATGTTATGGTTTAGATTTGAATTTCCTTGATGGCTAATATGTTGAACATCTTCTCATGTGCCTAGTTGCTATTTGTATATATCTTCTTTATAAAACTACCTATTCAGATCATTTGCCCATTTTTAATTGGCTTGTTTTTTTATTATTGATTTGTAGTAGTTCTTTATATATTGTAGATTCAAGTCTCCTATCAGATACACAGTACCACTTTTTCCTCCTTTTTCCCTCCCCACCTTCCCCATAACAGGATCTAAAATAGCTGTCATTTTTACCAAGGCTTTTGGAAATTTTAACAAAAACAAATTTCCCTCCTAAATAAGCCATATGCAATTAAACAATAGACACCTGTGAATAAGTGTATAACACAAGGATTGTTTGTTGTTGGGATTCCCCTTTTCAAGCTGTATAAATGTCACACATATTTTCATAGCATTTTGGGCTAACGGTCTACTGACTATTTATGTGAGTACTGAATAAAAAACAACCCTCAATTACTTGTGCTACTTGCATTTATAAACCCACAAATTATTTTCAAAATCATTTTTTTTAAGACATCTACAGACTTTTTAGGCAAATTTCTGACATAATTTTTTTCTTGTAGCTCTTGTTATTTCTTTGTCACCTCAAAATACAGAGAACTTCACTGGAAATAATGTCATTTTTGGTTGTGAAACTTCACATGTGGAGTGGAAGAAAAAGGTAGACTAAATGTTCCTCCCTGGCAATGATACCTGTATTTCAATTCAGGTATGTGAATTATTTGCACCGCACACACAGGCACTCAATAATTATATTTTTTTATTATTCTTTAAGTAAAAACTTATAGTTCAAGTCAGTTTCTCATACAAAAATTTATACACACATTGCTGTGTGATCCTAGCTGCTTTCCCTATAATGTGAGAGCACACTCCTCCTTTCCACCCCTCATTTCCCCTATCCATTCAACCAGCTCCTGTCCCTTCTTGCCTTCTCATCTCGCCTCCAGACAGGAGTTGCCCATTTAGTCTCATGTATCTACTTGAGCTAAGAAGCGCTTTCTTCATAAGTATCGTTGTATGTCGCATAGTCCACTCTAATCTTTGTCTGAAGAGTTGGCTTCAGGAATAGTTTCAGTTCTAGGCTAACAGAGAGTCCGGGAGCCATGTTTTCCAGGGTCCCTCCAGTGTCAGTCAGACCATTAAGTCTGCCCTTTTTGCCAGAATTGAGTTCTGTACCCCACTTTTCTTCTGCTCCGTCAGGGACTCTCTGTTGTTTTCCCTGTCAGAGCCGTCATTGGTGGTAGCGGGACACTATCTAGTTCTTCTGGTCTCAGGCTGATAAAGTCTCTGGTTTATGTGGCCCTTTCTGTCTCTTCAGCTAATATTTTCCTTGTATCTTTGGTGTTCTTCACTCCCCTTTGCTCCAGGTTTTGTTGGGACCAATTGATGTATCTTAGATGGCTGCTCGCTAGCTTTTAAGACCCTAGACACCATTCACCAAAGTGGGAGGCAGTACATTTTATTAATAAACTTTGTTATGCCAATTGACCTAGATGTTCCCTGAAACCATGGTCCTCAGACCCCTGTCCCTGCTATTCTGTCCCTTGAAGTGTTTGGTTGTATTCAGGAAACTTCTTAGCTTTTGGTTTAATCCAGTTGTGCTGACTTCCCCTGTATTGTGTGTTGTCCTTCCCTTCACCTAAGATAGTTCTTATCTACTATCTAGTTAGTGAATACCCATCTCCCTGCCTTACCACCCTCGTGACCATCAAAGAATGTATTCTTTTGCGTTTAAACCATTTCTTGAATTCTTATAATAGTGGCCTCATAGAATATTTGTCCTTTTGCAGCTGACTAATTTCACTCAGCATAATGCCTTTCAGATTCATCCATGTTATGTTTTGCAGATTCATTATTGTTCTTTATCGTTGCATAGTATTCCATTGTGTGAATATACCATAATTTGTTTATCCATTTGTCCATTGATAGGCACCTAGGTTGTTTCCATCTTTTTGCTATTGTGAACAGTGCTGCAATGAACATGGGTGTGCATGTATCTATTCGTGTGATGGCTCTTATTTCTCTAGGATATATTCCAAGGAGTGGGATTGCTGGATCTTATGGTACTTCTATTTCTAGCTTTTTAAGAAAGCACCAAATTGATTTCCAAAGTGGTTGTACCATTTTACATTCCCACCAGCAGTGTCTAAGTGTTCCAGTCTCTCCACAGCCTCTCCAACATTTATTATTTTGTGTTTTTTGAATTAATGCTAGCCTTGTTGAGGTGAGATGGTATCTCATTGTAGTTTTGATTTGCGCTTCTCTAATGGCTAATGATCATGAACATTTCCTCATGTATCCGTTAGCCACCTGAATGTCTTCTTTGGCGAAGTGCCTGTGCATATCCTTTGCCCATTTTTTAATTGGGTTATTTGTCTTTTAAATGTCGAGGTTTTGCAGTATCTTGTAGATTTTAGAGATTAGACACTGATTGGATTTGTCATAGCCAAAAAATTTTTCCCAGTCGTAGGTTGTCTTTTTACTCTTTTGGTGAGCATAAGTGTTTGATTTTTAGGAGCTCCCAGTTATCTAGTTTCTTTTCTGGTGTTTGTGCATTGTTAGTAATGTTTTGTATTTTGTTTATGCCATGTATTAGGGCTCCTAGCATTGTCCTTATTAGTCTTATTGACTGTCCTTTGTAGAGGACTTTTTGTTTACCTCTTCTCACTCTTAAAATTCTTTATCTTTGGTTTTGGCAAGTTTGATTATAATATATCTTGGTGACTTTCTTTTGGGATCTACCTTGTGTGGGGTTCAATGAGCATCTTGGATAGATATCTTCTCATCTTCTGTGATATCAGGAGGTTTTCTGCCAACAAATCTTCAATAATTCTCTCTGTATTTTCTGTTATCCTTCTCCTGTTCTGGTACTCCAGTCACTCACAGGTTATTCCTCTTGATACAGTCCCACATAATTATTAAGGTTTCTTCATTTTTTTAAAGTTCTATTGTCTGATTTTTCCTCAAATAAGTTGGTGTCAAGTGCTTTATCTTCAGTCTCACTAATTCTGACTTCTATTTCCTCAATTCTACTCCTATGACTTTCTATTGAGTTGTCTGATTCTGAAATTTCATTGTTAATCTTCTGGGTTTCTATTTGCTGTCTCTCTATGGAATCTTGCAAGCCGTTAAATTTGTCATTGTGCTCTTCTATAATCTTCTTAAGTTCCTCTATTGCTTTGTCTGTGTTCAATATATGTCTTGATGATGTTAATGAATTCTCTTTCCTGGATCACATTTTATAATCCCAGTTTGAAATATTAAAATGTCCACTACAATCATGTCAGGGAATGTAATAATACCTTACTTACTGAAGGTGTTAGAAGATTTACAAAATCATTTCATGTATATGATCTCATCAATATGACCTAGTGGTTTTCATGTGGTGCTAGAGATAAAATATAAAAGGGGTTATAGCATGCCATAACTTAGGAGTCCCTGGGTGGTTAAGTGCTCAACTACTAACTGAAAGGTTGGTGGTTCAAACCCAACTAGAGGTGCCTCAGAAGAAAGGCCTGGTGATCTGCTTCCAAAAGGTCAGAGTCATGAATGTCCTGTGGAGCACAGTTCTACTCTGCCACACATGAGGTCGCCATGAGTTGGAATTGATTCGCTGACAACTGGCATTTCTATGGTGCAATGTTGCTCAAAATGTGGCTCAAAGATCTCAAGCTACAGGATCACCCTACACCTTCATGAAATGACCAACTGCAGGGCCCAACTGCAACCATAAAGGATCAGGATTTCAGAGGGTATTCCTCACAAATCTGCATTTTAAAAAAATTATTCTTGGACCCCAATTCACTCTAAAGTCGACAACCACTGCTATAGTAAAATCGATCAATCAATCAATCAATCAATTAATCAATCAGAAGCATAATATGAGTAAACGACCTCACCTCTTTGATCTTTTTTCCTTACCTTCTCAGGATTGTTATCAGGACTGTTTAGTAATGAATGTTTGTCAAGTACCCAGCAAATTACTACTTGCCTAGAGGAGGCACTCAATAAATTTTAGTTATTATTATCAGCAGGATCCTTGACGGCGCAATGGTTAAGTGCTCGTCTGCCAATCGAAAGGTTGGTGGTTTGAACCCACCAGTGACTACAAGGGAGAAAAAAACCTGATGATTTGCTCCTGTAAAGATTACAGGTTAGGAAACCCTATCGGGAAGTTCTACTCTGTCACATGGGGTCACTATGAGTCGGAATCGACTTGAAGGCACACAACAACAACATTATTATCAGTCATTTTAACCACATCTCTGGGGTATTCTTCTCAGAATAATAGGTGGAGGGAATATTTAAGTGGAGGAAACAGTGTAAGCAAAGCAGTGAGGAAAATTATGGCACACAAGTCATTCACTATAGCTTTGTAGAGTGTGTTCGAGGGATGGCAATAGGTAAATCTGGAAAATAGGATTGAGCTAGATAAGAGGACCCTGAACCTCAAAGTACAAAGGTTGGATTTTTCACACTAAGCCATAAAGCCATTAAAGGATTATTTATTTTCATTATAAAAAGTTTCAAGCACGCTCAAAAGTAGAGAGTCTAGTATAATGAAGCCCTATAGACCCATCACCCAAATTCAACAATTATCAACATTTTGTCACATTGACTCATCCATCCTTATTTTATTTTTCCCACAAAATATCTTAAACCAGTCCCTAGCTTTTATGTTATTTCACCCTACATGCCTCAGCATGTCTGTAGAAATATGAACATTTTCTTATATAATCAAAATACCTTTTTCATACCTGAATAAATAACATTTTCTTAGCATCATCTAACACCCAATTGATAATAACTTCTCCTCAATTGTCTAAAAAACTTCTTATAGTTTTTTTTAAATTAGTCTCCAAATATAGTCTGCATTACAGTTGAGTATTATGTCTCTTATGTCTCTTTAAGTTTAGATAAGTATCCTCCCCCCACACTTGTTTTTTATGTCATTGTCATATGGCAGAAACAAGGTAATTTGTTCCTATAGAGTATGCCACACTCTGCATTTGTCTGTGGCCTTCCAAGGGTGGAGGTAGTGGGGTGGGAGGGGGATCATTTAACTTGTTTTTCTGTTCTTCGTATTTCTTATAAGTGGATGTTAGCTCTTGAGGCTTGTTTATGTTCAGGTTCAGCTTTCTCATCAGGAGTTCTTCATTGTGGTTCTGTGTGCTTCCTACCGCATCACAGTTCTCAGGAGATGAAAGCCTGATCTCTCCATTATAAAATTCCCCATCACCTTTCAACCAACAGTTTCATCCAGTTGATAACTATTGCCTGAACTCCAACTCTCTCATTAAAAACCAGTTGCCAAATGTATAGAGTTTATTAGTGGTTACCAGGGGCAGAAGGGAGGGGGAAAGGGGAAATCAATGTTTTGGAAGCATTGAGTTTCTGCTTATGGCGATAGAAATTTGGCAATGGATATTGGTGATGATTGTGCAACATGATTAATATAATCGATGTCACTACACTGTACAAGTGAGAAACATTAAATTGGCAAATGTTGTGTTATATATATTTATAAAACAACCAAAAAAAAAAAGTGCAGTTGCCATCAGGTGGATCCCAAGTGTGTCAGAGTAGAACTGTGCTCCATTGAGTTCTCAATGGCTGAAAAATCACCAGGCCTTTCTTCAGAGGCAACTTTGGGTGGACTCGAACCTCCAATTTTTCAGTTAGCAGCTGAGCGCTTTAACCTTTACGCCATATAGGGACTCCAACTCTATCATTAGGAATTACAAAATGGTGATGTTCTTCTAATTCTGGCATTCCTTCCATGTTTATGGACTAGAATTCTTCTGTAAAGACTATTTCATCAACTAAAATACAATGTTTATAAGAAAAGAAGGATAAATGTTAAATTTATTTCTTTTAATTATGAATTTTCAGGGTGAAAAGTTAATTACTTCTAATGAGTTCCAGTGAATTATGTTGTTATTTTGTCTTTTCTTCCAATATCATTATGAACTCAGATTTTACTTATACAATATGTTTTAATCAATTTCATTCATTATTTTTTGATGCTTAAATTTCTCCGTTTTGACCAGTGATTGCCTATTAAGGTTTTTTGAAAGAGCTATAAGTGACATGGTTAAAGTTGTCTTTTTGGATAGTCCACCCAGCCGGAGGTTAGGGTGCCTTAAAAAAAGAGAATGCAGGCCTGTAGGATAGTAAGAGCACCACGATAAGAGTCTTGGTCAGAGGAAGCAAGCCCCTGAACTGCAGTGGTGGCCATGTAAATGAAGAGGAGGTGGCTGATAAGGAAACATTAAAAAGTGACAAGTCTCAGCAGCTGACAAGATATAGGGGATGGCATGACAGCACAGTATCTAAGGGGAGATGCCCAACAGGCAGTAAGAATTTTGAAACAAACCTGTTAGACAGTTTGGGGCTGGATATAAAAATCTGGGAGTTTTACAAAAACGATAGTTAAAAAAAATACAAGGAAAGTGGAAATAAGACCAAAGCCAGTAGCAGAAATAAGGGGGTCATCAATTTGCTTGTATAGAATCAACCTGTGGTTACCTAACTATTTAATACATCATTGTTGTAGGGGGAGAACAGTGAGTATAAAATGCCACATTTAATCTAAACAAGGCAGGAAATAAAAAAAAAATAGTGGAAGGGTAAACCAAAACCTAATGGAAATTTTGACCTCTTGGGAGAGATAGGGAACAGGGATGAATTCTCTAAATGTACCGTGTTTCATAGTTTTGGCTTTGAAACCATATAAATATTTTACATGATGATGAAAATCAAAATTAAATAAAGAGAGGAAAAAAGCAATCCTTAAAAATGGAGAAGAAAATAAAATAAATGACCTAAGTATATACTGGAGCCTTGGTGGTGCAGTGGTTAAGTGCTACAGCTGCTAAATAAAAGACTGGCAGCTAGAATCCACCAGCCGCTCCTTGGAAACCCTATGGGGCAGTTCTACTCTGTCCTATAGGATCACTATGGGTTGGAATCAATAGGTTTGGTTTTTTGGTTTAAGTATATATAAAGTTGGTGATTTAATCACACAAAGAGGAGTTACTTAAAATGCCTTTAAAACACAATAATTTAACTATATATCCCTCGTGTAATATATCCTAAGAAAAAAAGGATAGAAAGAAATATTAATCTGTATTCGATAATCATAATATTAGTAAAAGTATCAGTACTACAACTTTGAAACTATTAGATGCAAATTATATGGTAAATCAAATAAGCAACTATGTTAGTGTCATTATAAATCAAGATTTTCGGCATTAAAGAAAATAAATATAGATTCAAAATAAAAAGTTAACTAAAACCTATGTATTAGTTTCCTAGGCTGCTGTAACAAAATACCACAAAGTGGGTGGCTTATAAGAATGGAAATTGATTATCTTACAGTTTTGGAGGCTAGAAGCTCAAATCAGCCAACTTTCTCCAAAGTCTTTAAGGAAAGATCCTTTCTTATCTCTCCCAGCTTCTGGTAGTCCCAGGTGTTTCTTGGCATGTAGATACATCTCCACGTGGCCATCCTTTCTCTGTGTCTCTCTCTGTGTCTCTTTTCCTTTTTTCATAAGGATACCATTTATATTGAATTAGGACCTCCCCCCCCGCCCCACTTCGGTATGATGACATGTTAACCTAACTGATAATATCATCAAAGACCCTATTTCCAAACATGGTCACATTTACAGGTACTGGGCGTTAGGACTTCAACGTATCTTTTTAGGGGGTACAATTCAAGCCATAACAACCTGTAACCTTAAATTCGAATGGGAAATAGCAGTACAAACTCATGGTGTAATTTTATCTCTAAAACAAAACAAAACAAAATTTTGTCCTAACTCTGAGTAATGAAAAGGCCTAGAAGCAAAGGGCACCCTGTAGTAATTAGCACTCCTAAAACCCAGATTGTGGTCTCTAAATATACTTTCCTTTAAAAGGAACCACCGCTCCACGGAGAAACAGCTGATTCCAGGTCTGTGGGAGGAAATGTGTGAGTTCAACCTGGAACATCTTGTCATACCCTAAAGTAACAAACTTATCAGACTACTAGAGTTTTATCAACAGGACTTAGGCACTAACTTGAAGAGACTCTCACCAGCCAAAGATGGGACAATTTAAGCATCAGATAAAAGAATGGTTGCAATGGATTATAGGAAATCAAATAGGTTAAAAACACATGCATTCATAAAATACTAAGAAAAACTCATTGGTCAGCTTTGGGGGTTTTGTTATACTGAAAACTGGTAAATAAAAGAAGCGAGCATATATGTACAAAATATGTTTCTGAGTAAACCGGTAATTGATAAGATAGAACTACTCCTCTACAGAAAAACTCCAGCTATTAAATGCAGAAGGAGTAATAGAATTAGAATGTTATCATTTTGTATTCCCTGATAAAATAATGAATCTGGGTAACAAACATTAATTACTGCTAAAACTGACTTTACACCCAATCAATTTTAACATCATAAAAAGAGGGACAACAGAAAGAACCCAGAATTGCCCATGAAATATACGTATCAAGAAATTAAACCTGGTTCTGAATCAGGCCTCTAGATCTAATTACCATTTATAGGAAATACAGAGGCTAGAGAAATGTATTAAATACACCACAGGGATATAATCAGCCAATCTGAAATGTTGGGAATCAGGGCAAACAAATTGCTTTCTTCAATAAGTTAATGGCAAGACAAGTAAAAGTGGGAGAAAATTAACATAGATTAAGAGATTTAAAAGAATGTATCAACCAAATGCAATGCATGGACCTTGTTTGGATCTTGATTCAAACAAAACAGATATAAAGATAGGTATGAGCTAACTGAGGAAATTTGAACACTGACTGGCCACTAGATGATATTAAGGAATTGTTAAAAAAATAAATAAATAAGGGCTATAATACAATTATTGCTATATTGTTTTGTTTTTTAAATCCTTATCTCTTAAGGATACATACTGAAGTATTATGGCTAAGATTTGCTTTATAATAAGCCAGCAGGAGGTAAATCCTGAAACAAGACTAACAGATGAAACAAGATTGGCCATATTGTGTAGGTGATAGGTTATGAGAATTCATTATACTAGTCTTCTTTTATATATGTTTACAGTTTTCATAATAAGATGTTATAGTTAAATAAATAAATAATTGCTGAAAGAAAATTTTCCTAACAGCTTAGAGGTAGACCTCAGAACTATGGTCTGATGGGATGGCTGCAAATTCAAGGGATCAGGATATCAGACAAAGGTGTTTATGTCTGCCACACACCAGAAATACAGTACAGCCTATGCACAGGCAACACTGGAAGTCATCAATCCTGGTAAATTTATTTAAAAATAAACCAAATATAGGAAAAAGTATGTGGAAGGATTACACTAGAACTTTTGTTTTGTTTTGTTTTATTGTAGTAAATTCAACACAATTTACCAATTCAGCAATTTTTACACGTACAACTCAGTGACCTCGATTACGTTATGTTGTGCAACCATCACCACTATCCTTTTCCAAATTATTCTACCACCATTAACAGAAACTTAGTATCCTCTAAGCAATGACTCCCCTCTCCTCCCTACCACCCCTGGTAACCACTATAAGCTTTGTGCTCCTTACACAAACCTATTTCATATATGTGGAATCGTACAGTATTTGTACTTTTGTGACTGACTTATTTCACTCAGCATAACGTTTTTAAGGTTCATCCATGTCATAGCATGTATCAGAACTTCATACTTTTTTTTTATGGCTGAGTAATATTCCGTTGTACGTATGCACCACATTTTGTTTACCCATTCGTCTACTGATGGACTTTTTGGTTGCTTCCACCTTTTAGCTATTGTGAATAGTGATGCAATGAACATTCGTGTACAGGTTTCTATTTGCATTTCTACCTTTAGTTATTTTGAATATATACCTAGGATTGATATTGCTGGGTCATGTAGTGTTATGGATTGAATTGTGTCCCCCCAAAATGTGTGTCAACATGGTTAGGTTATCATCCTGACAGGGAACACAACAGAGAGTCCCTGATGGAGCAGGAAAAAGGTGGGGTGCAGAACTCAAATTCTAGTAAAAAGACCAGACTTAACAGTCTGACTGAGACTGGAGGAACCCCGGAAGGCATGGACCCTGAACTCTCTGTCAGCCTAGAACTAAAAAAATTTCCGAGGCCAACTTTTCAAAGATTGGACTGGACTGTGGGACATAAAATCATACTCCTGAAGGGTGTGCTTCTTAGCTCAAGTAGATACATGAGACTAAACGGGCAGCTTCTGTCAGGAGGTGAGATGAGAAGGCAGATAGGGTTAGGAGCAGGCTGAATGAACATGGGAAATCAGTGATGGAATGGAGGAGAGTGCTGTCACAGTATAGGGAGAGCAATTAGGGTCACATAACAATGTATGTATAAATTTTTGTATAAGAGACTAACTTGAAATGTAAACTTTCATTTAAATTACAACAGTAAACAAACAAAACCATGGATAGGTCATGATTCCCAGTATTGTGTGGTTGTCCACCATTTTGTGATCTGATGTAATTTTCCCATGTGTTGTAAATCCTAACCGCTATGATGTTAATGAGGCAGGACTCAATCTGCAGGATTAAGCTGTATCTTGAGTCAATCTCTTTTGAAACATAAAAGAGAGAATCAAGCAGAGAAGAGAGGGACCTCATTACCACCAAGAAAGAAGCACCAGGAGCAAATCATGTCCTTTGGACTAGGGGTCCCTGCGCTGAGAAGCTCCTAGACCAGAGGAAGATTGATGACAAGGACCTTCCCCCAGAGCAGACAGAGAGAAAAAGTCTTCCCCTGGAGCTGGTACCCTGAATTCGGACTTCTAGCCTCCTAAACTGTGAGAGAAAAAATTTCTGTTTGTTAAAGCCATCCACTTGTGATATTTCTGTTATAGCAGCACCAGATAACTAGACATATGAGAATTCTATGTTTAACACAACAGACTTTTAAAGGAGTTGCCCCTAGAGAGCAAGTGGAAGGATGAGAAAGGATATTTTCATTTTTTATTTAATACTAGTTTTTATTACAAAAGAATAAATACTTTGACTTTTTTATAATGATTATTTATTACTTCTGTGGTTTAAAAATTAATATGTGTAAAGAGCAAATGGCATCCACCTTTTAGTATGATCTCTCTTTAACTCCATTATGCTGTCATTTGCACCTAATCTTTCTTTTCAGGTCTTATATACCTACCTCCAGGGTCTCCCCTTTCCCTTCATCCTGAATACCACAATCACAGCTGTCCTTTGAAATCATTATTTTCGTCCTATTGCCTTCTATTACCTGCAGAATAAAAAACCAAACTCATTGCTGTCAAGTCGATTCCAACTCACAGCAACCCTATAGGACAGAGTAGATCTGCCCCATAGGGTTTCCAAGGCTGTAAATCTTTATGGAGGCAGACTGCTACAAATCTTTCTCCCATGGAACACCTGGTGTGTTTGAACCACAGACTTTTCAGTTAGCAGATGAGTGCTTTAAACACTGTGCCACCAGGACTCCTTTACCTGCAGAATAACTAGTCCAAATCACCCAAGCTGGTGTTGACGGACCTCCATAATCTTGCTCCAATCAGCCTCTTCAAGTTTCTATCAACTATTTACTTCCCAAGTCCTCTCTTCAAGCCAGAATGATTTACCCCAATCCTTTGAATGATGTTGATTCCCGTCTTTTTCCCTCTTTAAGACTACTTCCGTGAAGTATTTACCTTCACATATATGGCCTCCTCCTTCCTTGAACACTGATACCGCTTGGTGTTTCTGACCTTTCATTGGGTAATTAATTATGGTCTATTTTGTAATGCCTTGTTTTGTTATTATTTTCCTCATGTTGGAATGCAAAATTGAGCTTTTAACACTTTATTTCTCGTCTCTTCAATTGCACCGTAGTCTCTTAAAAGCAAAGATTGTCTAAAACTTTGTATTGGTCAAGTTTATAATGCAATGCCTTGCATAGAATAGAGACTTAGCTAATAGCTAATTGATACATCACTTTAGTACAAAAGACTGAATGGCAAACTACTTCAATTAACAAAGATAATTGGTAAATAACTTGAAATTTCCTGAGTAGACTCTAAAACTGAATAGGCAGAGTAACACTTGGTCACTTAAGAACATAGATTTCTTAGGTTTTAGGTTCTTTGTATATTAATAAATTGTTGGTGTGTGCTGTCAAGTCGATTCATACTCATCGCGACCCTATAGGACAGAGTAGACCTGTCCCATAGGGTTTCCTAGGCTGCGATCTTTGCAGGAGCAGATTGCCAGGTCTTTTCTCCAGTGGAGCCACTGGTGGGTTTGAACCACCAATCTTGCATAGCAGCCAAGTGCTGAAACTTGCGCCACCAGAGCTGATCATATTAATAAAGGTAAGCAATCTGCTATGTCTAGGGCATGTTTAATTCAAATACTTCATGACACCAGTAATAATACAAGTAATCCAAGCATGTGTCTGGGGTAATTCTGGGGCTTGATAAGTACCTGTATTTTGGAGGGTTGCGTGTGTCTCAGTGGGATGAGGGGGAAGGTGGAACAGGGTTAAGGAGAAAGTGGGGTGTAGGTAGATACAGCACTCAGAGGTCGACTCTCAGGCCAACGGTTATTAAATACATAATATCATCCATGTAAGTGTTATGGATTGAACTGTGTCCTCCTAGAATATGTTTGGTAAATCCTAACCCCTATGCTTGTGGATGTAATATATTAATGAAGCCATATCACTGTAGGGTGTGTCTTAAACCAATCACCTTTGAGATATAAAAGGAGCAGATTAGGCACAGAGAGGCAAGCAGAGATGGGGAAAGATAGATGCCATACCACATGAAGATCACCAAGAAACCAAGAAACGGAAGCTGAAAAGAGACGAGAACCTTCCCCCAGAGCCGACAGACAGATATAGGCTTCCCCTAAAGCCAGTGCTATGAATTCAGACTTCTAGCCTCCTAAACTGTGAGAAAATTAATTTTCGTTTGTTAAAGCCATCCACTTGTGGTATTTCTGTTATAGCAGCATTAGAAAGTAAGACAGCAATTTCTAACCTGTTGTCTGCATAGGCTTTTCATTTACATATCAAATTCCTGCAAGGGACAGAATCACAAAATATGATACAGATTATACAGACCACACTGAAGAAGAGGAAGAATAGATATCCAGTAACTATGAGAAAGGAAACAAATATATATGAGAGTATAGACATTTCATGTAATACATCACTAATATTTACTTGTATAATTATGACAGCTTTTTTAGAAAGTTGAGTTTCCTGTCAAACTTCCAAATATAATCATACTTTCCAGATAAATTAATATTCACTTTCTTAATAGTTTTCATTCAACTTAAGAGCTTGTCTTACTTATAAGATGACCAAATATCACTTCAGTTGATGAGAATAATCAAGTAATACTGTAAGCACACTTCTGTGCTAAACTTTCTGATAGGCATCATGGAGTAAGTAAAAGAGGCTGAATGTATGATTCATGTACTGAAGAAGACAGAAGTTTTTAACGCAGTTAACCCTTGGTTTCATAGAGGGATAGCTTAGCACAACAATCTTTAAATAGTCTTCTTGTTGTTGTTGTTAGGTGTCGTCGAGTCAGTTCCAACTCACAGCAACCCTATATACAATGGAAAGAAACACTGCCTGGTCCTGTGCCATCCTCACAATTGTTATATTTGAGCCCATTGTTGCAGCCACTGTGTCAATCTATCTCATCCAGGGTCTTCCTCTTTTGCACTGACCCTCTACCTTACCAAGCATGATGTCCTTCTCCAGGGACTGGTCCCTCCTGATAACCTGTCCAAAGCACATGAGACGAAGTCTCGCCATCCTCACTTCCAAGCAGCACTCTGGCTGTATTTCTTCCAAGACAGACTTGTTCATTCTTCTGGCAGTCCATGGCACATTCAATATTCTTTGCCAACACCATAATTCAAATTCATCAATTCTTCTTTGGTCTTCCATATTTGTTGTCCAGCTTTCGCATGCATAGGAGGCTATTGAAAATACCGTGGCTTGGGTCAGGCACACCTTAGTCCTCAAAGTGACGTCTTTGCTTTTTAACACTTTAGAGAGGTTGTTTGCTTCAGATTTACCAATGCAGTGCATTGTTTTATTTCCTGACTGCTGCTTCCATGGATGTTGATTGTGAATCCAAGTAAAATGAGATCCTTGATAAAGTCAATCCTTTTTCCATTTATCATGATATTGCTTATTGGTCCAGTCGTGAGGATTTTTGTTTTCTTTATGTTGAGGTGTAATCCATACTGTTTTTGATCTTCATCAGTAAGTACTTCAAGTCCTCTTCATGTTCAGCAAGCAAGGTTGTATCATCTGCATATTGAAGATTGTTAATGAGTCTTCCACCAACCCTGATTCCACATTCTTCTTTATATAGTCTAGCTTCTTGGATTATTTGCTCAGGATACAGACTGAATAAGTATGGTGAAAGGATACAACTCTGACACATTTCAGCTCACCTTTCTTGATTTTAAACCATGCAGTATCCCCTTGCTCTGTTTGAACAACTTCCTCATGGTTCTGAATGAGCACAATTAAGTGTTCTGGAATTCCCATTCTTTGCATTGTTATTCATAATTTGTTATGATCCACACAGTCGAATGCCTTTGCATAGTCAGTAAAACACAGGTAAACATCTTTCTGGTATTCTCTACTTTCAGCCAAGATCCATTTGACATCAGCAATGATATCCCTTCTTCTGTGTCCTCCTCTGAATCTGGCTTGACTATCTGGCAGTTCACTGTTGATATACTGCTGCAGCCGCTTTTGAATGATCTTCAGCAAAATTTTACTTGTGTGTGATATTAATAATATTGTTTGATAATTTCCAGATTCTGTTGAATCACCTGTCTTTGTAACGGGCACAAATTTGGATAGCTTTCAGTCAGTTGGCCAGGTAGCTGTCTTCCAAATTTCTTTGGTATAGATGAGTGAGCACCTCCAGCACTCCATCCGTTTGTTGAATCAGCTCAGTTGGTATTCCGTCAATTCCTGGAGCCTTGTTTTTTGCCATTCCCTTCAGTGCAGCTTCAACTTCTTTCTTCAGTACTGTTGGTTCTTATTCATATGCTGCCTTCTGAAATGGTTGAACGTCGTCCAACTCTTTTTGGTACAGTGACTCTGTGTATTCCTTCCATCTTCTTTTGATGCTTCCTGAGTCGTTTAATATTTTTCCCAAAGAATCCTTCAAAATTGCAACTCAAGACTTGAATTTTTTCTTCAGTTTTTTCAGCTTGAGAAATGCCAAATGTGCTCTTCCCTTTTGGTTTTCTAACTCCAGGTCTTTGCACATTTCATTACAAAACTTTACTTTGCCTTCTTGAGCTGACCTTTGAGATCTTCTGTTCAGCTCTTTTACTTCATTTTTTCCATTAGCTTTAGCTACTCTACGTTCAAGAGCAAGTTTCAGAGTCCCTTCTGACATCCGTTTTGGTCTTTTCTTTCTTTCCTGTCTTTCTAATAACCTTTTGCTTTCTTCATGTATGATGTCCTTGATGTCTTTCTACAACTTGTCTGGTCTTCATTCATTAGTATTCAACACGTCAAATCTATTCTTGAGATGGTCTCTGAATTCAGGTGGGATGTACTCAAGGTCATATTTTGGCTCTCGTGGACTTGTTTTAATTTTCTTCAGCTTCAGCTTGAACTTGTATACGAGCAATTGATGGTCTGTTCCACATTTGGCCCCTGGCCTTGTTCTGACTGATGATATTGAGTTTTTCCATTAGCTCTTTCCACAGATGTAGTCCATTTGATGCCTGTGTTTTCCATCTGGTGAAGTCCACGTGTAGAGTCACCGTTTATGTTGTTGAAAAAAGGTATTTGCAATTAGGCTGTTGGTGTTTCAAAATTCTATCATGCAATCTCCAGCATCGTTTCTATAACCAATGTCATGTTTTCCAACTACCAATCCCTCTTCGTTTCTAACTTTTGCTTCCAATCATCAGTAATTATCAATGCATCTTGATTGCATATTTAATCAATTTCAGACTGCAGAAGTTTGTAAAAAATCTTCAATTTCTTCATCTTTGATATTAGTGGTTGGTCTTCCTTGTAGGTATATGGCTATTACCCTATTACTAACAGCTTTGTGCTTCAGGGTAGATCTGGAACTTTTCTTTTTGACAATGAACAAAATGCCATTCCTCTTCAATTTGTCATTCCTGGCATAGTAGATCATATGATTGTCTGATTCAAAATGGCCAATACCAGTACCTTTCAGCTCATACCTAGGATATCGATCTTCACGTATTCTTTTTTTTTTTTAGTCTTAGAATCCAATAAAATCATTTGCAATTGGATAATTATTTGTAAAAATTCCCTGTACACAACCAGCAGCCAAAGATCTAGATTAGGTTAACCAGTTTGAAAATAACTAAGGTTAACCCATCTACAACCAACACTGCAGCAGACACAAATGTAAAATGGCTTGAGTCACCCAGTTTGTAAACACATTGTCCAAGTACATGTTGGGTGGTGGTAGAGCAGTGGAAAGCTAGGGGTGGAAGGCTTGGCCAAGAGTATCTCATTTAAAAAATGCTTTGACCTGGCCCATTTTCAAAATTCTGGCATCTCTTGTGAAATGACTGATGCCAGGCTGATTGCAGATGAAGTAGTCCAAGAAGAATCTGTGTATGAGTCTGTGTATGTGTACATACAAGTCATGTTACAATGTACTTCACCATGCTGATCTGGTTTCAAATCAGGCTTTTGGTAATGCCACACATTCTTTTCCAGTTTTAAATATGCTGGTTCTGTTAAGTCATTTAGAAATCACCATGCTCATACTTGTCCACCCGCCAAATGGATACTTTCATCACTTTGTTAGCAGGTTCTTCCAGAGAAGGTTGTTAGTATCACTACACAGTGTGGCTCACCATGTTCAGTGTTTTTTTTAGCACTATCATGTCATGACCTCCCTTCTTAGTCAGGTTGGCCAATACTTTACCCAGCCATGGTCTCCTTGAATACCCTAAAATTTGGTTGTACATCCATCACTCACATAGATTCTCCTGACCTCCTGAGGCCAACATTTTGACTTCCCAGAATATCACACAATGGGACCTTATTAGTTAATTAATGACAAGTATTACTGGCATGTCCCTAGAATGTAAACTCATTTTTCCCCAATCCAAGTGTATTCGTAATGATACAGGCTTGATGGACACTGCTTTTAGTCCTCCTAGGTAAAGAATGAGGAGTCCCTGGGTGGCGTAAATGGTTAAGCACTTGACTATTAGTTGAAAGGTTGTCGGTTCAAACCCACCCAAAGGTGCCTTGGAAGACAGGCCTGGCAATCTGTACTCGAAGGCCACAAGCTTGAAAACCCTATGGAGCACAGTTCTATTCTAACACACATAGGGGTCACCATGGGTCAGAACTGACTTGATGGCAACTAACAACAAGGTAAAGAATCCCTGGGTAGTGCAAAGATGCTCGGCTGCTAACAAAAATGTTGGAGATTCTAGTCCACTTAGAGGCACCTCAGAAGAAAGACTTGGCGATTTACTTCTAAGAACTCAGCCACTGAAAACCCTATGGAGCGTAGTTCTACTCATTGCCTTGACATGTCTGGGATTGCCATGAGTCAGAATCAACTTGACAGCAATTGAATAGGTAAAAACAGTCTCTCAGAGGTTATATTTTTTTCAAAATGAATTCTGCCTTTACAAAGAAGCAGCCTTAGGGATCTCGGCCTGTTTTTGCAGATTATTTTCTGTGTGGGCAGAGCAGGCAACTGCTTAAGTGGTATGGTTTCAAGGATAATAAAAATTACCATTGAATGCATTTCTCCAAATCAAAGGCACACATAAATTGTAA
Organism: Dugong dugon; assembly: GCA_030035585.1. NCBI lineage: Eukaryota > Metazoa > Chordata > Mammalia > Sirenia > Dugongidae > Dugong > Dugong dugon. The sequence goes on along the minus strand of CM057460.1, from coordinate 160,929,933 downwards.
AAAGCACGATTATTTTATGTACCACTAAAAAAGAAAAACTCTAGTAATTAAATTATGTATAACTTAGAATCCTTATTATGTACTTATTGAAAGAGATCTTTAGACTTATTTGGACAGGGTTTTATCCTCATTCATTCTTGTGCAAACATAAAAAGGAAACTGAAGCGAAATGAATTGGTTCAAATATCCCTAAAATGTCTCCACATACAGAGTCTGAATCTTCCAAATCACTTTTCAACTAAGAATTTTTGGTGTCCATGTTTTTCTGCTGAATATTGTCCTCTGAACAGGTCCTTGGGTGGTGCAAATGGTTTGCACTTGACTACTAACTGAAAGGTTGGCAGTTTGAACCCATCCGGCTGTGCCATGGAAAAAAGGCCTGGCAATCTACTTCTGTAAAGATTATAGCCAAGAAAACTCTATGGAGCTGTTCTACTCTGTAGCACATGGTCGCCATGAATTGGAATAGACTCCACAGCAATGTTTTTTTTTTAAATTGTCCTCTGGTGATGTAGCATTTCTAAAAAGAGGGCTCTACTACAGCCACTGACACCCATTCTGCAAGTTCTGAGAATGGCGTTTTCTTGACCTTACTGTTGGGGAATGTTCTGCCTCTACACCTCCCATCCAGGCTGCCTGAGTAAAGGCCTTGGGCCCAGAACCCTCTCTGATAAGAAGGCTAGGAATTGGGTCACTCCCTCTCTCCCAGTCCCTTCTCCTTGTCAGAGAAGCCTTCCCTCTGTTCTGGGCACACAGTAACTTTCTCTCTCTCTTGCACATGTGTGAGTATCATACGGCACCTGGCCTACAGCACTTCTATATCTGTTCCTGGCAGGGAGGGAATGGGGTCTCTCCTACTACCGCGAGAGAGGGGCGAATGTAGAACATTTACCCTGCACTGCCCATATGCGGGGATGATCCTGCGGGCCATGGGAGATGGGTGCCCACTAGAGAACCTGATCTTGCTCTGGCTCATCTCTAGGTGAGTATTACATGCACTAATAGTGTGTTGTCTGTGTCTTTTGTTGACAGCCTCGAACTCCGATAATATGACACTTACCAAAAGGGGTCAACAGAAGATTTCCATCAACAACCAAGGCTTGTGTGCCTTCCTCAAATGTTCCTAAAATTATTTTTTGACTGAAACATTGAAGTGTTGCAGTTTTCCAGTCAGGCCACTAGGACTAATAACCAAGTTTACAAACATGCAGGCAATGACCACTGTGTCTAGACTATTTCTGGCTCTTCATGAGTGTAAGAGGCCATCCACTGTAAGATGCACCTTGATTTCAGAAAGAATAAAATTCAAAAAAACAAAGTGTTTATGAAGAATCAATAAAATACAAGATTAATCACTGTGTGCTGGACGCTTTAAACTTTCACAGCCTTGTAAAGTGCTTGGCATTATACTCCTAAGGCTTTGAGAGAGATTCAGTAATTTACCTTGGGTTAGCTAGAAAGGGAAGAATTCAGAATGCAAATCCAGGTGAGACTCCAAGTCCCCTATGAAACACTCTGAAAAGGTCCCCATTAGACTCAAGAGTGACAGTTTCCTAAGCTCCTATAATGGATAAATCCTTTGTATTCCTCCAAAAGCAAAGGCTTATCACTTTCTGTAACACATTAACATCTTGGTGTGATTTTAGGTAAATAGGCTTACTCTTGAAGAAGTATTTAAAGTTTAAACCTGTCTTTGAGTGACTATAATACCCAGTTTGTCCAGAACAAGCATAGTTTATGCCTGTTGTCCAGTGTAAATTAAAAAATATATATGCATATGTATGTATATATTTATCTGTAATGTTTTATTTCCTTCAAGAAAAAGTCTAGTGGCCCTAATAATGGCATAAAGAGCATATAAACCATAACTGAAAATACACAAACACCGGACTATAAGCTAGATAACTGGGATCTTCTAAAAATTAAACACTTATGCTCATCAAAAGACTTCACCAAAAGAGTAAAAAGAGAACCGACAGATTGGGAGAAAATTTCGGCTATGACAAATCTGACAAAGATCTAATCTCTAAAATCTATAGGAAAATCCAACACCTCTACAACAAAAAGACAAATAATCCAGTTAAAAAATGGGCAAAGGATATAAACAGACAACTTCACCAAAGAAGACATTCAAGCAACTAACAGACACATGAGGAAATGTTCAAGATCACTAGCCTTTAGAGAAATGCACATCAAAACCACAGTGAGATACCATCTCACCCCACATTACTGGCATGAATCAAAAAAAAAAAGAAAATAACAAATGTTGGAGAGGCTGTGGGGAGCTTGGAACTCTTATGCAGTGCTGGTAGGAATGTAAAATAGTACAAACATTTTGGAAAACAATAGGGCACTTCCTTAAAAAGCTATAAATAGAAATACTATACGATCCAGCAATCCCACTCCTAGGAATACATCGTAGAGAAATATGAGCTGTCACATGAATAGATATGTGTACACCCATGTTCATTGCAGCATTATTCACAATAGCAAAAAGATGGAAACAACCTAAGTGCCCATCAACAGATGAATGGGTAAACAAACTATGGTACATACACACAATGGAATACTATGCAACAATAAAGAACAATGATGAACCTGCAAAACATCTTACAACATGAATGAATCTGGACGGCATTATGCTGAGTAAAATAAGCCAATCACAAAAAGACAAATACTGTATGAGACCTCTATTATAAAAACTCATGAAAAGATTTACACACAGAAAGAAACAATCTTTGATGGTTACTAGGGAGAAGAGAGGTGGGGAGGAAAAAAACCTAGACAACAGATAAGCAGTAACTTTGGTGAAGGGTAAAACAGTACACAATACTGGGGAAGCCAACACAACTTGACCAAGGCAAAATCATGGAAGCTTCATAGACACATCCAAACTCCCTGAGGGACCAAATTACTGGGCTAAGGGCCAGGGACCATGGTGTTGGGGGGATATCTAGCTCTATCGGCATGACACAGTTTATAAAGAAAATGTTCTCCATCCTACTTTGGTGAGTAGCATCTGGGGTCTTAAAAGCTTGTGAGTGGCCATCTAAGATACTTCACTGGTCCCACCTCATCTAGAGCAAGGGAGAAGGAAGAAAACCAAAGACACAGGGGGAAAGATTAGTCCAAAGGACAAATGGACCACAACTACCATAACCTCCACCAGACTGAGTCCAGAACAACCAGATGGTGCCTGGCTACTACCACTGACTTCTCTGACAGGGATCACAATAGAGGGTCCCAGACAGAGCTGGAGAAAAATGTAGAACAAAATTCTAACTCACAAAAAAAGGCCAGACTTACTGGTCTGACAGAGACTGGAGAAGCCCTGAGAGTATGGCCCCCTCACATCCTTTTAATTCAGTACTGAAGTCACTCCTGAGGTTCACCCTTCAGCCAAAGATCAGACAGGCCCATAAAACAAAACAAGAATAAATGAGGATACCAGCTCAGGTACAAGGATGAGAAGGCAGGAGGGGACAGGAAAGCTGGTGATTGGGAACCCAAGGTCGAGAAGGGGGGAGTGTTGACATGTTGTGGGGTTGGCAACCACTGTCACAAAACAATGTGTATTAATTGTTTAATGAGAAACTGATTTGCTCATCTAAAGTACAATTTAAAAAGAAAAAGAAAAAGTCTAGAACAAATACCTCAAAAGAGTAACATTTGTTAATTCTGGGGGTTAGTACATTTGTTTTGTTGTTTTTTCAAACCACGCAGTATCCCCTTGTTCTGTTTGAATGACTGCCTCTTGGTCTATGTATAGGTTCCTTATAAACACAATAAAGTGTTCTGGAATTCCCATTCTTTGCAATGTTATCCATAATTTGTTATGATCCACACAGATGAATGCCTTTGCATAGTCAATAAAATACAGGTAAACATCTTTCTGGTATTCTCTGCTTTCAGCCAAGATCCATCTGATATTAGCAATGACATCCCTCATTCCACATCCTCTTCTGAATCCAGTTTGAATTTCCAGCAGTTCCCTATCAATGTACTGCTGCAACCATTTTTGAACTACGTTCAGCAAAATTTTACTTGTGTGTGGTATTAATTATATTGTTTGATAATTTCTGTATTCTATTGGATCATCTCTCTTAGGAGTGGGCAGAAATATATACAGTCATTGGGTGCTCTCAAGTTGATTTCAACTCATGGCGACCCCATGTGACAGAGTAGAACTGCCCCATAGGGTTGTCTAGGCTGTAATCTTTACAGAAGCAGATTGCCAGGCCTCTGGGTGGGTTCGAACCACCAACCTTTCAGTTATCAGCCAAGCACTTAACCATTTGTGCCAACAAGGCACACTGGCTATCTATCTATCTATCTACCTATCTACCTATCAACTGTTTGTAGGCACTAGAAAACAACCAATGAAGGCAGTACTTGAGATGTTGAGTGGCCACAATCTTTGAGAGAATGAAAGCACAAGAAGTGAGATCCAAGTCACCTCAAGCTTTTTCCCTAAGACCATTTTCCAATTGGCAGCAAGGGGTAACAGAGCTAAAAGAAAACATTAGTACCAATAGGCTAGGAGCAGAAGTCAGAATTTGAGAATGAAAGCAGATGGGACTTGAGGGACAAAATTCTAGAGAGGAGGAAACTACAGAGATGAGAGCCCAAAAATCTGTGTATAAATTCTCCTCAAACCACCAGCAAATTCCTTAGCTGCACGTGCACAGGGAAAGACTTCAAGAAACTTAGCAGAACAGGGAGAACTTAAAGAGTTGAATGGAGATTTTAGCAGCTGCAGTGCTAAGGAGGCAGAGATTGGAGTTCAAACTCTGCTAATATGGAAGCGTTTTGGTAAACACTCCAGCATTTCAGTTGTAAGGTCAAGTAAGTGTCATGACCTAAGAGTAACAGCAAAACTGAAATAGATCATCATTAAAAAGCCTAAATCCAAGTCTCCATAGAAGTAAGGTGATCAACTGGTAGTCTATCTGCCTATGACAATAAGAAAATGTAACACTTTTTTGGGGAAAGAAAATCTTCCACGTTGTCTAATATTCAGTAAAAAATTATGAGACATGCTAAGAAACAGATCCAAAAACCATGAGTGCCCACAGGTGATTCAGATATTGGAGTTAGCAGATAAGGAGTTTAAATAATATGATTAAAATGTTAAAGAAAATATAGTAAAGAGAAAGAATTTCACTGGAGCCATGGAATTTTTTTTTTTTTTTTAAATTGGAGGCAGAGGAGTCAAATAGAAATATTATAATTAAAATTAAAAATCTAACAGATGGGTCAAATACCAGCTCAGACACAACAGAACAGAGTTTCTACTGAATAGACAACAGGTCAGTAGAAAATATCCTGATTCAAGGACAAAAAGAAAAAAAAAGACCAAAATTAAAACCCCTAAATTACAGAAAATAGAGTGACATGTGGAATATAGCAAAAGGATCTAACATACACATAATTGGAGCTCCAAAAGAAAAGGAGAGATAGAAGGGGAAAGAAGTAATATTTAAAGAAATACTGGCCAAGAATTTTCAAAAACTGATGAAAATATCAAGTCATATTTTAAAAGTTTTATGAATTCAAAGCAGGATAATTGCAAAGAAAATAACACTTAGTTACATCAGATTGAAATTGCTGAAGACCAAAGAGAAAGAGAAAAATTTTAAAGTAGTTGGAGAGTGGGGGAAGTGGAGGGGGTACATTTTAAGATAAAAGGAGGAAAATCAGAGTGACAGCTGCCTTCTCAACAGAAACAATGGAAACCAGAAAACAGAAACACATCTTTATAACGCTGAAGGATTAAAAAAAGAAAAGACAATGTAGGACTCTATTCCCAACAAAACTATTCTTTAAAAATGAAAGTAAAAAAAGACTTCATATTAAAAAGCTGAGAGACTCTGTCAATAGCAGACCTGAACTATAAAACCAATACCAAACCGTTGCCATTGAGTCGATTCCGACTCATAGAAGTGTTACAGAGAGGTTTTCAGGCTAAAGGACCACAATGCACATAGAAGTTTTGAACTTTAAATAGAAATGAAGAGCATCAGAATGGAGTGACTTTGACCCACTTCTGTTCAACTTCTCATTCCAATGGAATCATTTGGTGGAAAATATAAGTTCAGATTCAATGAAACTTAGAGAAAAAAGTATGAGATGACCTAGAATTTTACAACTTAACATCATGTAAACATTGTTAATTTTAGTCAAAAAAAGTTAAAAATTAAAAAAAGGAAACTGGACTCTGGGAGTCAGGGGTCTCAGGAAGCAGTTGGTATGTGGGAGTCATATTGGGTGTGTCAGTAGCAAGTGGGTGCTTACCACTGCCACCAGTTGCCCTCCAGTTGATTCTGACTCATGGTGACCCCGTGTGTGTGTCAGAGCAGAACTGTGCTCTGTAGTTTTTCAGTGGTTGATTTGTAGAAAGTAGATTGCCGGCCCTTTCTTTCAAGACACCTCCGGGTGGACTCCAATCACCAACCTTTAGGTTAGCAGCCAAGCACTTAAAGGTTTGCACCACCCAGGAACGTCAAGTGGGTGCTAAAAACCAAAAAAACCCGTTACCATCAAGTTGATTCCGACTTATAGCGATGTTTTAGGACAGAGCAGAACTGCTCTGTTTCCAAGCAGCGGCTGGTGGATTCCAACTGCTGGCGTTTTGGTTAGCAGCGAACTCAACCACTGGTGCCACCACCGCTCTGGAAGTGGGTGTTAGGGGACAAGAAAATTTTTGGCCATGTGAGAGTCAGGAGCCATGGGCCATAGTTATGCCGTTGGGGTTAGAAGTCAAGTGTGTGGGAGATTTAATAGTCAAGGGTCATATCTGACAGTTAAGTTGTGGTGGTTGAGTCTAAGAACAGGGGTCAGAGGTCACGGCCCACCAGAGTAGCGGTTGAACCCTTACTGCAGGGAGCGGTTGAGATTCCTGCGCCCCCAGAGAACCCGCCCCTCTCTACCCGCCCCGCGCGCACCACCTCCGGCGCTCCGCCCGGCGCTTCGAACGCGAAAGCCGCACGCTCCTGAGGCGCAGATCAAGCGGCGCAGGGACCCCGCGGGCGGCTGGGGTTTTGGCGGCGCCTGCCTCCACTCCCTCCCCTCCAGCTCTGGGGGCTGACCGGCTGGCGCCGCCTCCCGGGAAGATGGCGCTGCACTTCCAGGTTAGTGCGCCGTGCGCCCCGGACCCCCGCTCTGCCGCCTTGGAAACCCAGCAGGACGCTGGGGCCTGGGGCCTGTGGGCCGAGGATGGTGGAGGAGGCCTCAAGGCCGCGGGGCGGCGCCCCAGAACCGCAGCCCCTGCCCCGGGCCGCGGGGCTGGACGAGCCGTGGGGTGGCGGGTCGATGGGGCAGGGGGTTGGGCTCGGAGCTCGCTCCTCCCGGGAGAGGTGGATGCTGAGGACCGGCCGGGCGGGAGTCCGTCTTCCCCGGCGCCGCGGAACGGGCGGGAACAGCGCCTTTGACGGCCCCCGGGCAGGTGGTAGCCCGAATCGGCCGGCTTTTGCGCCCCTCTGGCGGGCGCGGGCGCCGTGAACCAGCCTTCCCGCCCCGTCGCCGGCCGCAGGTCTGTCGTCAGCCTTCACACAGTCGAAATGGAGCTCGAGAGGGGCTTGGGGTCCACCAAGAGGGCGGCGGCGGCGGCGGCAGTTGGACTTTAATTGGCTAGAGCGGCAGGGGCTGTTTCTGTCGGGAGTTGCGAAGGTGGACGCCGCAGCCGCCTCATTGGAGGAGGAAGCGGAGGCAGGGCGTGCGCTGGAGGATCGCAGACCTAAGAATGGTCCTTGGGCTTGAGGAGAAAGGCCAGAGTATCACAGGGCTGCGCGCTGGGATATTGGTTCAGTTGTTCATTCAACAAACATCTTTTGAGCCCCCAGTGTGTGTCAAGCACTGTGCAAAGTTCTAGGGGTAAAGGATTACGTCTTAGTATCCTTGCCCTGATAGAACTCAAAGATGATTACAATGCATGTGAAAAATGTTATGAAATAATTAAGCACAGGATACCATGGGAGCACAGAAAGGGGACAGTCAGTCGTGTGTGTGTGCGCGTGTTTTGGAAAGGAGTGAGGCAGAGCTGCTATGCTGCCCAGACAAGGGATGCTTTGAGGAGCTTCCATTCGTCCACTGAATATTTGTTGAGTACCTACTATGCTAAGTGCTGAAGATACAGCTCTAAGCGAAACATCACCGTCTCTACACAGGGAACTTGCAGTCTAGGGGGTCTTGAAAGTATTGTGGGAGTTGAACAGGTAAAGAGGAAGGGAAGGGTATAAAGGCAGGAGGACATTATAAGCCAAGGCAAAGAATTGTGGCACATTGAAGGAGCTTTGGTTGGACCATCCATACCAAACCAAACCCACTGCTGTGGAGTCGATTCCAACTCATAGCAATCCTATAGGACAGAGTAGAGCTAGAACTACACCATCGGGTCTCCAAGGAGCGCCTGGTGGATTCGAACTGTCGACCTTTTGGTTAGCAGCTGTAGGTCTTAACCATACCTAGGTTATATAAAAGGGAAGGAGCAGGACATGTCTTTGGAGAGGTAGGCAACTTTATAATGTGGTGACAGTGTATTTAAGTGTCACAGTTCCCTCACAGACTTGTTTGGATTCCCTGTGGTCACACAGACTCATTACTTTCTTATTTATTGATTCTTTCAAAGGGTCTTTTCTTTCCAACCAGTCACTCTCCTGTTAGGTAATTGACAGCTCCAGGATGTTATAAGCCAGGAAATAGCAAGCCCCACACATTACCTTTTGACTCCTTGATATTTCTGAGGGTCCCCAGGTCAAAATAATTATTTATTACCACTTTGGTAAATATGCCCTCTGGGAAATTTTCGCAGGAAGAATCTCACAGGGAAGACTTAGGGATTGTAAATAGTGTAATCAGATGTTCATAGTTCAGGTGTAACTCTTGAGAGTAAATTAAAAAGTGTTATGGAACTTTGGAACTTTTTCAGACTTGGAAAGATGATGTCTGCATAATAAATCACCCAGTCCTGGAGGACTTCTTCATGCTTAGGTGCAGTATGGGAAAAATTAGCAGCTGATGTGAAAACTACCGTTCCACGGTGGTTTCCCAGAAATGTACTTCATAGCACCTGCGACTGATATAAATCAGCCTAAAAGTGTTGGGCAAATAAAGGATCAAATAGTTCGGGGGGCTAGAAAAAAACTTTGAAATCTCTCAGTTTGAATTCTTTTAAGCATAGGGGATCATATTGTTATCCATTTAACTCAAGGAGCATTTGTTCGTAGTGATAACCAGTACCTAGCATTTTGAGTTTTCACATACTCATTGTAGATTTTGAACCACACAACTAACTTGAAAGGTGTGTAGATATATATTTTATTCCTGAAGACGCTGAAGCTCAGCACAGTTGGGGCTTGTCCAAGTTTACAGAATTAGAGTAGGCCCAAGAACTCTTAAGTTTCATGTTCTTTCCACTACCCATATCTAAATGTCACCTACTCAACAGGATAGGTAGTCAAAAAGTATGCCACTGAATGATTAGTGAAGCTGATTTGTGGGGGACACAGGTCTCTGCTTCATAGTCTTTTTCACATCATGCTATACATAAAAATTTTTAGTTTTGTGGCTCATGGAGGTAAGCTGGTCATAGCCAATGGCCATCAGTGTGGCTGCCAGGAGGGCAAGGGGGTCAGTATTCCAGGTATACCTATAACCCATTCAAGGCACATGCATTCTAGTTAGGAAGATGTGACTTAGGGGGTACCCTGTCTCTAAGGAAGTAGTGGATCTGGATTGTATGAGGGAGGTCACAGTTAGATAATACTGTTCTATTGCTCTACTGTCTTTCAAAATCCTGTAGAGGTGTTAAATCTGAGTCTTCATAGAAAAAGAATTGGTAGAACATTATGACAAATAAGGAATGTACCCACAGTTAGCCAAACTGCAAGGCCTAGAACCTAGCTAAGTGGGGGAGATAGGGAGCAGACAGACACTTGAAGTAGAGCTCTGTAGGGAATACGTTAATTCAGTTCTGACTTTTTTTTTTTTTTTCTTTTAAGCAACTTTTCAGATTTCCAAGAGGGAGAAGTTTTTAGATATAAAAAGGTAAACAGACAATGTCCGAAGTACGGACTAGGACATCATCTGCAGGTAGATGATGACTGAAGTAATGGGTGACAAGATCGGATGGTGGTGAGAAGAGAACATGTGCTTGGGGTCTGTAGACTTACATTTGTCTAGAAATTGACCATTTACTGTATATTTGATCTTGAGCAACTTATATATGTTTAATCTCTGGGCCACAGTTTTTTGTCTGTAAAAAATGGGCATGGCTGAAAATAAGTACTTTGTAGAAGTCTACTTTTAAGGATTGGTTTTGGGGGAAGGAAAAAAAAGGAAATACTTTGTAAACTGTCAAGCGCAAAAACTAGTATTATCCTATTCGTTGTAGAAGTAAGAGTTCCAAGATGTCCAGGAATAAATAAGCCTTTCAGGGATGCTTAGGAAAAGGGAGTGAGGGAAAGAAGAAACGAAGTTCTTGTTTGGTTGCTGTCCAGTTAATTCAGACTCATGGTGACCCCATGTGTGTAGAGTAGAATTGCTCCATAGGATTTTCAAGGCTGTGACCTTTCAGAAGCAGATTGCCAGGCTTGTCTTCCGAGGAGCCTTTGGGTGGGTTTGAACCTCAAATCTTTCAGCCAGTAGCCTAGTGCTTAACTGTTTGTGGGTGGGAAATGAATAGCTTTGAGATGCAGTGTCTATTAATGGTAATCAAGAAGCTTAATTCCAGAAGGCAGGAAAGATGTAAGGAAGTAGTTGAAAAGAGCTTTAAGTTCAGTTGAGGTGGGATTTTTGTAGTAGTTTTTTTATTATTAGAGAACATTTTTTTCTTGATACAAAAGTCTTTATTATTATTATTTTTAACTTTATTGAGGTATAATTGACATACAATAGACTGCACAGACTCTGTTTCCAAATAAGGTCACATGCACAGTTACTGGGGACTTGGACATATCTTTTGGGGGAACACAATTAAACTGACTACTTTATTATTATTAGATAATATTAATAATAAACAACTAGCCTTTATAGTATGTAGTATGTGCCAGGAGTTATGTGGCACTAATTCATTTAATCTTCCAGACAATCTTACGAGGTAGGCACTAGTATTAGTGTCACTTTTTGCTGTCTTTTGTTTTGTTAAACAATTAGGTCTTGTCACTCTTTCTAGCCCAGTTCTGTTTGCAGTCGAAGTCTGCTTCTTCAAGGAATCTTAGATCTAGACAGATAGACGGCAGCAGAATCAGTTTGTCATGAAATTATTGTGGGTTTTACCAGTTCTAAAATTCAATCATTCAGATATATTAGATGAAGGAAAAGACTTCAAGGTTGATCATGAGAGGGAAAAGATAATCCTTTTTGTGTTTGTATTTCTTACCCTTGGAGAAAATATGAGAATTCATATGTATTCCTGAACTATGAATTTTCTGTGCATTTTAATACCATGTACTGTATGTAGTAGTGCTCTGAAGGTTTATAGACCCTATCTAGGTGGGGAAAACGTTTAAGATGTGGTTCACTTGAGGTCATCTGTCTTAATTTATCCACTTGTAACCTTTCTTTGGGACATCTATTTTCACTCTAGAAGAAAATCCCAAGTCTGGAATGCTGGACACTAACCTGTAGAGGGAAGTGGAAAATGCCAGAAAGGAGCCAAGAAAGAGAAGTGAAAAGAGTAAAGGGAGCTAGAGGAGGTCTCATTTCATTGTTGCCTGTGTATTCCTGTTAGAATAAGGAATATGCATTTGAAGGAATGTTTCGACTAGAGCAACTATAAAGCTACCACATAAATACTCCTACCATAAGAGGACAAAAAACAGAATTTCCTTAGAAATTTCCGTTACCTTCATATGCCTACCTGACATTGAAATCTGTGCCAATTTTTTGTCCTCCAATGAATAATTCTCTAGTTCAAGTTCTAAAAAAAGTGAAGTGTTTGTTTTAGTAAGATGCCTTTAGCAAGACTTCTTTTAAGCAGAGAGGAATATTGAACTCATTTTTTATTCTTTCAGATTGTGTCCATGTGTCCTGTATCTTCAGATGAGATTATATTTATAAACTGAATTGTTCTTTGTGTTTATAAAATAGGGACCTGCAATATGATAGCTAGTAATTACATTGCTCTAAGTACCGTGGGGTCAAGTCACAGTTCCTGAAAATCATGACATAGTTGGCCTACAGCACTGTAAGTTGTTAGTTCAGAAGCCCCAAATCAGCATGTATTTATACTTACCATCATTTCTTTTTTATAGATGGAGCAGTTAAAGCTCTTACAATTTGAGAAAGAGTATAAATGTGGCAGAGTAACTGCAAAGCGTGATCACTTCTGCACCCATCTCTCTAGCCTCATCTGGCATCTCCTCCTTGCTGTCTGTTTACTAGTCACACTGACCTTTAATGCCTTGAAATGATTACATGCCTTTCTACTGCAGCACCATGGTGAATGCTGTTTCTTTGCCTGGAAGCCTTTCTAGTCTTTTTTCATCTGGCTCACCCTATCAGGTCTCAGCATAAATGTTACTTCTTCAGGCAAGCCTTTCCTAGCTCCTTGGATTATGCATGTCCTCTCCTTTTCTGTATTCTTAACTTTTCTGTCATAGAATTATCAATTTTATAATGAAATAATTTTGGAGGTAGGAGATGTGTCTCTTTTGTTAACACTGTATTCCCTACTTAGAAGTGGTAGCTCAGTAAGCATGTATTGAATTATTGAGTAAAATCATGATATTTGTATCACTTGTTTCCTGTGGTTAGTATGCTTACCTTATTTTTTTTCTGTGAAAGTAAAATGTTAATTTTTTTTCTTTTTTTTTTTTTTTTTTTGCCTCTCAAGAGTTTGGCTGAATTGGAAGCATTATGTACTCACTTATATGTAGGAACTGATCTTACACAAAGAATAGAGGCTGAGAAAGCACTCCTGGAACTTATTGACAGCCCAGAATGTCTCAGCAAGTGTCAACTTTTATTAGAACAAGGAACAGTAAGTATTTGATAACAGTGATTAACCATGAAAGATCAGTAGATATATGTCAGTGTTAATGAAGTGGTATGTGCTAGTGTTGATAACTGATAGATATTGCCACATGTCTTTTTACTGTAGTTTATTTCACTGTCAAAGAGATTAATCAGGGAAAGAAATGAAAAGCCTAGACAGCCTAGGACGTAGAAATAGGAATGAATTGAAATAGTTTCTTGGTTCTAGCTGGTTCCTTTTTATATTTCATATGAGTAGGCAAGCATTACATTTTTAGAAAGTTGACTAACAACTGTTTTTTTAAATCTAAGTAGGGGAGGCAGGTTATAATTAACTCTGAAACATGAATGATTCGGAGGAGTGCTGACTACTTCTTGCCTGCCTCCCTTCTAGAGGTTCATAGCCATTCGTTCAGGAATCATTTAGCAAATCCTTAAATGTAAAACCAGGCACTGCACTGGCTACTTGGTTTATGTACATGCTTTAAAGTAGCTCAGGGTTTAGTTGCGGAGGTAGAGATGTATAAATAAAGAGCTATAAAATGATATGATAAACACTACAATAAGATACTACATGGTCTAGAGCAGAGGTCAGCAAAGTTTATCTGTAAAGGGCCAGATAGTAAATATTTTAGGCTTTGTGGGCCAAGAGGCAAAATTTAGGATATTTTGTAGTTACTTCTATAACAAGTGAGAAGACAAATTTCCACAAAGTTTTATTGATGAAATTCAAAATATAATAATAGTTGAGTACTTTAAAAAAAAAAAAAATACAGGGATACTAATGAGAAGATGGAATTATTTGTTTAGGGATTAATATTTTGCTTAATTGGGGTTCACAGTGTTCCCTATCATCAGCATTGATTACAAATGCTTGTATGGTAATGCTCATCGGTAATGAGATTTTACTGATTTCATCTTTAAAAATATCTTTTCTCACAGATCAGTACTGCCAAGTACTTGTATCAGTCTATGAGCAAATGATTAAAAAAAAAATTATGTTTGTTGTTGATGAGAATATACACAGCAGAGCATACACCAATTCAGCAATTTTTGCAAGTACAATTTATTATTTTTTTTCTTTTATTGTTTTGTGACATTAGTTGCAATCCCCACAATGTGACAGCACACTCCCCCTTTCCACTGTGGGTTCCCTGTGTCCATTAGACCAGTTCCCATCCCTTCCTGCCTTCTCGTCCTGCTTTTGGACAGGAGCTGCCCATTTGGTCTCATATATCAGATTGAACTAAGAAGCACAGTCCTCACGTATATTATTTTTTGTTTTATAGTCCTTTCTAATCTTTGTCTGAAGAGTGGGCTTTGGGAATGGTTTCAGTTCTGGTTTAACAGTGCGTCTGGAGGCCATAGTTTCGGGGGTTCCTTCAGTCTCTGTCAGACCATTAAGTCTGGTCTTTTTACATCAATTTGAGTTGTGTTCTACATTTTTGTCCGCCTCTGTCCTGGACTCTTTGTTGTGTTCCCTGTCAGGGCAGTCATTGGTGGTAGCCGGGCACCATCTAGTTCTTCTGGTGTCAGGCTGGTGGAGTCTCTGGTTCATTTGTTCCTTTAGTTCTTTGGGCTAGTATTTTCCTTGTGTCTTTGGTTTTACAATTTAGTGACATTGACTACATTCTTTGAGTTGTGCAACCATCCTCACCCTCCTTTTCCAAATGGTTCCTCCTCCATTAACATAAACTCACTGCCAGCTAAGTTTTCTATCTAATCTTTGGAGTTGGTGTTGTCAATTTGATCCCATATACATAGATCTTAAAAGAGCATAATACTCAAGGCAGACATTCTTTACTAGTTAAACTAAACTATTATTAGGTTTTAAGAAGACTTCAGGGGGTATTTTTGGTTTAAGGTTTAAAGATTATCTCAGGGCAATAATAATAAATAATTTTTAGGTGTTCATTCAGGCTCCATGGCTCCAGAAAGTCTGGATCCCATGAGAATGTGAAATTCCATTCTGCATTTTCCCCCTTTTGATTAGGATTCTTCTATAGAATCTTTGATCAGAATATTCAGTAATAGTAGCTGGACACTATCCAGTTCTTCTGGTCTCATGGCGAAGGGGGGGCAGTTGTTTATGGAGACAGCTAGCTACATTTCCGTTTTCTTCCATGAGCATATGATTTTAGTTGACAATATTTATCACTTTGAAGGCATTTATGGAATTCTGTTAAATCTTTTCTTGATATTTGCCCTTTAGCATGCCATCACATTGCAGAGAAATCACTTCCAATTGAAGGTTAGGTGGAAGCTTCTCAGTTGTGCAGTTAAATGGATTTTGAAATATGGAAATTTACTTTGTACTTGCATCAAGATCTAAAAAACACTGCTGTAGCTGTAATTTGAACTCAGAAAATGTATTTGCTACAAATTTGCGTGGAAATGAAGATCTTACTACTTGTTCTAACTCCTGACAGCATGGAAGTGTATAAAGTAGCTTGACATTACGTGTAATTCAAACACAGTTGTCATCGAAATGACTTTATGCAGTATAATCACTCAGCACTGTTTGCCTTTTAGGATATTTTGTAATTTTAGGTTGAATTCATTAAGAAACATTTTCAAGTGTTCAGCAAAAGCTTATTTCCAAAACCATTTAGTGTTCAGCAGCAGTGTTTGAGGGTAGTTCTTCCCCTTCAGGAAAATTTCAGTCCTGAGCTCAAAACATTGCAATAAAACTTTACCACAGCTTAGCTATTGAATATTGTGTGGTAGGGAAAGTCAGGATATTCAGCTTCTATCTCTGAAGAAATTCGCAGAGCTGAAGATAAAGTTAAGTCTACCAAAGCAAATGCAGTCTGCTGTTAACACTACTGATTACGTATGATAGATGCAAGTATTTTCTACAGAGCACCTGCTGATGAGTGATTCAGTGAATACTATAGGCTTTAAACATCTTCCATTTTCACAAGCTCTGCAAATTTGTCCAATTAATCCCTCTTCTGCTTCACATATTTTTACCACCATCAGTCATAATACATCTTAGCAGATTTTACTTCAGGTTGTACCGAATCAGTGTTTTTCTAACTTCTTTGGAAATATTCTAGCCTGTGGTTCCACATGGACTATACATAGAGGCTAATTCTTCAGTCACTTCAAACTCAGCATTGACTTCTGGAATAAATAGTATGTCTCAGTAACAGCAACCGTATTAGTAACAGCTGTCTGCTCATCAAGAACCTCTCCAAATCATTTGTATTGTTTTTAAATTGACTTTTGAGGTTGTTCCAATGTCCTCAACTCTTTGAGCTTTTGTCCTCACTGAAAGACTAGTCGTCTTAAGTTTGTTTTCTCTACATACATAACTTCTGTTGCTGCAATGAAATGATAGTGATTTAATTAATTCACCATTAGTAAATGGCTCTTCTTGCTTGGCTAACAAATGTTCTGTTAATTTTCACTTGGAAACTCAACAGGCCTCACTTTCATATTTTATTTTTGTGAAGAACTTCCTCTATGATGAGGTATTTTGTTGTGAATTTTTTACTTTTTCTGACTTGCTTTCTTGTGAGATGGGACTATTAAAAGTGCTTAGTGTGATATTGTCAACCTATATTATATTCTTTTAGGACAGTTATAGTGTCATTGCAGAGCCCTGGTGTCACAGTTGTTAAGCACTTGACTGCTAATCAAAGGTCAGCAGTTTGAATCCACCAGCCACTCTTTGGAAACCCTTTGGGGCAGTTCTACTCTGTCCTGTAGGGTGGCTGAGAGTCAGATGCTACTTAATGGCAATGAGTTTGGTTTTACAGTGTCATTGCATAAAAAGCACAATGCTTTGCCTTGTAATACAATAACAAAATAATTCATACTCATTCATGTTCCTTAATAGTTAGACATTTGAAGTCCACCTTTATCTTTTCTTGTTTTGACATGATAGATATGCACTGGTAATAATAAAAAGTACATGCCATGTCATGGTGATACCCATGCCACTCTAGATACTGGCAAGTTGTAACTACATCACTGCAGTTTATAGTGAGCTCAGCAGCAATAGGAGAGCTCCACTTATGGTCTCTGTCTCAGCTATTCAACTCTGCCTTTATAGCGCAAAAGTAGGCCTAGACAATATATAAATGAATGAACGTGGTTGTGTTTTAATAAAATTTATTTACAGATACTGAAATTTGGATTTCATATAATTTTCACATCACAAAATATTATTCTTTTGATTGTCTTATCAGCTGTTTAAGATTGTGAAAACCATTCTTAGCTTATGGACTGTACAAAAACCGGCAGTGGCCTGCATTTGGTCCATGGGCTGTAGTTGGCCTACCTCTTGTCTAGAGAAAAAAAGAGGGACTGTCTTTGCAAGAAATTTCTGGGGGTAGAGTGAATAGTTGAAGTGAATTTTGAAGAATGAGCACATGCTTACAGAGTTTGAGTAAATCACTGTTAAGACATTTGACTTTGTGGATCATAACAAATTATGGATAGCATTGAGCAAAATGGGAATTCCAGAACCCTTAATGGTGCTCATGCAGAACCTGTACATAGACCAAGACGCAATCATTCAAACAGAACAAGGGGATACTGTGTAGTTTAAAATCAGGAAAAGTGTGCATCAGGGTTGTATCCTTTCACCATACCTATGCAATCTGTATGCTGAACAAATAATCCAAGAAGCTGGACTATATGAAGAAGAATGCGACATGAGGATTGAAGGAAGGCTCGTTAACAACCTGCAATGCTTATTGAAAGCGAAGAGGACTTGAAGCACTTACTGATGAAGATCAAAGACTATAGTCTTCAGTATGAATTACACCTCCACATAAAGAAAACAAAAGTTCTCACAATTGGCCAGTATAAACAGAGAAGAGATTAAAGTTGCTGAGGATTTCATTTTACTTGGATCCACAAGCAGCATGCATGGAAGCAGTAATCAGGAAATCAGATGACATATTGCATTGGACAAATCTGCTCCAAAAGACCTCTTTTTACAGTGTTAAAAAGCTAAGATGTCGCTTTGAGGACTAAGATGTGCCCGACCCAAGCCATGATATTTTCAGTTTCCTTATTTGCATGCAAAAGCTGGACAGTGAATAAGGAAGACCAAAGAAGAATTGAAGCATTTGAATTACGGTGTTGGTGAAGAAGATTGAATGTACCATGGACTGCCAAAAGAACAGACACATCTTTCTTGGAAGAAGTACAGCCAGAATGCTCCTTTGAAGCGAGGATGGTGAGACTTTGTCTCACGTACTTTGGACATGTTATCCGGGGGACCAAACCCTGAAGAAGGACATATGCTTGGTAAAGTGGAGGGTTAGTAAAAAACAGGAAGACCCTCAGCAAGGTAGACTGATAGAGTGACTGCAACAATGAGCTCTAACATAGCAGCGATTGTGAGGATGGCGCAGGATCGGGCAGTGTTTTGTTCTGTTGTACATAGGATCTATGTGAGTCAGAACCAACTCGACAGCACCTAACAAAAACAACTTTAAGACAGTTAAGGATCCCTGGTGGGGTAATAGTTAAGTGCTAGGCTGCTAACCGAAAAGGCCAGCAGTTCGACCCTACCGGTTGCTCCGCTGAAGAAAAGCCCTGGTGATCTGCTGTCTGTAACGATTCCAGCCTAGGAAACCCTATGGGGCAGTTCTCCTCTGTCCTATAGGGTGGCTATGAGTTGGAATCGACTCCACAACAGACAACATTAAGACAATTGATGGCTAGAGAGAATATAGTCAGACATGGTTCTGAAGGAGCGGGGAGGTGAGAGTGGGGAAGGCATTAAAAGCAAGTAAAAGAAAGCTGTTATAGATAGACCATTGTGAAGAGTGGAACCAGGTGAATTTGAGGAGATAATCAGAGGCCTGATCATGTAGACCATAGTAAAGAGTATTTTATTTGAACTTGCCTGTAGTCGTTTATTTCTACGATTGCTTCCTGTTATTTGAGGATGCTACCTGCACTTCCCTCAGCTACTGATCCATTACGAGGGATTGTATGTTGTATGTATATGTGTGTGTGTGCATTATACAAATGTAATCAGCCACTTCAGAAAACCTGAAAAATTCTCATCCTTGCTTAGGAAAAGTTTCTGTCATAGTGTTTTGATTGATCTAATTTCATTTGTGATAATAATAAATAAAAATTTATTGTTCTTTACAGACATCCTATGCCCAGCTCCTCGCAGCAACATGTCTTTCAAAACTTGTTA
Organism: Dugong dugon; assembly: GCA_030035585.1. Classification (NCBI taxonomy): domain Eukaryota; kingdom Metazoa; phylum Chordata; class Mammalia; order Sirenia; family Dugongidae; genus Dugong; species Dugong dugon. Next base: position 160,910,789 of record CM057460.1, on the reverse strand, counting down.
GCCAAGTCAGACCCTTACCTATTGAACAGAGGATAGATATCAGTAAGTGGTTTATTATGCCTTTATGAAATTGTAGTTTATAAATAAACTTTTATTTCTAAATATGCTAAACTGTTACTATGCATGTGAATTGTTTAATTCTGCCATTTTTTTTAGGATGAGTAGTCAAAGTCTTCTTTTTGCATCCAGTGACGAACAGTGGTTTGTGTTATACAAAGCTATATGTAATCAAAAAGGCATTTTAGTTTCATAATAAATAATAACTAGCATTTTACAGTGTTTACTATTTGCTAGATTTGTACTATCTCATTTTATCCACCAAACAAACTTATGAGATGGGCACTATTGTTATTCTTGTGCAAACAAGGAAATTGGGTTTGGATAGACTCTAACTTGATCAAGGTCACACAGCTAGGAAGTCGTAGAGTTGTGATTTAAACCTAAGCTATCTTTGTATAGTACATACTCTTAGCCATTGTCTTAGCTAAATATGCAACTGAATGTCAGGAAAGAAGTCAGCTTCTTAGTATTTCTCAGGATGCTATACCAGAATTGTTTGGGATGTGTGTATATAGGAGTTTGCTTTTCATATAGACAAAATTCTAATAATCAAGCTGAGATTTTTTTTGTCATCTGTGTTGGTTTAAGAAATAAATACTTAGACTGTTGACTCATTTCTGCTCTCTAGCCTCAAGGTTAACATGATTTATATTTGTGTATCAGAAAAATTAAAATGTTTTATGTATTAAGGACCTTTAAGGTCAGTTTGTGAATGGCCAGAGTCGCACAGTGATGTGTCTTATTTGCTTCATATATTTGACTGATAACTTCTCTAAGTACACAGTGTTTTTGGCACTTATGGAAAGATTTATCCATGCACTCGTGGACTTTTGTGCTTACAAAAGCAAAACAGAAATTTACATTTTTTAAAATAAGATTTAAACATTATAAATCTAAGTCATAAAATATTGTGGTTTTGCTTTTTATTTGACTTATTTTTAAAAGGGGCATTAAAAAATAAAGTAATACTCATTAAAGGAAATTTTTGAAGAAAGAGGAAAGTAAAAACCTACAACATAGATAATACTAACCTAATACAATTTTTGCATTTGAATGTGGGAAACTAGTATCTGGTTTCCCAAACGAAGGGCCAAAGGACCTTAAACTAATATTGCCTATTTGATACTTTCTTTCTATATATGATGCAAATCTCTGATTTCTGAATAAGACACTGAATTAGTGTGCTGAAATAACAGCAAAATATCACAAAAAATTTCAAACAAAAAAGGATGGATTTCTTTTATGAGTTTCTTTGGTTTAACTTACCACTCTTGATTTCTGTAAGTAGCTTAGAGTATTTGTCATGACGTGATATGTCTAACTGACATGTGTGAGTAGAATAATTGATATGCCAGTTAAAGTGGAAAATACCTCAGCAGTCAACATTTTATCACATCAGCTCCTCAGTCCTTCGTGATATGATTCCATGCTACATATCTCATTATGTCCCAGCGTAAACTCTGTTGCCAGTTTCTGTATCAACTGTACTATTTTCTATGTTTACTTGTCTAGCTTAATAGCTTCCTGTTGCTCATCAGTTAAGTACCATTTTCTCAGCTTAATATTGTAGTTCCTTTATGAACTTGTCATTGAAGGACCAACCTTACTTAATTAGCCTTATATCTTTGTTGGTACTAGCCTATTAGTTGTGCCAGAAGGTCCGCCCCTCATGACACCTTATTTCTGCCTCTGTGCCTTTTCTCATGCTATCTCTGTAAACTGGAATGCTGTCCTTTTCGTCTTCTGTTCAAAGGAAAGTATAAGTTTAGTTACCTATGTAAATTAATTGGCCCTCCCTCCCTTCCTTCTTTCTTACCTTACAAACAGCTTTATTGAGATATAATTTACATACTATTAAGTTCACTTGCTTTAAATGTACAATTAATGATTTTTAGTAAATTTACAGAGTTGTATAAACATCACCATAGTCCAGTAGTAGAACGTTTTTATCACTCCAAAAAGATTCCTCATGCTCATTTACAGCCAGTCCTGTTCCCAACCCCGTCAGTGTGCTTTCAGTCTCTATAGAGTCACCTTTTGTGGCTGTTTCATATAAATGAAATCATACAATGTGTAGTCTTTTGCATCTGACTTCTTTTACTTAGCAAAATGTTTTTGAGGTTCATCTATGCTATAGCATGTATCAGTATTTTGTTACTTTTTATTGTTGAATAGTAGTCCATTGTATGGATAGATGACATTTTATTTATCTCTTCACTAGTTGATGGACCTTTGGGTTGTTTCTACTTTTTGGTAACTATGAATAATGCTAATTTGAACATTCACTTGCAAGTCTTTGTGTGGATGTATGTTTTCATTTCTCTTGAGTAGATAGATACCTAGGAGTACAGTTGCTGGGTTGTGAGGTAAATTTATGCTTATCTTTTAGGAAACTGCTAAACTGTTTTCCAAAGTAGCTGTACCATTTTGTAGTCTCACTAGCCAGGTATGAAGGTTCCAGTTTCTCCATATCTTCACCTCATAAATCCTTTCTTTAGCATCTTATGGTAGTTTCTTTTTATTCCATGTGTTCATAATTCATATACTAGCTCTCTAGGCATAAATTATAGCTCATATTTGTAAGCGTTCTTGGATTTTGGAATTGTTTCCATCTAAGCATTTTAGTTACATATTGAGGTATTTACTTTCTCTTTACTCTTTTCCAAATGGCATGCTAACTTTGGGGTCAAAGTAGAGATTGAATCTTTCCCCTTTATGTTATATCCTTTTTGTATGTTTTCTGATAAGACTTTGTGGCATATTTGTTAGCTGACTTCAATTACTTAGTCACTAGAAGCTCATAGCTGAATTTGCTACTCACCTTTAATAATTTTGGTATATTAACTTTATTCCAAACTTGAATTTACTATTCCTACTTTCTTCAACTTCTGTACTTACTTTATTATATTGTACTATTTGTATTTCTATATGCACTTTAAACAGAGCAGTTAGTTTTGCTATAACATGACATATGTGTTCCTGAAAGTAACTGTGCTGTGTCATGTCATGCAGTAAAAGCCATAGGGCTTATTAGAAAAATGGGGTTTTGGAAACTACATTCAAAAACTTTGTCAATGACACATTAAAAAAGAGACAGGAATCTAATAAAAGTGGCAGCACAGTTTTATACATGTTAAATGGTTAAGAAATTCATAAGTACTGTAATAAATATGGCACTTTATCTTGATAAAGACCCAAAGTTTGTGAAAGTGGGCTTCAGAAGAATCACAGCTTATGAGTTATTATGAAGTGATAGAAGGAAGATTATTGAAATGAGATGGGGAATTGTAACACCAAATGAGAGTGAAAGTGGCTCATAACACACAGGGTGAACTGACGTAGCTGATGCATGTTAGAAGTTGTGCATTTTGTGTAGTCTTACATGGCTTGGCCTGGTTGCAGTTTCCTACATTCACCTACCTTTTTTTCTGTGGATGAAATCACATATAAACAAAAGTGACATTCTTGTTGTGTTCAAATTATAGGCAGTCCCCGGGTTACGAATATCCATCTTACACACAACCCATAGTTACGTACTATCCTCCATAAAGCCTATTATATTAAAAATTCAAGGTACATACAATGGATTGTAATAACAAATGGGTGCTACTTTGTGGTGCGCATCAAAATATTATCATTATTATTACTATGTTATGTTAAAGATGTTTTAGTGTATCTGGAAGTGTTTCTTTAATGTTTCTTATGCATAGAAAAGTACACTGCATACGGTATACTAAGACAAACATTTGACTAACTGACATTAGATACAAACCGTATGTAACTGTTCCAACTTACCTACAAATTTGACTTAAACACAGACTTAGGAGCAGAACTCATTTGTAATATTGATTGCATTGAAACAAATTTGTGTTTTCAAAACAAGCCTTAGAACTGACTACATAGATAAGTACATATCTTAGGGAAAGGGATTAACTTTTTGTCAAAGAGCATGTTTTTGACTTGTCTTTTTCTTCATGTGATTTATGTTACGTTACTGAAAGGTCCGAATGATCACAGAATATTTTCTTTATAGGAAACTACATTCTGAATTATGTGGCATCACAGCCCAAGCTGGCTCCCTTTGTCATCCAAGCTCTTGTTCAAGTCATTGCTAAAATAACTAAGTTGGGTTGGTTTGAGGTTCAGAAAGACCAGTTTGTCTTCAGAGAAATTATCGCTGATGTGAAAAAGTTTCTACAGGTAAGAAGGTGTTATTACATTATTGGGACATCACTAGTTGTTTTTTAGTTTAGAATACTCTTCTTATAAAGTTCTATGATTTGATGTGTGGCTGCTAGTACTGTATTAGTTATGATTTATTATTCATTCTCAGGTCCTTTATCTTTTATTGTAAGTAATAAGGATTATGCTGTTAGAGAGTTATATAACTTCCAAACCAGAAGAATGCAAATTGTAATGTTTTCTAATTTCAAAAATAAATGCTCTTCCATTTGTGATACATGTCTGTTTGTATACAACATATATACAAAACGTGTATAATGCTTTTCATATATTATCTAATTTAATGCTTATTACAGTCCTGTGAAATGGATTTCATTTTGTCAGTAAGAAAACAGGCTTTAGAAAGGTCAAGTAATCCCCATAAAGTCACAGTGACCTAGTAGAACATAGAGCTAGCACTTCAGCAAGTCTTCTACCTTAAGATAGACATATTTGAAATTTTTATACTATACCACATTGACTGTATGAATTTCCTAAGAATGTTTTCAACCTAACTGATTTAAGTAAAGTTATATGCACTTTTTTTTTAATTGTGCTTTAAGTGAAAGTTTACAGCTCAAGTTAGTTTCTCATACAGAAAGTTATACACACATTGTTATGTGACTCTAGTTGCTCTCCCTGTAATGTGACAGCACACTCCTCCTTTCCACCCCTGATTTCCTGTGTCCATTCACCCAGCTCCTGTCCCTTTCTGCCATCTCATCTCGCCTCCGGACTGGAGCTGCCTGTTTAGTCTCATGTATCTACTTGAGCTAAGAAGCACACTCTTCACGAGTATCATTTTATGTCTTGCAGTCCAGTCTAATCTTTGTCTGAAGAGTTGACTTCGGGAATGGTTTTAGTCTTGGGCTAACAGAGAGTCCAGAGGCCATGTCCTCTTGGGTCCTTCCAGTCTTAGACCATTAAGTCTGGTCTTTTTACTAGAATTTGAGTTCTGCACCCCACTTTTCTCCTGCTTTGTCAGGGACTGTTGGTTGTGTTCCCTGTCAGGGCGGTCATTGGTGGTAGCCGGGAGTTATATGCACTTTTAACATTTAAGTTACACAAATTCAGATATTTGGACACCTTAAAAAAAAAGGCAAAAGGAAATTAAATTGTGCTAGTAATTCCACTTGCTATTCCACACAGTAATTGTGTGTCCTGGGGTGAGTGTAATTTGTAAAATCTGAATCTGCTGTTGGTTTCTGTATGCTTCCTTCTTAGGATGATAATCATGTCCTGTTTAGTATAACTCAGATATTTAAATATCCTTTTTTTTTTCTTATAAACACTATTCCTAATCACAAGACACTACCTTAGCTGGTGCTTAGCTGAAGAAGCAGTAATCTGTGACGATTCTAGAGGAGAAACTGGAGATGTTGGGTTAATTGAGAGATGGTTCAGTATTGGTTTATTGGCAGTTAGGGGTAATTTTGACTTTCTGAGATTTTACTTCTTATATAGTAACTTTAAAATTTAACCGCTGTGTAGGATATAACTCCATCATATAGTGTAATACTGGAAACTTCAGAATATGAAATACTGCTTCTCTTTTATTCATGTTGTTAAATCCTGGGTTAACAGATATTCCCGGGAGTAAGTGCATTTCCTAGCCCTGAGGAGATCAATCTACAGTGAGGCAGAGGGATAGTTTATTGTGAGACTGGTGAGCTTCTCACTTTAGAGTTGTGCTTATAATTCTGGCTAGCATAGTAAGCATCCTCCTGAAGGCTATAGGGTTGCCATGAGTCAGAATCGACTAGATGGCAGTGGGTTTTTGGTTTGGTTTCATATCATTTGCTAAGATTCCACCCAATTTGTCAAGAATCGTTAGTGATAGGCAGAGCTAACATGGCATTATAGACAGAAGTACCATGCTGTTCCTCTGCAGCAAAGACCCGAAAAACTAAGTAAAACATTCAAACATCAATCCTGGAACCCTGAGCATCAAAGGAAGGAATAAAGAACTCGATCAAGTACCAAGTGGAATAAGAAACTGAAGAGAACAGAGAACGAGAAGAGCTACAAAGTAGAGGTCCCCTACCAGCTAACGCAACATGGATTCACCGTCTTGGATTATAGCCACCAAGGAACGCAGACAGGGAGTATGAGAAGGCAACTTCATGGAGCTCCCAACAAGAGACAGAGCACCTGGTAACCAGGGATACACACTTTCCCAATCCCCAGTCTTCTTCCCTGTACGTGGCCTCCACTGCTTTCTAACAGGTCAAGGTCAGTCAGCCAGAGAGACACCGACTCACTCCCGCCTACATTCGCCATCTTGGACCTCAGCCATTAAGGACTGTGGACAGGGAGTACTGGAAGGCAGCTTCATGGAGCTCCCAACAGGAGGCAGAGCACTCAGTAATCAGGGATGCACACTTTTCCTGCTCTCGCCCTTGCCCTTCTTCCTTCTACATGGCCTACGCCACTTTCCAATGGGTCACGGTCACTCGGCCAGAGACAACAGCCAACTGCAGCTTGGGTCTGCCCTGCCCTTACTGGCTGGCCCCTTCAGTGGCATTTTTTTTGTTCGTTTGTTGTCTTTTTTTTTTTTTTGGTTTATTTTCTTTTGTTTGCTATTGTAGTTTTGGCTATTTTTTGTTGCCCTCCTCTCTCTCTTCCATCTTTTTGTTTCTTCCATGCACCTAGCCACATTTGCTGTCCTCTCCCTTTCCTGATGGGTTGTGATTTTTTTGCTTTGTTTGCTCTGTTCTTTTGTTGTTGTTCTGTTTCTTCTGTCCCTTTCCTTTCCTTCCTTTCATTTCTCCTTGCTACCTACCCTTGTGTACCGCCCCTGCCCCTTCTCAAGGAGCTGAACTGCATCACTTGGCTGGAGAGTCACTGTGCATGGCCTCCCTGGATCTGTACCGCTGTCACTGATTGGATCCCTCAGTGCCATTTAATTAATCAGTTTTTTGTTTGTTCCTTTCTGGTTTTTTTCTTTTTTTAGTTGTTTCTTCTCTCTCTCTCTCCTTTCTTTCCTTTCCTTTCTCCAACTTACCTAGCCCTGTGCACCCTACCCACCCCTTCTTGGTGGGCTGTGCTGTACTGCTTGGCTAGAGAGCGCCTGGCACATGGCCCCCCACCAGGTCCACACCACCCCCTCAGGCTGGCTTCCTAAGTGCCATATTTTTTATTTTTCTTTAACTTTCCCCTTCTCCCTTTTTGATTCTCCCTTCCACCTAGGCCTTGCACTGCCTTTGCCCTTTCCATATGGGCCATGCCCGACGAAGAGATATCAGCTTGCCTCCACCCCAATTCTGTCCTGCCCCTCCAGGTCGATTCCCCCACCACCATACATATTTTTTATTTATTTGTTTGTTGGCTTCTTCTCTCCCTTCCCCTCTTTCCTTTCCTTTCTCCTACCCACCTAGCCCTGTGCGCCGCCCATACCTCTTCGCAATAGACCAAGCCGCACCACTCGGCTAGTGAGCCACTGGCACGTGGCTTTGCCTGGTCTGCCCTGCCCCCACCTGCCACATCCTTCCGTGCCACCATTTTATTTACTTTTTCCTTCATTTTTTTCTTTTTGTTTTTTTTTGCTTTTTCTGTCTTCCTTCTCTTCTTTCACTCACCCACTGAGCTCCACACATCACATCCTCTCCCTTCCCTCTTGCGTATCTGCACAGTGCACTGAGCGTCCCTGCGTCACACCAACACGGTCCCCTGGACCCCGCCTTTCACTGTCTACTGGCCCGCCCCATCAGCCGCAAACTACCTATCCCCTCGCCTCCAACCCCACTTGACCTACCTTGCTGCACCATAGCTGAGTGACCAGTCCTGCCCACCTGGACAAGGTGGTGAGAAGTATTGTGCCCACAGGTGAGCAAACAACAAAACACACCCAGCCCGCCTGCCCAGACATCACCAAATAAAACAAAAAAGCAGGATAAAATAAACAAATCTATAGTCACTAAATGAAGAAAGTAATTTCTGAATGTCCTGGAGATAGCAGACAATATCAAAACATATTTAAAAAAAAAAAAAAAAGGACAGGATGGCTCCAGGAAGTGTCCAAAATAAAACACAGATGACCTTCTGGTAGAAGAACAGGCACTGGAGCTACCTAATAGGGAATTCAAAACTAATATTCAGGGTTCTCCAAGAGATGAAGGAAAATGCAGGTAAAAATAAGGAAAAAATAGACAAAGTCAAGGAAAACACAAAGCAATGGAAGAATTCAGGAAAATAATACAGGAACAAAATGTCAAACAAGTACAAATCATACAGAAACAGCAGTTAGAAATCCAAAAGATAAACAGTAAGATTTCAGAAATGGACAGTGCAATAGAAGGTTTTAGGAGCAAATTTGAAACAATGGAAGACAGGATCAAAATTGAAGACAAATCCTTGGATACTGGTTTGAGGAAACATAAGAGAAAAGAATGAGGAAAAATCAAGAAACCCTGAGGGTGATGTGGGGTACAGTCAAGAGCAAAAATTGGCATTTCATCGGCGTTCCAGAAGAGGAGGAGAAAACGGAAAAGACAGAGAGGATCATTGAAGATATACTGTCTGAAAACTTCCCTGATATCATGAAAGATGAAAAGTCGACAATCCGAGAAGCTCAAAGAACCCCATATAGGATAGACCCTAAAAGAAAATCACTAAGACATATCGTAATCACACTCACTGAAACCAAAGACAAAGAATCCTGAGAGCCCCTCGAGAAAAATGAAGAGTCACATACAAAGGGGAAACAATAAGACTAAGGTCTGATTACCTGGCAGAAACCACGCAGGCAAGAAGGCAATGGAATAACACATATAAAATCTTAAAAGAAAAAAACTGCCAGCCAAGAATATCCTGCAAAACTCTGACTCAAATGTAATGGTGAAATTCAGACATTTCCAGATAAACAGAAATTAAGGGAATATATAAAAATGAAACCAAATTTATAAGAATTATTAAAGGGCATCCTTTGGTTAGAGAATCAACATCAGACAACCTGAGTCTAGGACACAAGATAGCATCAGTGAGATACCAATCTAGGTAATGAACTCTCAAGGATAAAACAGAACCAAGATTTACAACAGAGAACCAGAGGGGTTCGTAATTGACAACAACATCAAAACAATAAAAAAGAAAAAGAAGTGGTGAAGGTATAGAACTTTCAAATGGAGAGGAATTCAAGGCGATATCAAGTAATAAAAGACTGGTTTAAACTTAGGAAGATAGGGGTAAATTTCAAGGTAACCACAAAGGAAGTTAACAAAGCTACTCATCAGAATAAAGAAGAAAAACGTAAAGTCTCAGTAAACACAAAATCTACATAAAAAAAGATGAAAGAAATGAACGGATTCAGCACAGAAGAGTGAGAGGAACAAAGAAAATGTCAGCACCACAAGAAAAAGCATTACAAAATGATAGCAGTATATTCCCACCTATCAATCACACTGAATGTGAGTGGCTTAAATGCACCCATAAAGAGACAGTGACAGAATGGATTTAAAAAAAAAAAAAGGGACCCATCAATATGCTGTCTATAAGAGATACACATTAGAAACAAAGTTACAAATATATTAAAAATCAAAGGATGGAAAAAAATATGTCAGCAAACAGCAACCAAAAAAGAGAAGGAGTGGCAATACTAATCTCAGATAAAATAGACTTTAAAACAAAATCCACAGTAAAGACAAGGAAGGACATTATATAATGATTAAAGGGGCAATCCACCAAAAGGACATAACCATAATAAATATCTTTGCACCCAGTGACAGGGCTCCAAAATACATAAAACAAACTCTAACGACTGAAAAGAGAAATTGACAGTTCCACAGTAATAGTAGGAGACTTCAACATACCACTCTTGGTAAAGGACAGAACATCTAGGAAGAAACTCAACAAAGATACAGAAGATCTAAAGGCCACAATCAACAAACTTGACCTCATAGACATATATAGAACACTCTACCCAACAACACGAAGTACACATTCTTTTCCAATGCACATGGAACGTTCTCCAGAATAGACCACATCTTAGGCCACAAAGCAACCCTCAACAAAATCCAAAACACTGAAATAATAGAAAACATCTTCTCTGATCACAACATCATCAAAATAGAAATTAGTAACAGGAAGAGCGAGGAAAAAAATCAGTTACATAGAAACTGAATAACACCTTGCTTAAAAACCACTGGATAATAGAAGAAATCAAAGATGGAATAAAAAAACTCCTAGCATCAAACAAGAATGAAAACACTTCAAAACAAAACCTCTGGGACACAGCAAAGGCAGTGCTCAGAGGTCAGTTTATAGCAGTAGATGCATACATCAAAATAAAAGAAAGGGATAAAATCAAAACATTAGCTTTACAAGTCAAACAAATAGAGAACAGCAAAAGAAGCCTACAGCCACTAGAAGAAAGGAAATACAAAGGTCAGAGCAGAAATAAATGAAATGGAGAATAGAAAAACAATAGAAACAAACAACAAAACCAAAAGTTGGTTCTTTGAAAGGGTCAACAAAATCAACAAACCTTTGGCCAAACTGACAAAAGAAAAACAGGAGAGGACGTGAATAACCCAAATAAGAAATGAAATGGGAGACGTTACACAAGGGTAAGTTTAGTCCAAAGCACCAATGGACCACAACTACCACAGCCTCCACCAAACTGAGTTCAGCACAACTAGATGGTGCCTAGCTACTACCAGTAACTGCTCTGACAGGGATCACAATAGAGGGTCCCGGACCGACCTGGAGAAAAATGTAGAACAAAATTCTAACTCACAAAAAAAGACCAGACTTACTGGTCTGACAGAGACTGGAGAAACCCTGAGAGTATGGCCCCTGCACACCCATTTAACTCAGTACTGAAGTCACTCCTGAGGTTCACCCTTCAGCTAAAGATCAGATGGACCCATAAAACAAAACTAGACTAAATGAGCACACCAGCCCAGGGGCAAAGATTAGTAGAAGGCAGGAGGGGACAGGAAAGCTGTTAAGGGGGAACGTGACGTCAAGAAGGGGAGAGTGTTGACGTGTTGTGAGGTTGGCAACCAGTGTCACAAAATATGTGTATTAATAACTTAATGAGAAACTAATTTGTTCTGTAAACCTTCATCTAAAGTACAAGAAGAAAAATAAGAAAAACCGTATTTAAAAAAAAGAATCATTAGCACAGATGAGGTTAGACTTTGGAGTTCTTTTAAAGTAAAATCAGGGTTAAACACTGAATGGAGTGAAATCTTGTTGGCTAACATTTCTCTCAAGCTCCTTTCTCAGTGGCTGTTAAATTCAGTTTACGTTGAGCTCTAGTGTTCTCTCTTAGCTTTCGTTGATTTGGAAGGTCAGAAGAAACAGAAAATATTTTATCTTCTGAGTTTATTGTAGTATCATCAGAAAATATTTAGCACTTGCTTTCTGGGTATATGACTTGACCTAACCTTGAGTCATGAGAAAGGCAATTGCCTTTAATATTTTTCTCCTCTAAGATAGTACCACATGGCTCCTTTGGGCATTAGCAGCTTCTGTGAGTTTCGCTCTAAAGATTATTTTAAGGTTTGTTAAATCTTTAATGGCTCGAAGTTTTGTGCATCTTCTGTCCTCTGTTATTGCAGCCTTATTGTTGTCATACTCCAAACATTTACGTGTCTCCTTTCTACATACATACCAGGGAGATACCACTGTTATCTGGAGCAGTGCTTTTAAAATTGTTGGTCTGCAGTGAGATACAGAGCTTGTGTCAGAATGTAAATCAACATGGTGCTTCCTTCATCGACCAAGACTTGCTACAAAAAAAAAAAAAGAATGCCAGCTGACCTACTAAGCCATGTGTTTAGTGACCTACCTGTTTTATATTCTGATGCAAGCTCCATATCTTGTCACTGATCAGTAACAAACCATTCTCAGATTAGAATCAGGTTCACAGCCTACCAGCAGGTTCATGGGCTAGCAGTTGGTCAGTGAGCGTACTTTGAGTAGTGTTGATCTGGTATACACAGGATGGATGCTTCAGAGAGTAGGGATGTGTCTTTTCTTCATTTTTTGTTCGAAGGTAATTTGAATTTAATTACACTTGGTTGCTCAGTGTTAGTGGAATTCTGTGATAGAAGGAATGACCAACTGTAAAATTAAGATTTGAAAAGTGTATCATCTGTATTAGTGATGTTTTTTAGGATTGTACTGTAATTGGTTGTTGCATTTATTATATCCATGCTTCCGGTGTGATTTTGCAATAGGCTAACTTGTTAGTACTGCGGGTATAAAATCTGAATTTTGATTTGAAGGAAGTTTTTGAGATTAAATTGGGAGTTGATTAAATTAAAAACATTATAGATGCTGTGAAACTGTATACCATATTAATTGTCATGTTTTTACCCCAGTGCATTGGGTACTTTAGATGCCCTTATTAAAGGTACCTAATAAATGCATACATGTGCACTATTAAATAATATTAAAAGGGCCTAAGTGATCTTATCTGATATTAAATCCAGAGATTTGAATTAGTTACTAAGCTATTTATTATTTATCAAATGCAGCTATGTCAATAGCCTTCAAGACAATTTATAGAGCTAAAAAGCATTTTTTGCTCATTCATGATTTATGAAAATATTAAACTCAACTCGTATTTTGAAGCTTAGTTTATTAGAAGTTCAAGGTGCTGAAAACATTTTGTAGAGTGTCGTGCAGTTGTAAGGTAGGCAGGCTTTCCCCCACTCAACTTTGTGTATGTAAATTTATTCTTCAAAATATAAGCTTGACATTGTTTTTATTTGTAGAACTCAGCCATTTTCCACATACTTTAATAGATATATTATTAATTAAATGCGATGCTTGAATATTTAATTATTTGTAAACATTCCCTGATTTATATATAAAGAACCAATCCCATGTCTCCACTTACCATAGTTGTATTTTCTTCAAAGGGTACTGTGGAACACTGCATAATAGGAGTAATAATCCTTTCAGAATTGACACAGGAAATGAACCTGGTAAGCATTTTCATCTAATGGGACATAAGGTTTGTTTAAGATGCTATGTGTTTGCTGGTTTTATTTGTGGCAAAATGTACAGCCTTATTTATGTGGCATAAATCTGAATAACCAAGTTTTTTTTTATTTTTTAGGTCTATTTTATTGGTTGGGTTTTTAAGTATTAGAATACTTCTGTTGTTATTGAAAGTTTCAGCAGTAGAATAAAGTACTACAAAGAACAGGGAATTAGACATGATCCCTGCTCCATGGACAATTGGAGAATTGTCCTTTTATCCTCTGTATAGATAGTAATATACTAATCATAAGAAACAAATTATATGGACAAATGGACATGGGGAGCCCAGGTTGTAAAGGGAAAGAGGGAGAGTGCTGACACATTGCAGAGTTTGCAACCAATGTCACAAATCAATTTGTGTGTAAATTTTTGAATGAGAAACTAATTTGCATTATGTCTTAGTTATCTAGTATTGCTATAACAGAAATACCACAAGTGGATGGCTTTAACAAAGAGAAATTTATTCTCTCACAGTGTAGTAGGCTAGAAGTCCAAGTTTAGGGCACCATCTTCAGGGGATGGCTTTCTCTCTCTGTCGACTCTGAGGAAAGGTCCTCGTCATCAATCTTCCCCTGGTCTAGGAGCTTCTCCTCGCAGGAACCCCAGGTTCAAAGGATGTGCTCTACTTCTGGAACTGCTTTCTTGGTGGTATGAGGCCCCCATGTTTCTCTGCTTACTTCTCTCTTTTATATGTCAAAAGAGATTGGCTTAAGACACAACCTAAGTCCTGCCTCATAACTGCTGCTAATCCCATCTCCTTAACATCATAGAGAATAGGGTTTACAACACATAGCAAAGTCACATCAGATGACAAAATTGTAGACAGTCACTCAATACTGGGAATCATGGCCTAGCCAGGTTGACAGATATTTTTTTGGGATACAATTCTATCCATGACACGCTGTAAACTTTCACCTAAAACGAAATAAAACTAAAAAAAAAAAAATTATATGCAAAAGAGAAGCAAACAATCATTCATTTACTAATAAAAGACAAGCAGTTTGGTGAATTGTTTCTCAACAGTGGGTACACAGCAGGACTCATCAAAGAGCAGGCCACTTGGTAGTTTGCCACTTGCTAGTACGAATTTTCCCCCTGTCCAAGGAAAGTTCTCAGACAGCTGAGCACATCATCACCTGCTCCTGTTCATTTTTGCATTTAACATGGTTATAAACAGAAACAAAAGCAGAAGTTGGTTCTGTGTGGAATCATTTTTTAAAAAAGGGGAATGAAGTAATTTAAATTATAAAATTGTCATCATCCTGAGTGGTATGTGTTTAGTGTCTGTTTTTTTTTTTTTGTGTGTGTGTGTATGCACACACATTTGTATATACAGTCAGTTCTCATTTGTGAATTCTGTATTTGCATATGAGCCTACTTGCTAAAATTTATTTGTAATCCCAGAGTCAATACATTTGTAGTCATTTGTGGACATGCACAGAGCTGCAAAAGATTTGAGTTGCCTGATCTCCGTGGTAGATTTATTCTTTTCCTCTTTGTAATTAATGAGTATTTGTGGGGAGGTACTTAAGACTGAAAATACCCCATTCCTCATCAGACTTTCAATTTATTCTTTATATCAGTATGGATTCCTGGTTTGCTATTTTTATTTATTTAATAGGTTATAATTTGTTACTGATATTATTCATTTCGATACTCAAATTTCCCCAGATTTGGCTAGTAGGAACATTTCAGGCTGGCTTCTGTGTAGATTTGATATTTCCTCACCACTCTTTGGACACTTTTCTTTCTTCCTGGCACAGCAAGGTGTTCCAGGCTTATCTGTATATCGCAAATTGCATTTAAAAAAAAACCTCCAAGGACTGAAGTATTATTTAGGCTTTGTATGGTAAAAAAAAATATGGTTTCCCTGGAGACATTTTAATGCTTATTCTGATGTTACTCTACTCTAACTTGGTCCGAAGAACTGTAGCTTTTTAAAAAATATATATTTTAAAATAATTTTACTGTGAAAACGTAACCCCATAAAAGTGAAGAGAATAGTATAATTGCTCTACATTTTACTCATTGTAAACCATTTATAATTTCAACTAGCAGTTGTTAACCACTTCTGAACCAGGCAACAGGAATATCTGCATCGCATGAGGAAAATCAAATATTATAGTTGTCAGATGTGAGCCAGATAAATTCATGTAATATCAGTAACAGGATGTATCTTTTAAGACAAAGATCTAAACTTTGCGTTTCCTGAAAGTAAAGAGGATTATTTAAGTTATTCTGCTTTTTAAAAAGGCATATCTACTGTTTGACGTATACTCAATGTATAATCATCAATAAGTATTATATCTTATGCCTATGATAGAAATATAAGTATGCAGTAGAAAATGGATATGCAATTCTGTTTCTCAAGAAAATGGATATATAAATGAGTCACATAAGTAAAATAAGCATGCAGGTCTTGAAGATAGTGCTGGAATCAGACCTGATTTTGTATTTTAGCTCTATCACTAAATAACTTTGTACAAACTTCTTAACTTCTTTAAACTTACATATCCTCATCTGTTAAGTGAGAATGATACCTACTCACTGGGTCTTACTAAGATGAGAGAAGCTACTAATACAGGGCCTCGTGTGTAGAACGTGCTCAGTAAACCTGTTTCATCTTTCCATGTTACGTGTATGGTGATATTGAGAGGTTGGTCCAAGATATGTGCTTGTAAACTCCAACTCTCTCATCTGTAAAAGGAGACTAATATGCACCTCACAGGTTAGTTTTGAGAATTAGGAAACAATATGTGAAAAACACTCAAATTGCAATGCTACATACTATTATTAATTTGTATTAAGGAAAAATTTTTTCATATATTGAGGAAAGAATTTTAAGAGAGACAGATTTTGAAATTTGATTTGAAAAAAGGGAAAACACTGGAAATCCTAATTTCCATCTTACATATTGGATACATATTCCAGTAACTACTTTCTGTAATGTCTTCGGAGTTGTGTTATGTTTCTTGTTTTTATAACTAAATGTAGCATTAAAATAGTTAAATTGTTTCTTGGAGCTTAGGAAGTGCCATATAATGAATTTAGAGCTCGCTACTTTCTTCACATCTATAAATGTTAGTAATGGAAATGGAGCTTCTTCCAAATAACAAAAGAAATAAATAGCAATACCCTGGTGGCATAGTGGTTAAGAGCTCAGTTGCTAACCGAAAGGTCAGCAGTTTGAATCCATCAGTCACTCGTTGGAAACCTTATGGGGAAGTTCTGTTGTGTTCTATAGGGTTGCTATCAGTTGGAATTGACTCAGCGGCAACAGGTTGGTTATAAGCAGCTGTAGACCATGTTGTTAGTGATCATTGGACACAGACTTCAGGCTTGTTTGCTGGTTTCATGTTGATAAACTGTTATGAATTGTATAATTTTGTCCATATTTTAGGTTAGAGGTAGGTACAAGAGCTAGTGTTAGTAAATTTATTTATAATAACTAGTTATCATTAGCTAATAAATTATTCAAGATGAATATACTATTGCTTATATAATAAATTAGACTTCTCATTATTTATAATTTCTGCCTTGGCTTCAAAGTTGGAATTTGAAGATTATTTTAGAGGTTATTCATTTTACATGTAGATTCTGAGGATCAGAGAAGTTGTTACTTGCTGCATGTGAACTAAGATGCGTGTTTCAGGAATTGATAGTCTTATTATGTGGCGGGTCAGCAAAAAAGAGGAAGACTCAACGAGATTGATCGACAACAGTGGCTGCAACCGTGGGCTCACACATATCAACGATTATGAGAATGGCACAGGACTGGGCAGTGTTTCATTGGACATAGGGTCACTATGAATCAGAACTGACTACCTATCAACACCACCACCACCACCACCGATTATCTATTCTCTAATCTGTGTTTATATTGCCTCCAAAAATGCGATCAATTCTGGCTTTTAATTTTCACATTAGTATGGTAGAAGGGGCATCAAATTGAAACAGTCCAGAAACATGGGTCCTAACCCTGGCTCTGACCTTAACTCTTTAAACACCTTCAACAGGTCACTTGGTGTATTTTTAGAAGTTCTTTTAGCTCTGTACTTCATGATTCTTTAATCATTATTTTCATTCCTTTTCTTATTCAGTAAATTTTTGATTTGCTCTTTGGTAGGTGTGGTTCAACTAATTTCATCTTGATCTTTTTAGATTGATTATTCTAGATCTTCAGCAAAACACAGGAAAATAGCTACCTCATTTCGTGACACTTCTCTCAAAGACATTCTAGTGCTAGCATGCTCTCTTCTAAAAGAGGTAAGTTATTTAATAATACACTGTCCTAGAGTATTTAAAAGAAAATGTAAAGAATTTAAAATAGATTTTTTTTTCTATTCTGCCTTAGAGTTATTCTGAACAATCTTGACTTAAGTATAGTATATGTGCACAAATCTAGAAGTTCCAAAAAATTCTCTTTTACTCACTTGGGATATGATAAAGTAAAATCCAAAAGGAATTTAGTAATTTGTCGTTAGGTAGTAGTTTCATGGTCTTCCTACTGTAGGTTCTTTATTGCAGAAGCTAATTGAGTCTTCATGTCTTTTATCTGCCCTGCCTATATTTTTCTAGAGTATAGATGAACAGTGAAATGAAAGTAAGTTTTCCTAATTTATCAGACTTTGTTCATAGCTGAGCCAAGATCATTGACTTCAATAATATATTTGGACACATTTTCCCGTTTGTAACTTTTGTACATCAGGGTTAGCATAATTCATAATTATATTTTGTCCTCTTGTATAATACAGTGACTTCATCATGCTGCTTAAGCTTGTTAATTGGCCTAGTGCAACGCTTCCCAAAGTATGTTTCACTAAGTTCCACTAAGCACTAGTTTCTGGGGCCTTCATGCTATAGGGTTGCTATGAGTCGGAATCGACTCGACGGCAGTGGGTTTAATGATATTAGGTAAGAAAAAGGGTTTCATTGTCAAGTTTAAAAAACAAACTATGATAAGCAGATTTCTGAAGGGCTTCTCAAAACTTTTTGTTTCATTTTTTGGCATTTCAGTCCCTCTATTTTTTTTTTTTAATTGTACTTTACATGAAGGTTTACAGAACAAATTAGCTTTTCATTAAACAGTACATACATTGTTTTATGACATTGGTTAACAACCTCACAACATGTCAACACTCCCCTTCTCGACCTTGGGTTCCCTATTACCAGCTTTCCTGTCTTCTCCTGACTTCTCGTCCTTGCCCCTGGGCTGGTGTGCCCCTTTAGTCTCGTTTTGTTTTATGGGCCTGTCTAATATTTGGATGAAGGGTGAACCTCAGGAGTGCCTTCATTACTGAGCTAAAAGGGTGTCCAGGGGCCATACTCTTGAGGTTTCTTGGGTTTCTGTCAGACCAGTAAGTCTGGTCTTTTTTTGTGAGTTAGAATTTTGTTCTACATTTTTCTCCAGCTCTGTCTGGGATCCTCTGTTGTAATCCCTGTCAGAGCAGTCGTTGGTGGTAGCTGAGCATAGTCTAGTTGTACTGGACTCAGTGTGGTGGAGGCCATGGTAGTTGTGGTCCATTAGGCTTTTGGACTAATCTTTCCCTTGTATCTTTAGTTTTCTTTATTTTCCCTTGCTCCAGAAGGGTTGAGACCAGTGGAGTAGCTTAGCTGGCCACTGACAGGCTTCTAAGACCCCAGATGCAACTCACCAAAGTAGAATGTAGAACATTTCCTTTATAAACTATGTTATGCCAGTTGAGCTAGATGTTCTCCAAGACCATGGTCCCCACAGCCCTCAGCCCAGCAATTCAGTCCCTCAGGGAGTTTGGATGTGTCTATGGAGCTTCTGTGACCTTGCCTTGTACAAGTTGTGCTGGCTTCTCCAGTATTGTGTACTGTCTTACCCTTCACCAAAGTTACCACTTACCTGTTGTCTGTTTAGTGTTTTTCCAACCCCACCCGTCTCCTCCTTTGTAACCATCAAAGATTGTTTCTTTTTGTGTATAAACCTTTTCATGAGTTTTTATAGTAGTGGTCTCATACAGTATTTGTCCTTTTGTGATTGACTTATTTCAATCAGCATAATGGTCTCCAGATTCATCCATGTTATGAGATGATTTGCAGATTCATCATTGCGTTGTACTCCATTGTGTGTATGTACCATAGTTTATCAGTTCATCTGTTGATGAGCATCTAGGTTGTTTCCATAGTTTTGCTGTTGTGAACAGTGCTGCATTGAACATGGATGTGCACATGTCTTATTTGTGTGACGACTCTTATTTCTCTAGGATATAGTCCCAGGAGTGGGATTGCTGGATCATATGGTATTTCTATTTCTAACTTTCTAAGGAAGTGCCATATCATTTTCCAAAATGGTGGTATCATTTTACATTCCCACCAGCAGTGCATAAGAGTTTCAGCCTCTCTGCAGCCTCTCCAACATTTGTCATTTTCTGTTTTTCTGATTCGTGCCAGTAATGCTGGAGTGAGATGGTATCTCACTGTGGTTTTGATTTGCATTTCTTTAATGGCTAGTGATCGCGAGCATTTCCTCATGTGTCTATTAGCTGCTTGAATGTCTTTTTTGGAAGTGTCTGTTCATTTCCTTTTCCCATGTATTAACTGGATTATTTGTCTTTTTGTTGTAGAGGTGTTGGATTTTCCTATAGATTTGAGAGATTAGACCTTTGTCAGATTTGTAATAGTCAAAAATTTTTTCCTAGTCTGTAGGTTCTCTTTTTACTCTTTTGGTGAAGTCTTCTGATGAGCGTAAGTGTTTAACCTTTAGAAGATCCCAGTTATCTAACTTATCTTCTGGAGTTTGTGTGTTGTTAGTTATGGTTTGTATCCTGTTAATGCTGTGTATTAGGGCCTCTGGTGTTGATCCTGTTTTTTCTTCTATGATCTTTACAGTTTTTGATTTTATATTTAGGTGTTTGATCCATTTTGAATTAGTTTTTGTGAATGGTGTGTGAGGTATGGGTCCTGTTTCATTTTTTGTGCAGATGGACATCTAGTTTTGCAAGCACCATTTGTTAAAAAGACTGTCTTTTCCCCATTTAATGGACTTCGGGCCCTTGTCGAAGATCAGGTGACTGTAGGTGGATGGATTTACATCTGGGTTTTCAGTTCTGTTTCATTGGTCAGTGTGTCTGTCGTTGTACTAGTACCAGGCTGTTTTGACTACCGTAGCTGTATAGTAGGTTCTGAGGGGAGGTAGTGCGAGTCCTCCTACTTTGTTCTTCTTCTTCAGTAGTGCTTTACTTATCTGAGGCTTCTTCCCTTTCCATATAAGGTTAATGATTAGTTTTTCCATCGCTTTAAAAAATGTTGTTGGTATTTGGATCAGGATTGCGTTGTATTTCTAAATTGCTTTGGGTAGAATTGTCATTTTCACAATTTTCACAATGTTGAGTCTACCTATCCATGAGCATGGTATGTTTTTCCATTTATGTAGATCTCTCTGGGTTTCTTGCAGTAGTGTTTCATAGTTTTCTTTGTATGTCTTTTACATCCCTGGTTAGATTTATTCCTAAGTATTTTATTTTTTTAAGGGCTATTATAAATAGTATTTTTTTCTTGATTTCCTTTTCGTCATTCTCTTTATTGGTGTATAGGAATCCAACTGATTTTTGTATGTTTATCTTGTATCCTGCAACTCTGCTGAATCTTTCTATTAGTTCCAGTAGTTTTCTTGTGGAGTCTTTTGGGTTAGCTATGTATAGTATCGTATCTTCCACAAATAGGGATGGTTTTACTTCTTTACCAATTTGGATGCCCTTTATTTCTTTTTTCTTGGCTTATTACTCCAGTTAGGCCTTACAGCACAGTGTTAAATAGGAGTGGTGATAAAGGGCATCCTTGTCTTGTTCCTATTCTCAAGGGGAATGTTTTTAGCCTCTCTTCATTAATAATGATGTTGGCTGTTGGTTTTGGGTAGATGCCCTTTATTATGTTGAAAAATTTCCCTTGTATACCTATTCTATTTAGAGTTTTTATCAGGAATGACTGTTTGACTTTGTCGAATGCCTTTTCTGCATTGATTGAGATGATCCTGTGATTCTTTTCTTTCCCTTTATATATGTAGTGGATTACGTTGATTGATTTTCTAATGTTGAACCATCCTTGCATACCTGGTATGAATCCTACCTGGTCATGGTGTATTATTTTTTTGATATGATGCTGAATTCTGTTGGCTAGAATTTTGTTGAGAATTTTTGCATCTATATTCATGAGAGATACTGGTCTGTAATTTTCTTTTTTTGTGGTGTCTTTGCCTGGTTTTTGTGTTAGGGTTATGCTGGCTTCATAGAATGAATTCGAAAGTATCCCTTCCATTTCTATGTTCTGAAATAGTTTGAGTAGTACTGGTGTAAGCTCTTCTCTGAATGTTTGGTGGAATTCTCCAGTGTAGCCGTCTGAGCCAGGGCTTTTTTTTTTGTTGGAAGTTTTTTAATTACCTTTTCAATGTTACGGGTCTTTTCAGATTTTCAGCATCATTTTGTGTTAGTTTGGGTAGGTAGTGTGTTTCTAGAAATTTGTCCACGTCCTCTAGGTTTTCAAATTTGTTGGAGTCTAGTTTTTCATAATACTCTGTTATGATCCTTTTTATTTCAGTTGGGTCTGTTGTAATAATCCCCATTTCATTTCTTATATCCTCTCCTGTTTTTCTTTTGCCAGTTTGGCCAGTGGTTTGTCAATTTCGTTGATCCTTTCAAAGAACCAACTTTTGGTTTTGTTGATTCTTTCTATTGTTTTTCTATTCTCTATTTCATTTGTTTCTTTTCTGGTCTTTATTACTTCTTTTCTTCTGGTGGCTGTGGGCTTCTTTTGCTGTTCTCTTTCTGTTTATTCAAGTTGTGTAGCTACTGTTTGGATTTTGTCCCTTTCTTCTTCTTTGATGTGTGCATCTATTGCTATAAATTGACCTCTGAGCACTGCCTTTGCTGTGTCCCAAAGGTTTTGGTATGATGTGTTTTCATTCTTGTTTGATTCTAGGAATTTTTTGATTCCATCTCTGATTTATTCTGTTACCCAGTGGTTTTTAAGCAGGGTGTTACTCAGTTTCCACGTAATTGATTTTTTTTCCTTGCTTTTCCTGTTGTTAATTTCTGCTTTGATGGCCTTGTGGTCAGAGAAGATACTTTGTATTAACTCAGTGTTTTGGATTTTGTTGAGGGTTGCTCTGTGGCCTATAATGTGATCTCTTCCGGAGAATGTTCCATGTGCAGGTTAGAAAAGAATGTATACTTTGCAGTTGTTAGGTGGAGTGTTCTATATGTCTGTGAGGGCAGGTTGACTGATTGTATCCTTTAGATCTTCTGTATGTTTGTTGAGTTTCTTTCTAGATATTCTGTCCTTTACCAAGAGTGGTGTGTTGAAGTCTCCTGCTATTATTGTGGAACTGTCAGTTTCTCTTTTCAGGGCTGTTAGAGTTTGTTTTATGTATTTTGGAGCCCTGTCATTGGGTGTGTAGATATTTATTATGGTTATGTCTTCATGATGGATCATACCTTTAATCATTATATGGTGCCCTTCTTTGTCTTTTGTGGTGGATTTTGTTTTAAGTCTGTTTTATCTTAGATTAGTATTGCCACTCCTGCTCTTTTTTGGTAGCTGTTTGCTTGATACATTTTTTTTCCCATCCTTTGATTTTTCATAAATTTACGTCTTTGTTTCTGAGGTGTGTCTCTTGGACAGCATATTGGTGAATCCTGTTTTTTTTTTTTTTTTTAATCCATTCTGTCACTCATTGTCTCTTTATGGGTGCATGTAGTCCATTTTTGTTCAGTGTAATTATTGATAGGTGGAGTTTATTGCTGTCATTTTGTAGTGTTTTTTTGTGGTGTAGACGTTTTCTTTGTTCTCTTGCTCTCCTATGTTGAATTCCTTTTGTTTGTGGATTTTTTTTTTTCATTTATTTTGTTTTTGCGGATTTTGTGTTTACTGAGACTGTATATTTTTCTTCTTTATTTTGATGAGTAGGTTTGTTAACTTTCTTTGTGGTTACTGTGAAATTTACCCTTATGTTCCTAGGTTTGAACCAGTCTGTTATTATTTGGTATCACCTTGCTTTCCTCTCTATTAGAGAATTCTATATCTACACCATTTATTCTCTCTTTTATTGTTCTGAGGTTGTTGTCATTTACAGATTAACCTCTCTGGTTTCCTGTTGTAAATCTTTTGGTTTTGAATAGTCCTTGAGAGTTCATATCCTAGGTTGCTATCTGGCTGGTGTGATCTTTCGTTCCAGATTCAGGCTGTGGTCTGATGTTGTCTGTTCTTAAACTGAAGGATTCCCTTTAATAATTTTTGTTAATTTTGTTTGGTTGAGTCTGTGCTGCGTTAGCTGATAGGAGACTTCCACGTGTATCTCTTCTCGTTCTCTGTTCTCTGTCAGTTTCTTATTCCATTTGGTGCTTGGCTGAGTTCTTTATCTCTTCATTTGACGCTTAGGCTTCCAGGATTGGCGTCTGTGTCTTTTAGTTTTTTGGGTCTTTGCTCTGGAGTGGTGGCGTGGTGCTTCTGTCTGTAGCACTGTGTTGGCTCCGCCTCCTCAAAACCTTTACTATGCTAATGATTATTGTGACTTGCCAAGACAGTGATGGAATAGTTTTCAGTAGAACACAATTTGTGAAACATAGGTAAAGTATACTGAAAAATGATCTAAAAGATATTTTATTTTTACTCACTTATTTCAGTTCTTTGGTACATGATAACTGCCACACTAGGTCTGACCTGAAGACCCTCTGTTATCTTAAAAAGTATCCCTGGTGTCGCAGTGTTTAAGCACTTGGCTGCTAACCTAAAGGTTGACAGTTAGAATCTACTGTCCGTTCTGTGGGAGAGAAATGTGGCAGATTGCTTCGGTAAAGATTACAGCCTTGGAAACCTATGGGGCAGTTCTTCTGTGGTGTATAGGGTCGCTATGAGTTAGAGTCAACTCGATGGCAGTGGAATTTTTTATTGTCTTTAAAAAAACAGTTTATTATGGAAAATATTAACGTATAGAAAAGTAGATAGAATAGTATAGTGAACCCCCTTGTACCTATCAACCAGTTAAACAGCTAAAAACTCATGGCCAATCTTGTTTCATCACTGCCCGTACCTCCCCACTTTATTTCTTTTTGTTTTATTCTTGAAGAAGAACCCCAAACTTCATATCATTTCTTCTATAAATATTTCACTATGCATCTCTAAAAGATATCATCTTTTCTGGTTATATCAAGATGGACGTTTTTAGTGGTCAGGATTGCTCTCCAGAAGCTTTGAGTCTCCTCCCACATTCAAACAGCTCTGGAAGCCTCTTTAAGCTGAGTATGAATCTTTTATGCATGAAGTTATACCCCAGGGGGTTTTCTTGAAGAAAATTATAGTTTCAACTTGTTGTAAACAACTTTTGAGCTAATGAATCCCATACATTTATACTCTGGGGCCGTGTAAAGTATTTGTTCTAAAAAGTTACAACTGTAGATGGTGACCTACAGTTTGAAGTTAATTGTAAAAAATGTTTTTATTCTCAATTTACAAACAGCATGTAGTCTGTTATTGTAGAAATTTATGGATTGTGATTTTACCTTTTTTTCCTAATGGCTGCAACAAAACTTTGTAAACTTTTTTGCTAATTTTAATTTGGCATTGAAGAATTATTGACGTTACTAAAGTGAAAAACTTGTTAATTGACTTATTTCATAAGGTTTTATTTGACTTTGAACTTTTTTTCAGGTGTTGGCCAAACCTTTAAATCTGCAGGATCAGTGTCAACAAAATCTTGTAATGCAGGTCTTGAAACTGGTCCTCAACTGCCTTAACTTTGACTTCATTGGCAGTTCAGCAGATGAATCTGCAGATGATCTTTGCACAGTACAGATTCCAACAACCTGGAGAACAAGTAAGAAAAAAATTTAACATGAAGGATGGTCAACATAAGAGGCTCAGAATTAAGCAATACAGTTCTCCTCTGCACGATTATCTCTTTTTTTTTTTTTTTTTGCTAGACAATCAAAAAAAAGCTCAAAAGGATTTAAACCCAAGGTAGTTGCTGAAAGCCAATTTTAAAGTCTGTTTTCCTCTATTTATATCATAGTAACTTTCATATTTTGAATTTTGAAAAAAGAAAAGACAGAGCTCTAGTGCTGGGGAAAAGCAGGTTTGGGAGGGGAAATCAAGTAATCTGTTTTGAAACTTTCAGATAAACAGAGTGGGAGATAATACAACAGTGTTGAGAAGAGATATCAACTTTTTTTTTAAGATTATAAAGAAAATGAGTTAGAATAACTGACTTAGCAGAACAGAGTTGCAGTGTACTTCCTTGCAGAGAGGGGTACCAAGAAAAAGCAAGCTGATTTGCCCCCATATACCTCTGAAAAATGGTGGTACTAGGGTACCCCTGAAGTCAGGGGTGAAAAAATCTATATGCTGAGTAGTTCACTTCCCCAGGATTTTCTCTACCACCTGTGCAGCAAGGTGATTGCCTTCCCCTCCCCACCTTCCTTCTCCCTTCCCTCTAGCTTCCCAAGGCTAGGGCACTTTTCCTTAAAAAAGTAAACTGGACAGGCTTCATATTCAGGGATACCAGAGATGGAGCACCAGAGATTTCATGAAAACATTTCTAATATGGAAATCAAATACTAAAGCCAACAATAAAAAGGGACTGAGTGTTCTTTATCTTGACTGTAGTGGTGGATACACAAACCAACACACGCGATACAATTGTCCAGAACTGAAAATACATACACATACACATGCGTACATGCAAATGAACACATGTAAAATTGAGAAGTCTAAATAAGATTGGTGGATTGTATCATTGTCAGTTTCCTGTTCATGATATTGTGCTGTAATTTTGCAAGAAATTATCATTGAGGGAAAATTGGGTAAAGGGCAGATGGTGTCTCTGTATTTTTTGCAACTGCATATGCATCTAGAATTACCTCAAAAAGTTTAAAGAAGTTTAATATCCCCAGGGAGATAAGAAAAGGTAATACATCCCTGAAATTAGAACAGGAAATTGTTTTAAAAAGAAATACTCTGAGAACGTTACACATTGAAAAGACAGTAGCCAAAATAAAATATTCAGTGACGATTTGGAAGAAAAAGTTAAGGAAATCTCCCAGAAAGTAATACAAAATGCAGGGAGACACTGGGCAGGAGAAAAAGATATATAAGAAAATTAGAGGATGAAACTAGGAGGTCTGACATCTAACTAGAAGGAGTTCTAAAAAGAGAGGACAGAGAAAACAAGAAAATTTGCAAACAAATAATACAAAGTTTTCAGCACTGAGAACATAAATTTTTAGATTGAAAGGTCCTGCCAAGTACCCAACATAATGAATGAAAAAAGATATACACTAAGCCTCGTAGTCATGACATTTGAGAATAGTGAGGATAAAGAAAAGATTCAGAAATATTCTAGAAGGAACACATTAAGTCACCTACAAAAATTGGAGTAAAATGGTATTAGACTTCCCAACAACAGCACTGGAAGCTAGAAGACAATGCAGTTAATATCCTCAGATTTCTGAGGGAAAATAACTTTTAAACTAGACCCAAATTATCAAGATAGAATAGAGATATTTTTGAACATGCAGTCTCTCCCAAAGTTTACCCTTATGTTCCTATTCTTGGGAAGCTGCTCAATGTACAAGCCAAGAAAGAGTAAGATATGGAATCCGGGAAAAGGGACTTCCTGAGCATTGATTTAACCCCAAATTGTGATATAGTGAATGGATTTTATGAGAGAGGATGGATTGTAGAGAGAGTGGTGGGGGTCATAGGGTTGAAGGGTGAGTGGTTAGAGAGCTGAAGGATCATATGATTGTCATAAGAATAGAAATTCCACCTGTAATAGGAATTCAGTTGATGTCTGAAGTAAAACAGTCAAAACGAGCATAGTAATATAGCATATTATTTGGAAATATGGAGATAAATATAGCTAAAAAAGTTGGAAGGTGGCTGGAATGGGATAGATTCAGCTATTTTTTTACTATAAACTTTTCAGTACTTTTTGGTACTATTTAATTTTCAAATAATGTTTGTTAGTTTAATACAAGCAAAAATAGAAGATTCTCCCAGTAAGAACTATAGATGCTACATAGAAATGTGGAACATCTTATCTAGTTAACTTCTATGTCTCTATTATTTTATCTTTCCAAAGAAAATACCTAGGAGTTAAAAATTGGCATAACTGAAAAGAGTGACCACATGCAGAGGTCTTGGCGTTCTCACTTTATGTGATAATATTTTATTATGTTATGATCACTGCAAGAAAAAGTACCCTATGAATTACAAGTATGGCATTAGGGGAAAAAAAAAATTTTTTTTTTTTTTTTTTTTCAGTTTTCCTGGAACCAGAAACATTGGATCTTTTCTTCAATTTGTATCATTCATTTCCACCACTACTGTCTCAGTTAGTAAGTAAAAATCATTCATTACTTCATTAAAAAGTACCTGTATGAAGTTAAGGGTGGTGTATACGTACTAAAAAAAAATTCTATTTATATACATTCATGATTGGGCTTTTCCACGTGTTCAGTGATTACCTCTCACAAAAAAATTCTTTTTAAGTCTTGTGGGGTGTATATTGCTTAAACTATTTGTCAGATTATATTTATGTCAACAGTCCATTCCATTTCACTGTTGAGCCCAGAACCAACAACTGTTGATTTAGCCCCTGCCCAGAGCCAGGACAACTTACCAGTCTCTAAGTATACCTTACTTCCAACTCAGTCCCAATCCCTTCTTCTGGGCCTTAGTCTAGCTTCTGCCACCCACCTCCACCTTCCCTTCTCTTGGTCTCTCTCTAACTCTTTCTTCAACCCTACCTGGCTCCATGTCTTAGGCTTGACAGGCAGCCCCCACGAGCTCTCTTAAGTGAGAAGTGAAGTGGATTTACTTGATTTTTTGCTCATCACATTAGGATTCTGTAAGAAAAGAACAGCTCTACTTGTTCATTTGTTTTTTGAATCAAATTCATGTTCAAAAAATTCTTGAAACCTTTTGGTTATGTCGAATTTTGAGACCATGGGGCTTATCTTTGTGGAATCTAAAACAGACCAGGTAAGATTTTTTTAAAAAGTTGTCAGTTTAATATTTAAGCTTGCACGAGGAAAATTAGGGAATTGTAATATTGCCATTTCCTGAGAAAAGATGTTCCAGATTTAAGGTACACATGAGCAGTATATTTGTTTAGATTTGCTGTCTCCTAGAAGGGAGGAACAGGTTCACAAAAATACCCCCTTTTAAAAACAAAAACAAAAACATGTCTCTTTTTGAATCTAGGGTGTTAAGGTGGTGGTTTTCAAATTGGGTTTCACAGGGCACTAATGTTCCAGGTAGTGCTATAGAGCTCCAGCCTTTTAACTTTAAACCAGCACAGTCTTGCTTTTCAGTGTATAAAAACCACGGTTTCATGTCCAGTTATGTTTTGGGATGAAACAAAGGTACGAGTGCTTAAAATAGAAAGTGTAAAATAGCCACTTTGAGAGAAAGTGACATTTATTGAACAGGCCGTGTTATTTGGTCCTTATCTCATTTAATCTTCGTAGTGGCCCTCCAAGGTTAGTATTATTACCCTCACTATATAGAGGAAGAAACAGACCCCGACTGGCTAAGTGACATCCCCCCGGGCAGCAAAGTACATAATGTAGCTAAAATTCAAACCCAGATCTTTTGGGCCCAAAAGCCCTGGCTATTTTTAATACACTAGTGATTCCTAAACCTTCTGCACATCAGAATTGCTTAGGGAGGGTGTCTTAGTTATCTAGTGCTACTATAACAGAAATACCACAAGTGGATGGCTTTCACAAGCAGAAGTTTATTTTCTCACAGTCTAGTAGGCTAGAAGTTCAAATTCAGGGTGTCAGCTTCAGGGCTTGAAGGCTTTCTCTGTCAGCTCTGGAGGAAGGTCCTTGTCATCAATCTTCCCCTGCTCTGGGAGCATCTCAGTGCAGGAACCTCAGGTCCAAAGGACGTGCTCTGCTCCTGGCGCTGCTTTCTTGGGAGTATGAGGTTCCCATGTCTCTCTCCTCTCTTTTGTCTTTTATATCTCAGAAGAGATTGGCTTAAGACACTATCTAATCTTGTAGACCTCATCAGTATAATTGCCACTAATCCATCTCATTACATCATAGTGATAGGAGTTACAACACATAGGGAAATCACATCAGATGACAAAATGGTAAACAGTCATACAATAGTGGGAATCATGAACTAGCCAAGTTGGCAGATATTTTGGGGGGACAGAATTCAACCCATGACAAAGGGTTTTTATTTGTTACTTCTAACAGTGGGGGCTGTGGCAAACTGGAGAAAATTTAGAAAGGGCATGCTCTGATTTTTGTCCCTATTCTCACACTTGGCCAAGAGAGCCAAACATTTTTCATGTGTGAAATCTCCTATCTTAAATACCTAAATATTGACAGCTCATTCTAATTTTTTTTTTAAAGTGGGCAAACAAATATATATGGACCAAAGCAAAACGTATGTGGGCCAGTTTGGACTCAGAGTTGCCAATTTGGGGGTCTCTCAGTCAGTGATCAGGCTGACTTCATTGAGTACCAGCAGTACAATTAAGAACCCAAGTAGTGAGATTGTCTGGTACAATATCGAAGACCTTAGGAAGGCAGCTATACCACAGATACTCTTTAGGAATTTATAGGATATGTAATTCTTCTAGCAGCGTTTTCTGAACTGTTCTTAAGATAGATATTAATGAATGGTGTGGGTAAAATATTCCATGACCATATAAATTTGGGACAGGTTGGATTAAGTAAATTACAGGATTGTTTTCCCCTTGAGGATACCTCAGTGCATAATGTGCCGAGTTTCATAAACATATTCCACCACAAAACTATTTTTGGTACAAAATCTGGTTCAGTGGTTCTCAGACAGAGCTGGGCATCAGAATCAATTGGAAAGCCCTTTGAATATACACTTGTCCAGCCACTGCTCTGGCAGATTTGGTATATGAAAAAGTATTAGAGGGGAATGCACACAAATAGGAATTTTAGTGGTGGGGTGGAAGGGCTGTGGGTGATGATGGTGGTTGATAATGTTTAGCTTTCATTATTTTTAGATTCTATAATGCTTTTTTATCTTTAAAAATTTTTAATGTAAAGACTTGTATTCATTACATGTGGCCATAGCTGCTTTTAAAATTTAAATAAATTTTGTTGTTGTTTTTAGGCACTTTCGTGTTTAGTTCAGTTTGCTTCTACCAGAAGGTCCTTATTTAGCAGTCCTGAACGTGCCAAGTACCTTGGTAATTTAATTAAAGGAGTAAAGAGAATACTTGAAAACCCTCAGGTATTTATGAAGTAATTTAATTAATACTTAGCATATAGAAATACAGTTTTTCTGCCCAAAGGTGCATGATAAACTCAGCATGAATTTATTATAATTCTGCAAGAAGATATAAAGTATCATATTCCTCTTCTTCAGGTCTCATTTGTAGCAGTTTTTTTGGGCACTTTTAAAAAATGCATATTTACCTGACAGACTTATGTGTTCCCCGTCTTTTATTTTTTCCATTCCTTTAGGTGAATATGAAGAGTTGATATATCTTTTTACTATGTTTTTGCCTTTTACCATTGTACTGAATTTCTTTGCTTGCACTTCTTAAGTTACTCAAGTGATTAATTCAGAGTTATATCCGCCTTCTGAACTGGAAAACTTAATATAAATCTGAATGTTAATAATGGAAGAAGTAGCTTTAAATTATGAAAGAATGTCTTTTTGCCCTCTTGTAGACAAATAAGAATTTGTAGATTTTAAATGTACTGTTTACATTAAGAACAGAGCTTCTAAGGTAATACTCAGAGAATTGTGAAGTTGTTATTAGTGGTTTTGGGTGCCTAAATACAATTTCTTTCTAACTTTCTATTTTGTTTTTGGTTTAAAATATTTATAATTAAAGTACAGATTTTAAAGGTTAAGTGATGATTAAGGAGGTGTATCTAAGTCTCTTTGTTGTTAATAACTTTTGGGGAGGCGTTTAATATCTTTTACAGAAAGAAAATGTGCTTGCTTTAAAAAAGTTGGGTATATTACAAGCTGTTATCAGGAGTGTTTTATGTGTTAACATATGTTTGTTTTATCTTTTCAGTGTTAGCATAGCTGTGAAATGTACCTGTTTTCTGATAACTGGAATTTTACCAATATACTTCAAAAATTTTAGTTGTTTGATTCACTGTCATCAGCCAATACGAGGAGATAATATGCAAATACCAGATAGTTCTTTTAAATGATTTTCCAACATTCTCACGTTAATGTTTAAGGGCTGTATAATTTAGTTTGGATATTATATTAATTACTTTAGCATTATAAACGTACCGAAAGACCTATGAGTACAAAATATCTTTCTGCAATTTGCCCTTAATGATTAGACACTATTTTATATGCTTTAATGGAGCTCATGTGAGTGAAATTTCATAGAACTTCTGTTAGTATTAAAAAGATAGTTTTTGAATTCTGCTTTGTTCCAGATACAGTGCTTAGTGGTAAAGTGCTCAAACTAATAACACATATGCCCTGTTCCCAAGGAGCTCACAGACAACTAGGGGCACCTTTCTTGGTCTTGCCTTCTAACCTATCCTCTCCAAAAAGTTAACTCTGTGTCTTGGAGATAATATTGTTAAACTTTTCTGTTCTCCATTGTTTGAATGACTGTTTACTTAGAGATGAGGAGTTGCTTGAGGGCCTGGGCCTATAGGCTCTTGATAAGTACTCGTTGTATTAAAAGAAATTTCTATTATCCGTGTGCACACACACACCATTTAACTTAAGTCCAGTTAGTACTGCTCTTTTCCAAGGTTTCAAGAGCCCGTTTGTATTTTTCATTGTAAGTATTTTCTAAGTCGTCTGTTGACTTCTGTTTAGACCATAATACGTACTCATACACACAGTTTTAGTGTAATATAATGTCCCCAAACATTATAATTCAGTCATCATGGTGGAAAGTTTCCTCTAAAGCCTGTACTTTGAAGTCTCTATTATTAATCATTAATGACAACATTAGATCTAGCAGGTATCACTTGTTTTTTTTTTTTTTTTCCCATTGTTATCTACCCAGTGACACAAAGTACCATAAATATTTATAAAAACTGGGACGCTTAATAAAATACACTTGAAATTTTATTCATGGTGTAATGGGTTACTAGCTTGGTCTGTTTCTAAGTATGTTTAAAAGCCTTTCTTTTTGTCTCATAATTTAGGGTTTGTCTGATCCAGGTAATTATCATGAATTTTGTCGATTTTTGGCTCGTTTAAAGACAAATTATCAGCTGGGAGAATTAGTTATGGTAAAGGAGTATCCTGAAGTTATCAGATTGATAGCTAATTTTACAATTACCAGCCTCCAGGTGAGTAAAAATATGTAGTTGATGTTAAACTATAGACAGTTTTAACACAATTTCTTGGTATGATTTGTTGGGAGGTTTTTTTTTTTTTTTTTTTTTTTTTAATGTCAATTTAGGTGCTTTGCAAATATTTTCATTACAAAGTTTTAGGTAAAAAAGTTCATTGCAGTATTTATAAAGATTTAGAAACCACTTAAATATCTAATAATGACTGAGAAGTTGTAGTAAATCCATGTAAAGAAATAAAAGAATATTTTTACAGATTGTATTAACGTGGAAAAATTCATTTTATGAATCTAGGGGAGGGGTTATAAAACCATATTTTCTTCACAGTGCCAACTCTGAAAAAAAAAAACGTGGGAAGAAGATGATTTGAAGGAAATACACAAACATTTTAACAGTGATCATTTCTGGGTGGTAGAATAATGAGAGATTGTTTCTTTATACTTTTTTGCATTTACAAAATTTGCTATATTAAGTGTTCATTGCTTATGAAAACAAAAGAACAGTTAATTTTAAAATGAATCTGTAATAGTCTTGCCTCTGTAATTCTTATTTTAGGAAAACTGAATGCAATTTTAAGTTAACTTTTGCTTTATTTCTTTGTAGCATTGGGAATTTGCTCCCAACAGTGTTTATTATTTGTTAACTCTGTGGCAAAGAATGGTAGCATCAGTTCCTTTTGTGAAATCAACTGAGCCCCATCTATTAGACACTTATGCACCAGAAATCACGAAGGCCTTTATCACTTCTCGGTTGGAGTCTGTTGCTGTAGTTGTGAGGTATTGAAAAACTAGATATTTATGTTTTAGTTTCATCTTCTGCATTTTATAACTTTTTTAATTGAGGTATAATTTACCTACTATAAAAAAACCCTTAGTGTACAGCTCTGTGAGTTATCTTGAATATGAGTCCTTGAATTTGGTTTTCCCTTTTCAAAATTCTTTTGACTCTTCTAGCTCCTTTGCTTTCCTATGAAAATTTTAGAATCAGTCTGTCAATTTCTGAAAAAAAATTCTGCTGGATTTTGACTAGGATTGCATTGAATCTGTTGACTTGGGGGGAGATTTGACATCTCAACAGGTTTGAGTCTATCAACCCATGAATATGTCTATCTTTTCATTTATTTAGATCTTCTTAGACTTTTTCCATCAGTGTTTTGTCGTTTTCAACATTCAGATCTTTCGTATGTTTAGTTAGATTTAATTAGTATTTTATGTGCCTTTGTATGATGCTGTTTAAATTTCAGTTTCAGTTGTTCATTGAGATATATAGAAATACATTTGAATTGTATATTGACCTTGTGTTCCGTGACCTTGGTAAACTCACTTATTAGTTCTACTTCTTTTTTTAATGGATTCTTTGGCATTGTCTATGTAGGTAATTTGTCTTCAAATATACCAAGTAAATCAGTGCCGTTGAGTCAATTCCGACCACTAATAGCAACCCTATAGGAGCCCTGGTGGTACAGTGATTAAGAGCTACAGCTAGTAACCAAAAAGTTGGCAGTTTGAATCCACCAGCCACTTCTTGGAAACTCTATGGGGCAGTTCTACTCTGTCCTACAGGGTTGCTATGAGTCAGAATTGAGTTGACAGCAACAGGTTTGGTTTTGGTTTAAGACAGAGTAGAACTGCTCCGTAGGGTTTCCAAGACTGTAATTTTTACAGAAGCACACTGCCGCATCTTTCTTCCGTTGAGTGGCTGGTGGGTTTAAACTGCTAACTTTTAGGTTAGCAGCCAAGTGCTTAACCACTGTGCCACCAGGGCTCCTTTCTTCAAATATAGGTAGTTTTATTTCTTCCTTTCTGATCCCTTTGTCTTTTATTTCTTTATCCATCATAGAATTTTTTATTTAACATAAAAAGTTTATTTTTGGTGGGAATTAATAATATTCATTAATAATTATTAATAATATTCTAATGCCATTCGTATACTTGGTTTTTATATATTTGCAGAGATAATTTAGATGATCCACTGGATGATACCGCTACTGTGTTTCAGCAGCTGGAGCAGTTGTGCACTGTCAGTAGATGTGAATATGAAAAGACATGCACTCTTCTTGTACAGTTGTTTGACCAAAATGCACAGAATTACCAAAAACTTCTACATTCAGCTTCTGGGATAACTGTGGACATGGCAGTTCAGGAAGGTCAGTAAATTTTATATGACTACTTTATGAATATTAAGTTGAATTTTAATTAGCACCATTAATCACTTTATTTAATAATTTTTTTGCACATCATTTCTATGTATTTCCCCAACTCCTGGGCCCCTAATAAACCTTTGATTTTATTAACCTTCTGGGCATTTTGATGGCTTGATGGTTAATGTTTTGTTTTCCTTTATAAGATTCACAGGAAGTATTTCTCTTTGAAATCAGTATCAGGAAAAGTGGATAACAATTCTTGAGCAGATAGTTTGTTAACTCAGTAATATCTTTTAACTAATTATATTTCCTGCTTTGTTGTAGCTGATTGGAAATTCAGAGCCAAATTTCAGCCCAGTTAAAAATTTTATCAAACCTCATCATAGTTTTACATTTGCTGTATTAACTTTCACCATGATATTATTGTTCTTTCATTCCCCAATTTCCTCATCAGTTTTCTCTTTAATATTCTTCGTTGTGGAAGGAGATAATTTATTTTCTTGTATCCCTTTAAATTCTTTCAGGAACATAGCAAGGAATTAAAATAAGTAAGTACATTATTCACATTGTTTAAATGAGATGAATTATGAGAATGGAATTTCTAATAGGAGACAATTTAATTATAGTTCCAGGATGTTTGTTTCTTTCTTTCATATTTGTTTCTTTTATCTTGGTTTGCAAAGTGAGTTTGGTAAGGGATGATAATCAAATTTACTTCCAATTATTTTCTATCTTAACTATTTTTTAAAAAATTCTTTAAAAGATTCTCTCTTATATTTGCATAACATTTTCTTAAAATGCCTTCCATCTATCCATCCATCAGTCCATCATTGAGTTGCACAGCAGTGCTGAGGGGACAGTGAGTAGTTAACCTCTAAGTGTTGTCTCTCTTTTATTGCAGTCTCATTTATAAATTAAATCAGGGAGAACTAATGCATTTTGAAACATTTAGTATTTTTGTGATTGATTTTTTTTAGTAGAGTTTTAAAAATTATTAAATATGAAACACATATATAAAGGATGTTTGTGTATATTGAGACTTAGAGAATAGCAGCAACAAACACCGTCACCTAGATTAGAGAATAGATCAATACCAATACCTTTGAAGCTCCCCTCTTCCTAAATCTATTACCTCGCCTACCAGCAGAAGGTAGCTACAATCTGGAATTTTGTGTTAATCAATTTATACCGTTTCTTCATAGTTTTACTGTATAGTTCTGAGTTATACAAATGGAATCATACTGTATTTTTTCTTCTACAACTTGTTGTTTTCTCAGTATTGGATTTATGAGGGTTCATGTTGATGCATATAGCTGTAGTTCACGCGTTTTCACTGTTATGCACTATTCTGTTGTTTGAATATGCCACAATTTATTTATGCATTCTCTTGTCAATGAGTATTTGTGTTTTCTCTGGTTTTTGTGAATGCTATCAGTTCTGCTGTAAAGATTGTTAAATATATCCTGTACATATTCAGCTCTAAAGCTGATAATGCCAAACTGTTTACTTCTTTTTAAAGTGCCGGATAGTAAATGTTTTACGCTGGTTGATCATACGGTCTCTGCCTCAACTTCTCAACTCTGCTGTTGTAGCTAGAAAGCAACTGTAGACCATTTGTAAAGGAATAGGTGTGGCTATGTTCCGGTAAAACTTTGTTTACAAAAACAGGCCGCTGGCTCACAGGCTATAGTTTGTTGACCTTTGATCTACATCCTTGCTAACAGCCCATAATATTAAACTTAAATTTCTCCAGTCTAGTTGGAGTGATGTATTGCTGAGTATTTTAATTTTTATTTCCATGATTTTAATGAAGATTAGCATTGTTTCATGTTTATTGACTGATAGTTATGTCATCATTATGAAATGTATTTCACATCTTTTGTTCATTTCCCTGTCTCTCCACCATTGGATTGTTTGTCTTTCTCTTACTGATAGGAGTTCTTTATATATTTTTTACACTAATCCTTTAATTACTTGAATTGTAAATATCATCTGCAAGTTTGTGACCTGTCTATACACATCATTTAATATGTCTTTTCATGAGCAGAAATTCTTAGTTGTTTTTACATAAGACTTTATTTTAATTAATTTACCTAATTTTTGTGTTACTTTGAGCCAGCATCTACTTGACAACAGTGGGGTTTAATTTTTGTGAAGACGTAATGTATATGTGTTGTCCAAAATTTTAAAAATCAAAAATATATTCTCTCTCCATCATATACTCCGTCCTCCCATTGTTCATGCCATCAAGTAACCATTCTTATTAGTTTGTCATGTATTTACAGAGTTTCTAAATACATACGCAAACAATTATAAATATATAAATTCTTATTCCTGCTTATTTATGTAGAGTGTGACGTACCACAGTCACTGTTCTGTTCCTTGCTTTCTTTCATTTAACAACGTATTCTATATCTATTTTCAAGTCCGTATATAGAGAACTCTTTTTTTTAAAAAATATTTTATTGTACTTCAGGTGAAGGCTTACAGAACAAACAGTTTCTCATGTAACAGGAGTACACATGCTGTTTTTTGACTTTGGTTAACAACCCCACAACATTTTAACTCTCTGAATTCTCAGCTTTTTTTTTTTTTTTTTTTTTGGTGAAAATACACATAGCCAAAGATACACCATTTCAAAACTTTTTACTTACACATTTAAGTGACATTGACTATGCTCTTCCAATTGTGCTGCCATTCTCGCCCAAGATGAAGGCTTACAGGACAAAATAGCCTCCCATTTAACAGTTACTACAAATGTTGCCCTATAACAGTGGTTAACAATCTCACAACACATCAACAGTATCCTTACTCAACTTGTGTTCTTTATCATCAGCTTCCTACTCCCCCTCTGCCTTCTGGCCCTTGTCACTGGGCTCCTGTACCTCGTTAGTCTCATTTAGTTTTACTGGGCTGTCCACTCCCAGGCTGAACAGTGAACCTCCAAGGTAACTTCACCTCTGAGCTGAAAGGGTGTCTGGCGGCCACACTCTTGAGGTTTCTCCAGTCTCCTTTAGGCCAGTAAATCTGGTCTTTTTTTTTTTTTTTTTTGGGAGTTAGAATTGTGCTCTACATCCTTCTCCAGCTCTGTCCAGAACCCTCTGTTGTGATCCTGGTCAGAGCAGTCAGCGGTGATAGCCGGGCACCATCTAGCTGTACTGGACTCAGTCCGGTGGAGGTCTTGGTAGCTGTGGACAATTAGTCCTTTGGACTAATCTTTTCGTTGTATCCTGTTCTCTTCATTCTCCCTTGCTCCCGAAGGGATGAGACCAGTGTAGTATCTTAGATGGCCGCTCACAGACTTTTAAGACCCCAGACACTACTCACCAAGGTAGAATGTAGAGCATTGTCTTTATAAGTAGTGTCATGCCAATTGAGCTGGATGAGAACTCTTATTTTTTATAGATGTATAATATTTTCTTGTTTTGATGTATCAATTTATTTAACCATTCCCTCCACTATTCACAGACATTTTCAGACTTTTGCTATTAAAACAAATGCTGCTCGTAGTGAAGGCAATGCTCAGAGGAAAATTTATAGCTCCGAATGCCTGTATTACAAAACAAGAAAGATCTCAAATTAATAACTGAACTTTACACCTTGAGGAACTAGAAATAGGAGAGCAAACTAAACCTAAAGCCAGCAGAAGGAAGGAAATAACAAAGATTAGAGTGGAGACAAGTGAAATGGAGAATAGAAAAACAATAAAATCAATGAAACAAAAAATTGGTTCTTTAAAAAAAAATCAACAAACCTTATAGCTAGACTGACAAATGAAAAAAGAGAGAAGACTCAAATTACTAAAATCAGAAATGAAAGTGGGGACATTACTACTGACTACAGAAATAAAAATGATTATAGGTGAATACTCTGAATAATTTGTACACCAGCAAATTAGATAACCTAGATGAAATAGACAAATTCCTGGAAACACACAAATTACCTAAAAATGACTCAAGAAAAATAGAAAATTTCAGCAGACATAAAACAAATAAAGACATTGAATCAGTGATCAAAAAACCTCCCAACAAAGAAAAGTCCGGGATGGAATGGCTTCACTGGTGAATTCTACCAAGCATTTAAAGAAGAATTAATATCAGTCGTTCTCAAACTCTTCCAGAAAACTTTTCTCAAACTCTTACAAAAGTGTTAGGAGGGAACATTTCCTAACTGAATTCTATAACGGCCAGCATTACCCTGCTACCAGAGCCAGATAAAGATATCACAAGAAAAGAAAATTACAGACCAGTATCTCTTATGAATATAGATGCAGAAATCCTCAACAAAATTGTGGCAAACTGAATCCAACAACAGATTACAAAGATTATACACCATGGCCAAAGGGTGTTTATCCCAGGAGTGTAAGGGTGGTTCAACATAAAATCATTCCCTGTAATATACTGCATTAGTAGAACAAAAGGCAATAATAATAATAATCTCAATTGGTGTAGAAAATGCAGTTGTCAAAATCCAGCATGGGATTTTGTGGGAACCATGGTCTTGGGGAACATGTAGTTCAACTGGCATAATGTAGTTTTTAAAAAAAATGTTCTACATTCTACTTTGGTGAGTAGCATCTGGGGTCTGAAAAGCCTGTGAGCAGCCACTGGTCGCTTCGGGAGCAAGGGAGAATGAAGCAAACTAAAGATACAAGGGAAAGATTAGTCCAAAGGACTAATGGACCACAACTCCATGGCCTCTACCACACTGATGTTGCCTGACTACAGTACTGACTGCTCTGACAAGGATCACAACAAAAGGTCCCAGACAGAGCTGGAGAAAAATGTAGAACAAAACTCTTAACTCATAAAGAAAGATCAGACTTACTGGTCTGACAGAGCCTGGAGAAACCCCAAGAGTATGGCCACTGGACACCCTTTTAGCTCGGTAACAAAGTCACTCCTGAGGTTCACGCTTCATCCAAAGATTAGACAGGCTCATAAAACAAAATGAGACTAAAGGGGCATACCAGCCCAGGGGCAAGGAGTAGAAGTCAGGAGAGAACAGGAAAGCTGGTAATACGGAACCCAAGGTCAAGTAGGGAGAGTGTTGACATGTCGTGGGGTTGTTAACCAATGTCATAAAACAAGGTGTGTACTAACTGTTTAATGAGCTAGTTAGTTCTGTAAACCTTCATCTAAAGTATAGTAAAAAGAGGGACTGAAATACCAAAAAAAAAAAGGGTTTTGAGAAGTCCTTCAGGAAAGAAATCTGCTTATCATAGTTTGTTTTTTAAATTTATTTGACAGTGAAACCCTTTTTCTTACCTAATATCACTAAACCCATTGCCATTGAGTCGATTCTGACTCATAGTGACCCTATAGCATTAAGACCCCAGAAACTAGTGAAGGATGTATGTGTACGTATGTGTATATATACACATATATATATGGAGAGAGAGAGATGTGTATCAAGGAAATGGCTCATGCACTTGCAGAGGCTGGAAAGTCCCATGTCCATTGGTCAGCTGTCAGGCTGGAGGCTTTTCCTGACTCACTCATAGCTGTAGGGGCTGATGAACCCAAGATCAGGCTGCTGGCTCAGGTTCCAAGAACTAGAGGTTAGATGATGACGAGCCGAATGCAGGATCCAGAACGAGCAAAAGCCAGCAAACTTTGCCAGAAAGTCCATGTAGATTGGATGTAGGCCACACTACCAAAGAAGCTCCCTTTCAGCTGATTGGCTGTTCATAGGCATCTCTTCATGGAGGTAATTACATTATATCAGATCTCATCATGGAGGTGATTACATCATTACATAACTGCCAAACTACATCATAACTGTCAAACAACTGAGAATTATGGCCCAGCCAAGTTGACACATAACCTTAACCATCACAGTTCACCCCTTGTCAACTTGGCACCTGTACACATTTCCCTAAACCATACATAATCTCTAAATAAAGACAATTATGAAGTCGTACTTACACCTAACATGTTACAGCTAACACACATACAACCAAAACACACTAGCCCTGTTTGCATCTTATATTTTATAAGTGAAGAAAACAAAAATATTTGGTGCACACATAGAAGGCAGAAATACTCGTAACAATTACAGTCCTCATTTCTGCAACTCATCACATGGTCATAGCTGGTATTTCCACCTTCTTCCATCACACATTCCATATTCCCTTTACCCTCAGGTAGCACCTCAGTGGTTGTGGTTCTTTGCCTGTTTGGGTGACCCAA
Organism: Dugong dugon; assembly: GCA_030035585.1. Lineage (NCBI taxonomy): Eukaryota > Metazoa > Chordata > Mammalia > Sirenia > Dugongidae > Dugong > Dugong dugon. Next base: position 160,869,873 of record CM057460.1, on the reverse strand, counting down.
ACCTTCATTTGTGGAGGTTCTGTGCCAGTAGTAGTCATGTTGGAATGGGGTTGCTATAGTTTTTCACTGACTTTAATTACAGGGCATGGTAATACTAAGAGATATCGTAAGGGATCTCCTGTATTCCAGACATATTCTCGTTGACTTCCATTATGTAATATCAGTCTGATTTTCTCTTGGTAGTCAGAATCAGTCACAACGGCCAGTATAGTAACTCCCTTCTTTGCCTGTTTTTCCGGGGGCATGAGGAGCCCGAAGTGTCTGGATGACATTCTTAACTTCCAGTTCCGTGAAATCAGTGTTGTGTCTCCTGGTGGGAGCATCCCTCCGTTTGGAACTAAGACCTCTAGACCCACAGAGCATAGGGTCCAGGTGGCAGGAGGCAAACATTTTTTGAGTGGATCACTAGGGGTAATAGTGAATGATGTCACTTCCATTTCCACCCCTTGATTCCTGGACCCTTGAATCCTGGCTATGGGAGAAACAACACCATATATTGGACACTGGTTTAGCGCATATACAGCCTCCTGGAAAACATTGTCCCAACCATGCAAGGTATTACCACCTAGCTGGCACCATATTGTGTCTTTAGAGGGGCATTCCATCTTTATCTCCAGGCCAGCTGCTTCAGGATGACTGGGAACATAGTAAGACCAGTGAATTCCATGAGCGTGGGCCCATTGCCACACTTCGTTTGCTGTGAAGTGAGTCCCTTGATCTGAGGTGATGCTGTGTGGGATACCATAAGGGTGGACAAGGCATTCTGTAAGTCCATGGATGCTAGTTTTGGCAGAAGCATTGCTGTGTAGGGAAGGCAGAGTTGTAGACAGAGTAATTGTCTATTCCAGTAAGAACAAAATGCTGCGCTTTCCATGATGGAAGTGGTCCAGTGGAATCAACTTGCCACCAGTTTGCTGGCTGATCACCTCAAAGAATGGTGCCATATTGGAGACTCAGTGTTGGTCTCTGCTGCTGGCAGATTGAGTGCTCATCAGTGGCTGTAGCCAGTGGTTTAGCTGGATGGTCAGGGATTTGGAAGAAACACAAATGGAAAATTGGAGACAAAGAGGTATGGGGAAGTGGTATGTGGGTAGACCTCTTTGAGTGGAACAAAGAAGTGAAGATATTTGTGTCTCATATGAATTCTCACCAAAGAGTAACCTTGGCAGACGAAGATTTTAACAATCAAATGGATAGAATGACACGTTCTGTGGAAACCAGTCATCCTCTTTTCCCAGCTACTCCCATCATTGCAGTAGGCCATGAACAGAGTGGCCATGGTTGCAGGATTGGAAGTTATGCATGGCCTCAGCGACACGGACTACTACTCACCAAGGCCCACTTTTGGTACCAAATGTCTTAGGCTGGGTTCTCTAGAGAAGCAAAGCCAGTGAAGCATATATATGTATGTATGCAGAGAGAGAGAGAGAGAGAAAGATTTATATCAAGGAAATAACTCACGTGGTTGTAGAGGCTGGAAAGTCCCATATCCACGGGTAAGGTGTCAGGCTGGAGGCTTCTCCTGACTCACATAGCTGCAGGGGCTGATGACCCCAAGATCAGCAGGTCAGATGGCAGGCTGCTGGCTCATGGGCTGCAGAGGTTGATGAATCCAAGATTAGTAGTAAGATGCAGGCTACTGGCTTAAGTCCCAAGTACCCAAGGTCAGATAATGATGAGCCGGATGTAGAATCTAGAGCGAGCTAAAGCCGGCAAGCTTTGCCAGAAAGTCCACCTATATTGGATGCAGGCCACACCCCCAAGGAAACTCCATTTCAACTGATTGGATGCTCACAGCAGATCTCATCATGGAGGTGATTACATTATAACAGATCTCATCCTGGAAGTAGTTACATTATTACATAACCACCAAACTATGCAACTGCCAAACCACTGAGAATCACGGCTCAGCCAAGTTGTCATACAGAGCTTAACCATCACAATGAGTCATGAGCATTCCAAAAAGGAAATTAAGAAAAACAGTTTCATTTACAAGAACATCTAAAAGAATGAAGTACCTTGGAATAAATATAACCAATGAGGTGAAAGATTTATATACTGAATAGTATAGAACATTCCTAAAAGAAATGCAAGAAGATGTCCTGTGTTCATGGTTTAGAAGACGTAATGCTGAGATGTCAGTACTACTCAAAGATCTACAGATTCAATACAGATCGTATCAAAATTCCAACAGTCTTTTTTGCGGAAATAGGAAAACTGATCCTCAAATCCATCTGGAATTTTAAGGGCTTATGGCTAACCAAAACAATCTTGAAAAGAAGAACAAAGTTGGAGAACTCCCATTTTCTTATTTCAAGACCTGACTATAAAGCTACGGTAATCAAAACAGCGTGATACTGGCGTAAGAGTAGAGGATCCAGAAATAAACCCATACATACATGGCCAATTGATTTTTGACACAGGTGCCAAGTCCACTTGATGGGGAAAGAATTGTCTCTTCAATAAGTGGTGCTAGGACAGTGTATTTCCACATGAAAAAGAATGACATTGGACCCCCTACCTCTGACCATGTACAAAAATTAACTCCAAATTGATCAGCCACCTGAATATAAGTGCCAGAACCTTAAAACTCTTAGACGAAAGCAGAGGTAAAGCTTCAAGACCCTGTATTTGGCAATGGATTCTTAGATGTGACACTAAAAGTACGAGCAATGAAAGAAAAAAATAGATAAATTTAACTTCATCAGTATTAAAAACTTTTGTGCATCAAAGGACATTATCAAGAAAGTGAACAGAAAACCTACAGAATGAGAGAAAATATTTGGAAAGTTTAATATCCAGAATATGTAAATGACTTCTAAAAACTCCAACAACCAGTTTAAAAAATGAGCAAAGGACTTGAATAGACATTGAAAACCCTGTACAGCACAGTTCTACTCTGATGCAGTAGACTCCACAGCAACTGTTTTTTTTTTTTTTTGGTTTAGGATGGCTGTTATGAGAAAAACAAATAGGAAGTGTTGGCGAGGATGTGGAGAAATCAGAACGTTGTACATTCCTGGTAAAAACCAAACCAAACCCATTGCTGTTGAGTTGATTCCTACTCATTATTGCCAGTAGGAATGTAAAATGGTACAGCTGCTGTGGAATCAGCTTGGCAGTTCCTGAAAAAGTTAAACATAGAACTACCATATGAGCCAGCAGTTCCACTCCTAGCTGTATACCTAAGATTTGAAAGCAGGGAATCAAACAGATACTTGTACACCAGTGTTCACTGCAGCAATGTTCACAGTAGCCAAAAGGTAGAAACAACAGATGAATGAATAAAGACAATGTGGTATATACATACAGTGGAATATTATTCAGCCATAAAAAGAAATGAAAATCTAATACATGGATATATGGATAAACTTTGAAAACATTATGCTGAATAAAATAAGTCAGACTCAAAAGTGCAAATATTGTATGATCCCCCTTATATAAAGTATCTAAAATAGACGAATTCAGAGAGACAGAAAGTACTTAGTGGTTACCAGAGGCTGAGGAGCGAGGAAAATGGGGAGTTATTGCTTAATGGATACAGAGTTTCTTTTTGAAAAGGTGATGAAAAATTTTGGAATTAGATTAGATGGTGGTGATGATTGTACAACATAGTGAATATAATTAATGTCACTGAATGGTACACTTAAAATGGTTAAAGTGGAAAATTTTATGTTATAAATATTGTACACAATAAAAAAAATTAACGCTGCAGAGATTAACCTATGTCTTTTTACATATATGCAAATTTAAGATAAATATCTACAAGTGGAATTTTTGTTGGTGAAAGGGTAAATGTATTGTAATTTTTATAAATACTCCCAAACTGCTCTTTCTAAGATCTATACCAATTTACTTGCCTACCACCATTCTGTGAGAGTGTTTCCATATAGTTTTCACAGGACATTATTGCTAGGTTGTTAAATTTTTGCCAATGCTGTAAATGAAAAATGGGCCCCTTGTCTAATAAGAGTTGCAAATATCTTTTTTCCTTTTTTTTTTTTTAAATGTACAGTTTGATGAGTTCAGCAATTGTACATAGCCTTGTAACCACAACCACAATCAAGGTAGAGAACATTTTCTTCACCCTAAATAGTTTTCTCATGCCCTTTGATTTCCCTCCCCCCCCCACAAACTCATGGCCCAGGAAGCCACTGATCTGATTTCTGTCACTATGATTTTGTCTTTTTTAGACTTTCTGTAAACGTAGAATCATACAATAAGTAATCTTTTGTGTTTGACTTTGTTCACTTAGCATATTTTTGAGATTCAAACAGGATGTATTAATATTTTGTTCCTTTTTACTGCTGCATAGTATTCTACACTGTGTCTTTACCATAGTTTATTCACTAGTTGATGGACATATGGGTTACACTTCAAGTTTTTGGCTATTACGAATAATGGTGCAGTGAACATTTGCCGACACTTCTTTGTACATATTTAAGTTTTCATGTCTCTTGAATAAATACGTAAGACTGGAATTGTTGGGTCATACGGGAAATGCGAAGTCCCTGAATGATGCAAACAGTTAACGCACTCAGCTGCTAACTGAAAAGTTGGAAGTCTTGAGTCCACCCAGAGGTACCTCAGAAGAAAGGCATGACAATTTACTTCTGAAAAATCAACCATTGAAAACCATATGAGCACTGTTCTACTCTCATATACAATGGGTTGCCATGAGTCAGAATCAACTCTCAGGCAAATGGTTTAAAATATTTGCAAAATGGAATATTATACAACAGTAGAAATGAATGAACTACAGTTACACTTAACAAGAATGAGTCTTAGAGATAAGATGTTTAGTGAAGAAAGCAATTCTTAGGAAGCTAGATACAGTATGAAATTCTGAAAGTTCAAAAACAAGTGAAACTTAAAATATATTCAGAAATATAAGCATAATGTGGTAAAACTGGAAAAATACTACATACCAAATATTCTTTACCTCTAGGGTGGGACGTAGGGGGATGAGCTAGAGAAAGAATGTGGAGGTAGGTGTGGCAGTATTGGTACTGCCTTGGTTGTTAAGTTGGATAAGGAGTTCACAGATGTAATAAAGTTTTATTGTACATCATAATTTATGTATTCATTATATACATTTCATATATATCAAATCTTACAGTAAACTAAAATGTAAAAAAATTAAGTTGTAAAAATAAAAGACCTATTTTCTTTCAAAAGGGTATTGGATGAAAGCATAAATATTCTAAGATAATGAGTGAGGTTTACTGAAATGTAGTAATACGTTAATATTAAATAGGTCTGTCTATTGAATGAAGTGTCAGGCATTCTAATTCTTGATTAACATAAATTAAGGAGTTTTTATAGTTGGATGTACTATGTAGTTTTTATAAAATGACATTCCAGTGTCTTTAATATAATGCCTGGCACATAGACAATTTTAAATAAATATTTCTTTCCTTCCTTCTAATCAAAAGGATAGTAGGAAGGAATCTGTCTGCTTTTTAAAGAGATCTTTAGTCTGCTCAAAAATGATTGTTTTATATTACAAAAAATGCCTAACATGGTTTTAGTTTGTGCTACTGTGTGTAGTAGTATTCAGTTTCTTTTGTGCAGAGTAAACACTTCTGTTAGTGTTGAACAAAGAAAATTATATGCCCTCGTTATGTGTGCTTTAATTTAGATGCTTAATGGCTTTTAATGTTACAAAATAAGTTTATTATTATATTATGATCTCATTTGTATTATATTGTCTTGCTCTTTCATATTTGTGGTGATATGGTCATGGTTTACAAAAACAATAATCCCTAAGAAATAGGTCATTAACAGTAGTTAACGATTACTTGTGATCTATGGTAATGACTGATTTCTTTGGGATTATTGCAGTTATAAACCATAATTACAGATTATTACAGCAATAATTATTTTGTTAAAGAAAAAATGTTCTGTGCTTGTACAGCTGCTAAAACAAGTGCCCTGAACATTTCAGGATAAATAGAAAATTATAATGGAAAGTTAGTCTTATTATAAGACTTTTTTTTATTTATAGATACAAAACTCATGTATTAGATATTTTTTTCTAAATGCAGTTTAGTTATGGATCTACATGGTTCTTCAAACTTTATGTCTATAATTCTGTAACCAAAGTAACTTCTTAGTATTTATTATTTTGAAGACTGTCAATCTAAAATTATTGAGGTTTAGGGAAAGATTTAATGTTTATAAGGAATATTGCTTCTCACTCAGCTAAATATGAAAAATGTATTTGGTAGCTTAATAAAAATAACTTTATATTTCATTGTTCATTTCTAACCCTAATCCTAACTCAGTCAGTACTTGTTAAGTTTCTAAGGGTTAAATGATTCCTTTTCTGTTTCTCTTACAATAGAGTAGAAATCATTACTTTCTGAAACAAGGAAAGAGTAAATATGCATTCTGTTTTTTCTAAATAAATAAACTTCCATTTAATATTTACCATAATTTTAGGGTAAAAATGGTCACAATTGTTTACATGCTTTCCATGGCATTCTTTGATATAAAAAGCTGAATTTGAAGGTCACAGAATAAAATGAATTAAAGGATACAGAATTTAAAATTTGAAAAATTCATGTCCTGTATTTAATATCTTTAATTTTCTTATTATTAGACAGTGTGGTAATCACACTGCATTGCAAATCCAGTAATTTCAAATCCAGTGATTTCTTTTCCTTATCTTTCTCCCTCACTAGGCCGAATTCCTTGAACTCAGGGTCTCTTCCTTCCCACCTTCCCCCATACGTGTACTTATTTAGTTATATCCCCACCAGAGAACATGACATATAGTGGGTACTCAGCAAATGTTCTTCTGAATGTCTTTTGCTTAGATTTTTTTCAGTTTAGAGGGGTTTTTTGTTTGTTGTACAAAGAGCACTAAGAAAGTATACTTGGCTAATTGTAACTAGCATTAATTGTAACAAGCCCCTTTGGTGGGGAAGAAACAACTTCAAAATTTGTAAATATTGTGACTTAATTTTCTTTGAGCAGCTTCTAAACTATAGCTCAGAGTGAACATATGCCAAGTGTTACATATTGGTGTGTTTTATGATTTTTGTAGGTACAATAGAGGAACCATTAAAAAGGGGGTCATTTTTATTTACTAAAAATGATAGTAACAATAGCCAACATTTACTGAGCACTTACTTTGCAGCAGACATCATTATGAGTACTTTTCCTGCAAAATAGTATTTAATGTTTGTCATAGACTTATGAGCCAGGTATTATTATCATTCTCATTTTTATAAACAAGGAGATTAAAGCCAAGAGAAGTTAAATAACTTGCCTAGTAAGTGATAGAGACAGGATTTGAACCATACTGGGCCCTGGTGGTGCAGTGGTTAAGAGATTAGCTGCTAACCAAAAGGTCAGCAGTTTGAATCCACTAGCCACTCCATGGAAATCATATGGGCCAGTTCTGCTTTGTCCTATAGGGTCGCTGCAAGTCAGAATTGACTTGACGACAGTGGGTTTTTTGGTTTTTGGTGCCCTTGGTGGCTAAATTATACTGCCTCCATTATTTTTGATACTAACTTTCCAACAAAGAAATGTGAAAATTACATGTATGATTAATTCTTTGTCTATTTTCAAGTAGGCTTGTTTTGTCAAGAGTTAGTAGGCAAAATATCTCTGTTTACATTAATGTTGTTGTTGTTAGGTGGTGTCAAGTCTGTTCCAACTCGTAGCGACCTTATATGTACAACAGTACGAAACACTGCCCGGCTCTATGCCATCCTCACAATCTTTGTTATGCTTGAGTCCATTGTTGCAGCCACTGTGTCAATCCAGCTTGTTGAGGGTCTTCTTCTTTTTAGCTGACCCTACTTTACCAAGCATGATATCCTTCTCCAGGGACTGGTCCCTCCTGATAACGTGTCTAAAGTATATGAGGCATAGTCTTGCCACCCTTGCTTCTAAGGAGCCTTCTTCCAAGACAGATTTGTTGGTTCTTCTGGCAGTCCATGGTATATTCAGTATTCTTCGCTAACACCATAATTCAAAGGCGTCAATTCTTCTTTAGTTTTCCTTATTCATTGTCCAGCTTTCACATGCATATGAGACCATTGAAAACACAATGGCTTGGGTCAGGCGCACCTTAGTCCTTAAAGTGACATCATTGCTTTTTAACACTTAAATTAATAAGAGGCTACAAATGTAAGTTTGCGTATTTCAAATTCTACTATTTAACAAATACTCATTTCATGTGTCATGTATACTTGGTTTTATGATGAGTGCTTTGGGAATCAAAAGTAGGAAACTCACTAGAAATTATCCCAAATCTTATGCATTCTCATCTGCGGTCAAGATTTGGGAGACAGCTAGAGAACAGTTCAGGATTAGGAATCAATGTGTTAAACAGACATTTAAGAGATTGATGGATCTCAGGGTCTGTCCAGCTAATTAATTGACACTCTGTCATTTGAGAATTGCTTTTTATCAGTCTATTGAGAGGAAGTTTAATATAATGTTATGAGAATGGACTCTGGAACTACATTGCTGGTATTTAAATCATAGCTCTGTACTTTTTAATAGGAATTTATGATGATTAAATGATTATAGATAATAGACAAATGCTTAGAATAGTGCCTGGTACATTGTTGTTGTTAGGTGCTGTCGAGTCGGTTGCAACTCATAGCGACCCTATGCACAACAGAATGGAGCACTGCTTGGTCCTGTGCCATCCTCACAGTTGCTATGTTTAGCCCATTATTGCAGCCACTGTGTCAGTCCATCTTGTTGAGGGTCTTCCTCTTTTTCTCTGACCCTCTACTTTACCAAGCATGATGTCCTTCTCCAGGGACTGATCTCTCCTGGTAACACGTCCAAAGTATGTGAGACGTAGTCTTGCCATCCTTGATCCTAAGGAGCACTCTGGTTGTACTTCTTCCAAGACAGATTTGCTAGTTCTTTTGGCAGTCCATGGTATATTCAGTATTCTTTGCCAACACCACAATTCAAAGACATCAATTCTTCTTCAGTCTTCCTTATCCATTGTCCAGCTTTCACATGCATATGGGGCGATTGAAAACACCATGGCTTGGGTTAGGAGCACCTTAGTCCTCAAGGTGACATCTTTGCTTTTCAACACTTTAAAAGAGGTCTTTTGCAGCCGATTTGCCCTGTGCAGTGCGTCTTTTGATTTCTTTATTGCTGCTTCCATGGATGTTGATTGTGGATCCAAGTAAAATGAAATCCTTGACAACCTCAATCTTTTCTCCGTTTATCATGATACTGCTTATGGGTCCAATTTTGAGGATTTATATTTTCTTTATGTAGAGGTTCAATCTATACTGAAGGCTGTGGTCTTTAATCTTCTTCAGTAGGTGTTTCAAGTCCTCTTCGCGTTCAGCAAGCAAGGTTGTGTCATCTGCATAATGCAGGTTGTTAATGAGTCTTCCTCCAATCCTGATGCTCTGTTCTTCATATAGCCCAGCTTCTTGGATTATTTGCTTAGCAGATAGATTGAATAGGTATGGTGAAAGGATACAACCCTGAAGCATACCTTTTCTGTCCCCTTGTTCTGTTTGAATGACTGCCTCTTGATCCATGTACAGTTAAGTGTTCCAGAATTCCCATTCTCTGCAGTGTTATCCGTAATTTGTTATGATTCACACAATGGAATACCTTAGCATAGTCAATAAAACACAGGTGAACATCTTTTTGGTATTCTCTGCTTTCAGTCAGGATCCATCTAACATCAGTAATGATAGCCATTGTTCCATGTCCTCTTCTAAATCTGGCTTGAATTTCTGATGGGGGAGGCACAGTCTTGCCCTCAGGGAGTCATAGACTGATGGAGGAGACACAGCCCTGCCCTCAGGGAGTTCCCTGTCTAGTACATAGTAAGCACTGTATAAATGTTTGCTATTATTATTAGTTAAAGCAAAGCATGCTTTAAGAAAAACAGATACCTAAAAATCTAAATTGACAAGACATCAAATAGGTAATTATTTACATTTAAGTAATATTTTTCATTGTAAGGAATAGTTTACAATAGGATATTAAAAAAAAATATTTCCTTCCATAGGGCAGATAAAATATGACAGTACATTCACCAAAATTATGCTTGCAGTGTTTCAAATTCACATCTGTTTGTATAAAGTGTATATGCCCACACACAATTGGCTTAGCCTATTAATAATGCCCTCTGTAGGATTCTGAGAAATATCACATCTTTCATTTAATATGCTTTGAGAAGGAGTTGCTTTTATTTAAGCAATAGCAATAATTACCATTAATATTCATTTTAATGATGGCTCTACATTTTAATAACTTTGATAAATTGATTTAAAAATGTCAACTTTTCTGTTTCATGCTGTATTTTCTGTGTAATGATTTCTTTGTTCATTAATCTACGTCTGTTGATGACTTACTATGTGCCGGGCACTGTTTTAGGCTCTAGAGATGCAATAGAGAACCAAACAGACAGAACTACCTGCCCTTATGTAGTTTATATTCTATTGGAATATACACATAACAAAGCAAAAGAAGTAACCGTAGATAATGTTAAACATGTAAGAGAGAATGAAAAAGTGAGAGATCCCAAAAAACTATTAGAACTAATAGAAGAGATCAGCAAAGTTGCAGGATATAAGATCAGCATATAAAAGTTGACATTTCTATGTACTAGCAATGAACAATCTGAAAATGAAATTAAGAAAACAAATTTAAAATAGCATCAAAAACATTAAAATACCTCGGTATAAATTTAACAAGGAAGCGCAGGATTTGACACTGAAACTATAAAACATTGAAAGAAACTTGAAAGAAATTAAAAGAAGTTTTAAATAAATGGAAAAACATCCATAGTCATAAATCAGAAGACTTAATATTGTTAAGATGGCAATATTCCCTAATTGATGTACAGCTTCAACCCAATCCCTTTTAAAACCTCAACTGACTTCTTTGCATGAATTAACAAGCTGCTCCTCAAATTCATATGGAAATTCAAGTAACTCAGAGTAGCCAAAACTATCTTGAAAAAGAATAAAGTTGGAGGACTCACACCTCCTGATTTCAAAACTTGCTACAAAGCAACAGTAATCAAAACAGTATGGTCCTGGCATAAGGGTAGACCTATCAATCAATGTAAGATAATTGAGAGTACAGGTATAAATCCTTAAATTTTTGATCCATTGTTTTTTTTTGACATAATTTTATTGTGGGAAGATATATGTAATTTTTTTTTCCATTTTAACCAGTTTTAATTGTATAATTCAGTGACATAAACTACATTCACCATGTTGTGCAACCATCACCACTGTCTTATTTCCAAAAGTTTTTCAACACCCCAGACAAATTCAGTGCACCTTCTGCAGTAACTCCCCATCCTCTCTTCCCCAGCTTCTGGTAACGACTAATATATTTTTGACTCTATGACTTTTATATATTGTAGCTATTTCTTGTAAGTGGAATCATATAAAATCTGTCCTTTTGTGTCTGGCTTATTTCACTCAGTATAATCTTTTCAAGTTTCATTCATGCTGTAGCATGTGTCAGAACTTCATTTCTCTTTATGGCTGAATAATATTTCACTGTATGATGTACCACTTTGTTGTTGTTTATCCATTCATTAGTTGATGGACACTTGGATTGTTTCCACCTTTTGGCTGTTGTGAATAGTGCTTTAAGGAACATTGGAGTACAAGGATCTGTTTGAGTTCCTGCTTTAAAGTCTTTTGGGTATACACCTAGAGTGAAATTGCTGAGTCATATGGTAATTCTGTGTTTAGCTTTTTGAGGAACTGCCAAACTATTTTTCACAGTAGCTGCAATATTTTATATTTCCACCAGCAATACACAAGTATTTTGTTTTCTGCTCGTTCTTGCCAACACTTGTTTTCCATTTTTTGATAATAATCATCTAGTGGGTGTGAAGTGGTATCTCACTGTGGTTTTGATTCCCATTTCCCTGATGACTAATGACTTTGAGCGTCTTTTCACATGCTTGTTGGCCATGTCTGGGTCTGCTTTGGAGAAATGTTTATTGCAAATCCTTTGTCTGTTTTTAATTTGGATTGTTTATCTTTTTGTTGTTGAAGTCAATTGACTTTTAACAAGGACGCCAAGACAATTTAGTGGGAAACTGGTCTTTTTAACAAATGGTACCGGGACAACTGGGTAAAACCCAAACCAAACCCATTGCTGTCAAGTTAGTTCTGACTCATAGCGACCCTATGGGGCAGAGTACAACTGCTCCACAGGGTTTCCAAGGAGTGCCTGGTGAATTCAAACTGCTGACCTTTTGATTAGCAGATGTAGCTCTTAACCACTGTGCCACCAGGGCTTGGACTTCTGCCTCACACCGTATAAAAAAATTAACTGAAAATGAATCATACACTTTAAAATATGTGTTAAAAACTATAAAACTCTTAGAAGAAAACTTAGGAGTAAATCTTTGTTAGTCTGTGGTTTCTTGGATAATGACACTGAAAGCAGAAGCAACAAAAGAAAAAGATAGGTAAATTGGACTTTCTGAGAATTAAAAACTTTTGTGTTTCAAACCATACTACGAAGAAACTGAAAAGATGATTCACTGAATGAGTGAAAACATTTACAAATCATGTTTCTGATGTGGGACTGGAGTCTAGAATATATAAATAACACAACTCAATGAAAAAGATAAATAACCCACTTTAAAAATGAGCAAAGGATTTGAATAGATGTTTCTCCAAAAAAGACATTCAGATGGCCAGTAAGTACATGAAAAGATGCTCAACATCATCAGTCATTAGGGAAATGCAAAATCACAATGAGATACCACTTCATACTCACTATGGCTGTAATAAAAAAGATAATAACAAGTATTGACAAGGCTGTGAGGAAATTGAACTTTCATATGTTGCTGGTCATAATGTAACATGGTACAGGTGCTTTGGTTTGGCAATTCCCCAAAATGTTATATATAGAGTTACCTTATGATCCAGTAATTCTACTCCTCGTTACATCCAAGAGAAATGAAAATGTATGTTGACATAAAAACTTGTATGTGAACGTTCATCTGTTGTTGTTGTTGTGTGCTGTTAAGTCAATTCCAACTCATAGCAAGCCTGTATGACAGAGTAGAACTACCCCTTAGGGTTTCCTAGGCTGTAATCTTTACAGGAGCAGATTGCCAGGTCTTTTCTCCCGTGGAGCTGCTGGTTGGGTTCAAACTGCCAACCTTTTGGTTAGCAGCTGAGGGCTTAACAGTTGTACTACTAGGGTTCATTTGAACATTGATAGCAATGTTATTTATAATAGCAAAAAGAAAAAAAAAAGGAAACAAGCCAACTATCTATCAGAGGATGAATGGATAAATGATATGTGGTATATCCTAACAATGGAATGTTATTTGGCCGTAAAAAGGAATGTAATACCAGTACATGCTATAATGTGGATGAACCTTGAAAGAAGCCAGTCACAAAGACCTTATACTTATACTGTATGAGTCTATCCATATGAAATGTCCAGAAATGGGAAAATCTAAAGGGACATAAAGTAGGTTAGTGGTTACTTAGGGCTTGGGTGGGAGAGGATGTGAGTGACTGCTGATGAGTATGGGATTTCTTTTGGTGGTGATAAAAATGTTCTAAAATTAGTAGTAATGGATGCACAACCCTGTGAATTTACTAAGAAACATTGAATTATATACTTTAAATGGATGAATTTTATGTGAATTATGTATCAGTAAAGCTGTTTAAAAAAGTGATAGGTTCATGGTTGAAGGTTTCCAGTAGGACGAAAGATAGTTGAGTTGGAAGATATATCTGTGTAGATATTGAAATCACTAGTGATTCTGATAGAAACAGTTTTGGAAAGAGTACCGGTGAGTTGGGAACCAATAGATTAAAAAATTAAGGGGTAGTAGACCTGAGGGAGAGTAGGTAGATAATTATATCAGGAGGGATATTTGGTAATGTAGTTTGGTGGCATAAGATGTAAAGCTGAGTGCTTTTATCATGGAGAGAAGGAGACTATCCTGAAAGTGGAAATGAGGAATATGAAGAACCTGTACTTCATGTTCAAGGCCTAAAATACAAGAGGTATAGAAGAGAAAGCAACTACCACTTCAGAAAGGCCCACAGGGGAAGTAGGTTCATTAAGAAAGAGAGTATGTTAGTGTATATTATGTTGTTGTTGTTGTTGTGTGCCATCCAGTCTGTTCCGACTCAGGCGACCCTATATAACAGGAGAGAACTGCCCCATAGGATTTCCTAGGCTGTAATCTTCACGGGAGCAGATTGCCAGGTGTTTTCTCCCATGGAACAGCTGGTGGATTTAAACCGCCGATCTTTTCAGTTAGCAGCTGAACACAGCCATTGCACCACCAGGGCAACTTATTATAGACGTTTATATTGTTCATAAGGAGCCCTGGTGGCACAGATGGGTATGCACTCGGTTGTTACCCACCCAGCGACTGCAGGAGAAAGACCTGGTGATCTGTTTCCATAAAGATTACAGCCAAGAAAACCTTATGGGTCAGTTCTACCCTGCACATGGGGTTGCTATGAGTCAAAATTGACTCTGCAGCATCTAATGACAACAACATATTGCTCATAAGACACTTTTGAAATATATAAGATAACTTTTAGAATACCTTAAGTTTCCTACATGAACTTTTTGTTCTTTTACCTTTTTCAATAACTATACATGTCTTGAAGCTTGAGTCTTTTTTATGATGGATAACTTGATCAAATTAGTGTTCCTGTTCTCCTATTTAATCTGTTTTACATTGCTAATGTACAAGGTTGCATAATTGGTCTCTTCTGATTTACTCACTGTTGCTTTGTGTTAGAATAAGGGATGTGGATACTTGCCAGGTTATGTTTCTAGCTTATAGGAAGTTTGTCACGTCAGTAGGCTGAGGCCTCCCTAGAAATAATGAAGGAGTTGATTAGTTGTAGTATCATAATGACTGTTAATATCCACATGAAATAGCAAGAATGTGTTCTTTTTTTACATTTATTTATCCTTCCTAAGTCTTCTAAAAAGCACAGTCTCTTTCATGACCGTTCAATTTAACACCGTTTTAAAAACACTAAGTTCACTTGGAAAGGTTTCTCAATACAGAAACATAATTGATTATTATGAAATAGCCTGTTCATATTTGAAAAATCAGTCCCCAAATAATAGCACACATTTTCTTTTTAGGAAGTAATTGGTGTGTTGTTAATTATTCATAAAACCCATTGCTGTTGAGTCCATTCCGACTCACAGGGACCCTATAGGACAGAGTAGAACTGCCCCATAGGGTTGCCAAGGCTGTCAAATATTTTACGAAAGGGGACTGCCACGTCTTTCTCCCACAGAGTGGCTGGTGGGTTCGAACCACCAACCTTTTGGTTAGCAGTGGAAATATTTTCCAGAAGCTTTTGGACAACCTGATAACCTAGATCAGTGAATCCAGAGGTGTAAAATAATATGCCTTAAACAAAAATCATTCAATAAATGTCTGCACTTCTAAATTAGTCAATTTTGGATGTCCTAAAATAAAATTTGTGCAAACTGTAGACATTGCTATTTATGCCACTGTTGTAAAACTGTTTAATCCTTTGCTGTTATTGGCCATGAGGTTAATTTGGCTGTCAAACAATGTAAGATGCACATTGAAAGTGTGTGATTTTTAAAAATCTTACAGAAAAATACAGAAGGAATAAATTTATTAACATATTTTGTGTTTCAAGCAGGGGTGATATTAAAAAATGATTAGACTGGTACTATCATGACATTTACCATTCAGTAAAGATGCTGATCATTGGATCAGTACTTAACGACCGATTCACATTCCTGGTTCTAGACATTACCTTTGGTGTTTATCAAACTTTATTTTAGTAATAAGTCTTCATGGTAGATATTATTTTTGCCATTTTACATATGAAAATCCTAAGACTTAAAGCGGTTAAATAACTTAATGCAAGATCACATAGCTGATTCGTAGAGCTAGGATTCAAACTTAGCTCTGTCTTACTCTAAAATCTTCATCATTTCTACTATAATACCGGCTTAATAAACTTAAAACCCAACTCTCAATGCTGTGAAGAATTGAATTCCTAGTATTTATGAGTTGTTTCCAAGAACACATCATTTTGCTAATTTTGGAATTTTTGGAAAAATAAGCTTTGTTTCTATCAACACTTAGTAAAATTTTTCCTTTCTTATTGTATATTATTAGGGCGTCTTGCTTGGCTGGTATACTTAGTTGGAACAGTTGTAGGAGGAAGATTAACATATACCAGTACAGATGAACATGATGCTATGGATGGAGAATTATCTTGTCGGTAAGTAATGGCCATATAATTTACAGAAATTTACTAAACACTTAAAACATTTAGTTATTGAGCTGGTATTATGAGCATGTTGCACTTGGCCTTTTGAAGAAGGTATTACTTCCCTTTTTATTGATGAGAAAACCAGGCTTAGAGATTAAGTGATTTGTAAAAGATCAAAATCTCTAATAAGTAAACCAAAACCAAACCTGTTGCTGTTGAGTCGATTCCAACTCATAGCGACCCTATAGGACAGAGTAGAACTGCCCCATAGGATTTCCAAGGAGTGCCTGGTGGATTTGAACTGCCAATCTTTTGGTTAGCAGCTGAGCGCTTAACCAGCATGCCACCAGTTCTTCTAATAAGTAGTAGAGTAAAATTTTTTTTAAACGTTGTGCAGGTAGTGTGATATACATTTAAGTTCCTTTTTATGTCTTAGGAACTGACAAAGCATGCCAAATTGATGTGTATAGGGATGACGTACATTCCCCTCCCCCCAAGAAAAGGATAATCAGTTCCACAGCACAGGCTTTGCTTGATTGTTGACTAGATTTTTCATCTAATGACCATAGCCTTAGTAAGAAGTAACTGAATTATTCTCCTTATGTTTTTATTCTAAAATGAAGAAAATTCTTACAAATGAATGATAAGAGTGAGTTAGGTTGCCATGTATTTTATTTTTAATGTATTTACTTACTGTGAACTAATACATATTTTTGTTGAAGACTTAAAAAATTCAACTGAAAAGTAAAGAAAACTCATATTAATCTGCAGATAACTACTACTATCATTTTGAAAAGATTTTTGAGTCTTTTTAATTATGGAAGTGACTGTGTGTATGCACATCACATGTGTATTTTTTAACCTTTTAAAACAAAATTTAAGTCATACTATAATTTGTTTTGTAAATTGAAGTGGAAATAATGATAGTAATTTCTCATTGGGGCTGTTAAAAGGATTAAATGAGCTAATATTTTTCAAAATGCTTAGAACAATGCCTGGCAAACAATAAGCAATATATTACCAAAACCAATTTTTTTTTAATCAAACATGATCTCATGAACATTTTACTTATATATTAAATATTCTAAGCTGTACCATTAATTTATTTAAGCAAACCCCTAGTTTTGGAATTTTAGGTTGTTTCTCAATTTTTTTCTTATTATAAATTGCTTTTAGGTGAATATTCTTGTAGATATCTTTCTGTAGATCTAAATAATTTCCTTAGAGTTAACTCAACAGAAGTTGAATAGCTGGTTGAAGGGTATGTAGAATTTTAAAGACTTTCCAATACAGGTTACCAAATGACCCTCTGAAAAAGTTGTACCAGTTTATGCTCCCAACCCAAAGGCTATGTGAGGGACCGTTTTTCTGCAGTCAAACACTAGATAAAGCGATTCTTATCTTTGCCAATTTATAGGTGACAGAATGTTTTGTTTTCATTTGTATTTCTTTGGTTACTAGTGGTGTCAGACATCCTTTTCCACTCCTCCTTTTGCCATTTGTATATCCTCTTTGTAATTTTTTTTACTGGCTTTAAATATTTATATGATCAGATCTATTAATTTTTTACTTCATATTTTCTCCGTTGCTCATGCTTAGAAAGGTTTTTCCATGCCTAGATAATAAAAATATCCACCTATATTTTCTCTTAGTTCTTTTATGATTTCAGCTCTTCATATTTAATTTTTTAATATGTCTGAAATTTATTTTCTTGTACATACTTTTTCCAAAGTGTTAACCACTTAACGCTAACCCCATTTATTGAATAACCCGCTACTGGTTTGAAATGGTACCTATATCTTACACTAAATTCTTGGATCTTTTTCTGGGCTTTTTATTCTTTTCCATTGATATTAGAAGTCTATTACACCTTTACTACCCTATTAAAATCATTGTACCTAGTTGTGATAGTCTTCCTCATTATTATTCTTACATATATTTCTAAGTGTTTAATAAATTTATTGTGATTTTGACGGGAAAAATTTTTTATACTCTATACTCTTTTTTAACCTGTAGTCTGTCTTTTCAGTGATACTTGAATCTGAATGGAACATAACTTTTCTTAGTTTTTCTAAGATTTGTTATTTCTAATATCAGATTAAGTCACTTGAAAACATGAGTAATAAGTATTTGGTGGCCTTCTTAAAACACTTTGATTAATTTTAAACCAAGTGTACAGTTTACCTCTGTACCATCTCTTCATATATCAATAAAAAAAAACCATTGCCGTCAAGTCGATTCATTGCATATTTAGTAAAGTGAAAATGAAGTATACTTTCTGCTGTAGTTACTTTGATATTTTTAAAGTTTTCACCATCAGGCAGGGAAAGAAAACACTGACATTATTTTCCTGAGAATATATATAACAGGAAATTAAAAAAAGAAGAAAGTGTATATTTCCTAAGTAGAATTTTTTTTTTCTTCAGGCAAGAAACATTTAACTAAATAAGATTTTTTGTGTGTTTTAGCCTGCATTCCCTTCAAAACAGAACCTAAAGCGAATCTTCTATGTTAATGCTTTATTAGGGGGCAGGGAGAGGGGAAGAAAGAATGAAAGAAAAGAGAAAGTAAATGAAAGAATAAGAGAAAACAAATATAAGGTGATACATTACCGAGAAAACAACTGGTTGTTCACTTTCACACGGATGACATGGAACCTCTATGCCTCAAAACAGTGCATGTTAGAGGTAGTAAGGGCAAGCAGTTTATCTCTTGGCTTCTTTCTGTGTCCCATGGAGTGTTTAGCTCTTTCACACTTCTGAGTTGTGTTTCCTGGCTTCATTGAGCAGCTGCTGGGGAAGTCAGAGTTTCCATTGCTCTTGTTGAGTTGGAGCTTTGGCAGGCCTCTTCTCTCCCCTAGGTGGGGTTTATAACCACAGGAACTGGGTGAATCTTTGTTGGGACTACAGGGCAAATGGCTGAGGACAAGTAGGGGTGGGAGGTAGTGGTGGAGTTGGTGGGTGTACAGGCAAGGCCAAGCAGGTTGGAGGTGGGGGCATATACTAGTACTTACATATTTGTCTAGAAACAACATAAATATGTGTTTAAAAATATTGAAGTTCAAAAGTAAGAATGATGTTTTATATAAAATTACAAAATATAAATTTCATATGAAAAACTTCTAAGTAACTGGAACAGTAATACTGTTACCTTCTATGTGTTGTATGATACCTGTTCTACTCCTGGGAGAACACAGCCAAATTAGAAAATTGCCACTCTCCGGTCAAAAATTTATGTGCCATTTTAGCAGGAAAAGGTTAATATACATAAAAGCTCCTAATACTGTGATAATTTATTATTATAATTAAACATATGCTACTTTAACTTAGCAAATGAATGTATTTGTGCTCCAGTCACATAGTTCTAATTAATTAAAGATAATTCTATAATTGTTTTGGTTTCATTCATTATGGCTAGACTGTAAACATCTTGAGAGCTTCCCCAGTGATTTTATCTTCATTCTTGTCTCCTCTCAACCCGCTAGTGCTAGCAGAGTGCCTTATTCTACTCAACTCCAGTACCTTGCTATTTTTACCTGTTCATCTCCCAGTCGTCCCTCATAATTCATTGAAGACTTTGGCAACTAGCTCATCGTTTTGGTTTCTCTCCTAAATCCTACTGTCGTATCAATGAATCTAACTTCTTTTTGAATCTATGTTAGGTAATGTTACTCTCTTCTCCAGTGGCTTCCTGTGATGCTTGAGAGACAAAATCCAAAGTCCTTGCCATGGCCCAAAGGAGTGTATGCTACTTTTCTGATCTCATTTTATACCCTTTTTTATTCAGCTCAACCATACTGGCCTCCTTGCTGTTCTTTTTATTTTTTTTAATTCTGGTCAAATATTTATGACATAAAAGTTGCCGATTTAACCATCTTTAAGTGTACAGTTATATTCACAACATTGTGCAGCCATCACCATTACTTATTTCTAAAACTTTTTATCATCCCAAATAGAAACTCTGTACCCATTAAGCAGTAATTTTCCATTCCCTCCTCCCCCAGTCCCTCCTAACCACTAATCTACTTTCTGTCGCTAGATATTTTAGGTATCTTATGCAAGTGGGATCATACAATATTTGTCCTTTTGTGTCTGGCTTATTTCACTTAGCATAATGTTTTCAAGGTTCATCTATGTCGTAGCATACATCAGAATTTGATTTCTTTATGACTGGTTAATATTCCATGATGGGGATATACTGCATTTATTTATCCATCTGTTGATAGACAAGCATTGTTTCTACCTTTTTGGCTATTGTAAAGAATGCTGTAATAAAGATTAGTGTACAAGTATCTGTTTGAGTTCCTGCTTTCATTTTTTTGGGGTATATACCTAGGAGTGGAATTGCTGGGTGATGTGGGAATTCTGGAAACCCTGTTGGCGTAGTGGTTAAGAGCTATCCATGGCTGCTAACAAAAAGGTTGGCAGTTCGAATCCACCAGGCCCTCCTTGGAAACCATATGGGGCAGTTCTGCTCTGTCCTGTAGGGTCACTATGAGTCAGAATCGACTCAATGGCAACAGGTTTTTTTAATGGTAATTCTATGTTTAACTTTTTGAGGAACTGCCAAACTGTTTGCCATAGCAGCTGCATCATTTTACATTTCCATCAGCAATGAATGAGGGCTCCAGTTTCACCACATCCTTGCCAACAGTTGTTATTTTCTGTTTTATTTTTAATAATAGCCATCCTAGTGGATATAAAGTGCTATCTCATTATGGTTTTGATTTGTATTTCTCTCATAACTGATGACTTCGAGCATCTTTTCATGTGTTTATTGGCTACTTGTATATCATCTTTAGAGAAATGTCTATTCATATCATTTGTTCTTTTTTTTTAATTAGGTTATTTGTCTTGTTATTCTTTGAATAATACCAATATATTTTCACTTTAGGGCCTTTATACTTCTTTTTCTTCTGCTACGAGGGCTTTCTCTTACATATCTATATAGTTTACTCCCTTACTTCAATCTGGTCTATACTCAGATGACTTTTCCTCAGAGAGACCTTCTCTGGCCTTCTATCCAAAATAACACCCTCTCCTACTTTTATTTTTCTTCATAGTACTTATCACCTCTTGACATTGTTTGTTTATTCCATTAGAATAAGGAAAGGGATAAGATTTGTCTGTTTCGTTCACTGTTGTATTTTATCTTATCTGCCTGGCAGAACCTGAACCTGATGGAATTCAGGGTTATTTTCTGATTTTCTGGGTGTTAATGAAAGAAATCATACACCGCTGTAGATAGGTGCCATTACCCACTAATATGCAGCTTTCGACTTCTACTGGGCCCTCAGCATTCCTCAAAGATTCTGTTTTGTTTTAGTAATTCTTGTCTTCTAACTTCCAAATACCTACTGGACTGTTTCACTTGGATGTTCTATCCCACTTGGGTCTCTAGTTCAGTGACTAAAATTAAGCTCTCTTTCATCCACCCCCTGCCCGGACTCTCTTCAAGTATCTCATCACTGTCTACTCAGTTACCTAAGCCTGAATACTGGGAGTTATCCTTAATGTTCTCTTTTTTCTCTCTCCAGCTTCCATGCACTAGGATCCATACATCCATATATCAAGTCTTGTTGGCTCTATCTCCTAGTTATCCCAATTAATCCACTTATTACTATCTCCATTGCCAGTTTAACTACTGTGATCTTTTACCTGGATTACTGCTACAGTTTTTAAATGGACTCCTTGCTTCCTCTTTGCGGTCAGAGTAATCTTTCTACAATACAGATCCAATTATATCAGTACTTTGCTTAAACTCAGCAGTGACTTTCCATTGCTCTTGTGATTAAAATGAACCCTGGTGTTGTAGTGGTTAAGAACTCGGCTGCTAACCAAAAGGTCAGCTGTTTGAATCCATCAGTCGCTTCTTAGAAACCCTGTGGGGCAGTTCTACTCTGTCTTGTAGGGTCACTATGAGTTGGAATTGACTTGATGGCAACGGGTTTGGTTTTTGGTATTTTGAGATTAAAATAAACATGGCCTATAGGACCCTTCATGATCTGACTCTAATCTGTCTCTTTAGCCTCGTCGGCTTTTACTGACTGCTTTATATTTTTCATATTGAACTTTTTAAGCTTTTAAATGGGCCGTGTTTTTCCTTCCCTCTCTAGATATCTGTACATACTTTCCTCTTTCTCTAGACATTCACTTTTCCTACTCTCCTCCATCCTAGTATATTAGGAATTCTCACTAATTTCTTTAATTTTTTTTTTATTGTACTTCAGATGAAAGTTTACAGAACAAATAGTTTCTCATTAAACAGTCGGTACACATATTGTTTTATGACATTGGTTAACAACCCCATGACATGTCAACACTCTCCCTTCTCGACCTTGGAGGACTTTTTTTTTGGTGAAAATATACATAGACAAAGTTACCCCATTTCAAAAGTTTCTACATGTACAATTCAGTGACATCGATTACATTCTTCCAGTTGTGCTGCTATTCTCACTATCCTTTTCCAAATTATTCCATCACCATTATCTTCAATTCACTGCCCCCTAGGCTTCCCATCAAACCTTTTGAATTGCTGTTGTCAATTTGTTCTCACATAGATAATTCTTTTTTTTTTTTTTTGTACGTCAGATGAAGGTTTGCAGAATAAGTAGTTTCTCATTGAACAGTTAGTACACATGTTGCCCTATGACAATGGTTAACAACCCCATGACATGTCAACAATGTCCCTTCTCAACCTTGGATTCCCTGTCACCAGCTTTCTGTCCCCTCCTACCTTCTTCTAGTCCTTGTCCCTGGACTGCTGTGCCTCATTAGTCTCGTTTTGTTTTATGAGGCTGTCCAGTCCCCGGCTGAATGGTGAACTTTGGGAGTGACTTCACCACTGAGCTAAAAGGGTTGTCTGGGGGCCATGCTCTCGGGGTTTCTGCAGTCTGTCAGGCCAGTAAATGTGGTCTTTCGTTGGTGAGTTAGAATTTTGTTCTACATCCTTTTCCAGCTCTGTCCAGGACCCTCTATTGTGATCCTGGTCGGAGCAGTCAGTGGTGGTAGCTGGGCACCATCTAGCTGTACTGGACTCAGTCTGGTGGAGGCCTTGGTAGCTGTGGTCCATTAGTCCTCTGGACTCATCTTTTCCTTGTATCTTCTTCTCTTCATTCTCTCTTGGCTTCCGTTGGGGTGAGACCAGTGGAGTAAC
This sequence comes from Dugong dugon, assembly GCA_030035585.1. Taxonomy (NCBI): domain Eukaryota; kingdom Metazoa; phylum Chordata; class Mammalia; order Sirenia; family Dugongidae; genus Dugong; species Dugong dugon. The sequence goes on along the minus strand of CM057460.1, from coordinate 160,846,477 downwards.
TTAGATGGCTGCTCACAGGCTTTTAAGACCCCAGACGTTACTCACCGAGGTAGAATGTAGAACATTGTCTTTATAAACTGTGTTATGCCAGTTGAGCTAGATGTTCCCCGAGACCATGGTCCCCACAGCCCTCCACCCAGCAGTTCAGTCCCTCAGGGAGATTGGATGTGTCTGTGGAGCTTCCATGACCTTTCCTTGCACAAGTTGTGCTGGATTCCCCAGTATTGTGTACTGTCTTACCCTTCACCAAAGTTACCACTTATCTACTTTCTATTTAGTCCCTCCACCCCCACGCCTCCGATCCCTCGTAACCAAAGATTGTTTCTTTTCATGTGTATACTTTTACATGAGTTTTTACAGTAGAGGTCTCGTACAATATTTGTCCTTTTGTGATTGACTTATTTCACTCAGCATAACGTCCTCCAGTTTCATCCATATTATGAGATGCTTCACAGATTCATCATTGTTCTTTATCTTTGCATAATACTCCACTCTGTGTATGTACCGTAGTTTGTTTATCCATTCATTTGTTGATGGGCATTTAGGTTATTTCCATCTTTTTGCTATTGTGAACGGTGCTGCAATGAGTATGGGTGTGCATATGTCTATTCATGTGACGGCTCTTATTTCTCTAGGATATATTCCTAGGAGTGGGATTGCATTTCGTAGTGCTTTGTTTTTGTGGTGCTGACGTTTTGTTTGTTCCTTTTACTCTCCTGTGCTGAGTTCCTTTTGTTTGTGGATTTCTTTTTCATTTGTTTTGTTTTTGTAGGTTTTGTTTTTACTGAGACTTTATGTTTTTCTTCTTTATTTTGATGAGTAGGTTTGTTAACTTTCTTTGTGGTTACCTTGGAATTTACCCTTATCTTCCTAGATTTGTACCAGTCTATTATTACTTGGTATCACCTTGCCTTTCTCTCCACTAGAAGGTTCTATACCTACACGGTTTATTCCCTCTTTTATTTTTCTCATGCTGTTGTCATTTACGGATTAACCTCTCTGGTTCCCTGTTATAATTCTTTTGGTTTTGCACAGCCCTTAAGAGTTCATTTCCTAGGTTGGTATTTGGCTGGTACAATCCTCTGTCCTATATTCAGCCTGTGGTCTGATGTTGTTTGTTCTCAGGTTGAAGGACTCCTTTAATAAGTCTTGTAAGTTTGGTTTGGTTTTTGCATAGTCCCTTAACTTCTGTTTATCTGGAAATGACCTAATTTCACCATCATATATGAATGAGAGTTTTGCAGGATATATTATTCTTGGCTAGCAGTTTTTTTCTTTCAAGGTTTTGTATGTCATCCCATTGCCTTCTTGCCTGCCTGGTTTCTGTCGAATAATCCGAGCTTAGTCTTATTGTTTCTCCTGTGTATGAAACTTTTTGTTTTTCTCGAGCTGCTTTCAGGATTCTTTGTTTGTCTTTGGTTTCAGCAAGTATGATTATGATATGCCTTGGTGATTTTCTTTTGGGGTCTATCCTATATGGGGTTCGTTGAGCTTCTTGGATGGTCAGTTTTTCATCTTTCATGATATTGGGGAGGTTTTCTGTCGGCAAGTCTTCAGTGATCCTCTCTGTGTTTTCTGTTTCCTCCCCCTGTTCTGCAACTCTGATCGCTCGCAGATTTTTGCTTTTGATTGTATCCCATGTAATTCTCAGGGTTTCTTCATTTTTCTTCGTTCTTTTTTCTCATTTTTTTCAGAGTTGTATTCAAGTGTTTGTCTTCAATTTCGCTGATTCTGTCTTCCATCATTTCAAACCTGCTCCTCAGTCCTTCTGTGACACTATTTCTGAAATCTGGTTTATCTTTTGGATTTCTAATTGTTTTTGTGTGATTTCTAGTTGTGAATTTATTTTAGTATTTTGTTCCTGTATTATTTTCTTGAATTCTTCCATTTTTTGTGTGTGTTTTCCATGAATTTGTCTATTTTTTCCTCATTTTTGTCTGCTCTTTGCTTCAACTCTTGGATAATTGTGAATATTAGAGATTTGAATTCCCTATCATTTAGGTCTACTGCCTTTTCTTCTACTTGAAGGTCATCTGGTGTTTTATTTTTGACACCTACTGTAACCATCCTGTCCTGTTCTGTAAACGTTTTGATATTGTCTGCTGTCTTCTGGGCATTCAGTGGTTATTTTCCTTATTTACTGATTGTGGATTTGTTTGTTTCATCCTCCTTTTTTATTTATTTGGTTATTTCTGAGCAAGCGGGCTATGTGTTCTTTGTTGTTTGCTCGTCTGTGTGCAAGATGCTTTTCACCTCCTTCTTCATTGGGAAGGGTCAGTCACTCAGGTATGATACAGCAGGGCAGGTCCAGCTGAAGGGGAGCTTCTGGGATGGGTTCTTTGTAGCACGTACCAGGGCTGACTTTGCAGACTGGGAATCAGTGCAGGGCACTTTCCAGTAGGCCATGCTTGTGCTGCTTGGGAGTGTGATGTTCAGTGCACAGTTCAGGTAGGCAGGAAGGAGGGGGTAGATTGTGATGTGTGGAGCTAAGATGGGTATGGGAAAGATGAGAGAGAGGAGAGAGGAAAAAGAGCCAAAAACATACACACAAACGAAAAAGAGTGCTAAGGGAGCTTGCTGTTGGAGTGTATTGATGAAAGACTGAGAAATGAGGAAGAACAAAAATTAAAAAAAAAAAAGAAAAAAAGATAAAAAGAAAAAAAGAATAAATCTAGAAACTGGAAATGAAGAAGGACAAAAAGGGAATAAGAGAGAGAAGAAAACAAAACAAAGCAACCAAAAAAAAAAAAAAGGAAAAAAAAAAAACAAGGAGAAAGAGATGCCCCCAGCGATGTCCCTGTGCATCTGTGCAGAGTAAGGGAGTAGCTTCCATGCCACACGGTATTGCCTGGCTAGAAGGGGCTCCCAAGCTGATAAAAGAAAAAGAAAACAAATCAAAACAGAACAAATCTGAACAAACAAACAAAAAAGCCCCGGGGGTCCCTCCAGCGTGGCAGCATGGGCCTGGAAGCAGTTTCACAGTCAAGCGGTGTTTCGCATCCTTTCAGGAAGAAGCAAAGATGACACACGGAGCCAGGTATTTGAGAAAAAGAGATGGAAGTGGTTAGAGGTAAGGAAGAAGACTAAAGAAGCAGAAAAAAGCAACAGCAGCAGCCAACAAAAGTCAGTCAGGGAGCCGGCCATTGCAGGTGGGTGGAATCTAAGCGACACTGGGGTGAAGTTGGTGCTTCCCGGCTGTCTTGGATTGAATTATGTCCCCCCAGAAATGTGTGTATCAGTTTGGCTGGGCCATGAATCCCAGAATTGTGTGGTTGGCCTCCATTTTGTGATTGTAATTTTATGTTAAAGAGGATTAGGGTGGGCTTGTAATACTACCCTTAGCGAGGTCACATCCCTGAGCCAGTCAGTGTAAAGGGAGTTTCCCTAGGGTGTGGCCTGCACCACCTTTTACCTTACAAGAGATAAAAGGAAAGGGAAGCAAGCAGAGAATTGGCGACCTCATACCATCAAGAAAGCAGTGTCAGGAGCAGAGCACATCCTTTGGACCGGGGTCCCTGTGCTGAGAAGCTCCTAGTCCGGGGGAACACTGATGAGAAGGCCAAGGGAGAGAGAAAGCCTTCCCCTGGAGCTGACACCCTGAATTTGGACTTTTAGCCTGCTTTACTGTAAGGAAATAAACTTCTCTTTGTTAAAACCATCCACTTGTGGTATTTCCATTATAGCAGCACTAGATGACTAAGACACTGGCCAAGAGACTGTGGCTGCAGGAAGCAAAGGAAGCTAAGTGGGGATGAAGAAGGGTGAGAGGTGGGAAAGCCTATATCACTTGTTACTGGTTGTTCTGTCTCCTGCTGGAAGCTCCGTGAAGCTGCTTTCTCATACCCACTGTTCGCTGATCTCTGATAGAAGTCCAAGATGGCAGATCCGTGCTGCAGTAACTGATGGGGACCTCTGCGTATATCTCTCCTTGCTCTCTGTTCTCGGTCAGTTTCTTATTCCATTCAGTGCTTGCCTGAATTCTTTATATCTTCTTTCGATGCTTAGGGTTTCAGGATTGATATGTAACTCTGACTTCGTTTTTCTTATCTTTGCTGCAGAGGGACGGCATGGCGCTTCTGACTATAGCACCATGTTTCCCGGAAGTCCTCACTAATTTCTTTATAGCGTTTATTGTGGCACTTGCCATTCTTTATTCTAATTGCTTGTTTTATTGTCTTTCCTTTGATAGAGTATAGGTTTCTGGAGGACTGGGAATTTACATATTTTGCTCACTGTTGGATTCTGAGCTCCTAACACGTATCTGGCATAGAGTGTGCCCTCAAAAATTTGTTGAGTGAGTGAATACTGATTCAATTTAAGTGGCTTAATCCAAATTTCATTTGTATTTGAAATGGTCTGATTAAAGTTAGATTAAAAGTATTTAATCTATTTATTCCTTCCATGCTTTTTACCAAAAATGATTTAAGATAAAATAAAAATAAACGTAGGACAATAAATTGAAGCTCGGAGTGAAGATTATATATACAATGCAAGCGTTGGTCTTCTGCACTTATTAGAGGTGATTACAGATCTGTGAAGGGCACTGTGGTAAAGACTGCTAGTTGCACCTCAGTATTTGTTCTTACTTTTTTATGTAGTAATAAAGTAAGTGATTGTTTTTCTGGGCACGTGGGCACCCTGAATGAAGACTAGATTTACACTTGCAGCTAGATACGGTTAAGTTGCTGTGTTCTGGGCAATTGTATATAAGTGAAAGTTGTGTATTCTGGAATGTATCCTTTAAGGAAAGAAGCATCCGCCTTCTTGCTGGCTGAAATATGGACATAATGGGTGGAGCTGAAGAAGCCACCTTAGACCACAAGATGATTGTGGGAATGAAGGCTAGTGTAACAACAAGATAGAAGAAACACACTATGGAGCACAAATTAGCCCTGGAGCATTGCCTTGGATTTTTGCTTGAGAGAGAAATAAACATCTATATGGTTTAAGCCATTGTTGTTTTGGATTTTAGTCCACCTGATCTGACCTTTTAAATAATTCAAACCGCCAAAACGTCTTTTGCAAGTAAATCATGTACCTGTTATGATTCTTTCCTACTCTTCTGCTCAGGATATCATTGCCTCTTAGGTCAATACAAATCACGAGTTTAATATGAGTTGTAAAGGCACTCCAAAAACTGTCTTTTGGTCTTACATTTGTCCTGTATTTGGGAATGTATGCTATAAAAAGAGAATAAAAGTAAATAAGAAAAAGTAAATACAATCAACAAGGAACTTGAATAGAAGAGAGGTCCTACTTAATAAAGAATTTCAAAGCATGATATGCCTTATTTAAGTTACTTAATAAATCACATGATTGCAAAGTTCAAGTTTGATATATGTATGTATATATGCATATATATAAATCACTCCAACAATCTGTTAATTCACCAATACACAGACTTTAAAAGTAAGCTTTGCCCTTCTCTCAAAATTAGAGAATAAACACATCTTGTTGTTGTTAGGTGCCATTGAGTCAGTTCTCATTCATAGCAACCCTATGTATGACAGAAGGAAACTCTGCTGGGTCCTATGCCATCCTCACAATAGTTGTTATGCTTGAGCCCATTGTTGCAGCCACTGTGTCCGTCCATCTTGTTGAGAATGTTCCTGTTTTTCACTGACCCTCTACTTTACCACGCATGGTGTCCTTCTCCAGGGACTGGTGCCTCCTGATAACATGTCTAAAGTACATGAGACGAAGTCATCCTCGCTTGTAAGGTGCATTCTGGCTGTCCTTCTTCCAAGACAGATTTGTTTGTTCTTCTGATACTCCATGGTGTATTCAACATTCTTTGCCAATTCAAAGACATCAGTTCTTTCTTCCATCTTTCTTATTCATTGTCCAGCTTTCCCATGCATATGAGGTGATTGAAAATACCATGGCTTGGGTCAGGTGCACCTTAGTCCTCAAAGTGACATCGTTTCTTTTTAACACTTCAAAGAGATTTACCCAGTGCAACACGTTGTTTGATTTCCTGACAGCTGCTCCTGTGAGCGTTGATTGTGGATCCAAGTAAAATGAAATCCTTTACAACTTCATTCTTTTTTCTGTTTGTCATGATGTTGCTTATTGGTCCAGTTGTGAGGATTTTTGTTTTCTTTATGTTGAGGTGCAATCCATACTGAAGGCTGTAGTCTTTGATATTTGTCAGTAAGTGCTTCAAGTTCTCTTCACTTTCTGCAAGCAAAGTTGTGTCATCTGCATATTGCAGGTTGTTAATAACGAGTCTTCCTCCAATCCTGGTGCCACCTTCTTCTTCATATAGTCCAGCTTCTCGCATTATTTGCTCAGCATACAGATTGAATAAGTATGGTGAAAGGATACAACCCTGACACACACCTTTCCTGACTTGAAACCACACCGTATCCCCTTGTTCTGTTTGAACGACTGTTTCTTGGTCTATGTACAGGTTCCTTATGAGCACAATTAAGTGTTCTGGAATTCCCATTCTTGTCAATGTTATCCATAGTTTGTTATCATCTACATAGTCGAATGCCTTTGCATAGTCAATAAAACACAGGTGAACATCTTTTTGGTATTCTCTGCTTTCAGCCAAGATCTATCTGACACCAGCAGTGATATCCCTGGTTTCACGTCCTCTTCTGAATCCAGCTTGAACTTCGGCAGTTCCATGTTGGTGTACTGCTGCAACCACTTTTGGATGATCTTCAGCAGTTTTTCTTGCATGTCATGTTAATGATATTGTTCGATAATTTCTGCATTCTGTTAGATCACCTTTCTTTGGAATGGGCGCAAATAGGAATTTCTTCCAGTTGGTTGGCCAGGAAGCTGACTTGCAAATTTTTTGACATAGGTGAGTGAGCACCTCCAGCACTGTATCTGTTTGTTGAAACATCTCAGTTGATATTCTGTCAATTCCTGGAGCCTTGTTTTCACTATTGTCTTCAGTGCAGCTTGGACTTCTTCCTTCAGTACCATGGGTTCTTTTTCACATGCTACCTCCTAAAATAGTTGAATGTTGACCAGTTCTTTTTGGTACAGTGACTCTGTGTATTCCTTCCATCTTTTAATGCTTCCTTTCCCTGTAAAATCTTTCAGTATTGCAACTTGAGACTTGAATTTTTTGTTCAGTTCTTTCAGCTTGAGAAATGCTGAGCACATCTTCCCTTTTGGTTTTCAAAGTCCAGGCCTTTCCACATTTCATCATAATACTTTGTCTTCCTGAGCCGCCCTTTGAAATATCCTGTTCAACTCTTTGACTTCATCCTTTCTTCTTTTCGCTATAGCTATTCTGCATTCAAGGGCAAATTTCAGTCTCTTCTGACATCCATTTTGGTCTTTTCTTTCTTTCCTGTCTTTTTAATGACCTTTTGCTTTCTTGGTGTATGATGTCCTTGATGTCATTTACAACTGGCTTGGTCTTCGGTTATTAATGTTTAGTGTGTCAGATCTATTCTTGAGATGGTCTCTAAATTCAGGTGGGATATACTCAAGTTCATATTTTGGCTCTTGTGGACTTGTTCTAATTTTCTTCAGCTTCAACTTGAACTTGCGTATGAGCAATTGATGGTCTGTTCCACATTCAGCCCTGGATTTAGTGGGGGAAAACCTGGTTACAGTAATCTAATTCTTAAATTTGATCTTTAACAAGTTCTCCTTCATACATCTTAGTAGTATTGAGAACATGGAAAGTGAAGGTACTTCTATATAAGCAACTTAATACATAAATATAGAAAATAATCCCTACAATATGGTTGTCAAAATAATCTTTCTTAACGCTTTGTCAATAAGTTCCAATTTTTAAAAGAAGTTCATATCTGTGACCTAAACCTTTTATTTCTAGAAATCTTTGGGGTCGGGGAAAGGACAATAATCATGTTTCACTTAGAAAGACAAATTTATATTCACAGTGAGATAGTGTTTAAATTTTGACATAGCCTTAAGATTATGCAACCATTAAAAATGCTTTGAAAATTATTTAATAATACGAAAAAAAATGAGTCAAGTTATATTATTAAGTGAGACAGATTAGTAGAATAGAGGGTCCAGTAAGAAATCAAAATGCATAAATGAATCTAATATATATAACGGCTGCTTCAGAATTGTGAGCAAAAGATGGACTATGTAAGAAAGAAATGGTGTTAAAGCAACTGGTTAGCCTTGGAGGGTGGGTGGGAAATAATTTTGTATGTAGATCTTAAACCTTTGGATCAAGATAAGATCAAATGTATCATAGAGGCATATGTTAAAAAAAAAAAAAGTTTCAGATTCAGGGAAGATCTTGCTATTAGGTAAAATCTGTAAAAGAAAAAAACTGATAAAATTTTCTGCATAAGGAAAACAACAACAAAAACTTCCTGTAGTTAAAAAACACCAAATTAAAGTTCAGAGATAAATGAAAACTAGAAAAAACATTTATAGTCCATTCACAGGCCAAGGGCTCAATTCTCTAATGCATTCAGTCCCCGGGTTACGAATGTCCAACTCAAGTACAAACAATAGTTATGAACCAACTCCTGTAAAGCCTATATTAACAATTTCAGGTATGTACAATGGTTCATAATAACAAATGGGCATGACTTTGCGACACACATCAAAACATTATTATTGTTATTGCTGTATTATTATGTTAAAGATGTTTTAGTGTATCTAGAAGGGTTTCTTTGATGTTATTTATACATAGAAAAGTACTCAAACCCACCCACTCCTGTTGAGTTGGAAGGTAGGACAGACTAGAACAGCCTCATAGGATTTCTAAGGCTGTAAATCTTTACAGAAGTAAACTGCCAGATCTTTTTCCCACGGAGTGGCTGGTGGGCTCGAGCCGCCGACCTTTCCGTTAGCAGCAGAGCTCTTTCCCCCGGTGTACCACCGAGGCTCCTCTATAGAAAGGTACATAGTATACTGTATACTAAGACAGACTGTTATTAGGTACGAACCGTACCTCACTGTTCCAATGTAATGTACAAATTTGACTTAAAGATTTAAGAAGGGAACTCATTCATAATCCAGGGATTACCTGTATATAAAGAATTTGTGAAAATCAGTAATTAAAAGATAACCTAATAGAAAAATTGGCAAAAGATATGAATAGATTGCAGAAAAGGACATATAAATAGCTTTAAAATATGGGAAAATTTTACCCTTATACTTGAGAGAAAAACAAATTAAAACTGAGATGCAATTTTTTTAGATTTACAGAAATTCTAAAGTTTAATGTCATTCTGAATTATCTTTTTAGTGTATATAGGCACAATTGACGATAGGAGTGTAAATTGGTTCAACCTCTATAGAGGGCAGTTTGGTAATAGCATCAAAATTATAAAAATATGTACTCTGGGCTAGTAGTTTTACCTTTAGAAATGTTTATTATAAATGTATGTGTGAAATGACATGTACAAGGTTGTTAATTCCAGCAAAAAATTATAAACAATCTTAGTGTCCATCACTAGGGGAATATTTGAGAAAATTATGGTACGTTCATATCATGGAATGTTAAGTAGCTGCAGAAGAGAGTGAGGAAGCACTTCATGTCTCACATGGAAAGATCTGTTAAGATATATTGTTAAATGAAAAAAGCTAGGTTTAGATCCATGTGTATAGTATGTTCCATGTGTTTAAAAGGGCTGGGAAAAGAATTTATACTCATATTTGCCTTTATATGCATTGAAAAAAATCTCGAAGGACACATAAACTGTTAATGATATGTGTGTATATGTTCATGTGTGCATACATGGAAGAAACTGGGTGGGTCAGAGTTAGGCACAGTTGCTTTTGTGCAAATTAGAAAATGATGCTGCTTCTTTAAGAACCTCTACAGTTTGTTAAACAATTAAAATGTACTGATCTTGTTAGTGCAAGGCACTTGGCAGCCATTCACTTGAAAATTTTAATGAAAATAGGTAATGTTGAAGGGTTTCTTTTTTGAAAATTCTAGACTAAGCTTTTTATTACATTAAGTTTTTTCTCTAGGAAACTTAATTTAACCTTCAGTTCATTTGTACTTTTCTGATAATAATGGTTGCATAGTAGTGTTAAAAATATTTGATTTTGTTAAAATCTTGTGGTTTATTCAGTTTATTTCAGTAAAATTTATTATTTTTTAAGAAAGTGATATAACCTTAAATTTTTTTAAATTTTGAATGATGTGATTTTAAAATATTTAATTATTAAAAATACAAGATGAAGTGAAAAAGTAGAATACAAAACTACTCACTCAATAATCATCCTTTTACTGAAAATTTGTATGTATACACAGATATTTACTTATATCTATGTATATAGTATAAACTTACATGGATATGTCATGTACTTATATATATTGATGTAGTAAAATAATATGTGTATGTATACATGTTTATATGCATGTGTATGTGTGTTTGTCAAAAAATAGACTAGAAGGAATTAGACCAAATTGTAGTTACTTTTAGTAGTAGAATTTCAGATGATTAAACAATAGTTTCTTTTTATGCTTTTGAATTTTCCCACTTTTTGCAGCAATTATGTATTAGTTGATAATTGTTTCGTTTTTTTTTTTTTTTTTTTTAAGAATTTTTACTGAAGCTATTTTTTTCCTTCATGAAAAGAGTTTTTCAGCTTATATCCTTAATGGATACCGGATTGCCTCATTGTTCTAATGAGAAAATAGAGCTTGCAATTCTGTGGTTCTTGGATCAGTTTCGTAAAACATATGTTGGTGATCAACTTCAAAGAACCTCAAAGGTAGGTTTTTACTAGCGATCAAAAAAAACAAAAAATGTTATTGGAGATAAAGGAAAATGTGCACGTATAGCAGCCTTAAGTCAAATGATATATTTCAGAAATTTCTACTTAAGAAGTTAAATTTGATCAGTTGAGATCAGTTGATGGACTGGTATTGAAGATGATGTGAAGTTAATTTGCTTGTTTTATGCCTAAATTTACCATTTTCTTTAAAGGTTGATTGGGAGAAAGGTAGTTTTTTAAGTGAATAGTCATCAAATAGTTAAGATTATTTTAAACACCTTAATGGGCTTTTGACTTATTGTATTTCAAGACTGAGAACATAAGATTTATTCTTTTAATAGTCCTGAGTTTTTTTGAGGGGGGAGGGTGATACTTATTTATGTGGCTTCCAGTATATTTCACTCATTGCTTGGCATTTTTACATAGTAAATATTGAAGACCATTGAGAATTGGATGTGTTGTTCAGAGGCCGCAGTTAAATTACCTGAATTTAGGAGCTACTCATAGTATGATAATTGAAAGTATAGCATCAACAAGTTTAGATTAATTGATCTTGAAGCATAATGAAGGTTTATTGAGGTCATTTATGTGAACCATAAGCAGATATTTAGTAGTACTTACGACAGTGAATAAGATCTGTAAGAGATTTTTTTTTCCTTCCCGGAATAGTAACTGTTTCCAAAACATTCTCTGGTAAGAAGTCCTAAGGACAATCTTACCTTGTTTGGTTTTGTAGTTTGTTTGTTAGTAATGTTGAAGGATTTCTTATCTCAAAATTCTAGGTTAAGCTTTTTTAACGTTGAATTGAGCTTTTTATTTAGGAAATTTAGCTAAACTTTTGGTTCATTTATGACTGATAGTATGTACTAATGTCAAAATTATTTGGTTTTGTTAAGATCATCTTCTATTATAGGTAAAATTTTCTTCATTCTTTAAGAAAGTGATGTAGCTTGATGCTTCCTTTGTCAAATATATTGTGATATTTAATTGTTGTTTAGGATTAATATCAATAAAATTTTCTTAGAATTTAGCTTCCATTAAATAAGAGCATTAGGAAGGAAAAGAAGTAGTTAGAAATAAATGTTCTAGGTTGTCAGTAAGACATTAGAATCAGACAGAAATTACATGGTATAAAATTTATACAAGATGACTCTCTTTAAATCCCAAATGTATTACTCAAAGGTTGAGTATAAATGAATTATGATAAATTGTCTTGTTTTAAATGTACCCAGAGAGTTTATTATTTTGCTTTTGCAAAAGTGGACAATGTTACTAATCTGATACACATTTGCTCTGGATCTTAAATCAGAGTAGAATTATATTAAATAAGAAAAGCCTTCAAATTATTGTGTTTAAAGTACTTGGAAAAGGATATGTAAAATGAGACCAGTTGTTTAGGGAAATGGGATTTGGGAAATTATTTTTCAAAATTTTGTTAGAGATAAATTTAATTTATAAGGAACTTGTGAAAAAAGTGAATTATAGAAGATCAGTTTTTCTTTTTTGAAAAATCTTACATATTAGGAAACAACAAACGCATTGTCAAACTGGTGCTAATTCTCTTATTACAACTTTGATATTTTTTGGTGCGTGCATCTTACCGTATTTCAAAAGGTGTTTAGTCAGTCCTAACGTGACTTTATTTCTAAGGCATTCCTATTGCATAACACCAAAGCGAAGCTAAAGGTTCCCACTTTTATATTGCTCTGGCTTGTCCATTGACCTGCCTTAATAGAAACCATTTTGTGGGGGGCAGGGGAGGTCTTTAATATGTCCCCTGGCACTCTTCTCAGAACTCCTTACAACACTCTCTTTAGTCCTTACAACACGCCAGCAGAGCTGGTATTCTCATTTTATAGATGAAGGAAGAGAGTCTCTAAGACATGTGGTGAATAGTCTGTTTTTCTGGCAATAAACTAAGGAAGGCTAGGTGGAAAACATTTTTTGGTGGCTGTATTGTCGAATTCCAACTTGTGGCTAAAAAGGGGAGTGTATTAGATAATAATAAGCGAATAAAGTTTTAATAAGCTGATAAAGCTTAAAAATTAGTGAGCATTTATTTTGTACCAGGAACTGTGCTAAACACTAAACATTATCTCATTTAATTGGATCATAAAGAACATGACTTACAAGGTTCTTCCCAGTTTCTTTTCTGCTTATGTTACTAGCTTCTTGTCTCAGTGCTCCCTGCCTTTTGCTGCATACTTTATGTGTACTGAACTTTTTTCACTTCCTTGGATGATGTGTGTTCTCTCTCAAGTCTAGATGTTTGTACAAACTGTTCCTTCTGCCCAGGACACTGTTTTTTCTAAATTCAGCTTTCACCTCAGTGCCTTACTCTGCTTACTCCTACTTATCTTTAACATTAGACATCCCATCTTTTACAAACGTCCTTCTTAACCCTCAAATTCCGGGAGAGTCCCTTTTCTCTGTGTTCTGTAGCACTTTTATGCCTCCTATCTTAACATTTATTATGTTGCATTGTAATTATTTGTTAGCAAAATATGTATAGACTGATAGTCTTGGTTAGGACTCTTTCTGCATTGTTTATTATTATCACCCCCACATGGCTGGCATATTGCTTTTTGTGTATATCTCCTAGATAACTGTTGAATGTATGTATGTTCCATAGGAATTGGGCCTGGATCTCATGTATAATACTTTGAGGTAATGAAGAGTATGCTCTTGAGTTTGAAAATGATGTTGACTTGAATGCAATTGTTTAGCAATTTTAAATAAGGTATAATATTAAGCATCTTGAAGAGGAAAGCCTGTATCCACAACAGAATGTAATTTATAGAAATAAGCGCTCAGGAACAAAGATGGAATCACTGAAGAGTCCTAAGTGATGCATATAGTAGAAGTATGTCATAGAAGTGAGAAAGAAGAGTAGTCATAGTAGCTGTTGATATTTATCAAACAATTAGTCTATGCCACGTACTTCGCTAACCACTTGACAGACATTATCTAATTCCATTCTCACCAAAACTATGGAAATAATTATTAACAAATTCCCTACCCCCTTTTTACAGATTTGAAAACTGAACCTTGGAGAGGTAAATAATTTGCTTGAGTAGTTGAACTTGGATTTGAACCCAGGCAACCTAACTTAGAGCCTGTGCTGCCACCCACTTTTCTATACTGCCTCCTATTGGATCTTTCAGACTCAATAGGTTCCAGGAAGGGACTCATCATCTTCTAAAATGCTCTCCTCCTAATTTCTAATTTTAAGGACATTGAGCCAAGATATTTCCCCTTTGCACTTACTTCTTATATCTGGTCTGTCACCTAATCCTGCTTATTTTACTTTCTAAATATCTCTAAGTTCCACTACTTTCTCCTGCTCCCTACCTTTTTTATCCTCCTTGCACATTTGTCATTTTTTCACTGAATTTCAAAAGTATTCTAATTGCCCTCCTTATTTCCATTTTGTCTTCTCCCCACTCCAGTTCATTTTCCATACTGCCACCAGAGTAATCTTTTCTTCTTTAGAAAAGCAGAGAGAATAAGAAACACCCATCCAGCTTTTTCAGATTTTAACATTTTGCCATATTTGTTTCAGAGATATATATTTTTGAATTAAATATTAAAGATCCTGTTACTGCTCTGATTCTGTTGCTTTCTGTTTTTGCCCAAAGGTAAGCCGTATCCTAAACTTAGCGTTATTCTCATGCATGGTTTTGAGGTTTTTTTTCCCCCCAACATTTCTGTGTACTTATAAACAAAACATAGTACTGTTAAATTTATGTGCAGATATCATGCAGTTTGGATCCTTCAGTGGCTTGCCCTTTTTGATCAATATTGTTTTTGAAATTTATCCATGATGACACATGTAGTTCTAATTAATTTATTTTAATTATTGTTGGGCATTACAGTTTATTACTTTGTCACTATATATTCATTGTTTTCTGTTGGTATGTTAGGTTGTTTCCATTTTTTCAAATTTACAAAAATACTTCAATAAACATTCTTGTAGCTGTCTCCTCAGGCATATGTATGGGTTTCTTGAAGGTAAATACTAGAGTTGAAATTGTTGGGCCATAGAATCTACGTATCTTCAACTTTACTAGATAATATAAAGTTGCCCTCCTAAGTATCATAACAGTTTGTCCTCCCTTCCTCACAGGATAGTTATGCGTTTTGATTGCTCTGTACTGCCAGAATACTTGCCAGTTTAAAAATAACAATAACAACAATATTTCTTCCTGTGACAATTCTCTGTTTTTTGACTTTCTATTATTTACAAAATAAACTCCTGTTTATGGACAAACTTTGACTACCTTTCCAACTTTTTCTTTTGACACTCTCCATTTTACTCTGTGACGTGATTTGTATGGGCTGCTGCCTTTTCCCTGTTGCCTGTTCCTATTTATTATTCAAGGTTGGCTTAAGTGACCATGCATTCATTCAATGAGTATTAATAAATACTACTATGTATTTAGTCCAGAGATACAAAGACAAGCAGGATCTTCCATCTCCCCAGTAAGTTATTAGTTAAAAAGGAAAATGGGCAAGTAAAGAAAAATTATAAAATTTATCCATTTATGCATTGAAATAATATATGACAAAATAAGGAAAAGGCAGACTGTTAAATGCTTCTAGGAAATTTGGTTATCTCTATGTAAAATTTGGATTATTACTGGACATCATACAAAAATCAGTACTAAATAGATAAAAGGACTGTAAATGTCAAAAGCAGGGATTATCTTTATGACCTGGGGATGGGGAAGGATTGTTTTTAAGACATAAAAAGCCCAAACTGTAAACCCAAAGGTTGAGAAAGGCTACCACTTTGAAAGTAACTCCTGTAGATCAAAGGACACAATCTACACAGTGTAAAGACACAGACTGGAATGAGACATTTGCAATGCATGTAATTTAAGGAGAATCAGTATTCAGTTATGTAAACAATTTCTACAAATCAATAAGAGAAAAATAACCCAGTAGAAAAATGGTCAAAAGATGTGAATAAACAACTCACTGATGAGGAAATCACAGTGACCAATAAACATGAATTAAAATGTTCACCATTAGTAGGACTCAGGGGATAAAGCTACAATGAGATAACCATACCATACCTATTACCCAGAGAAAATTTAAAGGTCTGTAATACTAAGTGTTGGTGAGGAAGTGAAATAGTGAGAACTCCTGTACACTGCTAGTGGAATCTAAGTTGGAAAAACTCCTTTGGAAAACAATTTAGCAAGATCTGGAAAAGTTGAATATGTATGCATTCTTGACCCAGAAGTACAAATTCTCACGTATACCTTTAAAAAGCTCACACATGTGCACAAAGACATATTTAAGAATATTTTGGTGTTCAACCATTGGAAAATGAAATTAAAAAAAATACCATCTACGATACTACAAAATAAAAATCAACCATAAAATACATAGGAATTAATCTAATGAAAGATATGTAACACTGTACACTGAGAACGCCAAAATATTGTTGAAAGAAATTAAATAAGGTCTAAATAAATGGACAAGGAGCCCTGGTGGCTTAGTGGTTAAAGCAGTCGACTGCTAACCGAAAGGTGCTGCAGTTCAAACCACCAGCTTCTCTGTGGGAGAAAGATGTGGCAGTCTGCTTCCGTAAAGCTTTACAGCCTTGGAAACCCTATGGGCCAGTTCTGCTCTGTCCTATAGGGTTGCTATGAGTCAGAATCGACTTGATGGCAGTGGGTTTTTTTGGTAACTAAATGGACAATTACGTACCATGTTTATGAATTAAAAACTGGATATTGTTAAGATGTCAGCCCTATTCAAACAAATATTTGGATTCAGTACAATCCCTATAAAGGAACTAGAATATCTAAGACAGTCTTGAAGAACAACAAAATTGGAATATTTATATTACCAGATATCAAGATATAATAAGACAGAGTGGAAATGATTCAAGGATGGACAAATAGACGAATGGAACAAAATAGGGAGTCCACCAACAGAAATCTGTAAGTGATATGTGGTACAGCATTACAACAAAGGTGCTTTTGCAGCCTAGTGGGTAAAAGACCTTTGATACATGTGCTGGATATCAGTATAGAAAAAAAGCACGAACCTTCACCCCTACCTTACAGCACAGACAAAATTGAATTCAAAATGAATTAAAGACCTGAGTATGAAATGTAAAACAATAAAGTATCTAGAAAAGAAATAAAGTGCCTTTGGAAGTGCGGAGTAGATAAAGATTTCGTGAAAAGGACACAAAAAATAAACCATAAAATAAGGGATTGATGAGTTGGACTTTGTTAAAATTTAGAACTGTTCATCAAAGGAAAATGAAAAGGCAAGCTGCTGACTAGGAGAAGATATTTGCAATACTTACATCTGACAAAGAACATGTATTCAGAATATCTAAAGAACTTTTACAAATAAGGAAGAAAAAAAAAAAACAAGGAGATCTACTTTTGGAATGGCACTGGGAGGAGCTTCATAGACCTGTTCCCCAGCACAACAAGCTTAACTGGTGAAAATAATTTAAAAACAACCAATTAAAATCTTTGAAATGGTCCTAACAGCATGTAGCAAATAAAGAAACATTTATTTAAGAAAATCTTCTAAAACTCAGAACAGCAAGAATTGTAGCATTTAAACCATGACCCACTCCTTCTGTCTTTTCACCCAAATCAGCTTGAGGGAAACTCCAGATGGGTAAAGCCAAGAACACAGGACTCCCCTCCCTCATCTCACAGTTGAGGCTTACTGTATCTTTCTGGGAGGGCAGACCATATGCATTTCTCATCTCCAACTACGTCTTGCAGAGAATAAATTCCAGGCAAGTTCATCTACTCTGCCACCACTCATAGGGCATAGGCTCTACTTCAGATGCAGCACACTCAGAATAGTGGGACCCTGATTGCTCTAACCCCAGCTCATTCATAGGGTGTTGGTTCCCACGCTGGAAGAGACAAGCCAAGGAGACCAGACATTACTGCTGCTACTCAGTACTCTTGTCCTAGAGCAGGTGTGTCACTCAGAGAGAAGCACGCCACAGTCCCTGCCCCTAGCTCTGGAGCCTGCCTGCCCAGTGGGCAACGCAGGCTATGAATAAGAGAGCTTTGAAGTTCTCCCCAAAGAAACTGACTTTGTTTGAGACAGAGTATAGGGAAATTGAATGCCATTCAAGCCTAATGGCATTCTTAAAAACAATGGAGGTTTTGGTGGCACAATTAAAAGGAGGCTGGTAACTTCAGGAGAGAGAGAAAATAAACTATAGGCCAACCAGTTTACCAGAGAGAACCAGGGAAAGAGGCAACAAAGAAGTCCTCCTGGGGATGAGAACAAACCTCCAACACTGACCTCAAAAACACATGCCTTCAGGAGTATGAATATACTTGGATCAGAATGTGCAGCATTTATGTTGTAGGGCATTGTCAAAAATAGAGCAATCAACCAGCAGTTGGTGGAGCCTAACAGCTAGAGAGTCAAAGAGAATGCTGTTAAAACCACTAACATTCCAGAGTGACTTGTGCACATGCCAAAGACTGCCCTTTCAAGAGCAACATCAAAAACGTGTAATTGTAAAATACAGCATAAATGCAGATTTCTTCTACATTCTTCTAACTGATTTAAAAAGGAGTTGTATAATATATAACTGTATTGATGGCCCTATAACATATAGAGATGTAATACATTTGTCAGTAACAGCACAAAGGAGGTGGGTAGGAGAGAAGTTGTGTTTGAATAAGGAAATGACATAAGTTGGTAACTCAGATCCACAGAAACAAGTGAAGATTCCAGAAATGATAAATAAGGTTAATGTAATAAGCAGTTTAAACGTATTCTTTTTTCTGAACTTCTTTAAAAGACACAAAGGTGTCTAAAGTAATGATCATAACAGTGTATTGTTGGGTTTGTAACATAGATGTAAATGTATAATAATAATAGCACAAATAGGGAGAAAAAGGAATAGGGCTATATAGGAGTAATATTTCTTTGTCTCACTGCAAATAAGTTAGTATACATCTGAAGTAGATTCTAATGGTAAGATGTATATGGTAAGCCCTAGAGTGATGGCTAGGAAAATAAATTTAAAAAAAAAAAAGTTAAAACAATTACTAAAGGTATTAAAGTGTTACACTAGAATATATTCACTTTGTGTAAAAGAAAGCAGTAAAGGAGGGATAGAGGAACAAAAATGACATGAGACATAAAAAAGCAATATGGTAGGTGCAGAGCCAACTATGTCAATAGTAGCATAAATTTTGTGAGTGGATTAAACAGTCCATCCAACAGGCAGAGATTTTAAAACTGAATAAAGAAAAAAATACATTTATCCAACTGTATACCTTCTATAGGAGACACACTTTATATTCAAAGATACAAATAGATTGAAAGTAAAAGAATGCAAAAGATAAATCATGCAAACAGCAACCGTAAGAAAGCTGGAGAAGCTGTACTAATACAGAGCAAAATAAGACTTTGAAACAAAATGTCACTGGAGGTAAAGAGGGACATTTTATGATGATAAAAGGATCAAACTATCAGGAATATATAAAGACATACCTTACAACAGTGCCCCAAAATACAGGAAGCAAAAATGGACAGAAATGGAGGGAGAAATAGACAACTCAACAATAATAGCTGGAGACTTCAATGCCTCACTTTTAGTGATGGATAGAACAACTAAGCAGAAGATCTATAAGGGAATAGAAGACTTGAACAACACTATATAACAACCAAAAAGATTTTAAGCAGTCCTTGGGTGGCACAGATGTTTAATGCACTCAGCTGCTAACTGAAAGGTTGGAAGTTCATTTCCACTCAGAAGCACCTCAGAAGAAAGGCCTGGCAGTCTACTTCCAAAAAATTAGCCACTGAAAACGTTATATAGTTCTACTCTCACACACATTGGGTTGCCATGAATCAGGAGTCGAGTCAATGGCGACTGGTTTGTTGGTAAAGAGATTGAATTAGTAATCAAAAAACACCCACAAATAAAAGTCCTGGCCCATATTGCTTCCCTAGTGAATTCTACCAAATACTTAAAAAAGAATTAACACCAAATTCTTCAAAAACTCTTCTGAAAAATAAGAGGAGGGAACACTTCCCAGCTCCTTTTATGAGGCCATGTCTTATGAGGCTGTGTTATCTAGTGCTGCTATAATAGAAATACTACAAGTGGATGACTTCAACAAAGAGAAGTTTATTTTCTCACAGCCTAGGGTGCTTGAAGTCCGAATTCAGGGTGCCAGGTCCGGATGAAGCCTTCTCTCTCTGTAGGCTCTGGGAGAAGGTCCTTGTCATAAGTCTTCCCCTGGCCTAGTAGCTTCTCATTGCAGAGCCCCTGGATCCAAAGGATATACACCCCTCCTAGTTCTTCATTCGTGGTGGTATGAGGTCCCTCTATCTCTGCTCGCTTCTCTCTTTCTTATCTCAAAAGACATTGACTCAAGATACAACCTAATCTTGTAGATTGAGTCCTGCCTCATTAACATAACTGCCTCTAATTTTGCCTCATAGAGGTAGGATTTACAACACATAAGAAAATCACATCAGATGACAGAATGGTGGACAGTCACACAATACTGAGAATCATGGCCTAGCCAAGTTGACACACATTTTGGGGGGACACCATTCAATCCATAACAGACCAATATTGCCCTAATAACAAAAACAGACAATGATATCACAATACTAAAATCCTGTGGACCAATACCTGTTATGAATATGATTCAGAAGACCTCAAAGAAAATATCAAGAAACCAGATCCAGCAGCTTATAAATGCTTTCCCTTAATGTCAGAAGTAAAACAAGGATGTTCGCTCTTGACAATTCTATTAAACATTGTACTGGAGGTTCCAACCAGGGAAATTAGGCATCAGAATGAAATGCAAGACATCCAGATTGAAAAGAAGGACAAAAAACTATAAGTGTTTGCAGATGACATGTTCTTGTATATAGAAAGGCCTAAGGAATCCACAAAAAACTATTAGAACCAATAAAAGAAATGAGCAAGTGTGCAGGAAGTAAGATCATTATGAAAACATCAACAGTATTTCTATACACTTGCAGTGAACAGCTTGAAAATGAAATAATTCCATATACAGTAACAATGAAATAGAATGAAGTATTTAGAATAGATTTAACAAAAGAAGTGCAAAACTTATATTCTGAAAACTACAAAAAATTTTTTTTTAAAGAACTCAAAGATCTGAATAAATGGAAAGACATCACATGGCCATAGATCAGAAGGCTTCATATTGCTAAGTTGGCAGTATTCCTCAAGTTGATCTACAGATTCAGTGCAGCCCCTATCAAAATCTCAGCTGGCTCCTTCATAAGAATTGAATGAATGAGTACCTGATTGATATACAGACAAGATTTTTTAAGAGTGAGAGAAATCTGTAAAGTAGACATGTTACAGTCATATACAGCCTGCCTGTGTCCAGAGCACCAGAGCAAACTCAGGCTTCCAGAAACTGACCAGTTGTCCAAAGCTCACCAACAAGTAGAATCCCAAAAGTTAGTTAAAATGTGGTTGTTTAGATCTTGGAATGTATTTTTGAGATACATAAATCTGCTCTGAAGTTCAGTAACATAATCCACCATGGTCAGGGGATAAAATATAATCAGAGTGTGGCTAATAGTTACTCTGTATGTGAATAGATCACCCATTTTTAATATTAGGATACAATTTCACATATTAAAACCATTCTAAATAGACTCTTTCTTAAGGCATGTCTGAATTTTGTAGTATTTGTTCTTTATTTTTGTATCCGTCAGTTGTTCTCCAGTGAATGTTTCTAGTGCTTTCCTTTATTTCATTACATGGTAGATGCCACCATTTACCATAATCATAAACTGCCTTGGTTTATTAATTGTGAACGGTTTTAAATATTAAATTTTTGTTCTAGATGTCCATTCATTTAATAGAAAAAAGCCAATTTTAATTTTTAATCCAATTAAAATTGGATTTTAATTTTTAAAATTGAATAAGGAAGGGCCCTTATAAAACACACACACATATTTTGGCTTCTGAATATCTACCAAAAGGTGAGAGTTTTCAACTTTGTTCCCAAATCCCTTTATTTATTAAAGTCAAACCTACCATAACCATAAATTTTATATAAATATATTGATTAGATTATTAAAGCTTAGCAATGAGTGAAATCTCAAAAGTTAGTTAAAACGTGGTTGTTTAGATCTTGGGATGTATTTAAGCCATGGCACTGATAAGGTATAGCCTAGAGCTTGCCTGCATTCCAGCCTCCTAAAATAGGGCACTAAAAACTGAGGAGAAAGCAAATTCCCTTTCTCTTTTAGAATTTAAAATTTGAAATATGCAAGTTTGTCCTCAAAACCTGTCGTTTTCTTCTCTCTGTGTTTTGACAGGCTGTTCATCTCTACTCACCCTCTAAAAAGATCTGTACCTCTCTTTTCTTCATCACTACACCTGACACACACATACACACACCCTCCCAAATTTGCTTTTTTTCCAAGCAGCTGGCGTCTGCCGATATCAACAGGAAAGCATTCTGATTAAAAGATGTCATGCTAATGTATGAATGAATTCTAGAAAGGATTTGCCTTTTCTAAAGAAGATATGTGTTAGTGCCAGAGAATTCCAGGTGTTACAACAAAGTGAAGTAAAAAAAAGAAAAGAAAAAACGGGCTGTGTTGAGATAGCTGCTTGCGGGGAGGGAAGAGCACTGTCAAGGCTGGGAATGTACTCTCATGCTGCTTTCCCACAGCTTTTTGCTTTTGTTCTCCTGAATCTAACTATTGCCTAAAAATTTGCACATTGCTTTTCATGAAGTTTCTCAAGGCATTGGGAAGGTTCTAAAGCCAGAGGGAGTAAAGACAGGACAGTAATTTATAAATAGGGCTGACCAGATGTGTGGATTTACCTATTTATGTTCTGGTTCACGCGTGTTTTGTTGGCATAATTAATTAATTAGTACCTCTACTTTTCATTCTTGAAAGTGTTCCTGTTTGAATGATGAATTATATATAATTCATTTATAAGTCATGTATTTATAAATTGGAGATTATAGTAATTCATAGATAGGAAAAAACTGTATTAAGGCCAGGCAAGTGATCCTTTCCTTTTGACTCTCTGGCCCTCAGTGCCCAAGTACTTTGGTAAGAGCCATGAACCAATGATGTATATTAAGCACATTGTATACTTGTGATTCTGTGTTATACCTTGGAATGTGCATTAAGACAGTAAGTGCCCATTGATGTGTCTTCTAGTTGTCCAAAATAGGAATAGAAATTATTTCAATTTTTTAAGCTTCGTCTCTGTATATGGATTTCTAAGTCATTTTATGTAGTAACTCTACCTGCTATCCAGTTTTTCTCCTACTGTTGAGTACACATAGGAAGCAGCAGATGGCATTCTCTCCCTACAGTTGTTAGATCCTCCAGTATAGTATGTTGCTAACAGTTACTGACATGTTGAGTAGGAAAGCACTTGAATAATGAAACAGAAAAACGTATCACAGCAGTAACTTCAATGGACTATTCTAAGTGCAGTCCAATGTTGAGATAATGTATTTGCTGCTCTGTTTCCAGGTACTTGGATATATTTCGGTTGCTGGCAAAACGTTTCTTTGTATATGATAACACATTTTTG
This sequence comes from Dugong dugon, assembly GCA_030035585.1. Lineage (NCBI taxonomy): Eukaryota > Metazoa > Chordata > Mammalia > Sirenia > Dugongidae > Dugong > Dugong dugon. Next base: position 160,823,208 of record CM057460.1, on the reverse strand, counting down.
GCAAAAGTGTTTATTAGGAAATTCAGTCACAAGAAAACTGTTTTGTGCATAGCATTTTCACCTTTGTGAAGAGCAAGTAGCAACTTTGAAACACTTTGAACAGTAAACATTTAAACATTTTTAAATGTTCCAGTGTACCAAACTATCATGCAGATTATATAAAAAAGTATCTGTGACAGATTATCTTTGAAACTCGAGTGTTAGAAAATAATGCTCAATGGATTTTGGAGATTTCTCTATTAAGTGTTTTAAAACTTTTCAAACTTTAAGTCTAGGCTACTTTCCAACTGCCATAACTCTGTGTAAATGTATTGTAATCTGTCTCTATGATGTTATTTGAGCTAGTTAAGTTTTCCTGCTTGGTGAATGGTTAATGCTTAATAGTCCAAATTAATGCTTATATTGTTTTATTGCTTAGGGATTTGTTCTTTCAACTGTCATATAATGTGTCCAATACGTGTAAAATACATATGATGTATCAGTTTTTTGATAGACCCTATTTCAAAGAGGAAACCGTGGTGACACAGTGGTTAAGAGCTATGGCTCCTAACGAAAAGGCCATCAGTTTGAATCCACCAGGTGCTCCTTGGAAACACTATGGGACAGTTCTACTCTGCCCTGTAGGGTCACTATGAGTCAGAATCAACTTGATGGCAACGGGTTTGTTTGTTTTTTATTTTAAAGAATGATTTCTATTTACACTCCTTCTTACTTAGTTTGTCCTAGATGATAATACATATTAACTGTAAAAAACAAAACAAAACAAAAAAAACACATTCTGTACCTCTGCTTAACAGAAAGTTTTGAATTTGCAAAGCAGATTAAAGGACTCATTATTTTATTTAAAAACTGAATCCTTGCTGTATAAGTGGATTTGCCAGGTTACCTTTAAATATGGACTTCCTAATTGCATTTAAGTATTGATTTAAGATCATTAAGTTCTAAACAAGGAGGTTTGGGGCAGAAAAACTTAGAATCTTAGCAGCCACTGGTAATTAAAATTGTGGTATAAGTTGGAGATATTTTTAAAATGCTCTTACGATTTAGTATTTATTACACCAAATAAAATATACCATTCCTTGGCATCAAATCTTCTGTGAATTATATGTAATTATGTAATTCTTAATACATACATTCATTAAACTACTTATTGTCTACCATGTGCCTAAGCACTGTGCTAGACCCTGGGAGAATACAAAGATGATTCTCTGTGATTACTTGGTAAAGTGCATGCTTAACCACAGAGTATTTTTAATTTATATTTTCTTCTCATTTTTTTTCCATTTATTTTTAATGATTAAAACTCCTAAAGCACTTAAAAAATTTGAGATCTATGGAAAAAAGGCACAAAATAAAACTCTCTGTATCCTCAGATTATTAATAATATTTTTTGGATTATTCTCTTGAGTAATTAGAATTTGACGATAAATTTTTAAAAAGTACAGTAGAAGATGGATGATTTCTTGTGGTGATTCATAAGTTTTCTACTGCAAGTATATTTATTCCAGCGTATCTTCTGAGGTTTGAAAGTTTTGTAATGATTCTGAGAAACTAATACAGTAAGAACAAGAAATAAATACTGTCACATGGTATGTGACTAAGATGTACCACTGAAGAGTTTTCAGCACTAAAGAATACTCTAAATAGTTTTTAGTTATTAAATTTTACCACTCTGAGATTCCTCCTCCCCGTCCCCAGTGGTCTTCGGTTTTAATAGTCATTGGGTCTTTTGGAAATCATGCACAATACAACCTTCCCCCACAAATCAAAATATGAGGTATGTAGTATGCAATCCATTACCTGAGAAAAGATTTCCTATCATTTAAATTATGTCTGCATTTTAGAATACGTACATGATCTCTGCATTTGTTTGATAGTTCTTCCTTTTGGGATGAGAGTAGATATTCTTGGAAATTCAGAGAATCTGCCAGATATCTCATTAACCTGTTTGTAAGATGGGAATGGGAAACCTTCGTTACTGGAATCGTGGGGTGGAATCTGCTGTCTTAAAAATATTTGAATTGCTTGAAGGAAGGCCGTGTGTGAATATATGTCACTAACTTTGGCATTTTAATGATAGAGGCATATGCAAATATTCTCCTGATTTCTGCTAGAAATGTGTTCACCTGTGATGCTAGTGCTAAAAGTGGATCTCTTTCTTATTATTTAGTACCAAAATACTTATCAGTGAGAATCTCATACTGCATTCCTGAATGTACTTTCTTTCCTCTGCTCATAATTGCTTTAACGTAGCTCTCATGAAAGGACTCAGGATGAGGTAGAATCCCTCCTACTTCTGTTGCAGAAACCCTGAAGCTACTCAGTCTGTATAAGTAATCCATCCCACATCTTTGTTTCTTCTTACTTGAGGGAATGCTTAACACCTGTTATATATTATGATAGTTTGATGATTGAATAAAAAGATAAGAAAAGTTGTATTAGCTACAAGTTTGTAAATAAGCATGTTTGGAACGTTCTCAGAAGAGTTTTAGGATTCGGAATAGTGATCCTATAGTGTTAAATGTTTCCTGTAAAACTGAAGAAGAATATTGTGGATCATTTCTTGTATAATCATTTATTTCATAATTTTTAAAAATTATGTTAATTATTTGATCATTTATGTACCAGTAGGTTATACACTTTTCAGTAAGCTAAGAATAAGAAAGTATTCCTATAGGGTGTTATTCCCAAAGCATATTAGTATTTGAAGAATAGATATGTTTAGCCTGAGAGCCTGGTACTAAGTAGTTAAACATTTTAATAATATTATGGGTGTATGTATGTATGTGTATGTGTGTTTGTTTATATTTTTCGTCCTTAAATATATACTGTTTATTGTTAATCCATTTTCTTATCTAATATTCAGGAAGAAAAATCAACAAGTTAGGCTTATTGAAAAATATACATGAATGTTAAGCCAGAAGTACAGGCTAGTTACATGTATAGGTAATGTGCATGTATATAGTATGATTAAAATGTTGTAAAACAAACAATAAAAACTAAATTATTAGAAAAAGTCAGAAAAGAAATACGATAAAATAGTAATTTGTTTCTCGGTATTAAAACAACAGGCAGTTGTTTTCTTTCTGATTTTTTAAAAATATTTTTAACGTTTCTCTACTGGTTTTATACACACACACACACAGGTTTTATACACACACACGCACACGCACGCACGCACACACACACACACACACCCACTAGAGAAAAGTTAAGCATTGTTAATCGAACTTTCCTGAATTTCCCAACTATATATATGTATTCATGTAGTTGGGAAATCCAGGAAAGTTCGATTAACAATGCTTAACTATAATTGTCTGAGTCTAAATGGTACTGCCTTTGTTCAGGTGATGACTTTTAGGTAGTACTTTAATGTGTAGTAAACTAGGCAATTTATTGAATGGATTTGTTTAAATGTGTTGTCGAAAGTTATTCTTCAATTATACTGTATCCTAAGTCTTAAAAATTTAGGTTCCACTACATATAGATGGATGTAGTGTGCATTTATTAGACTTCCACTGATTTCAGAGAAAATTGCGTGCTTATTATATTTCTGCTTATTTTATCCAACTAGCTACATCTAGGTTATATAATGTTAAGCCTCTTAGCACCATGTGGCAGTAGACCAGATAAAAAGGAATCTCAGCAGAGTGGGATATAATAGTTAATGTTTAAATTCCATCTGGTACATTTTTTTTCTTTCCTGTGGAAAGGCCAAAAAAAACTTTTTTTAACTTAAAGGATAAATGAGCATTCTGAATAAGGCTCCTTTACTGTCCTAATGATTAATGATCACTGAACACTTTTGAAAGATTAGCATTTTTCAGAGCTGCTAAAAAAATATATTGTTTTATTTAATTACAAGAAAGTAAAGGCTCTTCACACTGACAGGTGGTGGAAATTAGCAGGCAGTTTTGAAATTGTGCTGTGCACAAGAAATTAGATCTCATTTTAATTCTGCTTTTCTCAACTAGCAAATGAGGTTAATGCCATACATATTCAGCTGATATGGATGAAGAAATTGATATAAAGTAGATCAGCATAGCTACAGGGCTAGATTAATTTATAGGTAAAGAGGCAGTGATAAATGAAAGTAATGTAGTAGTGGTCACTAAACTGCTCTGCCATGAGGGATTCAATAGCGTTATTTGCTCATTAAAGGCATTGTCGGGGTGCATCAAATAGAAATTTGAAAAGGAATAGCCAACTAACCCCTAATTATCAAAATACAGAAAATACTAATTATGCCTTAATTAGCTTTTCTTTTAATGTACTGAAATTTGTTACTTTTTGTGGGGCACAAATGGATAGTTATATCAACAATAAATAGGTTGTTTTAATAACTTTCTTTTACCTCTGGGAAAACTACACTCCAATTTTTAATATGCAATAATGCTTCTCTCTAGCCTGTAGGAGATGAAAATTATTAAGTAGCTTTATTTTTTTTGAAGATTTTACAGCAGCTTTGGGAAGAATTATTTCACCGTGCATCAATTACTTTTAATTGAACTGAATATTTTTCAGATTGTACCAAATGCCTCTCATTTAAGTTTAGCGGTTAGAGTTTAAGAAAGTATCATAATGAGAGCTGCATATAACCTCTGTTATCTGTTACAAGAAAACAAAGATGATTATTTATTTTTGAATTTTTAAAAAGCAACCCAAGGGACCATGATCTCGGGGAACATCTAGCTCAATTGGCATGACACTACTTATAAAGATAATGCTCTACATTCTACCTTGGTGAGTAGTGTCTGGGGTCTTAAAAGCCTATGAGCGGCCATCTAAGATACTCCACTGATCTCATCCCTTCGGGAACAAGGGAGAATGAAGAGAACAGGATTCAACGAAAAGATTAGTCCAAACGACTAATTGTCCACAGCTACCAAGGCCTCCACCGGACTGAGTCCAGTACAGCTGGATGGTGCCCGGCTACCACCAATGACTCCTCTGACCAGGATCACAACAGAGGGTTCTGGGCAGAGCTGGAGAAGGATGTAGAGCATAATTTTAACTCCCCCAAAAAAAAAAAAAAAAGAAGACCAGATTTACTGGCCTAAAGAATACTAGAGAAACCTCAAGAGTGTGGCCCCCAGACACCCTTTCAGCTCAGAGGTGAAGTTACCTTCGAGGTTCGAGGTTAAGCCTGGGAATGGACAGCCCAGTAAAACTAAATGGTACTAACGAGGTACAGGAGTCCGGTGACAAGGGCCAGAAGGCAGAGGGAGAGTAGGAAACTGATGATAAGGAACACAAATTGAATAAGGACACTGTCGATGTATTGTGAGATTGTTGACCACTGCTATAGGGCAACATTTGTAGTAACTATTAAATGGGAGGCTGTTTTGTCCTGTAAGCCTTCATCTTGGGCGAGAATGGCAGCACAATTGGAAGAGCATAGTCAATATCACTTAAATGTATAAGTAAAAAGTTTTGAAATGGTGTTTAAATAAAATAAAATAAAATAAAATAAAAAAAAACAAATGAGACTAAAGAGGTACAATAGTCCACTGACAAGGTCCAGAAGACAGAAGGGGACAAGGAAGTCCCCTGGTGATAGGGAACACAAGGTGGAGTAAGGATATTCTTGATGTGCTGTGAGATTGTTAACCATTGTCATAGGGCAACATGTGTAGTAACTGTTAAATGAAAAACTATTTTGTTCTGTAAGCCTTCATCTTAAGTGAGAATAACAGCACAGTTGGAAGAGCGTAGTCAATGTCACTGAACTGTGAATGTAGAAATTCTTGAAACGGTGTATCTTTGGCCATCTGTAATTTTCATCAAAAAAAAAAAAAAAAAGGTTGAGAATTTAGAGGCTTAATACGTTGTGGGGTTGTTAACCAATGTCATAGAACAACATGTGTACTACTATTTCATGAGAAACTATTTGCTCTGTAAGCTTTCACCTGAAGTACAATAAAATATTAAAAAAAAAAAAAAAAGGCAACCCAAGGTAGCAATTGTAAAGGTAGTCACCTTATTTATTTCTCGTAGGCAGTGTGGAAAAATAAAGGCTATATATTCTAGAAATTTGACCAGTGATTTTTTTCCTTCCCCAGGTAAGGTAGTTATCAACAATCCAGTTAAGGAAGGATTCTTCTGTTTAGAATAAAGGTATATTGTTGCAGTCAGAAGCAACTTCGGCTGTTAGTCAAATAGACTTCAAGCGTACTCTGGGCTCCTCTTACTAGCTCTTACTTCCCTTGGCAAATCCATTAACTTTTCTGAGTATCAGTTTCCTTACCTATTAACAGGAGTGATACTTAACCTTACAGAGTTGTGAGGATTAAGTAAATTCTGTGTCAAGTACCTAGCATAGACTTTAATACTATGCAGGGGCTTAAAAAATGTTAGCTGGTGTTATTGGTAAGAATAAGAAGATAGGACTAAATGTTTGTAAGGTTATATTTCTGTACATTAAATGTAATGGGAAAATTATCTTGTGAAAGAATAGCATGTAATCTAATCTTTGGAACGTCGAATGTCTAACATCTAATTCCCAATCCATATTAAAAAATGACTGATTCATCACAGGTTGATTTCTTTTTTTTTTTTGGTGAAGAATTTAGAATCAGTTCATCTTTGGGGCAGGTATTAATAGGGTTTCTACCTTTCAGCTGTTGTGAATACTGAATAGTGCTGCAATGAACATTGGTGTACAAATTTCTGTTTGCATTCCTGTAAAGCAGTGAATCATAAGAGAAGGAAAATGAATGGGTTTGTTTTCTTGGAGGGTAGAAGAGAGTGAGAGAGAATGTCAGAATGGAAGAAAAGAGGTAAGATTTTTCTGTTCATCAGAAGAGGATAGTGTTTTAAAAGATTAGAAATGTTGAATTAGAACAAAATGAGGCCTCAGATCAGTAGCATTAATCTACCTGGAAATTTGTTAGAAATCCATATTCTTGGGCCATACCCCAGTTCTACTGAATCAGAAGCTCTGAGAGGCTCCCAGGGATCCCAGTGTTCTGTGTTTCAAGAAGCCCTTCAGCTGATTCTGTTGCTCACTGAAGTTTTAGAACCACATGATTATTCGCTTGAAGGCAGATGTTTTGTCTTTCTTCTTTTTACCATCACAGAGAACTAGTTTTTTCAACTGGCAGCTTCCTCCTTTCTCACATTTATTTTAACGTAATCTCTAGAGAAGGGTAGGGAGAAAATGGATACTTGTCCGTTATATGTGAGACACTGCTAAAATACTCATCCCGTTGTTATTAGTTGCTTTTGAGCAGGCTCTGACTCATGGTGACCTTCTATATAACAGAATGAAAAGTTGCTGTCCTGTGACATCTTCATAATTGTTGGTATGCTTGAGTACATTGTATCAGTTCATTCTCATTGAGGGTTTCCCTCATTTTTGCTGACCCTCTGCCAAACACCATGTCCTTTTCTAGCGACTGGCATTTCCTGATGACATGTCCAAAGTAAGCAAACCGAAGTCTCACTGTTGTCACTTCTAAGGAACATTCTGGCTGTATTTCTTCTAAGATTGATTTGTTCATTCTTTTGACAGTCAGTTGTTCAGTATTCTTTGTCAACACCACAATTCAAATACATCGGTTATTCTGTCTTCCTTTTTCATTGTCCAGCTTTCTCATGCATATGAGGCAGTTGAAAATACCATGGCTTGGGTCAGGTGTACTGTAGTCATTAAAGTGGCATCTTTGCTTTTTAAAACTTTAAAGAGGTATTTTGTAGCAGATTTGCCCAGTGCAATACGTTGTTTGATTTCTTGACCACTGCTTCCGTGGACGTTGATCTAAGTTGAATGAAATTGTTGACAACTTCAATTTTTTCTCCATTTATCATGATGTTGATTATTGGTTCAGTTGTGAGGATTTTCATTTTCTTTAAGTGCAGACATAATCCATACTAAAGGCTATAGTCTTTGACCTTCTTCAGTAAGCACTTCAAATCATCTTCATTTTCAGCAAGCAAGATTGTGTCATCTGCATATCACAGGTTGTTAATGAATCTTCCTCAGATCCTGATGCCCCCCCCCGTCTTCTTCCTGTAGGCCCGTGTGTTAGTCATCTAGTGCTGCTCTAACAGTAATACCACAAGTAGATGGCTTTAACAAAGAGAAGTTTATTTTCTCACGGTCCAGTAGGCTAGAAGTCCAAATTCAGGGTGTCACCTCCAGGGGAAGGCTTTCTCTCTCTTTTGGCTCTGGAGGAAGGTCCTTGTTGTCATCAGTCTTCCCCTGGAATAGGAGTTTCTCTGCACAGGAACCTCAGGTCCAAAGGATGCACTGTGCTCCTGGTGTTTCTTTCTTGGTGGTATGAGGTCCCTAATTCTCTGCTTGCTTCCCTTCCTTTTATCTCTTGTAAGGTAAAAGATGGTGCAGGCCACACCTTAGGGAAACTCCCTTTACATTGGATCAAGGAGGTGACCTGAGTAAGGGTGGTGTTACAATCCCACCCTAATCCTCTTTAACATAAAATTACAATCACAAAATGGAGGCCAACCACACAATTCTGGGAATCATGGCCCAGCAAAATTGATACACACATTTTTTGGGGGACATAATTCAAACCATGACAGCCGGCTTCACAGATGTTCAGCATACAGAGTGAATAAGTAAAGTGAAGGGATACAATCCTGTTGCATACCTTTTCCAGTTTTAAACCACTCATTATCCCCTTCTTCTTTTCAAACGACTGCCTCTGAATCTATGAACAAGTTCTGAATGAACACAGTTAAGTGTTCTGGAGTAAAATAAAATACTATAGGGGAATGTATAAGTCAATAGGATCTATGTTCTTCTCTAAGAACTAAAATGTGTATGGTTATATAAGGTACGTATATAATAAACTGAGTTATTCTGATTTTATTCCTGTTTTTTAACACTTAGAGCCCTCCTTAATATTTTGATGTTGCTAAAATGACAGCTTTTATGCATGAAGAGATATTTTAAAGACAATATTGTTATTAAATTTCTTTTAATGTATTAATTTTTAAGAACAACTACAATCTGAGCTAATGCGTTGAACATAGTTCTCAGATGTTATAATTCTTCCCTATTCTTAGTATTTTATGTGTGTATTATATGTTGGCTACGTATGGATTTATTAACTTTTTAAAATTAATATTTTTAAGAAAAGTGCCTCAGATATTGTAGCAAGATTAGGTTAGAAGGCATACTTTTGTCAGTTTTGAGAGTTTTGGCTTCAAAATCAGTGTGTTTGGATTTAATTCCCAGTTTTGCCACTTATTAGCCTTGTAATCTTAGGCAAATATATAATCTCTCTTAGCCATTTTTTCTCCATCTGGAAAGTGGGAATAATAGTACCTACTTCTTAGGACAGTTTTGAGATTAAATGAGAATGTGTAGAGAGTTGGCACTGTGCCTGGTGGATAAGTGCTCAAAGAGTGTGAACTGCTATGATGATGGCGACAGTGACATGGCTGTCACTTTTTTTACTTCAGTTTAACCAGTACACACTGTTTTTAGAGTTAGAAAATGTTAGAACCCAGAAGGGACTATAGGTATAATTTAAATGAGCATTTTCCAAGCTTTTTTCTACAGATCACAAGGCTCTTGCAAAAAAGAAGTTAACAAGTTAATAGTACTAAAAAAAAATTTTTTTTTTTTTTGTCCAAATAAGTTTGGAGAAGCCAATGTACTGTATTTATCTCTTGGAAGTTTGTAATGCATATTGGCATATTAAAGGTTTTAATCCTTAGCATTTATCAAAATTACTTAACCATAGAAACTTTTTCTGTGGGAAATACCTGCTAGTGTTTTGCAAAATACAGTATGGGAAAAGCTGATCTAGATTAACCATCTCTTTTTATAAATAAAGAAATATATGGGTGCCTCCTGCACCCCCTAAACCCAAACCAAACCCACTGCTGTCGACGATTCTGACTCGTAGCAGTCCTATAGGACAGAGTAGAACTGCTCCACAGGGTTTCCAAGGCTGTAAATCTTTACAGAAGCAGACTGACACATCTTTCTTCCGTGGAGCAGCTGGTGAGCTCTAACCGCCAACCTTTTGGTAGCAGCCAAGCGTTTTAACCTCTGCACCACCGGGGCTCCTTTCCTTGCCCCTCCATTCTTTAGAAATCAGTGACTTGTCTACGGTCACACGCTGTAGACTCAGATTGGAACCTAAACCTCTTCCTAGTCATGTTTACTTAGTTTTCTGATCAAATTTGGGTGTAGAATGCAAAATTATTTGAATGAGTAGAAAATTCGAGGTGGTTCTATAATATACTGTGACAAGAAAAGAGAAATGGAAGATATTCTAATAGACAGTCCCCGGGTTATGAACGTCCATCCAATTTATATACAACCCATAGTTATGAACCAACCCCTGTAAAACCTATTATATTAAAAATTCAAGGTACATGCAGTGGTTCATAATAACAGATGGGTACTACTTTGCAATGAGCATCAAAACATTATTAGTGTTATTACTGTATTATTAGGTTAAAGATGTTTTAGTGTATCTGGAAGTATTTTTTAAAAATTTTTTTACACATAGGAGGGTACACTATATACACTAAGACATTTGACTAACTGATGTTAGATATGAACTGTACCTTGCTGTTCCAACTTACTACAAATTCGACTTAAAAACAGCCTTAGGAGTGGAACTTGTTCATAATCCAGAGATTGCCTTATAGTGCTTCTCATGTTTGCCTGATTATAAGAGTTTCTAGATTGCATGTTAAAAATACAGATTATCAGGCTTCTGTTCTGGCAGGTTTGATTTATAGGTGTGAGGTGGTTTATCATTGCTAGGTAATATATGAATAGGTCCAGAATTCCCAGAAGTTGATCTTTATAAAATCGTAAGAGTCATATGGTCCTGAGTGACTAGAGGATTGGTGTTATCTTTCTACACTGACAGAAGGACATCTAAAAATAGACCAGATTCTATGACAAGAAGTGCAGACAAACCTCACTTCATGTACACTTACATCTTAAAGTCACATATGTGTGGAGAAGAAAGTTATTGGTTTATTTGCTTATTTGTTGCCTTCCAAATACCCTCTAGTAGCTGTCATCTGAAGCAGTTATAGAAATCGTCTACTAAGTAACTAGCTGTGGAATTATTCAAAGCTATACATTTTAATCAAAGTGACAGATTATCAGCAAGCTGTATTAAGTTCTCTTTTTATAAATCATTGGCTCATTAAATTCAATTTTTACTTTTTGACCAAGACTGTTGGAGCCACCTTAAAGGTACAGGGTACCTATAATTTTAATTTAAATCTAGGTCTTCTTATGAAAGGAAAACCTCTAGCAATATCTGCATGGAAAACTTTATTAGTATTTGGACTGATAGCATAGCCTTTATAGCTGATACCTACTCAAGTCCTATACAGACAGAATTCTCAATGAAATGGGAATTAATTCTGATGTATATTGTAATGCCTGCTTTTAAATATATATTAATAGTTAAATCAGCCAATGGCAGAAAATCAAACAAACATCATTTGGGATAAATAATTGTATATTGTCATAAACTAAGATATTTACAATCTTGTGTAGGGACTTTATATGTTATAATTGAAACATTTCTGAAATTTGCTGTACATGTATCTTTTCTTTAAGGTCTATAAATTTATGACCAGGCTACATACAAATTTTCCCATTTTTCATTTTTTGTTACATGTTGTAAATTAGATTGGATTCCCTATGTATTAGATTGAAGATGTATTTGTGAAATTATCACTTTCAAAGTTATACTGTTATCTTTTGTTCTCTTACATATTTTGTAACCCACTTTTCCTTCATGTTTTGACTTCAGAAAAACCAAACTAAATAAAATGTAATTATAATATCAAGATCCTTAAAAATGTTTCTGTCTGTTGACCTAGTATTTTATGTCTGGAAGTCTAGCCTGAGGAAATAATTTGGAATGCAGACAAAGCTTTATATCAAGGTATTTATCCCAGTGATATTTGAAAGAGTAAAAGATTGATTAAATAAATTATTATATAGCCATATGATGAAATATTAGGCAGAAAATGAAATTTGTTTTGACTGAATGTGAAGTTTTTGTTCCTTATTGCCTTACTGTTACTTTCTAGGCATAAACACTGTATCATTCAAGACTTTTTTCTTCTATGCAAAAGTTTTATTGGCATGGTATGATGTTTTTGGTATAAGGTTACATTGGAAAAGGGGTTAACAAACTATAAATACATAAATTTTTTTAAAGTTACCAAAAAAGATTGGAAGAAAATATATTAAAATGTTAATAACGTTTACCTCTGAATTTATATACTTTTCAGCTCCCTTTCCCAACTCCCCAAATAATTGTTTTTTTTAAAAAAAAAAAAAAAAAACCTCATAATAATCAAAGGATAATCTTTTCACATCAAAAAGAGTAGGAATCTAAAAGTCTGAGAGAGAAAATATTTGAAGGACCCTCTCCTTTCTCATTGTTAATAAATTTAATTGTTAGTTGAAGCTATTTTTTTACTCAATAATAGGGTCGTGAGTAAAAAGATAAAGACACCATTAGAGAATGATACCAATGAAGTAAAAGATAGGGTGAGTAGAAAATTTGTTTACGTAAATCTGAGTTTGATGGAGTAACTGTAATAATACCAGAAATGAACTTCAGAGGATGCAAAAATGATCCTTATGAGATTGGTTATTTGGGATTGGGAATTTATTTCATTCATAATAAACTAAACAGCAGGTTTTCAACCACTATACAAGGTGAATATGAAGAATATTTTCTCTTCTGGAGGACTTTGATCTTGCAGTTACAGTATGTCAAAAAATTTTCACAGATAAAATGTGGTAGGGACAGAATTCAGACCTAGTTTGGTCAGATTCCAAAACACTTGCTTTATATGTGGGTCATATTTAGGATTCTAATTTCCACCTAAGACATGCCTTTTTTGTTGTGGAAATAAAAAATGTATCTCAAGTTACATTAATTCATCATTACTCTTTTACTGGAAAGGCATAATTTCTCTTTCTGTAACCTTACTGAAGAGAATAAAATTTTTCTGTCTGTGTTCTATTTGTATTGCAGTAATTTCTGAAAAACTGAAAAGTGAATTGCTGTCCAAAAAGGGGGAGAAAACAGTTACAGTTACGTGTATACTTCTAAATCCTCAGTGTGATACGCCTAGAAAGGTGGTTCCTGGAACTGTAGTGTACATAAGAATCCTCTGGGGAGTTTGTGAAGATTCCTGTACCCCTCAGAGTTTCTGATAACAGTACATCTGGGGAAGGACGCAGAAAGCTGTATTTTAAAAAGCACTGCTAGTAGTTTTGATGCATAATGTCCCTAAACCATACTTTGAGAAACACTGGTCTAGAAGTTCTACGTCCCAGTTCACATACTGGATATCCTCCCAAGGGGGGATGACTTTACAAGTGCCTTCACGAAAGTATTTTTGGCTTGTTTGATTTATGATTGCTATTTGCCTGTTTGGCTTAATGAAATCCTACATACCCATTCTAGTATTAAATAAATGCTAGTTGACTAAGTGGGTATTTGATATTCATTTCTTTTGGCCTTTTATTCCAAACTGTTAGGAAAGCTTATACTAATCCAGTACTTCTGGAAAAGTGTTTACAGTATATGTTAGGAGCCATAAAAATGTGCATATTCTTTGCAACAATGCCATGTCTGGAAATCTATTATTAGAAAATTATCAATCTTCACTGCATTAGTATTTTTAGTTGTAAATTTAGTATAAACGTGCTAACATCTATCAAGATAGGAATTCTTGAAATGACTTGAGAAAATGCTGATGTTACTAGGATACAGTACACAATATTAAATATATGATATTTATGATATATAATGATGTGATATCCACTATGATATGATAAAAGGAGGAAAAAAAGAGTATAAGGAAATAAACCAAACTCTTCCTTTTCTTTATCTCTCATAGCAGAGTTACAGAGAATTTTTTTCTTCTCCTCTTCTGTATTTTCCAGTATAATTTTTTATTAAGAGAAAAAAATTATAAATAACTGTTTTTATGTCTTCACAGTTAATTTGATTGTATAGATGAAAGTCTAAGTAAGGATTGTCATATTACTTTCAATCATACTTAGTTTCATAGTATGCTGTGAAGTCTGCCAAATGCATATAGGTTTGCCTTTCATAGTAAGTTTGGTGTTTTTAAACCTTATGTTGTTCATCATTTTTTAGTACCTCATTGACTTTAAAGAATTTTATCGTCATGTGTGTACCTTCTGACTATAGCATTTAGAATGTAATTGTCAGGTTGGGGCAATTGCCATTTGTAATAACTAGGAACACTCAGGCCACTTTTGGGGTGGAGCTGTTTGTTAGAAGACATAGAAGCCCTTTATAAACGTTGGAGATATTTTATTAAAAAAAAAAAATTATTTCACTCTTAGGTATGCCTGTGTAAAATTACCAAAATGATTGTAGTTAGACTTTCCGCTATCACAGTATTTAAATGTACACAGTATGAAAAATGCATATACACCTAAAAATAATATCACTACTAAAAGTAGGAGAGGGCTTCTAGAGCAATATTTATCCAATGTTAAGCCCTTCTCATTGAACAGTTTAATGGTTTTGTTGAAGATGAGCTATTTTAACGACTGCTAATTAAAATTGGACCTACTGACTGATTTGTTTTCTTGTACTGTACTTGTATTTTGGATGTCTTTCTACATGCTTCTGCTAATGAGAAAATAAATCATCTAGTAAGTTTCAGTGGAAAAAAAAATATCAGAAGGTGCAGATCTTGAGACTATAGCTTTTAACTTGTACAAGACTTTTTTTTTTTTTTGGTGATTTATCAATTGTGAGTATATTTTTCTAAATATAGAAGAGGAATGTTCGTGAACATAGGTAGAATATCACACTTTAGGATACTTCACTTTCAAGTTTTTATGGTGCAAGACCAGACAGTGTTTCATTCTGTTGTACGTAGGGTTGCTGTGAGTCAACCAACTTGACAGCACCTAACAACGACAACAACATATAGAGAGGATCTTGACAGATCAAATGCTACTTTGAGACAGTTAAAACATTAATTAACCCTATATTAAAACTGAGGTCCAGTAAGGTTAATTGACTTGCCCAAGGTCTCATGACTAGTAAGTGTTAGAGAGAAAACTACAACCTAGATCTTTATTCTCCTAATGTAAGGCTCTTAATTATTTTCTTGGATCATTCCATTAATACATTTCTCACAAATACAGCCTGTGTCAGTGTTCACAGTAATCTAAGGTTTTAAGTATATTTCTAGAATTGTAAATAAAATCCTGGTAAGTGTTAGAGTATTTTTGCCATATGATAATATTTTACAATAAAAATTAAGCAATTATGAAAATAAATAGCCTAGTTTTTCAATTTGGTGTAAGTTGGCTTTATTTTATACTACTAATAAAGGCACATTATGCTCAAGCATTGCAATTATCACTGAAATGCGCGTCCATTAACTGAAACATTAGGCTGAGTATATAATTACCGTCTAAAGCCAATATCTTTGTGAAGCTGCATCTACAATGCTATTAAGCTATAAGCAATATTTGTAAACTAATATTTAAATGATTCCGAATTGATACCATCTCTTGCAAACTTAAAAATGAATACGGTATACATTCAATTTGATCTTTTTTTTTTTAACGTGCTTAGAAAAATATGATGGGAATTCTCAAGGATGATTAAAATATGTGACTGGAGAGAGAAGAATTTGAATACAGTTGCTATAACCTAATACATATTAATCTTACTGAAGTCTTTCATCTATACAAAATAAAATGTATATAAATTCCTTTCATAGTAAAGTGGAAGTGACTGTAACCAAGCTTTTTAATTCAGATGGTCCTTTTGGGCCTATCAGTGCAAAATTGCTTTTAAATCTGAATGTTTATATTGACTATTGAAATATACCTGGGTTTATAAAAAGTCTACTCTTTACAACAATGTATACCACTTTTCTTTACTATTATCACATTTAGAAGGGTGTTTTGATAGCTGTTGCATATAGATGCTTCACAATTTCGTACAATGTACCTTTCTAATTTGTATAATTTACACATTGCTATAACTCTGTCCTATAGGGTTGCTATGATTTGGAATCGACTCCATGGCAGTGGGTTTGGTTTGGTTTTGGTTATATAACAGTATTTAATTTATTTTACACTACTAAATTCTCACTTCGGTGCCATGGCTTGGGCGTACATATCCACTTTATACAATGAGGAGGACAGAGTCAAAAGACTTGCTGCCTGGTTTTGTTTCTACCACTAATGCATTTTTCTAGTGAAAAATATTTTCATTTTGGACTTGATTTCTGTGCCAGTCTTTGGCACTTAGTAGGTCTATGGCCTTGGGCAATTTCCTTAACTTCTCTAGGCTTCACTTTTCCTCACTTTGCAGGGTTTTTATGAAGGTTAGAGATAATAAGTATAATAAAGTGCTTCACACAAGATTTGTATTTTCGAAATCATCGCTATCAGCATTACTTTAGTTGTGTAACCTTGTGTAAGTTATGTATAGCCAAATATCAAATTTAGCCCAGGTGAAATGAAAGGATTGAACTAGATTGGGAGAAATGGGTTTTAGGATCTTTGAAATGATATGCAAACATTTTATTATGCATGCTTATAGAAGATTCCTAGTGTTCATCAGATTATCAAAGTGGTTTATGAATTCCCCAAAAGAATAAACACTAGACTGGATGATTTCTATTTTCTTTTCAAGTGGTAAAATTTCATGATTCTATGTTATACAGTTAACCTCAATGTTTCCAGAGCTAGGGAAATTCTGATTTTTTTTTTTTTAAATCAAGATCTCAGAATATAAATGTTTGCTGCTGTCCAAAGGTAATCATTGTAGTCTCTGGCTTCTGGTAATGTTGGAGTAGCTTATATCAGATAACCTTAAAACTATAACCTCTGGAAGGAAGGGGGGTACATTTTGAAGGCACTGGAGAGTGACCAAAAGTAGGTGGAAACTGGAGGGTATATGAGCCTTGAAAGAAAGAAGCCAAGCTGGTCAAGATCCACGTTTATCTGTCTTTTCTCTTGAAGAAATTCACAAGTTTGTGTTGTACTTGGGAATATTAACTCAAGCAGAAAATAGCAATTTTTTGGAGGAGTTAGAGAGTAAAACTCAGGGATGTTAGAGCAGCTGAAAATTGAGAGGAATCCTGGAAAGGAAGGAGCCATGAAGTGGGGAGCCCCAAAACTTACATACGGATTTCTTCTAAATGCTTACAGGGTTAGATTCTAAGGAACTCGGGGTAGAGGGGAAAGGCGGCAACAGTGTTGTTAAAAGTAAGTAGAAGAATAGGAATAATTAAAACATGAATGGAGATCAATGAAATATAAAACAGATAATCAACAGAGAACATCAATGACATGAAAAAGTGGTTGTTTGAAAAGATAAGTAAAATACATAACAACCTTGCCAAATAGATTAAGAAAAAGAGAAAAAAAACCCACAAATTACCAGTATCACAAATGAAACTGGGAACATCAATACAGATCCTACAGACATTGAAAGAATAACCAGGGACCCTTATACATACTTTATGCCAATAAATTTCACAGCTTAGATAAAGACAAAACCCTTTAACAATAGAATTTAACCAAAATTAGCACAAGAAAAAATGGAAAATCTAAGTAGCTTGGTATATAATAAAAGGTATTGTATTTGTAATTAAAAATCTTCACACAAAGAAAACATCAGGTCCATATGGCTTCACTGGTGAATTCAATCAAACAGTAGAGAAATAAATAACACTGCTCTTACACAAACTCAGAAAAGAGAGGAGGAGGGAACACTTCTCTGTTTCTTTTATGACTCTGATACCAAAACCTGACAAGGATATTATAAAAAAAGATTACAGACCACCATCTCTCATCCACCTAGACCGAAAAATCCCTAATAATTTCAAACTATATACAAATTACTGTGTTTGAAAGGAAAGAGTTTCAATTTAAGATTAATTAAATTAATAGTAGATAATATACAGCTTATATTTCTTTGTTTTCTTTAGTTTGTCATCACATAAGAATGTGAATGACTGTTGATATTACTATCTGTTTTATAATCAGAAATGGTCTGGCTGTCAAATGAGGATAGCCAATCAGTATAGGTTATATCCTGTATTGTCTTCCTAAGTATTTTTATAGTGGGAAGATATTCTTTCTGTTAAGTTTTTTTATATTATTCATAAATAAATTGAATTTTGACACATTTTTCATGATAATGGAAATTGATTTTTTCTTAATTATGTATTTTGAAAAAATTCATATCTACACAGAAGTTGAAAGAATGATATAATGAATACCTTTATATCATACATTTTGAACATTTGTTTTACCTCTCATTCTTTGTCTTCGTGCACATTTACACATACATATTACGTATAAACTTTTTTTTGCGGAACCATTTGAAAATAAATTACACATATCATGATAGTTAAGCCGTAACTACTTTTTATGGATTTCCTGGGAACAGGGATCTTCTCATACATAAACACAATACCATTATCACACTTAATAAATGTAATAATATAAGAATATTACTTAATTTTGTCCATTGTCAGGTTTCTCTGTTTGCCGCAGTAATGTCCTGTATAGCCTTTTTTAAGCTGCAGGAACCAGAGATCACGCACGGAGTTTAGTTGTCTTGTCTCTTTAGAATGCATGAATATAAAAGTTATACCACGTGTTGTTCTTTTGTGCTATTGACATTTTGAGAAGTCTAGCTAGCTGTTTATAAAAAGTCCTGCAATTGTATTTTTCTGGTTATTTCCTTAGTTTTAGATTCAATTTAAACAATATTGCCAAGAATAATACCTAGCTGAAAAAAGATAATTCTTAATAAAATTTTGCAAAAGCACCTTCAGACCAAGAATAAACTGTGTAGCAAATAGATAAAAAGTCCAAAACCGTGGCCTTTAAATGAACACGGTTATTGTGCATATATCAAATCTACATTACAGTGTTATTGCCTGCCTTCACTTATAATGGTCTTATATGTAGGAAATGAGCTAATTTTTAGTATTCATCCAAGGTTTTTACCACTATTTTTAAATTCTCAGTCTCTTCAGTTTGAATGCTTTTGTTGAATAATCTGTTTCTTAGAATCTAAATATTATAGTTATTATTTTACATTTTTCCTGGATATTTTTGGAAAAAAAGTTTTTTATAAGGATTCTGACAGCTCACTGAGAGGGAAGAAACATTGGGTCAGGTATGTGGTCATCTTTTGAGAAGTGTGTTTTTTGTAAGTGAAAGTAGAAATTGTTAAACAGTCAATTGAGAAATTTTCAGTGTTCAAACCAAAAGAGAATGTGATATGAATATATTGTTGTTTAAATCATTATTTACTGTCCTATTTTCAGTTGCCTCGTGATTTTAACGATAGTTTCAGTCTGTTTGAAATCATCACTTTTTAACTTGGACTTTTTCTGCAAACTGAATATTTTCATTTAGATTCTAAATTTAAAGAATACTTTTAAAAACAGGAATGTATGTGCTTACCACAGGTATGATCAAGTCACAAAATAGTTACTCTTTAATTTCTCCCATCTTGCTAAGAGTCCTCTGCCTCTATCTTCCATCAGGTTGCTTTCTAGTTAGCCTGAACAGGGAAACAGTCAGTTTTGGAAACATGTATAGAGTCTTTGGACTATAGATCTACCTCTCAGAAGATACATTCCATCTGGTCATGTTGGGATATGTGTACACATTTTAAAGCTTTGTCTTGCAACTGTCTTAAAATAATGCAGTAATACTACTGAAGAATCATTTAGTTGCTACTACTGGCAGTTTTTTTTTTCCCCCTTTTTATATATATGCACTTGTTTGAAGTAGCCTCCAGAATTCAGAGATGATAGCCCCAACATGCAGCTTCTTATTTTGAGTACCTTTCATATGCCAGGCATTGTCTGGCTCAACCTGCTGTTACCAGCTCACCCTTAACCTCAATGGAGCACTGGTGTGAAGCAGAGCTCTAAACTGCGGGACTTTGAATCATTCCCCAACCCACTTCACCACTGAGAAACCGCATGGTTTCTCTCTTGATTACTACTTCATCTATTTCTCTCTTTCATAATCAAACTTTTGTGAAGAGTTGTCTATACTAGTGGTCTCCATGGCCTTCATCACCTGTTCATTTCTCAGCTTGATCAAGTTCATTCTTTCACCCTGTTCCAGGTTATTCTTTTTTTAAGTTTTTAAAAATTAGCTTTATTGATGCATAATTTACAGAGTGTACAATCAGTGGGTTTTGACAGAGGTATATACACCCATATAACAATCACCACAATCAAGATATAAAACATTTCCATCATCACAAAAACTTTGTGTGTGCCCCTTTCTGGTCAGTTGCTCTTCCCAGGCAGAGGCAACCACTGGTCTGCTTTGTGTCACTGTAGGCTAGATTGTCTTTTCTAGAGTTTCACATAGATAGAATGATACAGTAATATACTCTCTTGTGTCTTATTTCCTTTGTTCAGCATAATATTTTTTAGATTGACCCATGTAATTGCATATTTTGTTCCTTTTTATTGCTGAGTATTGTTCCCAGTGTATGGATGTACTATATTTATACAGAATCATATGGCATATACTCATTCTTGTGTAATTTCTTTTTGAGGCTGAGCATGTTATTGCATATTTTTCGTTTTTATTGACGAATAGTATTTCATTAGGAGGCTGGGTAGCACATGTGCTTTGTGATCAGCTGCTAACCTAAAGGTTTGCGGTTTGAACCCACCCAGCGGCTCTGTGGAAGAAAGTCCTGGTGAAGTGCAAGAAAGTCCTGGTGAACTGCTTCTGTAGAGATTACAACCAAGAAAACCCTATGGAGCAGTTCTAGTCTGTAACACATGGGGTCACCATGAATCGGGGCTGACTGGATAGCAGCTAACACCAACAGTGTTTCATTATCCAGATGTGTTTGTGTTCACTTGTTGATGGAGTTTTTTCCTTTTAAAAAAATTTTTTTTTGTTTATTATGATGAAATCTGCTGTGAATATTAGTGTACAAATGTTTGTGGAAGCATATGTTTTCATTTCTCTTGAGAGTGAAATTGCCGAGTGATACAATAAAAGAACAGTGGCCGTTGAGTTGTCTCCAACTTACGGTAACCCCATGTGTGTCAGAGTGAACTGTGCTCTATAGGATTTTCAGTGCTGAGTTTTCAGCATTAGATCACCAGACCTTTCTTCCAAAGCACCTCTGGGTCGACTCAAATCACCAACCTTTTGGTTAGCAGCTGAGTGCATTAGCTGTTTGCACCAACCAGGTGATGCAGTAGGAGATGTTATCTGTCAAACTGTTTTCCAAAGTGGTTATATATACCATTTTGAGTGTTCAGTTACTCTTCATCTTCACCAATACTTGATATTGTCACTCTTTTTAATTTTAGCAATTTGACTGATTGTTTAGTGGAATTTCATTGTGATATTAATTTGCATTTTCCTAATGACTGATGAGATTGAACATCTTTTCATGGGCTATTGACCTTTCATGTATCTTCTTTTGTGAAGTGTCTGTTGGACTCCTTTGCCCATTTCTCATTGGTGTTTTCTTATTAAAAGTGTTCTTTATGAATACAATATACAGGTCCTTTGTCAGACATACGTATTATGAATATTTTCTCCCCATGAAATGGTGTTGGATTTTATCAGATGCCATGTCTGCATCAGTTGGGATGTTCATGCAGTTCTTTTCCTTCATTCAGTTAATGTGGTGTATTGTTACTAGGTGCCGTAGAGTCCGACTCATAGTCATCATATGTAAAACAGAACAAAACACTGGCCGGTACTGCACCATCCCCACAATCATTGCTATGTTTTGAGCCCATTGTTGCAGCCACTGCGTTAGTACATCTCGCTGAGGGTCTTCCTCTTTTTCGTTGACCTTATACTTTACCAAGCATAATGTTCTTCTCCAAGGACTGGTCCCTACTGCTAATATGTCCAAAGTACGTGAGTCAAAGTCTCGCCATTGTCACTTCCAGGGAACATTCTGGCTGTACTTCTTCCAAGACAGATTTGTTCCATGGTATATTCGATATTCTTCACCAATACCATAATTCAGATGCATCAGTTCTTGTTCAGATTTCCTTATTCATTGTCCAGCTTTCACATGCATATGAGGCAGCTGAAAATACCATAGCTTGGATCAGGCACACCTTAGTCCTCAAGGTAACATCTTTGATTTTTTAACACTTTAAAGAGATCTTTTGCAGCAGATTTGCCCAGCGCAGTACATTGTTTGATTTCTTGACTTCTGCTTCCATGAGTGTTGATGTGGATCCAACTAAAATGAAACCCTTGACAACTTCAGTATTTTCTCCATTTGTCATAATGTTGCTTATTGGTCCAGTTGTGAAGATTTTTGTTTTCTTTATGTTGAGGTGTAATCCATACTGAAGGCTATAGTCTTCGATCATTTTGTTTTCTGGGTTTTTGTTTTTGTTTTTGTTTTTGTTTGTTTTGATCAGTGCCATTCTTGCAGGGGTGAGATGGTATCTCATCATGGTTTTGATTTGCATCTCTTTTATTGCTAATGATCTGTGAGCATCTTTTCATGTATTTGTTGGCCTCCTGAATGTCCTCTCTGGTGAAGTGTCTGTTCATGTTCTTTGCCCATTTTATGATTGGGTTGTTTGTCTTTTTGTTGTTGAGCTGTTGAAGTTTTCTGTATATCTTAGAGATTAGAGTGTTTTCAGATATGTCGTTGCCAAAGATTTTTTCCCCAATCTGTGGGTTCTCTTTTTACTCTCTTGGTAAAATCTTTTGATGAGGATTAGTATTTAATTTTTAGGAGATCCCAGTCATCTAATTTATCTTCTTTAGGGCTTGTGCATCTTTAGTGATGCTTGATCTTCTATTTATGCCTTAGATGGGGGCTCCTAGCATTGTCCCTATGTTTTCTTTCATTATCTTTATAGTTTTAGGTTTCAGATTTAGATATTTGATCCATGTTGAGTTAGTTTTTGTGTATGGTGTGAGGTATGGATTTTGTTTCATTTTTCTGCAAATGGATATCCAGTTTTCCCAGCATCTGTACACTTTTTTCGTTCTTTTTTCCTTTTGCTCCTCAAACTCAATAATTTTAATTGGCCTATCTCTTAGTTCACTGATTCTTCCTTCTGCCAGGAAAATCCACTGTTGACCTCCAAAGTATTTTTCATTTCAGTTATTGTATTTTCCAGTTCCAATTATTGTTTCCTTTCTAAATTTCTGTCTCCTTATTGAAATTCTTGTTTTGTTCACGTATTATTTTCCTACTTCCTTTAGTTCTTTGTCTGTGTTTTCCTTTAGTTCTTTGGGCATACTTAATACTATTGTTTTACACCAGAGGAGAAACTAGATAACTGGAAGCTCCTAAAAATCAAACACTTATGCTCATCGAAAGACTTCACCAAAACAGTAAAAAGACACCCTACTGACTGGGAAAAATTTTTTAGCTATGACAAATCTGATTAGCATCTAATCTCTAAAATCTACGAGATACTGCAAAACCTCAACAACAAAAAGACAAATAACCCAATTAAAAAATGGGCAAAGGATATGAGAAGGCATTTCACCAAAGAAGACATTCAGGCATCTAACAGACACATGAAGAAATGCTCATGATCCTTAGCCATTAGAGAAATGCAAATCAAAACTACAATGAGATACCATCTCACCCCCAACAAGGCTAGCATTAATCCAAAAAAAAGAAAAGAATAAGTTGGAGAGGTTGCGGAGAGACCGGAACACTTATACACTGTTGGTAGGAATGTAAAATGGTACAACCACTTTGGAAATCGACTTGGCGCTTCCTTAAAAAGCTAGAAATAGAAGTACCATATGATCCAGCTATCCCGCTCCTTGGAATATATCCTAGAGAAATAAGAGCCATCACACAAATAGATATATGCACACCCATGTTCATTGCAGCACTGTTCACAACAGCAAAAAGATGGAAACAACCTAGATGCCTATCGGTGAACGAATGAGTAAACAAATTATGGTATATTCATCCCATGGAATACTATGCAACAATAAGAACAACGATGAATCTGTGAAATGTCTTATAACATGGATGAATCTGAAAGACATTATGCTGAATGAATTTAGTCAGTCACAAAAGGACAAATATTGTATAAGACCACTGTTACAAGAACTCAAGAAAAGGTTTAAACACAGAAGAAAACATTCTTTGATGGTTATGAGGGTGGGGAGGGAGGATGAGGGTCATTCACTAACTAGATGGTAGATAAGAATTATCTTAGGTGAAGGGAAGGACAAGACACACTACAGGGGAAGTCAGCACAACTTGGCTTAACCAAAGCTAAGAAGTATCCTGAATACAGCCAAACACTTCGAGGGTCAGAGTAGCAGGGGTAGGGGTCTGGAGATGATGGTTTCAGGGGACATCTAGGTCAGTTGGCATAACAAAGTTTATTAAGAAAATGTTCTGCATCCTACTTTGGTGAGTGGCGTCTGGGGTCTTAAAAGCCAGCAAGTGGCCATCTAAGATGCATCAATTGGTCCCAACTCACCTGGAGTAAAGGAGAATGAAGAACACCAAAGTTACAAGGAAAGTATTAGCCCAAGAGACAAAGGGCCACATAAACCAGAGACTGCATCAGCCTGAGACCAGAAGAACTAGATACTGCCCGGCTACCACCAATTACTGCCCCGAAAGGAAACACAACAGAGAGTCTCTGATGGAGCAGGAGAAAAGTGGGATGCAGAACTCAAATTCTAGTAAAAAGACCAAACTTAATCGTCGAATTAAGACTGGAGGATCCCCAGAAAGCATGGCCCCCAGACTCTCTGTCAACCCAGAACTAAAACCATTCCTGAGGCCAACTCTTCAGACAAAGTTTAGACTGGACAGTGGGACATAAAATGATACTCATGAAGCATATGCTTCTGAGCTCAAGTAGATACACGAGACTCAATGGGTAGCTCCTGTCCAAAGGTGAGATGAGAAGGCAGAGAGGGTCAGGAGCTGGTTGAATGGACACGGGAAATCGCGTGGAAAGGAGGAGTGTGCTGTTACAGTATAGGGAGAGCAATTAGGGTCACATAACAAAGTATGTATAAATTTTTGTATGAGAGACTAACTTGAATTATAAACTTTCACTTAAAGTACAACAATAAAAAAATAGAACTATTGTTTTAAAGTCCGTGGAGTCCCTGTGTGGTGCATACAATTAACATGCTCAGCTGCTAACCGAAAGGTTGGAGGTTTGAGTGCACCCAGAACTCCTTGGAAGAAAGGCCTGGTGATCTACAGCTGGAAAACCAACCATTGCAAACCCTTTGGAGCACAGTTCTGCTCTGACATACATGAAGTTTTCAGGAGTCGGAGTGGTCTTGATGGTAACTGGTAGTCTGTCCATTATCTGGGCTCCCCAGGAACAGTTCTGTCACTTCATTTTGTTCTTTTAAATATATTATCCTTTCCTGTTTCTTTGTATACTTGGTGATTTTTTTTGGTTATGAAACTGAAACATTTGAATATTATAATGTGTTAGCTCTTGAATTTGGGTTTTTCCCCTTCCTTAAGGTTTAGAATTTTTTTGTTTTAATTGTTGAAGGCTGTAGTTGGCCATCTGCTTAGCAGCATCCTCTAGCTGTTTTTTCAAAGACTTCCCTCCTGGACGTGCATGGATACCAAGGTCTCTATTTCCTGTACTGGGCCCAGCTAGTGTTTCAAAAAACATTTCTTTGTACTCTGAGGGTGGAGGTGGGGGGCAGATGGGGGCTGGGCAGGGTAACTCTTCCAGTTTTTGCAAATTGGTTCTGTGCGGGGGGCCCATTTTCAACATTTGGTCTGGTTTGCAGTACCCTTAGGGGTCAGCTGGAGGTGAAAGTGTTGAGTATTCTTAAGTGTTTTTGTGCATGCATTTTGTCCGGATCATGCATATGGCTTTCTCAGTTCCCTAGTGTGCACAGTTCTTTTGAAAGCTCAAATATCCAGAAGAAACTCTCAATCCAGCCTTGCCTTCAGCCCTTGAGTATTTATTGTATGCTCCAGTTGCACTGTTGTTTAGCCCCAGGCAATTATGGGTGGTTACAGTCTTTAGGTATTGCCTGCTGTGCCCTTCCCCACCCCACACCCGCATCATAAGTGCTGAGGTAAGCCAGACCAAGAGTAGCAGCACCCTACTTCATTCCTCATGTAGCCCCCAGACAGATCAGAATAGACACACACAGTAATCTGCTAGCAAAGTCTGCTCTGTTCATTCCAGTGCCAGAGATCAGGCCCCCTTCTCTGAGAGCACAATCTACCACCGCCACCACTTTAAGATGGCCAAGCCAGGGAGATAGAGGGGTGCTGGAATAGAAAGTCACAGTTTCTCTACTGGTTAAAAGTCACCTTTTTCCTGATTCAGCATTCACTTAGTTGATGTAACCCTCTGACTGTTTTTCAGAGTTTTACAAAAGTTGAGGCTACCAGTTCCTGGTTGTTTTCCTTGGTGATTCTGCAGGAGAATGGGAGCATGGAAGTGTTAATGTCACCATATTCCAAAAAGTCTCTGCTTATTATCTTTTAAAGTATTTGAAGAATGAGAGGAAGTTTTTATGTATACCACATATTTGCCCTTTGACACTAATTTCTTTGTATGGACATGTTCCTATGTTTGTTTGTTTGTTTTTTTGCATTTCAAAAACTTCCTTTAAATTTTCTTACAGTACAGGTCTGTTGGCAATGGATTCTCTCAGCTTTTTTCTTCTGGCTGAAAAATTTTTTATTTTGTCCTTATATTCTAAAGATATTTTTACTGGATATAGAATTCCAGTTTGGCATTTTCTTTCAGCTATTTTAAGATGTGTCCTATTAAGTATCTGTGAACATTCTGGAACTCTTTCTGATGTTCTGCTTGGAAAGTTCAACTTGCTTTAGTCTTTTAACTCCTATCTCTGACTCGTCAACTCAACTTCCATACTCTACTTAGGATCCCCTTCTCTTCTCTGAAGTTCATAGTACTCTCAAACATCCCAGTTCTGTAGTACCTGTTGTCCATTGTCACAAAACTGTTGTTTCATATTTTAATTCCATTTTCTTACTGCTTAAGGCAAGAGGGTAAATCTGGGCCCTGTTTCTACATGGTGGCTAGAAGAGCAAGTACATTCGTTCAGAGAATTAAAAATATGCATATTTATTGGATGCTCTAGGAGCTATACCCCTGCTTTATATGCTGGAGATATATACATGAACTGTACAAGCCTGGTGTCTATTCTTGTGGAACTAACATTCCAGACGAAACAGAAAAACACTAAATTACTTACTAAACAAATCAAAAAGGTAATTTAGGATAATAGATAAGTGCTGTGAAGACAACATTGCAGGTTGCTATAAGAGTGATGGAGCAAGAGTCTACTTTATATTGGAAGAACATGAAAAACTTTGTTGTGATAGTAATATTTAATCTGAGACTTGACTGATAAAAAAGTACAGATTGCCAGACTATGGGCTAAGGGCTGGTTGCTTTCTTTTGTAAATAATGTTTTATTGGAACACAGCCACACCTGTTCATCTACATATTGTCTGTGGCTGCTTTGGGACTACATTCACTAGTTGAGTAGTTATAACATTGATGGTATGGTTCACAAGCCTAAAATATTTATTATCTGGCCCTTTAAGAAAAAATTTGCCACCCCCGGCATAAAGGAACTATGCCACTTACTACTTGAGCTGAGATCACCAATGACCATAGTGCTTATAAACCTGATATATGCTTTTGTACCCTTGTGTTTGTGGACTTTTAGCAGCATTCAACATAATCAACCACGTCCTCCTTCTTGAAACAATTTTCCCTTCCCGTTAGCTTCTCTGATACCATGTTTTTTCATTTGTTTTTCCTGACTTCTTTGGGTGTTCCTTCTCAGCTTCTTTTGTATACTAATTTTCTTCAATCTGACCTTAAATATTGGAGTTTCTTAGGGCTAGGCTTAGATCTTCTTGTCTTACTAGTTTCTCCTAAGTAGTATCATGCACTCCTGTGTTTTAAGTTACTATTTATTTATGTCTATCTCTAGCTAGGCCTGTTTTCTGAAGTTTAGACTTACATGTCAAAATGTCTCTATGACATCTATTTGTCATTTGAAATGTGACAGGTTCTAAATAGAACTCAACCCTTTGGGGCAGTTCTGCTCTGTCCTATAGGGTCGCTATGAGTTAGAATCATGACATCTTCTCCAAAAGCTGCTTCTGTCTCAGTAAATGACATCTGATACTCATGTCAAAAACCTAAAATTAATTCTTGTAACCAGTCAGTCACCAAGATCTTTCAATTTTCTCTCCCAAGTATTTGATTTTATACAGTTCTATTCGTGCTACATGTTTCTGGTCCAGGCCACCCCTTCCTGACCACTGTGGTAGTTTCCCGCAGTTCTACCAATATCCATTTTTGAATCCCTCAAAGTGATTCATCAGGTACCATAGCCAGAGTGATTGTTTTAAAATGAAAATATGTGGTTCCCCATTGTTTTTAGGTTAAAGACCAAAATCTTTTCCATGATTTATTGAATCTGCAGAAGAAAATTCTTATGTCTCCATCTCCAGGCTTATCCTATGCCATTGCCCCCCAACCCCCCTTCTCTAGGTTCTCTGGCGTTCTTTCAGTACCTAAATTCTCCGAGTACTATACCAGGGCCTTTGCACATGTTATATCTTCAACTTGGAGTGATCTTTCTCTCTCTTCTTTACCTAGCTAATTCCTACACTGTTTTCTCTGGGCAGCCTTCCCTCACACTCCCTCCTCCGTCTTTGGGCCTCCGTCTGTATGATTTCATATTACTTTGTCCTTACTCTTCAAAGCACTTATCACAACTGTGGTTAATCACAACTATAATTAATGTAATTATTTGTTTTCTTCCTCATAAAGCTATAAGGTGCATAATGGAAAAAATTGTGTCTGGCTTGTTCACCATCATATCCCCAGCACCAAGCACATTTTCTGACATTGAATAAATTTTTTTTTTAATATATTTTATTGTACTTCAGGTGAAGGCTTACAGAACAAATAGTTTCTCATGAAACAGTAGTACACATGTTGTTTTATGACATTGGTTAACAACCCCACAACATATTAACCCTCTAACTTCTCAACCTTTTTTTTTTTTTTTTTTTTTTTTGGTGAAAATACACATAGCCAAAGATATACCGTTTCAAAAATTTCTACATACACAGTTCAGTGACATTGACTACGCTCTTCCAATTGTGCTGTTATTCTCACTTAAGATGAAGGCTTACATAACAAAATAGTTTCTCATTTAACAGTTACCACAAATGTTGCCCTATGACAATGGTTAACAGTCTCACAACACATCAACAATATCCTTACTCAACCTTGGGTTCCCTATCACCAGCTTCCTTGAACCATTCTGCCTTCTGGCCCTTGTCACTGGACTCCTGTACCTTGTTAGTCTCACTTGGTTTTACGGGGCTGTCCACTCCCAGGCTGAACAGTGAACCTCGGAGGTGACTTCACCACTGAGCTAAAAGGGTGTCTGGGGGCCATACTCTCGAGGTTTCTCCAGTCTCCTTTAGGCCAGTAAATCTGGTCTTTTTTTTTTGTGAGTTAGAATTATGCTCTACATCCTTCTCCAGCTCTGTCCAGAACCCTCTGTTGTGATCCTGGTCAGAGCAGTTACTGGTGGTAGCCGGGCACCATCTAGCTGTACTGGACTCAGTCCAGTGGAGGCCTTGGTAGCTGTGGACAATTAGTCCTTCGGACTGATCTTTTCCTTGTATCCTGTTCTCTTCATTCTTCCTTGCTCCAGAAGGGATGAGACCAGTGAAATATCTTAGATGGCTGCTCACAGGCTTTTAAGACCCCAGACACTACTCACCAAGGTAGAATGTAGAGCATTATCTTTATAAGTAGTGTCATGCCAATTGAGCTAGATGTTCCCCGAGACCATGGTCCCCAGAGCCCTCCGTCCAACAACTCAGTCCCTTGGGGAGTCTGGATGTGTCCATGGGGCCTCCATGACCTTTCCTTGTGCAGGTTGTGTTAGTTTCCCTTGTACTGTGTACTGTCTCAGCTCTCACCCAAGATACCACTTATCTATTGCCTATTTAGTATTCCACCCCCCCCCCCCCACCTCCCATCCCTGGTAACCAACAAGGATTGTTACATTTTGCATGTGAACTTTTTCATCGGTTTTTACAATAGAGGTCTTATACAATATTTGTCCTTTTGTGATTGACTTATTTCACTCAGCATAATGTCCTCCAGTTTCATCCATGTTATGAGATGGTTCACAGATTATTGTTGTTCTTTCTCGTTGCATAGTACTCCATTGTGTGTATGTAGCATAGTTTGTTTATCCATTCATCTGTTGATGGGCACCTACGTTGTTTCCCTCGTTTTGCTACTGTGAACAATGCTGCCATGAACATAGGTGTGCATATGTCTATTCGAGTGACGACTCTTATTTCTCTAGGATATATTCCTAGGAGTGGGATTGTTGGATCGAATGGTATGTCTATTTCTAGCTTTCTGAGGAAGCGCCATATCATTTTCCAAAATGGTTGTATCATTTTGCATTCCCACCAGCAGTGCATAAGAGTTCCGATCTCCCCGCAGCCCCTCCAACATTTGTTATTTCCAGTGTTTTTGATTCATGCCAGTAATGCCGGGGTGAGAAGGTATCTCATTGTGGTTTTAATTTGCATTTCTCTAATGGCTAGTGATTGTGAGCATTTCCTCATGTGTCTGTTGGCCATTTGAATGTCTTCTTTGGTGAAGTGTCTGTTCATTTCCTTTGCCCATTTTTTAATAGGATTATTTGTCTTTCTGTTGTAGAGGTGTTGGATTTTCTTGTAGATTATGGAGATTAGACCTTTGTCTGACTTGTACTGTCCAAAAATTTTTTCTCAGTCTGTAGGTTCTCTTTTGACTGTTTTGATGAAGTCTTTTGAAGAGCATAGGTGTTTGATTTTTAGAAGATCCCAGTTATCTAGCTAATCTATTGGGTTTTGTGCGTTGATGGTTATGGTTTCTATCCTGTTAATGCCATCTATTAAGGCCTGTAGTGTTGGTCCTTTTTTTATTTCTATGAACTTCATAATAGTTTTAGGCTTTATATTCAGGTCTTTGATCCACTTTGAAATAGTTTTTGTATACGGTGTGAGGTATGGGTCCTGTTTCATGTTTTTGCAGATGGATATCCAGTTTTGCCAGCACCATTTGTTAAAGACTGTCTTTTCCCCATTTGATGGATTTTGGGCCTTTGTCAAAGATCAGGTGACCGTAGGTGGATGGATTTACATCTGAGTTCTCAATTCTGTTCCCTTGGTCAATGTATCTGTCGTTGTACCAGTACCAGGCTGTTTTGACTACTGTAGCTGTATAGTAGGTTCTGAAGTCAGGTAGTGTGAATCCTCCAACTTTATTCTTCTTCAGTAGAGCTTTATTTATTCAGGGCTTCTTCCCTTTCCATATAAAGGTAATGATTAGTCTTTCCATTTCTTTTAAAGAATGTTGTTGGTATTTCGATCGGGATTGCATTGTATTTGTAAATTGCTTTGGGTACAATTGCCATCTTCACAATGTTGAGTCTGCCTATCCAGGAGCATGGTATGTTTTTCCATTTATGTAGATCCCTTTGGGTTTCATGCAGTAGTGTTTTGTAGTTTTCTTTGTATAGGTCTTTTACATCCCTGGTCAGATTTATTCCTAAGTATTTTATCTTTTTAGGGGCTATTGAAAATGCTATTGTTTTCCTGATTTCCTTTTCATCGTTCTCCTTATTGGTGTATAGGAATCCAGCTGATTTTTGAATGTTTATCTTGTATTCTGCTACTCTGCTGCATCTTTCTATTAGTTCCAGTAGATGTTTTGGGGAGTCTTTAGGGTTTTCTATGTATAGTATCATATCATCTGCAAACAGGGACAGTTTAACTTCTTCATTACCAATTTGGATGCCCTTTATATTTCTTTTTTTGCCTTATTGCTCTAGCTAGAACTTCCAGCACAATGTGAAATAGGAGTGCTGATAAAGGGCATCCTTGTCTTGTTCCTTATTCAAGGGGAATGTTTTCAGCCTCTCTCCATTAAAAATGATGTTGGCCGTTGGTTTTGCATAGATGCCTTTTATTATGTTGAGAAATTTCCCTTCTATACCTATTTTATTCAGATTTTTTATCAGGAATGGGTGTTGGACTTTGTCAAATGCCTTTTCTGCATTAGTTGAGATGATCATGTGATTCTTTTCCTTGCTTTTATTCATGTGGTGGATTACATTGATTGATTTTCTAATGTTGAACCATCCTTGCATACCTGGTATGAATCCTACTTGGTCGTGGTGTATTATTTTTTTGATATGATGCTGAATTCTATTGGCTAGAATTTTGTTGAGAATTTTTGCATCTATATTCATGAGAGATATTGGTCTGTAATTTTCTTTTTTTGTGATGTCTTTGCCTGGTTTTGGTGTCAGCGTTATGCTGGCTTCATAGAATGAATTTGGAAGTGTTGCTTCCTCTTCTATGCCCTGAAATAGCTTGAGTAGTACTGGTATAAGCTCTTGTGTAAATGTTTTGTAGAATTCTCCAGTGAAGCCATCTGGGCCAGGGCTTTTTGTGGTTGGGAGTTTTTTTTTTATTACGTTTTCAATGTCTTCTCTTGTTATGGGTCTGTTCAGATTTTCAACATCACTTTCTTGTAGTTTGGGTAGGCCATGTGTTTTTAGAAATTTATCCATTTCCTCTAGGTTTTCAAATTTGTTGGAGTATAGTTTTTCATAATACTCTGTTATGATCCTTTTTATTTCAGTTGGGTCTGTTGTAATGTCCCCCATTTAATTTCTTATTTGGGTTATTTGTGTCCTTTACTGTTTTTCTTTTGTCAGTCTGGCCAGTGGTTTGTTGATTTTGTTGATTCTTTGAAAGAACAAACTTTTGGTTTTGTTGATTCTTTCTATTGTTTTACTATTCTCTATTTCATTTATTTCTGCTCTGATCTTTACTATTTCCTTTCTTCCAGTGGTTGTGGGCTTTTTTTGCTGTTCTCTTTCTATTTGTTTGAGTTCTATAGTTAATGTTTTGATTTTGTCCCTTTCTTCTTTTTTGATACGTGCATCTATTGCTGTAAATTGTCCTCTGAGGACTGCCTTTGCTGTGTTCAAAGGTTTTGGTATGATGTGTTTTCATTCTCATTTGATTCTAGGAATTTTTGGATTCCATCTCTGATTTCTTCTATTACCCAATGATGTGTAAGCAGGGTATTACTCAGTTTCCATGTAGTTGATTTTTTTCCCTTGCTGTTTCTATTGTTAATTTCTACCTTGATGGCATTGTGGTCAGAGAAGATACTTTGAATTATGTCAGAGTTTTGGATCTTGTTGAGGATTGCTCTGTGGCCTAAGATGTGCTCTATTCTGGAGAACGTTCCATGTGCATTGGAAAAGAATGTGTACTTTGCGGTGGTTGGATGGAGTGTTCTATATATGTCTATGAGGTCCAGTTGGCTGATTGTGCCCTTTAGGTCTTCTGTATCTTTGCTGAGTTTCTTCTTAGTTGTTCTGTCCTTTACTGAAAGTGGTGTGTTGAAGTCTCCTACTATTATTGTAGAACTGTCAATTTCTCTTTTCAGTGTTGTTAGAGTTTGTTTTATGTATTTTGGAGCCCTGTCATTGGGTGCGTAGATGTTTATTATGGTTATGTCTTCATGATGGATCGTCCCCTTAATCATTATATAGTGTCCTTCGTTGTCTTTTATGGTAGATTTTGTTTTAAAGTCTATTTTATCTGAGATTACAATTGCCACTCCTGCTCTTTTTTGGTAGTTGTTAGCTTGATATATTTTTTTGCAACCTTTGACTTTTAATAAATTCACATCTTTGTTTCTAAGGTGTGTCTCTTATAGACAGCATATGGATGGATCCTTTTTCTTATCCATTCTGTCACTCTTCGTCTCTTTATGGGTGCATTGAGTCCATTTACATTCAGTATGTTTATTGATAGATGTGAGTTTGTTGCTGTCATTTTGTAGTGCTTTTTTTTTGTGCTGCTGAAGTTTTCTTTCTTCTTCTTACTCTCTTGTGCTGAGTTACTTTTGTTTGTGGATTTTTTCTTTTTCATTTCTTTTGTTTTTGTAGGTTTTGTTTTTGCCGAGACTTTATGTTTTTCGTCTTTATTTTTACGAGTTGGTTTGTTAACTTTCTTTGTGGTTATCATGAATTTTACCCTTATCTTTCTAAGTTTGAAACAGTCTACCATTACTTGGTATCGCCTTGCCTTCCTCTCCATTAGAAGGTTCTATACCTATGCCTTTTATTCCCTCTGTTATTGTTTTGATGTTGTTGTCATTTATTTATTAACTGCTCTGATTCCCTGTTGTATTTCTTTTGGTTTTGGATAGTCCTCGAGAGTTCATTTCCTAGATTGGTATCTGGGTCGTACGATCCTGTGTCCTAGGTTCTGCCTGTGAGCTGAAGCTGTTTGTCCTCAGATCGAAAAATTCCCTTTAATAATTCTCTTAAGTTGGTTTGACTTTTCATATTCCCTTAATTTCTGTTTATCTGGAGATGACCTAATTTCACCATCGAATTTGAATGGGAGTTTTGCAGGATATATTATTCTTGGCTGACAATTTTTTTCTTTCAAGATTTTGTATATGTCATCCCATTGCCTTCTTGCCTGCATGGTTTCTGCCGAATAATCTGAGCTTAGTCTTATTGTTTCTCCTGTGTATGTGACTTCTTGTTTTTCACGAGCTGCTCTGAGGATTCTTTGTTTGTCTTTGGTTTTGGCAAGTGTGAATATGATATGCCTTGGTGATTTTCTTTTGGGGTCTCTTCTATATGGGGTTCGTTGAGCTTCTTGGATGGCCAGCTTTTCATCTTTCATGATATTGGGGAAGTTCTCTGTCAGCAGTTCTTCAATGATCCTCTCTGTGTTTTCTGTTTTTCCCCCCTGTTCTGGAATTCCAATAACTCATAAATTTTTGCTTTTAATTGTGTCCCACATACCTTTCAGGGTCTCTTCATTTTTCTTTGTTCTTTTTTCTGAGTTTTCCTGAAACAGAGTTGTATCCAAGTGTTTGTCTTCAATTCCACTGATACTGTCTTCCACCGTTTCAAATCTGCTTCTCAGCCCTTTTATGACATCATCCATTTCCGAAATCTTGTTGTTTATCTTTTGGATTTCTAATTTGTTTTTTGTATGATTTCTAGTTGTGAATTTATTTTGGCAGTTTGTTCCTGCATCATCTTCCTGAATTCTTCCAAGTTTTTGTCTGTATTTTCCATGAATTTGTCTGTTTTTTCCTCATGTCTGTCAGCTTTTTGCCTCAGTTGTTGGAGAATTACGAGTATTAGAGGTTTGAATTCCCTATCAGGTGGTTCTAGTGCATTTTCTTCCAGAGGAGAGTCATCTGGTGTTTTATTTTGGACGCCTACTGGAACCATTCTGTCCTGTTTTTGTAAATTTTTTTATATTGTCTGCTGTTTTCGGGGCATTCAGTAGTTATTTTCCTTGTTTATTGATTGTAGGTTTGTTTGTTTCGTCCCTTTTTTAAAAAAAAAATTCAAGGATGAGCAGACGGACTGCATGTTCTTCGTTGTTTGTTCGTCTGTGCGCTCAATACTTTTCGCCTCCTTCTCCAACTGGCAGGGTCAGTCACTCAAATATGGTACAGCAGGGCAGGTCTAGCTGAAGAGGAGTTACTGGAACGAGTTGTTTGTGGCACTTACTACGGCCAGCAGGGCGGGTCGGTAATCAGTGCAGGGCATGTTCCAGTAGGCTGTGCCTGTACTGCTTGGTGGTGTGATGTCAGGCGCACAGTGCAGGTAGGCAGGATGCAGTGGGGAGATTGTTATGTGTGGAGGTAAGATGGATATGGGAGAGAGAAGAGAGGAATAGGAGCCAAAAACATACAAACAAACAAAAAAGAATGCTAGGGGAGCTTGCCGTTGGAATGGAGAGATCAGAGACTATGAAATGGAGAAAAACAGAAAGGGGAAGAGGATGAAAAGAAAAGAATGAATAAATAAAAATTAAAAAGGTTAAAGAACCACAAAGTTCCCAGGGATCCCACCAATGCGGCTATGAGGTCTGGGGAAGTCGCTCTCAGGTGTTGCAGTACAGCCTGGCTAGAAGGTGTTGTAGAGGTATACAATGCCTGGTATTCAGGGATCAGAAAGAGAAGGAAGATATAGAGAGACGAGAAACTGAGCAATGATTAAAGACAAAAAGGGAAAAAGAGGGAAAAGAAAACAAAACAAATTAAAAAAAAAACAAGAAAGACCCCCCCCAGAAAAACAGGGAAAAAAAAAAAAACCCAACAAAAAAAGAAATGCACTCAGGGATCCCTCTGCACGTCTGTGGAAGGTGAAGGGGAGTTGCTTGCCACGCAGCTCTGCCTGGGCAGAAAGGGCTCCCAACTCAAGAAAGGGAAAAGAAAACAAACAAACAATTCAAAACGAACAAACTAACAAAAGCCCAGGATCCGACCAGCGCAGTAGCCCGGAACGGGAAGCAGCTCCACACTCGAATGGAGCTCCGCAGCCCCTCAGGAAGAAGCAAAGATGGTGCACGGAGCCAGGCACTCGAGCGAAAGGAGGGGGAGGTGGCGAGAGGCAAGTAAGAAATCCAAAGAAGTAGAAGACAAAAAGAAAAAGCAACACCAGCAGCCAACAAATGGCGCTCAGAGAGCCAGCTAGTGCGGGCTGGTGTTTCTGGGCAAGAGACTGTGTCCGCGGGAAGCAGAGGAGGCCGAGTGTGGGTGAAGAAGGGTAGAGAGTGGGAAAGCGTATATCACAAATTGCCAGCACTCTGCAGCCCCTCAGGAAGAAGCAAAGGTGGTGCACGGAGCCAGACACTCGAGTGAAAGGAGGGGGAGGTGGGGAGAGACACGTGAGAAATCAAAAGAAGCAGAAAAATAAGCAACACTAGCAGCCAACAAATGGCACCCAGAGAGCCACCCGCTTGGATGTGTGGAATCCAAGCAGCCGGCGCTTCCTGGTCAAGAGACCGTGGTCTCGGGAAGCAGAGGAACAAACGAACGAAAGCCCCGGGGTCCCACCAGTGTGGTAGCCCAGACCGGGAAGTAGCTCCACACTCAAATGGAGCTCCGCAGCCCCTCAGGAAGAAGCAAAGATGGCGCATGGAGCCAGGCACTCGAGTGAAAGGTGGGGGAGGTGGTGAGAGGCAAGCAAGAAATCAAAAGCAGGAGGAAAAAAAAAAAAAAAGCAACACCAGCAGCCAACAAATGGCACTCAGAGAGCCAGCTAGTGCGGGCTGGTGTTTCTGGACAAGAGACTGTGTCCGCGGGAAGCAGAGGAGGCCGAGTGTGGGTGAAGAAGGGTAGAGAGTGGGAAAGCGTATATCACAAATTGCCAGCGCTCTGCAAGCCCTCAGGAAGAAGCAAAGGTGGTGCACGGAGCCAGGCACTCAAGTGAAAGGAGAGGGAGGTGGGGAGAGATACGTGAGAAATCAAAAGAAGCAGAAAAAAAAAGCAACACTAGCAGCCAACAAATGGCACCCAGAGAGCCACCCGCTTGGGTGTGTGGAATCCAAGCAGCCGGTGCTTCCCGGTCAAGAGACTGTGGCCATGGGAAGCAGAGGAGGCCGAGCCGGGGCGAAGAGGGGTGGGGGGTGGGAAAGCACACAGTGCAAATTACCGGTTGTTTTGTCTCCCGCTGGACGCTCCGTGAGGCTGCTTTCTCCTACGCCCGTTTGCTGGTCTGCGATAGGAGTCCAAGATGGTGGATCCGCGCTGCGTTAGCTGATAGGGGACCTCTGCATGAATCTCTCCTCGCTCTCTGTTCTCTGTCAGTTTTCTCAGTCCATTTGGTGCTTGGCTGAGTTCTTTATCTGTTCATTTGATGTTTTAGGGTTTCAGGATTGTTGTATTGTCTGTTTGGCTAAGTTTTTTGGATCTTTGCTGTGGAGGGACAGCGTGGTGCTTCTGCCTAGAGCACCATTTTGCCGGAACTCCTGAATAAATATTTTTTAAATGAAATAATAAATGAGTATATTGTATGTTTTAATTATCTCAAAAAGCTCACAATTACTCTTTGAGAGGCTTTTAAACTCCTTGGAAGAAGTTTTGTAAAGAATAATGATAATAGCTGCCATCTGTTGAGCAACTGCCATGTGCCTTGCCATTCAGTGTGTTTACATGCACAATCTTATTTTAACCCTCACAACAACCCTGCAGTGGAGTTAGCCTTACCCCGTTTTCACTTGA
Source organism: Dugong dugon (assembly GCA_030035585.1). Lineage (NCBI taxonomy): Eukaryota > Metazoa > Chordata > Mammalia > Sirenia > Dugongidae > Dugong > Dugong dugon. Next base: position 160,785,066 of record CM057460.1, on the reverse strand, counting down.
GGAAACTGAGGCTCAGAGAGGTTATTTCACTTGCCCAAGGTGACACAGTAAGTTGCAGAGCTAGGATTTAAACCCAATGGTTCTTTCTCCAAAGACTCTTTCACTGTGTTGCTGCCTCCTAACCAGATTGTTACTGAGTAAACTCCTGCAATTTTTAACTTTACCACAGGCTGCCAACTACTTTATCACATTTTCTCTCCATTTAACTGACCGGGTTAAACAGTATCTATGTATACTAGCTCATATATTCATTAATATTTTATATTCACATAGAAATGATTATAGAAACACGTGTATTTCTTATATTTAAAAACGTATGAAATACTGAAATTTAGTAATTTGGTTTGGATTTTTGAAGATGTACTCTGAAATAACTTTGCAATAATCACACCCAGTTTAAGAATAAACTTCTATTTGATGTTCAATTTTTTTATTAGTTGCCGTATAACAAGTTTTGACCCTAGGTTGAGAATTACTCAAAAATTCAAATTAAATAGTGGAATGTTCCACGTTTTCTCTACCTTAGAACTAAAGAATGGATTTTTAAGAGTCCATTTCTTACCTAAGTTTACTGCATAAAGCAAGGCTCTGCTTTCGGAAAATGTAATATAGCTTCATTCTGCTACTACTGCATGGTTTAGGAGTCTAAAGATTCAGCTATTTCAGTGATAAATTAATGGTATGAAGAATTCATTTTTATTACTTCTTTCAACATTGGCAAACTCATTTTTGTCATTTTTGTAATGCTCATGAAGTATAGGTGGAATATTAGCCGTAATATTTTTTGGTAGAGCTAAATATGTTGCTCCTTCTCCTGTTTGGGAGCCCAGTGGCACAGTGGTTAAGAACTCAGCTGCTAACCAAAAGGTCAGCAGTTTGAATCCACCGCCGTTCCTTGGAAACCCTGTGAGACAGGTCTACTTTGTCTCATAGGGTCTCTGTATAAGTCAGAATCGACTTGACGGTAACCTTTTTTTTTTTTTTCCTTCTATTTGAGAGCTTTGCAGACAGTATTATACCTCTTATCTGAAATTTTCCATGTTTTACAATTTCTCTTCATAAGAAACTCATGTACTTGTGTATGCAGAATGCATATGACTTCATGGAACATTTGAACTGACCACAGTCAGTACCATATTGTAATTAATAACAATAATAATACTGTCATCAAGCCTTGCTTCTTAATTCCCTTTCACACTTAAGTTTAACTGCCATACTTTCTAGCGTAGTAAAGTGATCTTCATTATAGAGATCATAACAACTTTTCATTTGCCTCTTGGACTTCATAGAATAGCATAGATAATTAGACCTCATAGTTCCTGATTATTTTGTGGAATGAGAGATGAGAGCTGGTATTGGGGAAGGGATTTTGATTTCATATAAATTTGTCATCTGTTAATTAGTTGGCCGGTTGGGTGTTTGGAGCCCTGGTGGCACAGTAGTTAAGAAATTGGCTCCTAACCAAAAGGTCAGCAGTTTGAATCCAGCAGCCACTCCTTAGAAACCCTATGGGGCAGTTCTACTCTGTCCTATAGGGTCACTGTGAGTTGGAATCAACTCGACAGCAACGAGTTTTTTTGTTTTATTAGAGTTTTACAGTAGCCATTGAACTTTTGTAACCATCTTGTTCTGAGTACTTTATTAAAGTATCATTTATTAGCTTCCCATATCATCTCACCGTATTATCTCACCTATGTGAAATGGAATTTTTTGCTTATTGTTTTTTAAATAAAATTAAGTGATATCCATATACACAGAGTATTGAAACTCCAGACTTGTCCATGAAGGAGAACAGTTAAATTAATATTAAATTTATAAGGCACTGAAAAAACAGGTAATTTTTTTTTTTTAACTAAATAACAGTAATTTTTAAGAGGACAAAACAGACACGGTAAAATCCTGGAGTTTACTAATTCTCTAAAATAGGAATTGTACACATCTGTAAGGAGGGCTGACAATATTTTTGAATATAAGATTTGAAAATTGAATGAAGTAATCAGTTTGGGGGAGGAAATATACAGCATTTTTAAGATTCTTGTTTGGAAACTTCATCAAAGATATTTAATACCTGTGGAAAACCTGATTAAAACATGTTGGAGACATAACAAGTACTAGCTTTTGGAATGCCATACAACTTAAACTCTGGGAAGATACAGTCTTTTCAGTCACCAGTAGAGTAGCTATAATACGTGAAGAGAATTAATCATATGGACTGACACTGGATTATGGACATTTTCCGTATACAGTCTTAAGGATTTTCAAAAATTGTCTAGGACAAATTATTTTGCCCATAGAAGCAAATTTTTGATTGTTGATCTTCTCAAAATTAAATTCTAAGGGGTCATGAAAATGATCAGTTATAATTAGCATCTTTATTATTGTAATCTACATTCCAAGACAGTTTTTGACTTTTGATACCATTGTCTCTCCCAACTTTTGTAGAGACTTTCTTTGCCTTGCATACAGAAGAGAACTGGCTAATGGAGAAAATATGCATACCTGACCTTTTTTCCTCTCCTAAGAAAGGAGAATTCATCCACTGCCACTGTACCTTTTTTCTTTTCTTTTTTGTCTTGCACAGAAGACTGACATCTTCCTGTGAAGGGCTTGTGGCAAACCTATCCAACTCGGTTTCTTCCTCCTTGAGAACGATCTGATTCATCATCATCTGAACCAGGGATCACACTCTAAGGGTCCAGGTGAGGGCAAGTCAGTCTTTATGTTAAGCCGATTTTTTTTCTGGTCAGGTAAGTCACACTCAGGCTTGATCGTACTCGGCATCAGTTAGCCTTAGCTTTTAAAGTTTCCTAGTCCCCAGAGAGAGACACAATTCATCTGTCCATTAATTCTAGGGCCCACCTAAGCTATTAATGATTAGTCGCATCATTATAAAAATTCTCTTTGGTGAATAATGTGACAATTTTCAGTGTACTTGGCGTATCTTAAGTTCCAGAAATCTTAAAAGTAGTGTGTGTGTAGTGAAGAAAGAGAGAGACAGATAGATATTTCTAGTTGCAATTTTAGTGCTGATCTTTGTGTCTATTTCATTGAATTTCTAAGAGTTTAGAGAAACTTAAAACCAGTTTAGCGTCTATCATCTTGGACCTTTGTAATTTTAATAGCTTTTAGTTTTGTTTGTAGATGTCTTGGAACCTGAAGTAGATTCGAAATATTAGAGCTAACGTTTGCACTCACGAACAGAGGTCTTTTGTTGGTTTGCCGTGGATTCTTTCATCTCATGTCAGAGTGATTAAGGGCAAAGCCAAGAATTTCCCTATTCTGTACCAACTTCCATATACTAGTTACAAGCAGAAATTTATGATTGCTCCTCAGGCAAGTGGTCCTAGCTAATTGAAGTCTGGCATGGTACCTTGATACTATCTTATAGCTTGGGAGGTCTGTGGCTATGAGACTATTTTCTAGATAACTAATTTTTTTTTTTTTTTATTGTACTTCAGGTGAAGGCTTACAGAACAAATAGTTTCTCATGAAACAGAAGTACATATGTTGTTTTATAACATTGGTTAACAACCCCACAACATATCAACCCTCTAACTTCTCAACCTTTTTTTTTTTTTTTTTTTTGGTGAAAATACACATAACCAAAGATGCACCGTTTCAAAAATCTCTACACGCACAGTTCAGTGACATTGACTACACTCTTCGAATTGTGCTGTTATTCTCACTTAAGATAAAGGCTTACAGAACAAAATAGTTTCTCATTTAACAGTTACTACAAATGTTGCCCTATGACAATGGTTAACAATCTCACAACACATCAACAATATCCTTACTCAACCTTCGGTTCCCTGTCACCAGCTTCCTTGTCCCCTTCTGCTTAGAAATATGGAACGCTTCACGAATTTGCGTGTCATCCTTGTGCAGGGGCCATGCTAATCTTCTCTGTATCGTTCCAATTTTAATATATGTGCTGCTGAAGCAAGCACTAGATAACTAATTTTTTAAAAACATTTTTTAATTGGGGAAAAAAATCTACCTTGTGCATTACATGTAGTTTGTTTTATAGGTGACCCTTTATATATCATAGTAAATTACTTTTCAGTGTTATAAAGCATTAATTTGTTTTATCATTGTAATGACATTACATTTAATTGTGAGGAAAACAAAAGTAGTTCTCCTCTGATACACCTTGTCTCTGCCATTCACCAACACATAGATAGGAATAAATTGGGCTTTTATTTTATCCTATTGGCTAATTCTCCAAACGATTCATAAATTATGACCTGAAGTTAATACACTTTAGTGAGTTTGCTACTAGTAAGGAGAGACTCCTAGTTACAGGGAAAAGAGAGATTATCTCCTGAAATTTTCTAAGCCATGAAGCTAAATGGTATATCACCTTTTACTACTGGCCTCTTTAGATGCATTGTTTTGTGTTTATTACTCAAAAATGTCGGTATTAGCTTTGAGCAAGAGAACTTCTTTTTGACTGGAAAAGCAACTTTTTTTAAGCATCCGTTGTTAGAAACCACCTGATATTTTACTATTGGAACCTAAAGTACTTGTTTACTTGATTCTATATCACTACAATTAAGTTAGCATGGATTTGGAAACCGAATTTGTTGGGCACAAATCGCCTGTTCGTTTCCCCTTATGTTTAGTTTAATTCATATAGAATAGAAAATTATTTATTGAGTATTTTAAAATGTTTCCATTGATATCTGTCTTGAACAGGAATGGTATTTATTTAACTCTGCTTCAGATTCTAATAGAAGGTTATTTCCCACTAGATCATAACTGTTTTAAGGTGATTAGGTTCCTATATATACGTTGTATGAGTATGTAAACATATCCTAACTGAATCATATAAATATATAAAGTAATTTAAGTATTTAGAAAATGGAATTTACATTGCTAAACCAGGAATGTCACGCACATTAAAATCTGTGTTGTAATTTTGAATCTCTATTGTAATGAACACAGTGGGCATATTTCAAAGGGTTAGTAAGATAGATTCCCCATGATGCTCTTGGGCTTGGACAAATCAACTACATTGTTGAAGGGTTGTAATTTTGAAGAAATTAGCAAACTATGAATGAAGCTTATGTCTTATATTTGACTGGCTTTGGAAGTACATGTATACCTAAAAGAGCACGATTTTTAAAAATAACCTTTCCTACTTTTTTACTTCTTATATAGTGGCCTTTTACTTTTGTAGCCAGTAGTTTTTTAGTTAGATGCATATATGAACTTCAGACATTTCCAAGTTTATAGAAGTGAAATCATTACAACATCTGTTTCAATACATGGATGGAACTAAAATTTAAAGACTTGAAACATCAGTTTTTGATCCTTAAAACATCAGCGTTAAATCAGCTTTCAATTATCTACATAGAGGTTTATAGATTTTAAATATATAGATTATAGATTTCCTGTGATAACATTTCTGTTCTATACCAGTTAACACATTTCAGAGATAGCTCACTTACCCTGCCTAATGTGTGTTTGTAATAAGGTTCATGCCAACTGGTTTTACCTTAGTATAAGCAGAACAAAATTAGACAGGTAATTTTGCTATGAAAAATAAGCAACTGATGCATTCCAAAACCAAATATATGATATTTGCATTCTCCCATGTGTAGATAGGGTTACTCTGCCTTTTCTCATACAAGAACGTGCTGTTGACCCACTATAAACTTCTGGTTTGCCATTTCAGTAAAATATGTTGGATTTGGAATAAAACATAGCCTGTTGTTGTTAGTTGCTGCTGAGCCGATCCCAACTCCTGTTAACCCCATGTGTGCAGAGTAGAACTGCTCCATATGGTTTTCAGGGCTGTGGCCTTTCAGAAGCAGATCACCATGCCTTACTTTCGAGGTGCCTCTGGGTGGGTTTGAACCACCATCCTTTCAGTTTGGTGTCCAGTGCTTAACCATTGTGCCACCCAGGCATTTTGGAGATGACATGCTGAAAGTGGGGATTCCTTCCCTCATTCTTTCTTCCCAGTTAGGATTTGACTGCATTACTTTAATAAGGATTAACATTAAAATCATGTTATACATTTCCTTGTGTAGATTTTCTGTATCCTATGTAGGACCAGAAAAAACAAAAAAGACCAATGAGTGGCATTTCTTCTAAGAAGCTGTTTAATGAATCTAAGATGCCAGAAACAATGCTATCATACTTACTTAGTAGTGGCAGCATGGAATTGTATAGGAATACCTTACTTAGCTTTTCTTTTGGTGATAATCTTACCATTAACTCATAGAACTGTGTATCCTACTGTTACCTCTACTATACCTTCAAGTCATTTGTTAGATTGCCTGATGGCTATAAATATCTCAAGTTAATAACCACAGAATATTTCACAGAGGTGGTGCGTGCTTCATAAAATGTATTTGCAGTTGCTAAAATCTTACTTGAGACAACTAAATTTAGTTGAAGTTGTATATTGTTAAAATATGCTTCTTAAAACAAACAAACCGTGATTTACTTTCAGTTCTGGAAATAGTCAGAAGGATTTGTTATCTCTTGCAGACCTTTCTGCAAACTACTAATGGGATGAACACAGTATATCACTTTTATAATAGTGAGCTATTAAAGGCAAGCATAAAGCAGTCTGAAGCCCATAAGTGCTGCCAACAGCTCCTGCTTTAATGAATTCCCTTTTAGATGTCCATTAAATGCTCGTGGCAAATGTACTCATAATGGAAATGGCAAATCTAAATGGGTAGATATGAATAATCCATGGAGTTTAAATTCTGTTTATGATCATCTTCACATTTAGTTTTCAAGACAACGCAGTTTAGTTTTCATTACAGTTTGGAATAAAGAGGACAGGGAGTAATTGATTGCTTCAAGCAGATTAAAATCAATGGTTTTCTTTTCAGAGAACTGGTTCAATGCAGTAATTCCAACTTTAAACATTGATTTAGGGTACTCAACACAAAATGTTTTGTGCTGTGTGAACTTTTATATAGAAAGACTAATATTAATTTTATTTTCCTATATATCTATATAGTGAAATACAGAGGTTGTTAGTAGCATATGCATGACTTAAATAGTGATCTGTATTAAGTCATTTGATATTATTGCAGTCATATAATGAATCAATGAGATTCCCGTCATCACTGTAATACTGTTTGTAACCCATTAGCACAGAGAAATTACAGCCCATCATACATCATTACTGTGATTGAGGCTTTATTACCATATTCTCAAATTGCTTGCTTGCTATAAAACTAAATAGACACAAGACAACTCTAGGTGGAATATAGACTATGCATTGTTATGCTACAGTAATGAGGGATTATTGTACCATAAGGGGGTGAAACTTATGAGGAAAATAAACTTGACAGTAATAGAAAACTGGAGACTCTTTTTACATTTCTTTTTATTACTTTAAAGGTCAAATATATTTGTTATGCTCAGGTTATTGTTTATGTATTTCATAAATCATAGCCTCTTAATATTTTTTAAAGGTTCTGCCCCCCCCCCCCCCCACATTTGTATCCTTTCAAAGTCTGTAGTCTAATGCACTTTGAATGGTTAGGAGCAGACTTAGAATCTACATTTTGCTACTCTAGAAATTGGACATCTCTGCTAAGCCTGAAAATTTGGAGGGTGGGTATTAAATTGTTCAAAATTTTTCAGGACTCTTGTACAATGTGAATAGGTCAGTGGTCTTCTGGCTCTTCGGTTGAAATAATAAGTGTGCAAATGCAGCAATATTCAAAGCAATGAAGAGAGGTAAAATATGGAACAATTGCCTGGGGCCTGTTTACAAAAGAGTTTTGATGTTTCAAAGAGGGAAATAGAAGAACTGTATTGCCTCTATATTAAAAAATATTCCCACAACACTAGAACTTGTTAGTTAAATTGCGCATATGTTCATCATTCTCCATTGAGTCTTGTTTATGAGCACTAACATTGAGAGCATGATTTAGAAGAGTAGAAAGCCAAGCACACTGACTTTTGAGCTCAGGTCATTGCTTGGATTCAGACCTGTCTGATGCAGCATGACTTTCTGATTTGGTACCATGGCAATTTAAATAACAAATGACAGTATAAAAATCAAAAGCTAGTATAAAATATATTCATGGTTGTAAAGCACTTTACATACAAATTCTTAGGCAAAGCAATAATAATAACCTGAAAAATTAGAAAAGGCAACATAGTCTTCTAAAAGAGGATACCTTGTTTTTCTCAGGTTATAAGACTCTTAAAAACCACTTAAGCATGACTATTACATTTACCATAATGTAATTACCACCTTTGTAAAGCATATTTTTTATTTGTAGCACATACAGTGGTTGCAGTGGTATAAAACCTGAACACTTAGCAAAGTATGTCCTTATTGCATTGAGAGGCACCACAGAAAAGGGGAGTTCAGAACTGGCTGAGGGGACATAGACCAAAACTGGGACACACCGAACTCCAACTAGTGCATTCTTAAAATGTAAGAAACTATAAAACCTCCTAACTAACCGACTTCATTTCATGCTTACCAGAGTATACAGCCATTTTGAACTATGAGTTTTTTTTTTTTTTCAACTTTCCCTTGATTCATTTCATCACTTCTGAGCAGTTTCCATGTAAAAATGGGGAGAGAAATGCAAAAGCAAAATGCTAGGAATAATAAGAGAGAGGCAAAGCTTGGAGACGTCAGAAAGATGCATTTTAAATCTTTAAAATCAGCTATCGCTTGTATTATTCTTAATGTAATTTCGAGCAGAGTTTGAGGTTGTACTAGATTTGTTACCTGTCTTAGAATCTTTTGGGGAACAAGATAGAATATGAATTAATTAAAGCTTGTGTATTTAATAGTTGAGATAGCAGTAAATAAATTTTAAAAATAATCAACAATAAAATAATAAAAATAGGCAATACATGCTAAGAAGAAAAATAAAACAGGGTATGTAGGCTCGAGAGTGCTAGGCTGTTTTAGAAAAGATATTTATAGACGTCTTTTCTAATATGATGATATTTGAGCAAAAATCTGAATAAAGTACAGGAGCAAGCCGTAATGGTATCTCTGTTAAAAGTATCCCAGTAACAGTGAATGCACAAGTTTAGAGACAGAAGCATGTGTTGTATGTTTGCAGAATAGCAAGGCCAGTGTGGCTCAGCAGAGTAAACGGGGGGAGGGGGGCAAAGGACAAAAAATTTTTCAAAGATGCCTTAGTAATTTTTAAGATTTATAATAAAATCAATAATATTAAAGTTTTTTTTTTTTGTTTAGTTGGGTTTTTGCTATTAAATAGGTAGGTCAAAGTCAAATGGTGCTTCTAATAGCTTTCTTAATATACTGGAAATAACCTGGTTTTAACTATTTAAATATACTTTTAACATAACTATCATTTATATCTTTCATAGGAATCAAAGTTTTTATTTTTGATAAGTTGTGGCAGAAATTCTCAGCGTGTGGGCCATGGACTTTTCCTTTATACTTTCAGAGCTTTATAACTGGGAAATGCTTATGCTTTTATCCCTGGCAGTTTTCGATTTACTTCTAGAACTCAGTAAAAACAATATTATTTAATGACCCTCCCAAAGTACTTCCATAGCTCTGTTAAAGCTTGTGAAATCTTATTTTATTTTTTTGGGTTGCTGAAAAGTGAAAATAGGTGGGATGTAGCATTTTAGGGATCTTTAATCCTATAAAAGCTCAACGTATTGCTGTCAAGTCAATTCCGACTCCTAGCAACGCTATAGGACAGAGTAGAACTGCCCCACAGGGTTTCCAAGGAGTACCTGGTAGATTCGAACTGCCGACCTTTGGTTAGCAGCCATAGCTCTTAACCACTATGCCACCAGGGTTTCTAATCCTGTAAAACGGATACTTAAATTGAAAAAAGTTTTGAGAACTAACTGACTGCTTCTGTAGCAGGAAATGAGGGGCAGAGGAACTATTGTTCTTAGGTGCCATCTCGGATCCAACTCATAGCCACCTCATGCACAGCAGAATGGAACACTGCCCAGTTCTGCACCATCCTCACAATCATTGCTATGTTTGAGCCTACTGTTGCAAACAGTGTGTCAGTCCATCTCATAGAGGGTTTTCCTCTTTTTCCCTGACCTTCTACTTTACCAAGTATGGTGTCCTTCTCCAGGAACTGGTCCCTCCTGATAGCATGTCCAGAGTATGTGAGACAGAGTCTCACCATCCTCACTTCTAAGGAGCATTCTGGCTTTACTTCTTCCAAGACAGATTTGTTTGTTCTTCTAGCAGTCCATGGTATATTCAGTATTCTTTAAATACACCATAATCCAAAGGCATCAATTCTTTGATTGTTCTTATTCATTGTCCAGCTTTTGCATGCGTATGAGGCGATTGAAAATACCATGGCTTGGGTCAGGCACATCTTAGTCTTCTTTTTAACACTCTAAAGAGGTCTTGTGCTCCAGATTTGCCCAGTGCATTGTGTCTTTTGATTTCTTGACTGCTGATTCCATGGGTGTTGATTGTGGATCCAAGTAAAATGAAATCCTTGACAACTTCAGTCTTTTCTCCATTTATCATGATGTTGCTTATTGGTCCAGTTGTGAGAATTTTTGTTTTCTTTATGTTGAGGTGTAATCCATACCGAAGGCTGTAGTCTTTGATCTTCGTCAATAATTTTTTCAGGTCCTCCTTCCTTTCATCAACTAAGATTGTGTCATCTGCATAAGGCAGATTGTTAATGAGTCTTCCACCAATCCTGATGCCCCCTTCTTCTTCATATAGTCTAGCTTCTCAAATTATTTGCTCAGCATATAGATTGACTAAGTATGGTTAAAGGATACAAGCCTGACACACACCGTTCCAAATTTTAAACCATGCAGTATCCCCTTGTTCTGTTCGAACGAATGCCTCTTGGTCTATGTACAGGTTTTACATAAGCTCAATTAAGTGTTTGGAATTACCATCCTTCACAGTGTTTTCCATAATTTGTTATGATCCACACAGTCAAATGCCTTTGCATAGTCAGTAAAACACAGGTAAACATCTTTCTGGTATTGTCTGTGTTCAACCAAGATCTCTCTGACATCAGCAATGATGTACTTCATTCCACATCCTATTCTGAATCCAGCTTGAATTTCCAGCAGTTCCCAGTTGATGTATTGCTGTAACCATTTTTGAATTATCTTCAGCATAATTTTTACTTGCATGTGATATTAATGATATTGTTCGGTAATTTCCGCATTCTGTTGAATCACCTTTGTTTGGAATGGGCGCCAATATGGATCTCTTCTAGTCGGTTGCCAGATAGCTGTCTTCCAGATTTATTGGTGTAGATGAGTGAGCGCTTCCAGTGTTGCATCCATTTGTTGAAACATCTCAATTGGTATTCCATCACTTCTTGGAGCCTTGTTTTTTGCCAACATCTTCAGTGCGCCTTGAACTACTTCTTTCAATACCATCAGTTTTTGTTCATATACTATACCCCCTGTTGGCCAATTCTTTTTGCTACAGTGACTGTGCATTCCTTTTATCTTCTTTTGATGCTTTCAGTGTCATTCAGATTTTGCCCATAGAATCCTTCAATATTGAAACTTGAGGCTTGCATTTTTTCATCAGTTCTTTCCGCTTGAAAAACATGGAGCGTTTCTTCTCTTTTGGTTTTCTAACTCCAAGTCTTTGCACATTTCACTGTAATACTTTACTTTGTCTTCTCGAGCCACAGTTTGAAATCTTTTGTTCAGCTTTTTTACTTCATCATTTCTCCATTTGCTTTAGCTACTCTGTGTTCAAGAGCAAATTTCAGAGTCTCTTCTGACATCCATTTTGGTATTCTCTTTCTTTCCTGTCTTCTTAATTATCTTTTGCTTTCTTCATATATGATGTCCTTGATGTCATCCCACAACTCCTGGACTTTGGTCGTTAGTGTTCAGTGCATCAAAGCTATTCTTAAGATGGTCTCTAGATTCAGCTGGGATATAATCAAGGTTGTACTTTGGCTCTTGTGGACTTGTTTTAATTTTCATGTGTTTCAACTTGAATTTGCATGTGACCCGTTGATGGTCTGTTTCACAGTCAGCCCCTGGCTTTGTTCTGACTGATGATATTGAGCTTCTGCATTGTCTCTTTCCACAGATGTAGCCCATTTGATTTTATCTGGTGATGTCTATGTATATACTTACCATTTATGTTGTTGAAAAGTATTTTCAGTGATTAAGTTGTTGTCTTAGGCTGGGATCTCTAGAGAAGCAAAACCAGTAAAGCATATAAATATATATAGAGAGAGATTTATATCAAAGAAACAGCTCATGGGATTGTAGAGGCTGGAACGTTGCAAGTCTGTGGATTAGGATAGAGGCTTCTCCTGATTGACATAGTCGCAGGGGCTGGCGAACTGAAGATCGGCAGGTTGGAAAGCAGGGCTTTTGCTCACAGGCTGTGAATATTGACGAATCCCAAGATTGGCAGGGAAGACCACAAGGCTTATCCTGATTCACGTAGCTGCAGGGGCTGGCAAACCCAAGATCGGCAGGTTGCAGAGTAGGGCTCTGCTCACAGGCTGTGAAGATCCACGAATCCCAAGATCAGCAGATAAGTTGATAGCTCAGGTCCCAAGAACTAGAGGTCAGACGAATGGGAGGCAGCCGCAGGATCCAGAGCAGAGCAAAAGCCAGAACATCTGCTTATATTCAGATGCAGGCCACACCCCCAAGGAAACTCCCTTTCAACTGATTGGCTACTCACAGCAGATTCAGTCATGGGAGTGATCACATATAAACACTGATAATAGTAGTCCAGCCAAGTTGACACACAATCTTAACCTTCAGAGTCGTTGGTCTTTCAGAATTCTATCATGCAATGTCCAGTGTTGTGGCTGTCAACAAGGCCATATTTTCCAGCTACCATTCCTTCTTTGTTTCCCGCTTTTGTATTCCAATCTCCAGTAATTCTCAATGTATGTTGATTGCATGTTTGATCAATTTCTGCCTGTGGAAGTTGGTAAAAATCTTCAGTTGTTTTCATCTTTGGCATTAGTGGTTGGTGTGTAAATTTGAATAATAATTGTATTAACTGGTTTTCCTTGTAGGCATATGGATATTATCCCTATCACTGACAGCTTTGTACTTCAGGATATATCTTGAAGTGTTCTTTTTGACAGTGAATGTGACACCATTCTTCTTTAATTTGTCATTCCCAGCATAGTAGACCATATGATTATCTGATTCAACATGGCCAGTACCAGTCCATTTCATCTTACTTATGCGTAGGATATTGATCTTTATGTTTCTTTTCATTTTTGACAACTTCCAGTTTTTCTTGATTTGTACTTCATACATTCCATGTTCTGATTATTATTGGATATTTGTAGCAGTTTCTTCTCATTTTGAGTCGTGTGACATCAGCAAATGAAGTTCCCGAAAGTTTTATTCCATCCATATCATTAAAGTCGACTCTAGTTTGAGGAGGCAGCTCTTCCCCAGTCATATTTTGAATGACTTCCAAACTGAGGGGCTCATCTGCCAGCACTATATCAGACAGTGTTCTGCTGTTATCCATAATGTTTCCACTGGCCATTTTTTTCTGAAGTAGATCACCAGGTCCTTCTTCCCAGTCTGTCATAGTCTGGAAGCTCTGCTGAAACCTGTCCACCAGGTGTGACACTGTTGGTATTTGAAATACCGGTGGCATAGCTTCCAGCATTATGGCAGCACACAAGCCACCCTAGTACAACAAACTGACAAAGACGAGTGGAAAAACTGAGGTAGGTAGAAAACCTTGGCTGTTGGCAGGAGGCCTCTTCAGTTCCTTTTTGGTTGTTGAGAGGGGCAGTATAATTTTGTAAGAAAATTGTTAATCTTGGGGAGCTGGATGACTAGATTCAAATCTTTATTCTCCCAGTGTATGACCTTGAGCTATGGACTATGTCCTGTCATGCCATACAGTGTTATGAAATAGTGGTAAATACTCAGTATCTAAAGTCTAAAGACTTTTGCATTATCCCATAGAAAACTCTACAGTGTGTTGGATCACTTTTGTTTGGCCTTTCTCGCCATGGTCTTGTAACTCTCACCCAAGTGATCGGGTGGGACTGTGCACATAAGGTAATTGTGGCCCACCAAGGGGATTGTTCAGTTTTGCCATCCTGCTAGGCTTAAGAGAGAGCCAATTCCAGAGCAGGAGAGGATCTCACCACCAGCAAGGAAGAAGAGCCAAGAGCAGAACATGTCTTTTGGACCTGGAATTCCTGTGCTGAGGAGCTCCTAGAACCAGGAGATAGAAAGCTGTAACACTGAAGATGACTAGAAGCAGTGGCAGAGAAACGGCAGCAGGAGACAGCATGATGGGCTTCCCAGGCCACAGAGTGAAAGAGATGAGTGCCTTCAGGCAGGAAACTTACTGGCAGAGTAGGATGCCTCCAGGTACTTGGTGGAGCTAGGTTTGCCAGCTCATGGAGTTAGAACTGAATGCTTTGGGGCCAAGGCTTACTGGCTGAGTGGGGTGCTTCAGGGCACTTATCAGCAGAGCTAAAAGAGCTTTGTTACACTTGCCCAAGAAGGGCAGAGGCTGAGGGCCAGAGAGAGACCCGTGGGCATGGCTGAGAAGAGGCCGTCCTGATGGAAGAACTGTATCCTGAGCATTCCTGAACTTGCAATGTAACATGTTACTTTCTAAGAAACCCCATAATCGTAAGTATTGTCTGCGAGTTCTGTGTGGCCATTGTAATGAATTTTTGAACTCAGCAGAGAAGTAGAGAGTGCTGTGGGAGGAACAGTTAGTGTCAGAATTGGTAAAGATGGCAGACAGAGGAGGCATGTCTGACCTCTGCCTTATAGTAATTAGCCTTGGGCTGTTGATCTTGATTCTCCTTCCCCCTTGTGAAGTTAAAGAAAGTCAAACACCGCCCACATCCCTTTTTACAGCTAATGTAAAAATTCAAGGCCATATTATGGAATATTTATTAAGCGGTGAACCATTTTGGTAATTGATGTCACCCATTTACTTCATTTATTGTGATTCCTTGATATTCTTGAACTGTTACAGGGCACAAAATGACACATCTCCCAAAACAAAGAAGCCAAACCACCACCACCCCTCCACAATCTTATTTGTAATAAAATGCTAAAATGAGTTTTACTTTTGAAGAAAGTTCTGTATATCCTAGTTAAAATCATTTTTTTGAACTACATCACTATAAACAGATGGTATACTTAAATACATTTGTTGTTTTGAGTGTTAATGAAATATTTGTGGTGAAATAGATGATAAATTAATGCTGGTGAGTTGTTTGGATCAAAGAGGAATTCTACCTTTGCTAATATCTTGAAAGGATGATCAGGAACATCAAGAATGATTTTACCACAGTAGCACTCTCATTTGAATCATCTTTAGATTAAAAGGTTCTAAATAGCGTCCTTTTTGCATTGCTTTTCTTAATTATTACTATAAATCAAAATTACAGTGGGCTAAATGTTTTCTAAGAACCATTTAATGATTGTAATAACCCACTCTAGAGAGGGTCATCTTTTTGTTCTGAAACCAAGTTCACAGAAAGAGCCCTATTCTTTCAAATTTGTGCTTTTTACAAAGGGCGTTTATATTACGGATGTTTGGAGAAATAGTTACATAAGGTCTGTTTTGCAGTATTGTAAAAGAGGATATAACAATTTACTAATAAATAAGTAAACGTGAAGTATTTACTTAATAGGCGCAAAAGTGAATGAGAAGACTCCAGAAAAAGAGATATAGCTGATGTATTGACTCTCGACTGCTTTCTTGTACTTAATGATAAGCAGTTTGTATCGTGCAAATGTTAGCCTCTATCAGTTGACTGACTACAGTATTTTCATGCAGATATTCCTGTAATTTTATAATAAATAACTCTGAGTCAGATATGTAAAATGAAGTATGCCTTCTCTTTAAAAAAAAAAATAAACCTAAAGTCACTCTTTTTTCACTTAAAGTATTTTGTTCTGGACATTCCAGTAATATACATTGGGTAAGATAGTGATTTCAAACTGGTTTATAACCAGTGGAACTGTTTCTTCAAATGAAACTTCATACAGAAGCAAATGGCCATGGTTGAAATGAGGAGGTGGAGGTTGCAGGGAGCCAGATGTCCCAGTGGCTCAATCTTTACTGCTGTCTGTGTGGTGCTCCTGAGGTGTCCCTGGCATCCTACACCTCTGAGGAGTGCATTTTGAGAACTGTGGACATATGTAGGAATTTGTAATTCATAGGCCATATGCTGTTCATTTGGCTGTTGGATGAGACTTGCTTCATTGTCACTGTCAGACCACATAGGCTAGCCAGAAGTGACTACAGGCAGTTCCTGGGTTATGAACAAGATCTGTTTCTAAGTCAGATTTGTAGGTAAGTCGAAACAGGTACATACGGTTCTTACGTAGCATCAGTTACTCAAATATTTGTCCTAGTATATAGTATATATTTTATCTTTCTTTGCATATAAAACACTTAAGAAACACTTCCAAATACAGTAAAACATCTTAAACGTAGTAATACAGTAAAAAAAAAAAAATCCACTGCCGTTGAGTCGATTCTGACTCATAGTGACCCTATAGGACGAACTAGAACTGCCCCATAGGGTTTCCAAAGCTGTAATATTTATGGAAGACTGCCACATCTTTCTCCCACCATGTGGCTAGGGGCTTCAAACTGCAGAGCTTTCAGTTAGCAGCTGAGCACTTTACCCACTGCTCCACCAGGGCTCCTTAATCATACAGTACATAATAATACAGTAATCAAATTTTTAATATAATAGGCTTTATGGCAGTCCATTCTTAAGTACAGGTTGTCCGTAAGTCAGATGTTTTTAACCTGGAGACTTTCTGTATAGTTGTTCAATAGGAATATGTTTATTGCATATAAAGGTTATTATTAGTCTCCATGTTTATCATGTTGTGATAATAGGTACACAATATGAGGTCAGACACTTCTGACTCCCAGTTTCTCTATATATAATGAGAGGGAGTTGGGCTAGGTCAAACCAGAAGCTCTTTCTACTACCTACCATTCTGTCATTCTCATAGTAAATATTTACTGAACATTGATGGAGAGCCTAGAATTTTCCTGTTATGAGGTAGAGAAAAAGTATTAAGCCATGATCCTTAACTCCAAAGGGTTTAAACTCGAATTGGTGAGATAAAACAAACCAGCATAAAACTGTTAGAGACAACCTGTAACAAAGTATGAATAAATTGTTTTGTTTTGGACTCCAGGACCCAAACTTATAAAGAGGCAAATGTAAATAGAAAGAATCTATTTTAAGATCCTTAGATTTTTTTTTAAAAGTTCCTGTTAGAAAGGAAAAGATTAGTCCAAAGGACTTATGGACCACAGCTACCAAGGCCTCCACCAGACTGAGTCCAGTAAAGCTAGATGGTGCCTGGCTACCACCACTGACTGCTCTGATTGGGATCACAACACAGGGTCCTGGACCAAGCTGGAGAAGGATGTAGAACAAAATTCTAACACACACACAAAAAAAACCAGATTTACTGGCCTAACAGAGACTGGAGAAACCCTGAGAGTATGGCCCCCAGACACCCTTTCAGCTCAGTGGTGAAGTCACTCCTGAAGTTCACCGTTCAGCCGGGGATTGGACAGCCTCATAAAATGGGAGTAATGAGGCACAGCAGTCCAGGGACGAGGACTAGAAGGCAAGAGGGGACAGGAAAGCTGGTGATAGGGAACCCAAGGTTGAGAAAGGACAGTGTTGACAAGTCATGGGGTTAACTGTTGTCATAGGGCAATATGTATACTAACTGTTTAATGAGAAACTATTTTGTTCTGTAAACCTTCATCTAAAGTACAAAAAAAGAATTGTCTATGTGAGATCAAATTGACAACAGCAACTCAGAAGGTTTGATAGGAAGCCTAGGGGACAGTGAGTTGAAGACAATGGTGATGGAATAATTTGGAAAAGGATAGTGAGAATAGCAGCACAACTGGAAGAATGTAATCGATGTCACTGAATTATACATGTAGAAATTTTTGAAATGGTGTATCTTTGGCTATGTATATTTTCACAAAAAAAAAAAAAATTTCCTCCAAGGTCGAGAAGGGAGAATGTTGACGTGTCGTGGGGTTGTTAGCCAATATCATGAAACAATATGTGTACTGACTGTTTAATGAGAAACTGTGTTCTGTAAACCTTCACCTAAAGTACAATAAAAAAAAAAAAAAAGTTCCTGTTAGAGGTGTTACCTAATTTTGGTGAACTAACAAATTATATATTTATGCATTTCCTACTAAGAACTAGAAATCATTCCCACTGCTGTATTTTTTCTCACGCTGTCTATAAGTCAATATTAATATGTATGGCATTTTTACTTGAATGCTTCCTGTGAAATCTGTATTCTTAGAAATCTAGTGAGGCAGACTATGGCTTTCATAGCTCATGTAAATTCAGTTGGCATATGGCTTGAACATTAAGATTAAAGTGACAAATTTTTCCTAGTTGCTTATGAGTAGAAATTAATTTTTTCTTAAGTCCATTCTTAAAATGAATTTTTAATATTACTTTAAGGTCATGTAGATATTTTTCAGTATATTAAAGAAATAGTTTAATAATGATTTATTATGTTGAAACTTTATTAGCAGTTTTAACTCATTGTTTTATTTTTCTTTTTGTAATAATGCTGTATATTTAAGCTAGTATGAAATTTATAGAGAATTTTATATTTGATGTTTGAATGTATACCAAGATTGGTTTTGCTTTGCTCACAAAGGTAAAGAGAATTCCAAATTTGCTCATTATAAAGGTATTAGAGAAACTGTCAATAAATTTACTGTTGTAATTGAATCATATGATATCTAAATTGTTGATAATATGATCTGCTCGTTAAACAATAGCGTCTGGAGAAAATGATGGATTAATTGACTGATGGCTAAAGTTTCTCTCAAATATAATGGTTTACCCAGTTTGATTTGATTTGTGTAAAATAACTTTCTCTAATAAACAATTTGCTCAGAGGCAATAGAAGAAATGAATGGTTATCAAACCAAACTTAATTAGTCTATCCTAGATTGATATTACTTGGGGAGTCTTCATTTTAATTGTGGAGGGCTGGATACAAAGAGTTTGGTTCATTATTTTTTCCTGTATAAACACTATTGTGTAACTACCTATGGAATAATAACATGTGAATTCATTTTAATAAATGCTTGTAAAGTGAATTAGCTAATTATACCAGGCTAAAAATGATTCCTTTAATTATTTTGGATATTTAACTGGTACTTCAATTTTATTATTGTTAGTCTGCAAATGTGATTTGTATTAGCTCTGCCAAACTAATTATAATATATAACTTAACAAACAATTTGAACAGTTTTGTAATGCTTATAATGTACTTTTCTCTTGTGCAAGAGAAAACATTATTTCTAGTTTGCGTGAAGATAAAGGTTTGGCACAGATTCAGAGCAAAAAGATGACAAGAAGAAAAACCCCTCAATATCCAGTGTAATGCTTGGCATAATTATATGTATGAGAAAAGTCAACACATTTTATTCAGGAGAAGATAAAAGTGGTGACTCATTAGTTTATCTTAAGATAGTGTTCAGATGGCACTTGAATGCATGTGTAATACAAGAGATTTGATTAATTTTCATTTTACAAGCTATAGAAGAGTTTTCTTCATGCACTTTTAGATATAGGGAAGAACTTAATCCTCATTCTCAAGCGTGTCAAAAACAATATACTTCTTAATCACTTTCACTTAGCAGACAATTCTTAGTCTAATTGTTTTTGAATCAGAAATGAGTGAGAACAAGGGCTTTAGTAATAACAAATATGGCATTCTAATTTTATCTTTCTGGGGGAAAAAGTAATATAGCCTCTTTGAGAGTGTGCAATCTAAAACAGTCTTGTTTTTTTGTCATCAATGTGGTAAAATTCACTTTTCCTTTTTTTTTTTTTTGAGTTTTTCTTTTTTGCTGTCAGTTTTAACACAAGTGTAGATTCATGTGACTATCAAAACTGCATTACAGAATAGTTTCATCACATAAAAAACCACTTCTATAATCCATGCCAACCACTGATCTCCTTTGCTATAGTTTTGTCTTTTTCCAAAATGAGATCATCCAGTATGTGACCCGATATGGCCTTGTTAACCACCCTATTCCCAAGTGAGATTACATCCACAGATAAGAGAAGTTAAGATTCCAGCAAATACTTGGGTGGGGGTAGGGGCACAATTCAATCCATAACAGATATTTTTGTATGATTTCAGTCTTTTTAAATTTATTGAGAATTGTTTTATGGCCTAACATGGTCGATTGTAGAAAACGTTTCCTGTGCACTTGAGAAGAATACTTATTGTGCTGTTGTTGGGTAGGGTGTTCTGTACGTGTCTGTTAGGTATAGTTGGTTTATAGTATTGCTCAAGTCCTCTGTATCCTTACTGATCTTTTGTCTAGACCTCCTATCCATTATTGAAAATGAGGTATTGAAGTCTCCAAGTATTATGTTAGAATTGTCAGTTTCTCCCTTCAATTCTGTCAATGTTTGCTTATGTATGTTGAGGCTCTGTTGTTTTATATTTATTTATACTTGTTATGCCCTCTTGATTAACTGATCCTTTTATCAATATGTAATGTCCTTTGTCCCTTGTAATAATTTTTTACTTAAAATCTATTTTGTCTGATACTAGTATAGCTACCCCAGGCTCTTTTGGTTACCATTTGCTTTGAATATCTTTTTCAATCCTTTCACTTTCAACTTAATTTTTATATTGTATGTAAAGTGAGTCTTTTGTAAGCAGCATATGGTTGGATCATGTGTTTTCTTACCCATTGTGCCAATCTCTGTCTTTATTGGTGACTTTAATCCATTTACATTTAAAATGATTACTAATAATGAAGGCCTGATTTTTGCTGGTTTGCTATTTGTTTTGTAACTTTTTGTTCCTCAGTTCCTCCTATACTGCTTTCTTGTGTGCGTGATTGAATTTTTCTAGTGTACCGTTTCGATTCTCTCCTCATTTCCTTTTTTGAATATGTTATGTTCTTAGTGGATACCGTGAAGATTAAAGTTAAGATCATGAATTTGAGTTGAATTGATTCCAAGTTAGCTTCAATATTTACATTGTGTTGTTATCACAGTTTATATCTTTATACATTATGTGCCCATTAACATAGATTTATAATTACTATTTTATACATTTTTCCCTTAAATAGGAAACAAGAAGATGAGTTACAAACCAAAGATACAATAATGCTAGCTTTTATATTTACCTATATAGTTACCTTTACCAGAGATTTTTATTTCTTCATATGACTTCAAGTTACCATCTAGTGTCCTTTAATTTCATCCTGAAGAACTGACTCCCTTTAACATTTGTTATAGCAAAGATCTTGTACAAGAATTCCCTTAGCTTTTGTTTATGTGGAAATGTCTTAACTTTTTTTTTTTTTCATTTTTGAAGGATACTTTTTCCAGATATGGAATTCTTGGTTGACAGTTTTGTTGTTGTTTATTTGTTTTTGTTTTTCCTTTTAGCACCTTAAATATATCATTCCACTACTTTCTGGCCTCCATAGTTTTTCATGAGAAATTGGCTATTAATCTTATTTAAGATCCTTTGTAAGTGATGAATCATTTTTCTCTTTCTGCTTTCAAAATTTTCTCTATCTTTTGTCATTTTCATGATGATGTCAGTTTGATGATAATGTCTTAGAGTTTATCCTGCTTGGAGTTTGTTGATCTTCTTGAATGTGTAGGTTTAGCCCTCTCATCAAATTTGGGACCTTTCAGCCTTTCTCTTCTTCTGGGACTATCACAGTATGTGTGAGGTTGTTTGATAGTGTCCCATAGGTCCGTTATACTCTATTTATTTTTCTTTGTACTTTCTGCTCCTTAGACTGAGTAATTTCAATTACCCTGTCTTCAAGTTCACTGATTCTTCTGCCTGCTCACAGCTTGTGAATTTTTCATTGCAGTTATTATATTTTCAGCTGCAGAATTTCTGTTTGGTTCCATTTTATAATGTTTTTCTCTTTATACTCTCTACTTGTTCATATATCATCCTCCTGATTTACTTCTTTGTCCATGCTTTCCTTTAGCTCTGAGCATATTTAAGACAGTTAAAGTCTTTTTCTAGTAAGTCCAATGTCTATTCTTCCTCAGGGATGGCTTCTTTCCATTTATTTTTTTCCTGTAAATGGGTCATTGTCTTTTTTTTTTTCTTCGTATGCTTTGTAAATTTGTTAAGAACTGGAAAGTTTGAAAATTGTAATGTGGTAACTGCAAAACAGTTATGTTTTGAAGTCTGCAGTCATCTGTTTAGTGAGTTTTGCAAAGACTATATTCTTTGTTGTGTGTTGTCACTGAACTCTCTTTTCCACTATTTCTGCATTTCAGCCAGTGACCTAACAGATTTTTCTGAATGCCTGGATCCAAAAAGGTTAAACAAATGAACCAAAAAAGATGTTTTATTTCATTAATTTCTTTCAATAGATGCTGCCCAGGAAGCCGTTTCTACTCAAGGTGATTGAAACAGTGGCCAGCCTCTGCCAGTCCCTCAGGAAACCACCAGACAGATCCAAACACACAACCCCAAATTTTGGAGGACAGACTCCTTATTGTCCACTCTGGCACCAGGAAGCCTCACCAGGAGCATGGGCCCACCATCCCCACAACTGTCTGGCACAAGGATGAGGGATGGTAGCTGCTGGCAGAATGCTGAAATTCACCAGAATTTATCAGCCTCTTTCTTCATCAGGTACTCCCGTGGATGCTTCAAATGTTCAACTAGACTCCAGACTTTCAAAATAGTTGATTCTGACAGTTCTTGGCAGCTTAGTAGTTGTTTTTGTGAAGGGACCAATTCCTAGAGCTTCCTACTCCCCCATCTTCCATGATATTAGTCAGCCATTATTTCTTAATATTATTTTTTCTGCACCACACTCTTACTTTTTCTTCTAGGACTCCGAGGACCTGAATGTTAGATCTTTTATTTTCCTGCAAGTCCCTCATTCTATTTATTTTTCCCATTTTTTTCCCTTCTGTTCTTCAGATTGGATAATTTTTATTGATCTGTCTTCAATTTCATTGACTTCTTTCCTTGGTCATTTTCATTATGTGATTGAATTTTTCATTTCTAAAATTTCTATTTGGTTCTCCTTTCTAGCTTTCCATTCATTTCAAGAGTATTCGTCCTTACTAGTTGGAGCATGATTATAATAGCTGTTTTTAAAGCATGGTAATTTCAAAAGGCATGATAATTTTGACATCTCTGTCATCTTGGGGTTTGTCATTTATTTTCTATTCTGTTGAGATTTGAGATTTTCCGGGTTCTTTCTGTGAAAAGTGACTTTTAAAATTTTATTGTGGCAAAGCGTATATAACACTTGCCATTTGAAGCATTTTAAAGTATACAATTCATTGACGTTGATTACGTTACCGTGTTGTGCAACTATCTGTTTCCAGAAGTTTTTCATCACTCCAAACAAAAACTGAGTACCTCCTTAGCAATAATGCCTACTTCCTCATTCCCTCCAGCACCTTATAACCACTAATAAACTTTTGTCTCTATGTATTTCCCTATTTTAGACATTTCATATAAGTGGGATCATGCAATATTTTTCCTTTTTTGTGTCTGACTTATTTTACTCAGCGTAATGTTTTCGAGGTTCATCCATGTCATTGCATGTATCAGAACTTCACTTCTCTTTATAGTTGAGTAATTCCATTGTGTATGCATACATACCACGTTTTGTTTATCCATTCATCTGTTGATGGACACTTAGGTCGTTTCCACCTTTTGGCTATTACAAATAATGCTACAGTGAACATTGGTGTACAAGTATCTGTTTGAAGGAGTCTCTGCTTTCAAGACTTCCAGACATATATCTTGGAGTGGAATTGCTGGGTTGTTTGGTAATTCTATGTTTAACTTTTTGAGGAACCATCAAACTGTTTTTCACCAGGACTTCGAACTGGTTCATTCCAGTTCAATCCCTTGTGTTTCAGTCTTTTTAATTTGCTTTTCCACCCCAGATATAATGAATGAGAATCTACATTTTAATAAGATCCCTGGAACCACTCTGAATCCCTGTTTTCCACAACAGTTACATCATTTTACATTCCCACCAGCAATGCACAAGGATTTTAATTTCTCCACATCCTCACCAACACTTGTTATTTTTCTTTTTTCGAATACTTGCCATCCTAGTGGGTGTGAAGTAGTATCTCATTGTGGTTTTGATTTGCATTTCCCTAATAATTAATGATATGGAGCCCTGGTAGTACAGTGGTTAAGAGCTTGGCTACTAACTAAAAGGTCGACAGTTCAGATCCACCAGCTGCTCCTTGGAAACCCTATAGGGCAGTTCCACTCTGTCCTATAGGGTTGCTCTGAGTTGGAATCTTCTCAACAGCAACAGGTTAATGACTAATGATGTTTAGCATCTTTTCATGTGCTTGTTGGCTGTTGGTTATCTTCTTTGGAGAAATGTCTACTCAAGTCCTTTGCCCATTTTTTAATTAGGTTGTTTTTGTTGAGTTGTTGGATTTTGTTATGTATTCAATTATATGGTTACCACATATTTTCTCCTATTCTGTATTTGACTCTTAACTCTTGATAAAGTCCTTTGATGTACAAAAGTTTTTAATTTTAATAATATCCAATTTATCTAATATATTCTTTTGTTGCACATGCTGTTGGTATCATATCTAAGAATACATTGTCAAAAACAATGAAGCTTTACCCTTATGCTTTCTTCTAAGAATTTTCTGGTTTTGATTCTTATATTTAGGTCAATGATCCATTTTGAGTTAATCTTCGTCTATGATATCATGAAAAGTGGTTTTTGGCTTGTATCCTGGACATTTTGCACATTGTGTGATGCAGTCAGGATCTTGTTTAAATCCTTATGAGAAGATTAATGTTTTTGTTCGTTTATTTTAGCAGACACTTGGCCACACCAGGTTCAGGACACAGTTCTATCCCTCCTTTTATGGGTTGTGGTTCTAGGTCAGTGTAGGTTTTAGAGCCTTTACAGCACTATTAGGATCTGCCCTCTGTCTGTATCACCTAGTGGCACATTTGAGACGTGGCCAGTGATCTAGCCTAATATTTCAGTTCTCAAAGCTTTTGGTATGCTCTTTAGTGTTAAATTTACACATGTGCAAATCAGTGTAGAGCTCAATTTTATATACCATTCAATGGGATAGGTTTCTTGAGCTCGCTCCTCTTTGTGATATCCTGGACACTTCACTGTTCCCTGGGCCCCTCTCTGTAGTACTCTGGCCAGAAAGTCAGGGCTTTAGTTTTTCCACTGTGCTACATACTTCCTGTGCCTGTGTCTGCATCCAGGGCCCAGAAGCAGGAGGACAGAGATAGGGAAAAAAAGCAATGAGGATTCATCTTACCCTTTTTTTTTTTTTTTTTTTTTTTTTTTTTTTTTTTATATATATTTTATTGTACTTCAGGTGAAAGCTTACAGAGCAAATAGTTTCTCATGAAATAGTAGTACACATGTTGTTTTTTGACATTGGTTAACAACCCCACAACGTATTAAGCCTCTAAATTCTCAACCTTTTTTTTTGATGAAAATTACAGATGGCCAAAAATACACCGTTTCAAAAATTTCTACATTCACAGTTCAGTGACATTGACTACGCTCTTCCAACTGTGCTGTTATTCTCACTTAAGATGAAGGCTTACAGAAAAAATAGTTATTCATTTAACAGTTACTACACATGTTGCCCTATGACAATGGTTAACAATCTCACAGCACATCAAGAATATCCTTACTCCACCTTGTGTTCCCTATCACCAGGGGGCTTCCTTGTCCCCTTCTGTCTTCTGGACCTTGTCAGTGGACTATTGTACCTCTTTAGTCTCATTTGTTTATTTATTTATTTATTTATTTATTTATTTTTATTTTATTTAAACACCATTTCAAAACTTTTTACTTACACATTTAAGTGATATTGACTATGCTCTTCCAATTGTGCTGCCATTCTCGCCCAAGATGAAGGCTTACAGGACAAAACAGCCTCCCATTTAATAGTTACTACAAATGTTGCCCTATAGCAGTGGTCAACAATCTCACAATACATCGACAGTGTCCTTATTCAATTTGTGTTCCTTATCATCAGTTTCCTACTCTCCCTCTGCCTTCCGGCCCTTGTCACCGGACTCCTGTACATCGTTAGTCCCATTTAGTTTTACTGGGGTGTCCATTCCCAGGCTTAACATCGAACCTTGAAGGT
Organism: Dugong dugon; assembly: GCA_030035585.1. Lineage (NCBI taxonomy): Eukaryota > Metazoa > Chordata > Mammalia > Sirenia > Dugongidae > Dugong > Dugong dugon. Next base: position 160,758,928 of record CM057460.1, on the reverse strand, counting down.
AACTTCCCCTCTGAGCTGAAAGGGTGTCTGGGGGCCACACTCTCGAGGTTTCTCTAGTATTCTTTAGGCCAGTATATCTGGTCTTCTTTTTTTTTTTTTTTTTTTGGGAGTTAAAATTATTCTCTACATCCTACTCCAGCTCTGCCCAGAACCCTCTGTTGTGATCCTGGTCAGAGGAGTCATTGGTGGTAGCCGGGCACCATCCAGCTGTACTGGGCTCAGTCCCGTGGAGGCCTTGGTAGCTGTGGACCATTAGTCCTTCGGACTAATCTTTTCCTTGTATCCTGTTCTCTTCGTTCTCCCTTGTTCCCGAAGGGATGAGATCAGTGGAGTATCTTAGATGGCCGCTCATAGGCTTTTAAGACCCCAGACACTACTCACCAAGGTAGAATGTAGAGCATTATCTTTATAAGTAGTGTCATGCCAATTGAGCTAGATGTTCCCCGAGATCATGGTCCCCAGAGCCCTCCGTCCAACAACTCAGTCCCTCGGGGGGTTTGGATGTGTCTATAGGGCCTCCATGACCTTTCCTTGTGCAGGTTGTGTTAGTTTCCCCTGTACTATGTACTATCTCATCTCTCACCCAAGTTACCACTTACCTATTACCTATTTAGTATTCCCCCCCCCCTCCCATCCCTGGTAACCAACAAGGATTGTTACATTTTGCATGTGAATTTTTTCATGGGTTTTTACAATAGAGGTCTCATACAATATTTGTCCTTTTGTGATTGACTTATTTCACTCAGCATGATGTCCTCCAGTTTCATCCATGTTATGAGATGGTTCACCGATTCATTGTTCTTTCTCGTTGCATAGTACTCCATTGTGTGTATGTACCATAGTTTGTGTATCCATTCGTCTGTTGATGGACATCGAGGTTGTTTCCATCGTTTTGCTATTGTGAATAATGCTGCCATGAACATAGGTGTGCATATGTCTATTCGAGTGATGACTCTTATTTCTCTAGGATATATTCCTAGGAGTGGGATTGCTGGATCGAGTGGTACGTCTATTTCTAGCTTTCTGAGGAAATGCCATATCATTTTCCAAAATGGCTGTATCATTTTGCATTCCCACCAGCAGTGTATAAGAGTTCCCGTCTCCCCGCAGCCCCTCCAACATTTGTTATTTCCAGTGTTTTTGATTCGTGCCAGTAATGCCGGGGTGAGATGGTATCTCATTGTGGTTTTAATTTGCATTTCTCTAATGGCTAGTGATCGCGAGCATTTCCTCATGTGTCTGTTGGCCATTTGAATGTCTTCCTTGGTGAAGTGTCTGTTCATTTCCTTTGCCCATTTTTTGATAGGATTGGTTGTCTTTTTGTTGTAGAGGTGTTGGATTTTCTTGGAGATTATGGAGATTAGACCTTTGTCTGACTTGTACTGTCCAAAAATTTTTTCCCAGTCTGTAGGTTCTCTTTTAACTCTTTTGGTGAAATCTTTTGAAGAGCATAGATGTTTGATTTTTAGAAGATCCCAATTATCTAGTTTATCTGTTGGGTTTTTTGTGTTGATGTTTATGGTTTGTATCCTGTTAATGCCATGTATTAAGGTCTGAAGTGTTGGTCCTATTTTTTCTTCTATGAATTTTATAGTTTGAGGCTTTATATTCAGGTCTTTGATCCATTTTGAAGTAGTTTTTGTATATGGTGTGAGGTATGGGTCCTGTTTCATTTTTCTACAAATGGATATCCAGTTTTGCCAGCACCATTTGTTAAAAAGACTGTCTTTTCCCCATTTGATGTATTTTGGGCCCTTGTCAAAAATCAGGTGACCATAGGTGGATGGATTTACATCTGAGTTCTCAATTCTGTTCCATTGGTCAATGTCTCTGTTGTTGTACCAGTACCAGGCTGTTTTGAGTACTGTAGCTGTTTAGTAGGTTCTCAAGTCAGGTAGTGTGAGTCCTCCAACTTTATTCTTCTTCTTCAGTAGTGGTTTACTTATTCGGGGTTTCTTCCCTTTCCATATAAAGTTAATAATTAGTTTTTCCATCTCTTTGAAGAATGTTGTTGGTATTTGTATCGGAATTGCATTGTATTTGTAAATTGCTTTAGGTAGAATTGCCATTTTCACAATGTTGAGTCTGCCTATCCATGAGCATGGTATGTTTTTCCATTTATGTAGATCCCTTTGGGTTTCATGCAGCAGTGTTTTGTAGTTTTCTTTGTATAGGTCTTTTATATTCCTGGTCAGATTTATTCCCAAGTATTTTATCTTTTTAGGGGCTATTGAAAATGGTATTGATTTCCTGATCTCCTTTTCATCGTTCTCTTTACTGGTGTATAGGAATCCAACTGATTTTTGAATGTTTATCTTGTATCCTGCTACTCTGCTGAATCTTTCTATTAGTTCCAGTAAATTTCTCGTGGAGTCTTTAGGGTTTTCTATGTATAGTATCATATCATCTGCAAACAGGGAGAGTTTAACTTCTTCATTACCAATTTGGATGCCCTTTATTTCTTTCTCTTGCCTTACTGCTCTAGCGAGAACTTCCAGCACAATGTTAAATAGGAGTGGTGATAAAGGGCATCCTTGTCTTGTTCCTGTTTTCAGGGGGAATGTTTTCAGCCTTTCTCCATTAAGAATGATGTTGGCTGTTGGTTTTGCATAGATGCCCTTTATGATGTTGAGAAATTTCCCTTTTATACCTATTTTATTGAGAGCTTTTATCAGGAATGGGTGTTGGACTTTGTCAAATGCCTTTTCTGCATCAATTGAGATAATCATGTGATTTTTTTCTTTCCTTTTATTTATGTGGTGGATTACGTTGATGGATTTTCTAATGTTAAACCATCCTTGCATACCTGGTATGAATCCTACTTGGTCGTGGTGTATTATTTTTTTGATATGATACTGAATTCTATTGGCTAAAATTTTGTTCAGAATTTTTGCATCTATATTCATGAGAGATATTGGTCTGTAATTTTCTTTTTTTGTGATGTCTTTGCCTGGTTTTGGTATCAGCGTTATGCTGGCTTCATAGAATGAATTTGGAAGTGTTGCTTCCTCTTCTATGCTCTGAAATAACTTGAGTAGAACTGGTACGAGCTCTTCTGTAAATGTTTTGTAGAATTCTCCAGTGAAGCCATCTGGGCCAGGGCTTTTTTTGGTTGGGAGTTTTTTTATTACCTTTTCAATCTCTTCTCTTGTTATGGGTCTGTTCAGATTTTCAATATCACTTTGTTGTAGTTTGGGTAGGCCGTATGTTTCTAGAAATTTATCCATTTCCTCTAGGTTTTCAAATTTGTTGGAATATAGTTTTTCATAATATTCTGTTATAATCCTTTTTATTTCAGTTGGGTCTGTTGTAATGTCCCCCATTTCATTTCTTATTTGGGTTATTTGTGCCCTCTGCTGTTTTTCTTTTGTCAGTCTGGCCAGTGGTTTGTCGATTTTGTTGATTCTTTCAAAGAACCAACTTTTGGTTTTGTTGATTCTTTCTATTGTTTTTCTGTTCTCTATTTCATTGATTTCTGCTCTGATCTTTACTATTTCCTTTCTTCCGGTGGTTGTAGGCTTTTTTTGTTGTTCTCTTTCTATTTGTTTGAGTTCTGTAGTTAATGTTTTGATTTTCTCCCTTTCTTCTTTTTTGATATGTGCATCTATTGCTATAAATTGTCCTCTGAGGACTGCCTTTGCTGTGTCCCAAAGGTTTTGGTATGATGTGTTTTCATTTTCATTTGATTCTAGGAATTTTTTAATTCCATCTCTGATTTCTTCTATTACCCATTGATGTGTAAGCAGATTATTATTCAGTTTCCATGTGTTTGATTTTTTTTCCTTGCTCTTTCTAGTGTTAATTTCTACCTTGATGGCATTGTGGTCAGAGAAGATACTGTGAATTATCTCAGCATTTTGGATCTTGTTGAGGATTGCTCTGTGGCCTAAGATGTGGTCTCTTCTGGAGAACGTTCCATGTGCATTGGAAAAGAATGTGTACTTTGCAGCGGTTGGATGGAGTGTTCTATATATGTCTATGAGGTCCAGTTGGCTGATTGTGTCCTTTAGGTCTTCTGTATCTTTGCTAAGTTTCTTTTTAGTTGTTCTGTCCTTTACTGAGAGTGGTGTGTTGAAGTCTCCTACTATTATTGTGGAACTGTCAATTTCTCTTTTCAGTGCTGTTAGAGTTTTTTTTATGTATTTTGGAGCCCTGTCATTGGGTGCATAGATATTTATTATGGTTATGTCTTCATGATGGATCATCCCCTTAATCATTATATAGTGTCCTTCTTTGTCTTTTATGGTAGATTTTGTTTTAAAGTCTATTTTATCTGAGATTAGAATTGCCACTCCTGCTCTTTTTTGATAGTTGTTAGCTTGATATATTTTTTTCCAACCTTTGATTTTTAATAAATTCACATCTTTGTTTCTAAGATGTGTCTCTTGTAGACAGCAAATAGATGGATCCTGTTTTCTTATCCATTCTGCCACTCTCCGTCGCTTTATGGGTGCATTGAGTCCATTTACGTTCAGTGTAATTATTGATAGATGTGAGTTTGTTGCTGTCATTTTGTAGTGCTTTTTTTTGTGATGCTGAAGTTTTCTTTGTTCTTCTTACTCTCTTGTGCTGAGTTCCTTTTGTTTGTGGATTTTGTGTTCATTTCTTTTGTTTTTGTAGGTTTTGTTTTTGTTGAGACTTTATGTTTTTCGTCTTTATTTTTATGAGTTGGTTTGTTAACTTTTTTTGTGGTTACCATGAATTTTACCCTTATCTTTATAATTTTGAAGCAGTCTACCGTTACTTGGTATCGCCTTGCCTTCTTCTCCTTTAGAAGGTTCTATACCTATGCCGTTTGTTCCCTCTTTCATTGTTTTGATGTTGTTGTCATCCTTTGATTGATTTCTCTGATTCCCTGTTGTATATCTTTTGTTTTTGGAAAGTCGTCTGTAGTTCAGTTCCTAGAATGGTATCTGGTTCATGTTAACCTGCATCCTAGGTCCTAGGTCCTGCCTGAGGGCTTAAGCTGTTTGTCCTCAGATTGAAGAACTCCCTTTAATAATTCTTGTAAGTTTGGTTTGACTTTTGCATATTCCTTTAGTTTCTGTTTATCTGGAAATGACCTAATTTCACCATCAAATCTGAATGAGAGTTTTGCAGGATATATTATTCTTGGCTGACAATTTTTTTCTTTCAAGATTTTATATATGTCATCCCATTGCCTTCTTGCCTGCATGGTTTCTGCTGAATAATCTGAGCTTAGTCTTATTGTTTCTCCTCTGTATGTGACTTCCTGTTTTTCCCGAGCTGCTCTCAGGATTCTTTGTTTGTCTTTAGTTTTAGCGAGTGTGAATATGATATGTCTTGGTGATTTTCTTTTGGGGTCTATTCTATATGGGGTTCGTTGAGCTTCTTGGATGACCAGCTTTTCATCTTTCATGATATTGGGAAAGTTTTCTGTCAGCAGTTCCTCAATGATCCTCTCTGTGTTTTCTGTTTTCTTCCCCTGTTCTGGTATGCCAATCACTCGTAAGTTTTTGCTTTTAATTGTGTCCCACATAACTCTCAGGGTCTCTTCATTTTTCTTTGTTCTTTTTTCTGAGTTTTCCTGAAACAGAGTTGTATCCAAGTGTTTGTCTTCAGTTCCACTGATCCTGTCTTCCATGGTTTCAAATCTACTTCTCAGCCCTTCTATGACACCATGCATTTCTGAAATCTTGTTGTTTATCTTTTGGATTTCTAATTGTTGTTTTTGTATAATTTCGAGTTGTGAATTTATTTTGGCATTTTGTTCTTGCATCATCTTCCTGAATTCTTCCAATTTTTTGTCTGTATTTTCCATAAATTTGTCTATTTTTTCCTCATGTTTGTCAGCTTTTTGCCTCAGTTCTTGGAAAATTCCGAGTATTAGTGATTTGAGTTCCGTATCAGGTACTTCTAGTGCATTTTCTTCCACAGGAGAGTTATCTGGTGTTTTAATTTGGACGCCTATTGGAGCCATCTTGTCTTGTTTTTGTAAATGTTTTGATATTGTTTGCTGTTTTCGGGGCATTCAGTAGATATTTCTCTCGTTTATTGATTGTAGATTTTTTTTTTTTTTTTCGTTCTTGTGGTACAGCTGGGCAGATCTAGTTGAGGAGGAGCCACTGGGATGGGTTGCTTGTGGCACTCACCGCAGCCACCAGGACGGTCGGTAGTCAGTGCTGGGCAGGTTCCAATAGGGCGTGCCTGCACCGCTTGGTGATGTGATGTCTAGTGCACGGTGCAGGTAGGTAGGGTGCAGCGGGAAGATGGTTATGTGTGAAGCTAAGCTGGATATGGGAGAGAGGAGAGAGGAGGAGGAGCAAAAAGCGTACAAACATAAAAGAATGCTAGAGGAGTTTGTCGTTGGAATGTACAGATGAGAGACTATGGGATGGAGGAAACCAGAAGGGGGAAGAGAAAGAAAAGGAAAGAATGACCAAATGAAAATCAGAAAAGTTAAAAAACTGCAAAGTTCCCAGGGATCGCACCGATGCAGCTATGAGGTCTGGGGGAGTCGGTCTCAATTTTCACAGCTCAGCCTGGCCAGAAGGTACAGAGGCATACATCGCCTGGTATTCAGGGATCAGAAAGAGAAGGAAGAGATAGAGGGACAAGAAATTAAGCAATGAAGAAAGACAAAAGAGAAAAAGAGATAAAATATGACAAAACTAATCAAAAAAGGAAGAAAAATAAAATTGAGAAAGAAAAAAAAAAAAAAAGGGCAACACCAGCAGTCAGTGCCTACAAATGGGACCCAGAGAGCCCCCACTCAGGGGCGCGAATTCCAAGAAGCCGATAGTCTCGGGGTTAAGTGACCGTGGCCACGGGAAGCAGAGGGGCCAACGAACAAAGGCCCCAGGATCCCACCCGCGCGGGAGCCCAGACCTGGAAACAGCCACATGCCCGAACGCAGCCCTACAGCCCCGCAGGAGAGAGCAGAGACGGCCCTCGGAACCAGGCACCCAGGCAAAAGGAGGGGGAGGCGGCAGGAAAAGGTCCGCTAGGTGCCAGCAAACGGCTCCCAGAAAGCCCCCAGCCCGGGCGCGCAGAACCCAAGCACCCCAGGGACCCCGGCCACGGAAAGCAGAGGGGTGAACGAACAAAGGCCCCGGGATCCCACCCACGCGGGAGCCCAGACCCAGAAACAGCCACACGCCCGCACGCAGCTCCACAGCCCCGCAGGAGAGAGCAGAGACAGCACCCGGACCCAGGCACCCAGGCAAAAGGAGGGGGAGGCGGCAGAAAAAGGTCCGCTAGGTGCCAGCAAACGGCTCCCAGAAAGCCCCCAGCCCGGGCGCGCGGAACCCAAGCACCGGCGCCCCCCCGCCCAGGGACCCCGGCCACGGAAAGCAGAGGGGCGAACGAACAAAGGCCCCGGGATCCCACCCACGCGGGAGCCCAGACCCAGAAACAGCCACACGCCCGCACGCAGCCCTACAGCCCCGCAGGAGAGAGCAGAGACGGCACTCGGAACCAGGCACCCAGGCAAAAGGAGGGGGAGGCGGCAGAGAAAGGTTCGCTAGCCGCCAGCAAACGGCTCCCAGAAAGCCGCCAGCCCAGGCACGCGGAATCCAAGCACCAGCACCCCCCAGCCCAGGGACTCTGGCCACGGAAAGCAGGGGATCCCCAGCTGAGGCGGAGAGGGGTGGGTGGTGGGAGAGCGCGCACCGCAGTTTACCGGTCGTTCTGTCTCCGACCAGATGCTCTGCAAGGCTGCTCTCCCGTTTGCTGGTCTCCGATAGGAATCCAAGATGGTGGATCCGCGCTGCGTTAGCTGGTAAGGAATCTCTGCCTGAGTCTCTCCTCGCTCTCCGTTCTCTTTTAGTATTCTCACTCCGTTTGGTGTTTGGCTGAGTTCTTTATCTCTTCATTTGGTGTTCTAGGGTTTCAGGATTGTTGATTCTCTGTTAGGCTTAGTTTTTCGGATCTTTGCTGTGGAGGGACGGCGTGGTGTTTCTGCCTAGAGCGCCATCTTGCCCCTGTTTTTTCATCATCTTACCCTTTTAAGACCACAGCTCCTCTATTTAGAGAGAGGGATTTCCTTTGCTCAGACTTTTAGATTCATCCCCAGCCTTCGCTGCTCCTGCATTGCCATGGGATTATTTGGGAGCTCAGGTTGAGAGAATGAATAATTAAAAAAAAAAAAACAGGAGCTTTTCCCCACTTTCACCAACCTATGAGTTTTGTTTTCCACCACTTGGGTCAGAAAACAAGGGCTTCTCTTGAATTTCTTTCTTTACATTTCTATGCATACTTGAAGATTTTGAGCTACCTTTGAGACCAGACTGGACAATACTGGAGAAAAAAACAGTGCAAAATTTACCACCAGTTTGGTGGTACTTTGAATTCTGGTCTCCTTTATAATCTGTCTACTACCAGTTACTTTTCAGAGTCTTCAGGTAGTTTTTCCATGCATTCTGCCCAGCGTTTATATTTGCATTCACTGGGAGGACAGGGTGGAGTTTGTTTTCTCTATCTTGCCCAGATTCAGAACCTCCCTAAATTATTCTTATTCTTGTGAATCAAGCTATGTGCCCTCCCGCTCTAGAAAAAAAACACACTTGAATTTTCCAAACCGTCACATAGTACGGTCCCATCGAGTATCTACTGATTAATTTTTCCAGCTAGTTGTCAAGAACGTTTGATGCTAATAAAGCAAGAGATTTGCCTGCAGTTTCAGGTAGATTGAACAAAACTAATATGTAACATTTTGGCTTCCCATTTCAGTAAGCCCCATTACTTACATGTGTGTATGTGTGTATCTCTGTGACTTTGTAATAATATATACAACCTAGACTTCCCAGTCATAAAATTTTTATGAGTAAAGCTAATGGAAATACATTTGATGTTTAGTAAAAATGAATCATCTTGAAATTTGTGCTCACTATAAACGTGACCATTTACAGAAACTGTATTTCATTTGATTAAGTACTTTAAAAGTTTAATCTGAGTTTATTCTATTAAATAAATCATATATACATATTTATGTCCCAGGGTCATAAAATAATTAAAAATATTTTGTAACTATAAAGGGTTAGGTGTTTTTTTGTTGTTTGTTTTGTAAAGCATAAATATCTTGTCTAATAAGAGTACACGCAAGTTATATATTGATGCTGAAAGTTAGATTACAGATTTAGGTATTATTGGCCACAAGGAAAACACAGATATTTTGAGTTCAAAAAATAAGTATTTTCTGTAGTGTTTGCTTAAGAAATGATGCACATTTTATATGATGTTATATTCCAAAAGATTTCACAAATTTTAAGACTATTTCTAATCTTAAAAATTAGTTTGATTAGGTTAGATGTACGAACATGCAGAAACTATTCAGATAGTTATAGAAACTTGAGATGGAGCCATTCTTAAAAATCCCCCAGGAACTGGTACCAAAGGATCTCCTCTGAGTCTGCAATTCCATTAATGTTTGAATTTAGCATTTTGATGTTTTCAGTGATGAAGTTTCTTTAACTTTCCTGGGAGACTCTTCACAATTCAGTGTATTTTCCTGGCATCAAGCTTTCTTTAATAAGTCAACTCTTGATTACTTAGAAAATGGATTTATTTAGACATTTTTCTTATTGTCCTCTGGCTTTAGGATTACTGTTGAAATAAGATCATTTCACAGCTTCTTAGCACTATTCTTAAAGATGTGATTCAGACTACTTGATTCTAGTACTCTAGTATTGTTTGTTTAGCTCAGCCTTTATTGGCACTCATTTTGTGCCAAGTCTTATGCTCTAGACATCAGTGAAATAGGGAATAAGATTTCATATCTAATCTTGAGAAACTCTGGTTACTAACTGAGACAGACATACAAATAATTATAGCATGTAACACAAACAATACTATTAAGATTGGATGTTGTACAGAGGAAAGTATGATTTATTTTTCTTGGGACATGGATGGTGGGATAGGCTTTGTGACTTAAATTTTGAAAAGTCACAGAAGAAAATGGAATTAAAACCAAAATACAGTAGTGAGGAGAGCAGAAAGAGATAAGAATAGACATGTACCATATTTTTGAAGCTTAAGCTTCTAAAATTGCCTGTCAAACTTGGATCTGCCCCCTGTTTATAAAAGATGTAAAAGGTAACAATTTTTTTTTCCCCTGAATATAAAATAAAAGCAAGGAAAACTCTTGCAGCTTAATCGGTAGGCAGAATTCTAAAAGGACTTTAAAGGCTGAACATGTTTGTATTTCTCCTTTTTGTGTTAATAGGAAAAATTTAACCTTTCTGTAGGTCAAACCAAGCAAATTCTGTATATTAAAAAACCAATCTTCAATAAGATAGATTTTCTTATAATCTTATTTGTTGTTGTAGTTTCTGTGGAGTTGGCTCTGACTCATGGCTGCCTTATGTATAACAGAATGAAACGTTGCCCAGTCCTGTCCCATCTTTATGATCTTTGCTATGTTTAAATCCAGTGTTTCTGGCTGTTATGTCGGTCCATCTCACTGAAGGTTTCCCTTATTTTTGCTGACCCTCTCCTTTACAAAACATGATGTCCTTTTCTAGCAATTAGTCTTTCCTGGTGACATGTCTAAAGTAAGTGAGTTAGTGTCTCACCACCCTCGCTTCTAAGGAGCATTCTGGTTGTATTGCTTCTAAGACTGATTTGTTCATTCTTCAGGCAGTCCCCGGTATATCCAGTATTCTTTGCCACCACTACAATTCAAATGCATCAGTTCTTCTGTCTTTCTTTTTCATTGTCCAGCTATTGCATGCATATGAAGCAGTTGAAATGACCAAGACTTGGGACAAGCACACCTGAGTCATTAAAGTGACATCTTTGCTTTTCAACACTTTAAAGAAACCTTTTGTAGCAGATTTGCCCGATGCAGTATGTCCTTTGATTTCTTGCCTACTGTTTCCATAGATGTTAATCCAAGTGGAATCGAAGCATTGACAACTTCAGTCTTTTCTCTATTTATCATGATGTTGTTTATCAGCTCAGTTGTGAGAATTTTCATTTTTTTCATGTTCAGGTGCAATCCGTACTAAAGTCTGTAATCTTTTACCTTCAGTAAGTGCTTCAAGTTGTCTTTATTTTTGGAAAGCAGGGTTATGTCATCTGCATTCCACAGGATATTAATGCATCTTCCTCTAATCTTGATTCCATGTTCTTCATATAGCTCAGCTTCAAGGATTATTTGTTCAGCATTCAGACTGAATAAGTAAGGTGAAAGGGTACAACCCTGCTGTACACCTTTTCCAAATTTAAAACCACACAGTATCTCCTTGCTCTGTTTGAACAACCACCACATGCACGTTCTGCATGAGCACAATAAGTGTTCTAAAATTTCCATTCTTCGTAATGTTATCCATAATTTGTTATGTTCAACGCAGTCAAATGCCTTTGCATAGTCAATAAAACACAGGAAAACGTCTTTCTGGAATTCTCTGCTTTTGGGCAAGATCATATGGTTCAGTCTCCTAATTTTACAGGTAAGAAAGTTCAGATCCACCAAGATTAACTACCCTAAAAAAACAAATATACTGTTTTGGGCAAAGGTTAAAAAGCAATTCAATAGAGAAGGAATAGTCATTTCAATAAATAGTACTGGAAAAATTAGCCATCTATATTCAAAAATTAAAATTAACCTCAACGTGTACTTTACGTCTTATACAAAAAACTCAAAATGATCTGTTGATCACAGATGTAAAATGTAAAACTATAAAAATTTTAGAAGAAAACATAGGCAAAAATCCCTATAACCTTGAATTAGGTGATGATATTTTAAAATTGACATCAAAAATACAACCCATAAAAGAACAAATTGATAAATTGAACTTCATCAAAATTTAAAACTTTGGATCCGCAAATGACACAAAAAGAGAATGAAAGACAAGTCACAAAATTGGAGAAAATATTTGGATATTACATGTCCAACCAACTTTTTTCAAAACTGCACAAAGAACTCTAAAATCTCAAAAATAGGTGTTATAGCCAGAATGATATCCTGCCCCAAACATGGCCACATCCTAATCCCTGGAACCTTATATGACTGGGGAATTAAGGTTGATAATCTGACTTTAAGATAGAATATTCTGGATTATCTGGATGAACCCAGTGTAAGAAAAATCGTTCTTAAAAGAAGAACAAGGAAGCAGAAGAAGAAGTAGACTGATGCAATATAATGACTTGGCCCAGTGTTCCTGGCTTTGAAAATGGAGGAAGGGGTCTATGAGCCATGGATCACAGGCATTCTCTAGAAGCCGGAAAAGACAAGGAAATCAGTTCCTCCCTAGAACCCTTAAAAAGGAATACAGTCCTGTGGACACCTTGATTTTAGCCTAGTGAGACCAGTATCAGACTTCTAACTATACATCTGTAACATAGTAAATTTGTATTATTTTAAGCCACTAGGTTTGTGATGATTTGTTGTAATAACAAAAGAAAATGAATACAGATTCCGGTACCAGAAGTGGAGTGCTGTTATAACAAGTACCTAAAAATGTGGAAGTGGCTTTGGAATTGGACAGTGGGCAGAAGCTGGGAGAATTTTGAGCAGCATGATAGAAAAAGCCTAGATTGCCTTGAACAGACATGTTAGAAATATGGATATTTATGACTCTGCTAGTGAGGACTCAGAAAGAAGTGAGGAGCATGGTGAAGAAACCATAAATTGCCTTAGAGAGAGAATACCCAAATTGCCGTGAATAGACAGTCGAAATATGGATGATAAAGGCACTACTGGTGATGGGTCAGAAGGAAATGAGGACATGTTATTGGAAACTGAATGAAAGAGTATCCTTGTCTTATACTGGTAGAAAGCTTCGCAGAATTGTGTCCTGCTGTTATGCAAAAAGCAGAACTTGTAAATGATGAAATAGGGGGCAAGGCCAAGATGGCAGAGTAGTCAGACGCTTCTGGTGGACCCTCTTACAACAAAGACCCGAAAAAACGAGTGATTTGATTATATATATGGCAACCTGGGAGCCCTGAACATCAAAGGCAGAGCGGAGGAACCAGACCAAGTGGCAGGGGGAGGGAGGGACGGTTCGGAAGCAGGGAGGAGTTGCCAGACCTGACCTGGCGAGAGCCTGTGCCCTTCAGGCCTGATCAGCTCAGGGATGAGTGGTGAGGCAGGCAAGCGATGGTGCTCAGGAGGTGTGTTTTCCACACTGGGAGAGACCCAGCACCAGAGAGTCTACATGGCCACCAAGAACCAGTAAGAAGCAGGCCTCATCGGCGAAAGATAAGTACTTGCATACGGCTTACCACATGGATCAAAAAACACCACCCTTAGGGGAAAATCTCTCTCCCATTTACTTCCCTGATCCCTGCTCAGCTTCAGCAATTGCCGAGTCCCCTGGGCCGGAAGTAGGATCCATCACACTCCCAGAGCCATTCTCCCTGCCTTGGAGAGTGAACATATTAACAAACGGAAAAAAATAAACTGCCAGCTCCCATAAGCCAGGAACCCAGGGTAGACACAGCTCCTTTGCCTAGGTACAGGCATAAGGGATCCATGGACTTTGAGTGCCTTTCTCCCTGCATAGACTTGTTTGGGCCCCTCTGAACAATGTAAGCCCTCATTACCGCAGTACAACAGGATATATACCGGAACTCTAACTTCAACTGTTTAAGCTGTGAAGTGGCAGGTTCTTGACATTTGACACTGCTCTGCCCATTAAGCAGGGTCTTCACCTACCCACATCAGGGGCCTGAGGACTGGTGGCTCTACCCACGCCACCTAGCCACCTGTGATAGGGGCCCATAAATAAGAGGTACCCCCCAGTCTTTACAGCCAACAGCATTAGGTGCTCATAGTCCAGCTGCAAAACCCACCCACCTGCGCAGTCTAGGGAACAGGGACACGCCTTCCTCCTGGACACTCAGGCAGCCATCAGCCCCTGCCTCACTCAGAGTGTCAGCCAGATGCCTGTGCCTAGACAAATCACTCATGCCTGTCTAGGACTGTGAGAGCCTACACCACACTTGGTGGCTGTCTACCTGGGCGCCTGAGCTGAATCCATACAGGGGGAGTGAGAAGACTCCTGAGGTCGCATACCTAGTAACAGATCTAACCACCTGGTGACAGGACATTAGAGCATCACAGGTGCCAATAATCAAACTAGCTCATACGAGCAGCCTCTTTGGGCATATCAAAACAAAACAAGAAGCTAGGACACAGTAAGCAAAAATAAAAAATAAATACAACTTATTAATAACTCGGAGACAGCAGTCAATATCAAATCACATAAAGAGGCAATCCATGATGCCTTCAGCAAGCTCCCAAAATAAAGAATCTAGAAATTTTCCAGAGGAGGAAAATTTCTTGGAATTACCAGAGGCAGAATACAAAAGATTAATATAGAGAACTCTTCAAGAAATTAGGAAGGAAAGCAAAACGCAGAACACGCAATAGAGTAAATTTAAAAGATTAGAGAAGAGTGTAATGAGAAATTTAACAGGCTGCAAGAATCCATAGAGAGACAGCAATCAGAAATCCAGAAGATTAACAATAAAATTTCAGAATTAGACAACGCAATAGAAATTCATAGGAGCAGAATTGAGGCAATGGAAGTCAGAATTAGTGAGATTGAAGATAAAGCACTTGACACCAACTTATTTGAGGAAAAATCAGATAAAAGGATTAAAAATAATGAAGAAGCCCTAAGAATTATGTGGGACTCTATCAAGAGGATTAACATACAAGTGATTGAAGTACCAGAATGGGGGGGGAATAACAGAAAATACAGAGAGAATTGTTGAAGATTTTTTGGCAGAAAACTTCCCTGATAATCGTGAAAGATGACAAGATATCTATCCAAGATGCTCATCGAACCTCACATAAGGTAGATCCCAAAAGAAAGTCACCAAGACGTATTATAATCAAACTTGCCGAAACCAAAGATAAAGAGAGAATTTTAAGAGTGACTAGGGATAAACGAAAAGTCATCTACAAAGGAGAGTCAGTAAGAATAAGCTTAGACTATTCAGCAGAAACCATGCAGGCAAGAAGGCAATGGGATGACATATATAAAGCCTTGAATGAAAAAAACTGCCAACCAAGAATTATATATCCAGCAAAACTGTCTCTCAAGTATGATGGCAAAATTAGGGCATTTCCAGATAAACAATTATAGGGAATTTGCAAAAACCAAAGCAAAATCACAAGAAATACTAAAGGGAGTCCTCCGGTTAGAAAATCAGTAACATTGGATAACAACCCAAGACTAGAATACAGGACAGCGCAACCAGATATCAACCCAGATAGGAAAGTCACAAAAGTAAATCAAAGCTAAAACACTGAAAATAGGGAAACAGATGTCAATCTGTAAGAGATGACAACATTAAAACCAAAAAGAGGGACTTAAAAAATGTAGACATAGATTTTTCATATGGAGAGGAAGTCAAGGCAATATAAAGAGATAAAAGACTGGTATAAACTTAGAAAAATAAGGGTAAATATTAAGGTAACCACAAAGGAAACTAACAATCCTACAAGTCAAAATAAAAAGAAAAATACAAAGACTCAGCAAACACAAAATCAACAACAAAGAAAAAGAAGAAAAGAAAATACATAAAGAAAAATGACTCAGCACAGAAGATTAAGTGGAACAATGATACTGTGAACAACATGCAAAAAAAAGACATCAAAATAACAGCACTAAACTCATACCTATCAATAGTTACGCTGAATGTAAATGGTCTAAATGCACCAATGAAGAGACAGAGTGGCAGATTGGATAAAAAAACACGGTCCGTCTGTATGCTGCCTACAAGAGACACACCTCAGACTTAAAGACGCAAACTAAAACTCAAAGGATGGAAAAAGTACATCAAGCAGACAACACTCAAAAAAGAGCAGGAGTGGCAATATTAATTAATCTCTGACAAAATAGACTTGGAAGTAAAATCCACCACAAAGGATAAGGAACGCACTGTCTAGTGATTAAAGTGTCAGTATACCAGGAGGATATAACTATAGTAAATATTTACACACCCACCGACAGGGCTCCAGAATACATAAAGCATACTCTTAACAGCACTGAAAAGAGAGTTAGACAGCTCCACAATAGTAGTGGGAGACTTCAACGCACCACTTTCAGTGAAGGACAGAACACCCAGAAAGAAGCTCAGCAAAGACAGGAGGAGCTAAATGCTACAGTCAACCAACTTGATCTCATAGACTTATACGAAACACTCCACTCGACAGCATCCAAATATACTTTATTTTCCCACACACATGGAACATTCTCCAGAAAAGACCACATATTAGGCCATAAAGCAAGCCTTAACAAAATCCAAAGCATCAAAATGTTACAAAGTATCTTTTTTGAACATAAAGCCATAAAAGTACAAAACAACAACAGAAAAAGCAAGGAAAAAAAATCAAACAGATGGAAACTGAACAGAACTTGTAAATGATGAAATAGGACATTTAGGTAATAACATTTCCAAGCAAAGTGTTTAAGGTGTGGCCTAGTGTCTTCTTTCTGCTTATAGTAAAATGCAAGTGAATAGAGATAAATTGAGGGAAGAACTGTTTTAAAAAAAAGAAGGAACCAGGACTTGATGGTTTGGGAAATTCTCAGCCTATCCTGATTGCAAAGCATGCTAAAATTAAGAGATTCACTGTCTGGAATGCATGCTCTAGACAGAAAGTCAAGGATGTGGCTTGGCAATCTTTTGCTAATACCTCAGAAAGATCCATAGATTAGATATATTCTGTCGCACAAAATGCTCTTTGGAAAGACTGAGAGCATGACTCATAGATCTTCTCAGCCATATAAGCAGAATCTAAAAATAGAGATGGGATTATCTAGAGATGATCTGTAGAAGAATGCCTTTTCTAAAAAAGACCAGACTTATTGTCTGACAGAGACTGGAGAAACCCCAAGGCTGTGGCCCCTGGAACCCTTTTAACTAAGTACTGAAGTCACTCCTGAGGTTCATCCTTTAGCCAAAGATTAGACAGGCCCATTAAACAAAATGAGACTAAATGGGCACACCAGGGGCAAGGATAAGAAGGCAGGAAGGGACAAGAAAGCTGGTGATGGGGAACTCAAGGTTGAGAAGGGGAGAGTGTTGACACGTTGTGGGGTTGGCAACCAATGTCACAAAACAATATCTGTATTAATTGTTTAATGAGAAACTGATTTGCTCTGTAAACCTTCATCTAAAGCACAATAAAAAAAAAAATTTTCCTAGAGTAACAGTCATAAGCATGTCCAAACATGTTTGTACAGACATGATTGTCAGAGTTTTGATTATGGTAATAGAAAACCAAAAAAAAGAAAAAAAAAACCCCTTTGATGTCAAGTCTTTTGCAACTCATAGCAACCTTATAAGTCAGAGTAGAACTGCCCCATAGAGTTTCCAAGGAACCGCTGGTGGATTCAGACTGCTGGCCTTTTTGGTTAGCAGCCTAACTGTTAACCAGTATGCCACCAGGGCTCTAATAGGAAACATAAAACACCCTTACTATCCAATTGTAGGGAAGAGGCTGAGCTGAGTAGCTTATGAAGACACATTTCTCCAGCAAAACACTATGCATATTAAGAACCATAATAAGATTTTGGCTTATGAAAATGGAGTTTAATGATACGTTGCTGTAAAGAAAGCAGATTACAGAAGAATCAGTTATATGAACTCTTGTATCTATGCTTTTGGTATCTTTGTATTATGTTATGTGAGTATTGAATAGATAAAATAGTGTGCTATGTTACGCATAAAAATGTTCATTGTGATTTAGAAAAAAAAGAGTGCCTTGTCTAATGGAGTGAATCCCATGATATACATGGGAGATCCAAAATATTTTTTGAGAATATTATGCTAGGAGAAACATGGCAAGCTTGGATTGAATGGGATAGAGGATAAAATGAAAGGAGACTGTTGGAACTCTAAAATTCTGTAGGCAAGATACAGGCTAATAAACTACTCATTTATAAACATGTAGTACTTTTCATGAAAAAGGAAGGATGACTCCAAGGGCAGAGCCCCAGTTGCACAGGACCAATCCTTGAGCCCATAAATTGGAACCACTAGGCACAGAAAATTATTCTCAGATCTTGAAACCCAACAGAGTTTTCCTTGCTGGATTTCAAGATTGTTTGTAACCAGTGACTCCCTTTTTTCTTCCATTTTCTCCCTTTTTAAATGGGACTGTCTGTATCTATTATCTTATGCTTGCCTCATCATTGTATTTTGGGAGCAGGTTACTTATTTCTTGAGTTTCACAAGTTCAGAGGCAGAGAATACTTGTGACCCAGAGCCTCACTCATGCCTGATTTAGATGATGAGCTTGGGATTTTTTAGCTGATGAGTTTTTTTTTTTTTTTTTTTTTTTAATTACTATAATGGGATGAGGCTTCTGGGGACCTTGGGATGGAGATGAATGTATTTTGCGTGTGGGACAGGACTGTGATAGGCAGAATAATAGGCCTCCAAAGATATCTACATCTAATCTCTGGAACCTCTGGTTATGTTACCTTACATGGCAAAGGGGAATTAAGATTGCAGATGGAATTAAGATTGATAATCAGCTGACTTTAAGATAAGAGATTATTGTGTATTATCTGGATTATCATTGGGTAAGTCCAGTGTAATCATTAAAAAAAAAACTTGCGATCAAGTCAGTTCTAACGTGTGACAACCCCATGTGTTGCATGTAGAACTGTGTTACTTAAGGTATTCTAGGGTGTGACTTTCCTGAAGCAGATCACCTGGCCTTTCTTCCAAAGTGCATCTGTGTGGGTTCGAATCACTGAGCTTTCAATTACTAGTGGAGCGTTTAACCATTTGTGCCACCCAGGGACTTCAAGTGTAATCATAAATCTTAAAAGAGAAAGGGAAGTCAGAGTGATGTGATGTGAAAAGGACATCAGTTGCAGTGTTACTGACTTTGAAGATGTAAGAAGAGGAGTATAAGCCAAGGATCACGGGTGTCCTCTGAAAGCTGGAAAAGATAAAGAAGCATATTCTGCCCTAGATCCACAGAAAGAAACGTACCCCTGCTGATAACCTTGGTTTTAGTCCAGTCAGACCTGTGTCAGGACTTCTAACTTACAGAACTGTAATACAGTAAGTTTGTATTGTTTCAAGCCACTGTGTTTTCAATAATTTGTTACAGCAGCAGTAGAAAACAAATACAGTGAAATAAAAATCAGGCAAAAAATCTAAGTAGACACTTCACCAAAGAAGATATGCAAATGACAAATAAGAATATGAAAGGATATTCAACATCACTATTTAGGGAAATGCATACTAAACTACAATGAGATATCACTGCACACCTGTTAGAATTGCTGAACAAACAAAAAAACTTGGCAATACTAAATGCTGACAAGGATGTGGAGCAACAGAGACTCTCATTCATTGTTACTGGGAATGCAAAATGATATAGCCACTTTGGTAGACAGTTTGACAGTTTCTTATATCTTACTCCTAGGTGTTTACCCAAGTGAACTGAAAACTTATATTCACACAGAAACTCATATGTGAATTTATAGCAGCTTTATTCATAATTGCCAAACCTGGAAACAACCAAGATGTCCTTCAACAAATGAATGAATAAACAGCAGGTAAGTGGTACAACAGAATAGTGCTCAGCAATAAAAAGGAATAACCTGTTTACTCATGCAATAACATGGATAAATATTAACTGCATTTTGCTAAGTGAACAAAGCCCGACAAAAGCAACACATTATATGATTCCATTTATATGACATTTTGGAAAAGGGAAGACTATCAAAGAACAAAAGCAGATCAGTAGTTGCTAGGAAGTGGGAGAGAGAGGAGCAGTTGTCTACAAAGGAGCCACATGGGAATTTTTATAATGTGGAACTGCTCTATATGGTACTAGGATGGTGGATACATGACTGTCTACGTTTGTTAAATCCCTTACAGAGCAAACTTTACTGGTGCAAATTTAAAAAATCAACCAAGGTGTGTGTGTGTGAGAGAGAGAAAGAGTGGGAGGAGGCAGAGGATTCCAGGATGGAATGGACACTAACGAATGAATCTAACTGTATTACAGATGGATGACATGATGTCAATGAAGGGAGTGGGGAAAAGGAGCTGGCCTAAGTAATTTTGGAAAATGATGTCTTGACTGGATAGTATAAGGCTAAAGACAAAACTGTCCATAAATACTGTACCATAGTTGGTAAATCTGTTAGTAATTCTAAAACTAAGTGTTTTTTAGGATTTAACAAATAAGTCAGCATATTACAGATGAGAGCCATGTTTCACACTGTCAGAGTAAGAAGTTACAAATAAGCAACAGGGGAGGCTAGAATGAGTGCTGGTGCTGGATTAGAGTCAGAGATATTTTGTATATATACATATATATGTATATACATCATGTGTGTCTACTGAAGAAGAGACATATATAAATAATTACACTTATCTAAGAAGTGCCTTCTGGTAGTATTTTATCTTAAAACCATGTGGTGCCAAACCAAAGGCATTACGTCTCTAATGTTGGAATACCAAAAACTTCATGAAGTGCTACTGGACAGCCTGGAGTCAATGATACTGTAAGAAATGATGCTTAATTTGTGTATTCAGGGGTGAGTTTACCAGAGGAACTAGGGAGTCTGTTCAATAAGTTTTTCCTTAGTATCATAAACACATGGATTTAGTCATATTTGAAATTAATATTGATACACAAATTGTCCCTTCTTAGACCCTTGGCACAGTCTCTTCAGATTGGCTCCTGAATCCTTTTAACACAAATCTAGTAGTCTTTGATAACTTTCTTACTACCTGGAATGATGAGGTATTATATTCCAGGCTTATCTTAGATATTTTTACCTCAGGGCTGTGATCAGTCATTTCTTTCAGAAGCCCTTCCTCCTTTAAACAGTCTGGGCTCTAAGACTTTTAATTATTTCTTGGGTGGTTCTTAATTTCTAGGCGTATTCAATGGATAGAGCTAGGGCATATGTATTTGTTTTGAAGGTGAAATCCACAGATCATATTGATACTTCCAATACACATTCAGCCCTTCACGGTATTTACGGAACCTCATATAGCTTTCATTATTTCTCCTTTCTCCCAAGCCAAAAGTCTCAGTTTTCAACTACACCAAAATAATTACTTACTATTTTATACCAACATACACATCTTGTAATTTTTTTAAATTGAGATTTAGGTGAACATTTACAGAGCAAATTAGTTTCTTGTTAAACAGTTAATATACAAATTGTTTTGTGACATTGGTTTCCAACCCTGCGATGTGTCAGCACTCTCCCCTTCTCCATCCCTGGCTCCCTGTTTCCATTCTTCCAGTTTTCCTATCCCTTCCTGCCTTCTCATCTTTGTTTTTGGGCTGGTGTGCCCATTAGTCTCATATACATGGTTAAACTATAAAGCACGTCCCTCATGTGTGTTATCGTTGGCCCTATAGACCTGTCTAATCTTTGGCCAAAGGGTGAACCTCGTGAGTGACTTCAGTACTGAGTTGAAAGGGTCTCTGGGGGCCATGCTCTCAGGGTTTCTTCAGTCTCTGTCAGACCAGCAAGCCTGGTCTTTGTGTGTGTGTGTGTGTGTGTGTGTGTGTGAATTTGAATTTGAATTTTGTTCTATATTTTTCTCCCACTCTGTCCAGAACCCTCTATTGTGAGGTCGGTGGTGGTAACCAGGCCCCATCTAGTTGTTCTGGGCTTACATCTTGTAATCTTGAATAACAGTATCAAACAGTTTAGGCTATACACCACTAGAGTCAAATTATTGTTAGACCTTTGGATGGTTTCAAGTCTTTTGTTAGTACAAGTAATACTGCAGTGAATAGCCTGATCTGTACATCTTTTTGTCTTTTGAATCAGTTTAATCTTTTTCTAAACAACTTTATTGAGAGGTAATTCACATATGGTACAATTCACTGATTTGAAGATACAATTCATTGGTTTTTAGTATATTCACAGAATTGTGCATCCATCACCACAATCATTTTAGAACATTTTCATCACCAGATAAAGAAACCTCACTCCCTTTAGCCATGACCCCCAACCCCTGTGCCCCTCATCCCTAGGCAACCACTAATCTACTTTCTGTCTATTTTTGCCTATTTTGGACATTTCATATACATTGAGTCATACAATGTGTGGTCGTTTGAGACTGATTTCTTTCACTTAGCATATGTTTTTAGCTTTATCCATGTTGTACCGTGCATCAATACTTCATATCTTTTATTGCCACATGGTATACTCCATTTAATGGGTATATACGACATTTTATGTATCCATTCGTGAGTTGATGGGCATTTGGATTGTTTCCACTTCTTGGCTATTAGTAATAATGCTGCTCTGAACATTTGTGTACAAGATTTTGTGTGAACGTATGTTTTCATTTCTCTTGGGTATATAACTACCTAGTAGTAAAGTTGATGGATAACATGGTAACTCTATGTTTAACCAAATCCACTCCGCAGTAACTTGTATGTTTAACCATTGGAGGAGCTGCCAGACCGTTTTCCAAAGTGGCTGCACCACTTTACGTTCCCATTAGCAGTGTATGAGGGTTCCAGTTTCTCCACATTCTCACAAACACTTGTTATCTGTCTTTTTGACACCTTAGTGGGTGTGAAGTAGTATTTCATTCTAGGTTTGATTTGTATTTCCCTAGTCCTGATGACGTAGTGGTTAAGAGCTTGGCTACTAACCAGAAGTTCAGCAGTTCAAATCCACTAGCCACTCTTTGGAAACCCTGTGGGCAGTTCTTCTCTGTCCTGTAGGGTCGCTGTGAGTCAGAACTGACTCGACAGCAGCAAGTTTGGTTTTTTGTTTGTTTTTTTGTCAGGTGATTAACGGTCACTGTAGAGTTGCTATGAGTCGGAATCGACTTGATGACAACAGGTTTTTAATGACTAATGATGTTGAGCATCTTTCCATGTGCTTATTGGCCATTTGTTTTCTTTGGAGAAATTTCTGTAAGATCCTTTGCCCAGTTTTTAATTGAATTGCCTTTTTATTATTGAGTTGTAAGAGTTTTTTCTGTGTTCTAGATACAAATTTCTATCAAATATATGATTGCAGGTATTTTTCCCATTCTCTAGGTTGTCCTTTCACTTTTTTGATGATGTCCTTTGAAGCACAAAAGTTTTGATTTTGATGACAT
Source organism: Dugong dugon (assembly GCA_030035585.1). Taxonomy (NCBI): domain Eukaryota; kingdom Metazoa; phylum Chordata; class Mammalia; order Sirenia; family Dugongidae; genus Dugong; species Dugong dugon. The sequence goes on along the minus strand of CM057460.1, from coordinate 160,735,891 downwards.
CCAATTTATTTATTTTGGGGATTGCTTTTGCTTTTGGTCTCATATCTAAGAAACAGTTGCTTAATCCAAGGTCACAAAGATTTACTCCTATATTTTCTTCTAAGAGTTTTCTAGTTTTAGCTCTTACATATAGGTCTTTGACTTTGTTTTTGTATATGGTATTAGGTAGGAGTCCAACTTCATTTTTTTGCATGTAGATATCCAGTTGTTCCAGCATAATTTGTTGAAAACTGTTCTTTTTCCATTGAATGGGGCACCTTGTCAAAAGTCAGTTCATAAATGTCAGGGTTTATTTCTGGACTGCAAATTCTATTCCATTGGATGTATACGTCTGTCTTTATACCAGTATCACACTGTCTTGATTGCTATAGCTTTATAGTAAGCTTTAAAACTATGAAAGTGTTCTTCTTTTTCAAGATTGTTTTGGCTATTCTTGTTGCTGCTGCATGCCATTGAATTGACTCCAACTCAAAGTAACCTATAGGGCAGAATAGAACTGCCCCATAGGGTTTCCAAGGCTGTAATTCTTCATAGAAACAGACTGCCACATCTTTCTCCCATGGAGCGGCTGGTGGGTTTATATCACTGCTCTTTGTGTTTGCAGCCAAGCACTTAACTACGCCCTACCAGGGCTTCTATTCTTAGTCCATTCAGATGTTCATGATCTTTGGGATCAACTTGTTAATTTATGCAAAGAAGTCAGTGGGGATTTTCATAAGGGTTACGTTAACTCTGTAGATCAATTTGGGGAGTATTGCCACCTCAACAATATTAAGTCTTCTGATCCATGAACGTGGGATGTCTTCTCATTTACTTAGGTCTTCTTTAATTTCTTTCAACAGTGTTTTATAGTTTTCAAAGTGTAAGTTTTGCACTTCTTTTGTTAAACTTATTTCTAATTCTTTTGATTATATTTTAAATGTAATTGTTTTCTTAATTTCATTTTTTGTTCATTATATTGGATAAAAATACAATTGATTTTGTATATTAATCTTGTAATCTGTAACCTTGCTGAACTCATTTATTAGTTCTAATAGTTTTTAGTAGATTCCTTAGAATTTTGTATGTACATGGTCATGTAGTTCTCATGAAGCAATTTAATCTTTGGGTTGATGGTACCTAACTATCAGTAACAGCCAAGGATGGCATCATCACTTAAATCCTTCTCATTTGTGTTTTGTTTTCCAGTTCTTTTTTCTTTTATGGTACTTTTTTTTTTTTTTTTTTTTTGTACTTCAGGTGAAGGCTTACAGAACAAATAGTTTCTCATGAAACAGTAGTACACATATTGTTTTATGACATTGGTTAACAACCCCTTATGGTACTTTTTGACTTTATTTTTGGTAGCTTCTTCTCAGTCCTTCTCTTTTTTTGTATTTGAACTTCTCTGCACTGTTTGAATCCACATCTACCTTCCTCCTCTGTAGTCTCTCTGCCGGAATCTCTGTCCTTACAGCTTTTCCTCTTCCTTGCGTTTTCTTCACCTCTAGTGTCTGTCTTGACTGCCTACCTGATGGACACTGGTACTGTTCTCTGAGATGTGATTGTAGTCTTTTCTGAGCTCTAGACTATGTTTGCTAGAGTTATTTTCTTGCAGAAGTCAGTGTGGCAGTCATTTTTTATTTTATTTTATTTATTTTTTTAACTTTGTTGAAGTATAAATTACTTGCAATAAAACAAACAGATTTTAAGTGTTAAATTTGATGAGTTTAACAAATATGTGCACCAGGGTAACCCTTCTACCAGAAAATTCCCTCATTTTCCTTTCTAGTCAGTTTCCCTCTTCCTGCAACCCACGAGGTGAACCCTTTCTAATTTTTATCACCAAAGATTAGTGTTACCTGTTCTTAGACTTCATATAAATGGAAACATACAGTATGTGCTCTTTTATATCTGGCGCTTTTTCACTCACCATAAGATTTTTAGGTTCATTCATTTTGAGCATGACATTGAACTAATGAGATTAGTTCATTGCTTTTTTTAAATTATTGAGTAATATTCCATTGTATGAATATACCACAATTTGTTTATCCATTCTCCTATTGATGCACATGTGAGTTGTTTCCACTGGTTTTGTTTTTTAAAAATAATAGTAATTTTAAAAACTGTTTTTAACAAGACAAAGGGAAAAAAGTAAAAAAGCTGAACCTCTCTTGAGAGGTAAACCCAACATACAGTTTCTTTTATCCTTTCAAACAGTCCTATGTATATCCAGGTATTTGTGTATATCTATGTATGTATTTTCATATAAGGGGGATCATCTATATATATATATATATAGTCCTGTAGCTTACTTTTTTCCACATACCTCTTAACATTATTCTGTATTTGTGTATGTGGCTCTACCTCACTGATATTCTTAATTGTCAAATAGTATATATGTACTGTACTTCCATCCCATTATTTTTTTATTTGCAAATTGCGTATGTGTATTCTTTCCCATTTCTCTCTTATTTTTGTCTTTTTCCATATCAATTTGTAGGAGCTCTTTGTATAATAAGAGAATTAGCTCTTTGTCAGTCATGTATTGTAGTTGTTTTTCTTAGTTTCTTGTGTCTTGACTTGTTTATGGTGGATTTAACATTTAAAAAAAATAGTAGTAGTAAACATCCTCTGTTTCCTCCGTGCTATTTGCATTTTAAAAATAGAGTATTTTTTAACCCAAAGAATAATGTTCTAAGTGAAATTTAAGGCACTCTAACGGTTGAATTAGAAAAGTATCTTGGTTGGCAGAAGAGATACCAAGAAGCCTGAGATTTTCACTTCTTTCAAAGGCCAGTCTCTACAAAAAAGGGATGTTTGGTATACCATTAATTTTTATGCTGTAAAAATAAAAAATTGTCTTCACTTTAGTTCTAGGTATTTTAACAATATGTTGTATGTAAATGTAACTATATACATTTTCCCTGTAATGGTGCAATTGATGATTTTACCATCTATGCTATTAATAGATATGTCACTCACCTGTATTGATAGTATTCTATACATAGGTAATAACATCAGAGAATTGTAATATCCTAGAACTGTGGCATTGTATGGGTTCTCCTCATGGATTTTAGGGTAGCTAAGAAATTACCTACATTCAGCCATCCAAGTACACTGATAGAGACTTTTGCTTAATTAATAAGTAGAATACAGGTAGTCCCTGGATTACAAATGAGTTCCATTCCTAAGTCTTTCTCTGAGTCAAATTTGTATGTAAGTTGGAACAGTTAGGTATAATTTGTATCTAACGTCAGTTAGTCGAATGTTTGTCTTAGTATATAACATATTGTGTACTTTTCTATGCATAAACATTTACAAAAATACTTCCAGATACACTAAAACATCTTTAACATAATGATACACTAATAATAATAATGTTTTGATCCGTGTCACAAAGTAGCACCCATTTGTTATTACAAACCATTGTACATACCTTGAATTTTTTTTTTAATTGTACTTTAGGTGAAAGTTTACAGCTCAAGTTAGCTTCTCATACAAAAATCTATACACAAATTGTTATGTGACCCTAGTTGCTATCCCTGTAATGTCACCACACACTCCTCCTTTCCACCCCAGATTTCCCATGTCCATTCAACTAGCTCCTATCACTTCCTGCCTTCTCATCTTACCTCCAGACAGAAACTGCCCATTTAGTCTCATGTATCTACTTGAACTAAGAAACACTCTTAACAAGTATCATTTTATGTCTAACAGTCCAGTCTAATCTTTGTCTGAAGAGTTGGTTTGGGGAATAGTTTCAATTCTGGATTAACAGAGAGTCCAGGGGTCATGTCTTCCAGTGTTCCTCCAGTCTCAGTCAGACCATTAAGTCTGGTCTTTTTACTAGAATTTGAGTTCTGCACCCTAATTTTCTTCTGCTCCATCAGGGATTCTCTGTTGTGTTCCCTGTAAGGGTGGTAATTGGTGGTAGCCGGGCACCATCTAGTTCTTCTGGTTTCAGGCTGATGGAGCCTCTGATTTATGTGGCCCTTTTGTCTCTTGGGCTAATATTTTCCTTGTGTCTTTGGTGTTCTTCATTCTCCTTTGCTCCAGGTGGGTTGGGACCAATTGTTGTATCTTAGATGGCCACTCGCTAGCTTTTAAGACCCCTTATGCCACTGACCAAAGTGGAATGCAGCCCATTTTCTTAATAAACTTTCTTATGCAGTTGATCTAAATGACCCTTGCAACCATGGTCCCCAGACCCCCATCCCTGATACTCTGTCTCTCAAAGTGTTTGGTTGCATTCAGGAAACTTACTAGCTTTTAGTTTAGTCCAGTTGTGCTGATTTCCCCTGTATTGTGTGTTGTCCTTCCCTTCACCTAAGATAATTCTTGTCTACTGTCTAGTTAGCGAATTCCCCTCTCCCTCCCTCCCCTTGTAACCATCAGTGAATGTTTTCTTCTGTGTTTAAATCTTCTCTTGAGTTCTTAACATAGTGGTCTCATGCAATATTTGTCCTTTTGCAACTGACTGATTTCACTCAGCATAATACCTTCCAGATTCATCCATGTTATGACATATGTTTTGTGGATTCATCGTTGTTCTTTATCGTTGCGTAGTATTACATTGTGTGGATGTACCATAATTTGTTTATCCATTCATCTGCTGATGGGCACCTAGGTTGTTTCATCTTTTTGCTACTGTGAACAGTGCTGCAGTGAACATGGGTGTGCATATATCTATTCATATGACAACTCTTATTTCTCCAGGATATATCCCAAAGAATGGAATTGCTGGATCATATGGTACTTCTATTTCTAGCTTATTAAGGAAGGGCCAAATTGATTTCCAAAGTGGTTGTACCAGTTTACTTTCCCACCAGCAGTGTATAAGTATTCCAGTCTCTCCACAAACTCTCCAACATTTATTATTTTGTGTTTTTTGGATTAATGCTAGTCTTGTTGGGGTAAGATGGTATCTCATTGTAGTTTTGATTTGCCTTTCTCTAATAGCTAATGATTGTGAGCATTTCCTCATGTATCTGTTAGCCATCTGAATGTCATCTTTGGTGAAGTGCCTTTTCATAACCTTTTCCCATTTTTTAACTGGGTTATTTGTGTTTTTGTTGTTGAAGTTTTGCAGTATCTTGTAGATTTTAGAGATTAGACCCTGATCAGATATGTCATAGTAAAAAAAATTTTCCCAATCTGTAGGTTGTGTTTTTAACCCTTTGGTGAAGTCTTTTGATGAGCATAAGTGTTTCATTTTTAGGAGCTCGCAGTTATTTACTTTCTCTTTTGGTGTTTGTGCGTTGTTAGTTATGGCTCGTATTCTGTTTATGCCATGTATTAGGGCTCCTAGCGTTGTCCCTATTTTTTCTTCTATGATCTTTATGGTTTTCAATTTTATATTTAGGTCTTTGATCCATTTTGAGTCAGTTTTTGTGCATGGTGTGAGGTATGGGTCTTGTTTCAGTTTTTTGCAATTGGATGTCCAGCTACGGCAGCACCATTTGTTAAAGAGACTGTCTTTTCCACATTTAACAGACTTGGGGCCTTTGTCAAATATCAGGTGCTCATAGGTGGATGAATGTACATTTGTATTCTCAATTCTGTTCCATTGGTCTATGTATCTGTTGTTGTACCAGTACCAGGCTATTTTGACTACCCTGACGGTATAATAGGTTCTAAAATCAGGTAGTTTGAGGCCTCCCACTTTGTTCTTCTTCTTGAGTAATGCTTTACTTATCCAGGGCCTTCTCCCTTTCCATATGAACTCAGTGATTTGTTTCTCCATCTTATTAAAAAATGTCATTGGAATTTGGATCAGGATTGCATTGTATCTGTAGATTGCTTTGGGTAGAATTGACATTTTCACAATGTTGAGTCTTTCTATCCATGAGCAAGGTATTTTATTCCACTTATGAAGGTCTCTTGGTTTCAAGCAGTAGTGCCTTGTAGTTTTCTTTGTATAGGTCTTTTATGTCTCTGGTTAGATTTATTCCTAAATATTTAATATTGGGGGCTATTGTAAATGGTATTGATTTGATGATTTCCTTTTTGAAGTTCTCTTTGTTGATGTAGAGGAATCCAACTGATTTTTGTATGTTTATCTTGTATCCTGATACTTTGCTGAAATTTTCTATTAGCTCCAGTAGTTTTCTCGTAGATTCTTTGGGGTCTTCTATGTATAAGATCATATCATCTGCAAATAGGAATACTTTTACTTCTTCCTTACCAATTTGGATGCCCTTTATTTATTTTTCTAGCCTAATTGCACTGGTCGGGACCTCCAGCACAATTTTGAATAAGAGTGGTGATAAAGGGCATCTTTGTCTGGTTCCCATTCTCAGGGGGAATGCTTTCAGACTCTCTCCATTTAGGATGATGTTGGCTGTTGGCTCTGTATAAATGCCCTTAATTATGTTGAGGAATTTCCCTTCTATTCCTATTTTGCTGAGAGTTTTTCTGATAAATAGGTGTTGGACTTTGTCATATGCCCTTTCTGCATCAGTTGATAAGCACATGTGGTTCTTGTCTTTTGTTTTATTTATGTGATGGATTATATTGATTATTTTTCTAATGTTGAACCATCCCTGCATACCTGGTATGAATCCCCCTTGGTCATGGTGAATTATTTTTCTGATAATGTTGTTGAATTGTATTGGCTAGAATTTTGTTTGAGGATTTTTGCATCTGTGTTCATGAGGGATATCCGTCTGTGATTTTCTTTTTTTGTGGTGTCTTTACCTAGTTTTGGTATCAGGGTTATGCTGGCTTCATAGAATGAGTTTTCGAGTATTCCGTCCTTTTCTATGCTCTGAAAAACCTTTAGTAGTAGTGGTGTTAACTCTTCTCTTGAAAGTTTGGTAGAATTTTCCAGTGAAACTGTCAGGGCCAGGGGTTTTTTTGGTAGGAGTTTAATTACCTTTTCAATCTCTTCTTTTGTTGTATGTTTATTTAGTTGTTCTACCTCTATTTCTGTTATTTTAGGTAGGTAGTGTGTTTCTAGAAATCTGTCCATTTCCTCCAGGTTTTCAAATTTGTTGGAGTACAGTTTAGCATAGTATTCTGTTACGATTCTTTTAATTTCAGTTGGGTCTGTTGTAATATTGCCCATCTCATTTCTTATTTGGGTTATTTACTTCCTATCCTGTTTTTCTTTCGTCAGTTTGGCCAGTAGTTTATCAATTTTGTTGATCTTTTCAAACAACTAGCTTTTGGTCTTGTTAACTCTTTCAGTTGTTTTTCTATTCTCTATTTCATTTAATTCTGCTCTAATTTTTATTATTTCCTTTCTTCTGGTGCCTGAGGGCTTCTTTTCTGCTCTCTTTCTATTTGTTCGAGTTGTAGTGTTAATGTTTTGATTTTGGCCCTTTCTTCTTTTTGGAAATGTGCATTTATTGCTATAAATTGACCTCTGACCACTGCTTTTTGCTGTATCCCAAAGGTTCTGGTAGGATGTCTTTTCATTCTGATTTGATTCAGTGAATTTCTTTATTCTATCCTGAATTTCTTCTATAAACCAGTAGTTTTTGAGCACAATGTTCAGTTTCCATGTGTTTGATTTTTTTTTTTTCCCTTGCTTTTTCTATTACTGATTTCTACTCTTACGGCTTTATGGTCAGAAAAGATGCTTTGTAATATTTCGATGTTTTGGATTCTGTTAAGGCTTGCTTTGTGTCCTAATTTGTGGTCTCTTCTGGAGAATGTTCCATGTGCGTTGGAAAAGAAAGTATACTTGGTTCCTGTTGGGTGGAGTGTTCTGTATATGTCTATGAGATCAAGTTGGTTGATTGTGGCATTTGGATCTTCCATGTCTTTATTGAGCTTCTTTCTGGATGTTCTGTTCTTCACCGAAAGTGGTGTGTTGAAGACTCCTACTATTATTGTGGAGCTATCTATTTCTCTTTTCAGTGCTGTTTGAGTTTATTTTATGTATTTTGGAGCCCTATCATTGGGTACATAAATATTTATTATGGTTATGTCCTCCTGGTGTATTGGCTCTTCAATCTGTATATAGTGCCCTTCCTTATCCTTTTTGGTGGATCTTGCTTTAAAGTCTATTTTGTCAGAGATTAATATTGCCACTCTTGCTCCTTTTTGAGTGTTGTTTGCTTGATATATTTTTTTCCATCCTTTGAGTTCTAGTTTGTTTGTATCTTTAAATCTAAGGTGTGTCTCCTGTAGGCAGCATATAAACAGATCTTTTTTTTTTTTTTTTTAATCCATTCTGCCACTCTTTGTCTCTTTATTGGTGCATTTAGTCCATTTACATTCAGCATAATTATTGATAGGTATGAGTTTAGTGCTGTCATTTTGATGTCTTTTTTTGTGTGTGTTGTTGACTGTTTTTCTTTGTTCCACTTAATTTTCTGTGCTGCATCGTTTTTCTTTCTGAATTTTCTTTTCATCTTTTTCATTGTTGTAGATTTTGTATTGCTAAGTCTTTGTTTTTCGTGTTTTTTATTCTGATGTGTGTAGGATTGTTAGTTTCATTTGTGGTTACCTTAATTTTTATCTCTATTTTTCTAAGTTTAAACTACTCTTTTATTTCTTTATATCACCTTGACTTCATCTCCTTATGAAAGATCTATGACTACATTATTTAGTCCCTCTTTTTTGTTTTAATGTTGTCATCTTTTACATATTGACGTCTTTGCTTCCCTATTTTCAGTGTTTTAGCTTTGATTTATTTTTTGTGACTTCCCTATCTGGATTTATATCTGGTTGTTCTATCCTGTGTTCTAGTCTTGGGTTGTTATCTGATGTTATTAATTTTCTAACCAAAGGACGCCCTTTAGTATTTCTTGTAATTTTGCTTTGGTTTTTGCTGATTCTCTAAACTTCTGTTTATCTGGAAATGCCCTAATTTCACCACCATATTTGAGAGACAGTTTTGCTGGGTATATAATTTTGGTTGGTGATTTTTTTCCTTCAAGGCTTTATATATGTCATCTCATTGCCTTCTTTCCTGCATGGTTTCTACTGAGTAGTCAGAGCTTAGTCTTATTGACTGTCCTTTGTAGGTCACTTTTTGTTTATCCCTAGCCACTCTTAAAATTCTCTCTTTATCTTTGGTTTTAGCAAGTTTGAGTGTAATATGTCTTGGTGACTTTCTTTTCTGATCTGCCTTGTGTAGGATTGTATGAGCTTCTTGGATAAATACCTTCTCATCTTTCACGACATCAGTTAAATTTTCTGCCAACAAATCTTCGACAATTCTCTGTATTTTCTGTTATCCCCTCCTGTTCTGGTACTCCAGTCACTCATAGGTTATTTCTCTTGATAGAATCCACATAATTCTTAGGGTTTCTTCATCTGTTTTTAATTCTTTTATCTGAATTTACTCATGTAAGTTGATGTCAAATGCTTTATCTTCTTTTTTTTTAATTTTTTTTTTATTGTACTTTAGATGAAGGTTCCCGGAATAGATAGTTTCTTATTAAACAGTCAGTACACATATTGTTTTATGACATTGGTTAACAGCCTCATGACATGTCAGTACTCTCCCTTCTCGACCTTGGAGGATCAAGTGCTTTATCTTCTATCTCACTAATTCTGAATTCCATTGTCTCAATTCTGCTCCTTTGAATTTCTATTGAGTTGTCTAAATCTGATATTTTATTGTTAATCTTTTGGATTTGGATTTGCTGTCTCTCTATGGATTCTTGCAACCTGTTATATTTGTCATTATGCTCTTGTAAAACCTTCTTAAGTTCCTCTGTTGCTTTGCCCGTGTGTTCCTTGGCTTGTTCTGTGTTTTTACTGGTCTCCTTCCTGATCTCTTGAAGAGTTCTGTATATTAATCTTTTGAATTCTACATCCAGTAATTCCAAGAAGTTTTCATCCTCCAGAAGGTTTCTTGATTCTTTGTTTTGGTGGCTTGCTGAAGCCATCATGGTCTCCTGCCTCTTTATGTGATTTTATCTTGACTGTTGTCTCTGAGCCATCAGTAAGTTATTATATTTATTTATTTTACGTTTGCTTAGTTTGTCCTAGCTACTTGTTTTGTTTTGTTTTGATACGCCCAAATAGGCTGCTTGCATCAGCTAGTTTGATTTTTGGCATCTTTGAAGCCCTCATGTCCTGTCTTCGGGTGGCTAGAGCTGTTACTAGGTATTTGAGCCCAAGAGTTCATTTACTTTTCTTGTGTGGATTTAGCTCAGGTGTCCAGGTCATCGGTCACCAAGTGTGTGGTGCAAGCTCTCACCTGCAGTCCTAGATGGGGAAGAGTGACTGGAGTAGGCACTGGTATCTGGCTGCAGTAGGGGGTCATGTGCTGATCAAGGCCAGGGGCTGACTGCTGCCCGTCAGTGTCTGGGTGGAATGTGTGTCCCAGTTCCCTAGATCATGTAGGTGGATTAGTTTTGCAGCCAGACTATGGGCACCCAGTGCTGTTGGCTGTAAGGACTGGGAGTCACCACTTATTCTTGTCTCAGGTATCACGTTGGAGTGGGTGGAGCCACCAGTCCTCAGGCCTCTGATGTGGATAGGTGAGGACCCTGCTTAATGGGCAGGGCAGTGTCAAATGTCATGAATCTGCCACTCCCCCTTATAGCTTATACAACCGAAAATAAGCTTTAGGTATATACCGTGTTGTACTGTGCTAATGAGTGCCTACACTTTGTTGAAATGGGCCCACACAGGTCTATGGAGGGGTGAAAGGCGTTCCAACTCCGTGGACCCCTTATGCTTGTGCCTAGGCAAAGGCGCAGTGCCTGCCCTGAGTTCCTGGCTTAGGGGAGCTGGCAGATTATTTTTTCCTTTTTGTTAATTTGTTCCCACTCTAAAGCCAGGAAAGTGGCTCAGGGTGTTCAACGGGTCCTACTTCCGGCCCAGGGGGTGCAGCAATCACTGAAACTGGACTGACATCCAGAGCAGAGTGGGGAGTAGGCAGGTAAATGGGAGAGATGTACTTCCCAAAAAGAGAGGGGAGCTTTGATCCATGTGGTAGGTTAGACACTTGTACTTATCTTTTGCTGATTAAACTCCATTTCTCGCTGGTTCTGGAGGCTTGAGCAGACTCTCTGACGCTCATTCTCTCTCAATGTGGAAAACGAGTCCCGAGCACCACCGCTTGCCTCACCCCTTGCACACTAGCAGGTTCAGCCTGCAGAGTACCAGTGTCAGCCAGGTCAAGTCTGACAGCTCTTTGCTGCTTCTGAGCCATCTCTCCTTCCTCCTGCCACTCAGTTCGATTCCTCAACTTTGTCTTTGATGTTCAGGGCTCCTAGATTGTTATATATAATCAATTCATTTGTTTTTGGGGGTCTTTGTTGCAAGAGGGACCACAGGAAGTGTCTGACTACTCTGCCATCTTGGCCCCACCTCCTTGAATTTTCTATATAATAGGCTTTACGGGGGTTGGTTCGTAACTACAGGTTGTACGTAAGTCAAACGTTTGTAACCCAGGGACTGCTTGTACACTCTAGTTTAACAGATTTTGTCAATGCTTCATTTTGTCGTATTGAATATTTGCTGACACCATGGCTAAGACCTTATCTGAAGGATTATGGGACCAGACAACCTGAAAAATTTAATGAGGGTTTTGCTTCATGGGTGCTCATCATATAACAGACATGACACTTGAGTAGCTAATGTCACCACCTCTTCTAGTCAGTCCAGTTCTACACTACCATTCAGTGAGTACCTACTGTGAGTTCTACGCAAAACTAGGTGCTTTATCTATGCATTTTAATAATCTCTGCAAGGTAGATCTTTTCATCCCTATTTTATTGGTGAACAATCTGTTACTCCCAGAAGTAAAATATTTTGCCTAAGGTCATTGTTAAGTGACAGTTGAAGTCTCCTGTTGCTCCTGTCAGAAGATATCTTTGTATGGTCCGTGGTGGTAAATATGGTTGCTGCACTCAGCTGCTAACGCAAAGACTGAAGGTTTGAGTCCTCCCAGAGGCACTTTGGAAGAAAGGCCTGGCAATCTACTTCTGAAAAATCAGCCGTTGAAATCCCTATGGAGCACAATTCTACTTTGACACACATAGGGTTGCCATGAGTCGGAATCAACTCAACAGCAACTGTTTTTTACTAGCATAGTCATATACTGATTTTTGTTACCAAGTAAGTACCATACCTCTAAGTTCATTCAGAACTGACCCCATTTCCTGGACTCTGGAATGTAAACATGACATAGACCTGGCTGATAAGATTATTCTATCCCTCTGGCTACATCATTGATTCAGTATGTATTCATGAACCAAGCCAAATCCAGATCAGTGAGATTTAATTCTGAGACCCTTGAAACTATTCAGAAAGAGAAATTTTTTTTCTACTGAATTTGTAGCTGAGAAAATTAAGTCTTGAGTTTCTGGGGGCTCCTGTGTTCCAAGAGCCAGCTGGAGAGTAAAGGAAAACAGAGAAAAGAACAACTGAGAGATGGAGAGAGACCAACTCCTAATAACATTATTTTAGCCTCTGGATCTAACCATACCTACAAAAAGAGCTTTTGCTGTTAGCTGCCATCAAGTCGGGCCCCTGACTCATGTAAACCCCATGCACAATGGAACAAAATGCTGCCTGGTCTGGTGCCATCCTCACAATCAGTTATGAATTGGACTGTTGTGACCAGTAGGGCTTTCACTGGCTTATATTCGGACGTAGATCACCAGGCCTTTCTTCCTAGTCTGCCTTAGTCTGGAAGCTCCATTGAAACCTGTTTAGCATCATAGCCAGAAGCTAGCCTCCCACTGAGACATGGGTGGTGACTATGTGTAAGATGCATTGGCCAGGAATTGAAATCTGGGTCTCCCTCATGGAAGGTGAGAATTTTCCACTGAACCACCAGTGTCCCCTCAAGAATAATTAGCAGCGGTTATTTTAGATAGTGAGCAGATACTCCCTCTGTGCTTTACAGACTATGAAGAACTTGTAGAGTTTGTAGAACCAAATGGCTGATAATGATTTGGAGTAATACTGGTGATGACTTGCAGGTTTCTCTCCTTCTGTCTCTCTTTCACACACATATACACACAGACACACACACAACACAAGAGAAAGAGAGACTTGAGTCTGGCGTGACCTACTAATTCTAAAATAGGAAATGATGGTGAAGATTCCAGGAGAAAACAGAATGTTCTGACCTGTTGCCAAACCTTTTTTCCAAATCTGTGCTGCACCTGTATTCTGTAATGGTCACTGCAACGCTTTTTGTGAACTGTTTACATATCTGACTTCTTGTTTGGATTTTACTTGGTGTTTTGATATGAATTTTTAATGTGAAAGCACTTAGCATTAGGAGTTTGACATTTTGTCTGACCTTAATCACCAGGAGGATCATGAGAGGTTTATTCAGTGGGAAGAGAACTGTTACAGCTCTGACAGAAATGATGGGAAATAAGTAAACAGCCTTTTAAATCTTCACCAGAAATCAATAGGGTTTAAAGATGATGGACGTTGGTGTTTTTTGCTGCTTAAGGACTTCAACCTTTTACGGGAAAATATCTTCTCTTCGTGTCAGCAATTTTTTCCATGCCCACAGTGAATCACTGCTGCAAATAGAACATTCTGTGTAAAACACTTTTCATCGTTATTATAAGGAAGAAATTGTATATGACTGGGCGTGGAAATATAGAGCCTTTTGGGGCATTTTTGTATGAAAAAAGAGGGCTATTTCTCATAATTTGTTTTTTGTCTTCTGTGTAATTCCATGACATACTTTTTCCTTAACACAATAACAAGCTATATATTGAGCACCTGCATTGTGCTGGGCATTGGACTGTGTGTTCTGTGTTAAGGTAGATGATATGACTCCATTTTATGGAGTATGAAATTGAGACCCAGAGGCTCTGTCTAAAGTCTTCTAACTAGAGTTAGAACTGATATTTAAAACCCTGGTCCATCTGAGTTTGAAGCCTATGCATTTACCACCTTCCCAATCTCATCTCTGCACTCAATAGGTCATTCTCACCTTTGACTCTCATTTCTTCAGTAGTGGTATCTTATTTTCTTTTTTTCCTCTTTTTTCCCCAGTCAGTGAAACTGACTTAAGTGACAGATCTCCACATCATTTAATAACAGAGGATAAAAGCTATACCGTGGTCATTGAATAAAGGGACATGGGTTGAGAACTGCTTCCCAATATACTCTGCAGATTTGTTTTTCATGAATGATTTATGAAATATTAGATTGATACAGCATTTAGCAGTATATTCACAATCAGCTGCAATGTGATGCAAGTTTTCAGGTATTAACAGAACATATCATATAGTGTCCTTTGTTTCAAGGTATAAAACTATGGATTTCATTGTTAAAAAAAATTTCTCTTCTAAATACGTTAAAATATGGTAACCTTGCCACTACAGAACAGTTGACTTTCCATCTGTTCATCTAATTCATATTTACCATTGTACACCTGTAACCTGAAAAAAGTAAGATAATTATTTTGTGATTTGGAAATAATCTTTCTAATTCAAACTAGCAGCTCTAGTTTTATGATAATGAATAATCATGGAAGATATACTGGTGAGTAAAACTTTTTACCTAAGATCTCCTGATTGGTGGGATTTTAGATTTAAGGGCACATTTCTGTAGTTAATTAATGGGAATTTTTAGAAAGAAAAAATGGAATAGCTCTTTACCAGCTTATTATGATTCATGTTAGATGTGTTAAATGTAAATACTGTCAGATGAAATGTACATTCCTTATTCTTTTATTAATTCATTGTAAAACAGTCACTTAACTTTTTTTCATTCTGTATTTCCTTATTTAGAAACTGAAGTTAACTAAATGACCTGAGAATCCTTCTAACTCTAAAGTTCTGTGACTCTCTAAAGTTCTGTAACTTACTTTAGGTTTAGAATTTTGATTCGAAGTCATCTTTCCTGTCACATACTTTTTAGTAATAAAACAATCTTAAAAATAACTTTTGCTATAGTATTTTTAAATGTTCCTCCCCCTGCTCCTAAACCCAAAACCAAACCCATTGCTGTTGAGTGGATTCCAACTGACAGCAACCCTGTAGGATGGAGTAGAACTACCTCTTAGGGTTTCCAGGACTACAGTCTTTATGGAAGCAGACTGCCACATCTTTATCTGCCAACCTTTCAGTTAGCAGCTGAGCGCTTAACCTGTGTAGCACAAGGGCTCCTTCTTTTTCTAATATCCAGTGGCCTTCTTTGAATTGATAATACTGTATTGTTCACCTGAAGTAGAGTGACTTACCTTTGTTTCTCTTATGAAAAAACATAATGTGTTGGTACTTCAGGCATTTTAAAGGTGCTAATCAAAGAATGATTGATCAGCCATTTTCTCATGTTCTCTGGGAGCCTGAAGTTTTCAGGTACATGATGATTGATTCTTTATTTGATAAAAGAATAGACTGATCAGTTTGACTGGGTAGTTAACTGCTGAGCTTGCAGAAAACAGCTGAATTTGTGGTGAGAGGATGACTTCTTAGGCAGTCTCAGTGTTAGAAGAGGCTGTAAGAAATGTCTGCATCTCTGATCAAAATCGTAGACTCATTTCCCCTTTGCTCAACATTTACACAGAGTTGGGACCTCTGAAAACAGTGTAGTAGAAATCATGAGCCCTACTTTCCTGTCTGGTTCTTCCTTTATTTGCTGTGTGACTTTGGAAAGTCACATAACCATTTGCAACCCCAGTTTTCTTGTGTGCAAAATGGGAATTAAAGTACCACCAAATAGGGTTATTGTGAAGAATCATTTGAATTAACATATGTGAAATCATTTGATCTCTTAGATAATTGCTGCTTTGTCAAAATAATTTATTTAGGTATGTTGTTATTTGCTAATACAAGGTTTTGTAATCTGGTTTTGATGTGTACCCTCAGATTCTTACACTGCAACTTTGTGGGTGTGACCAGTTGTGACTTCTTTAAAAAAAAAAAAAAAAGGTGCTGCTGAGTTCATTCACTTACTGTTTTATAGTTTTCATCCTTGCTGTAATCAAGTAAACATGTCAATTTTTAAAAAGATATAGCTACCCAGCATGATAGGGAGTATATAGTAAACAAATGAAGGGTGGGCTTTTCCATATAGGGTGTTCCATTTAGTCCAGATCCTTTTCTTGTTTGTGCTTTAACTTCTATAATCCTCTTGTAAATAGCAAAGTAATTATTTATTTTGTATTTATACTTTGCACTGGTTACTATGGGTTTTTTATGTTAAAATATTTTGTTTTGATGGGGTTCATTAGGGACCAAAAAGTTTTCCAAAGAACATGTTTAAATTTATTAAAACTCAGTGGGAAGATACTATTTGATACCTAAAAAATTGCAGTAAAGCAAAAAAAATTTTTGTTCTTCCAAAATCTCTTATTTAATATTATTTGTAGATCATTCTTATATCTGTGTTGGTCCCATCTGCACCCTTTGTTCCTTTTAAGAACACATAAGCGCCCTATTTTCCTGGTAAAGTCTAAATTTGAGTATTTTATTCTTGAGCTATTTAGTTTCCACACCTTGTGAGATGAGTTAATAAGTCATCAATTTCTACCGAAACTGAAATTATTTTGCCACAAGATGGGTATTTTTTTCTTTCCATAGCTTCTTGTACTTTCTTGTTGCAGCAGTTGTATGTTTACGTGTCTGTCCTGCACATTACCAGGAGCTTTTTAAGTTCTGGGAAGAATTCTTACTCAACTTTGATCTCTAGTTCTTAAACTTAGCATCTGGGGTTTAGAAAAATCCCAATAATATATTGAATGAGACTGCAAATTATATTGAAGATCTAAAAATACTTGAGCAAATTGATCTATGGCTACATAGACAAATTCTCTTGCGATGACTCTTAAAACAAAAATGTTCCAAATTTGTGACTGATGGTCTATAATATCATATTTATTTTCATGATAAATACTCTTTCGTAATAGGGTCAGCATAATCAACTGATTTGCTGAGACTTCTCTCCCAACCATTAGGACAAACCAGGTGACATAAGGTGTGCGCCTGTACTTCCAGTTAGCTGTGTGACCTTACACTGTTTAGACCTAATTTATAAAATAAAGGCTTACGCTGTATTATTGCTAAGGTTCTATCTAGCTAGAGAAATTCTCAACCAGGAGATCTTAACAGTACCTGTCACCTGTATTTATTTTTCCCAAGAGACCTTTTTCAGATCATAATGACATAATCATTCTCAACTCCATCCAGCTTCTAACAAAATCTAGGAAGCCCAGCTTACTCTTAGCCCCATGGTAGCAGTGCTTGAGGATCCTGTCCTACACATTACCAGCTTCTTAAGTTCTAAGAAGAATTGTTGTTCACCTTTGATCTCTAGTCTTTATGCTTGGTGCTTGGTGTTTGGTGAACTTCCACTAATTAGTTTGGTTTGGGTTCATGCACTCATCTGTATGTAATGTCTACTGGTATTTCTGTCTTTGAATTTGTGAGAAGACAAGTGTATTGAAGTCGGCTTCCTTCTGTCCCTGTTTTCTACCAACATCTAAGTCCTTACAGATATGATTTAATGCCCCAAATTTGTTATGAAAACTAGAAATATATTTCGTTACATACCATGGACAGTCAATATATGTTTATATGTGGCCTTGTACCCTATGATTGACTGTAAGCTACTTGAGGTCAGAAACTGTGTTTCATTTTTATAACTCTCTCTAGTGTTTATTACTACTTTGTACATACTAGACAGTCAATAATGTTTACTAAATTAATGATTACATGGAATCACACGATGTAATAGGTGAATTGTTAATAAAAATAACCACTGATTGCTTTTATAATGATCCCTTTCTACAAGAAAAAACATCAAGAAGCCAGTTGTACGTGATAGCTCATGTAGGAAGAGAACTTCCTGAAAAGCACCTGCTGATTGTCACTGTCTATTTTATTATTTTCAGGGACAAAGGACAAGCATAATCACAATTACTGCTTTAATTTTCATGAATCATAAACAGTTCTGTGTATTTTAAATGACTATAGAAATTTATTGGTTATTTTCAGTTTAGGTTTTATGCAGTCCAGCAATGTAATCAGATTAAGTGTACATGTGTTCACGCTTTTTCACTTGTAGCAGTAATCCCCTATCTGCATCAGTCTAATTTAGTGCTTTGGGCAATGGAGTAATGCAGACTAAATCAAAGCTGGGCTTGAGCCAAGATGATAAATTGGAAGGATCCCTGGCTTTATAATCAGATAGACCTGGATCCCCATTAATCGAGGCAACATATATAAACACTGAACACAGTGCCTGCCTCATGGTAAGGCGTTCCATAAGTGGTAGCTAATGTTATTTTAGTTTAAAAAATACATTGTTAAAAATAGTCATGAGGTGTGAAAAACTATTTTAAAGGAGTGAAGTCTGTTGTCTTGAAAGTGCAGTATACTAACATGCAATATATCTCGGCATATGTTAGCCTTGCAGAAACATGCCTATCTGAAAAGACTAGGTTCTGAAACAGTCCAAGGAGTGAAAAAACCAACCAGTTCTGTTGTAAAGCCTTGTGCTTTTTTAATTTAATGGAAGATAGTAGTCATCACATTGGGGTCCAGTAGGGATGATAGCAGCCAACATTGTGTGTGACTTTTAATTGTGCGTGTTAGATGATTAGACATTTCTACCATAGGCAACTCACCAAGCACTACTACATGGGCTCAACTCCAAGGCTGCATTTTCTGTAGTGAAAAGAAGGCCAATAATACCTGTCTGGCAAAGTTATTATGAGGATTAGTGATTATGTCTGCAAAATGCCCAGTCCAGTGGCTGGCATTTCGTAAATGCTTCTATAGATTGAACCATCTATTTTCATTGTTCTCCTTATCATCATCGTCATCGTCATTGTCATCATCATCATCTTTATATAATGATCTGTGCATTTAAGGTAGCCTTGTGCCTTTGTGGTTCCTTCCAGTATTTCTCTGTACCTGTGTGATCATTTGAAACAGCCGTAGATGCTCTCTAGGCATCTCAGAGCAAAAATTCTTCATCAGATTCTGCAGGCTCTTTTTACTGTTCTCACCTAAGCCTATCATCTGATTCTTCTGATCTTTCAGAACCATGTTATTGTCACTTAGAGGAATTATGGCAAGAGTTTATTATATGGTAATGGCATATGGCATAATGTAGTATGTCTGTAGTTTAGCCAAGAGGAATGCATTCATTCTGTGCAGTCTTCATCTGATTGTCAGTCCTGCTTTACTCATATTGACAAATTTTCTATATTCTGTCTTTTCTTTGTTTTTCCTTGTGATAATTCATTTAATTTTATTTCGCCCTGTTGTCCTTTCAGAATCCACTAACCCCTAATAAGGTCAGCTATGTGAATTCCAAATCAGTTCTCACTAAATAGTTCATAATGTCATGTAGGTTTGTTATTTTACTCCATCTTGTTTTCTTCATTCTCCATCCCCTTCATGTACTTGTTGTGATGACTTTAATCATATTTAGAATGGTTCATGGACTTCTTATGAAGGGAATAGAAATGAGCTATAGAGTTCATATGGCTGTGTGATTCTTTTTCTAGTTTATAATCTTGGATTTGAATTTACCTATTACTTTATTGGCTACTATGAAGAAATTTAAAAAAAGAATACACAGTCCTTTCCACATGGTGTTAGGTTTGTAGCCTACCAAAGGAAATCCACTGATAAATAAAGGCATGGAAGTTCAGCAGGGTTTTAGTAGTCCAGTGACCTTTGGCAGGTCATAAGCTTTCTGGGCCTTTGTCTCTAGTACCAAGTGGACTTATTAGCTGCCGTTTCTATTTCACTGGATTATGTGAATATAGATAAAATAATGAGAAATGCATGGAAAAGGACTTTTAAAGTGTTAGTGGCCTTAATCTTTTGGGGTAAGTGTCTAAGTGTTGGTATATTGTATTTATTTACTTATTTATGCCTGTCTTCCAAAAAGGAAGCAGAGGTCAGTAATGAAGCTATTGAATTGTAGGTGTTATTGTTGGCAAAGATAGTGAAGTGAGAGGAAACCTGAGGAGGAAAATGTTTTGTAATTTTGTTGAATTAGTTTGCTATGTAGGCAGTAAATATTTAGGTGGCACACCCTCATAGATAGAATGAAATGTGCAAATTGGATTGTTGTTGGCAGACAGGAGTGGTTTTTAAAAGAGATTGGTAATATACAATAGATCTGGAGAGATATTTTGTATAAGGAAATGAGATCTTAAGAAGAAGATATAAAGACTAGATAGACAGGATAAGAAATTATGAATTAACTTCACTTGGAGTCCTTGGAGGAAATGTTGCAATTTACAGAGGAAGAATAATTTTAGAAGAAGAAGAATGTAATCAGGATGGGGCCTGAATTTTGCATCTCTAAAGGAGTTAAGTTCTCATTAATATTTTTGAAGATCAGTGTCTACCTTATAATCTAGTTTATCATCAAAAAAAGTTGTTTATGTGGATGGGGGAGAGGAGGCAGTTTATGAATTGTTTCTGAGATCCTAGTGAAGATGGTAAGGATGTGTTGGAACTTTTAGAAATTCATCTGTTAATACAAAAGGAATTGATATTGTTTTGGGTAAAGTTTTGAAATGTTAATTGTGATATATAATTAAAGTATATGATTCTTGACTTTATATCTGATTTTATAAATTTGTATTTTATAAAATGACTCAATTATTACTTTTCCGCTTCAAGGAGATACTGAAGAAATTTCCCTTAGTGATTTTTTAAATCCACTACTGAAATTGTTCCAAGCCATGAGTAAGCAGTGGTGGGAAGAACTCAGAATCACATTAACTCTTTCTTGTTTAGTTTCGTTCTTTCTACAGCCCTTTTCTCCCTTTAACAGAGGTATGTTAGATGTATAAACCCATTACCCCTTGCCATCGAGTCGATTCTAATAGCGACCCTATAGGATAGAGTAGAACTGCCCATGGGGTTTCTAAGGCTGTAAATCTTTATGAAAGCAGACTACCCCATCTTTCACCCATGGAGTGGCTGGTGAGTTTGAACCGCCGACCTTTTGGTTAGCAGCTGAGTGCTTTAATCGCTGCACCACCAGGGCTTCTTGTTAGATATATAAAGATTGAGAAAACCATATTCCTATCATTTTCTGCCCTACGTAATCTCACTAAGAAACTACAGAAGGAGGAAGACAAATAATGGTCATGTAGTACTTCTTAAGTGTCAAATTCTGGATATTAATATGTTATCTCAATCTTCAAAATGGACTACTATACTATAAGCTTTTTAGTGTGCACCTTTGGGTCTCCATCTACACCATCCATGACATTATCCATGCTCTCAAGAAATGTATATAGTTAGACAGATGAATGAATAAATGAACTAATGGATGATCAAATGAATGAACAAACCTATAGATTATTATCCTCATTTTACAGAAAGAGAAATGGAGGCTCTGAGAAGTTAAGTTTATCAGTAGTCCTATAAGTAATATTGGAGCCCTGGTGGTGAAGTGGTTAAGAGCTCAGGCTGCTAACCAAAAGGTTGGGAATTCGAATCCTCCAGCCACTCCTTGGAAACAGTACGTGGCAGTTCTACTCGGTCGTATAGGGTCGCTATGAGTCAGAATTGACTCTATGGCAACTGGTTTTTTTTTTCTAAGTAATAAGTGGCAAAACCAAGAGTTTAATCTGTATTCACTCTTTAATTGTCTTATGGATGTAATAAGTAAATTATGAGCCTGATTTTCTGCACTCCTCTGTTAATTTAGAAGGAGAAATGTAAATATAGTGGTCAAATTAGTTTTGATTGTGAGGATGAAATTAAAAAATAGGGCTTTGATACATTACACTTTGAAAACTATTCAGAATGTTGCCTATTCATTTCTACTTCACTCTCATGTTACATTAATCGATGTATCTATGAATTTATTTTCTACAGAATAAAGGTGATCTTGTTGGTAGCATTCTCTTTGCTTTTGAATAATGATAACATAGTGATCAAGAGCTTGAACTTTGGAGTTAGACAAACTAAGTCCCTGTACTGCTACTTACTAGATCTTTTTTTTTTTTTTTTTTTTTAAGGCAAATTGCTTAACCTCTGTAAACTTCAGGTTCCTCATAAAATGGGGATAATAGTACCTAACCTTGTAGGGTTAATATGAGTGTTGAGCTAATATGCTTAGCACGGTAACTAGTATATGAAAATGTTCGTTAAGAATTAGATGTTTCTGTTATTGTTGTTGTTGTTATTACTACTATTATTACAATTGTTATTATTATCGTCTTTGAATACAATTATTTCTTTTTCCCAGTGGTCCCCTAAATCAAAGAAAAATCACTGGGAAATAATCACAGGGGATGTGTTTATGTAAGTGGGGACCATGTGTTATAAATTCCAGGTTAATAAGCTTTACTTCTTAGCATTTTGTATCTCTGCACCAAAACTTTTGGAGAGGAAAGATTTTTTTTTAACTTAAAATTTTTTCCCTCTATTTTATGTGTTTGAATAACAAAAGCCGGCATGTATTTTTTAGAATCCATCTCTGCGTATTAGCCTGATACTGAAACCAGAGTTCTCTGCAGCAGAACATTCTGAGGTTGGGGGTATTGTTGGGGGAAAAATGTGGTTAGGATTCATTATACATTCTTATATTTCTCTGTATTTTATCTATTAAGCAGTCACCTTTGCTTGTTGCCCTTTTGACAGTCAGTTGAGGTAGGTGAGCAAACTGGTGAACATACCTATTTTGGTCACTGGAGAAAGTGGCTGACCTACGCTTTTGAAGACTGAAGTATTCATATATTGCATGCTTATTGTAGACTGCACATGTTGTAACATAATCACTACCCTTAAGAATCGTGTATTTAGTAATGGGACAGACAAGAAACAGTTCAGTGTGATAATGCTGTTACTGAGGTAAACAGGGCTGTGGCAACCCTTAACAGAGCAGCTTCCTCAGGCTTGGGGAGAGCAGAACTGATAGAGGAGAGGAGTCAGGACTTCATGGTGGTAATCCCTGTTCTGGGCCTTGAGGGCCAAATGTAGTTGACCAGGTAAATATAGGGGGGAGAAATTTTTCCAGGTTGAGGGAGCAACACATGTAGAGAACTGTAAAATGGAGATTAAGGATGAAAATACTGGGCATTAAGGAAGAATGAGATTTTTCTAGCTACGGCCTTTTTGCACTATATAGCCTGTTAATGGGAGGATCTATTTTGTCAAAGAACTAGTCAGTTCAGAGTGGGAAAAGATTGAAATGGGATACACTGAACTAGTTATTTTATTCTATTGACTTGATCAGTCAGTTTCAGTAAAAAGTGCTTGAGCCTAGTAATACATTTGGGCATTGTCTTGGATTGTGTCCCCCCAAAATATCTGTCAACTTGGCTGGGTCATGAGTCCCAGTATTGTATAATTGTGTACCATTTTGTAATCTGATGTGATTTCCTTATGTGTTGTAAATTCAATCATTATGATCTAATAAGATAGATTAGCGGCAGTTATACTGATGAAGTATACAAGATTGGATAGTGTCTTAAGACAATCTCTTTTGAGCTATAAAAGAGAGAAGCCAGCAGAGACACATGGGAACCTCATACCACCAAGAAAGCAGTGCCAGGAGCAGAGCACGTCCTTTGGACCTGAGGTTCCTGCACTGTGATGCTCCCAGACGAAGGAAGGGAAGACTGATACATTACAAGGATCTTCCTCCAGAGCTGACAGAGAGAGAGAAGGCCATCTCCTGGAGTTGATGCCCTGAATTTGGACTTGTAGTCTGCTGGAGTGTGAGAGAATAAACTTCTCTTTGTTAAAGCCATCCACTTGTGGTATTTCTGTTATAGTAGCACTAGATGACTAAGACAGGCATGGATTTGATTTTATTGTTACTTCTTTGTAATTTGGAAAATATTTTCAAAATTCTCATGTTCTCAATATTGGCTGTACATTATAATAACATAGGGAGATTTTTTTAAGTGCCAGTGTGGGTTTGCTTTAAATTACCCCAACAGAATGTTTTTTTGCATGTTGGGAGTGAAGGGGAATAGATGATAAAAGATTATCAAAATACTGATAATCATTGAAGCTTGGTAGTGGGTACTTGGGGCTCCTTAAAGTATTCTCATTATGTTTGTATATGTTTGAACATTTCCATAATAAAAATTTGAAAAAGTAAAATCAGAAGAAGTTTTTCTGAGTAACAGCCATCAAAAGTAGCCATGCCTGGGCCCCACTCTAGACCAATTAGGCAGAATTTCTTGGGGTGGGGCCCAGGTATCTTTTTTTTTTTTTTTTTTTTTTAAGTTCTGTGTGGTTCTGGCACATAGCAATGGTTGAAAACCTCTGCCTTATGGTAATTATTATACTTATTTTACAGATGGAGGAACTGAGAGTCAGAAGGGCTAAGTGTTTTGGTAAAAGGCCACATAGATAGTAAAGAACAGAGCCATTGCATTTGGCAGCCTCATAATCCACTGCTCGTTTTATTACACCACTCTGCTTCTCTATTGCCAACCATCAGAGGAGTAATTTTGTTGCTAGTTATTGTCACATGATATGTTCAGAAGCTATACTGTATTTAAAAAATCTTAGTCCTTACAACTCTGTTTTAGAGCATCTCTAACTCCTTGTTCTCGCTCAAACTGGCAGTGAGCATTGGATGCAAGCCATGAGGCTTGCTAAATTGGTTTTATTTGTGGGGAGTCCTTGGGTGGCACAGATAGTTAAGTGCTAGACTACTAGCTTAAAGGTTGGTGATTCTGACCCACCAAGAGGCGCCTCGGAAGACAAGCCTGGAGATCTGCTTGCTAAGGGTCACAGCCTTAAAAACCCTATGAAGCAGTTCTCCTCTGCACACGTGGAATCGCCTTGAGTTCAGATCGACTCAAGGGCAACTAACAATAACAACAGATGCTCATAATTCAGCCTGCTTTTTTTTTGGCCTCTAAATAAGAAAGGGGGCAGTGTATGTGCCTCTCGAAAAGAAAGAAAAGATGCTGATATTTTTCTAGTGCCCTGTGCACTGGGGCAGTAAATCTACATGCAAATTAAAAATTTTGGTGATAAATGATAACCCTCATCATCATTCTAATCTCATAACTTGCCTGGGTATTGTTAGTTTATAACATAGTTTGAATTGACTTAGCATTATTGATTCTTGTATTCATTAGAATGAAAAGGGAAATCTTGCCTTTGCAAGGGAAATACAGTTATCAGATGCTTTCTTTCCCATAAAATAAAAGAATCTGATGGGATATAAACTGTGAGAATGACAGTTAAATTGACGTGGTGAAGCTTAATGCTTGTTTGCTCCATTGATATTGGAGGTCCCAATCACTTGTCAGTATGCTTCTATAATACACGTAGTACATCTTCATTAGGAAGGCATATAGCAATCAGTTTCAGGTTTCTGGATGAGACTGTGGCCAGACCATAATTAACCTTTTGAACCTGGATTTGTAACAGAATGTACTATTGGCTTAGGTTATCAATTGTGGTCAGAGTCAATTGATACTTATTCATTGAAGTCTTATTGGTAATGGATATTATAATCTACTCATCTTCTCATTGTGTGATTAAAAAATAGAATTGGCATGGCAAAGCATTCCATTTCTTACTTCTAAGGAGAGAAATTTTTGTAAGGCAGATGACTTGCCAAACAGTTATATAAGTAGCAGGCTTTTTTTTTTGTCTCAATTTTTAGTACTGTTTTCAGTTTCATAAGTATGAAGCAGTGCAGTTGCTAGGGGTACTTTTTGAACTATATGATATGTCAAATTGTAATAGAAAAGACTCATACATAACATATCAGTATACTTTAAACATAAATTTAGAAGATTGAAGTTCAGGTGAAATCATGTAGTTGTTAAATTTTTTGTGTATCATACTTCTTTTTCTATCCAATATTTCACTCAAATAAAATAACATTATCAGAAAACTGGCTGAAACTATTTCACTTATTTTGGAAAGAAATTAATAGAATGTGTATTAAGTAAAACCGAAAATGCTAATTGCCAACCCAAATGAAGAAGTACTATTTTAATACATTTCAAATTATCTATTATAATTTAAAGATCACTGCTCAAATTAAGAGGAAACCTGTAGTGGTTAAGAGCTATGGCTGCTAACCAAAAGTTCATCAGTTCCAATCCACCAGATACTCCTTGGAAACCCTATGGGGCAGTCCTACTCTGTCCTATAGGCTCAAATTAAGAAGTTTTTTGTTGTCATTGTTGTTTAACTATATTGCTGTTTATTCTGTTACCTTTATTGTATTAGTTTTTTAAATTATTTTCTATTAAAGCTAAATATATTAATATGTTTTGACAGTCATTTCTAGAAGAAAGTTATACTTAGGTTGTATTTATAATTTTTATCCATTGCAGTCTTGCTATGCATATTGTTTTGAAATTATTTCTTAATTAATTATGGACAGAAAGAGCATTGTGTGCAAAGATGTTTATTGCAATATTTTTATAATAGATTTTTGAGAACTGCATAAATGTCCAACACCGAGGCATCGATTGAGTACATTGCGTAGATCTGTTTGAAGAAGTATTATAGTTATTAGTATGATGATAGGGCAGAAATTTTAATAACCTGGAGAAATGTTATCTTAAATTTTACAAAGTAGATGTAAAAGTGTATATGCAGGGGTAGAGATGAGTCATTGAAAAATGACTGGAAGGAAGTGTACTAAAATATGAATAGCGGTTGCCTTGAGGTGGTAGTATTATATGCTTCCCCCTCCGCTTATTTATACTTCAAAAATAAAATTGTCAGAGTATTACTACTCTTATTGTTGAGTCCGTTCCAACTCATGGAGACTCTGTGTTTCAGAGTAGAACTGCACATAGGGTTTTCAATGGCTGTGACCTTTTTGAAGTGGATTGCCAGGCCCTTCTTTTGAGGTGCCTCTAGGTGGATTCAAACGCCAACTTTTCATTTAGTAGCAAGCAATTATTGATTGTACTACCCAGGTACTTCCATCATTTAAAAAATTGGTTTAAAAATTGATTGCAGGTCTCTAAAAATAGTATTTTTCTGATCTGTTTATCAGTAACATAAAATAAATTATGAAGTCTGACTGTCTTTCAGCTCTGCAGCTTCCTAAATGTGTGACTTTGGACAAATGTTTTTGCCCCTTTGTGCTTCAGTTTCTTCATCTGTAAAATGGGAATAATAAAGCACCTATCTCAGAGGGTTGATGTGAGAATTAAATTGGTTAACATAAGTGAAGTTAAAATAAGTGAACACATAATCTCATAATGCCATGAGTGCTGTAATCTTGCCCTCTCTCTTCAGGGCATAACCCTTTTAGTTCCATGGCACAGCACACAGTCCCTTGCTTTACTGCTGTCTGGTCCCTAGCTCTTTAGCTTTCATATCTATTTTCCTTGTGTATATCTCCACCTAGATGTCCCATGGGCTTCTTAAAACTCATAATTTGTAAGATTTAATCATTTACCTTCTCCCCAAACATCTCCCCCTCCTGCTGAGTAAATGTCTTTCTCACCTCAGTCACAAAATAACAGATGTGGAAGTCATTTAGACTCTTCTTCTATTTTCCTAAATTCTCTTGAGTGGATCCCCCTAATTCCAGTCTTGACCACTACCACCACCACCACCCCCCTGCCCCATTACAAACATCCTACACAAAACTGCTAGAGCAGTCTTTCTGACTTCCCATGCTTTCAAGGTAAATTCCAGACCTCCAAGACCTAGTCCCTGCTCTGGCTTCACCAGTCTATATTCATTCCACCTGCATAGCCGTCACTGAGTTATTTGTAGTGCTTTAAAGAGTGTGTTCAAATACTTTGAACTATGCTCCTTCAGTACTTCTGGGCTCTCACACATGCTCTTCCCTTTTTCTGGATGCTCTTCAACCTTCCATGATTCCTCCCTATGTTAGGCACTTCTCCCTGTTAACTTAGCACCTGGTACATAATGCCCTCAAAGCATATCATGCTCTATGGTGATTATGTTTCGTTTAGATTGTGAACCCCTTAAACTTTGGCACCAGGCCTTATTTATCTCTGTAAAGTAGTGCAAGAAGCCCTGGTGGCACATATGGTTAAGTGCTCAACTGCTAACCAAAACGTTAGTGTTCAAACCCACCCGGTGGCTCTGCAGTAGAAAGATCTGGCAATCTGGTTCTATAAGGGCTACAGCCAAGAAAACCCTATGGGGCAGTTCTACTCTGTCTTATAGGGTCACTATGAATCGGAATCTGCTCGAAAGCACCCAACAACAACACATTTAGTGCCTAGAAAAATGGCAAACGCTCAGTAAACATTGAATGAAAATGTAAGCTTGATGAGAAAATGGTAGGTTACAGTGATGAATGTTGCTTATGAAATAATATCTATTACTGCTTATTCACCTGTTCTTATTATACATAGCAAATTAACTTGTCTTCAACACAGCCATTGATATTCTTCTAATAACTTGTCTTAAAAAATAATCATTCTCCTTAACAAACCAAAACCAAAACAAAATAAACCCTTCATGCCCAATTTTTTAAAAAATCATGAAATAAATAAAAATAATCATTTTCACCTTTTTTCTTAATTATGAACCATGGTGGATACATTGAGTCAGAAAGGTGAGTAATGTATTACTTGCTGAACAGGGATAATGGTGATCCTTAAATGATCACTCTTCTGTAATGCAAAGTCAAGTCAAAATCATGTCTTGTACTGCTGTTCCTTCACCAATCTGTCCTTCTCCATCTCCTTTTTAGTAAGTCCAGGCTCTCAAGATGATAGTATATAGACCTCCTTCTAAAGAGTTTTTATAGCACAAATAGTGTGGCCTTTCCTCAGTGACTGGTGGTCTGCTTACTGCATAATATTCTTTGTTTCCATGATTCAGCTTTGCTCTCCTTTTAAGTATCCACCCTGTTTGGATTGGAAATTCTCTGCCTTCATCATTCTGTAAGCATTTATTGAACACATATACTTTGCAAGGAATTAGACAAAACTCTGGAAAAATGTTTAGAGACATTGCAAGAAACAGTTAAAACAGGAAAAAATGCAGGCTTTTCTTTGCTTTGCCAAGTGTTAGCTGTGTGACCACAAGTAAAGTTATATAACTTGCTTGAGCCTCAGTTTTCCCTTTGTAATTTGGGGATAAAAAATTGTACTTTTCAAGACAGTAGCTGGCATAGAGTAGATATTTAATAAAAGCTGATTTCCTTTCCTCCTTCCCACTTTCCTATATGGTACATGTACAGTATAATCCTAATAATGGAGCCCAACCAAACTGCAGGTTGTAAGTAGGTCTGAAGATCTGTCATTGAACTATCAGTCTCCTCACTTAAACAACCACTCCCATATCATCTGCCCTTCATGTGATCACACATCTTTTCCGTGGTTGCTAAACTATCAATGGTTAATTTGTTTAGATTTGAGCATTTTGTCAGTCATTACCCATGCTGATAGTGTCTAAAAATAGAGAGGAGTCATGTTACTGTTGGGATATGAAAGCAGTCATTGTAGGTAAACAGCCATTCATTGGTTCCCTCATTCATTCACTAATCCACATAAAGTTGAGCATCACCTGTGTTCCAGACACTGTGCTAGACGTTAGTGGTACATTGGTAAAATGACTGGAACCAGCAACTTTTAAGTGGGAAGATACCTGTACGTCTTTTAAAGTAATAGATTTTTAAATGTTAGCTATTATTATTTAAAATCGCTATATACCTGGCTAAGCTCTTGGCATGGATTATCTCTTTTAATCCATACAGTAGCTCCTCCAAGGTAGGTGTCATTATTAAACCCCATTTTACAGATGATATAATTGAGTCCCAGAGAAGTTAAATGATATCCTCAAGTTCACATAGCTAGTAAAAGGAATATCTGGGATTCAGACCCAGGCACTCTGACTCTAGAACATATGATTTTAACCTCTGTTCCAGCCGATCTCAAAATATGGTCCAGGGACTGCTGGAGATTCCTGAGACCCTTTCAGGGAATCAGCAAGATCAAAACTATTTTCATAATGGTGCTAGGATGATATTTACCTTGTTCCCTGTTATACTGTCACGAATGTAGAGTGGAATTTTCCAGAGACTGTTCTATGTGATATCACAACAGAGTAAATGCAGAAGCAGACTTAAAACCCAGCTGCTTCTGTTAAGCTAGAACATTAAAGAGGTTTGTAAAAAATATAAAGCAGTGCTACTCTTCTTACTACATTTTTTGTTTTAGAAAATAGGTTTGGTTTTTTTTTTTTTTTTTTCATTTAAAACTGTTTTAATGTTAACATGTAATGGATTTATTATTGTTTTTTTTTTAAGTAAGTTGGTAAATATTTTTAAATTTCTCGGTTTTAATTTCTAATATGACAAATATCAATAGATATAACTTACATAAACAGAAGCTCTTTGGGTTCCTCAGTAATTTTTAAGTGTGGAAGGGCCCAGAAAGTATCAATGTATCCAGAGACCAAAAAGTTTGATAACTACTACCCTACACTGTTATCCCCATATCTCAGAACCTTCCTTTTGGTGTACATTTTGGGTCTTTCAAATTGACCTCCCAATTTCAGAGAATTCTGCCACTCTGTTTAAAAAAAAAAACAAAAAACTTTCTTACAAGTTGTCAAAAGTGCCAGCAGCAATACCTGAGACCTTCATATATCCTTTGACTCTGTTTGTCTTCTCAAAAGAGCTTACGGTGCAAAATACCAAGATATCATAACTCTGGTATATTTAAGTCAGTTTCCAAAGTTTTTCTTGAAATATGTAGAGTGACAATTGAAGCAGGTTATATATACATGTTTAAACATTCTATTTTAGTGTATGACTAGTATTGAAATTAGTACATCACCACCTCCAGAAGCTTAGCCGACCACAACAAGGAAATATTCTGTTTTCTCTCTTACCTGATGAATGGCTGCGTATTTCTAATAGAATTAGATAAATTATGATGATTATGATAAATTGGATGATTATGTATTTTCTAGCATTTTAGAAGCATGATAGAGTAAAGACACTAAATGGTTTCTAAAACAATTATTTCTTTCATTTAACAAACATTTACTAAGCATATGCCAGACTCTGTGTTTATGTACTAGGGATATAGACCAGATGTGGTCTTGGCTCTTCAGAAGCTTATACTGAATGGGGGAGATTAACTATATAAAACTTCTTAAAAATAACATCTTTTTTATTCTTGTCGGGTGATGTTTATCATTGATTTCATGTGACTTCAAGGTCTTAGCATATCTGATATGAGCATAATTTAATTAGTAATAAATTCCTACTCTGATTATAGAATTGAAATTATTGACCTCTAATACAATGCTAAAGTATTTCTTAAAACAATGACTAAATGTTCTTTAATTTCCCTCAAGATAAAATGAGATAGTAGTGTCTATTTATAAAGTAGACCCAGGAGAATGTTCATTATAAGACAAATTTGATTGCCAAGTTGGGTTGTACGTGTTATCATCAAAGGGAAATGATACTCTAAATTTCCCAGGAAGGTGAATAACATGTAAGTGTAGATTTTAAATGTCTAAACTCCATATCCATCTATTACAGTGGATATATAACCCATTAATGCTGGGAAAGGTGGTCTTATAGTGTTAATTTTTGCTGCCAGGCTTACTTTGTGCTCAGTCTAACAGTACTCCAACAAACATCACTACTGTTTCATGGTCAGAGGAACTTGGGATACCTGTGTGGTGAATACCATTAACCTGCAATTCATAGATGACAGTTTGCCCAGGAACAAAATAAAAATCTCCCAAAACTTGCTGGTTTTTACTACTACTACTACTACTACTACTTCATTATTCTAATGGAGTATGAGCTAGTAAAACCTGAGACTAGCTAATTGAAATACACAGTATCAAGCTAACTTAGAAAAAAATCAGAACCTTAGCCTAACCATTTTCTGGGATGACTTGAGAACTTTGTTTACCAAACTAGTGATGCAGGGATGGAAGGGAAAAATGTGGCAAGCATGGGAATGAAAAAGTTATAGGGTCACTATGAGTCGAAATCAACTCGGTGGCAATGGGTACGGGTAGTGGTTCCAGAGTGGATTCCAGTCCTGAACGCTGCAACTAACGAGCATGTGAACTTCAAGAAGTTTGAAAGTGAATTGAAATGAAGAAGACTCTGCTCTCTAAACTCATAAATGACAATGAGTATCATATTTGTGTGTTTATTCTTTCAACAGTTACCAAATAACCAAAAACCAAATAACCAACAGTTACCAGATACCAAAATAAATTCATAAGCTCTGGCCCTGCTGTTAGTGAGTTTATAATCTACTTGAAGGGGTTAGGTCTCTACACTGGTGGATACAGATGCTGTAACCTGTCTATCCCTATCTCTGTTCTCTAGCACAGAGACTGTCCTCTGTCTTAGAGGCTTGGAAAGCATTAACCACATGCTGGTGGGAAAGGGGGAAGAGGGAGGAATGGGTAGAGAAGCATAAAGCTACAAGTCTAGCACTTCTTGTTCCTAAAAATCAATCAAAATGAAAATGCAGTTTTATTAGTCTCACCTCTGAAATTACAGTGTAGGTCAGTAGGAATCAGTTCATGACAATTCCATTGCCACCCATTTGTTGCAAAAATGAAATATAGTCCTACTTGTGCCTGACTGAAATGGTAGTTCAGATAACTGGGTCATAGGTAAGAGAAGGAAAGCCACTGTGTGGGCTTTTAATTTATGTAGTTTCTCTTCCTTCTATTTTCCCTATGCCACAAACCTTCCTTGCATCTCCACCAGTTGCTTCAATCTGGCACTGCAGTTGAGCACAGAGTGCCATCTAGGGGCCAGGAGAGGTGATAGAGGGCACTAATCCTGTGCCTCGGCTTTCCCGTAAAGCTTATAGCTTCAACTCTTTCATAATTCTTCTCCCGATTTCCAAAGCATGTCAAGTGGTATACTGAGTTAGCCGGCAGCCACCAGAGCTACAAATTTGGTTATCAATTCTGTAAATAATATCAGAGAAATAGGATGAGGTTCATGGAGTTTTTTTCCCTGTGGAAATCTAAGAAATCAAGTTTACACACATGGTCGACAGCAGTATTATACAGTGAGTAGTAGTATACAACCTTTATCCCAAGCTGGCCTGGATTCAGTCCACCCACTAGGTTTCAATTTCTTCATCAATAAAATGGAGATAATAATAACTATCTTGCAGGGTTTTTCTACTATGTGTAAAGTGCTTGGGACATAAAAGGCCCCCAGAACGTGGTGGATCATATGTTTCTGATTCAGAACTAGGTGGGGCCAGAAAAAGGACCAAAATTATACAAAAATAATGAAATCCATTTGTGCAACATTAAAAAAGAAAATGAATATGAAGCAAATTCGTGTCAAAGCTCTACTTCTTAAGAGAAGAATCACAGGCCATGGTATATGGCTCAGTCAGGGATGGACTTAAGTTCACATTAGTAAGTATTCTGCTTACAACATGGCAGAACTATGTCATCATCATAGTTAAAACAGGTTTTAATGTGTAATTAAGTTGTACTTTGGAAAAGAACGTTAAAACAATTCTTGGAACATAATCCCCCCTTCCCCTTACTGCCTAAAACAACACAAGAGGCCAATAAGAAACCCTATTTCCTTGGAATAAGCACAGGAGAACCTGCAAACAAACTCTAAGAAAATGTCATTCATTTTGGAAATTGTGCTTTTCTTCCTGAACGTACTGTTGTATTTTTTTCTTCTCCTTGCGTTTCAAAAATATGATCAATCAGAATACTTTAGAAATACTTTTTATGTGTAAAAACACCATTTTGTTTCTTAAATATATTGTCTGAGTTTTAGTAAGAACCACTGTGGATATACAGATACATCATGGATGACTCTTATGCTACCCTGGCACAGTTGTATTATGTTATGTTGTGAGGTTGAAAAGCTAGTTTCCCTTCTAGCTGTTCCTTTTGGTGAAATGGAAATTAGAAGTTTGATGCAATTTACTTATACTGGAAATAATACATGTTGTTGTTCATATACATTTTTTGAAAAATCTTTCGTGTTTCATGTGTTAATACACTTTTGTTTCTACAATTCCTTTGCTAACTTTGCCAGTGATAAGGGCATGAACTTTTTAGTTACACAGACTTGGGTTCAAACATAGTTCTATCACTTAGTGGTCTTTAGGCGAATTCATCAAACTCTCACATCTTCAGCTTTCTTGTCTCTAAAGTTAAAATAATGATGCTTAACTCAAAAGGCTGTTATAAGGATTAAAGGAGATGACACGTAAGTTCTTAAAAAATTTTAGTTCTTTTTTCCTATAAAATATTAGAGTATGTCTTAAATATTCATAGGCATTGCAAGTGGTTCTAATTTTCATCTGCTACTTTTGTTTTTCTTTCCTGTCTTTTTAATGAACTTTTGCTTTCTTCACGTATTATGTCCTTGATGTCATTCCATAACTTGTTTGGTTTTCAGTCTTAGTGTCTTGAACATAGAGTAGCTAAAAGCAACAGAAGAAATGATCAAATGATCACGTAAAAGAGCTAAACAGAATATTTCAAAGGACAACTTGAGCAAAGGAAAATATTGTAATGAAATGTGCAAAGACCTGGAGTTAGAAAACCAAAAGAGAAGAACCCACTCAGCATTTCTCAGGCTGAAAGAACTGAAGAAAAAATTCAAGCCTTGGGTTGTAATATTGAAGGATTCTATGGGAAAATATTGAATGATGCAGGAAACATCAAAAGAAGATGGAAGGAATACACAGAGTCACTGTACCAAAAAGAATTGGTCAACATTCAACCATTACAGGAGGTAGCATATGAGCAAGAACAAATGGTACTGAAGGAAGAAGTCCAAGTGCACTGAAGGCATTGGCGAAAACAGGGCTGCAGGAATTGACGAAATACCAATTGAGATGTCTCAACAAATGGATGCAGCGCTGGAAGTGTTCGCTTGTCTATGCTAAGAAATTTGTAAGACAGCTACCTGGCCAAGTGACTGGAAGAGATCCATATTTACACCTATTCCCAAAAAAGGTGATCCAACCGAATGTGGAAATTATCGAACAATATCATTAATATCACACGCAAGTAAAATTTTGCTAAAGCTCATGCAAAAACGGCTGCAGCAGTGTGTCAACAGGGAACTGCCAGAAATTCAGGCCGGATTCAGAAGAGGACGTGGAACACAGGATATCATTGCTTATGTCAGATGGATCTTGGCCGAAAGCAGAGAATACCAGAAAGATATTTACCTGTGTTTTATTGACTATGCAAAGGCGTTCGATTGTGTGGATCATAACGAATTATGGATAACATTGCGAAGAGTGGGAATTCCAGAACACTTAATTCTCCTCATGTGGAACCTGTACACAGATTAAGAGGCAGTTGTTCAGACAGAACAAGGGGATACTGTGTAGTTTAAAGTCAGGAAAGGTGTGCGTCAGGGTTGTATTCTTTCACCATATTTATTCAATCTGTATGCTGAGCAAATAATCTGAGAAACTGGACTATATGAAGAAGAAAGGGGCATCAGGATTGGAGGAAGACTCATTAACAACCTGCAATATGCAGAAGACACAACCTTGCTTTCTGAAAGTGAAGAGGACTTGAAGCACTTACTGATGAACATCAAAGGCTACAGCCTTCAGTATGGATTGCACCCTAACATAAAACAAAAATCCTCACAAATGGACCGATAAGCAACATCATGATAAACGGAAAAAAGATTGAAGTTGTCAAGCATTTCGTTTTACTTGGATCCACAATCAACACCCACGGTAGCAGCAGTCAGGAAATCAAAAGACGCATTGCATTGGGCAAATCTGCTGCAAAAAACCTCTTTAAAGTGTTGAAAAGTAAAGATGTCGCCTTGAAGATTAAGGTGTGCCTTACCCAAGCCATGGTATTTTCAGTTGCATCATATGCATGCAAAAGCTGGACAATGTATAAGGAAGACCGAAGAAGAATTGACGCCTTAGAATTGTGGTGTTGGTGAAGAATGTTGAATATACCATGGTCTACAAAAAGAACCAACAAACCTGTCTTGGAAGAAGTACAACCAGAATGCTCTTTAGAAGGAAGGATGATGAGACTGTGTCTCACATACTTTGGACATGTTGTCAGGAGGGGTCAGTCCCTGGAGAAGGACATCATGCTTGGTAAAGAAGATGGTCAGTGAAAAAGTGGAAGACCCTCAATGAGATGAATTGACACAGTGGCTGCAATAATGGGCTCAAGCATAACAACAATTGTGAGCATGGTGCAGGACCGGGCAGTGTTTCATTCTGTGGTGCATAGGCTTGCTATGAGTCAGAACCGACTTGATGGCACCTAACAACAACAACATATGCATGTGAAAGCTGGATGAACAAGGAAGACCAAAGAAGAATTGATGCCTTTGAATTGTGGTGTTGGTGAAGAATATTGAATATACCATGGACTGTCTTGGAAGAAGTACAGCCAGAATGCTCGTTAGAAAGGAGGATTCGTCTCATGTACTTTTGGACATGTTATCAGGAGGGACCTGTCCCTGGAGAAGGACATCATGTTTGTAAAGTAGAAGGTCAGCAAAAAAGAGGAGGACCCTCAACAAGATGGACTGACACAGTAGCTGCAACAGTGGGCTGAAATATAGCGAAGATGTTAAGGATGGCTCAGGAGTGGGCAGTATTTTGTTCTGTTATGCATAGGGTCACTATGAGTCAGAACCAACTCTATGGCACATAACAACAACACCACTGTTTTTTTCAGATACAGAAATAGCTTCCAAACAACGATATTCCTTTAAATGGACCAACTTAATTTACCTAGCTCACTGCTACTGTATTGTATATCTTGGGAAAACGTGCTGTTTTTGCAGTCTGTTCATTCAAATCAAATGGTTTATGAATTAAAAGGGGAAGGCTATCATGTTCTAAGATCCTATAGTTCATTATTGCAAACTAAAGTATCCATTTATTAGGCAAAAATTGTCTACAACGTCTGCAGGAGTAAACAGACCCAGTCATAAGAATAAGTGTTGCCTTCAAATTTTTACTGAAGTATGCTGAAAAACATGTATACTATAGCTGTGATAATGAGCAGTACAGTAGAGAGAGGTGATTTATGATACCTGTTTTTGACAGCTATAGTGCTGAGATTCCCAGGGTATCTGATCACAGCATTAGCATGCTGACAGCTCAGCATTTAGAACATTATGGTAATTTATCCTGCCTATGCTGTCACCTGCACTGTCAGAGTTTCTTTTTAATGATGGCATAACTATTTTGTTTGTTTGTACTGCATTCTTTTCATTTGGCTAATGCTTTCTCATTAGATTGAACCTAGTAAATGAGAGTAATTAAGTGCTTCCTATAGTTCAGATGCAATGATTAAGTTGCAGAGCTGCTACTGATTATGTTTTGTCATTTATCTCTATTAATCTGAGAATAATCCAGATGATAAACACATGTAATTTTTTGCTAATGTTCAGTGATGAAATTTATAGTTTCTCAGTGGAGCCAAGCAGTAAGTATATATTCATATATAAATAATAAGTTGTTAATGTTTGAACCTGCTTTAAGTAAACATATAAGTTCCAACTAAAGTTAGCAAAAGGAAAAGATACTTTTAACTGTCACACTGAATTTGTTCTTTTCTGAAATGTCGTTCTTTATTCTCCCCCAAAAAGAAAAAGAAAAGCTTAAATCCTTGTTACTGCAGGTTCTTGCTCTCTCCCTACCCCCTTTGTGATATCTACAGGAAATAGACAAAAATTTGTTTTAATATAGAATATTTGAACTTCTTTTGATCACCCATTTTGACAGTTTTTCAACTCTTCTGATGTACTTTGATTTTCTAAACTATAATAATTTATACTGATTCCAGAAGAAAATCTTTCAACTAAACTGTTCATTAAATAACTCATAGATTAATTAGAGTTTGTTGCCTTTTTAAAAAAATTAAGCTAAAAAATGTATAAAAAATAACGTGGCATAATATTTTGTAAATGTGGAGTTACATATATTTTTTGTTTGCTTATAGTTAGTATTTGTGTTAAGGAAATACATAGTTTTCAGAACTCTGATTGTTGTCAGTATTGTAATTAATTAATCTTACTTGCTTTGTAAAGTTTCTATAAATAGTGCCAAACCAATTGATTCATTTTGTTTGCAGTTAGAAACAGTATGTGCCAAGTTCGTGTATTTTAATGTAATCATTTGTAGAAATTTATGCCTAACTCTTTTTACAGTTTATTTAAAAAATGATAATTCCAACAAAGTTTCAAATGTACTAAAAGAAAATTGAGGCTTGTTTTTAGGAAATTATATTTTTGTGACACTATTTTCGTAGTTTTTTACAAAGATTATAGAATTGCTCAGTCTGTAACCATCTGTGTGCTTGAGGCTACCCTGAACCTTCAGTTTATACATAGGTAGTAGGAAAGTTGAGGAAAACCGAGTTAGTGTATTTGTTTGTGCTTAAGGAGTCTGATGAGTGTGTTTCATCAAACATTGGAATAAGAATATTAACAGTTATTATTTTGGAAAACAGCATCATTGTACTTGAGCTTTTAACTTGTTTCCATGCGTTGCAGTACATTAGGAACTACTGTCAATGTTCCATTTAAGAAAGAGGTCTTTTCAGCACTACATGATGCCTTTATTTGCACACTTGGATCGTTTGAAGAATTTTGTTCTGTGAACAGATAGTGTTACCAAAAATTAAATGTGTGAAACTTTGATGTTAGGCCTACCTCGGTCAATTACTTTTAATGGGGTATTTTTTTTTTAAATGAAGATTCATTGCATAAATTCTGAGTGAACATGGATGGTTTTAATGGTTATTCATGTATTGTTTGGATTTCTTTCTAAAGAATAAATTATTTTTAAAAGGTGGTTTTAGGCTACACAGTGAACTGTTTCTCCCCTTTAGGTGTAGAAATGTCTTCCTTGCAGGCTAACTAGAAATTGAGGCTATCATAAAAAGTGGAAGTTTATTAAATTCTCTAGCTGTCTCTCCATATTGTTCTTCTTGCAATTTTAGAAGATTTACTATTTAACTTAATAGAGATTAACTCACCTTTCTTAAGGATCAAATTTCCAAACCTATAATTATGGCTAGATTGAAGAAGTATTTTGTGGAAATAATTATATATGAAGTGATGGTTTGTTAATGGTAGTATAATAGAAGAATTCGTCTTTTTGAAATTGTGGGAATATCTCTGATAGGCATTGTCGGTTACGTAAAGGGGCAAACGCAGAAAGCCCTAAGTTCTAACTTAGACATTGTTCCCTAGTCATCATTTCATCGGATAAATAAATCTTTCTCTTTCTTCTACACACTGAGATATTAGGATTAGTAATGGTGAGGCTAATGTAATGTTCTTTGAATGTTAAATTGTGAAATGAGAAGCCCCCCCAAAAAAAGGTTTTAAAAATCATGACAGGTTTCCTATCATTTTGTGCTAATTTAAAAATATATATATCAGCAAAAATTGGATAATACTTTAGGATGAGATGTTTACTAATGTAAAAGATAATTCTTTTTCAGTATTTTGGAAAATGGAAAGATGGTTTTGATAAACTGGAGTATTTTAGTACCTGAGCCTATAAAAATCTTCAGTATTATGTATCTATTTGCTGTTTCTGTATTCCTGCATAGCCAGTTCCTAAACATTCTTCGTTAAGATTTCAGTTTTAAAAATTGTAATTCTTAATTACCTCCTCCCACTCTGTTCCCTCCAACGAACAAACAAAAGTCCATTTGAGTTTTTAATGTTGGTTAAAAAATAATTATAAAAATAGGGTAAGAGAAAATTCTTTCTCCCCCCACCCTTGTTGGTCAGTTCTATAGAAGTAATTTAAAATACCGTATATTGAATTCTTTGATCATTTCTCCTGGGTGGATTGGGAAAGAAGTCAAAGCTAAGGCAGTTGCTTCTGGGCTCTCTCTTTCTGTGTGCCTGGTAAATGAAACACAAGGAACCTCACCAAACTACATGACTAATGGCAACCTCCAGTGCCGCCTGCAATCAAAGATTAATTTGCTTTATCAAGTTTAAAGAATACTGGGTGATAAATCATGTCAAAAAGAAATAATCAGTCAAAGGCTGACGTTCTTTTCTACATGTGAGGACAGGTGCTATGAGGCATGCATTTGCCATATACAGTTAATTTAGTTTTTATGCATTTATGTCCATCTTAATTTCTATTTAGTTGATGGCTTGGATCAAATACGTTCTCTCATTAAGATCAACTAGCATCTCAACTGAAACGCTGCAAGATTAGAGATCCAAAATAACATTCTTTCTCTTTAATTTGTGTAAGTATGTTCTCATAT
Organism: Dugong dugon; assembly: GCA_030035585.1. NCBI lineage: Eukaryota > Metazoa > Chordata > Mammalia > Sirenia > Dugongidae > Dugong > Dugong dugon. Next base: position 160,695,827 of record CM057460.1, on the reverse strand, counting down.
GAGTATTATTAAAAGTGTTTGTTTTTTTCAAATATGAGTTAGCCAGTGCCAAATGGAAAGTGGAATTATTTTCTCTATGTCAGGATGCCTAACAATAGTAACTGAGTGTTCATATGTATAATGTCTGTGTGTAATATAGCCACATATTTATATAAAATTTTCATTTTACTTAAATCTCCCCCTTTTTTTTCTCTCTTTTTTATTTTATTTTATTTATTTTTTTCTTAAGAGAAAAAGAGCTGGAGTCTAATTCTGTCCTCTGGGTCCATAATGCAGGATTCATTTTAGGTTATATTATGAAGAGGTAGTCTTCCCAGCACTTTCAGCGGTGCACATTTTTTGAACAGTATCCAAAACCAATCTTGTATTTTTTCAGAGGCTGTGCTGTTAAAACTCTTCTTAAAGTGAAACTCAGGGCATCATTTTGGCAGAGTTTTTATTTCTAATTACAGCTGTGTGCAACTTAAAATTCCTCTTTAAATGTCTTTAGTATATATAGATATGTGTTACTTCCTAGCCTAGGTCTTTCAGCCCAGTCTGGCTTCAAATCAGTGGCTAATTAGAAATTTAGAAATTATTAATTTTCTATTTAATGTACAAAATTAAATAAAAATTTAATCATAGACTTTAAAAAGAAACTTGGAGCTACGAAGTTATATAGTTTGAAAATCGTAGAAAATATTATCCTTAGAGTGGTCCTTCATTTTCATTTTCCTCATGGTTTTTCCCAGTCTTTCTGTCTAGGTTTATACCTTTTTCACTCCAGTAAATTGCTGGTATTGCAAAAAGGGCTGGTGATTGGCTTTTGTTTTGCTTTTCTTCTGCTTCTGATTCCTAGGAATTGTTATAAAATATTTATAACGTTCAATTAACATTCTAAAGAGAGACTATCTTGTTAGATTGGCTGGGTTTTAAAAGACTACTTTTTAAAGTATATAGGAATTTAGCTTTCCTGTATGTACACATTTTTCACAAAAACATGTTTACCATGCTCTGGTTGCTCTTTCGTGAAAAGAGATGATAGGACAAGTTGATGAGGTCCCTTCCTATTCAGAAGAGTTATGTAACCCAGGAGATACCTATTTTGACAGTAACTGATTCACCAATGATCATTTGTAGTTTGCATAACTGCAGCCTATTTCTGTGAATTGCTATAGTATAGACCATACAGTGGAGTGAAACTAGTGTAGGACTGAAAACTTCCATCCAGGATCTAATTCTATTTGTATAAAACCTGATTTACTTCAAGAGTACTACTGAAGATATGGTCTGTGGTTTTTCTTAGTGGTCCCTATATGAGGCCACATGAGAGAGATTTCTTTTAAAATTTAGCGCTAGGATACGTTTTTTTATTTGCTTAAGAAACTCGTTGCTGTCGAGTTTATTCTGACTCATAGCAACCGTATAGGACAAGGTAAAAATACCCCATAGGGTTTCTAAGGAGCGGCTAGTGGTTTCAAACTGCCATTCTTTTGATTAGCAGCCTAGCTCTTAACCACTACGCCACCGTATATCCAAACCCATTGCCATCAAATCGATAATGACTCATAGTGACCCTATAGGACAGAGTAGAACTGCCCCACAGGGTTTCCAAGCTGTAAATCTTTACAGAAACAAACTGCCACATCTTTCTGCTGCAGTGGCTGATGGGTTTGGAGCGCCAGCCTTTCAGTTAGCAGCCAAGTGCTTAACTGCTGCACCACCAGGAATATATATATATATATACATACATACACATGTATACACATATATATATATATACACACACACACACACACACATATATATATATATATATGTATATATGTATATATATCCCCCTAATAAATAGTAACAAAACTATGAAATAATCTTCCCCTTTCCACTTTGGCCATCTGGAAATTTGGCACCAATTTATCACTCAACCATACGGTTGAGTGGAACCTGCTTTTATGAATTTTGATCATTCTTCCCCTTCCCCATCTGCACTCTTATTCAACTTTATATTATACCTGATCCTCACATTTTATTTTTATTCATCTTTTGCTTTTTTCTGGATTTCTTATATGCCACCTCAAATACTATATAGAATGAATCACTGTAAATAAATAAAATTGCCCTAGATCTGTCACTAAATAACTAAAGAAGTCGGTTCTTTTCTTTTGGACCCTCAGTTTTCTCATTTCTAAAATAAAGGAATTGAACTAGATTGCCTCTGAGACCTTTTTGACTCAGATTCTAAGATTAAAAACAATAGAGGACTTCCAGTTTTCTCTTAGAGCTATAGAAAGATGGAAAGAACAGCATTCCCACCCTTACAGCAACAACAAAAAGCTTGACAAACTCCAAGTTTATGACTTTTATTGAACTCATCAGAGAGCTGAGGTCACAGAACAACCAAATAGTCAAAAATCTAAGAGATAGGTGCCTGCTATGGAAGAAGAGACATGAGTACTTTCTCACCTGAAGCAGATGCAGCCACACACCTATTAAGAATAATTGGACTATCTATAATAGTTAACAAGTTGGTATAGGGCAAGTGAAGGCTGGCAAGAGAAAGTGGAGCCTCAGGGGACCACCAGTAAATATGGAATTTTGCACCTTGTTTCTCTGCAGACTATACTGGGCAGTCACACATGCACCCCCCTAAAAAATGGCAAGAGTCCTGAGAAAGCATCCCTCATTGTGCAGGCCTGGAGGAGGGGAACAGCAATGGAAGGGGCACAAAGCTCCACCTGCATTCTTTTCTTCCTTCTTCCCTACTGAAAAAAATAATAAATTTCATAGTGGGAAAAGCATCCAGTGAAAGCCTAATACAGCTGAGAGAAAGGAACAGGAAAAAAAAAAACCCTCTGCTAGGTGGGTCAGGGGAGCGGGGAAGGCAAGATTATGTGCTTGGTGCAGAAGTACAGCTGCAGGAAGGACAGGAACACTAAGAGGGCCACACCCCCAGGACCCAGACACACAGCACATGCCTAAGACTCAGGCTTAATGAGAACAACAGAGAACATTCACCCCCACTGCCTATCACCAGGCTAATAGGCATTGAGTAACACATAATAATATTGTAGTGGAATACTGCTGGAAGAGTTACAGGAGCATTGAGACAGATCCTCTCTGAGGCACACAGCGCAAAGGGCAGTCCTAATGCTGAAGGTAGAGAAGACATTGAGAAAAACCCTCTTGCAAACCAGCTCCCACCTTAAACAAAAGGCATCTCTAGAGCAATGTAAAGCCTGTGGTGCACTGTGGGTAACCATACAACAAAAAATTGCAAACCTAGCTCCTAACAACTCAAATCCCCACACTAAAGACCTAGCAGAAAGAAAGGCATGCCCATTTCCAGAAGTAAAAACCATTTTACCTGAGTCTACCCAGGATACCAGGCTTTCCACAAAAAATTACAAGGTGTATAGAAAGACCAAAAAAAGAAGAAAAAGCTACAAAGCAAATAACAGAACCATATTCAGATATGACACAGACGTTGAAACTATATGACAAGAAATTTAAAATATCTATGATTAATATGTTAAAGACTAACGGTAAAGGTGACAGCAAGCAAAATCAGAGAGTAATTTTAAGAAAGATTTAATGTAAATGCTGGAAATGAAAAACACTGTAACAGAGATGAAGAATGCTTTTGAAGGCCCTCATCAATACATCTGAAACAGCCAAGGAAAGAATCAGTGAAGTTGAAGATGTGTCAAGAGAAATTACCCAAACTGAAACACAAGTAGAAAAAAGAATTAAAAAAAAGTAGAACAGACCATCCAAGAACCATGGGACGGTATTCATATGTGTAACACTGTGGAAAACTTGAATGATGCTATCAGCTAACTTGACCTAAATGACATTTATAGAAAACTCTGCCTAACAAGAGCAGAATATACATTCTTTTCATGTGTGCATGGAACATTCGCCAAGATAGACCATATTCTGGGCCATAAAGCACACATTAACAAATTTATTACAATAGAAGTCCTATAAAGTATGTTCTCAGACGAAAACAGAATTAAACTCAAAATCGGTAACAGGAAGATATCTGGAAAATTTCCAAATATTTGTAAATTCAAACAATTACTTCTAAGTAATCCATGAGACAAAGAAGAAGTCTCATGGTAAGTGAAAAAATATTTTTAACTGAATGAAAATGAAAATACCATAATTTGTGGAATGCTGCTAAAGAACTTAGAGTGGAATTTATAGCATTAAATGATCATATTAGAAAAAGAAAGGGCTCCTAAATCAGTATTCTAGAGCAGAGAACGGCAAACTTTTTCTGTCAAGGGTCGAAGAGTAAATATTTTAGGCTTTGCAGGCCACATATGGACTCTGTCATATATTGTTCTTTTGTTTGTTTTTTACAACTTTTTTAAAATGTGAAAACGAGTTTTAGCTCGAGGGCCATAAAGACAGTCTTAGCTTGTGGACCATAGTTTGCCAGCCCCTGAGCTAGGAAAAGAGCAACTTAAACCCAAGGCAAGAAGAAGAAAGGAAATAATAAAGATAATAGCATAAATCAATGAAATTGAAAACAAAAAAGCAATAGAGAGAAACACTGACACCAATAAAATTAATAAATCAATAAAATTAATAAATATCTAGTCTAAAACTAGCCAAGAAAAACAACAGATAAAAATTAGCAACATTAAGAATGCAAGAGGGGATCCACTACAGATCTCACAGAAGAACTTAATAACTGTACTTTTTTTTAATTGTGATAAGCATGTATATAACAAAACACTTGACATTTCAGCGTTTTTACATGTACAGTTAAGTGACATTAATTATATTCATCATGTTGTATAACCATCACCACTATGTGTTTCCAAGTTTTTTCATCACCCTTAACAGAAACTCAGTGCCCCTTAAGCAATAACTCCCCATTTCCCCTTCCACTCATCCGTGGTAACCGCTAATAAATTTTGGTTTATATACATTTGCCTATTCTAGATATTTTATGTAAGTGGGATCATACAATATTTGTGGTTTTGTGACTGACTTATTTCAGTCAGCATAATGGTTTTAAGATTCATCCATAAATGTCAGTTCTACCCAAAGAGATCTACAGATACAATGCAATCCTGATCCAAATTCCACCGGCATTTTTTTAATGAGATGGAGAAACAAATCACCATCTTCATACGGAAAGGGAAGAGGCCCCAAATAAGTAAAGCATTACTCAAGAAGACAAACAAAACTGGGAGGCCTCACACTACCTGATTTCAGAACCTGTTATACTACCACAGGAGTCAAAACAGCCTGGTACTGGTACAACAACAGATACATAGACCAAAGGAACAGAATTGAGAATCCAGACGTAATTCATCCACCTGTGACCAGCTGATATTTGACAAAGGCCCAAAGTCCGTTAATCGGGGAAAAACAGTCTCTTTAATAAATGGTGCTGGCATAACTGGATATCCATGTGCAGAAAACTGAAACAAGACCCATACCTCACACCACGCACAAAAACTAACTCAAAATGGATCAAAGACTTAAATATAAAATTGAAAATGATAAAGATCATGGAAGAAAAATAGGGACAATGCTAAGAGCCCTAATACATAGCATAAACACAATACAAACCATAAGTAACAATACACAAGCACCAGAAGAGAGACTAGATAATTGGGAGCTCCTAAAAATCAAACACTTATGCTCATCAAAAGACTTCACCAAAAGAGCGAAAAGACAGCCTACTGACTGGGAAAAAATTTTTTACTACGACAAATCCAATCAGCGTCTAATCTCTAAAATCTACAAGATACTGCAAAATCTCAACAACAAAAAGACAACCCAATTTAAAAATGGGCAAAGGTTATGAACAGGCACTTCACCAAAGAAGATATTCAGGCGGCTAACAGACACATGAAGAAATGCTTACGATCATTAGCCATTAGAGAAATGCAGGTCAAAACTACAATGAGATATCATCTCACCCCAGCCAGGCTAGCATTAATCTAAAAAACACAAAATAATAAATGTTGGAGCAGTTGTGGAGAGACTGGAACACTTACACACTGTTGGTGGGAAAGTAAAATGGTACAATCACTTTGGAAATCGATTTGGCGCTTCCTTAAAAAGCTAGAAATAGAAGTACCGTATGATCCAGCTATCCCGCTCCTTGGAATATACCCTAGAGAAGTAAGAGCCATCATACGAATAGATATATGCACACCCATGTTCATTGCAGCACTGTTCACAATAGCAAAAAGATGGAAACAACCTAGGTGCCCATCAGTAGATGAATGGATAAATTATGGTATATACACACAACGGAATACTACGCAACAATAAAGAACAACGATGAAGCCATGAAACATCTTATAACATGGAGGAAGCTGGAGGTCATTACGCTGAGTGAATTTAGTCAGTCACAGAAGGACAAATATTGTATAAGACCACTATTATAAGAACTCAAAAAAAGGTTTAAACACAGAAGAAAACATTCTTTGATGGTTACGAGGGTGGGGAGGGAGGGTGAGGGTTATTTACTAACTAGATAGTAGATAAGAATTATCTTAGGTGAAGGGAAGGTCAGCACACACTACAGGGGAAGTCAGCACAACTGGACTAAACCAAAGCTAAGAAGTTTCCTGAATACAGTCAGACACTTTGAGGGATAGAGTAGCAGGGGTAGGGATCTGGGGACCATGCTTTCAGGAGACATCTAGGTCAGTTGACATGACAAAATTTATTAAGAAATGTTCTGCATCCTACTTTGATGAGTGGCATCAGGGGTCTTAAAAGCTTGCAAGCGGCAATCTAGGATGCATCAATTGGTCCCAACTACCTGGAGTGAAGGAGAATGAAGAACACTAAAGACAGAGGGAAAGTAGTAGCCCAAGAGACAGAAAAGCCACATAAACCAGAGACTTCATCAGCCTGAGACCAGGGGAACTAGATGGTGCCTGGCTACCACCAGTGACCACCCTGACAGGGAACACAACAGAGAGTCCCGGATGGAGCAGGAGAAAGGTGGGGTGCAGAACTCAAATTCTAGTAAGAAGAGCAGACTTAATGGTCTGACTGTTACTGGAGGTACCCCGGAAAGCATGGCCCCTGGATTCTCTTATCAGCCCAGAGCTAAAACAATTTCCGAGACCAACTCTTCAGACAGGGATTGGACTGGAATGTGGGACATAAATTCATAGTCAAGAGGAGTGTGCCTCTTAGCTCAGGTAGATACAAGAGACTAAACGGGCAGCTTCTGTCCAGAGGTGAGATGGGAAGGCAGAGATGGTTAGGAGCTGATCAAATGGACATGGGGAATCGGGTAGAAAGGAGGAGTGTGCTGTCCCAGTATAGGGAGAGCAGTTAGGGTCACATAACAATGTATGTATAAATTTTTGTACAGGAAAAAATTTTTAAAAAAGGATTCATCCATGTTGTAGCATATATCAAAACTTCATTGTCTTTATGGTAGAGTAATACTCCATTATACAGTGTGTTCCACACTTTGTTTATCCATCCATCTATGGATAAGCGTTTAGATAGTTTTCACCTTTTGTGAATAGTGCTGCAGTGAACATTGGTGTATACTTATCTATTTGTGTTTTTGCTTTCAAGTCTTCTGTGTATAGGCAGAGTAGTAGAATTGATGGATCATGTGGTAATTCTATGTCTACCTTTTTGAGGAACCTCCAAATTGCTTTCCACAGTGACTGTACCATTTAACAATCTCTCCAGCAACAGGTGAGGGTTCCAATTTCTCCATATCGTTGCCAATACCTGTTTTCTTTTTTTTTTTTTTCCCTATCATAGTATCTCACCTAAACCCAGACCCACTGCTGTCAAGTCGATTCCAATTCAGAGTGACCCTATATCTTAGAAGGGGTTAAAATGATATCTCATTTTGGTTTTGATTTGCCTTTTCCTAATGACTAATGACGCTGAGCATCTTTTCATGTGCTTGTGGGCCATTTATATTTCTTTTTTGATGAAAAGGCCATGCAAGTCCTTTTTCCATTTTGTAATTGGGTTGTTTGTCTTTTTGTTGTCCAGTTTTAGGAGTTCTTTATATATTCTGGATATTAAAACCTTATCAGATATATACCAAAAAAAAAAAAACCCAAACCCATTGCCATCAAGTCGATTCTAACTCATAGCAACTTAGTATATATAGTTCCTAAATTTTTTTCCCCAATCTATAGTTTGTCTCTACACTTTGTTGATACAGTGCTTTGATAAACAAAAAATTTTAATTTTATGAAGCCCCATTTATGTATTTTGTCTTTAGTTACTCATGCTTTTGGTGTCTTACCTATGATTCCATTGTTAAATACTAAATCACAAAGCATTACCCCTATGTTTTCTTCGCACAATTTTATGGTTTTCTGCTAAGAGTTGTGTGGTTTTACCCGTTTTCTTTTAAGAGTTTTTAGTTCTTACATTTAAATCATTGACCCATTTTGAGTTAATTTTTTCATACATTGTGAGGTATGGGTTCAGCTTCCTTTTCTTCATGTGGAAATCCAGTTGTCCCAGCACCATTTATTAAAGAGGCTGTTCTTTCCCCACTGAATGGACTTGCACACTTGTGGAAAATCAGTTGATCATAGATGTACAGGTTTATTTCTGGACTCTCAATTCTATTCCATTGGTCTTTTTACCAGTACCAGAGTGTTTTGATTACTATAGCTTTATGTAGTATATTTTAAGATTGGGAATTAACGAGTCCTCCTACTTTGTCCTTTTTCAAGATTGCTTTGGCTATTTGGAGCCCCTGCAGTTACATGTAAATCTGGGAATTGACTTTTTTATTTCTGCGAAGAAGGCTCGTGGAATTTTGATAGGGATTGCATTGCATCTATAGATTGCTTTGGGTAGTATTGACATCTTAGCAATATTAAGTCTTCCAGTCTATGCACAGAGAATGTCCTTCCATTTATTTAGGTCTTCCTTGATTTCTTTCAGTAGTGATTTATAGTTTTCAGCATACAAGTCTTTCAGTTCCTTGGTTAAATTTATTCCTAAGTATATTTTTTTTTTAGATTGATACCCATAAATTCAACAACTTAAATTAAATAGGCCGTTTGTGTGAAAGACATAAGGTACCAAAATTCATTCAAGAAAAAATAATAGCCCTATATTTATGAAAAAACTGCATTCATAGTTAAAAAACCTTTCAATAGAGATAACTCCAGATCCAGATTGTTTCACTGGTGAATTGTTCCAAACATTTAAGGAAGAAATAATACTAGTTCTATACAATATCTTCCCAAAAAATAGAAGAGGAGGAAACACTTCCCAACTCATTACATGAGGCCAACATTACCCTGACACCAAAACCAGATGAAGATATGACAAGAAAACTAAGCATCAGTATATATCCCTCATGAACATAAATGCAAAAATACGCAACAAAATATTAGTAAATCAAATCCAGTAATATACAAAAAGGATAATACATCACAACCAAATGGAATTCATCCTAGGAATTCAATATTCAAGGCTGGTTCAACATTCGAAAACCAGTCATTGTAATTTACCATAGTCATAGGCTAAGAAAAGAAAACCACATTATCATCTCAACAGATAAAACAAAAGTTTTAACATCCGTTCAAGGTGAAAACTCAGTAAACCAGGAATACAGGGGACCTTCCTTAACCTAAGAAATGTTATTTATGGTAAACAAACATCATACCTGTGGTGAAAGACTGAATGTTTTCCCTCTGAGATTAGTAACAAACACGACTATCCTCTCACCACTCCTTTTCAACATCATACTAGAAATCCTGTCTGGTTTAATGAGGCAAAAAGAGAATTTTAAAAAGCACACAGATTGGAAAACAATAAATTAAACTGTCTCTGTTCCAAAATGACTTGACTATGTAGAGAATGCCAGAGAATCTACAAAAAAAAAAAAAAAGGTGTTTAAACTAATAAGTGAGTTTAGCAAGGTGACAGGAGACAAGTCCAATATATGAATCCGTTGCATTTCTATATAATAGCAATGAACACTTGGAATTTGAAATATTTTAAGTACTATTTAAAATAACACCAAAAAAATCAAATACTTAGATGTAAATCTAACAAAATATATGCAGGATCAGTATGCTGAAAACTAAAGCACTGACGAAAGAAGTCAAAGACCTAAATAAATGGAGATATATACTATGTTCGTGATTCGGAAGATTTAATATTGTTAAGATGTCAGTTCTCGTCAAATTGATCTATAGATTTAATGCAATCCCAATCAAAATCCCCGTGGAAGTTTTTGTAGATATCAGCAAGCTGATTCTGAAATTTATATAGGAAGGCAAAGAAGAATAGTCAAAACAGTTTAGGGGAAGAACAAAATTAGAGGACACACGCACTTAATTTGAAGACTTACCATAAAGGTACAGTAATCATGAGAGTTTGATACTGGAAAAAAGTTAGATATGTAGACCAATGGAACAATAGAAAGTGAGAAAAGAGTGACAATAAAGGAAATGGGAGAGGCTAGAAGAATTCTGTGTGCTTAATCAGAATTGTAGATGTCAGTATGAACTCATGGTGTTTAGTACATGTACAGATACATACAGAAATATAGTTGTGTGTATGTATGGGTTAGTAACCATACTTAAATTTTCTCGCTTTTGCATTGAAAGGGCCTAGAATCAATGAAACCCTAGTATCAGTGAACACACCTAGCTCTCACATCTTGATTTCTAAATATCATTTTCCAATAAAGAGAGCCAAGGCTTCTTGGAGAAATGACGGATTCTAGAACTAAGGCAGGGAAAATGCAAGATGAGCCTGGAGCATCACGTGTGCCAAAAGGTAAGTAAGTACTCATAGAAGGATAGGGACATGTTGGAAAAGCACGGAAGCAAACATGAAAGAACTCCCACTGGCCAGAGCTGGAACAATTGTGAGCAGCAACAAAACAGATAATGATAATACTGGATTATAACTCACAAAATGAGATAAATCTATGAGTTCACACTGATATAAATATAAAATTGAATAATTAAATGAAAAAGGGCTAGTTCTTACTTAATCGGTGTTTTCCAAATTTCAATAAATTTAGAAGGAATTTTTGTTCATAGGTGCGGTTGAGTTGGTTCCCCCTCACAGCAACCCTATGTACAACAGAAAGAAAACACTGCCCAGTCCTGCGCCATCCTCATTGTTGCAGCCATGCGTCAGTCCATCTTGTTGAGGGTCCTTCTCTTTTCTGCTGAACCTCTACTTTACCGAGCATGGTGTCCTTCTCCAAGGGCTGGGTCCCTCTTCATAACATGTCCAAAGTACGTGAGGCAGAGTCTTGCCATCCTTGCTTCTAAGAGCATTCTGACTTACTTTTTCAAAACGGATTTGTTTGTTCTTCTGGCGGTCCATGATTCCATAGTCTTCGCCAACAACATAATTCAAAGACATGGATTCTTCTTTGGTCTTCCTTATTCATTGCCCAGCTTTTGCATGCATATGAGGCAAATGAAAATACTATGGTTTGGGTCAGGCACACATTAGTCCTCAGTAGTCATGTTTGCTTTTCAAGACTAAAGAGGTCTTTTGCAGCAGGTTTGTCCAATGCAATATCTGGTTTGATTTCTTGACTGCTGTTTCCATGGGTGTTGATTGTGGATCCAAGTAAAATGAAATCCTTAACAACTTCAGTATTTTCTCCACTTACCATGATGTTGCTTATTGGTCCAGTTGTGAGAATGTTTTTTTTGTTTATGTTGCGTACTCCATACTGAAGGCTGTAGTCTTTGATCTTCATCAGTAAGTGCCTCAAGTCCTCTTCGCTTTCAACAAGCAAGGTTTGTGTCATCTGCATATCACAGGTTGTTAATAAGTCTTCCTTCAATCCTGATGCCACGTTGTTCTTCATATAGTCCAGCTTCTTGCATTATTTGGTCAGCATACAGATTGAAAAAGTGTGGTGAAATGATACAGCCCTGATGCACACCTTTCCTGATTTTAAACCACACAGTATCCCCTTGTTCTGTTTGAACAACTGCCTCTTGGTCTATATACAGGTTCCACATGAGCACAATTAAGTGTTCTGGAATTCCCATTCTTTGCAGTGTTACCCATAATCTTTTATGATCCACACGGTTGAATGCCTTTGCATAGTCAGTCAAACGCAGGTAAACATCTTTCTGGTATTCTCTGCTTTCAGCCAGGATCCATCTGACATCAGCAATGATGTCCTTTGTTCCACATCCTCTTCTGAATCCAGCTTGAATTTCCAGCAGTTCCCTGTTGATGTACCGCTGCAACCATTTTTGAGTTATCTTCAGCAAAATTTTACTTACGTGTGATGTTAATGATATTGTTCAATAATTTCTGCATTCTGTTGGATCTCCTTTCTTTGAAATTGGCACAAATACGGACCTCTTCCACTCAGTTTGCCTGGTAGCTGTCTTCCAAATTTCTTGGCATAGAGAAGTGCTGCATCCATTTGTTGAAACATCTTAATTGGTATTCCTTCAGTTCCTGGAGCTTTGTTTTTCGCCAACGCTTTCAATGCAACTTTGACTTCTTCAGTACTATCGGTTCTTAATCATATGCTACTTCCTGAAATGGATGAACATCAACCACTTCTTTTTGGTACAGTGAATCTGTGTATTCCTTCCATCTCCTTTTGATGCTTCCTGCATCGTTCAATATTCTGTGCATAGAATCCTTCAAAATTGCAACTTGAGGGGTGAATTTTTTTCTTCAGTCCTTTCAGCTTGAGAAATGCTGAGTAGGTCTTCCCTTTTTGGTGTTCTAACCTCAGGTCTTTGCACATTTCATCATACGTTTTCCTTTGTCTTCCTGAGCTGCCCTTTGAAATCTTCTGTTCAGTTCTTTTACTTCATCATTTCTTCCGTTTGCTTTAGCTACTCAACATTCAAGAGCAAGTTTCAGAGTCACTTCTGACATCCATTTTGGTCTTTTCTTTCTTTCTTGCCTTTTTAATGACTTCTTGCTTTCTCATGTATGATGTCCTTGATGTCATCCCGCAACTCATCTGGTCTTTGATCGTTAGTTGTCAGTGAGTCAAATCTGTTCTTGAGATGTTCTCTAAATTCAGGTGGGATATACTCAAGATCATGGTTTGGCTCTCGTGGACTTGTTTTAATTTTCTTCAACTTCAACTTGAACTTATGTATGGACAGTTGATGGTCTATTCCACAGTTGGCCCTTGGCCTTGTTCTGACTGAGAATATTGAGCTTTTCCATCATCTGCTTCTACAGATTAGTCAGTTTAATTCCTTTGTATTCCATCTGGAGAGGTCCATGTGTGTAGTCACTGTTTAAGTTGTTGCAGAAAGGTATTTGCTATGAATAGGTTGTTGGTCTTGCAAAATTCTATCATACGATCTCCGGCATCATTTCTGTCACAAGGCCATATTTTCTAATTATCGATCCTTCGTCTTTGTTTCCAACTTTCGCGTTCCAATCACCAGTAATTATCAATGCATCATTATTTTATAGTTGATCAGTTTCAAACTGCAGAATTTAGTAAAATTCTTTCTTTAATTTCTTTATCTTTGGCCTTAGTAGTTGGTGTGTAAATTTGAATAATAGTTGTATTAACTGGTCTTCCCTGTAGGCATATGGATACTAGCCTATCACTGACAGTGTTGTATTTCAGGGTAGATCTTGAAATACTCTTTTTGACAATGAATGCAACGCCATTCCTTTTTATCATTCCTGGCATAGTAGTCCACATAATTGTCTGATTCAAAATGGCCAGTACCTACCCATTTCAGCTGACTAATGCCTAGGATATCTATCTTCAAGCATTCTGTTTCATTTTTGACAGCTTCCAGTTTTTCTAGATTCAGCTTCATACATTCCACATTCCAGTTATTAATGGATGTTTGCAGCTGTTTATTCTGATTTTAAGTCGTGCCACATCAGCAAATGAAGGTCCCGAAAGCCTGACTCCATCCACATTGTTAATCTTAAGGTTGACTCTGCTTTGAGGAGACAGCTCTTCCCCAGTCGTATTTTGAGTGCCCTCCAACCTGAGGGGCTCATTTTCTGGCCCTATCACAGACAGTGTTCCACTCCTATTCATAAGCTTTTCACTGGCCAGGTTTTTAGAAGTAGCTCTCTAGATCCTTCTTCCTAGTCTGTCTTCATCTGGAAGCTCCACTGCAGCCTGTCCACCATGGGTGACCCTGCTGGCATCACAGCAGCACACAACCCACCACAGTATAGCAGACAGATGAGTGGTAGTAGAGGGAATTAGGGAAATAGAATATCACTATTAGAATACCACAGTAGCAGGCAACATGGCACTATAGTCAGAAGCACCACACCGTCCCTCCGCAGCAAAGATCAGAAAAACTAAGTCACACAGAGTCACACGTCAATCCTGAAACCCTTTGAATCAAATGAAGAGATAAAGAACTCAGCCAAGCACCAAATGGAGTAAGAAACTGACCAAGAACAGAGAGCGATGAGAGATAAACGCAGAGGTCCCCTGTCAGCTACGGCAGCACGGATCCGCCCTCTTGGACTCCTGTCAGAGATCAGTGAACAGGGGGTATTTGAAAGTAGCTTCATGGAGCTTCAAGCAGGAGACAGATAAACCGGTAACCAGCATTATAGGCTTTCCCACCTCCCACCCTTCTTCACCCCCACTTAGCCTCCTCTGCTTCCTGCAGCCACAGTCTCTTGGCTGGGAAGCACCAGCTTCACCCTGGTGTCACTTCGATTCCACATGCCCACACTGGCCGGCTCCCTGAGTGCCTTTTGTTGGCTACTGGTGTTGCTTTTTTTCACTTCTTTAGGTTTCTTCCTTACCTCTCATCACCACCCCCCTCAAATACCTGGCTCCATGCACCATCTTTGCTTCTTCCCGAAAGGCTGTGAAACACTGCTTGACTGTGAAACTGCTTCCCGGCCTGTGCTGCCATGCTGGTAGGACCTCCAGGGCTTTTTTGTTTGCTCTTATTTGTTCTGTTTTGATTTGTTTGTTTGTTTTCTTTTTCTTTTCTCAGTTTGGGAGCCCCTTCTAGCCGGGTAGTACCACGCAGCTTGGAAGCTAGTCCCTTACTCTGCGCAGATGCATGGGGACATCCCTGGGGGCATTTCTTTTATCTTGTTTTTGTTTTGGTTTTTTTTTGTTTCTTTGTTTTGTTTTCTTCTCTCTCTTATTCCCTTTTTGTCTTTCTTCATTTCCAGTTTCTCTATTTATTCATCTTTTTCTTTTACCCTTTTTCTTTTTATTTTTTCATTTTGTTTTTCCTAATTTCTCAGTCTCTCATCTCTCCACTCCAATAGCAAGCTCCCTTAGCACTCTTTTTTGTTTGTGTGTATGTTTTTGGCTGTTTTTCCTCTCTCCTCTCTCTCATCTTTCCCATACACATCTTAGCTCCACACATCACAATCCACCCCCCCTTCCTGCCTACCTGCACCGTGCACTGAACATCACACTCCCAAGCAGCACAGGCGCGGCCTACTGGAACCTGCCCTGCACTGATTCCCAGTCCGCACTGTCAGCCCTGGTACATTCCACAAACAACCCATCCCAACAACTCCCTTTCAGCTGGACCTGCCCTGCTGTATTACACCTGAATGACTGATCCTTCCCATTGGAGAAGGAGGTGAAAAGTATCGTGCCCACAGACAAGCAAACAACAAAGAATGCACAGCCCACCTGTTCAGACATAACCAAATAAAACAAAAAAGAAGGACGAAACAAACAAATCTATAATCAGTAAACGAGGAAAATAACCACTGAATGCCCTGAAGACGGCAGACAGTGTCAAAACATTTACAAAAACAGGACAGGATGGTTCCACTAGGCATCCAAAATAAAACATCAGATGAGCTTCCAGCAGAAGAAAAGGCACTAGGCCTAACTGATAGGGAATTCAAATCTCTAATATTCACAATTATCCAAGAGTTGAAGCAAAAAACAGACAAGAGTGAGGAAAAAAAAGAAAATCATAGAAAAGCAGACAAACTCATGGAAAATACAGACAAAATGGAAGAATTCCAGAAAAGAATCAGGAACAAAATGCTAAAATAAATTAACAACTAGAAAACATACAAAAACATCAACTATAAATCCAAAAAATAAACAACAAGATTTCAGAAATGGACAGTGTCATAGAAGGGCTGAGGAGCAGGTTTGAAACGATGGAAGATAGGATCAGTGAAATTGAAGACAAACACTTGGCTACAACTCTGAGGAAAAATCAGAAAAAAGAATGAAGAAAAATGACGAAACCCTGAGAATTATGTGGGATACAATCAAAAGCAAAAATCTGCGAGTGATCAGAGTTCCAGAACAGGGAGAGAAAACAGAAAACACAGAGATGGTCATTGAAGAATTGCTGACAGAAAACTTCCCCAATATCATGAAAGATGAAAAGCTGACCATCCAAGAAGCTTAACGAACCCCATATAAGATAGACCCCAAAAGAAAATTACCAAGACATATCATAATCACACTCGCTAAAACCAAAGACAAACAACCTGAGAGCAGCTCGAGAGAAACAAAAAGTCGTATACAGAGGAGAAATAATAAGACTAAGCTTGGATTATTCGGCAGAAACCAGGCAGGCAGGAAGGCAATGGAATGACATATATAAAACCTTGAAAGAAAAAAATTGCCAGCCAAGAATAACATATCCTGCAAAACTCTCATTCATATATGATGGTGAAATTAGGTCATTTCCAGATAAACAGAAATTAAGGGACTATGTAAAAACCAAACCAAACTTACAAGACTTCTTAAAGGGAGTCTTTTGATCTGAGAACAGACAACATCAAACCACAGGCTGAATCTAGGACACAGGATTGTACTAGCCAGACACCAACGTAGGAAATGAACTCTTAAGGATTGTGCAAAACCAGAGGAATTACAATAGGGAACCAGAGAGGTTAATCTCTAAATGACAACAGCATCAGAAAAATAAAAGAGGGAATAAACGATGTACATATAGAACCTTCTAATGGAGAGGAAGGCAAGGCAATACCAAATAATAATAGACTGGTTCAAATCTAGAAAGATAAGGGTAAATTCCGAGGTAACCACAAAGAAAGTTAACCTACTCATCAAAATAAAGAAGAAAAACATAAAGTCTCAGTAAAAACAAAACCTACAAAAACAAAAGAAATGAAAAAAAAAATCCACAAACAAAAGGAACTCAGCACAGGAGAGTAAGAGGAGCAAAGAAAACATCAGTACCACAAAAAAAAGCACTACAAAATGCAATCCCACTCCTAGGAATATATCCTAGAGAAATAAGAGTTGTCACACGAGTAGACATATTCATTGCACCACTATTCACAATAGAAAAACGATGGAAACAACCTCGATGCCCATCACCAGATGAATGGATAAACAAACTATGGTACATACACACAATGAAGTATTATGCAAAGATAAAGAACAGTGATGAATCTGTGAAGCATCTCATAACATGGATGAAACTGGAGGAAATTATACTGAGTGAAATAAGTCAGTCACAAACGGACAAATACTGTATGAGACCTCTACTGTAAAAACTCATGTAAAAGTTTACACACAGAAAGAAACAATCTTTGTTGGTTACCAAGGATGGGGGGGGGGGGACGGGACTAAATAGACAATAAATAAGTGGTAACTTTGGTGAAGGGTACGACAGTACACACAATACTGGGGAATCCAGCACAACTTGTACAAGGAAAGGTCATGGAAGCTCCATAGACACATCCAAATTCCCTGAGGAACTGAATTACTGGGCAGAGGGCTGCGGGGACCATGGTCTCAGGGAACATCTAGCTCAATTGGCGTAACACAGTTTATAAAGACGATGTTCTACATTCTACTTTGGTGAGTAGCATCTGGGGTCTTAAAAGCTTGTGAGCAGCCATCTAAGATACTCCACTGTTCTCACCCCTTCGGGACCAAGGGAGAATGAAGAGAACAAGATACAAGGAAAAGATTAGTCTAAAGGACTAATGGACCACAGCTACCAAGGCCTCCACCAGACTGAGTCCAGTACAGCTAGATGGTGCCCGGCTACCACCACTGACTGCTCTGACTGGGATCACAATAGAGGGTCCTGGACAGAGCTGAAAAAGGATGTAGAACACAATTCTAACTCACAAAAAAAAAAAAGACCAGATTTACTGGCCTGACAGACTGGAGAAACCCTGAGAGTATGGCCCCCGGACACCCTTTTAGTTTAGTGGTGAAGTCACTCCTGAAGTTCACCGTTCAGCTGGGGATTGGACAGCCTCATAAAACGGGAGTAATAAGGCACAGGAGCCCAGGTACAAGGACTAGAAGGCAGGAGGGGACAGGAAAGCTGGTGATAGGGAACTCAAGGTTGAGAAGGGACAGTGTTGACATGCCGTGGGGTTGTTAACCAGTGTCATCAAACGATATGTGTACTGACTGTTTAATGAGAAACTTTGTTCTGTAAACCTTCATCTAAACTACTATAAAAAAATTTAATAAAAAAATCACAGTAATAGTTGTTGCAGGCAAGATCTACCAATGGATACTAAAATTAGTAGGCATAAGTTTAAAGATAAGCAGTTTATTTTCCTACTCTCCACAAGTTCACTGGTATCTCCCACAAGACATTTATTAACTACGTGGGGAAAACAGTGGGAAAACCTGGAAAAAAATCAAGGTTGACATCACAAGTAGTAAGATATATTAACATGTACTTCTCTCTGTGATATTCTTGCTAAAACTGTATAACTTCGGTCTAGTCATTAGAAAACATAAGGCAAATCCAAATTGAGAAACATTCTACAATAAGAGCCATTCTACAATATATCTAACCAGTATTCTTCATTAATTACCTCAAGGTCATTAAAGTCAAGAAAAGACTAGAGAACTTTCACAGGTTAGAGGAGACTTGAGGAGACATGAACTAAATGCTCTATGGATCCTGGACTAAATCCTACAACAGAAAAAGGACATTAGTGGAAACATTGATGAAATCCAAGTCAAGTCTGTAGTATAATTAATAGTATTATTGTATGAATGTATTTATTTTTTACCAATATGCCATAGTTATGTATGATATTAACACTAGGGGAAACTGAGTATATGGGAACTCTCTATACTGTGTTTGCAACTTTTCTGTAATTGTAAAATTATTTCAAAATAGAAAGTTTAAAAAAATAGGCAGTGACCATACCATTTTCCCCCTTTGACAATATTCCTTTGAAATAGAGATACTTCCGTAATTTGGCAGGTTGAGGAGTCTAAAGCACAAAGAAGTTAAATTCTTATTAATAATTTTTGTGTAGTTGCCAACTCCAGAAAATCTTCACCAACTGCCTCTTCCTCACTCTCCCCCACTGTTGACTTGGGCATGCTTTGTGTCTGTGTTTACCCTTTGTCATGGTTTTAATCCTATTATGTAAGACTCATCTATATGCTGCCTTTCCTTTGAATCCTCAGGTGTGTTCCATGGTAGATACTCAGTAATATTTATAGAAATAAACTGGTCTTCCATTATTGCTTCTCTTGGTGAATGGCATCATTCTGGCATAAGCCAGAAACCTAGGATTCATCTTTTCCTCACTCTCCCTCACCAAATTTTGATTTTTTTTTTAACCTCATAAATATCTCCAATCTATCCATTTCTGTCTTCTCCTCTATAGCCCTAGACTAAGTTACCATCTCTTACTTGGACTATTACATTATCATTTTAACTTAAATCCCTCTACCACTCTGTTCGTGCCCTCTCACCGCACGCTGTGCTTTCAGCCTGTTCTGTACATTGTAGCCAGAGTAATCTTTTTAAAAAAGTAAAACTGATTCTTTCTACTTGCTTAAATTACTTCCCGTTTTTAGGATAAAAACCAACTTCACATAGCCTATGTGGCCTTTACTGGTCTAGCCCTAGCCTACCTTTTTAGTTTCATGTAACCTCTACTCTCCTAGCCAGCCCACTGACCTTTTTTAAGACTCTCAGAAGTACCATGCTCTTAAAACTCCAGGCCTTTGCAATGCTGCTGCTTTTGTTGGAACATTCTTTTCTGTTTCTCCCAACCTTCCCCTTTCACCCAGTTAATGCCTGCTCGCCTCTCAGCTCTCTGCTTAAATATCCCTTCCTTTTAGATGCCATCGCTGATCTCTCAGACCAGGTTAGATTACCTTTTCATATATTGTCAGAGCACCTTGCACTTTTCTATTATAGCAGCTCTCAGTTTGTAATAATGTTTATTTGGGTGATTATTTGATTAATATCTGTTTCAGTAGACTATAACCTTCATGAGGAAGGGGGTCGTGCCTGATTTTGCTCACACCGGCATCTGGCAGTGTCTGACACATACTGGCATATTTGTTAAACTCACATTTATCAAATTCAATTGAACATTTATTAAATGAACTAGATACTATGCTAAGTGAAAGAGCTGGAACTACAACTGAGTAGGTGTGCCCCAGCATTAGATTAGCAATCTTACCTGTGACTAGAGTTTGGGCTATAAAGAGCAGATATCAGATCATGCTCCAGTTGAAGAAACTTTAACCCAAGTCCCTTTTGCTCATCAGTCTTTGTTTCTGTTTGATACAAGTCCTGTCAGACTCAAGAATCCATGATGGATGTAGGGCGAGGGTTAACTACAGTTGGGTGCTGGGGAACTTTTTGGAGTGACAGAAATGTTCCGTATCTTGCTTGTGATGGTGGTTACACAGCTATATGCATTCGTCAAAACTCTTAGAATGGAATGCTTTTTAAAAGGGTGAATTTACTGTATGTAAACTATACCCAACTTTAAAAAAAAAAAATTCCCTGAGTATTTTGAGGTAGGTGTCTACCCTGTCCCCAAGGACCTCTTCACCCTATTCTTACCTTACTCTTTGTGTGCTGTGTGTATGTGTCTGTGCAAGCACATGTGTGTACATGGGGCGGGGGGGGGGGGTCCATGTGTCATGAAAACATGAAAAGGTATTCCAAGTCCAGAATATTCCACACTGCCTATATCCTAACCCTGCCCTCTATCCCTGTCTAGTTTCATGAAATTGAGTGAATGAATGAAAAAAATATGCTGTTGTTTACTTGATCATATTCAGACAGCTCTGAGGCCATTCTGTATCATAGGCTGCCCTTACTCGCCTTCACCTGATTCTTCCTTATGCTATTCACTTAAGAAACATTTGCAAAGTTCCCAAAAAGTGTTCCCTTTCTTTTCCTCTTTTCCCTACTGGGATAGCTACTTACTGGGAATGAAGGTGTTAAGAGAAGACCTTTCAGTATAATGTGGTCTCCTAAATGAAGGCTAGGATAAGATCTCTTGCCCAATGAAAAGAAAGCATATTAGGACTTAGGAGTTCAACTAAGTTAAGTAGTATTTAAAGTTGATATATCAAGGTTGAAGCCAAAAAATGCCAAGATAAATACTTTGATCTAGCAAAAGTCCTAAACTTGAGAATTGGTTAATTTAGAGAAGACAATTAACATGAAGCCCCTGGGTGGCACAAATACAGTTAACGTGCTCGGCTGCTAACTGAAAGATTGGAATTTCATATCCACCCAGAGGTACCTCAGAAGAAAGCCCTGGTAATCTACTTATGAAAAATCAGCCATTTGAAAACACTGTGGGACCCAGTTGTACTTGGACACACATCTAATCACCATGAGTCAGAATGGACTCAACAGTAACTGAAAAAAAAAAAAAATTTGCAGGAATATCTATTCTAACATTTGCGGCTACCAACCCTGAATCCAGTCTCTCAATTTTTTTTATGGTTGTATTCAAGAATTGTTTTTTAATTATGCATGATGACCTAATGCTGAATAATACCTGTGGCATAGAATAACATATTTATCATAGGAGTTATATTCTTTATAACTTATAGATAGACAGACTGACTGATTTTTTGGTGTATTTTCTACTTGTTCAGTATACCATGTAAAAATGTATAATATGCATTGCTTCAGGGTGAAATCAAGACTAAAATATTCAGATTTATTGGTGGAATACCAACAGATGTGAATTGTTTAAAATACACTAAGTTCTATTATTAGTTCAAGGTCCTGGGTAACACAAGTGGTTTGCACTTGACTACTAACCTGAAGATTGGTGGTCCAAACCCACCCACCAGCACCACAGGAGAAAGGCCTGGTAATCTGCTTCCATTATGATTATAGCCAAGAAAACTCTATGGAACAGTTCTCCTCTGTAACACATTGGGGTCACCATGAATTGGAATGAAATCAGTGGCAGTGGGTTTGGGTTTGGGTTTATCATTTGTTGAGAATCTTTCTTATATAATAATCTTGGAAATAGAGATGTTGAATTTCTTCCTGATACAGCCATTGGTATGCTTCTGGTTTTTAATGATATTGCTATTTTGGTTTCTGTCTTCTATACTCTATTGGAAGAGCCTCTCTCTTAAGATAATAGGTGATTCTTGAAAGCAAGGCTGGTCTCTTTTTCATACTGTTTTTCTCTTAAAAAGCAGTTTTAATTGCTCAAACTGTCCCGGGGGGGAAATATTGTTAGAGGACAGCTGTGCAGCACTGTGTCCCTAACTGAATGTCCAGTGAATGTATGCCCCTATTCTGTGGTGAGATCCTGGAGTCCAGACTTTGATTCCTGTTGATGATAGATCTGAACCAAAATGTTCTACCCTGCCCTTTATAGATAAATGTATTTTATGCCCATTATGAATATGGAATTATTCCAGAGTTGCTTTTTCAGTGGTAATGTTTTTTCAGTAGGGATATGTATACATGGTCTTCTTATGGTAAGATGGCTGGTTGTGAGTGCCATCTATGACCAAACAAATGACCTTTTTTGGTAGGGCTTTAGTAAAGCCTACCTGTTTAGATTCATTAGCATTTATTAGAGAATGAAGTATAGACTGCTTCAAAGGCCTCCCATATATCCAGTCAGCATGTGAGATACTTTATTTACTTTGGTCCTTACAGCAACCATGTGAAGCCATTGTTATACCAGTTTTATAGATGAGAACATTAAGGTTCAAAATAAATGACTGCCAATGACAGCTAATCATAGAGCAGTATTTCAGACCTAAAGCTTTTAACTCCAAAGGCACAAGAAGATTGAAATTTTCTTTCCAGACATAGGTCATAAGGACCTGCTTTCCTTAAAAGATAATTAAATATTTTATTTTTTATTTTTAAAATTTATTTTATCAATTGTAATATTTGATATCTAGAATTAATGATTGTTGAAAGCAGCCTGCTTTTATCTCGTAAGACAGTGCGATAAATGGCTCAATGGTTACTCAGAATCATGTAGCAGTTAGTGAGTCCAGATTTGATACAGCCACAAGATAATCCACTATGAGAAAATATAGTTCCAGATTGAGGCGTTTGTTACTAAAGGACAATAGAACAATGGAATTTTTCCACTTAATAATCCTTGTATGTATCATTTTGAAACATTGAGTAGCATTAGAGAATCATAAAATTTTAGAAATAAACCCACCACCCATGCTGTCAAGTCTTTTCCAACTCAGAGCGACCCCGTAGTGTTTCCAAGGCTGTAAATCTCTACAGAAGCTAACTGCCATGTCTTTCTCCCCTGGAGCCACTGGTGATTTCAAACCACCAACCTTTTGGTTAGCAGTCAGTTGCTTTAACCAGAGATCATTAGTCAGTACTTTTCAGCTAGCTCTGTGGATCCCAAGACTTTGGGGCAGGGGGAGGAGGAGGAGCTTGGCAAGTTCCTCCTTCCATAAACAGAGCACTCTGCTTAATCTGTTTCTCATATTGGACTTCCAGGTAAGCTCTTATTTAAAGATAATGTTTCTGCATCTTAAGAAAAAATTTTTTAATCATTTCCTAATTTTACAGATGGCAACTTAAGGCCCAGAGAAGCAAATTACTTTTCCAAGATAATCTCACTTGCTGGACTAAGGTTTACAGTGCTGTAGTTTATTCATTCCTTCAGTAAACATTTATTGAGTAGCTGCTGTGTCCCAGTCACTATGCTTCGAGCTCACAGACTAGTGGAAGAAACAAATGGATAAACGAATCATTGACAGCACCGTATGAAGAGGAAATTTATTAAGTGCCATATGAAAGAAGTCAAGAGACTCATCCCATGAGAAATTACATTTGAACTAGGTCCTAAAAATATAGGTGATTTGCCAGTTTGAAAGGGTGGGTGATTATTCCCAGCTGAGGGAACAGTATGTATAATGCCATGGAAGCATGAAAGGGCATGATACGATCAGCCCAAGTCAGAGCACTGGATGGGGTAAAATTCCACTGAGATATGATGGAATTGGGGAAAAGGTTATTGGTAGAGCTGGGAAGGGCCAGATCAGGAATAATGTTCTACAGCAGTTAAGGAAAGGTTTTATCCTGTAGGAAATAGGGTGCCATTGGAGATTTTTAATTAAGTAAGAAAAGTAATCGATCATTTATGTATTTCAAAACATGTTATTTTGGTGGTAGTGGCCTAGTCCTGGAGGGGAAAAAAAAATACAAACTGTCTGCAAATGGTGCCCCCATCCTCATCTTCAATGGCAACAAGTGTCCATTCTGAGTGCTTGTTTTGTTAAAGGTGTTGTGTCCTTTATAGTATCTGCCTGCCGCAAAAGAACATAGATCAGATTCGGAGAACCTTTTGAAACTGAGTGTTTGACTCTCTTTGAAATCCCATTTTGTGTTTTGCTTCACTTGAAATGACATTATGAGTTACTATGAGTCAGTATAATCTGTAGTTTCTTTTGTCATCGTCTTCCTTGGATGTCACAGACCATGGAGTGCTCTCCAGTTGGTTCAGAGGAGCTGAGAATGGGAAGGACACATGATTTTTATATTATTATTTCTCTTGAGTATTCTTACTTGTGATGGATTTTGGCTCCAGGCATAAAGATGTATGGAAAAGCAGCCTGTTGGGATAGCATTTTATGTTTCACTTGGCTTTTCTGTGACTAAATACAGTATTAAATGATTTGTGTGGTGCTTGCATGATATTAAATCAAAAGGGCCATTGTTTTATCAAAAGGTGCTTTAGCATATTCTGTGAAGGCTAGATATTAAATACCAGGGTTTCTGGATGTAAAAAAAACTCAAACTAGATTTCTTAGCTTGAATTAGTTAGTAATCTTAGCAGTGTCTCTTAAGAAACCTGAGGCTTTCTTTCTCATCAAAAGCCCCAAACAAGTGGTTTTGGGATTAGTTTTCCTCCCATTGTACTCTGGAGTCAGCAAGCATTCTGGGTAAGCATGTTATCATCCTCTGTCTCCAGTCCTGTTTTCATCTCTTAGTCCACCTGTGCTTTAAAATATAGTTCACCTTGTCCTAAGCAGGAGCCATTTGTCCTCTAATGAGACACAGAGGAGGAGCAGAAGCTTTTCATTGGTATACATTCCTAGAGACAATTTATATTCTAAAAGCCCCCGGAGCTAACTTGGTGTTACTCCCATTCAGGGTCCCTCTGCTCCTGGGCTTTCCAGACTTTTCTCAGCAGCCTTTTTGTGAATTTTTTTTAATGTTTTGACACTAGCGAAAATAAAGAAATGCTTTTTATCAGAGTAAAGATTGAATAAAATAACAAGCAAGAACCAGTTACACTGCTTCAGTAAGTCTCACACCAAAAGCTTCCCATGGCAGTAAATGGGGATAGGCCCAAAGTACATACCATGTCTGTTCTCCTGAAAGCCACATAAGTGGTTCTATACTTCATTCCTTAGAAATAGTATTTCTATGGTTGGTTAATGCCTTACCTTTCCTTGAAAATCTAACAGACAAACAAAAAATGTAGGGAAAAATCTAATCACTGTACGAACTAAGGTGCATTTTTAGGTATTCAAAGGGCAGCTTTTCAGAGGAAACCCCGTATTATGTGTAATAAGCCCCAAGGGAAGGAATAAACATTTATTAATCACTTAAAATATACAATGTCAAGCATTTTATATAAATTTAATCTCTTCCTTGCAACAATCCCATGAGCTTCTGCCTCGTTGTTAATGCATCCAAGGAGATTTGCCTTCACCTTCCCTTTTACCTTCCACCCTGGGCATTGGGGTGAGGTGAATGAAATGGTAATAACAACTAATGAATAAAGCTAAAAACTAAATTTGTATGGTATGCATATAGGAGACATACAGATGATGAGCAATATGCACTAAAGATCCAGGACATATTAAAAAGTGGATGAGGCTTTCTTTTGTAGAGAAGGCAGAACCAGAAAATAGAATTATCAAGGCGGAAATGCCATTTATTGTATAGCTTCTATGTGCCAGTACGCTGCTAGGTGCTTCACACATGTAATCAGTTTAAGCCTCACAACAATCGTAGAGTAAGTGTGCTGCTCCTCATTTTACAGAGGGGAACCTGCTGGTCAGCATGGTTGAATAATTTCCTCAAAGTCATACAGCTAGTAAGTATTGAGACCAGCATTAAACTCAGGTGTTCAACACCAAAAAAAGAAAAGGTATGTAAAATGCTATATATGTACATTTTTTGGAACAGGGTCAGTGTCTTCGATCAGATTCACAAAGGAGATTATAACCCCTTCCAAAAGTTAAGAACTTTTTATATATTATGGTAATATAAGACAAGAACAGGCTGGAGAAATTGAAGCTATGTGAGTCCTGTTTTTAGCTTTTTCCCAGGTAATAGCAGCACATTAAACCAGGGGGAATAATATTTTCCATATTGCTTTAGGGCTGAGAAACCTATCTTTTATTTTGTTTGAAAAGGAGTGTAATGTGGTAGGTAAGAGTACAGGTGCTGGAGTTAGATTGCTTAAATTTAAACTCTAACTCAACCTTTTATGTTGCCTCAGATAACATATCTAATCATTCTATGTCTCAATTTCACCATCTGTAAGACTGGAATAATAATACTACCTACCTCATGGAAGATGTGAGCATTAAATTTGTAAGTATGTTTAAGTTGCTCCGCACAGTGGTTCTTCCAAGGCCAGTTTTATCTCCCAGGGGACATTTGGCAATGTCCGGAGACATTTTTGGTTGTCACAACTTGACTGGGGAGTTTAAGGGGAATATGCTGCTAGATAGTAGAGACCAGGGTTACTACTAAACATTTTACAGTGCACAGGACAGCCTGCTGCAACAAAGAATTACCCAACTCAAAATGTCAGTAGTGCTGAGGTTAAGAAGCCCTGGTTTAGCCTAATGACTGGCACATAAACATTCAATAAATATTTGCTATTATTTTGTGTTAATCACTAAGAAAAACACAGGAGAATATATGAAAGTATGATACACTCATCTTTTCTGTGCAGCGAAGAAAGTAAAAGTTTTAACTACTTTAATTAGTAGTGAGAACTTCAGTATTATATGGAGAAACTCATTTCAAGAATGAGATTTTACGATAGTATAAATGAATATGAAACCATATTTGAGGCTATGATGTGCTTTGTAAGCAGTTTTATAGCTTAATCCTATTTAGTATTAATATAACTATATAGAGAGCATTTCATAATCATATATAAAAAATAATTAGTTAAGAGTGTGGTCTTTGGCATTATTCTGATGGGTTCAAAGCTCAACTCTGTCAGGTATAAACTATGTGACTCAATAGACACATCACTTAACTTCTCTGAACCTTCTTAAATAGTACAATTGTGATATTACTGCCTACCTGCTTCATAGCATTACCGCAATGATTAAATGAGACAAGACTTATAAAGTACATAGCATTGTGCCTGGCACATAATAAGCCCTCAGTAGTCTTAGGAGAAATATGATCAAAATGTTCCTTAGAAGTGAGTCTTCGAGACTTCAACTCATTTACTTTGGACACATCATCAGGAAAAGCCAATGACTAGAAAAGGACATCATGTTTGGTAGAGGACCAACGAAAATGAAGGAAACCCTCTATGAGATGGATTGACACAATAGATTTAACAATAGTCTCAAAAATAGCAACGATCATGAAGATGGCACAGGACCAGGCAACGTTTCATTCTGTTGTACATAAGGTCACCATGAGTTGGAGCTGACTCGATGGCAGCTAACAACAAGTAATAGCTGCTCATTTTATCTTCATCATCATTGTCATTATCCCTGACCCAGGAACTTTAGTACACACAAGTGATGGGGTTAAAAAAAAAAAAAGAAAGAGGGCTAACTAAGAGGCTGACTGCCAGCAAAGTAGACCTGACTGCAAGTTCTGTAGCTGTCATGTACAAGCCATCTAACTTTACATGCTGCCTTCATCAGTTCCATAAAATCACCTCAACTTCCGTGACCACTTTACAATGTCTCTGTTCCTAGTCTGATATCTACCAAAATCCGCTCTCAGCATCCCTAACCCCCTTTGAAGATATCCTGGGACTTTTACACAAGTCCTTTTTATTGAGGTCTGAGTTGTGCTTATTTTTCAGAAGTCTCCATTAAAATGCCAAATATTTGTATACTTATTTTGTTGTTTTGTTTTGTTTTGTTTTAAATCCCATGTCACACTAATAAGGGAATCTGAAAGCAGGGAGAATGTTTCCTATTTGGGTTTTCTCTCCACGTGACTTTTAATTTTATTCTTTTAATTTACTGTATTTTCAGCCTTCCTCTAATTTATATTACAATTTCTTTTGAAGTTCCTGGTTTAGTTTGTTCGAAGGCAAAACAAAAGTACCGGGTGTTGTGAGAAACAATGTGTAGCTTGGTTCTGCAGGAGATAGACTGCTGCAATTGCCTTCTTTCTATTTCTAGAAGCTAATTTATGGTAATTTCTTCTTGTACTGTACTTGGGCAGTACAGAGTGAAATTTGTAGACATGTCTAAGATTTGAGTTAGTTTGCATCTATCTATATTAATGTGTGCCATAAGCTGGGCATTACTATCCCTTTTGTGTGTCCTTTTAAAAATAATTATATTAAACCTGAGGAATATGTCTTAATTTTGAATAAAGATAGTTTTTCCATCTAAAATTAGAGAAACCTACAAAGAGGAGAAAATACACACACACACACACACACACACACACACACACACCACACACACACACACACACACACCACACACACACACACACACACACACACACACACACACACACACACACACACACACACACACACACACACACACACACACACACACACACACACACACACACACACACACACACACACACCCTTCCCAGTAGGCTCTGGGTTTGCAAGTTGCTACTCTTTATCCTTTGAGTCACTTGAATGTATCACATGAGCACCAGTGAGCAGATGTTGTGGTGGGGGGCGGGATGCAGAGAGGTGTGGAAGCAGGAACCAGCAGTGTTCGCAAACTGGCAAATGCTCTGTTTTGCTAAGCACCAGCTTTTTTGTATTCAGAGTGTCCGAATCATCCGCTTTTATATTCTCTTCACCTACTGTCAGCCATTTTGGAGTTTTTAACAGCTTTAAAAAAATTATTGGGAATTTTTCATAGTAAGCTAGGAATCCATACCACTTTTTAAAAGCCTTGTGCTTTTAGGGTATCCTTACTTAATCCTCAAGAAAATGTTACTTTTTGATTTAGGTTTAGTGTGCTGTGTATTATGTGATTAAAATATTTTTATCCCTTTACAATTACCTACTCTCAGCCATCAAAATTTAAATTGCATAAACATCAAAATTTAAATTGCGTAAATAGTGTGATACACTAAAAACAGATGCATAGTGATTGAATGTGAATGATGGTTTACTTATCCCTTCTCATTAAAAAAGAAAAGAAAAGCATTACACAATTTAATGAAAATTCCTAATTCTTTACAGGCTTAGTTCTTTTATAGATACGCAACTGATGTTCTTAATAGAAATAGTACTTATAAAGTATGTGTTGTGCACCAGGTACTGTCCGGGCATTTTGTTCACATTATTGCTAATCCAAAGTCCCTGGGAGGCACAAGTGGTTTGTACTCGTCTGCTAACCTAAAGGTTGACAGTTCGAACCCATCCAGCAGCACGACAGAAGAAAGGCCTGGCTATCTGCTTCCATTCTGATTACAGCCAAGAAAACCCTATGGACCAGTTCTACTCTGTAACACCTGGGGTCGCCATGAGTTGGAATCAACTCAGTGGGCAACAGATTGGTTTTGGATGGCTGATCTTCACTACAGCCTTGCGAGGTATGTATTATTATCCTCATTTTGTACAAGAAAGTGATTCTCAGAGAAACTGAGAAAATTCTTCAGGGTCACACTTGAGACTAGGAATTTGACCTCTGGTTTCTCTGCCTCTA
Source organism: Dugong dugon (assembly GCA_030035585.1). NCBI lineage: Eukaryota > Metazoa > Chordata > Mammalia > Sirenia > Dugongidae > Dugong > Dugong dugon. Next base: position 160,665,778 of record CM057460.1, on the reverse strand, counting down.
TTACACTGCTTTTCAAAAATGTCACATCATTGAGATGATTCAGTATTTATGGAAGATTTCTGCATAAGGAATCGGGCTTGGTACATTTTATGTAGTTGGGAGTGAGCACATTTCATTTGTTTCATGAAGTTCCTGACTCTTTCTAGACTTTGGTGGTCTATAAGCATTGTATTTTTTTCTTTGGTCATTGAGAAAGACTGTTGGCATTGGTCCTCTGCTTTGGCTTTTTTCAAGGCTTTTACTTAAAGAGAACGTAAAGGAACAAAGTGTGATGTTTCTAAAAATTTCCAACAGCTAATTTGTTTTTTCTTTAAGGTTTCTGTCTTTGTCAACATCACTCAGGTCTTTAGTAGCCTTTCAAAATCGTAGTCAGAATTGAATGGCTGTGTTGTTATATGTTTTTTGACCTTCATTATTGTGCTAAATTGTGGTCTGTGCAAAAAAGATGCAATTGGTGGAGGTGTAGTTCAAATGAATTAAAAGCAGAGTATTGATGGACTTAATCCATATTTATATTGTACTTTTTTACAGCATAGCTCGCATACTCACTATAGAAATCAGCATTATGAAAATATTGGGCCTCTCCAGCCTAGAAGGTTAGACACTAAAAGGAAGGATTAGGTTTTGTTGTTTTTTTTACCCAGGATATTTTGTACAACTTGAAAATTTCAAAATATTTAAATTCAAGAATCCCGTTAAAGCCTACATGAAGTTTAGGGAAAATAAAAGGAAAATCTACTTTTATTTTGTGCAGCTTGAAAATTTCAAAATATTTAAATTCAAGAATCCCCTTAAAGCCTACATGAAGTTTGGGGAAAATAAAAGGAAAATCTACTTTCTGTGATGGGCAATAAAATTTATGGAACTTGTTTTTCTAAGTGGTGGTACAAACTGAAAATACAGATAGGCTTGATAAGTCGATAAATGAAAGATTCTCAGCTAGTTATTAAGGAAAGATAGAAATATCCAGGCTACATCTCTAACCTTTTGAGGTAATGGCCATTGTTGGAGGGCAGTACATTGGAGCCTTTATCAGAGACAGTAATGAACTAGATGAATCATTGAGCTGGCTCGTTGTGCTTTTACAGAATTAACATAGGCAGCAGCATTTCCTTCAAGTTCCCTGTCTTCCTTGGCCCCCTTCCTAGGCCCAGCTAGTTCAAGGAAAGAGAGCTAAAATTGTCACAGTTTTTGCCACCTTGGCGTTTTTTTTCAATCCCTGACTAACCACTATCATTACAAGTTTTCTTCAGTAATACAACTGAGGCATAAGGAGTTTCTTTTCCACATTCCAGTACTTACTTTTAGAAATGTGGATTTAGTTATTTTGATACATATTTACTTGAACTCTTGTGAGCAGATGAACTCCCCCAGGGGACTAGACCTATGAGGATGGAGCGCACTCTCAGTTCAAGGATGTGAAACTGAATAGAAATTTCTAACTGAAAATAAAGAATTAGAGAAATGAGAAACCAAAGAGTAGGACATCCATGAAGCTCAGAATATCAAGGAGAGGGAACTCATGGCATCAGAAACAACAGGTTCTGATGTAAAAGCCTCTCCTGCCTACCCAGCCTTTAATGAGCCTCCTTTCTATTCACTCTTAACAGTCCTTAATACCTGGATCATATTTGTTAAAGCTTAACTAAATAATGATGATGATGATAATGCTAGCACTCGTTTATTGTTTATTATACGCCGAGCACTATTATAGTAAGCCTTTTACATACATTATATCTTGTAAGTCTCAAAAAATCTTATGATGTAAGTGTTATTAACCCCAGTTCTACAGTGAAGTAGTTTGACTAAGTATACATAAGTAGGAAGTGGCATAGAAAAGATTTGATCTGAGGTCTGTCTAACTCTGAATCCATTAAATAATGAGCTATATAATGCCTGATCTTGCTCCTTAAGCATTTTCTTTTCTATGTCTTTATTTTTGTAACAGGATTTGAGATTCTTGAGGACGGGGAATGCCTTAGATATATCTCGTATCTATCAGTACAGCTAGGATAGTGTTAGATTATTAACTATTTCTGATTAATTGACTGGATATGGATTTGGTGGGGTGAGGGTAGGTTTCATGGTGGCAAAAACAGGGAAATTTTATTCTGATCCTAGTCATTTTTTCTAAAGTAGGTGTTGTTAATAAGAGCTGTGTTTTATTGGAGGACAGTAGACTGGAACCAGCAAGTGCTGACTTTTTAAGGAGTGTAAATTAGAAAACGATCTTTATCATAGCTATAAGAAAATTATTTTGGGCCAGATCAACCCCACTCTCTTATTATGTTATTCATTATACAAAACTGATAATTACAGATATTTATAACTGCCTACTATGTGCTAAGCAGGGCCCCGGTGGCGCAGTGGTTAAGAGCTCAGGCCACTAACTAAAAGGTTGACAGTTCGAATCCACCAGCCACTCCTTGGAAACCTGATGGGACAGTTCTCCTCTGTCCTGTAGGGTTGCTGTGGCTCAGAATCAACTCGACGGCAGCAGGTTTGTTTTTTCGGTTTTGGTATGTGCTAAACAATGCAACGCAGTATTGACTAGAGAGAGATCATCCCTGCCATCACAGACTGGTGGAGAACATAGACAAGTCGACAGGCAATTATGATGAAGACCATGATTGATAGGCAGATTGCCATGTGAACATTTAGGAAGATATCTAATGAAATCTCGGAGAAGTTAGGGAAGGACTCTCAGGGGATGCTTGAGGTTTCTTCTAATGTCATTCAGTTCTGTGTATCACATAAACAGTTAAGTAAGATAGAATGAGGAGTTGCATATTGGTGCAAACAGAGGCTAGAATAATTCAGCTTCATGTTTTCGACTTTTCTGTTTCAAGATTGCCAAACAAGACCAAGAAATCTAAATATCGGTACACTTCAGATTGCTTACTTAAATTAAGTAGGTTGATGACAAAGTGAAATGTGCCATCTTTTCTAAGAAGGTACTTAGTAAAACAAATGAATTTGCCCTATACATCTCAGTTGGCCTGCGTACTTGCCACCACCTACTGCTTCCACTTTGTCAGATAGGTGCAAGGTGTAAAGTCATTGAATGAGATATAGTACCCAACAGAAGGTTTTATTTGGATTTTCTAAAATAAAGGTCAGTGAATACATATTTTCCCCTAGTAGCTGGGAAGCAACATTGTCAAATAGTGAGAAGCTTTGAATGGGATATTGGAGAAGAAGCCATTTTACCATATAACCTTGAGAAATTTCCTAGCCACTATTTTGTTTTCTTCATCTGAAAAATGGGGTTAATGATACCTGGCCTTATCTGTTTTGAATGCATGTTGTTAGTGATCCCAGAGAGAACAGAATGAACTGAGTCCTCCCCCAGCCAAAAAGAGGATAATCCACATAATTAAAGATTCAAAATAATTAAAGATTCAAAATAAAATTTTATGAATGAGATACTAGAGGGAGAGAATGGGAGCATAAAGAAATTAGATATTTTGTCAGCTTTTTTTTTTGGCTGCTAATTGAGAATTTTATCATTTTAAATCAGCTACAGTATGAGACAAGGTCATGATTTCAGCAAATATATGAACATTTACTATTAAAAAGATAGGTTGGTAAATATGCCAGAGCTGCCTGCATATATGGATATATGGATTATAGAATATTATATTTGACTGTAATGATTCCCTTCCAAGAAATCTGTGAAGATAAGGTAAAATTATTTCGTTGAATTCTTCAGAAAAGATATATCCCACAGATTCCTAATATTTAATCATAATAGTCAAGGTGATTCAAAAAGAGAGGAGGAAAAGTGGATCTGAATGGAGAAATGAAGTGCTACAGAATATAGAATTTTTACTCATTTGTATATTATATTGTCATCTTGAAGTAAAAATGGAACAAAGTTGTTCGTGTTTTGAAAATTGAAGCATTGTTCATCATGCATAATTGAGCAAAGTTGAAATTTTATAGGTATGAAACCTAAACAAAAAAAGAGAGAGAGAGAAAAATAAAAGGCAAATATCAAAGCCACAATTATGATAGCTATTTCAGGAAATGGAGGGAATTAATAATAAAAGGCAATACGCTGCCTCATAAATACATGCTCATCATGAGATTAGAGGATGAGAGCATTAAGCAAATACCCTGATTAACGCTCTAATCCTGGAATTGCAGTACAGATACTTCAGAATTCATTTGTACATAGACAAACAGACAAAATAAATAACTTACTCTTATGAAGTTTTTAAAGCAGTTTTTACCAATATGTGAAGATAATATTCTTTTGAAAGAAAGATTTTAACTAAGCAAAACATGTTTAATCTGAATGTTTCTTAAATAAATCAATCAAGTTTCTTTTTCTTTCTAAAAATATGATATATATTAAGAAAATGCAGCAGATTTGGGGCACTTTGTCTTACAATCAGTGAAATTGACTTTTATAATTTTTTCTAAGTAACTGCTAGGAGCTATGATTTTTAAGTGACTGCATGATACTAGGAACATAAATTTTAAAAGGAAAAAAATGTACTTTCTCAGTTCTCAGTGTTCACTGAGTAAAATTTAAATTAATCCTGATTAGAATATCCTTGAATACCTTTCTGGTGCATAAAATAATTTATAAAAACATTTTAAAATAAATTTTGGAGTATTTTTAGAGAGTACAAATAGCATAAGGGTAGTTTTCTTGAAGGCTTTTATTTTATAGCCTGTAGACATTTGTGGATCACCTTATTTTTTTCTCTCAGTTATTTTGTGAAAGTCCACAATTTGCCAAAACGGTTAATAGGACACAAATATAGACATTTCATGTGCTGTACCATGTAAATGTAAACGTTTGTAGTTACATGTTTTTGTAGCAAGAGAATTGTTTTAAAAGGCATGTAATTTATTAGCTATCGGTAGCTTCTTTATTGCCTTGCCGCGCTGCAGTAATAAATAAAAGAAAGTGAACTGATTTTACAAATGGCACACAAGGTGCACATTTTGTGGAAAAAAAGTCTTTTTTTAAAGAATTGGCATTAAATCCTTTTTTTGTGATGACAAAGAGGCTAAGAGTGCAAACTGTATTTTCTGTTTATAGAAAACAGTCTTTTTTTCTCGGGGGCATTTTTTCCTATGATCATCAAGGGATTTCAAAAGCAATAAAGTGTGGAATCATTGTTCGACTTGAACAGTATTAAAACTTAGGTTTTAATTTCAGTGAAGTAATAAGATTTGAACCTGTCTCACATTACAGCACTGTAAGGCATTTAGCAATTGTATTTTAAAGGAGGTTTTTAAAATGCAGCTCACTTGTGAGCTAACTGTCTGTCAGTAATTAATAGTTTTTCTTCAGCATAGGCTGTTGTGATCAGACCGAGAAATATCTGGGTTTTAGTAACACATTACGATAATTGTGAGAGTGTTTATTCCTAGTTAGTCTAAATGTCTAATAATTTTCAGCTTGCTTCTCTGACTGCTTAAAAGAAAACAGAGCGATATATAAAGCACAGTGTGTCTTTCAGCTTTTAAAAATGTGAATGTATATGCATGTGTGTATTTCAATGAGTTTTACACCCAGCAAGATTATATGTCGGTTGACTCATTTATTAACCAAGTATTTTTTCCTTCAATATCATTTCCTAGGTTTTAGACATCACATCATTTGTATATGTACAGAATGTATTACCAGATAAGGTGCTATATGTAAAGCTAAACCCAAACTGACAATCTGGATTCTTCAGTACTCAACATCGAAACTTATCTTTACTTCTCAAAAAAGGCTTTAAAATATGAGCATTTCTATTAGATCCGTGTGGCAACATACTTGCTGATGAAAGATTGCATTTACCATTTTGAATTGCTATTGAAAATAATTGCCTCTACAAAAGGAAACATCTGTATGATAGCGCATGGTTAAAGCTGCCATCAATTTTTAACATTTGAGGGTTGAGCTATGACCTTTTATGATGACTGTGAACAGTAACTGCCTCCATTAGCCATAAGTTTTGTTTCTTTATTTTAGTAGATGGCCTAGACTGTAAATATTAGAGAATCTAAAATAAATCAACATATTATCCTAAGGATACAAAATGTAAGAGCTATTTGTGGTTGGGAAACTTTGACAGATAGTTTGGATGAAGCAGATGATTGCCTGCCTAGCGTATCTGGTCTCCATTGCTATGCCTGCAGGCAGTTAGTTTAGTGCTATGGTTGTATATTGATGTCAGGGTTAGTACTGAGTGGCTAGCAGTGACAGATGTCTATAATTACAGGCAGTGCTTCCAGTATTTCTGAAAAGCCAGCCTATGTTGAACAATTATCTTATTTCTGCCCTGCCAAAGAGCATGTTCCAATTGCTAGTATTAGCAATGGTGAATATAGCGCTTCATCTGCTGCCTTGGGACAAATGTGGGAAAAGCACTTGGTTATAAAAAGTAAATGCTAAATATTTTTTCAACACATTAAATTAGTTAAGTTCAATGTTTTCCTAATCTTTATCTCCCTATAATGTTTCTGTTGAAGGGGTCTTGAGATATGAAAGCACATTTGGCATACTTATTGGGATCTTGTTTTCCCCTAGGCCTGTGTGCCTCTCCAGTGCCAGTATCCCTAGCTTTACTGAATAGATGTGTTTGAGCTAAGTTGGCTTTGAAACAAGTTTCTCCAATGTGGATTACATTTTCTGATGGACTCCCATTATAAAATTAGAAATGCATTTCCGTGAAAAATCTCCCACGCCCAGTAAGTTTAGTAGGAAGCCCTTGATGAGGGATGGTGTAAAATGGTAGACAATGTTATGATGTGCCGAACACTTTGGAGCACTGGTGGCTTTATGTTTACTGGGAATTGCAATCTCTATTTTTGTTTTAACTGCTTCTTTTTAGCCCTTTGACCAGTTATTGCCCTTTCTTAGCTCTGAGTTTTGATGGCCACTTCCTTCTGTGCTTCCTTTTATCCCACTTTTTCTGCCTCCTTAGAAATGTTTCCATGCTTGGTGGTCCCAGTTCTCAACTTTCCTTCTTTTTATCTGGTCATTTGCATTTATAAGACCCAAGCTGTATACCACCACCCTCCCCAGCAGATGCAGCTGGCTAACACATGATACCCTCCAACTTTCACATTCCTGAAGTTACCAAAGTTCAGGGTATTGGGTATTAAAACATTATCAATGCTGTAAGTTATGAATTCTGTATTTTCAGGTAATGGAAAGTGAGAAATGCCTAGGAAATATCATTTGAGAATGTCTTTTATCTTCATCCCTAATCTAACCTGTATTGGGTTTCTACTTTGTGTTAACTACTTTGCTAAGTTATTCATTACATTTTCTCATTTAGTCATCTCTACGACATTTCATTTAGTGTAGGTATGATTATCTCCATTTTACAGAATATGAAACAGCATTTCAGAAAGTTTGAGAGCTTGTTCGAAGCAAACCCTGGGTTTCAACCAAATCATCCTACTCCAAACCTACCTGTCTTCCCACTGTATCACATTACCTAAGTTTGTATTTAGACTTGAGTGCAGACACGATCAGTTTCAGAGTATGGTGGCTAATAAGATCAACATCACAAGTTTCATCCCCATATAAGCTGTTTTATTTCTCAAGGAGAAAGCTCATTTCTACAACCACAGATTGGACTTCTAGTCCTGGCTAGCCATCAGCCACAAAAGAACTAAACTAGAAGGTCTTAGAATCCATCCTACTGTAGGAGGAGCAACTCAGAACCCATGGCCTAGTGTCAGAGATCAATAATATTACATTTGTGTATGCAAGGCAGCCCCCTTTTTGTTCTGTGAAAGAGTGCCCCATGGCGACCTATCACCTGTAAACTGTTTTGATCACTTAAAACTCTAATGAGGGTGTTCTGGAACCCCTTGTCTGTGTATATTAGTTAGCAAAGAAAATTTGGAGAATTGGATGAAATCCTTGATCTGAATTGGGAAGACTTTGCTGATTTACTGGACACAGGAATATCAATCAAATACTTGCCCAATGAGTTGAGAACTAGAGGCCTTGGAGATAGGAGACAGTAACTTGTGATGACTCAAAAAGGGAGGATGAAGACTTTGAAATTGGGAACTTAGGTGATGCAGATGAGTCTTTAAGATAAAAAAATCACCATATGCCACAGACCATTCTATTTTCCTCCTGCCTCCTTTCCGATCACTTTTGCTGTTCCTCTTTCTGTTATTGGCAAGACTAGACCCATTATCTTAAGACTGAGTTATGCTGCCCCTCATTAGGGCTCTCTCCCCTGTAATCACTCTTAACCACTATTAAAGCTACTCACATACCGACTTAGAACATCTATTTTCCAGCATCTAGTCCAGGTAAGCCAAAGAAAAGGGACTGTCATCTTGGTGCATGCCTCATAAGCTTAACGTCAGGCTAATGATTGACTATTTATTAGTTGATAATAATAGCTAATATTTATTTGACATTTACTGTGTACTAAAAAAGTTTCTGAGTTTTCCTGAAGCTGTGCTGGCAATGCTGCCTATAATATATAGCATGTGATGACAATAATAATAATAGCCAACGCTTATAGAAATTTTACTGTGTGCCAGGACTGTTCTAAGTGCTTCACATATATTAATTACTTTAATCTTCCTCAGAATTCTATAAATTAGGTCCTGTCATTCCCATTTTATATTTGAGGGAACTAAGGCTTTGAGGATAAGCAACTTGTTCAAAATCACTCATTAAGTGGCAGAATTCAACTAGTCGTAGGCTTCAGAATCCGTTTATAACCACCTCACTCGGCTACGTCCTAATTTGTGGTATTAGTATTTCCATTTTACAGATACAGAAACTGAGGCTCAGAGAAACTAAGTTATTTAACTAGGGTTATAGTGTTAATTCACTGAATAACAAATATTTATTGTCTGTTATCTGCCAAGCACTGTGGTAGGTCAGCAAATAGTCTCACTCAAAACCTCATGTGCATTACATTACAGATTACATTCTGTGTTTCTTCCTAGTTGAAGTGATCTGACATTTATACTCAATAAACTTCCTTATTTCTGTCTTGTGACTGAGAGAAGAATATGCATCCTGGGAAACTGTGTTGTCTTGATCCATCAGTTGGGCTTTTGCACATGCTGTGGCTAATTTTCAAAATATGATGTTCAACGGGAAGACTACAATAGGAGCAGGACTTAGCCTGTTGCTGCAAATATTGCCTCCTCAAATTTAAACCAGATACTAGTGTTTGAAGGAGGTAGTGAGGCTTCAGAAAGTGAACTCTGATCCATTACATTTGGGGTAAAGTTTTCATTAACAGTTAGTGTGAGAGAAATTGAACATACAAAGGATGTAGTAACAACATTTTCAAGTAAAATTTGAGAATAGAAGGAAATAGCTGATTTGACAGTAGTAAAAATATGGGTGATGTTTTTAACACCCCTTTTTCATTCCTTGGTCCATTGTTCCTCTACTTGACTCTACTTGTAGTCTATCAACTCTTTATGTCAAATTGTTCTTCTAGAGGGATGGAGTTGGATGTCTCTTAGGAGGAAGGTGCAGAAGTGGTTTTCTATACAGAACATGGAACATGGTTTCAGAGAGGCGGTGTGGAAGCAGAAATAGAATTGTATCAATAAGAAACGTGTAAATAAAATGAAGATACTAGAAGTAAAGATAGGGACCTGGTGAAGTCTTAACACCCACTGTACCTACAATTTGGTGTGCCTTTAGAGGATGGGGGAGTATGCAAGAATTAGATCGAGTGGTGGAAGACTCAGTATGATTTACTTACCTTCTGAATGACTACAGAAATGAGTTCTGTTTATTAAAGATGTACTTTTACCCATCAGAAGGAACCTAGGCCTCCTTATATCATTTGCCCCAGTTGCCACACTTGATAATGAGAGTGCCTCATGGGAAACAACAGTACTAAAAAATCTTAAAAATTGTTACTGCCAAGTATTATTTATAACTTGTTCTTTTTTTAAAGCTAGCCTTTGGTAATTGGTTTCTTGAATTATTCCACTGAAGCAAACCCGTTGTAATCACATCCAGACATTGAATAGGACTTTACCATGACTCTGCTCATGGGCTTCAGAATAAAGTCAAAGTCTCAGTAATATTTTAATTGACAGCCACAGCAATCCTGAACCACTTTCTCCCTGTGTCTGAGGTTGGAAAGGCCTTCTGCTCCTCCCTTATCCCTGGCACCAGGTGGCAGGTCCCTAAACCCTGTGCTTTTTAGGTTGTACGCCTGAGGAGGAATGTGCCCACAGTTCCAGAGAAGGACTGGAAAATAGCTAAGGTAAGTTGAGTTGCTGGTTATGGTGGTGGATCACCAACCCTTATGCTTGCCTCACCACAACCCCAGATTCTTGGTACTAAAATAGGCCTGTGCTCACCGTGATAAGTGTAGGGGTGCTTTGTCTTGGTCCCCTTTTTAATGCACTGTATAATCCTATAGTATGCATGTTTTGTAGCTGAATGTTCAGTAGTCAGCTAGTGAGCAGTATTAACTGTAAAGACTGATTAGTGTAATTGCATAGTGTGAAAGCAGCCTACGTTTCTTGATTGTGATATTTCTTAGTGGCCAGTTCCAGTCAGTTATTTATACCTGAAAGCAGGAAGTTTTATTTGGCTGCACTGAATAGCATCTGTTACTGAACAGTGCTAAGAGCACGTGTATCCCTTGTGCCAGAGTATGTTTCTAACTGACACCTTTCAGAGGTATGGAGGATTAAACAAAAATCTTTTATTTCCCGTTCCCTACCTCCACCATCACCTTCTCACAAACTTCATCCAACATCAACTTCTTTGCTCTAAAATCTAATCATGTCATTCTTGTAAACTGCTGTTACAAAGAATTATGAGTTGTTCTTTAAATGTCTAAAATGCCCCTCTTTAAGCCCTCTGTCAAAACCCTTTATCAAAATTAGTCAAGCCTTCTTCCAGTAGTCTTGTGCCATAGCCATGAGTAATTTCTTATTGTATGGACTTAGAGAGATAATATATTTATTTACCCAGGACTTACCATGCCTTTATCCACAGAAGACTAGCTTAACAGAAGCTTGGCCCCAGCCGTGGAGTAAGTTGGCAGCCAGCAGGAGCAAAGCTGTGTCAGAGCTATGTCAGGACAAATGTATACTCACCATCTTCTCTGGTTGGCTTTCAGCTGGTTGCACCACAGGAGTCTTTCTGTGGGCTGTGTGTCCTGTGACCAGTAACTGGTACACTCGACCCTGGTCCCTCTTGGCTAGTGGAGGCCTGTCGGGAGGCATTAGATTCATACTGGTGGAGATCCTTAGTCAGTGCCTCCCTGAAGGAAAATGAGGCAAACAGCCAGCTTCTGTTGAACAGGTGGTAGTTAGACCTTAGATCTGGTTGGGGGGTGGGAGGGAAAGAATCTCTCCAAAATTCCCAGTCCTGCTGGTTTTCACACTGTACTTGTACCCCTCTGTTTGATAAATGGTTATTTAGAAACTAATCCAAAAATATCTCTAGCAGCATCTGGAGCCCTCTAACTTTTCCACCTTCCTTAGCAGCCTGGATTTGGGCCCAAGTTAGGAATGGACACCCCACTGGGGTGCAAGCAAAAGAGGAAGCATGTTCTTAGCCATGCATCAGTGGAGGCCCCTACTGGGAGAGGGGATTATCACAAGGCAGCAGGCAGCCCTGTACCCCAGCCTGCTGAGTTCATGTTTGTGCCACGGGATGTGGAGCGAAGGAAATGTGAGGCCAAAGTGGTCGCTCCAAGTTTTCTTATACAATAGCTTATTCAAGCAGATTGGGAATGCCTCTTAAGAGATTTGTTAAATGCACGTCCCCTTAACAAGATGGATACCACAGATGGTGGGTTCAGAGATTCTAATTGAAATAAATACTTACCATGCATGTTTACTTTACACTTCTGTAGTCAGCTTTTCTTTATCAGATGCCATTCTGTACTCCACTGAATAAGGCAAGCTGACTCCTAACCTTTGACCACTTGGTTTCCAACATAAATTATGGTTTTAAAATTAAATTCTGGCAAAAGATTTTCCTACCTAGTTTTGGTCCTTATATTTAGTGATATTTTAAATGATGTGGAAGAATTAGCCACCAAGATTAATAAGGATCTATTCAGTATCTCTAAATTTGTATGTTTAATGTGCAGCAGTGATGTTTGTATCATTAATTCTTTTGACATGGTGATAAGTTCACTGTAATGATCGTGCTTTATTGAACGTCAGTGAAAGAGCTCAGTATCTTTAGTTCCAAATGGTTTAGAGCCAAGTCATTAGATGCTCTATTAGTTCCCTCTTAGATTCCTCCTCCTGCTCCCTTCCACCAACACCTTCCACTTCAATGGGGTCTCTCTCATAGGAAACACTGTATTGACCTCAAGGATACTTGACACCTGAGACAAAAATACAAAAATCGGTTTTTTACTCATAATAAGTGAGTTTACACTCAGTTCCTAAATTCCTAAGGAGCATTAATGCTTTCATTATATTGGATACTCTTTAGTGACAGGTTCATTTTACTGAATTACAACCACTTAAAAACCTTGTTGATAAGTGACTTGGATAGGTTGAAACAATACTTTCCAATTCACAACAATTGCTTTCTTTTTAAATTTTGTGGTATCATTTTTGTGTTATTGGATGTGAATTTTTTGGAATAAATTGGTTGGGGAAAGTATATCATTTGATGGCAGGATACTTTGTTGTTGATTTCCACAGCACTGCTTATTTTCTGCATTGAGCCTGCTTATAATGTGATAAAGCTCTCTGAGAAGTTATAACATCTTAAACATTTATAGTGGGCCTAAGGGTATTAACTTACTGTAATTTTCTGAAAATTCATTATCTAAAATCTTAACTCATTATAACAACTCTTATGAAAATCTATAGAACCAGTATTTTCTTATTTTCACAGAATGAAAGATACATTGTTCTTTTTAATTTGTTTCATGTGGTGCTTTTGAGTACATTTCATAGAGGGCTGTTATTGAATTTCTGTGACTGTCATTATATATCCATACAACCTTTAGGAACTAATATTCTGTGTTTCCCAGTTCTGTAATCTACTTCAAATTTAAGGATTGACATAATTAGTTTCTTCAAAGTTATAACCAGAATGTTAGAGACAAAGCTGCAGATACCCAAGACCAAGGATTAGGACTGGAAAAAGAAAGCAATTTTAAAAATAATCGCACATGCTTTTGTTCTTTATTAAATTAATCTTACAACTCAAAATCTTGTTGCTGTTTGTGTATTTATTTTCTTATCTGATTTTCCTTTTTAAAACCACATATAAGATCATTTAAGCTACCTGCAAATGCACAGGCAGTACCTCTCATTGCTTTGAAAAGTTAGTGACTTCATTAGGTCGTTGAAGCATTATGTATATGCCCAAATACTTTTTTCTGAAATTTATAAAAATCTTTGCAATAAATAGGAATAAGAAAACAAATATATTAAAACAGTTTTTTAGGAGCATGCCTTCTTAATTCTGTAATGATAATTTCTTACATTTCTAACCAATTTCTGTATGTCAGAACTGGAAGAATGGGAGACTGGTTTAAAGGGGTGATTTTTCTAGCATCTAAGACAATAACAGGAGTCCCTGGGTGGCACAGACAGTTAAGCACTAGACTACTGATAGAAAGTTTGGTGGTTCAAACCCACTCAGAGGTGCTTTGGAAGAAAGACCTGCCAGTCTGCTTCTGAAAGGTCCTAGCCTTGAAAATCCTATGGAGCACAGTTCTACTCTGGAACACATGAGGCTGCCGTGAGTTGGAATCGACTCAGTGGCAACTGAAAAGACAACAATTTAGAAGTAGAAGGAATTGTTTTATGTCATGAAATTTTGAAGCAATTGCCTTACATCTTTAACCAATACAATTTCTGACTGGGACTAGAATGTGTTAACTGACTGAATATATATGTAGAGATTTCAGTTATTAATATAAATTTTAAGATTGTGTTTGTTTTGTTTCTCTGAATCAGGAAACCAAATCAGAGAATTTAAGTAACCACTAGTTAGTGGCAGTTACAGAATTCAAATCCAGGTATCTTTGGGATCAAAGGCTATACTTTTTCTACTTTGCTGTGTTTACCAAGACAGTATTCTAAGCACTACTGGAGATGTAAACAGATAGACATTTTCCCTGCCCTCAGGGGACACATACTTAAACTGGAGGAGGGGGATATATTTGCATAGAGAATTAATACTACAACAAGATCATATTCTTTTATACTATATGAGAAGTGCACATAACAGGGTGGCAACACTGGATGCTCTGGGGACTCAATGGCAGAAGAGAGCTCTGTTTACTGGATCCAGGAGAGCCCTTTTGGAAATATTATTTAAGCATTAAAACTATACTTTTTAAAAATAACAAAATTGTGCCAGTGCTCACCTCTGGAGAATAGGATTATAGGTATATTTTTTTTACAGGGGAAAAAAAAAAGTTCTGTTTAGAAACACTTTTTTTTTGGATTGTTTTCCTTTTGTTAAAAATTATGACTGAAAAGAAATCGACCCAAAATGTACAGTTTAACATTACATTATTTTTGTTTGTTTAACAAACATTTATTGAGTATTCTGCATGGGAGATACAAGACAGAGCATCATCTCTGTCCTTACGGAGCTTGTAATCTAATGGAGCGATGAAGGCATATTGAAAAAGAAGGAAGGCACACGCAGGCAAAAACTGGGTTGCAGTGGGTCCATCTCTGGCTGTGTGAAACCTCACCAAAGCATCACCATCTATTCAGCTACATTGTATTGTCCATCCTCTGAAAGATGACAACACAATGAGTTTAGTCTCTTATTTCTGAGATTTTTGCTTATAATTTTTCATTATGATCAGATTATCTTAATTATGAAATAAAAGATTAGGAATCTGTAAACTAAATATGAGAGTTTTTGTTTTTTGTTTTCTCTTCTTGCATTCCTGTGCTCACTCCTGTATCTTTTCTTAAAATGACTATTGTGATACGTGGTTTTTTTCTTGCTGTCATAAAAAATTATTTTTGGCAAAGTAATGCAAGTTTTGGGAAAACCCCTAAACATTGTGCTAAAAAATTTTTTCGGTAGAAAATTTTTCATAGACTTGTACTTTATGATAAACAATTTTGTAGATGTGTCCTCACTGGACAAATTACTTCCCACCCCAAAATTATTTGATGAAGGTTTTACTGTCAGTGATATAATCAAATTCCAAATGTTTGGAGACATTTTCATATTGTCTGCATGTTCTTTGAATGATAACATACCTTGGAAAATGTGAGATAGTCTTTTAAAAGAAATGCTGTAATCATACATTGATTTTAAATGACCCTGTCACACGTGAAAACAAATCAGATTGTTGCTCTTAATGAGCTTTTCAATTTACTATTCAGTAGATCAGATAAGTGGATTTAAGAGGTAATGATCCTGTTTAGTACTCAAGCTTGACTGTCAGATCCTCGTAGTGGAGAGAAATCCCCAGGGACAAAAGCGTTGACACAGTTCTAGATGGGATAATGGGAATCAAAGCTAATGGATGATAAAAGGAATGGTGCAAGTTACAAGGATAATTGTGGATTAAAGCACTGCCATGTGTCAATGTTGACTGTTTTTTCTAGTATCTTATTGGGTCAAATCTGATGCTTTGAGAAACTGTTTTGACAACAGAGCACAACAGACCTGACTGCCTAGCTTTCTTCTCTCTTGAACACCAGGGACACATCAGAAAAGCTTTTCCTTATAAGAACCACCAATTAAAAAGAACACATTTCCTAAATGTTTTAAATGTTAAAAATCACAGTTTAGTAATTTTTAAAAATATTTTTATTGTCCAGTGTGGCATAGTTAAAGTCAAAATTAGATAAATTCTGAGCTTTGCCACCAAAAGTAGCACTTATAAATAGCCTTGAAAATGTAAGATTTGATGTTAACAAAAAATGCAATGTAGTCATTGTGTTGTTCAAAATAAGAAAATTAACCTGGAGGGGATAGGGAAAGAAAGATGTAAATACAATGAAAGGAAAATAGGCTAGTTGGGATAATCTCATCATCATGTCCTTTCCCACAAACCAATATGTCAGAAACATGGGATTGTTACTAATTTTGTTTGTCTATAAGGAGGATCCTTTGTACCATAAGAATTTATGTTTTGAGTTGTGGTAGGGCCAGTTTAAACTGATCCACCCTTGCTTTCATCGTTGTTACACGTAAGTGCGTTTATAATTCCAGTCAGAGTTAAGGGCACACTCTGAGGCCATGGAACAGAGCAAAACTGGGACAGCAAGGCAGACAGTAGGGTATCAGGTCCCCACTGTTATCTGATTTTAAAAATCAGGCATATTTGAAAGATTTCATTTGAAAAATGTACTGCTAATATAAAAGTTTAAAGACAATTGCTATAATCACCTACCAGATATTCATAGATTAAAAATAACAATACAAGCTACTGTCTCTTCTTTTTTCTGTTCTAATTTATGATTCTGTGTCTTTTGTCCATGGAATCCAATATATGCTTAATAAGAAAGATCTTCATTTTTCATAGTCTGTGTAATAGTCACATTATAATATAGTCCCAGTGGATCCAGCTCATGACTCTTGTCGTTACACATTAAGCACACGTGTATTATTTACTTGACGAATATTGTGTTGGGTGCTGGGACACAAAGCGTAAGGCACAGTACCAGCTCTGCAGGAGTCCCAGTGTAATAGGGGAGATGGACACCCAAACAGTTACAGTGTGAAAAGCACAATGATAGAGGAATGGACCAAATTCACGGGAAGATAAAGGCAAGAGGAGTTCATTCTGCCTGAGAAGCTGAAGAAAGCTTCAGAGAAGATGACATTTGAATAGTAACCAGGGTAAGAGGAGAAGGAAGGCTGATTCAGGCAAAATGAACAGCACATGAACACACAAAAATCTGAAATCGCATGAAAAGCTTCAGTTGATCCATCAGCATTTCAGTGTGACTTGAGGTTGAAGGAAATGGTAGAAGATGAGGTATGTTGGGCCCAATTTGTGAAGGGCCTTGCACACCATTAATCCTATCAGTATTCAGTTTTCCTAGGGGCCCAATTCACTCCCATCCATGAGAGAGTTTGGGATCATGATAAGATAGAGCAACTTCCCTTTCTACATACCATTCTTCTTGAGCCCTCTAAGTGCTTCAGGATTTCTGATCACGGAGAACTGATAACTGACTTCCCTAAGTTCTCTCTCCCTAACTCCCTCCTCCCCCCAAACATCTTACAAGTGACAACTTCATTCTATAAGCAAAGTCACAGGTGTAGTCATTCAAATGCCTTTCTGTAGGGCTCAGAAGTTAGCAGAAGAGACAACTGTAATTTGAATCCCAATCTCCTTTTCTGTGTCTCTCTGACAGCCTCTCCTCTCCAGCCTCCTGCCCCTTCTCTCCTCTCACCTCACCTTCTCCCCCCACTTCTCTTCCTCCCTTAAATTCACCCTAACAGCCCGAGGAGCCTTCTGGACATAGGACTTAGATTGAAACTCTGGAACACAAGCTTCTGGTTTCAATGGTGTTTGAAATCCAAATATGAGATTTCTGCAATGAACAGCTTTCCTCCCTTGTATAACCCTATAACTCTGGGTGATCTGTGATGCCCTGTAATTTTTATCTTACCTTCATGACCTATGGCAATATATCAGGCTGGTGTTTACATACCAAAAACAGAAAGTATAGGAAATGGAAGCTAAGTTGCTCTACCATCAGAAAGGGACAGATCAGGAGAAAGTGAGAGAACACAACCACAGGGCATCAAATCACAGAAGAGAAATCACCCATACAGCTGGTGTCTGGCAGGGATGGCCTGGAATCACACCAGAGCATCAGGGAGTATGGAGGTGTCAACCCATCTCTCAGCTTTGCCAGGCTACTAGGGACATTCTATTGGCTGCCGTTGGCATTCTTCTACTTGGAGTGAAATATGTGTTTATAAGCTCATTGTAGCTGGGGTTGGGACTGAAATGTTGCACCCCAAACTCAGCAACCAACACTCCCTAATTGAAAGCTCAGTGGATTCCCAGCCCCTGATGTTTTCAGCAGGGAGTCCCTAAGCTTGGGATTTCAGCATGGAAAGTAAGACCTACCTCTATTTGGGGGAGCTTAAATAGGGAGTATTTAGGAAGAATTTCTATAAATTCTTTACCTTTGATTTTTGAAATCTTTATTTTTATAACTTCCATACATAATCCTGAGTTAGTTGATGTTTTGCTGAAATCTGGAATAGATGGCGATTTTATAATGTTAGAGCCATTTATTGAGGCACTCCACTTTCCAGTCCTTTGCATGCCTGTCCCCAGCTTTGAGAAAGGTATGATTTACCATTTTGAGAAAAAAGAAATTATTATATAGTATGGTGGGAGTAAAATATACGTGTGTGTGTTTATTTCAAAACAGGAGAGGTACTTCCTGAAGGAAGTCTTAGTAAATTTTAAAATTATAAAAAAAAATTTTTTTAATTCTTCATTTGCTATCCTCACCCACTCCCTACTTCAGCATGGATGCAACAATGCACTAGATCATATATTTGTTCGGTTTGAATAGTCTTTTGAAAATATGTTAATGTTAAAGCTTTTAACAGTAAAATGTTTTCATGTAGGTGTATGCCCGTATGTCAGAAGTCTTAGGAATAACAGATGACAACCACGTTCTAGAAACATTCATGACGAAAATGTGAGTTCCTACTTTGGTTCTTTGATTTTTCTTTTGTTGTTGTTGTTTTAAATTTAATAGATATCTTTGCTGTTGTTATTTGTCGTTGAGTTGATTCCTGTTCTCTTTTTTGTGCTTAAATCTCTTCACAGTTACTGAATTGTTTTTAAATAAAGGATTTTAAAATTATGCTTTAATTCTTGGAATATTAACATTATTCTTAACTGAAAGTTAATTTCACATATTTAAAACTCAAATGTCATCCAGACAACATTCTGATTTTTCAGGGTACCTATACAAAATCAACTAACACTTGACTCTTTAGATCGATTTGACAGCTTTTTTTTTTTTTTTTTAATTTAATTTTAAAGCCTAACTGAAGAGCTATTGCAAATTAGAAATCGAGAGAGGTCTGATTGCCTTAAGACAGGGCATTCATTGGTTTCAGCAGGAACCTATGGCTATCAGAAACATTCGTGGAAGACTGTTCTTCAGTGAGCCTTACAATGTCAGCAGAATTAACTAGTTTGTACTCACAGGTATAACTTTGTACACTTAGGCTAACCCTGCATGCCTCCACTTAGCATTCTACTTTTACAGATAGATGGTACTGTCTTGCTGCAGAGAACAAAGCTAGGTAAACAATCATGACCGTAAGAAGTGACTCTCAGAGCCACTTCATAAGAAGTGAGTCTTGGAGTTTGATGGTTCATTCCTTGACAGTAACTTTGAGCCTCTATTTGACTCCCTTTGTAGCTCCTGCTTTTACTCCCTAATATGTTTGTTTTTAATACAAACTTAATGTTTCTTCTGGGAAACACTTAGGCAACTTTTAATTTACAAAACAAAATTTGTGGAATTGAACACCATTTGGAGACTAATGGTCATTGTAGATTGATTATATATAATTTTGAATGTGCTGTAAGAAGAATAGAATAGAAAATGTTCCACTGGTATTTGAAACTGCTTTTCACTTGGTGAAATATTTGTGATTTTGGTCATCTAACTTAACTTACATGAGTATATGCATAATTTCCATATTCCTGCACAAGCAAATATCTTATGATTAAAACCTTTTTTCATTTTTGTTGTTCATAATTAGTGTTACAAACCTTAAATACTGGGGAAGATGTGAGCCTGTAATTTCAAGGACTCTTCAGTTCCTAAATGATCTTTCTGTTGGATATCCTTTTTAACTATATATCTGATATCATGTATAAGCAGCCTAACAAGTGCATTCTATTGGCCAGGTATTTTCCTTCTTTATAATTTTTGCAGGTTTTTTTTTTTTTTTTAATGTAGTGCCTTTCATTTAGCCTTCTCTGTAAATGCATTCTTCTGAAAGGTTTATATGCTATGAAGCACTTACTCAGAGTCACAATTGAATTTATATGGATATATAGATTCTGTAACTAGTTAAAGTTATATTTATTACCCCCCCCCAGGTTAATAAATGGTTACATAAGAAGGTATGCAAACAAATGTGTTTTAGTCCATGATTTTTCCTAGTTGTTAGGAAGTTCTTGTTCTGAAGTAAAATGTGTAATTTTAAGAAGGTCAAAATGTTCTAAAAATATCACTTTATGAAAACTGAGTCCTAAGAGTAAATATATTTTCAATATTTTTCAATCGAAAAGAACATCATTTTCATTAGTTGAGAGGCACAAAGAAGTAATAAAAAGAAAACTGTAAATTTTTTGACCACTTCTTTGATTATTGGCCCTCTCAAATCAACATCTTAAGTACTTTATAGTAAGATTTCGCATTACAAATTAAATACTTAGATTGTTCTGTATAATAAATTTTTTAAAATCTAAAACCAGAAATCATCTTTTCTTATTATACTTGATACTATTGTCATGTTTCTACCAATGAGAGAGTAGCACGTAGATTGTCTTTTATATGTCAGCTATCAACTGTATAGGAGTTGTAAAAAATAAGTGTTGGTTTAGTTAACCACCAAGATTAGCTGATATTTTAATATAAGAACAACATTCTAAAAATGGGTGGGGTTGGATGGAAACCTTTAATATAGGTTCACTCCCGGAATGTGTTTGTATTAGTTAAGTTTAAAATTGTGTTCCTTGGCAAACCATAAAAGATTTTCAAAGTATTAGACACCCACTTTTGTGCTGGAATTTAATATGCAACTTTTTATTGGAAAATAATCGTCCTTGTCTGGCAAAATCCACCATGCAATATTTCTGTTAGCAGGTATAATGCAATAAAGACAGGGAGGGCTATTTATCACTACAAATTTTGAGGATTTCAGGATTCTTTTTATTATTTTAATATATTTCTTTGATATTAAATCAGAAAAATGATAAATTACACCTGTCCAGGCTGTTTTTCCTTTTTACTGGTAAGTGATGTACAACCCAATTCCAGTGGTCATTTTGGCTTTTAAAGATATGTATTTTTTCTTATTAAAAAAAAAAAAAAGCTCAACCTTTATTTTTTTTTTTAATAATGCTGAAATACTCTTTATTTCTAACATATAAAGTGGTTTATAAGTACTTCCTAATATTGCAAACTCTGGCCTTTTCACAGTGAATTACCTTGAGAGCACATTATATGGAAAGAAGCCTCTGTTATTCTGTAGTACGTATCTGTTGTTTAGATTTACCCTTTTTTTAGGTTGAAATTGAAACTTAATATGAAATGAATTTGATTTGTATTCTTTTTAGTATAATTTGCATAATGCCTAATTTATTTGTTATCTGTTTTTAAGATTCTTTTCCTATCATAGTATATCTATTATGTATTCTTTAATCCTAAAATCATAACCTTTTATTTTACAAGCTGTTTATTTCTTCTAAGTGCTTCTTCTAAAGTTAATAAAAAATCATATTTTCAGAAAACTTGTTAAATAAAAGTTTAAAAGCAGTAACATTTTAAACCAAGGGATATGAATGAGTTCAGCATGGATACATTGATTTATATATGTTAACAATTATTTCAGGTTTGCATATTTAGAAATATATATTAGCTCAATTTGATTTCAGTGCTCAGTTATTTGAATTATAAATCATTATGTCCCTTCCAGCTGATCAGTTGTGAAATATCTTTGAATTCATTTACATAATGGAATATGTGAGTGGTGTATCTATTTCAATGCAGTTGCTGGTTACCTAATACATGTTTGTTGTTTCCAATTGATGTCTTTATTATAATGTGTTTTTTAATCCTGATTTTAAAGCAAGGCATTGTTTCTGTATTCAAAATAAGATGGCACCCTTCAGCAATAGAAACAGTTATGCAAAATAAAAATCATCACTTATTGGCCCCGTATTAATGGGAATCTTTCTACATTAATATCCAAATTTTTATTTAAAGTATTAATAACAAATAAAAATCATGTTATCTTATTATTGATGAAATCATATGATTATAAAATAAAGTTTTTTGAATGTCCCTTATTTTATAATGCATGTCTTCAGGTTTTTGGGGTTTTTTTTCCTCCTCTTTAATCTGCTTCATAGTGAACCATTCATTATTCAGTATTCATGATGCCTAAAACCAGTTTCTATACTTTGGTGTTCTTGTATTTGACCACTGGTTTGTAAATTGAAGTCACAAAAGATCCTCATTTTTAGGAAATGCTAAAAGCCTCATGTTCAGTTGCCTTAAGGCAGTGATCTCTAACTTTAGTGAGCATCAGAATCACCTAGAAGGCGTTGCTGGACCTTTCTCCAAGAATTTCTTTTTCAGGAGACCTTGGGCTGAGGCCTGATAATTTGTATTTCTAACAAGACTCAGTTGATAGTGATGATACTGGCAGCTCAGAAACTGTATTTTCAGAACTTCTGCCTTGAAGTAATTAGAAAATGGAGCCGGATTGTACATCCTAAACAGAAAAGTCAGGTACCTCTCCCACAGATACTTCTCTGTAGAACTTTGTCCTCAGTAGGGAAAGGCAGACTTGATGTTTTTAGAGAGCCTAGTTCCCCAAATAATAACATGCAAGGAGACTGCCACTATGCAAGTCCCAGATCCTAACTACGGATAACTTGTTGCATTTTACCCCAGGGTTGCTGTTTGCCAAATTTGAAGCTTTTCAAATTTGTAAGGCTATTGTAATTTCAAAATCCAGTGACCCCTTTGAGGCAAAGTTTGTGTTTTCTCTATCAGATTCATTACATGGGGCAAATACACTTAGCAAATGCATTTGAGTAACTTTTTAATGTACTCTTTAAATTTCCAGGAGTAAATTTCAAGAATTCCTGATTCTAAATAGCTTTTTATGACATACACAGAGCTGAAATGGCTCTGTCCAGGGCCAGCCCTCCACGGTCAGATTCAATACTTGAGGATCTTCTCCCCTCTTTAAAATATTTCCTGGTTAGAAATTTTGTTTTATATCTAAACAGGAAAGGGATAAGATTGTCCAAGTGGGCAGAACAAAGAAGCTGCTGGGGAAACTGGAGAGAGAATAAGGATCATGCAGAACAATCAAACTTACTTATCTTAAATGATGAAGAGGGAGGAAGATGTTACATTTCATCCAAATTCTGTTTGTTCTCAGTTTCTTCTTCCTTTGAAAAATAATTGACCAGTATTTCTACTGTAATTCATTGTCTGCTCAAATTTACAGCAGTAACACATCTCCCTTTGGGTTTCAGATAGATAATAAGAAAGGAAATTTGACTTTCTATCAGGCCCTCTGTTGGTAGTTGCCCTTTATTACATCATCTGAAAGATTTGAGAAAACTCAAAATATCTTTAACAGATCCCATGAAGGAATTCTACCTTAAAACATGAATGTATACAAACACATTTTTTATTCTACTGATGCTGTTAACTTCAACCATTCTTAGAGTTAATGACTTCTCCATGTTATTGCAGGACCACCTACATAGTTCATAGGGCCTAGTACAAAATCAAAATGTGGGATCCCTTGTTCAAAAATTATTAAGGATTTCAAGACCTCAACAGCAGAACATTAAACTGAGCATAGGCCCTTGTAAGCATTGGACCCTGTGCAAGTACAAAGATTACATGCCCATGAAGCTGGCTCTGGTTATCTGTTACTTAAAGAAGGAATTCCTTCCATTTGCTTCTGATTAACTCTCTAAGACTTTGGTACTATCTCCTTAGTTCCTGTGTACCAGAATTTGATGGATGTAATCCCTATCCACATACAACATAAATCTGTTTATCTATCAGTTTATTTCAGTTGTTTTAGTTTTTGCAAGCCAGAGTCTACTTCTTGTCAAAGCCACTTGGTCACCATGATAATTTCATTTTTCAACCCCAGATATTTTCCAGTTTCATGTTTCCTTGTTTGTCTGAAGTGCAATATCAGACCTGTATCCTTATATAGATTTAACATTGAGTAATAATAAAATTGTGGTTTTTAAATATCATTCCATACCCATCTTGATGATTTACATTACTTTATTCTTTCAATTCAGCAAATATTTATTAAGCGTTTGCTAAGTACAGAGCAAAAGGACAAATGAAACACAGACTCTGCCTCAAAGATTTTAAATTCTAACAGACTTTTTGAAGTTTAATTCAAATAAACTACATGTTAATTTTTTGAAAATCTGCTCATTAAAAATAACCTGGATATGTGTGTGTGACATTTTAATATGGCTGTTTGAGGGAGTCCTTTTAATTCAAGGGTATTTAGACATAGCTTATATATAAACCATTGAATATACAACTTTTCAAATTACCAAGTAATGTGCAAACCAAACATCCTCACCCTATCACTGATTTTCCCACCTCTGGGATGTGAATTCTGAATGAATTGGGGATCAGGAAAGAGTAGAAGATGGAGATGATGAAATAAGGAATGAAATAAGGATGGAAGTAGAATTGAGTATGTCTGTTACAGAAAATGTTTAGTAACAAACAGTAGTGATTCTGCTTTGTGAACTAGTATCAAAATGCATTGCTTTATCTGAGTGACTACCACCCTGTCTGAGTGGTTTGTGAAAATGTTAAATAAAACTAGTATCAGCATACATCCCTCAGGCATATTTTTATGAACTTTTCTCATCAAAAGAAATGTCGATTCATGTCTTTGTTTTCTGTCTCTGTTATCCATGGAGAAGTCATCCCATAATTTATCTGTTCTATATGTTTGTTTTTATACTAGAATCAGATGTGAGAATATCTCTGCACTTTTGTAGCCCCCTTATTCGTACCTTCATCAGGTTCTTTAGATTCTTGCTTCACAAGATTACCTTCTCAAGTATTGTTTTGATCTGATCATTCCTCTTCCCAAAAGCCCAGAGTCATTTCCACTTGCTTCTCAGGTCAAAGTAAAATTATTGATTTGAACTTGAGTCCTTCAACGATACTTGACTTACTGAGTTCCCATAACTAATTTCCTGATCCACCACTGAACCACAATTTGTACTTTATATTTGTGCCAAGGAAATTTATTTTACCTTCCCCTTGACACCGTTCATTATCGTTCAGTGAATCACCACATACACCATTCTCTCTCATTTGACACATAACTCAAGTAGGTGTTTTTTATACTTTCAGTTCTTGGTAAAGATTCACTTCCTTAGTAAAGCTATCCAGAGATAGTTGTAATCATTAGTCACTGTGTGGTGTAGTGGTTAAGTGCTACGGCTGCTGACCAAAAGGTCAGCAGTTTGAATCCCCCAGGCACCCCTAGAAAACTGTATAGGGCAGTTCTGTTCTGTCCTATAGGGTCGCTGAGTCGGAATCGACTTGACGGCAACAGGGTTTTTGTTTTTTTGGGTGACTGAAAGAACACGGACAGGTCATTTAATTTCTCTGAGCCTCAGTTTTTTCATCTATAGAAAGGGAATATTGTCTGTCTCTTATGGTTTTATAAGAATTAAATGAAATAATAAATATGTAGCGGTATTATCTAATAATAATAAAGATCTAGTACTACTTACTGTCACATACTAGGTCTTAGGGTTTTGTAATATAAATGCAAATAAAATAAGTATGTAACAATGTATTTATATTATCTGATAGTAATAAAAGGAGCCTTTGTGGCACAGTGATGAATCACTCGGCCTCTAATTGAAAGGTCAGCAGTTTGAACCCACCAGCTGCTCCGCAGGAGAAAGATATGGCCGTCTGCTTCCACAAAGATTATAGCCTTAGAAACTCTATGGGGCAGTTCTGCCCTGTCCAACAGGGTCACTATGAGTCAAAATCGGCGTGATGGCAATGAGTTTGGTTTTTTGGGTTAATAATAAAGCATATAGTACTAGCAACCCTGTCACATAGTAGGTGCTCACTAAATATTAACTCTTTGTATTCTTTCCTGTCATCTTTTATTTTTGTTATGTTCCTGAACACCTAGTTCTTATCTGTGTATGAATATAACGTAGCTTAGTGTTTGCTAGTCCTGTCTCCTATTCGGTTGTAAATTATTAGAGATTAGGACTCTATTTTTTCTTTCCTTTATAGTTTCAAAACTTCACATAGTAGGCATTCAGAACATATTGTTGCCCTCCTGTTGCATGACCAAGCCGTAACTCCTGTTCCTCGTAAGTAATTATTAGTATCCCTTAAGACTCTTCATCTTGAATCTACCTGTTTGAATTTTTTCAGTGTAGTAGGGTTTATGAACATAATCCTGCTTTTGGAATAACCAAACTTATATTTTAGTAACTATACTCTGTACCCATCATCTAGCTACAGTCATTGCCAACATGTAATGTTCTTATCTGTAGACTTTCGTTTATCATCAGGATCTAATTCTGTTTACAAAAACTACGTGTAAACATGTATTACTTTTACATATTTGCCTAGATCATACCTTCATCCACCTTCTTGCACTTAGTGAATATCATGTATGTAATACTCTACTCCTTAACAACAACTTCAATTCTAAAACAATTTTTTTCACACTTTAACACCTCTGTAAATAGGATATGTCTTACAATTTATGATATTTTAAAACACATAAAATAATGGGGATATATATATACACACTAAGTGGCATTTTAGATTTGATGAAATATGGTAGATATTTAGAAAAGCTTGATACCAGGAATTGGAGGTATACTTGGTGCTACAGTGCCCATCAGCAACAGTGCCCATCAGTGACCAAAGTGTATGGTACTCCTGTAACTTAAGAAACCAGTTCATACCCATTTAGTTATCCTCCTTTTTATAGGGTATAGATTTTCAAAATATTTATCCATCCTCGAGGTATGCCATTCTTTCTTCCTTTTCTTGCCTTTCCCCATCTGTCTTCTAGCTATCAGTAAGACCATTTTCACCTACCTCAGTGTTTTCATAACTACGTGGATACAGGATTTTTCTGAGAATTGTGTTTAATGGGTTAATATCATCCAGGCTGTGGAATTTGCTCTGACCTGAATGTGATGGTTCATTAATGAATTAAAAAAAAAAAAAAAAACATGGCTGTCGAGTCGAGTCTGACTCATAGCACCCTATAGGACAGAGTAGAACTACCTCATAGGGTTTTCAGAGAGTGGCTGGTACATTTGAACTTCTGACCTTTTGGTTAGCAGCCAGTCTCTTAACCATTGCGCCACCAGGGCTCTGCATTAATGAATCAGTCCCTCCTAAATGAAGAGGTTTCCCCTGCTCCTTCTGGGACCTGGTTCCAGTTTCAGTTACATCTTAAGAAGCTAATGATCCCTGTAAGAATACTAACCTCTTTAAAACCAAATGGGTATGATGTAACCTAATGAAAAAGAGCATGTACGTTAGAGTCAAACATCCTGTATTTGAATCTTGGCTCTACCATTTACATGCTCCATTGTGACATTTATTAAATTCTCTTCTCGAAATTCCTACTATTGCTATTACTGATACCACCGATACCACAGTTACTGCTGTGAGTTGCTCTGAAAGACTCTGTGGAATCTAACCTGCTATAATTTATCTAATGTTCCCATCCAACCAAAATGGCACAGCTTATATGAACCCTAGTCCCTTAGAGAAGAGTAAGATGAAAGTATAAAGATCATAAAAATAATATGTCCATTTACCCTTTTATTTAACATTACAAACCCTCTTAACTGCCATAACCAGCTTTCAATTGAAATTCCTTTAAGGAAACATAAATACACAGATGAAATCTCTTTTTTTCCTTTATTAAAAAAAAAGTAAAAATTCATTCTTAATCATTTTTTTTTTTCCTTTAGAATTAAAAGGCGGTAAGGCTGGCCTTGGTACAAAGTGCACAGATGCAATGCTGCAGAAAATGTGTCTTTGGCAGATGAGATTCTTCCTGTGAATGTTCTATTTATTGCTACCATGAATGTTCTATTGTCAAAACATGACTTGTTGTTTATTAACAGCACTGACAGGAAGATTCCTATTAATGGCAGCATTCTTATTGCCCATAGACTCTGTCACTTTTAACTTTGCAATTTTAAGAGAATTATACTTGGTAATTACTTAAGATATTTCTTAGTTTATTGATCCTCACTCCTGTTTAACTGAGTGAAATTTGAGTGGCAGTTCTTCTGCGCAGTGATTGACACTGGGAAGAATTGTCATATCTGCATCTTTTGTAGGCAGGAAAGGGCTTGCTACTTATCAGCCCTGACCTTGTTACCCCTCAGCCTGCTAGAAAGACACAGTGAGTGCCCACTGAGAGCAGTGCACTGAGAAAAATGCATAGATCCGGGTCCTGCCCTTAGAAAGTTTACAGTCCAGTCTGGGAGTGAGCCAAATACATATGCTTAATATGCAACTAGAATGGCCACTTTGAAGTTCAAAGGGACTTGGATCTAAATCTTACTAATTGTTTTTCTTTTGACAAGTTAATTTTTTGAGTTTATTTCCTCATCTGAAAAAAAAAGAAGCGATATCACTTATCTCATGGAATTAAAAGAATTAACCTTTCAGGTAGTAAATGTTCCGTAAATGTTAAATCTCTGCATTGTCACGTCTTCCTCCCTGATTTATAATTGGCAAAAACATTTTAACCATCTGATCCTTAAAACAGAGCCCTAGTGGTGCAGTGGTTAAGAGTTTAGCTGCTAACCAAAAAGTCGGCACATCTCATCCACCAGTCACTCCTTGAAAATCCTAAGGGGCAGTTGTACTCTGTCGTAGAGGATCACTATGAGTCGGAATCAACTCGACGGCAATGGGTTTTGGATCCTCACAACAATCCTCTGAGATAGTTTAGGCATGGATTTCTTCCTCATTTGTTAGAGAGGGAAACTAAGGCTCAGTGGGGCCAGCTGATTGAATGGTATATTCAAGCTTAGAACCCAGGTTTCCTAACTCATGTTCCAGTGTGTTTTCCATTCTTTCACACCTGCACCTTAGTGACTAGAATTTAAAATTAGACTTATCAGTGCCACTGTACAGAGGCACATACAGAGTTGTATGTTTGGAGATGATGTGAAGGAAAGGAAAGCAGCCAGTATTTTCACTGGAACATGAATAGAGCCATGTAAGATTATTATAACCTGCAAGGAAGGCATGAGTATGTATGTAGATAATAGCCAGTAGATGCCCTAGCTACAGTAAAAAACACATGACTAGGCCGAAGTAAGAGAAGTGGGTGTTTGCATACTGAGTAGGTGTTCTTAAAGCCCTTCTTTAATGGCAGCATTTAACAGAAATGATTTAGTGGTGTGATCATGTTTACGACTTGTCAACTTTACTCTCATTCTGAACTAAACTCTTCAGGTGATGATGTGGTACAGTGGAAAGAACATGGTCTTTGCAGTCAAACCTCAGTTCAAATCACAGTACTATTAAGCCATGGCTGTGTAATCTTGGACACGCAACTTAATTTCTCTGGGCTTCTGGTTCCTTATGTATGGAATAGAAATAATTTTTAAACTGTATTTAACATGCAATAATGATTAGGCGATTTAATGTATGTAAAATGCCTTGCACATAGTAGGTGCTTGAGACATATTTGCTCCTTTTAAGCCTGTCACAATGCTTAATGACCTGCATTCTGCTATATCCTCCTGTATTCTGATCTTCTCCACCTAAAGCAGCATTTCCTTAGATTTCTACTAACTGAGCTCATGGTTTCCTACAATTGAGTAATTTTCTCTTACTTGATAGCCTATTATGGTTCTTTTATAATTATTTTATTATAAAGTAACTTGAAGTAAAAAGAAATTCTCAAGTTATACCCAAAATGTAAAAAAGGTCAGTTTTAATTTTCCACTATCAAGACTTTAATACTAAAGGAGTTCTTATCTTAATTATAAAATTCATTCTGCCTTTCCATAACTAGAATATGTATAAGATATGAAAAGTAATTGCACTGCTTAATAATGGATTAACAGAATGAAAGGCATTTCTGTAGGTATATGCTTTAGAAATAGTGTTTATTTTTCATAAATAGAAATTGATGCCATTATAGTTCAGTATTATTTTGATTTATTTCATATTGATAAGACCATTGTATTTCCCCAAATTCCTTAACTTCTATTACCTATATCCTTTTAAAAAAACTTGTGAAGATAGATGCCGTGAAATTCATGCTAAAAAACCACACGGTAAGTCTTATTTCTGTAATTAATAACTAGAATTTTCCTGATAGTTCGGATAAAGCATTAGTAACTTTGGATGCTCTTTTGCTTTCATTAGAGCGAACACTTCCCCTTTCTTGGCATCAGTGAATGTTACAGTCTCACTGACTTCAGGTGCCGAACAACCTTCTACACAGCCCTCACTCGTCTTCTGATGGTAGATCTGGGTAAGGTTAAGACTTTAAGCTTAATTAATAAGGGATCAGCAATATACTTGTGTGAATAAAGAAGTAGAATACTAGTGAGTACAATGTTTAATTTACTAGAATTTGCTGTCTTTGACAGTCTTCTACACCTTTCTGAGATTTGAACATAAACTTATTAGCATCACAGCCAAAAGAAAAATCTGTGCACTTAAGGCATTGCTGGGTGGAAACCCCAGGTTCTGCTCAGCATGACTTGGCTCAGCCAATAAACGAGAGACCAAGGTGGGAGAGTGGAAAGGCACCTTTATTTCCTTATGCAAGGAAAGGAAACTGTCGGGGCTGCCGCTGCCAAGACTGCTCAGCAAGAGCGAGGGGGACGGTTACTTTCAAGGGGTTTACAAGTAGGAACTTCATACAAGTTACATCAGCAGCATTCTTAATCACACCACGCAGGCACAGTGGGGTTTACATATAACTTCATGCATCGCGTGTTCACAAAATGGCAGTTGAACTCCATCCAGAGGCAGGGAAGTTACTATGTATGAGGTCTAAAAGGTTATCCTGAATGTCAACGTGGTGCCTAAACTGGTTTCCACCAATTTCCTCTAGTTTGGGGGCAGCAGTTAAGGAGAGGGGAACCAGGATTCTAATGTAAAGCTACAGGGCATGCCAAGCAAGCTGCTTGAGGCAATGAAATTTTCTGCAGCCTGGGGACCTCTGTCTTAAAGGTGACATATTTTACTTAAATTAATACACTTATTCTTTACCTCAAAATTTCTATTAGAGGGAAAAATGTATCAAAAAAGACTGAAATTCTTCAAAAATGTTAAATGTTTGTCTTTGAGTAACGTTCCCATCCAACCAAAATGGCACAACTTATACGAACCCCAATCCCTTAGAGAAGAATAATGTGAACGTATAAAGATCATAAAGAGGATGTACCCATTTGCTCTGGTGATTTTTCCCCATTTTTTTCTTTATTACTTTTATAGTGAGAAAAACAAGCTTATCTTTTTTTTATTGAGAAACTGAAGTTAGCCGGAAGTATCTATAGGTACACAGTACCTCAGAATGGGCATTTAAGCCACTTTGTGGTGACTATATCATTCTGGGTTCCCATTCCCTACTCCCTGCCCCCTGAATTTGAATACGGCAACCTAAATTAATCAGTTACAGCCATGTGAGAGAGTTCATCAATGACGGTATCATCCTTAGAGAATATAATACTGATGATACTTTTTTCTTCCTTTCTCTTACAACCTATTGATTGATCCATCAACTTAAATATGAATTTTTTTAAAGCATGATCATACAAAAGGAAAGAGGATAAATAACTTTATTTTGCCCATAAAATGCATTGAACCTTGGACTAGAAAGGTGACTAACCCCTCTCTGCTCCACACCTGTATTATCTTCATGGATTTAAACAGAATAAATTACCAGAAAGACGAACAGCCAAAAATTAGAAAGTGCAACTAGAATGATTAAGGAGCTTAATGGGATTGATTTCTAAGGAAAGATTAAAAGAACCATGTATGTATAACTTGGCTAAGTGACAAGTAGGGCTGGAGGCAAAGAGAACTGTCTATAAATATTTGAAGAGTGTAAACCAGGCATGCAAAACCGAATCATTTGCTACCTTAGGCAAGTGGGAGATCTAACTGAGTGACAGTTTTGCATACTGCACACTGGCCTGTATTACTTCTTCACTGCTGGCTTGGAAAGAAGAGGAGCAGCCTCAGACGCTTTGTCATTGTCCTTGACAATCATTTAGAGAGTGCACTATGCTGAGGTCTGAGGGCAAGACAGATAAATCAGGTATACTGGCCCCTGCCCTCAAGGAGCTTGCCTTCTTGCTTTCCCAGATGTCCAAGCATTAAAGATCTTGAAAACCCTGTCTAGACTTAATATATTCTCCAAGCCCTAAAAATGCTCTTTAATGACCCTGTCAGAGTGAAGGAAGTGGGGGAGAGGGGGACCAAAGTTGCAGGAAATACCTGCGGGAGATTTCCTAGAAATAGGTTCCTGTCACTTACATCCTCAGGACCTGGAAATGGAACAGGTCAAGATTTCCTTTTTCGTATAGTCATCACAGACAGAGGGAGCCCCCTTCCATATGTTTGTGGTAGCTTAAACAACAGGATAGCCCTTTCAGAGTCTGAACGCAGCCCAGACTCTGTATTTACAGCACTACTGCACTTGGTATTGCATTGATAATTGATAGTCATGATGATGCCCAGAAAGGCCCTGCATTGCACGCCTCCTTTTTTGAAGACACATTTACTTTTATTTAATATTGCTTAATGTAAACTGTGAGGCATGAAAACTGAAGTAAATATATATAATTTGAATAACCAATAGGATTTTATTAGGCTTCCCAGGATTAGATTCCTTTGAAATGTTTAACTTGTAACAATATAAAGTATAAATTGATTTATTTTTTAGTTCAAAGTAAAAAAGTAAGGTAAATATCTGTTACGTTGCAAGCACTTTATTAGACACCTTGGGAGAAACAGACAGAGGTAGACTGTGTGGAAGTGCATGGTGCAAGGTAGGTGCTCAGTATAAGTAAATTGAATCTGGATGCAGATAAAATTGAAAACCATAGCAACTACCCTCATGGAACTTTTACATTGTTTGAAAAGAAACTCCTTTCTTGTTTATCAGTGGTTTCCTTTTTTAAAATAATTGCATGCATATTATAAGCATCAAGTGATGATGTGTGGTATATATCACCAGAGCTTTTTCCCTTTGCTAAGAACCAGAGTAGCTCTCCTTATCAAAATATGTTGAGCTCCTTCAGGGCATGCGCTTTGTCTTTTTCATGTTTTTCTAGCACCAGGCTCAGTGTCTCAGCATTGTAGGTGCTCAGTAAATACTTGTTGAATGAATGACAATCAAGTATACTGTTACCAAGATGTCATCATTGTGGCTTATGGAATCAGCTCTACCTGCCAGGTTTTCTCTGCAAGTAGCTTGATCATTGGCCTCTCCAAGACAAAACAAATCAAGTGGCTGATTACTTTCACAAGTGATTAGCTACACCTGGCCATTCTTACACTGGATTAGTTGCTTGTTCTCTCTCTTCAAAGCATGTTACTTTATAGACGATCATTTGTTGAGTGTTATTGAACACAGTTTCTATTATTTGAAGCCTTGTCTCGCAAATTAGGTTGACGGGAACGTTGCTGTCAGAATTGCTGTATATATGACTTTATAGTTTCCTATTGTGTGTTCACTGTCATGGAAACAAGGAAGAAGGAGATAGTACTGTTGTCAATAGAAGCACAGATCTATGTATTAGATAAAAGAAATAAAAATATTAGGTAATGAGAATCATTCTTAAAGAAAAATTTGAGGAGGGACTTTTATAACACTAATTTGGGAGGTGGATGTTAAGAATCAAATAGGAAAAAACACCTGACCAACCTGCCTGCAAAGCATTGGGTGTGATTGTTGGATTGACACATAAAGCATATTCTAATTGAATCCTGCAAAATAAATTGAATATGTTTTGTGGATAAGGCATGCCTATTGGAGTGATTAAAAAAGAGGAAA
This sequence comes from Dugong dugon, assembly GCA_030035585.1. NCBI lineage: Eukaryota > Metazoa > Chordata > Mammalia > Sirenia > Dugongidae > Dugong > Dugong dugon. The sequence goes on along the minus strand of CM057460.1, from coordinate 160,631,997 downwards.
GAAATTGGGTGTCACATTAATTGGTATTTACTTTGAAATGCATTTTGGTTTCTAGTCAATAATTTGTACTTCATATGAATTTAATTAGATGCTATGTGCCCCAGGTTGTATTTCAGATGAAAATGGGGGTTTTTTTTGGCAATGAACAGTTGTATCATTTTATCAAATTGCTCCTTGGCTAAACTAAACAAATGTTCACTTGTATAAAAAATAGAATTGAAAGCATTTCATCATCAGAATATTTTCCCTTTTCAAAATATATAGGAAACATTAGCAATGTATAGTCTACATTATAAGAAATTGTGAAAATGAACGCAAAAAATCCCTTCACAAGATCACACGCATGCAGGAGAAAATGGGTGACCGACCATATGTGCATGCATGTTAGTCCTTCCAAAAATCACTTAAAGTTCCCCAGGTTGTTTTTAAATTAACTTCGTCAAACTAATAAACTAAAGGAAAGATAGTATTACCCAAGCCAGTAAAAGGAGAACCTCCTGGGAGCTGTTTAGTATAAAATAACTTGAATAAATAAAATCCTTCTTTTTTGTTTAATTTGAATGGAAGTGAATTCAGTGGACAAGCTGTTGGAGAAGGGAAACATGGATAAGACTGATAACAAAGCTTTTCATTTTGTGGAGAACCAAATATTATTACTTGCAAACTAAGTTTTTTACCACCCTCAAATTTAGAATTGCTCAGTGTCATTAACATTTGTTTTCCCTGGAAGATTTCATGATTGCACCTTTTATTGAATGACTCAGATTAGAGGCATGTAGATAGGATTTGTGTGAACAGTGCTTTACTCAAAGATATGAAAATTCTTTTAAAAGCAGTCATTTTTTAATGATCATGGGGATACTAATATAAAATGGTGTTTATAGTTGTTAAGAGATATTCTATCTTTAGAAGTGAGGGTAGCATAGTATCCATCTAACTTTGGCTTAGAGTAGGTAATTGGCACCTTAAGATAGATCTAGCTTAAATTTGAGAAATTTTAAATAACAAGGAAATGACTTGAGTAAAAAAGGAAGAGTATTCCAGAAGTAGCTACTAAAGACAGAAATAGAAATAACAGAGGAAGGAAACTTGCAATTTCTTTATTAATAATAACTAACATTTGCTTACAAATTTATATTTTGCAAAGCTGTTTCACATACATTATTCTATTTAATCCTCACAACAGCCCCATGAAATAGGTGTTAGTCCATTGTTTGTCTGTTAGAAAACTGAGGTTCAGAGACTGTCCTTGCCCAAGGACAGTCATATAACTAGTAGCCCTCTGGCCACAACTTCTCTTTCACTTTTGTTAAGCAGTTACTTCACCTTTCACCTCAGTCAGTTAGGGAAGTTTTTTGTTTTTTGTTTCATTTTTATTTGAACTGTTTGGACTGAATGATTGATTTGGGGTTTGGGAGCATTGAGAAGAAGAGATTGCTTTCCACGCTATTGTAAAATAGACTCATGTTTAGTATTTGCCCCCACAGGTATATTACAGTTCTATAGTCAGTGAAAGTCAAATACAATTTTTTAAATTTGTGCTTATGTCTAATAATTGGCCAAAGCAGGTATCTTCTCATAAATAAAGGAACCAAACCCACTGCTATCGAGTTGATTCTGTCGCCTGGCAACCCTGTAAGATTTCCAAGGCTGTAATCTTTACAGAAGCAGACTGCCACATCTTTCTCCTGTGGAATAGCTGGTGGGTTCGAACCACTGACCTTTCAGTTAGGAGCCGAGCACTTTAACCACTGCACCACTAGCGAGAGGATCATGGGGTTAGATATCCTGGAAAGATTTAGCAGGTGGGGTACATGATCAGAAACAACGTTCCCGATAGATAGAATACAACAATATATCACCTGTGTCCATGACTTGGCAGAGGCTATCTAGAAAATAGATATGGGGGCGGGGGGCTGGGGGAGGTGGGCATTAAGGGGTAAAGAAGCAGCTGGAAATACTTAGACTCTGTAATGAGATAATTAAGACTAATTAGCTGGCCCTGTAGGCAGAAAGCAGCCCATTAAGTCCAGAGCCAGTTTTAATAACTTACCTGGTTTTGAGGGTAGAGAGTACAGAACACCCCAGGGAATGAGATGCTTTAGGGATAAAACTCTTAAGGGTAGGCTTCTTAGAAAACGAATAGCAATGGTCTACAGTGGGCAGTGTGTTTCTCTTCTGGGAACTAAGATAAACAGTTCAGATTCCTTAAGGAGAGAAACTACAGGGAGCCTCAGTTTTCTCATCTATTAAATGGAAATGGTATCTACTTTGACGAGTTGTTGTGTGGTTTAACTAAGGTGTGAAGGGGACTTGAGCAATTCCTATCACAAAACAAGTGCTCAGGAAATATTAATTGAGAAATATTTATTGAGTGCACTATTAGAGGCACTGTCACTGGAACCTCAGAATGAGGCAAGTTCAGTGCCCAGAGCTATTTTCCTATAAGAGCAAGAGCTGGTGCCACTTCCCGACAGATACTAAAAAATCCTGCCCTGCCTGAAGCCACAAGTCATTTCATATTCAGCTAGAAATCCTAGGCAGTTTAGAGGAGTACTGAAATGAAAACCTGGCCCAAATTAGAGGGACCTAGTTAAAGCACACTTTTCAAGTCGTATAGTAATACGACTTCAGAAATGCTAATCTAGTGAAGCACTGGGAAACAGCCGATGATGTGGGCCTAGACCTACAAAAGAACTGGCTCTTCTGAGATCACCCATTGTTACTTGGCTTTGAAGAGATTATTTTCTTAACTCATAGCCTCTGTGTCTCCTTGTTTGTTTCTCTTAATTCCCCTTAGTTTGGACCACAGCTTTATAGCAGGAGACTCTACTTTTACAGACTATATTTGTTCCCTGTTGCTGCTGTAACAAATTACCAGATACTTAGTGGCTTAAACAATACAACTTTATGATCTTACAGTTCTGAAGGACAGAAGTCCAAAGTAGGTCTCATTAGCTAAAATCAAGGTGTTGGCAGGGCTGCATTCCTTGTGGAGGCTCTAGGAGAGTTTGTTTTCCTAACCTTCTGCAGCTTCTAGGAGCTGCCTGCTTTCCTTGGCCCATGGCCTCTTTCCTCCAACAAAATTGGGCCAAATCCTTCTCAGGCTTTCAAGTCTTAGGTTCTCCCACTTTTGCCCCCCTCTTCTACTTTTAAGGATCCTTGTGATTACATTAGACCCACCCAGATAATCTATTTTAAAGTCAGCTGATTAGCAACCTTAATTCCCTTTGTTATGTAACCTAACATATTTACAGGTTCCAGGAGTTAGGACAGTGGACATCTTTGGGGGGCCATTATTCTGCCTACCATACTGGTCTATCACTAATTCCAAAATACTTCACACAATACTCATAAAGTAAATCCTCGGTAAGTGTTAGCTGCCATCGTTTATTATCACCATAGTTGTGTGTATTACTTGCTTCTCCTTACCCACTCCCCGACCTCTCCCCACCCTTGCAAGCCAGCTGCTATTTATATTCAAGTTTTAGGAAATGTTTTGCCTACATTTAAGGGGGAAAAAGAGAAACCCTAGATTTTTTGTTGGTTTTAAACTGAAATATAATTCAAGTATCATAAAATTCACTCTTTAAAAAGTGTACAATTCAGTAGTTTTTAATATATTTACAGTTGTGCAGCCATCACCACTATCTAATTCCAGATCATGTTCATCACCCTAGAAAGAAACCCTGTATCTATTAACAGTCACTCCCCAATCTCCTCTTAGCACCTGGCAACCACTAATCTGCTTTCTCTCTCTATGGATTTGCCTATTCTAGACATTTCATATAAATGTAATCATGCAGTATGTGGCCTTTGTATCTGCCTTTTTTCACTTTGCATGTTTTCAAGGCTTATCCAAGTTGTGACATGTACCAGTACTTCAGTTTTATTGTTTTGTTTTTTTTTTTAAATGGCGGAATAACATTCCATTGTATGGCTGTACCACATTTTGCTTATTCATTCATCAGTTGATGAACATTTGCATTGTTTCCACTCTGGCTATTATGAAATAATACTCTTATGAACATCCATGTACAAGTTTTTGTGTAGATCTATGCTTTTGGTTCTGTTGGGTATTGTCTTAGGCTAGGTTCTCTAGAAAAGAAAAACCAGTGAAGAATATATATACATATACACAGAAAGAGAGAGATTTATCTTGAGGAGATGGCTCACATGGTGGTAGAGGCTGGTGAGTCCCAAGTCCATGGGTCAGGCATCAAGCGGAGGCTTCTCCTGACTGATGTAGCTGTAGGGGCTGACAAATCCCAAGATTGCAAGGCAGTACGGCAGGCTGATGGCTCAAGTACCAAGAGCTGGAGGTCAGATGATAATGAACTGGATACAGGATCCAGAGCAAGCAAAGCCAGCGAGCTTTGCCAGAACTTCCATGTATGTTGGATACAGGCCACACCCCCAAGGAAACTCCCCTTATAACTGATCAGCTGATTACATCAGATCACATCATGGAGATGATTACATTGTATCACAAAATGGAAGATAACTGCATCATTACATAACTGCCAAACCACTGAGAATCCAGGCCCAGCCAAGTTGACATACAACCTTAACCATCACAGGTAGATACCTGGGAGTGGAATTGCTGGGTCATATGGCAACTCTATGTTTAACTTTATGAGGAACTGCCAGAATGTTTTCTGGAGTGGTAGCACCATTTTATATTGGCTGCACCATCTTACATACCCACCACTCGATGCTTTTAAATGTACCAAAAAGAAAAAGAATAAATGTCCTACAAATAAAATATCTGACAACCAACATACTTGAAAGAGTTACTATTTTATTTTGATGTGACTTCTCCGAAAGAAAAAAAAATTATAACTCATAAAATGAATGACTTTCTGTTGAATCAGATCCTTAGAAACCCAGTAGAGGTGATTAGCTTTGGGTTTAACCTAAAGCTGAAGAATTTATCATTTTTTATCTATGTTTGGCTGTGAACTTGTTACGTTAATATTTATTTTTCCTAATGCCAATGAAAATATTAGCCTGCAACTTGACACTTCACCTTCAAATCTTACTGGTTTCTGGGCCCTTTTCTTGTTAAGGGGGAAAAAAAAAAACCTGGAAGCTTCAATGATTATTTATAAAATGATCACATATAGAGTTGACATACTACGTATATAACCGCATACTTGAATATGAAGTTGTAAGATAATGAGCTCATGTTTTCCCCTTTGGCATTAGAAATAGTAAATGATACTTCTGTGGGTAATACAAATGAGGAAAAAGTCTTTAGTAGATGTAGTATAAAGTTGTTTGCATGATGTCAACAAAAACGGCAAGTTCTCCATCTTAGGTGATACAACAGATCACATTGCAGTAAGAAAGGCACAGTGCTAACTGCAGCACAAACATTTCTGTGGTAATCATGCACCAGTGTCTCACATTTGCCTACCTTAAACTCAAGTGATTGCTTAGAAATTTTTTTCTCCTCATCAGAACCAAGCTGATTGTTCTTTACCCTCTTCTGACTTTATGTGGCTCCAGACTCCATGTTCTGTGACCCTTACTTGAGCCCCCACATCATAGACATAGGGGAAGAGTGTGAGTTTGGGAGTAAGGCAGATCTGCATAGGGATCCTAGCTCACTGACATTTACCAGCTGTATGATGTTGGACCAGCTACTTTACTACTTTGAGCCTCTTTTTTCACATGTAAAATAAGGGAAGTCATACAACTTCATAGGATTGTTGTGTCCATTAATGACTTGCAACAGTGCTTTGAATATAGTAAGAGCTACATAAATGTTCAGTAAATAAATTTAAGTACCTGTCTTAGGTATCTAGTGCTGCTATAACAAATACCACAAGTGGGTGGCTTTAACAAACAAATTTATTTTCTCTTAGTTTAGGAGGCTAGAAGTCCGAATTTAGGGCGTTGTCGGCTCTAGGGGAAGGCTTACTATCTTCCTGTGGGATCTGGGGGAAAATCCTTGTCTCTTCAGCCTCTGTTTCCTGGTTCCTTGGAGATCTCCTTATGGCTTGGCATCTTTCTTCCTCCATCTCTGTTTCCTTAATCTGCTCCTTTTATGTCTTGTAAGAGATTGACTCAAGGTGCGCCCTACATGAATCCTGTCTCATCAGCATAACAAAGACAGCCCATTCCCAAATGGGATTATAACCACAAGCATGTTGTTGTTAGGTGCCTTCCAGTTGTTTCTGACTCATAGCACCCCTATATAGAACAGAATAAAACATATAGAACAGTCCTGCCCCATCCTCACAATTGTTGTTATACTTGAGCCCATTGTTGCAGCCACTGTGTCAGTCCATCTTGTTGAGGGTCTTCAGGCATAGAGATTAGGATTTACAACACATATTATTGGGGGACACAATTTAATCCATAACAGTACCAAGTTCATTGCCTACAGATAGTGAGCACTCAGCAAATAACTACTGTTATTCAGTTATTCCACAAACATATCTTTAGTGCCAAGCCCATTTCTAGTCACTGGGATAACAGACCAGGTTTCTCCACCAAAGAGGTTACATTCTAGTAGAGAAGACAAACAATACATGAGCAAATATGTAAACTAATAGCCAGTTATAGTAAGTTCCATCAAGCAGGTAAAGCAGGTTATGGGTTGGAGAGTGACCAGGGGGACTGCAGATGCTGTTCTAGGTAAAGTGATCGGAGCAGGCCTCTCTGAGGAAGTGACGTTTAAGTAGAAATGCTGCTCATGTTACTCTCTTTAGTATTTGCTCCTTGATTTTTCCCTGCACATTTTGGTGGCTTATCTCTCTGCTTCCGATATCCCTGTATACCTCAGCCAATCAAATTTTCATTGGCTTCAGAAGGTGGAGTCAGGAAATTTTTTGATCTGTGCCTTAGTACACTATGTATAGTAGTATACTAAGTAAAGGGTTGAAATGTTAAAGTTCTGAATTTGTCTTTGTTCTGAGTGGACATCCTTCTCTTGGGAAAGCTTTGCTCTCAAAGGAAGGGTATTGGGCTGACAACCTGACCGTCACACTTTATTTCATTCACACTTTATTTGATCACCTTTCTAAATCCATGTTAAACTCAAGACAACAAAAATGCTAATGACTGTCATTTAGTAAGTGCCAGGCACTGAGCTGGGGCTTTACGGGTGTTTTCCTATTTAATTCTCACAGCTAACTTTATGAAGTAAATATTATATTTTTTAATTACAGATGAGTAAAGTGACTTTGCCCTAAAACAGGCAGCTAGCAGTAACAGAGCCAGGACTCAAGCCTAGAGCTTTCTGATTTCAAAGCATCTACTTTTACCAGCACCCTTATTTGCCTGAAGTGATAATTACCACTGTTCTCATTAATCTACACTTAAAAAATACTTTCTTAGAAGAGTAAGATGGTTTAAATATAATGGACATATATGTTATATATTTAAAGATTTGATAATGGAGAATGACATCAAGCTTGGTAAAGTGGAGGGTCAGCGAAAAAGAGGAAGACCATCAACAGATGGATTGACACAGCGGCTGCAACAGTGGGCTCAAACATAGCAATGATTGTGAGGATGGTGCAGGATCGGGCAGTGTTTTGTTCTGTTGTATATAAGGTTACTAAGAGTCAGAACCGACTTGATGGCACCTAACAACAACAATTATTTATTGTATTATTTTATGTCAGGCATAAAAAATAAGGCCTGTTTAAAAATTCATCTTTATTGAGCAACTACTTTTCATTCAAATACAAAATTTTCCTAACATATGCCAGGCACTATTGTAATACTGTAATGCTAGGACTACCATTAATATTTTTTGAGCATATTCTGTTTTCATGTGTCATAATATTTAATCTTCACAATAACCTTCAAAGATAGGTATTTTTACCCTTATTTTGTAGATAAGGAAATTGAGACTCAGAGCATTGAGTAAAATATCCAAAGTTAAATAGCAGGTGGTGGAACCAGACGAGTGGTCTATTTGACAGGAGAGCCCTACATCATCATCCTTCACTAAGAAACACAAAAATACATGGTCTTAGCTCTCCAGAAGCTAAGCCAGAGGTACTATCAGTGTACGGTGACAGACATAACAGTTTATATACACGTGTTATAATTCTTTTCTCAATCCCCACAGTAACCCTTATCAAATGGTGGTGGTGGTAGTGTTAGTGGTAGCATGATGTAGGTGATATTACTAGTGTTATTATTGTATGTGTGCTTAAATACCTGCAATTCAAGGCAAACTGGTAAGTGCTCTCTATAGTGAAGAGTCAAGACAAAGTGCTATGGGAACCAAAAGGGAGAAGGGACATTACTTGCAGTGCGACCAGGGAGAACTTAACTCAGACATTGGGAAAGCAGTCATTTGACCTGGGCCTTGAAAGATAGAAATGGCTTCTGTATAGGTCTCTAATGTCATCACCAGTTGACAGAGGGTATATCTAAAAGAAATAACTTGGTCACATAACCAACTGACAGAGCAGGGATTATAATTTGGTTTGCTTTACCCTTCACCTAGGACCCTGACCTTTGTCTAGGGCAGCATACTGTGAAAGACTCATTGGCCTTCACCTTTGACATCACTTTGTGAACAAAGCTAGGTCCCTGGTTTCTGTAGGATTCCTGAAACAAAGTATGTGAGTTTGAGGGGGAGAGATAAGTCACAAAAGATTAGGGTGTGTGCTAGATCAACCACTCCTTAGGAGTCAGAGGATCCCGATTCTGCTGCTGACCTTCTCTGTGTTTGTGGCCTTGGATGTCAATTTCCTTATCTGTTAAATTGCTTATAGATCAGTGTTCCTCAGACTTTTGCATGCTTCTGAATCACCTGGAGAGCTTGTTAAAACAAAGATTGTTGCCCCCCACCCCATGTTTGTGATTCAGTAATTCTGGGATGGAACCTGGGAATTTGTATCTAACAATAGCCAGGTGATGCTTATGCTGCTAATTCAGGGACTAAAGTTTGAGAACTGTCGAGATCATCTCTGAGATCTCGTTTCTTCTTTAATGCTCTATTTAAAAACTCTAATAGCATATAAATCAGGTGGTGTAAGCCACATAGCTCCACCTCCAACTAAGTGTGCCATCTTGAGCAGTCATTTAACCTTTCCCTGCCTATTTCTTCAGTAAAGTGGTGCTCATAGCTCCCTGTGGCATAGGAAGAAATCCCTTTTGAAAAGAATACCCTATCACTTATCAGTTGTGCATATATATGTTTCAAGTGAAGATTCTGCTTTGACAGAATCCTTGAGGAAACTACAGACTACCTTTAAAGTGAAAAGTTTAGCAGAAAATGACTCCTGTTTTCCCTCTTTATAAAGAAAAAGAAGCTTAGTGCAAGAGAAAGTGTTTCCATGGAGAATATACTTAAAATCCAAATGAGCCATGAGGGACCCCATCCTATTTGGCAGATAAAGAAAAGTTTCCATTCCATCTACTTAACAAATTAATAAAAGGGAACATAAATAAAAGAGAATAATAACTCAGAGCTATCTGGGCACCTGAGTCTGAGAACCCTTTAGGGCCTTGGCACCTAAAGAGAAGGGGGAAAAAAGACCCCTGTCTCCGAGGCTTTCAAAGTAGCCTTCCTTGAGGCATTAGGGAAGCTCTGGGGGCCTTAAGGGCTGAAGGGCTGTGATGCCTGAGGCATGAGTCTGTATGATCCAATAAAAAGCCAGAAAAAAAATGGCTGATAAGTAATTTTGCTATTTCATGTAGTGCAAAAGAGAAGGCGAAACACCGGAATATTCAGTGAGCCAAAGCACAAAATGTGGCATGGGTGTGAATGCAGGGTGACCCCCTCTCAGGAACATTTCTAAGCCTGAATGAAGCACTCACTGCTGAGGCTAATGTACAATCGCATGCCTTTTAAACCACGGTGACCCTTTTGTTTCTCTGATAGGCGAAGATGAGGATGAATTTGAGAATTTCATGCTGCCTCTTACAGTCTCTTTTGAAACAGTATTACCGATATTCAACAACAACTTTAAACAAGAAGATGTAAAGGTGGGTCTGTTTCCAAACATGAGGAAAGACAGTTTTGCTCTTTATAGAGTAGATCCAGAAAAGAGTTTTGGATATCTGTGTGTGCTTCATGCCTCATCAGTCCTGCTTTCCCCGTTGCATGTGTCTTTGCGTTGTTTTTCATACATGCACTTTTCTAGTTTCTCATGCATAACCGACTTCGAAGTCAGCAAATTGTTTCAGCCAGTCAGTTCATGATTAGATGGCACAGATTTGTCTCTGGTGGCAGTTACTATCTTTAGTAGAACGTTTCTTGTGGGCACACCACTTTAAACATCCCTATTCCCTCATCTACCCTACACTGAATGTTTCAGTATATTTATATGAAGGAATGCACAGACATAGACGTGCTAAACAGTACATCTCTAAATATTTCTTAAACAAGAATTTATATAAATCAAGACTTTATTAAATGGTTAGGCGTATATGTATAAATAGGAGCTGGTCTTGAAGTATTGCATTCTTAAACTGAACAAAGTGATTAGGGTAACTGATAGCTAAATAAGGTTTTTATGTGCCTGTGGGAGCCATATTAGGATTGATTTGACAAGTCAGTTCAGCTGTGGCAACAGTCATACTATCTAAGACAACATTATGTTTTATTAGTAAAATCCTTAAGTGTAGCAAGCTGTTTGTGACAAAACAGCCCCATATTTTAAGATGGGGGATGGGGGAGCACAAGATTAGCTAAACAGAAATAGTGTCTCCTGAAATTACAGTGTATCGAGGCTATATTCAATAGATTGACACTGATTATTATTTTTAAAAGACTAATAAATGCAGTCCAGAGAATGCAGGCACCTTTGTTAATGATGCTTGAGTCATATTTTACTGTTATTTTGATATATGTTAGAAATATTAGCTGTCATTTTGCATGGCTCATCTTCCCTTCACCAAAAAAAAACCAGTAGTAAAAAGCCAAATAAACAATGGATGGCCTTTGATGCTTATTTTAGTGTAACTCTTCTATCAAAGAGTAATTAGCCAAATACTATACCTTTTAATTTAAAACAGCATACCATAGTCACAGAATCTTAAAAACTAAAAAGGACCTTATAGATTTTCTTTGTGTTTATATTCCTGCTGAAATTCTTCACCAGAGTTTCCACTCCAGTTAACTTTTTTTTTAAGATATCATTGAGTATTTTAATGACTAACAAAGTCTTTGCAGCTTTAATGTGGCTTTTGCTGCCCTTTATTAAAAAGAAACAGTGAGGTTGAAAAACACCATCTTTATAAAAATTACATTTGTCTCATTTGAAGATTTCATTATACTCCAAGCCCGTTTTGATGTAATCCCATCTAGTTTGATAGAAACCATCTTCCTAGAGTCATTTTTAATGGCGTTCCAGTGATATATCCCTAAACCAGCAAGTTCTTAACGACCCTGGAAAGTGACTGCTTGATTACACTTTAACGGTATTTGCAAATAAAATCACAAGTAATTAAGGGGAAATCTCCAGGCTTTTGAGCAAGTTTGATGCATGATAACTGCCTGATTCAGCTTCATCTAGAGTAATGCTGTGTAGGCAACAGCTACTGAGATCAATAGCAACGTAATGATAGTGGCAGAATTAAGTGAGTAACCTGAGAACTGTGCCTCAGAATGCATGCAGCTGCCACGAACCAAGGCCACACAGTGCACTCCGTGCTTCCGTCCTAAATGTTCATCAAAAGACGCCCTGCAGGAAAATGGAGTTAGATGCTCTTTATTGCTGATCGTGTCTCTTGCCACATTTATCAGGGAAATTGGATTAGCAGTTGGCAGCTGCAGGTAGACAAGATTCTGCAGTGATTAAATATGCAGCTTGGCTGCATTTGTTGTGACAGACCTTTAGTAAATTCTACTGTAAGCACCATCTGTCTAATTTGTATAAAGAAAACTTGGTGCTTTAAGCTACCGATAAAGAACTAAATCTGTTGCTTTATCGTAAACAAAACTTTTGCACTGAATGCTTTTAAATGTAATTTATTAGGTTAAGGCTATTTTTCTGTCATGATGAATAAATAATACATGCAAAAGGGCTTTTAGGTACTTCATTTTGCAAGTACTAGAGATAAAAACAGTTCTGTTTTGTTCTTCAATAAAGTATTTAGTATTCCAGTCCACAGGAGGTGATGCTGTTAAAATATCTCTATGAAAATGCCGCAGGACTGCCAAATTCATTTAATTTGCAACCTTTACCAGGATTTTCTAACTCCTTATTTATAGATATTTTTTCAGATGCAAATTTCAGGATGAATTTAAACATTAAGGGCCTGCGTTGCCAAATTGAAATATGGTTGTGAGGGGAGAGAATGCTGCAAAACTCTTAAATTTATAGCTTTGTGTTTTTTACTTAGTCCTAATAAAATTGAAGAGAACACTGAATTTTTGTCTTGGGTTTTTCTCTTCAAAGTAAAGAAAGAAAATGTTGTGACAAATCCTGGCTCCAAAGCATTATTTCAAAATATAGGTTTTTTTCACCCCTAAAATTGCATCCATAGTAAAATATAGTTCAAGACTCTTCTGAGTCCTGCATCTTTTTTGATTCGGCTATGATGTCATCGGTTTTAACGAAAATGAATGAAAACTTCTCGGAGGAAGGGGAGCAGTTAAATAGGAACCTGCTATCTTTAGTCCCTTCGTAAAAACTCCACAATGTTAAATTATTTAAAATCCTTGATTTTCAGCATGCACACATTAAAAGTTTTCGCACTAAGTGCCAAATGTTGCAAACAGCACTTTAACAGAATGATTTTGCTTTGATCCCTGTAGCAGTTCCTGAATAATTTATCACAGGTTATTGCCTTAATTCTGGAGAGGGATAGAGCAATAAAGGCAGATGAAAACACTCCAGTTGAAACACCTTGGGGCTTGCTCATTCCTCTGACACGGCTCTTTTGTTGGAACTATTTAGAGGTTATTAAGATGTGTCTCCAGAATTAAGAGTATGCTGTAAGGATGAAGACAGCCATCTTAATTCTAAAGACAAAGCACAATGACCCTTCACCTTATTTTTCTTTGTTGTTATTATATAGTAGAATTATGAGGATAATATTATAGCTGCCCCCAGTAGTGCCACTACAGTAAAGGGTCTGTCAGACTTTCCATTAGAAACCCTGTTTTGGGGGGTCAGGGTGGAAGGAGCCGCGTTTCAGCTGTTCCCAGCCCATCCGTCTCACGCTTGGCACACAGACAACTATTCACCATACAGCGGACTGAAGCACTCAGCAGTTTGTCCTTGAAATACCCAAAAAGGAATCCTTAGGATTATCTACCCCAGACTTATGCCACTCCCCAAAACAGCCTCACTAAAAATAAAGATGCTTGTCATTTTTCAAATCAATCAAGTGTTAACCAACCACAGTATAGAAGAGGAGAAAGGTACTTTTGAAATAGACCTCTTTGTACTTTTTTAAATGAGATGGTAAATTGTGGCTCCTTCCCCCTCAATTTCAGTCAGATCACCTCTCTCTCAGATTATTTAGTAGCCTGGTTGAGCTCCTAGTTAACAGCTTTCCTGTATTATACCAGAACTAGGTGTGTTTCAGCTGTGGAGAAAGTACTCCCTTAGTGTTGTTTGTGTGTCTGTGTAAATTGTTCTAGTACTTGCTGCAGCTTTGAGATAAAAGGTACTGTTTGAGCATAAGAAATCTGTTTCTTACTCACATTAACACTTTATTTTCCTGCTCAGTTAAATCTGTTTAAAATATGCATTTAGTTATTGCCACGTGCTGCTTCTGCTCTGCAGTAGCATTTTCTAAAATAAAAATCTGGTATAATTCCCTAGCCACATTTTACTGAATTAAAAATACCCATAGATCCCCTGTCAGTTGGAGCACTTCTATTAACTTGACATCTTTTAAGGAAGGAAAAAATTGTGATAAAATCAAAATTAACCTTTTTTGTGTGGTAAAGATAGTCTAAAATAGTATTTTATTAAGAACCTTTTATTCTAGGCACAAAGGCAGTAAAACTCATGGTTTCTATTAACTGATTTACAGTTGAGTTGTGGGTACCTTATGTGTTTGTGAGAGTTTAAGATTATTTGAAGAATAGCCTGTAAGGTACATAATAAAAATAGAACCAAAAGGCCACTTTAATAGAAAGACTGCAGAGCTAAGTTGTCAGAATAGAATTGTTGGAAGAAGGCTTGTTAGAAGATGTATTTTGTTCTGAGGGCTGGAACAGGTTTCAGGTGGTGAAAATAGGTTACATAAATGGCAAAATGGTTTTTAAAAAAAATAGCAGGTCACATGCAAGCACTGCAAGGAAACCAGCCAATTATAGAAAAACAAGAACTGGCGAGATTATGAGAGAAGAAAGAGTAAGTCATTTAAAGAAGCAGAAACAGAAATTCAGTGTTCATTTTTAGAAATTCAGATAGCCTTCATTCTATAAACTGTTAGGCTGTGTACAAACGGAATAGTCTTACAAACAACATTTAGTTGTATTGAGCCATCTTTTAGGTGGGAGGAGGAGAAGAGAAATTCCAGATGCTCTGGCAGTTAGATAAACTATTATATGCTACTTTGAAATGTTGTTTAACTATTAAGATGAGGTCAGAACTCACTGTCTCCTTAATGATAATCGTAAACTCCTTCCTAAAGAGATTTTCATGTTACCAGAATCCAAGGAAAGAAAAAAATCTGGTAAAGAGAAAAGTTCAGGTATCATTTTCTGCCAGAATGTTTCCACTGAAACATTATCTTCAGAAATCACAGTAGCATATCTCAATTATCCCACCACCTTGTTTTGCAATTATGTTTATTTGTGCTCTTTGTTCTGACATTCTGGCATCTGTTCATGGGTTTTCTTTTTCTTCCCAAGCTTTATCTGAAGGACAGCTCAATTACGAGTCCAGAGTACAAGTCAGGTCTCCCTCCTATAAGAGTCAAGTGTTTTCCATCTAAAAGTAAATACAGAACACCTAGTATATGTTAGGCTCTGTGCTAGGCATTTTTCCATAAGCTTATTAAATTTATTCCTCACAATAATTTGTGAAAGGGGAATTATTAGCCCCTTTTATGGATGAAAAACTGAGACTGCTAACGTGCTTTTGCCTTAAGTCTTAGAATTAAGAAGTAGAGCTGGACTCAAACTAAGTCTTCTGACATTGAGTATAAAACTCAATTTACCGTATCTTTTCCTTGCTTTGGGAATGCAGCTGCCATTCTGGATATGTCATAGTACCAATAGGTCACCAGGCCAGTTGTTTGTTTGTTTAAATAAATTTTTGTACTGCAGAGTAGTTTTATTTTGTCCTAAGTTATTAAGGATATTCATTAGGGATCTTTAAATGCCAGTGTGTTTCCAGGATAGTCTCCAAATTGTATGGTTCATACAAGCCAATGTGGTTAAAATTCGCTGTTATTAAATAATGTCTAGACCATGTACATTTCTGTTTTGTGGAATTATCAATTCTGGTCTTTTTTTTTCTTTTCCTAATTTGGCATTATTCAGAAACAAAGTATATTAAGTACCTAAATGTGCCTAAGCTACTGGAATTACGACTTAGCTCATTTTATAAGAAGCAAGATGGAGTTGGTCAGCACATTTGATGGTCTGTTAGTTTAAAGAATCTATGAGTCTATGGTTTGCTATAGAAAGAGATCTGAGCGAGACATTTTAGCTAATGAATCAAAATCAGATATGTGGTCATTATTGCCTGATTATTACTCCATCTGCTCTGCACTAACGTGAAAATCAATTACTGTGTCTCTTTCCCACTGACAGCGTATGTTGATCGGGCTGGCAAGAGATCTTCGAGGGATTGCCTTTGCACTGAACACAAAGACCAGCTACACCATGCTGTTTGACTGGATGTATCCTTATTACACTGTGACAATACCAGCTCTGTGCACAGAGGGATGCCAGCCCCCTTGCTTTCGTTTAATAGTATGGCACAGTAGGGAAGAGGAAACAAAGCTAAATGAACTAATGTGTAATCAGCTAAAAATTACAGCACAGTGGCAGCAGTGCAGATAACTGAGCACAGCGTTTGGAGACAGAGCTCAGAAAGGTCACTTTTTTGATGCCATTAAATACTGACAACTTAAAAATCACATCCCCAAATGATTGTTTATATTGGTGTTGCAGGGATAATCAGGCTAACGTCTTTAACTCAGAACCAATGAGTCCTACCATTTGGCATTTTTTAGGAGATTTGAATCTTATTCCATCTCAATTAGCAGGCCTGAGAATGTCCCTTTATCTGTTTGAGGCATAACTCGTGCTGTAGTTTTTCATCATCATGAAAACATTAATGGACAGGAAAGGGGAGAAATAAATGGTTAGGATTTTTCGTTCAGTATAAAATTTGGATTTACCTTTGCCAAGACTTAGTACAGGCAGCAAAAATAAAAAAAACAAACATCCCACAGAAATGCCTCATCATGGAAGAGCGAGAAGAGCATGGCCTTTGGTGTCAGACAGACCAAGCTTGAAATCCCAGCTCTCCACTTACTGTGTAAACCTGGGCAAGTCCCTTCACCTCTCTGAGTCTCAGTTTCCTTATCTAAAAAAAGGACATAATCCAGTATCATGGCTTTTTGTGAGCTTTAAAATATGTAATGCATTTTGTTCATGCCTGGCACATATTCTGTGGTCCTAAGTGGTTCTTATTTGTATTGTTTTAGGAGTTAGTATTGTAAGAATCATAATAGGTCCCAACAGGAGATGACAATCTATGCATGTTATTTGAGTATAATATAATGGCTTTCATGCCTTCTATACATGAAACCGTCAGAGCACACAGGAAAAATTCCGTAGTCTTGAAGCTAATTTATTTTTCAAGTTTATTTTTTTCAGTTGCTCTGTTCAAACCCTTCATATCCAGATGTCTCTCATAAGTTAAATTGCAAAAGAAACTTCTTAAGAGGTAATTTTCAACTACTGATATCATGGTTATGGCCCGAGGTATACCTAAAAGGAGATCTGGGCATATTTTAGGGAGAATTCTACATGTTAAAATTTTTTTTAGCGATTAATTTGAGTAGTGGACATATTTTTGTTTTATTAAAACCTACTTTATTGGACTTATGTGCCCATGGAAGGGATAGAGATAAGAATTTTCTGTATCCCTGAGGAGTCACGTGTATCTTTAAATCAGTGTATAATGTACACATACAGAGGTTGTAAATTTTAGCATGGAAAGTCACTATTTTAACTATGAAGGATAAACTGGAATTACATACAGTCCTTTCATTTCTCTGAACATAAATAGCAGCTAGCTTACCTCCCAAAATGAAAACTTTCATTTATTTGAAACATCATAAAAATCTAGTGTTGACACTTTGGAACTGATGATGATCTTGAAGCCAAACTACAACCTCAGGACACTCAGCAGTTAACATTCATGTTTTCCTCGCCAACAGTTTTAACCAAGAGTCAGGGTCAGAACCTTTCCCCTCAGTGTCAAAGGATGGAAATGCCTGCCATAATTGATACTGCCTAAAATTTAGAGAAGATACTGTAATTTAAGTTTTCAATTAAGTCTTCTCCATTTCCTCACTTAGCTCTTCCTTTTTTTGGCACCCATCGGAAATGAAACTTTTGTCCAGCAGATGGCAGAAAATAGCAAACAGAAAACCTTGGGACTTAATATTTTGTTTTGAACTAGAAACCATTGTCTTCTCCATTTGACCAAAGATGTTGATGTTACTAGGGTCAAGGGCGGAGGGCCAAGTGTCAGGTATGCAGGAAGCTGTGTTGGATTGTCAAGCAGGGTGGTTTGGTACCTGCCTTGCTTATAATAATTGAGTTTCAGTAGCAAATCAGCTTCCTTGGGAAAAGGCCAAAGGCTCTTCATAATTGTATTGACAACAAAATGAATATGATAAATGGTGTTCATTCAGTTGAGACAAGATTTATGGTTTTCCTTTGGGCAAGGGATAAAGAGCAAATATTTATAATAATAGTAAAATTTGTTTAAAAGTTTCATTATTTGATAATTCAAAAAGCTTTATTAAAATATTTCAAAATACTTTAAGCAGTTTCAGCTGATAAAGTACAAATTCTTTCCAAACTATTCAAGTAATGCAAAAATGAATAAGTATATGATTAAAAAAAAAACATGGATATGAAAGTCATTTATTCTTCCTGAAATATTGATATGTCAAACCATCAGTGATGATTCCCACATTACTGCTGGGGAAAGTTTATTTGCCTTTCATCCACATAAATGTGTGTTCTTTAATTTGTTATACAGTCCTTAACATGCAGAGGAAACATCGTGTAAGAGCACATGTCATCTTAAAGTCAAAACGCATTTTATTTATGGAGATTATTTGATAAAATGCTATTTTAGTGGTTAGCTATTTAATTCACAAATATTTCTATAAACACTGACTGCATTAACTGCTACACAGACTGCTGCATTACTTATCCCTCTGTCCTTCCCAGACTAAATTGCCTGAAACTACGTAGCAACCATCTTGATAAATTGTTTCCACTACTGGAGAATTGAAGGAGGATCATTGATATATTTATTTGCCCCTATAGTGAGAACACTACAAAAGCAAGCACTTTACCTTACGGTGCATTTAATTGCCTTGTTTAAACTTTTCTCTTAGCATACTTAGACAGCGGTATCAAAAATCCAGAGAGAAGTTGAAAATAAATAAATAAATAAAGGAATGTATACGTTAGTTCCTCACACTCAGTCATTTAATTCTCTCAGTCTGATCTTTGAGCCTACTACCTTTCAGTAAGGCAATCAGCAGTGTTTATTAATGACCAAATCATGTGCATAAACACATTATACCAAGCCAAGGCAAAACAATAAGATTATGTAGGAGAGCACAAACTTTGGAATAGGACAGTCTTAGATTCCAGTTCTGATTTCACCACTAAACACCCTCCGGGGTGTTGGGTAAGTCACTTAATGTTTCAGAATCTTCTTCCATAAAACATGGCTAATGATACCTGTCTCACAGATGTAAGAAGTGAGTGAACTGACACTTAAAGGGCCCAGCGCTTTGTCTGGCACAAAGTAAATACTGTTGTTGTTAGTTCTTTTCCTTAATTATGGAATGAAACAAAGGCCATTAGCTCACTTATTCAGCAAATTGATCTAAGAACTGTGCTGTGTGTTATGAGGGATGTAGATTACTAGAACATAAATCCTACCTTAAAATGAGCTTATAGTGTAATAGAGTAAGTCAGATACCTACATAAATGACTGATACGGCACAGAGCGATTGCTTTAGGTAGAGAATCAGGGAAGGCTCTGTAAAGTTGAAGATACTGCCCTGGATCTTACCAGGTAGGTTGGATTGGACCATGTGAAAATAAGAAGAATGATAGGTTTTCACTTGGCCCAAACGCCAGGTTTAGGAGTAGTGGAGAAGAAGATGTATTATTACTTATTTCATGGTTGGAAATGTAGATTGTTTGGGACCCTTGAATTAGGGCTGTCATGGTTTGAAATGTGTGTATCAGTTTGGCTGGGCCATGATTCCCAGAATTGTGTGGTTGGCCTCCATTTTGAGATTATAATTTTATGTTAAAGAGGATTAGGGTGGGATTGTAACACCACCTTTACCCAGGTCACATCCAGTATAAAGGGAGTTTCCCTGGGGTGTGGCCTGCACCACCTTTTATCTCTCAAGAGATTAAAGGAAACGGAAGCAAGCAGAGAGTTGGGGACTTCATACCATCAAGAAAGCAGTGCTGGGAGCAGAACGTGTCCTTTGGACCAGGGTCCCTGCGCAGAGAAACTCCTAGTCCGAGGGAACACAGAAAAGAAGAAGGCCGACAGAGAGAAAAAGCCTTCTCCTGGAGCTGATGCCCTGAATTTGGACTTTTAGCCTACCTTAACTGTGAAGAAGTAAACTTCTCTTTGTTAAAGCCATCCACGTGTGGTATTTCTGTTGTAGCAGCACTAGAAGACTAAGACAGGGGCTAAAGGAATTTAGACCCTTATTCCATAGGTAGTATAAAGCCATTGATGGTATTGAGTGGCTAACAAAACCAGAATTTTATTTCAAGAAGAGAGTAATTGGCAGTATTATTGGACAAATGGAATAGGGAAGGAACGCAAACCTAACCCGTCGCTGCCAATTCCGACTCATAGCGACCCTATACAACAGAGTAGAACTTCCCTGTAGGGTTTCCAAGGAGCATCTGGTGGATTTGAACTGCTGACCTTTTGGTTAGCAGCTGAGTTCTCAACCACTGCACCACCAGGGCTCCTAGGGAGGGAAGTAAACCTTAAAAATCATTGTTCAAGTATTTTTTTAGTGTCGTCTCAGTGCCGGTCACCTCTCTGCTGGTCACTGGGAATATAGGCATGAATAAAATGGATTGCTCTTTAGAAGCTCACAATCTAACAGATATACAAATAACTAATAAACAACTAAATAGCAGTGTGTTATAACAAAGATGCATGCAAAGGACCATATGAACATACGTGAGGAAGAGATTGGTGTTTTTTGGCAAAATAGGGAAAGCTTCCCAGGAGAAGTGAAAGTTGGGCTAGGTATTGAAAGATGGATCGTCATTTGCCAGACAGAGTAGAACAAAAGGCTTCCAGCAGCAGTCGCCTTCGTCAACAAAGGTATAGGTGTAGGCACCTATATGTATCCATATAGGTGTATGGAGTGCCTTTAAACTAAGCTCTGAACTGACAGGCTTTTTCTGTACATCACACCCTTATAGTCCCAACACTTTTAACAAAAGCACTTCTATTGCCTTCTAGTTTATTATGATGTTTTCTCTGCTTCGAACTCCCAAAAGGAAAGAATTATATTTTAGCTCATTTCTGTTTTCTTCAGGGCCAGTGCATGGTAAGTACTAGTAACTACTGAATGAATGGGTGGATGACTGGGTAGACTGATGAAAGGATGAATGTCTGTTATAAGAAGCGAACCCGATGCTTTTCATTTTTTCATATATTGGCATTCTATAAGGTAATATGTCATTAATTCCTTTAATTTTTAATTTGTCTAATGTGCACCTTAGGAATTCATTGAGAAGATCTAGCTGAAAGAACATATCTGTGCCTGTTCTTCCTGAGGGACCCCTGCCTTCTTCCTCCTGTTCACATGTATGTGGTCCTCACAAGGCCACTGGAAAATTAAACTCCTAAAGTGGGTTCTGATTCTCACTCTATAATGAGAGTCTGACACTCTCTCTGAAGCCCTTTTAACCTCCCTGCTTAGTAGACTTCTACTCTGCTTTCCAATAATCACTCATTTTCTCTGTGGCAGTCACCTCTGTCAGAAGCATATTAGAATTGTCACCGCTCTCTTTCCACACAGAAAAGGGAGCATCCCCTCATATCCTCCGGCCTTATCCCATAGTGAATACCACATGCTCTGAAAAATATGATGGCCCTGATACCTTCTAGAATGCCTTGCAAAGGGGCATGTGTGTGCCTATGATACTGTTAGGTTATGAGATTTGGGTCTTTCCAGTTGCCTGATGAGCCTTCCAGGTTCTTTCTCATTAATGAAAGCATCTGGGTTTGTTCTCTCAAGATCTCTTGGTTGGATATTTTCTCATCTGTGCTTCTCTGGCACTTCTTCTGAATTTCGGTATTCATACATCCCTATTGTATGTCTGCCACCCTGACTGGAGCATGAACTCCCCAAGAGTAAAAGCCATGTCATACTCAGAATCCCAGCCCCTAGTACAATACATAGCAATTGTATCTACCATCTACCAAAAATAAGAGATTTTTCTAGTCTATAGGAAAAAAAGAACAGTTACCTAACAACAGGCAAACTGAGTTTATTTTTTCTGTTTTCAACCAAGTGAAACCTCATACAGATGCTCTCATTCCTCATCCCCTTTCCCTGCTTTTTCTTTGTACTGCTTTCTAACATTATATACTTACTTTATTTTCTGTCTTTTCTTTTTAGAATAGAAATTCCATGAGGACAGGGATTTTTTAATATTTTGTTCACTGGTGTGTCCAGAGAGTCTGAAACAGTGCTTTTTATAGAGTAGACCCTCAATAAATCCTTGTTAAATAAATTCTTCCAATATCCACAAATAGAGCCTTAATATAGTGTCTCTAGGGAGGAAACAGAAAAGTACTGCTTTATGTACTTTGGGGGTACATACCATTCTTAAGGTTTTAGAGGGCTTGTTTTCACTGCAATTTATGTGGATTATTTCCTGAAGCTTCAAAGTGAAATGTGCAGTTAAAAAGAATTAAATAAGTAGTTCTAATAAATATGCAACACCTCATTTTTAAGTTGGCAGTTTTATAACATATTTATTGAGTATCTGCATTGTGCCAGGGCCATATGTACAATAAGTACCTAGTCCCTGTCCTCAAAAAACTTATAATGGCAAGAGAGAGTCAAGTGTTATGATAGTGCTGGCACAGGGTACCACGCCATACACAGGAGATACACCTAACCTGAGGCGGTCGGTGGGTCTCACATGTGGTGTCAGAGAAGGCTTCCTAGAATAATTGGCATCTCTGTTGATTTCTCACGGACAGATAGGAATTTGCAAGGAGATGATAGGGAAGAACAGGTCTCTGCCCTTTAGAAACTCTGCCCTTCAGCAACTAACCCTAATACAGTGTGTTTTAAGAGAGATGTGGTCAAAGTTCCCATTGAGCATAAATGGAAAGAGATTGGTGACTTTTGACAGAATAGCGAAATCATCCCTGGGAAGTGAAACTTGAACTAGGTGTTGAAAGATGGTTAGGAATGGGTGAGGCAGAAGAGGCAGCATATAGAAGAATGAAGATGAGATAGTTGGCGTCAGTGGACTTTCACGGAGTTCTGAATAGCTAAACCATAGATACGGTATTCTTAGAAGTAATAAGAGATGAGGATGGAAGTAGGCTAGAGCCAGATCTTAAAGGGCCTTGTGTGCCATGCTAAGGAGTTTGAAGTTTATTCTAAGAGCAAGAAGGAAATTGTGGTGACCTTTCTCACTATAGAGATCTCTACCCATATCACGTGGAGAGAAAAATCACTAAGTGATTCAGTTCAGCACTTCCATCTGAAACAAAAAGACAAGTACATTGGAAAACATCAGAAGAAAAGAGAAACTTTTAGGGATTGAGAAAAGAAATGGGAAATGAAGACAATGTCAGAGTAAAAGCTTTTCTGCTGCAGTCTTGTGCCTTAGCCCTCTGTTTTTGTGTCCATTTGACACGGAAGAGGCTAGTTGTGGGTTAAAGGACCAGTGAGGCTGAGTCAGAGTTTTCTGGGTTCTGATGATCTGTGGCGTAGACTTACCAGAGGCACACACTCCTGAATATTGACGAGGATATTTGAGAATTTCTCCTTGGGTATACATGGGGACTACCTTTTAGCGACACTTGAGTAGATTAAAAGTTACCCAAGGTTTTTCTTCGAGCTAACATCCCAGATATCCCTTGGAGATATAGTGGGACCAAGCAGAGCAAGTCAGCAACTTACAAAAATAAAGAATGAATGTAGGTAATTTCGAAGATGGGCAATAGATACATGTGGTCTATTATACGATTTCTTTCTACTTCTGTGTATCTAAAAAATTTTCATAAAAGTTTTTGTCTACGTAGTTTGTGTCCAAGAAACTTTGATAATAATAACAATTCAAGTGTGTTTTTAGCCTCATTAACTAAATTTATTTTCTTTCCTATAATATTAAACATAATTCTTTAAATGTATTAATTATATGCTACTGTAAAAGTGTGTCATTTATTTATAGAATATGCCAAGAATAATATATGGGATATATTACAAAAAAGAGCACTGTTTGCAGCCCCTCAAAAAAGTATAACAGGGTAGGGAGAGCAATTTATAAAATTGCCGTTGTGTGTTAAACCTAGAACAAGTGTGGGTTCCCTTTTTTCCTTTTTAAGTGGCAGTAATTTTAAGGAATGATATTTCTTTTGACCCTTAAAATCCTTAGCAGGCTTTATAAAAGGTACCCAATGTACCTTCCTGTTCTTCAGAGGGCTGTTGAGCAGTGGTATGGAGAGCCAGCATGTACAACGCCCATCTTAAAACTTATGGCAGAACTGATGCAAAACAGGTAAGCAGGGTGGTTGAGTAGTGAAAAAAAATCTACTACTGGCAGCAGTCTCAAAAGTTCAGACTCTCCTACCTGTTCTGTGTATATTCAAGGCTTAGCAAGAGCCATGAGTTGATCAGTAAAAATAATAGAATTAGAGAGATGAGGCTGAGACCTTTGGGGAGAAAGAGGTACAGTATTTTTAGGTGTATATGGGGACTGTGGGATCTGGGGGGAAAAATTGGAAGACTGCAGCTATCTTTACTTAAAATATTCAAGGGCACAAAATGGGGGAGGGCAGCTATTTTAACTGTTTCTTTGCTTACCTACAATTCTGTAGAATTTCAAAGCTGGTAATTTAGAGGTCTCTGAGTTGAGACACCTCATTTTATGAATACGGAAACTGAGACCCAAAGCAGCTCATGGCCACAAACTTTGTCCCAGGAACCCCAGAAACTGTCCCTGCTTCAGAGTCTAGTTTATGCTTCTTCCTCTGTGCCAAGATACATATATTTGGATGATTTATGCGCTCACAGTTTTCATTTAAATAGCAACTACAACACTTCTCAGACATTGCCTAGTTGACCTTATAATTTGCATAGACCAGCTGAGATTCAAATATTCTGCATATAAATACTAACAAAGATGTAGCTAAAAGAGAAAAAAATGCAAAAAGGTAGTTGGTTTTACCCCTTTAAAAGATATCATTGTGAATATGGCTTAGTACCAAATTACCTGTCACTTAGCCATCATGTTTCATCAATTCCTCTTTGTAAACTGCGTGTTGGAAGGGAGCTATCCATACAGGGAAGGAGTATGGATTGCAGCTCTAATTTTATCTCTGATACTGAGTTTTTCACAGCAGTAATTTAGAAATTTTTGCTCTAAATCATAAGGAGGAAAAAGACCTGACAAATGTGAGTATCATTCTTTTGAAAGCTGTTAGTTTTAAAAATCATTTTCATAAGTGCCTTAAATATTAAAGGAAGGGTAGCTACGTATTTTATATTAAAATTTAGTTTGTGATTAAATTCCAATTTTTTCAGCCAGATAATTGATACTATGTTTTACTGCTATAGTAACATTTAACATTAAAGGAAAAAATTATTGCATTGTATATTGTTAATTGTTTTATGTCTACCATAGGCAGGTAATTCACATCTAGCATAATTGTACTTAGTAAAAATCTGTTACCTCAGAAAATTTATTATCTTGTCTGTATTTCTCTAGAATTTAATGTGAATTATGTACATGCATTTCTTTTCTTTAATCAGAAATTGTATGTCATCAATAAGATGTTCATAATAATATTTCTGATAGTTTATAATTGCCCTTAATTTTAACGCATTTTGAAAAAGCATGGACAAGGAACAATTCAGTCTATTCCTGGCAAATAGGACTTTAGCAAATGTCTTTGCTTTTTGGTGTTTCTTTGCTATGACCTAGTTCCATATTTTTGCTAATCTTTTTTAAAATATGCAGTTATTTCTTGGAAGTACAAGTGACAAGGCATATCAACACCAACTAAAGCCACAGTCGTATTAAAAAGGCAAATATTATGTCAGGGTAGCATGTCAGTTCTTACCTGTTTGTGCTGTTCTCCCCGTCAGGAATCAGAGAATCAGAGATGTAGAATTATTCTTCTCAGAGAACTTCAGGGATTTGTTTCTCCTTACTTGAGCTATGTGCAGTGGAAACTGTAGGCTATAATGTAATTTAATATGTTTGAAAAATGCTCGAAGTTTCAGATGATTCATTATGCATATGTGCAGTAAAAGGGATCTGGATTTCCTATCTATCACTTTAGAATTTGTTTTTAAAAGTGTGCAATGAGCTCTGTACGAGATCTCACATGTAAATATGGAAGGAGTATGTGAGTTCTCATCCATATGTGTGTCTACCCATGTATCTGTATAAACTTAAACATACACATTTGTTATTGTTATTACTACATCAACCACTTTGCATATATTTCAGCTAAAAGATGTACAAATCCTTCCAGCTCAGGGATTCCTAAGGTCTGTGAACGCTCTGAAACTGACTGCAAAATGTCTGTGTATACGTATTTTTATGTAGAGGGTTTATAGCTTCCATCGGAGTCAATAACCCAAAAAGTTAAAAGCAACTGCTTTAGGTAGTAGTGACCTAAAAATATCAATTCTCAGATGTACTCATTAGAATAACTTCTACAGGAAAAAAACCTTTCTCACCTGAACACAAATATTGATGTGTTTTTATGTATTTTAAATGCAATTAACTTGCCTTCTAATTTACAATTTATTGCATCCATTTTTTTAATAAGAATGGTATATGACTATAAATTTTGGCAGAAGGCAGCATGGCATTCTAAAAAGAGCTCAAGTTTTGGATCTGACAGGCCTGTATTTGAGTCATGGCTCTTATTAACTGTGTGACCTTGGACAAGTGTACTTACTTCTCTAAATCTTCATTTCCATGAAATGAAGAGAATAATACTTATAAGGTTGTTGTGAGAAATAAATGTAACAACGTACATAAAGTACCTGGAAAATACTAAATGTTCTATTAAATGGTGGTGGTGATGGTGGTAGTTTTTGTTACTTTGAAATTATAGGTAAGAAAAAAATCAAGTCATATATATGGGACTTTCTTAAATGGTCTGCCATAATTAAATGGGAAAGGTTCAAAGAAGGAGGCAAACTGGCTAAATTTGAAAGCTGGTAGGAGAATGTCTGTGATGTAGGATGTCAGATATTATTTTGACAGGAGTTGATTCAGATAATGAATGAGCTCTTTGAATCAGCAAATGAATGAAAATAACTCCTTTAATTGGCCTAGTAGCTTTATAGTGAAAAAATGAACATACATATTTTATCAGCACTTGTTGACTGGAATGGCACTTTAAAAAAGCAGTCACTGTACTGCTAGTTCTAATAAGTGAAAATGCTAGACATCTTAAACCTATATTTGGTTTCTTTATCTGCACATGTAGTCTAATTTTTGCTATATTTCTTAGATCTCAGCGCTTGAATTTTGATGTATCATCTCCTAATGGAATTCTTCTCTTCAGAGAAGCTAGTAAAATGATTTGCACTTATGGTGAGTATCCTTTTCCATATTTGTCTCTGTAATATAACTTTATCTCTTTGGAGGAAAGAAAAATGTTAGTTATTTTGTTCTTTTGAACCTTCATATCTGTATGAATTTGTGAAACGGATAATAGGAGTGCAAAAAGCCAGGTAGCTATCATATTGGCATCGGGAGAAGTAAGGATCATGCCTTTGACTACAAGTCATGCCTAACCAACTTGATGAATTTCTTTTGGATAAAATTGCAGTGTCTGTAAGCAAAGGGAATACACTAGATAGAATATTGAAAACTTAGAGCATATTCAAAATTGTTCAAAGTTATGTAGTTTGCTATCTTGGGTCAAGGACTACTTAAGCCAGTATGTCACTAGCACAGAATTTTGGAAAAATATCCTTGTAAGGAGCAGTACCATATTTTTACACAAATAGCGTGTGCTTTCTCCATTTGTCTGCCAGCCGCACCCTCCCCCATAAAATATTTTTATAAGTACACTATGCTAATTTTTTTTTTTTTTAAATAGCAACGTGTAGAAACAGTTGGCATAGTGGCGCTTATGAAAGTACCTCATGGGAAGAGGGCACGGCTGGCAAGTAAATGTAGAAGGCATGTGTTATTTGTGTAAAAATACAGTAAATATTTTATTGTGGGGGCCTTTGCGCACTGAATCCCTAGAAACAGATTGTAGTTAGTAAAGATTGTCCGATTCAATTATAGTCTTAAAATTTTTAGAACTTTATTAGCAGTTTGGGCCTTAGGACTACCATAATCCCTAACACTTTCCAATTCTGACTGTTTCATCAGTGAAATCTTCAACTATCTGAGACCTTTATGTAGCCAGGGAATGGGGATAGGATGGATAAGAATCCTCTGTTATCAGATTTGGCACCCTGACTGACTGCTGACTGTGAGCTGCCTATGTACAGTGCACTCTGCCCAAAGAGAGGTTTCCCTGTGCTTTTTTTCTTTGTCCTCTTCTTTTTGGCCTTTCTAGTCTCACTTTCTCAAATCAGCAGTCAATTTTAAGTATATTTGAGTACCTAGAAACAGATTTTATAAGATTTTGTAAAACTTCTTTAAGTGTCTGTGTGCATGTGTGTGTGTATGTGAACAACCATAAAAGGTTTTTAAAAAGAATAAAAGTGTTTTAAGTTTTCACTTCAGTTTGAAATACATTCTGAGACTCAGATCTGTATGTATTATAGTCCTATTTAAAATGCCTAGTTTTAATTACACATTTGGTTTGTGGAATTGGAGATTGTAAATGGAGAGACTACAGAAAGCACCTGTTTAAGATAGTCAACTTGCTTTTCATCTGTACCAGCAACTACATTACCACGTCTGCATCTGTTTGAAAATAGACACATTAGAATGATATAAAGTAGAAATATTCTTCTTCCTAAAGGTAGAAATGGACCCCTTATTAAATATTCTAAACACAGTCTGCCTAACTTCCAGTGTATATCTAATTCCTTTCACTATCTTATACTACAATGTATGTCTAGACCTTTTTCCAAAAACAATACGGTATCTTAGAAAAAGGACAGGTTTTAGAGATTAATAGATCTGAACTTGAGTCCTAGTACCAACTCTTATCAACTCAGTGACCTTCAGCTAAGACCCTACACTACACCTCTTTGTGCCTAGTTTTCTCTTGTGTAAAATTGGGAATAATAAATACTTACTGACCTACCTGCCTACTTAAAATTAGAGAGATTAATTGAGCTACTGGGTAAAGGACCTCACACAGGGTCTGCCATGGAGTAGGTACTCACAGAATGTGCCTTTCCTTGATCCAGAGCCTTTTTTTTATATTCACCGAGCCAGCCTTCCTCAGATGGGGGTGCACTGACCAGTGTCATTTTTTTGTTCAGTGATGACCACTGCTTGGACCACACTCTCCTACTTCCTTCTGACATAGCCAGTGTTGAGTTTCTGTATCCTTACTTTTTAAAAGAAAATAATAATTCCCATCATGAAACAGTGCATGTAGAAGAATCTCTTAGTAAATGATAAAGCTTTAACTGGACAAATACTGTTAGATTACTGTTACTAATCACAGTGGTATCTTTCTTGCCCCTTTTTCTGAATCTAGTTTCTTTCACTAAGTGTTTTTTTTATTTGGTGTTTATTCACTATTGCAATGGGACTGTAAGAGCAGTGTCCTCTTCCTCTTCCATTATCACTGGATCTCTAGGACAGAATGTATGTCCAGCCAATGACACCGAAAGGAATCTCATTGAACCATGCCAAATCTGTGGGCTTCAAAAAGGAATCTCATTGAACCATGTCGAATGTATGGGCTTCAGAAGCTATCCAGTCTCCTATTAGGTTGTCCGACAGAGACAAAGCATTGCAGCAAAAGTTATGAAAGATAACTGTGTGGATTACATTGGAGGAGGAAGAAGAGATAGAAGGAGAATTGAAAAAAGGGAAGAGGAGAAGGGAGGTGGAGTGGGGGAAGAGAAAACGCCTTTAAAGCATTCTTGGGAAGAAAAAACAAGGAGTTTAAGGCTCTACTTATAAATATGGGCAAGTAATAATGGTAGCTTCCTTTTTTTTAATCAGTTAATACGCGTCTGCTGCTGTACTAAACGATTTAACATACATTAACCCGTTGAATCCTCACAAGAGCCCTGCAAGGTTGGTATTATATTATCTGCCACTCACTAGTTCTATGACCTTGATTAAGTTGCTGAGCCTCTCTGTTGCTTAAGTTTTCTGTTAAACAGAGAAAATAATATACCTACCTCATAAGATCGTTGTGAAGATTTAATTAGGTAATGTATGTAAAGCCCTTAGACCAGTTAGCTACTATGAATACTGTTATGAATAAAATGGAACTCAGAGAGGTTAAGAGATTTGCCAGATACTACATAGTTAGCAAATAGCTGAATGGGAGTTCCATTAGAAGTCTATCTGACTTCAGACAGTAGTCTTTCCATATTCCTTATTGCCTCTTGGGAGTTGCCACAGGAAGCTTGCATATTTATGATGAAGCACCGTTCTTTAAAATATGGTGACTTCTGTCCCAAAATTTAAGGGAGACCAAAGGTTCAGTGGAAAAATGCCCTTCAGCTGTGTCTACAGTGACATTAACACATGCACTTTGCATAAAATAATGGGAAAATGACTTTCATCCTGTACTCATTCTCCTGCTGGCCCTCATCAGCCAAGCTGATTTTGTCTGTCGTAACTTCTGTAATGTTTTACTACCCATGCTTTTATCTCTGGAGATTCTGATATGCTCATTGGAGGGAGATAATGTGGTTGCCATCCAGGAGTCTGGAAGATGAGGGAAAGAGTGACTAGGAAGACGCAGAAGAGCCAGCATTATTTATTTCTTTGGTAAGCTAAGGTGAAGGAAGGGGAAGCCCATGGAGGAAAGAGGCCAGAACATTCTGTGATCTCTTCTGTCCCCATCCTCACTGGATTTCTGCTCTGCTCACCTCTCACAGACAGTGTCTGAGCGGTCATTAATTTGCGCGATGCAGAGAGGGAAGGACTCATATCCAGATGCACCTGATTTGTTAATGCATTTCGTGGAATACCTCCACCTCGCTGCTCTTCGAGAGTGGCAGAAAAATAATACTTTTGATATGCTGTTTTATTTATCTACATTCTGTCATGATATACTTTGATGTAAGTTTTTAATTTTGCTTCAGCTCTCAGCTGTTCTCGCTGTTACAGCTCAGGGTCAGCAATGAGGTTAGCCACAGTAGCACAAAACAATTTCCTGTTTGTACAGCCCAGGTAACATTTGGATGAGGATTAAATTTTACCACATTTTCTACTAGCCCAAGCCTATTATTTCTAATGAGTTTTAAATTGCTTCAAGAACATGTATTTCAAAACTTAGTGCTATGATCCATTCAGCCTGAACAACTTAATAAAAGAAATTTCTTTCTTAAATTTTTGGTTAAAATGTTGCATGCAGTGTAATAAATGTTATTGCTTTGGAAACCTACTTCTCAGTTTTAAGAACTGGATGTTTTTTATGCTCAAGTTCCATTTGTCTAATCTTTTCTTCCTTTTGCCTCTGGGTACAGGTGTCTTTAGTGACATCTGTTGGTTGAGGAGCACACAGAAGGGCGAAATAGTGATTGTTTTCATAAAACTGACCAAAATGGAACTGCTTTTATTCCTTCCTTAAGTACTTGCCTTAAGAAAGCTCAGTGTGTGAAAATCTAAACCTTAAAAATGGATAGACCAAGCTGTAGTTATTCACTATACGTAAGAATTTACATCAGGATTCTTTTAAGCAGTATATAGAATGCCCCAGGAGCGTTTAAGCTATAACTCAATAATATGCATAAATTGGATTTGTAAGTGTTGTACAAGCCACTGTTACTGTGACTTAGATAACAGGCAAGTGGTTTTCAAACTAGATGTTGCAGAGCTCTAAAGGTCTGTGAAAGTGCCACAGAAAGGCATTGGAGAAGGAGGGGACCCTGCTGCCACTTCACCCAGAACCACCCAGCTGTATAGTTTTACTAGATGTGCTTACAAAAGGGGTCAACTGGTTAAAAAAAATTTTTTTTAAAGAGCTTTAAAATTACTGACATATACTATTAGAAGAAGCATTGTAAGAACACAGGATTATGATTGTATATTATGTTAAAGTGATTACAAGAAGATGGCTGAAGAATGCATTGTTGTTGAAATAACTAGAGACCTAATAAAATGTCACCAAAAAATAACAGTTCTTGAAAGCAGATTAACCAGAAGCCATGGATATGACCTTAGATCTTATCAGAAACTTGGTTGGGAACATATGATGATAAAGTAGTATAGTCATGCTTGTAAAAGTTTTGTGAAGGCAGTGGCATGATCAACACTTGGAGGATCGTGAAACCAGGATTCGGTAGCTTACAAAGGCAAGGCCTTGAGAAGTACATTCCACAGAGAATCCAAAGCAGTTAAGGGGTTTTGGCATAAGGAGACTGCAGAAGGGTGTGGGGGGATCGAAAGTTCCATAGTGGTCATTTTGAGCTTAAGATGTTGGTTAGACATCCAAGTGAAGACGTTGGGTATACTGGTCTGGAGTTTGGAAGAGAAAGCGGGGCTAGAGAAACAAATCTTCAAGTCATTTACCCTTATTATCTAACGCCATGAAACTAGGTAAGATCGCTAAAGTGGGGGGTATGGGGGTGAATGTAAATAGAGAAGAAGATATAGGTTTGAGCCCTGGGGTACTCCAGTGCTAGGAGATAGGGAGAAGAAGAGGAACCAGCGAAGAAAACTGAGACGAAGAGA
This sequence comes from Dugong dugon, assembly GCA_030035585.1. NCBI lineage: Eukaryota > Metazoa > Chordata > Mammalia > Sirenia > Dugongidae > Dugong > Dugong dugon. The sequence continues at coordinate 160,599,749 of CM057460.1, read as the reverse complement.
ACAAAGAAATTCTCATGCTCTTCTAGACCAGGAGAGTGTGGTGTCCTGGAAGACAAGGAAGAAGAGATGATCGAGTATGTCTAAAGATGCCAGTGAATCAAGTAAGATGAGGACTGAGAGTCAACCATTACACTCATTACTGACCATTTAGCAACAAGGAGGTTATTAGTCACCTTGAAAAGAGCAATTTCAATGGAGAGCATTTAAAAAAGAATCAGAGGAGAAGAAATGAAGACAGTGAATATATGCAATTCTTTCAAGTAGTTTTGTTACAAGGGGAGCAATATCTTGCCGGGGAAGTAGGGTCAAAAGAAGGTTTTGTAATGGAAGAAATAATAGTAAGATCTAATAGAGAGGAGGGAAAAAAATGATTGCATGGGAAAGAAAAGGGAAAATTGTTGGTGCTTTGTCCTTAAGCAGGTAAGAGGAGGTAGGATCTAGATGAACGTGTTAAGGAATTGGCCATTATAGAAGACAGTGTGTGTGAGTGCCAATGCTAATATGCTAATAGATAGGTAGCTATAGTAGTGAAAGTCTCTTTTTAGACTATATTCCTAGAAGTTGATTAACAATTTTTTAAAGATTTTTAATAAATATTACCAAATTACCTTCCGGAACATTATGCTAATTTACATTTGTAACAATTTGCTTAATTTCCCACATCCTGATCAACACTACATTGTTTATATTCCTATCCAGTCCTCGTAGTTTCAGTTCTGTCCCAAACCAGGGACCTTGGGCTTGAATGGCTTGCAGAGAGACATTCCTGAAGTAAAGGAATGTCAGCAAGCAAGCAGTTGTCTTCCTATAACTGTTCCAAAGATGAATGAAGACATTCAGGTATGGAGCTGTCAGCTAAATATCAAATTCACTTTAAATTTTTAAAGATGAAAAGGTAAATCAATGTAGTGGATTGTTTTGTAAGTCAGGAAATAACATTGTTCATACTATTAGTTCCTCCTTGTACAAGATACTACTAGAGTAAAACTTGCAAAAGCTGGAAACTGTGTGAGGCAGGAACCTGTCAGAGAAGGAAAACTCAAATAGTTTCCACAGATAGAGATAGAAAAGTGGTAAGACTGCACCCTGTTAAATGCGTAAAACTTGTGAGATCCAGAAAAACAAGGCAGTCCCATCAAGTTCCGGCTTTCCCAGGTTTCACTGTATGGTACAACTTGTCCCTTGCACCTTTTTTCCAGGTGTTTTTTTGAGGGCACAGAGAGCTGGTGGGATGTGGAGTAAACAGTCAAACTATGACCCCCTGCAGCCAATTTTCTGTTGAAAGAACAGAGGGAAGGCAGCCAAAAGACACAGTATTGACCTTACTTTTTGAATCATGTAAGTAAAAGCAGTTACAAGGAAGTACCATTATTCAACACCACAGACACTCAGCTTTTCCACCTCCTCTGTTCCAGGCCATAGCTCCTCCAAATGTGAACTTACAGGCTATTAGAAACTGGAGAAAGAAATGAACCTCTAGTACTATATATTGTCGTAACTTGCCTTTATTGAGCACTGTGATAAGCACGTTTCATATTCTGTCTCCTTTATTCCACGTAAGAACCTTGTGAGTTATAGGAACTGTTATAATCCTCATTTTATAGATGAGGAAACTGTGACTTACAGAGGTTAAGTCATCTTCTCAGACACCCAGGTAGTAAGGAAAGATCTAGAATTCCAATCCAGGTCAGTATGACTCAGAAGCCCACACTGTTAATCACTACCTTATGTACTATGTGTTTATCCCCTATTAGAAATAGTGTCTTGTTTTGTAGCTCTCCAGCTAAGGCCTGTGAAGGAAGGCCACACTCTTTGGATGTAGAGGTCTCTCCTAAAGGGGAGGACATCCTGGAGTCAGTCACACAGGGAAGAGGTAGGGGTCTCAGGGGAGAAAAGTTTAAAAAAAATAGTAAAATAAATAGACGTGGAAGTAGATTTCAAATGAATAGAAGAGAAGATTTTGTATCTTTCCTATGTATCTCTTTCTTTGAATCTAGACCTTGAAAGTTGTCTGAAAGGGTACTTCTGAGTGCTGTAAGGTTAAAAAAAGAAAAAAAGCCTCTATAAAAAGGACGAGAGTAGAGGTTAAGTAGGAGGAAGCTAAGCAGTTAATATAAGCTAATAGTGAGGAGGGTATTTCTAATAAGCAAAATTATCTAGGTCAAGAGTCCTCTGTGCTTATTTCCCAGTTATTTTCTCTTATTGTTTAGTGACATTTCTTTTACTATTACAACATGTATAAGAGTACGAATGGCAAATCCATAGCATTCGGGCTGCCACTTCCCCATCATTGCCAGGTTAACCAGTCAGTTCGCAGTATTCTTTTCCCCTGACCCCAACATAGCCTCAATATCTATCTTACCCAGGTCTAGAGGGTTAAGGATATAATAGCACCTCTTCCCTGCACCCCCAAATATGGCAGGTATTTTCAGTAGGAAACAATTAGAGATTTCCCTTTTCGTGCTAACAGTTGAATGTGTGTGTGTGTGTGTGTGTGTGTGTTAAGTAACATATTATTTCCTTTGGTGCTGCTGCAGTAGAAGCAAAGTGTCAGCTTACTGGCTTCAGTGACTGCCAACTTGGCAATGCCATCAACTTCCAGCTGTCCATCAGTGTGATATAGATCTCCCTCTTAGAAAGGAAGTGCTGGAAAGGAAGGAGTTGGGACTTTACTCGGGTTGGGTGTAACAGAAAGGCAAGGAGGGTTGTCATAACTGTAAAGGAACATCAAAACCAAACCTCAGCCCTATCACTTTTGTTTACAGTAACATGAGTCTGACTGCTAGATGTTAAGGTTTTTGAGGGCAGGGCCTCCAATTTCAGTAAGGATTATTGAATAATGCATACTGAATAAAAGTGAATTGGAGTAAATAAATGATGACTTTGGCCATGCCTTCTTTTCCATAGTCTTTTATAGCCACCGTGGATCTAATGATCAACAGTTTATCTAAGGCACTTAAAAAATAAGGTATAGTTTCCTATTTCAAAAGTATTAAACATTCATATATCTGACAAGAATTTAATAACCAAAATATATATAAAAGTTTGACAACTTAACAACAGAAAGACAACCCAGTCATAAAGTGGGCAAAGGACTTATAGACATTTCATCAAAGAGGGCATTCAGCTGGCCACCAAACACATGAAAAGATGCTCAGCGCCACTAGCCATCAGAGAGATGCAGCTCAAAACCACAGTGAGATACCATTTCACTCCCACTAGGATGGCTAAGATTTAAAAAAAAAAAAAAAAACTAAAAACAACAAATGTTGGCGAAGGTGTGGGGAAATTGGAACCCTTACCCATTGCTGGTGGGGATGCAAAATGATACAGCTGTTGTGAAAACAGTGTGGTGGTTCCTCAAAAAACTAAAAATAGAACTAGCATATGACCCAGCAATTCCACTCCTACATACACACAAAAAACTTGAAAACAGACTTGTACACCAGTGTTCATTGCAGCACTATTCACAATAGCCAAGAGGTAGAAACAACCTAAATGTCCATCAACAGATGAATAAACAAAATGGAATAGTACTCAGCCAATAGGAGAAACGAAGTCTTAATACATCATGCTACAGTATGGATGGAGCTGGAAGACATTATGTTGAGTGTAATAAGGCAATCACAAAAGTACAAATATGATATGACCTTACTTATATAAAGGAGCCCTGGTGGCGCAGTGGTTACAGCCGTCGACTGCTAACCAAAGGGTTGGAAGTTTGAAACTACCAGCAGCTCTGTGGGAGAAAGATATGGTAGTCTGCTTCCATTGAGATTTACAGCCTTGGAAACGCTATGGAGTTGCTATGAGTCGAAATCGACTCGATGGCGGTGGATTTGTTGTTTGGGTTGGGGGGTCACTTACATAGAAAGACAAAAGGCAGATGTGTAGAGAACAAAGTTTATTAGTGGTTACCAGGGGCAGGAGGGAGGAAGAAAGGGGGGGGAGTTTAATGGTGATAAAAATATCTCAAGAGTAGGATTGCACAGCTGATTATTGTAATTGCTGTCAATAAGTTGTACACCTATAAAAAGTTGAACTGGTAAAAGTTGCATGATAGTTACATTTACAGCAATGACCAAAAAAAAAAAAAAAAAGAGCTGCTTAGGCTGGCTGCTTATGTACAACCAGAGAACTCATGGGATTTGGTTTCTTGATTCGGCAGTTTAGGGTCATGGATTACATGGGACATTCCAGTTAATTGATCTAAAATCATATTCAGTGCTTATTTTCTACCTCCTAGTATGTTGTGTAGTACATGGGATCTTAAAAGCTTGCAAGCAGCCAACCAAGGCACAACAATTGGTCTCTGTTCATCTGGAGCAACAGAGGAAGAAGAATAGTCAGGAATAGGAGGATATGGAACATGTAGCTAATTGCCTCCATGAACAGCTGCCTCCTTTGCATGAGACCAGAAGAACTGATTGGTGCCCAGCTACCATTACTAAACATTTTGATCAAAGTTTCCACAGAAGAATCCTGATCGAAAGGGAGGAAATGCAGAACAGAATTTCAAATTCTCATGGATTCTAGACTTTCTGGAGCAGTGGAAGGTAGATGAATCCCTGAAACTATTGCCCTGAGATAATCTTTAAACCTTAAACCAAAAATATTTCCCAAAGTCTTCTTAAAAACCAAACAATAGTTTAACTGAACTAAAAAAAAAGGTCTGCTTTGAGCATTGTGCTCTTTTAAGAACTATCTATATGAGATCAAATTGACAACAGCAACTCGAAAATTAGATATGAACCTTAGGGGGCAGTGAGTTTATGTTAATGGAGGAGGAACAACTCAGAAAAGGAGGATGAGAATGGTTGCACAACTTGAAGAATGTAATCAGTGTCACTAAATTGTACATGTAGAAACTGTTGAATTGGTGTGTTTTGCTGTGTATATTCTCAACAACAACAAAATGAATAAAATTTAAAAAATAAAATCGCAAAAAAGGTATTAAACATTCTACTGTTGCTGTGTCATAATGTTATAATAACTACTGTTTTAATTAATACAGATGTGTCTGACATAGCTCAAAAGGCAAAACGTCTGCCAAACTACAGCTTCAATATAGAGACCAAAGTTGTGATTCTAAATGATTAATCCTTCTTGATGATAGATTATCCAGTCCTTATAATCAGATGTTTTTCCCCATCACAGTTCTTGGTCTGTCAATTCCATCTTTTGCTGCAGAATATAGGACTTTTACTTCCCCCATAAGGACATCAGCACAAAAAGGCCCCAAAAGATGACCCAGTCTGCTCCCTCTGACCCTGGCCTCTCCAACAAGCCAAAAATGTGTAACCATCATCCCCCTCCTAAAATAACCATCATACATAAGCAGTGCTCTTCTTTCCTGGGAAAGGGGGGTGGGGGAAATGTCTACCCGTTTAAACTGAATTTTCTGTAAAGGTAGAAACAGCAGTTGAAAACTGTCCTCTCCTGCAGTATCCTGCTTTCTTAGACCTCTCTTGCAGTACCATGCCTGTGTACTTGATCTTCCTAGAATACACTCCTCCTTCTCCGAGTCAACCTGGAAAACTGTAGTTGATCCTTAGAAGTAATCTGTTCTGTGAAACCTTTCCCCACTGCCCTCCTGCCCAAGAAGAGTTAGTCTCAACATCTTGACACAACCTCTCTGGTAGCATTTTCACATTCTATGGAATTATTTATTTACAAATCTGTTTCCCATACCAGACTGAGCTCCCTCAGAGCAGAGGTTTTATTTTAATCACTTGTTTATCCTAGCATCTCGCACATTAAAAAAAAAAAAAAGAAAAAACCCTATACCATCAAGTCGATTCTGACTCATAGCAACCATATAGGACAGAGTTACTGCCCCATAGGATTTGCAAGGAGCGGCCGGTAGATTTGAACCACTGACCTTTTGGTTAACAGCCGAGCTCTTAACCACTGTGCTATTATATTGTCATATTGAATTGAATCTTTATGAAACTACCATATCTCTCTAACGTAAGTTAGTATGAGGTTGTAAGAGAGGGTACAGAATTTTGTAGTGAATGAATTCTAGGACATGCTTCAGCCTTTCAGACAATGGTTTTGTCATTCAGATGTGTAAATTATAAGCAAATCCTCATGGACTTATGGATACATAGAAGAAAACATGTATAGTATATGGAAATCTTTTCAGTAAGGCAGATCAAGGAGAGTAAACCTTTACCCTGAGCTGATCCTGTGTTTCATGCTCTGCTAGAAGTGTTGGTCCTTTTTAACCTGTTAATGCACATGTGATTATTATAATGTATATATCAGTCAGGATTCAAACAAGGAAAAAGCACAATTGTATTTATGGAATAGGGAATTTATTTCAGGAATAAGACCTTGTGCAGTCATGGGTGAAGATGAGGAAATAGGTCCAAAGTGGAGAGTTGGAGGTTTAGAAAAAAATCACTCATCAATCTCCTAAAGCACTGGTGTGGATGGGCCTGCCAGGTGTGATCTTGCAGGGAAATCTCGAAGCTAGGAACTTCCAGCTGCTGGAGTGTGATGTGCTGGGTGGAGGGTAGTAGGAGGTGCTGGTAGAAGAGGTGTAGAAGTCAGTGGAAGGCTGTTGCCTCGGCACAGCTGCTGTTTCTGTGAGTTTGCTCTCAAGCGGTTAGTGACCTGGGGTCATTGGTCAGCAAGGCTGGTAGTTCTGGATATAAAGCAGGGAAGAAAAAGGACAGACTAGAACCCAGCAGAATTTGTGCATCTTATTTTCACCACCTCAACCACAGTGACCTCCAGAAAGTCATGACTGCTACTTCACTTCCACCTTCCAAATCTCACAGAAATTTCTCTTTTGGCCTATTCTAGACCACAACCATAAAGGGGAATGGGTTCTGGGAAGCTTAATTCTTGTTTAGGTAAGTTGACACAGTATAAAACCACCACAGTATACCTCTTAAATTCTGTAAATAGAATTTAGTTTCAACTTTAGAAGCAGTACTCAGTTGAATAGAAAAAAGCAGGGCTAAGAAACAGGTATGACTTTATATTTTTTAAAATAACATTCTTGGTTCTTACCTAGTAATACGCCTAGCTAGCACACATTTCAGAAACAAATTGTAAATGCTAACTACTATAGAAAAATTTAAGGTGTGTCATAGATTATTGAATTATGTCCCCCAAAAAATGTGCATATCAATTTGGCTGGACCATGATTCCCAGTATTCTGTGGTTGTCTTCTATTTTGTGATTGTAATTTTGCATTAAAGAGGATTAGGGTGGGATTGTAACACCACCCTTGCCCAGGTCACATCCCTGATCCACGTGAAGGGAGTTTCCCTGGGGTGTGACCTGCACCACCTTTTATCTCTCAAGAGATAAAAGGAAGCAAGCAGAGAGTTGGGGACCTCATACCACCAAGAAAGCAGTGTCGGGACCGCAGCGCGTCCTTTGGACCTGAGGTTCCAGCATTGAGATGCTCCCAGAACAAGGGAGCACCTTCCCCTGGAGCTGACGCCCTGAATTTGGACTTGTAGCCTACTAGACTGTGAGAGAATAAATTCCTCTTTGTTGAAGCTATCCACTTGGAGTATTTCTCTTATAGCAGCACTAGATGACTAAGACAAGGTGATTATATGAAGGTTTTTTTTTGTCTTTTGGTGGTCAACGTAGAATTTAAGTACAGTTGTTTTTATAAACAATCATCTCTTGAGATCTTCTGAAAAGGGATCTAAGCAGGAAAAGGAAGTAATATTTTGTGCACTGTGCCAAGAACTTCTTATGTGTCTATTTCATTTGATTCACATACCAAACCAGTGAGGTTCCTTAAAGTGAAGCAACTCCAGGTCAAGTTCATATAACAAGGTTGAAAATTCACCCCAGAATTTAGAGTAATTTACATCTCAGTCTAGGTTATCTTTTTTTCTTGACTTAGTTAATTATTTTCTTCTACTTTTTTTTTAAACTTTTTATTGAGGTATAGCATAGATATATAAAAGTATGTTAAGTGAACTGGTTTTAAGAGTACAACTCAATGAGTTTTTGCAGATCTATGTATATATCCATGTGATCACTGTGCAGATAAAAAATGTGGAACTTTTCCAACACCCTTGATTGTTTTTCTTTGGGCCCTTTGTACTTCCCCAGGTAAACTGCCTCATATATTTTTCGTTACAACAAATGGGGCAATTTTTGGAACAATAGTGAGGGAAAGTGAGTATTAGCAGTAAAGTGAAAATGTTAAATAGTCTTCCCCATAACTGCTTTGAATTACATCTGCTTATGTCACTTTCTCTTTCTGCTTTTACCCTAAAACAGGTAATCAGATCCTGTCCCTGGGGAGCCTCTCAAAAGATCAGATTTATCCAATGAAACTCAAGGGCATCTCCATCTGCTATTCAGCTCTCAAATCTGCCTTGTGTGGAAATTATGTCAGCTTTGGCGTCTTCAAGTTGTATGGGGACAACCATTTTGACAATGTACTCCAGGCCTTTGTCAAAATGCTGCTGTCAGTGTCCCACTGTGACTTGCTAGTAAGCACTCATACATCATGGAAGTCTTTGTGTGAAATATGCAGTAACACCACCACAGGTTTGGAATTGTTAGAATGAAGCCAAGGGAGTTAGAATAGCACCAGAATATTTTATGTTTTAAAACAGGATACTTGATTTAACATCCAGAATTTGGACAACTATAGTGACTGTATTTATATAATTAAATTTGCATTTTAGAAATCTGCAGCTACCACCTTCTGACAAATTGGTCATCCAGAGTGCTCCAGGTTCTGCATCTCGAGAAAATGTAATTAGCAGTTTCAACTAATTGCTTACAATTATACTCATAATTCAAAAAAGTCTTTAGTCTCTGGAGCAGAAAATGCAGGATTAGCTGCAGAATCTTCTCCTTCCTTCCATGCTACCCTTTCTACTCCCCCTACTGTTTGGCCTTTCCCTCCATTAGAATTCTGGTATGGTGGACGGAAAGCTGAGCAACCTGGTGTATGATCTCAGCTCTGCCACTCACTAGGCATTTACCTTAAATAAATCACTCTAATTCTCCAGGCTTCAATTTCCTCACCTTTAAAATGAGGAGATTAAACTAAGTGATCTCTAGGTCCCTTTTCTGCTCTGCTGTCTAGTTTCTATGATTTACATCCTTGGTTTTCAAACTTTGAGGCCCTTTGGAATCACCTGGGGTGCTTGTTGGAAATTGAAATTTCCAGGCCCTTCCACTGAGCTATGTCATTATCAGACTTTTTTTTATTTTTTTAACATCTCTACCTGATTACACAGAAGCCAATATGTGCCCAATGTGGTTGCAGTAATTACTTGGGTTACACGGCCAAATTCATGTGCAGGCTTAGTCCAAGCTTCCCCGCCTACTCCCACCCCAAGGTTACAAGTAAGATCTGGGGGCCATTTCAGTCAACCTGTGTGAGAAATGCTCCTTGGCCTTCTAATGGGCTAGTGGTGCCCTCTTCCACCTTTCTAAACTAGTCTTAATAGAACTACATCTCAATCCAAAGTTGTTAAACCTTTTTATAGTAGATTGGAATGCACATGAAAGGCTATGCCTGCATGACAGAAATTACAAAGTAGAAGCTTGAGTTAGACGAGCCACATGTTACAGCTGCCTCATTTATGGAACTTTTCATACAGTCGAGATCCAGCAAGAAAACTGATGTGGTTCCAGAATTTTTCTCTCACCTGTTTTCTAATTGACAAGTAAAACTCTAGTTCAGCAAGTCATAAACTTTAGTGTGTGTAAGACTCTCTTAATGTATATGTTAAAAATGCACATTTCAGGGCCTCACTCCAGAGCTTTTCATTTAGTTAGTCTCAAATGGAGCTCAGGAAACTGCATTTTTGGCAAGCACCCCAAGTGATTCTTACGGAGGTGGTCTTAATCTCACTTTAAGAAATGCAGGTCTAGTTTCTCTCTCTTGTGAGTGTTGTACTTCTTTGATATTGGTTTGGGGTGCATTTGAAGTGTTCCAGCTATCTTGGGCGTTTCTCTTTTGCCCATGGTGTATGGTAGATATTAAGCCATTTACCAAATTATGATTTAGTTGATGGGTTAGCATTGTGTGAATACAGTGGACTATAATGCCGAATCCTATTATAACAGCAGATTTCTTTGTGGTTTTAAAAAAAAAAAAAGATTGCCTAGTCACTGTTAAGCAGTGTTCAGTGTTACAGTATTCCAGTCCAAAAAAATAATTCACACAGTCTGCTAAATTTCACACTGCAGAGATTTACTTGCATTTAAGTGTAAGCTGTACAAGATGAAAATGAAATGCCATATATACTATAGCTTCAAATTAAGGTTTCTAGAGATCAAGAGATTCCTTTTACAACTCCTTTAAATGCTGAATTGGGAATCATTATGTCATTTGTTCTATATATTTATTGGCCTTGTGTTTAGGTAAGTTTATAATTTCCAGTATTATAAATGGCAGTTTCCACTGGACTGTAGCATGTCTATGTTCTTCTTCCCTGTGGCTTGACGTTTAGTATATCTCTGTGTTGTAGCAATATCGGAAACTGAGCCAGTCTTATTATCCACTTCTGGAATGTCTCACCCAGGACCACATGAGCTTCATCACCAACTTAGAGCCTCCTGTATTCCTGTACATTCTCACAAGTATCTCCGAGGGACTCACTACTCTTGGTAAGGATCATGGAGAACATTGTTTTCAGAGGAAAAACTGGATTGTGCTTTCTGGATGTATGTGCTTTCAAAATTATCTTCCTACAAAGAGGAAGAAGATAATGTGAGCACAAACTGGAAGATTGTTTTATTAACTATTACTTTTATAGTATTTCTATACTAAGAAATATAGTATTTTTATACTATAAAAGTAATAGTAATTTTATAACTATTGCAGTAGAAAAATGCCCTTTGGCATATTTTGATATACAGTTTGTTATTTTTTAATCAACTTTATTTAGGTATAATTTATATACAATAAAATTCACCAGTTTTTAAGTGAACATTTCTGTGAGTCCTGATAAATGTATATACAGTCATGGAACTACCTCAGTCAACATAGAGAACATTTCCATTGGCACAAAAAGCTCCCTCATGCCCACTTCTAGCCAGTCCTTCCCCCTCCCTCCTGCCAAAGGTAATCACTGTCTACTTTCTCTCACTATAGTTCGGCCTTTCTCAGAATTTCATGTAAATGAAATCATTTGTGTCGTTTGTGTCTGGCTTCTTTATTTAGCATGATGCCTTTGGGATACACCCACATTGTTTTGCGAATCAGTAGTTCCTTTTTATTGCTGAGTAGTATTCAGCAATATGTATGCATTACCATATACTAGTTTGTTTTATCCATTCACCAACTGATGAGCATTGCAGTTGTTTCCAGTATTTGACTGTTTGAATAAAGCTACTAATAACATCCATGTACAAGTCTTTATGTGGACAAATGTTTTTATTTCTCTTGGGTTGTATGCTGTGTTTTTGTTTTTTCAACATTATAAACTAAAAACCAAACCAAACCCATTGCCATTGAGTCAATTCCAACTCATAGCGACCCTATAGGACAGAGTAGAACTGCCCCTTAGGGTTTCCAAGGAGCAGGTGGTGGATTCAAACTGCTGACCTTTTGGTTAGCAGTCGATCTCTTTACCACCACACCACCAGGGCTTCTTAATATTATAAGAACATGCCAAACTGCTTCCCAGAATGACTGTACCGTTTTGCTCCCACCAGCAGTATAAAGAGTTCCAGTTGCTCCGCATCCTCGATAACACTTGGTATTATCAGTCTTTTTTAATTTTAGCTATCCTAGTGTGGATGAAGTAGAATCTCATTGTGGTTTTAACTTGCATTTCATTAATGAATAATTATTAAGAAATAATGATATCCTAATGAATAATGATACTGAGCATATTTTCATGTGCTTATTTGTCATATATTTTCTTGGTAACGTATCTGATCAAATATTTTACTCATTTTTTAACTGGGTTGTTTATCTTATTAGGTTATAGGAGTTTATTATATATTCTCAATACAAATCCTTTATCAGTTATATGTTTTGCAAATATTTTCTCAGCCTGTGGCTTGTCTTTTCATTTTCTTAACAGTGTCTTTCAAAGAGCAAAAGTTTTTAATTTTGAGTAAGTCCAATTTTTTCTTTTTTCTTTTATGGTTCATATTTTTGGGATTCTAATCTAAGAAATCTTTCCCCATCCCAAGGCCATAAGGATTTCTCCTATGTTTTCTTCTAGAAATTTTATAGTTTTAGCTCTTATGTTTAAGACTATGATCCATTTCAATTTTATTTTTATATGTAGTATAAGGTAAAAGTTGAGATTCTTTTTAAAAAAAAAAAATTATGGATATTCAATTGTTTCATCACCTTTTGTTGAAGAATATCCTACCCTATTGGATTACCTTGTCACCTTTTTAGAAAATCAGTTGACCGTTTATGTGTTGGTCTGTTTCTGGACTCTTTTCTGTGTATCCTTATGCTAATACCATACTATCCTAATTTTATAGTAAGTGTGAAAAATCAGGTAGGGTAAACTCTCTAATACTTTTTCCTCTTTTAAAATTCTATTGGATAGTCTGAGTCGCTTGCCTTTTTATATAAATTTTAAAATCAGCTAATCAGTTTCTAATTAAAAAAAAAAAAAAAACCAGAAGTTTTGATTGGGACTGCATTGACTCAGTAGCCCGATTTGGGGAGAATTGATATATTAACAGTACTGAGTGTTTCAGTTCCTGAAAGTAGTATGTCTCTCCATTTGTTTAGGTCATATTTAACTTTTCTCTTCTTGTAGTTTTGAATGTATGCATTTTGTACATATTTTGTTAAATTTATAAATAAGTATTTTGTATTTTATGCTGTTGTAACTTGCATTAAATTTCAATTTCCTATTATTATTTACTATCTCATATGCAATACAATTGATTTTTTTTTTGTACATTGACTTTGTATCCTGCAACTTTAGTTAACTTACTTATTAGTAGCTTTTTGTAGATTTGTTAAGATTTTCTGCATAGATTTCTCTTCAAATAAGGACAATTTTCTGTGCTTCTAATATCTTTGTTTTAGTGTCAGTCTAATGCCCTCATAAAATAAGTTAGAAAATGTTCCCTACCCTCCTATTTTCTCGAAAACTTTGTGTAGAATTATTATTATTTCTTCCTTAAATGTTTGATAGAATTTTCTAGTGAAACCATCAGGCCTAGAGTTTTCTTTGTTGGAAGGTTTTTAGCTACAAATTAAATTTCTTTAATACTTATAGGGATATTAAGGTTATCTGTTTCATCTTGAGTGGTATTTGTAGTTTGTGTCTTTAAAGGAATTTGTCCGTTTCATCTAAAGCTCATTTAACCTTATTGACATAAAGTTATTCATAATATCCTCTTGTTATCCAATTTGATTTCTGTAGGATCTACAATAATACCCTTCTTTCATCCCTGATCTAGGCAATTTGTGTGTCTTCTTTCTTTTTTACCTTGATCATTCTGGCTAAAGGTTTATCAGTTTTATTACAAAGCACCAGCTTTTGGTTTCATTGATTTTTCTGTTATTTTTCTGCTTTTGATTTCATCAGTTTTAAGTAGGAGCTTTATTATTTCCTTCCTTCGGTTTATTTTGCTCTTCGTTTTCTAGTGTTTTTCAGGTGGAGGCTTTTTCTTGTTGTTGTTAGTTACCATCAAGTCAATTCCAGCTCATGGTGACCTTAGATCATTGATTTTAAACTTTTCTTCTTTTTCTGATACATGCATTTAATGCTTTAGTCTAATCACTGCATAGATAAGTATGTTATGAATTTTGATACTTTGTGTTTTTATTTCAATTCAATTCAAAAATAAATATTTTATCATTTCTCTGCTGGTTTCTTCTTTGTCTAATGAGTTATTTAGAAGTATGTTGTTTAATTTTCAAATATTTGAGGTATTCCAGATATCTTTTTATTATTGATTCTAGTTAAATTCCATTGTGGTTATAGAATATACGCTATGATTTTTATACCTTTTACATTTTAAGACCTTTTATTGTCCAAAAGAATGGTAAATGTTCCATGGGTGGTTGAAATGAATATGTTATTCCATGCTTGTTGGTAAGAGGGTTGCATAAGTGTCAGGTCTAGTTGATTGATAATGTTAAGATATCCTGTATTCTTATTGGTTGTTTGTTTGTTTGTTGCCTGCTTGTTGTATCAGTTACCAAGAGAGGAATACTAAACTATCTAACTATAATTATAAGTATTTCTAGTTCTCCTTTCAGTTCTATCAGTTTTTGTATCATGTATTTTGAAGCTCTGTTATTTGGTGCATAAATATTTCAGATTGTTAGGTCTCCTTTATGAAGATACCCCTTTATCATTATGAAATGACCCTTTTTATTTTTGATGGAATTTTTTCCTCATAAATCTACTTCATCTCATATTACTAACCTCTTCACCTTTCTCTTGATTAGGGTTAGCATGTTTTTCCATTCATTCACTTTTAATCTTTCTATGTCTTTATATTTAAAGTTGGTTTCTTATAAACAGCATGTGTTAGTTTTCTATTGCTGCTGTAACAAATTGCCACAAAGTTGGTGGCTTAAAACAACATAAATTTATTATCTTACAGTTCTGTAGGTCAGAAGTTGGACTTGGGTCTCAGTGGGCTAAGATCAAAGCATCAGCAGGAGTCCATTCCTTTCTGGAGGCTTTTGGGGCAAATCCATATGGTTGTTTTTTCCAGCTTCTAGAGACCACATGCATTCCTTAATTTGTGGCCCCCTCCTCCATCTTTAAAGCTAGCAACATTGCATATCTCTGATCATTTTTCTATAGACACATCTTCCTCTGACTCTGACCTCTTCTGTCTCTCTTTTCCATTTTTAAGGACCCTTGTGATTACGTTGTGCCCACTCCGATAATCCTGGATAATGCCTTTATTTTAGGTCAACTGATTAGCAACCTTAATTCCACGTGCAACCTCAATTCCCCTTTGCCACATAACCTAACATATTCATAAATTCTCATGATTAGGATGTGGACATATTTGCCTAACTCACAGCATATAGTTGGGTCATACTTTTATATCAAATCTGACAATCTCTGTCTTTTAGTGTTTCAACCATTTGTATTTAAAGTACCTATCAGTATATTTGGGTTTAAATCTACAATATTATTATTTTTTTTTCTCTTTATTCCGCTAGTCTTTGTTCCTTTTTTAAATTTTTCCTGCCTTCTTTTGGTATGAGTTAATTGACTATTTTTTTATGAGTCTATTTTTATTTTATATTTACTGTCAGTTTATTAGTCATGCCTCTTTATTTTTTAGTAGTTACTCTAGGGTTTACAATCTACATCTTCAAATAATATTATTGCAGTTTACCTCTCTGTCTGTAGCTCAACTCCTTCTGGAACCCAGTTACACGTATATTATACTTCTTGCTCTTGTCGTACAGCTCACTGATGTACTGTTTATTTTCTTCACTCGTTTTTCTTCTCTGTGCTTCATTTTGAGTAGTTTCGATAGCTGTATATTCAAGTTAACTGATCTTTTTTCCTACAATATATAATCTACTAATAATTCCATACAGTGTACTTTTTTTAAATTTCAGATACTTTATTTTTATTCTCTAGAAGTTCCATGTTGATCTTTTTTTTTTTTTAATATCTTCCATTTTCTCCTTATCAGGTTCTTGTTTTCCTTTAACCTTGAGCATATGTATAAGATTTATAACAGCTGTTTTAACATCCTTGTCTACTATTGTCATTTCAGGGTCTGTTTCTATTGCTTTATTTTTCTCTTTCTTATGGGTCATATGTTCTCATTTTTTTCATGATTTGTTAGTTTTTACTGGATGCTAGACATTGTAAATTTTATATTGTACAGCACTGGATTTTGGTGTATTTTTCTAAAGATTGTGGATTTTTTTATTGTGTGCAGTTTAGTAATTCTGAATCAATTTGACCCATTAAGATAAACTGGCGGCCTTTATTTTGGAGTAATTTAGCTCTAGAAGCTGGAAAAGGCAAGGATATGGATTTGCCCTAAGAGTCCCTATGAGGACTCTCCAATGCTCCAGGTTTCTCTACAAACTAATCCCAGCTGTATATGACCTTCAGGAGTTATTTGGTCTAGTGATTTTCAGTGGATCTTTCTCTAGCCTTGGGGAGTTTCTTTTCACACATGCCCAGGTAACTGTGCAGAAGAAAACTATAGGGGACTCCTTTGCAGATCTCCAGAATGCTGTCTACATATACTCCCCCACTCACCAGTACTCCGTCCCATAAGTTCTAACTGTCTCAGCCTTCCCAAACTCCATTCGTTTCTCTTTAACTCAGTGAGACCACTTGGCTTTGTTTGGGTCCTCTCTCCTTGGCCTACAACCTGAAAACTTCCTCTAGGCAGTAAGCTTGAGAATTTGTTAAGTGTTACCTCATTTATTTCCCTCTTCTCTGGTTTAATAGTTTTGCACTGCTTGTTGTCAAATAATTGAAAACCATTGTTTCATATATTTTCTCCAATTTTCTAGTCGTTTATGACAGGAAAGCAATTCTCGTAGCAGTTAATCCTTAATGGACAGAAGCGGAAGTCTTGTTGTCTTTATTATTACAGTTTGGTTTGACATTCTTTTATCTCACATCATAGTAATACTTGAGTTTGAATTAGTTGCAGTCAGCTCTGTTGCTCAAAATGTGGTCTTAGTTGGGTCTGGAATCTGTATTCTTTTAACAAGGCTCTCAAGGGAATTTTGACAAAGTGTCGTTACGGAGGGAATTGTCAACTTGGATTTAAGTCCCAGTGCTGCCACTTCTTAAGTGTGTGATTGTGGATACCTATGCTGTCACAGGTGTTTTTATATGTGAACTTCACTTATTTCACTCTCAGAACCACCCTGCATACCAAAACTGGGCTAGGTGCTCTAATAAGCCTGTGTGTCCTTACTTCCTACTTGATTGCAAGCTTCTGAAGAACAGGAATTAATGTCTTAATCACCACTTTATTCCCAGTGCCTAATATATAGTGAGTGCTCAGTAAATATTTATTGAAGGAATTAATTAGATAATATTATTTTCATTATACAGATTAGTAAACTGTGGCTCAAGAGAAGTGAAACAACTTGCCTAAGGTCATACGTTCAATAAGTGCCTGATCTAAGAGTTGTTCTAACTCTGAAATCCATTCCTCTCTACTACACTACACTGCTTGGTGAACCTGATGAGGGTCACAGTTTTGATGGCTAGGTGCCTGGTAGAAATGATTTTCCTTGTATCCGTGATTTTGTCTACAGCCTCTTGTATTGCAGCAAGTTGTCACTGTAACCATTGGACAACTTTGGCAGCTTAATTATGCCCTGTGTCTTTAAAAAGGAGGACTATTTAGAATGTTGAAAATAGCCACTTGGTTTCTCCTTTCCCATCGATGATAAATTTGCCAAGAGGCATTTATAGGTATTGCTTGGGTTACAAGCAGGTTTCATTTTTACTGTCGCCTCAATGAAAAAAGTGGGGGGGAGGTAAATCACTGATAGAATTGTGACTAGCCTAATATGCTTAACATGATATAAAAATGTTTTAATTAATCATAATTCATTAGCATTTTAGTTTTAGGTCAGCTTTAAGATGAGGAAAGAGAAAGGTGAATGACAAAAGGTATTATATTTTCTGGTTTTTAATCACCCATACTCTTATATGCAGAGGCCAAGCACAGGGCTTACAAAAAGCTACTCTCAATTATTAATGGCTCTCAATTCATTTATTCAACAGTTTTCCATTGTGCACGTATTATGTACCAGGTACCATTCTAGACCTTGGTGGTACTGAAGGGAACAAGACAAATAAGGTCCCTGTTCATGTGAACCTTGTATTCTAGTGGAGAGAGATAAGCAGTAAATAAGCAAACAAACAGGAAAATATCAAGCAGCAATAAATGTTAAACAAGGATTAAAATAGGGTGGTGGATACAAAGTGTGGGAAAAAGTGATCAGTGAAGCCTCTGAAGATTAGCCATAGCCAGGGTAAGTAGTGCATTCCAAGCAGAAGAAAAGGATAGCACAAAAGGTTAAACAAGGAAAGGTGAGAACAAGCAGAAATTTGGACCACCTAGAAACTGCCCGATTTTCTGCCATGAAGTTCATTGATGAAATGTATGTAAAGAATAGAAGAGGGTAAGTTGTTATTTTGAACACATTTAGAATTGAATGGAAGATGCGGTATGAATATAATATGTCAGTAAAACATTCAGGAAATATTTAGAAATACAGAGACCTTGTACATTTGTTTCTCCCACCAAAAAAAAATGCTAAAGGGAGAAAAGGGCTATGAATTAACTAAGGATACTGACACTCTTGGTGTTTAAGGAATTGGAATATCCAGGAAAACATACGGGAATTGAAAAGGAAAAACCTACTATGGAAAATGAAGACAATTTGAAGCACTTACTGATGAAGGTAAAAGACTACAGCCTTTTTAGTATGGATTACACCTGAATGTAAAGAAAACAAAAATCCTCACAACTGGGCCAATAAACAACATCATATAAATGGTGAAGAAACTGAGGTTGGCGAGGATTTCATCCTACTTGGATCAAAAATCAACACCCTTGGAAGCATCAGACAAGAGATTAAAGGACATATTGCATTGGGCAAATTTGCGGCAAAAGACTTCTTTAAAATCTTAAAAAGCAAAGATGTTACTTTGATGACTAAGGTGCACATGACCCAAGCCATAGTCTTTTCAGAAGTCTCATAATGCATGAGAAATCTGGACAGTGAAAAGAGAAGGCTGAAGAAGAATTGACACATTGAAATTGTGTTGGCAAAAGATACTGAATATCAGTTCCAGCAAAATGGCACTCTAGGCAGAAGGACGATGCCGTCCCTCCACAGCAAAGATCTGAAAAACTAAGCCGAACAGAGAATACAACAATCCTGAAACACTAAAACATCAAATGAAGAGATAAAGAACTCAGCCAAGCACCAAATGGAGTGAGAAAACTGATAGAGAACACAGAGCAAGGAGAGATTCATGCAGAGGTCCACTACCAGCTAACACAGCGCGGATCCACCATCTGGACTCTTATCAGAGACCAGCAAATGGGGTACAAGAAAGCAGCCTCACGGAGCTTCCGGCGGGAAACAAAACAACCGTCTCTCATCTCTCCACTGCAATGGCAAGCTCCCGTAGCATTCTTTTTTATTTGTTTGTATGTTTTTGGCTCCTGTTCCTCTCTTCTCTGTCCCATATCCATCTTAGCTCCACATATAACAATCTCCCTGCTGCATCCTGCCTATCTGCACCGTGCGCTTGACATCACACCACCAAGCAGTACAGGCATGGCCTACTGGAACCTGCCCTGCACTGATTACCGACCCGCTCTGGTGGCTATAGTAAGTGACAAAAACAACCCGTCCCAGTAACTCCTCTTCAGCTAGACCTGCCCTGTCGTACCATATCTGAGTGACTGACCCTGCCAGCTGGAGAAGGAAGCGAAAAGTATTGTGCCCACAGACGAGCAAACAACAAAGAACACTCAGCTGGCCTACTCAGACATAGCCAAATTAAAAACAAAAGGGCAAAACAAACAAATCTAAAATTAATAAACGAGAAAAATAACTACTGAATGCCTCGAAGGCAGCAGACAATAACAGAACATTTACAAAAACAGGACAGGATAGTTCCAGTAGGCATCCAAAATAAAACACCAGATGACTATCCTCTGGAAGAAAATGCACTAGAACTACCTGATAGGGACTTCAAATCTCTAATACTCAGAATTCTCCAAGAACTGAGGCAAAAAGCTGACAAACATGAGGAAAAAATAGACAAATTCATGGAAAATACAGACAAAAAATTGGAAGAATTCAGGAAAATAATGCAGGAACAAAATGCCAAAATAAATTCACAACTAGAAATTATACAAAGACAAGAATTAGAAATCCAAAAGATAAACAACACGATTTCAGAAATGGACGATGTCATAGAAGGGCTGAGAAGCAGATTTGAAACGGTGGAAGACAGGATCAGTGGAATTGAAGACAAACACTTGGATACAACTCTGTTTGAGGAAAACTCAGAAAAAAGAACAAAGAAAAATGAAGAGACCCTGAGAGTTATGTGGGACACAATCAAAAGCAAAAATTTTCGAGTGATTGGAATTCCAGAACAGGGGGAGAAAACAGAAAACACAGAGAGGATCATTGAAGAACTGCTGACAGAAAACTTCCCCAATATCATGAAAGATGAAAAGCTGGCCATCCAAGCAGCTCAACGAACCCCATATAGAAGAGACCCCAAAAGAAAATCACCAAGGCATATCATATTCACACTCGCCAAAACCAAAGACAAACAAAGAATCCTGAGAGCAGCTCTTGAAAAACAAGAAGTCACATACAGAGGAGAAACAATAAGACTAAGCTCAGATTATTCGGCAGAAACCATGCAGGCAAGAAGGCAATGGGAAGACATATAAAATCTTGAAAGAAAAAAATTGCTAGCCAAGAATAATGTATTCTGCAAAACTCTCATTCAAATTTGATGTTGAAATTAGGTCATTTCCAGATAAACAGAAATTAAGGGAATATGTAAAAGTCAAACCAAACATACACAAATTATTAAAGGGAGTTCTTTAATCTGAGGACAGACAGCTTCAGCTCACAGGCAGAAGCTAGGACGCAGGATCATACCACCCAGATACCAATCTAGGAAATGAACTCTTGAGGACTATCCAAAACCAAAAGAAATACAACAGGGAATCTGAGCAGTTAATCAGTAAATGACAACAACATCAAAACAATAAAAGAGGGAATAAACGGCATGGGTATAGAACCTTCTAATGGAGAGGAAGGCAAGGCGGTACCAAGTAATGGTAGACTGCTTCAGACTTAGAAAGATAAGGGTAAAATTTATGGTAACCACAAAGAAAGTTAATAAACATACTCATAAAAAAAAAAAGAGGAAAAACATAAAGTCTCAGCAAAAACAAAACCTACAAAAACAAAAGAAATGAACACAAAATCCACAAACAAAAGTAACTCAGCGCAAGAGAATAAGAACAAAGAAAACGTCAGCACCACAAAAAAAAGCACTACAAAATGACAGCAACAAACCCACATCCATCAATAATTACACTGAATGTAAATGGACTCAATGCACCCATAAGGAGACAGAGAGTAAGAGAATGCATAAGAAAACAGGATCCATCTATATGCTGTCTACTGGAGACACACCTTAGAAACAAAGATGTGAATTTATTAAAAGTCAAAGGTTGGAAAAAAATATATCAAGCTGACAACTACCAAAAAAGAGCAGGAGTGGCAATTCTAATCTCAGATAAAATAGACTTTAAAACGAAATCTACCATAAGAGAGAAAGAAGGACACTATATAATGATTAAGGGGACGATCCATCATGAAGACATAACCATAATAAACATCTACGCACCCAATGACAGTGCTCCAAAATACATAAAACAAACTCTAACAACACTGAAAAGAGAAACCAACAGTTCCACAATAATAGTAGGAGACTTCAACACACCACTCTCAGTAAAGGACAGAACAACTAAGAAGAAACTCAGCAAAGATACAGAAGACCTAAAGGGCACAATCAGCCAACTGGACCTCATCGACATATATAGAACACTCCATCCAACCGCTGCAAAGCACACATTCTTTTCCAATGCACATGGAACGTTCTCCAGAATAGACCACATCTTAGGCACAGAGCAATCCTTAACAAGATCCAAAACGTTGAGATAATTCCAAGTATCTTCTCTGACCACAATGCCATCAAGGTAGAAATTAACAATAGAAAGAGCAAGGAAAAAAAATCAACTACATGGAAACTAAATAATACCCTACCTACACATCACTGGGTAATAGAAGAAATCAGAGATGGAATCTAAAAATTCCTAGAATCAAATGAGAATGAAAACACATCATACCAAAACCTTTGGGACACAGCAAAGGCAGTCCTCAGAGGAAAATTTATAGCAATAGATGCACATATCAAAAAAGAAGAAAGGGACAAAATCAAAACATTAACTACAGAACTCAAACAAATAGAGAACAGCAAAAAAAAGCCCACAACCACCGGAAGAAAGGAAATAGTAAAGATCAGAGCAGAAATAAATGAAATAGAGAACAGAAAAACAATAGAAAGAATCCACAAAACAAAAAGTTGGTTCTTTGAAAGAATCAACAAAATCAACAAACCACTGGCCAGACTGACAAAAGAAAAACAGGAGAGGACACAAATAACCCAAATAAGAAGTGAAATGGGGGACATTACAACAGACCCAACTGAAATAAAAAGGATTATAACAGAATGTTATGAAAAACTATACTCCAACAAATTTGAAAACCTAGAGGAAATGGATAAATTTCTAGAAACACACGGCCTACCCAAACTACAACAAAGTGATGTTGAAAATCTGAACAGACCCATTACAAGAGAAGAGATTGAAAAGGTAATTTAAAAAAAACTCCCAACCACAAAAAGCCCTGGCCCAGATGGCTTCACTGGAGAATTCTACAAAACATTTACAGAAGAGCTGGTACCAGTACTACTCAAGCTATTTCAGAGCATAGAAGAGGAAGCAACACTTCCAAATTCATTCTATGAAGCCAGCATAACGCTGATACCAAAACCCAGCAGAGATGTCACAAAAAAAGAAAATTACAGACCAATATCTCTCATGAATATAGATGCAAAAATTCTCAACAAAATTCTAGCCAATAGAATTCAACATCATATCAAAAAAATAATACACCACGACCAAGTAGGATTCATACCAGGTATGCAAGGGTGGTTCAACATTAGAAAATCAATCAATGTAACCCACCACATAAATGAAAGAAAAGAATCACATGATCATCTCAACTGATGCAGAAAAGGCATTTGACAAAGTCCAACACCCATTCCTGATGAAAACTCTGAATAAAATAGGTATAGAAGGGAAATTTCTCAACATAATAAAGGGCATCTATGCAAAACCAACGGCCAACATCATTTTTAATGGAGAGAGGCTGAAAACATTCCCCTTGAATAAGGAACAAGACAAGGATGCCCTTTATCAGCACTCCTATTTCACATTGTGCTGGAAGTTCTAGCTAGAGCAATAAGGCAAAAAAAGAAATATAAAGGGCATCCAAATTGGTAATGAAGAAGTTAAACTGTCCCTGTTTGCAGATGATATGATACTATACACAGAAAACCCTAAAGACTCCACGAGAAATCTACTGGTACCAATAGAAAGATTCAGCAGAGTAGCAGAATACAAGATAAACATTCAAAAATCAGTTGGATTCCTATACACCAATAAGGAGAACAATGAAAAGGAAAACAATACCATTTTCAATAGCCCCTAAAAAGATAAAATACTTAGGAATAAATCTGACCAGGGATGTAAAAGACCTATACAAAGAAAACTACAAAACACTACTGCAAGAAACCCAGCGGGATCTACATAAATGGAAAAACATACCATGCTCATGGATAGGCAGACTCAACATTGTGAAAATAACAATTCTACCCAAAGCAATTTACAAATAGAATGCAATCCTGATCCAAATACCAACAACATTCTTCAAAGAGATGGAAAAACTAATCATTAACTTTATATGGAAAGAGAAGAAGCCCCGAATAAGTAAAGCACTACTGAAGAAGAAGAATAAAGTTGGAGAACTCACACTACCTGACTTCAGAACCTACTATACAGCTACAGTAGTCAGAACGGCCTGGTACTGGTACAACAACAGATACATTGACCAATGGAACAGAATTGAGAACCCAGATGTAAATCCATCCACCTACGGTCACCTGATCTTCGACAAGGGCCCAAAGTCCATCAAATGGGGAAAAGACAGTCTTTTTAACAAATGGTGCTGGCAAAACTGGATATCCATCTGCAAAAACATGAAACAGGACCCATACCTCACACTGTATACAAAAACTACTTCAAAATGGATCAAAGACCTGAATATAAAGCCTAAAAGT
This sequence comes from Dugong dugon, assembly GCA_030035585.1. Lineage (NCBI taxonomy): Eukaryota > Metazoa > Chordata > Mammalia > Sirenia > Dugongidae > Dugong > Dugong dugon. Next base: position 160,575,840 of record CM057460.1, on the reverse strand, counting down.
ATGAAGTTCATAAAAGAAAAAATACGACCAACACTTCAGGCCTTAATACATGGCATTAACAAGATACAAACCATAACCATCAATGCACAAAACCCAATAGATAAGCTAGATAACTGGGATATTCTAAAAATCAAATACCTATGCTCTTCAAAAGACTTCACCAAAAGAGTCAAAAGAGAACCTACAGACTGGGAAACAATTTTTGGACAGTACAAGTCAGACAAAGGTCTAATCTCCATAATCTACAAGAAAATCCAACACCTCTACAACAAAAAGACAAATAATCCTATTAAAAAAAGGGCAAAGGAAATGAACAGACACTTCACCAAAGAAGACATTCAAATGGCCAACAGACACATGAGGAAATGCTCGTGATCACTAGCCATCAGAGAAATGCAAATTAAAACCACAATGAGATACCGTCTCACCCCAGCATTACTGGCATGAGTCAAAAACACTGGAAATAACAAATGTTGGAAGGGCTGCGTGGAGTTCGGAACACTTATGCACTGCTGGTGGGAATGCAAAATGATACAACCATTTTGGAAAATGATATGGTGCTTCCTCAGAAAGCTAGAACTAGACATACCATTCGATCCAGCAATCCCACTCCTAGGAATATATCCTAGAGAAATAAGAGTCGTCACTCCAATAGACATATGCACACCTATGTTCATGGCAGCATTGTTCACAATAGCAAAACAGTGGAGACAACCTAGATGCCCATCAACAGATGAATGGATAAACAAACTATGGTTCATACACACAGTGGAGTACTATGCAACGAGAGAGAACAACAATGAATCTGTGAACCATCTCCTAACATGGATGAAACTGGAGGACATTATGCTGAGTGAAATAAGTCAATCACAAAAGGACAAATATTGTATGAGACCTCTATTGTAAAAACCCATGAAAAAGTTCACACACAAAATGTAACAATCTTTGTTGGTTGCCAGGATTGGAGGGGTAGGGGAGGAAATACTAAATAGACAATAGATAAGCGGTGTCTCGGGTGAAGGGTGAGACAGTACACAATACCGGAGAAACTAGCACAATTTGTACAAGGAAAGGTCATGGAAGCCCCATAGACACATCCAAACTCCCTGAGGGACTGAATTGCTGGGCGGAGGGCTCTGGGGACCATGGTCTCGGGGAACATCTGGCTCAACTGGCATGACACAGCTTATAAAGACAATGCTCTACATTCTACCTTGGTGAGTAGTGTCTGGGGTCTTAAAAGCCTGTGAGCTATCTAAGATATTCCACTGGTCTCATCCCTTCGAGAGCAAGGGAGAATGAAGAGAACAGGATACAAGGAAAAGATTAGTCTGAAGGACTTATTGTCCACAGCTACCAAGGCCTCCACCGGACTGAGTCCAGTACAGCTAGATGGTGCCTGGCTACCACCACTGACTGCTCTGACCAGGATCACAACAGAGGGTTCTGGACAGAGCTGGAGAAGGATGTAGAGCATAATTCTAACTCACAAAAAAAAGATCAGATTTACTGGCCTAAAGGTGACTGGAGACACCCCGAGAGTATGGCCCCCAGACACCCTTTTAGCTCAGTGGTGAAGTTACCTCCGAGGTTTCATTGTTCAGCTTGGGAGTGGACAGCCTCGTAAGATGAAATGAGACTAATGAGGTACAGGAGTCCAGTGACAAGGGCCAGAAAGCAGAAGGGGACAAGGAAGCTGGTGATAGGGAACCCAAGGTTGAGTAAGGATATCATTGATGTGTTGTGAGATTGTTAACCATTGTCACAGGGCAACATTTGTAGTAACTGTTAAATGAGAAACTATTTTGTTCTGTAAGCCTTCATCTTAAGTGAGAATAACAGCACAATTGGAAGTACGTAGTCAGTGTCACTGAACTGTGCATGTAGATATTTTTGAAATGGTGTATCTTTGGCTATGTGTATTTTCACCAAAAAAAAAAAAAAAAAAGAGTTTGAGGAGTTAGAGGGTTGATATGTTGTGGGGTTGTTAACCAATGTCATAAAACAACGTGTACTTCTGTTTCATGAGAAACTATTTGTTCTGTAAGCCTTCACCTGAAGTACAATAAAATAAAAGATAAAAGATAAAAGATACTGAATATACCATGGACTGCCAGAGAGCAAACAAATCACTCTTGAAGGAAGTACAGCCAGAGTGCTCCATAGAAGCAAGGATGGTGAGGCTTCATCTCACATTCTTTGGACATGTCATCAGGAGGGACCAGTCGCTGGAAGAGGACATCATGCTTGGTAAAGCAAAGGGTCTGCTAAAAAGAGGGGGACCCTCATGGAGACAAATGGACACAGTGGTTCCTACAGTGGGCTCAAGCATACCGATTGCAAGGATGCCGCAGAACTGGGCAGTGTTTCATTCTGTTAGTTAAGGTCACTATGAGTCGGCGCCAACTCAACAGCAACTAACCACAGCAACACTGTGTCAGGCACTGTGGCACAATCTTTATGCCCTTTATTTCTCAGAACACCTTGCAAAGTAGGTAATATTAAGCACATATTACGGAAGTGCAAATTTAAGTTCAGTGAAGTCAAATATCTCAAAAATACAGATTCAAACCTAAATCCACCTCTTTCCGAAACCACTGCACCACCCAGTCAATTCTGAAATGGCGTTTCAGACCATATCTTTCCAAAACTTTTATCCTCCCTTCTTCTATGATGAGAAGTTTTAAGCCAAAGCCAAATTTCAGCTCAGCCAAATTACTGTTCTTCCTGACTCGCAGTTAAGCAACTCTTTCCTGCCCAGTTTTTTCACAGCAGCTTTCAGTGATGGGGCTTAGTGAGCAGGAGGGCTATCAGTGATGCATGGGCTTTCTGTGGAGCCCGGTTGCAGGATGAAAGGAGCACTTGGTTATTTTCAGTGCCAAACAAGTTGCTAGAGAGGGCAAAGTGCCTATTAGGCTAAAAAATTATTTCCAAAATTATCTAAATAATAGATGGAATCCTTTGTAAAGGATCTAAAACACTAAGAACTAGAACAAAATATGAAAATTCATGACTTCTGCCTATTCTTTTATGTCAGGAAAATTTCATTATTTGAATCTAACATGATAGCTTGAGCTGCAAATAAAGAAAACCAATAATAATACATAGTCCTCAGTGCTATTCATTCTGTTTTTGACCAGATGCCCCCTAATCCTTGTGATTCCACACTTTTAAATCTACCCTGAAATAACATTTATCCTTTTCAAAGCCCCCAACCATAAATCAGCTATAATGGAAGCTCTTCTCCTTGGTTTTATTGCAAGGATATGTGCTCCAACCTTCATGTCTAAAGTGTTTACCTGGCTTTTTCACAGCTGACTCAGTGGATTAGAACCTTTTAATGCAACCTGCATGGCATGTGGTCACCAAACCTATGTGAAGTCTTTATAATTTTTGTGTGATTGATAGCATATTGCTCTTCATGGTGAGAGGAATCTTATCTATTTCCTGCTTGCTTCCTTTTGTAGACGTTAAGTTACTTAATCTGTTTACCTTCATGATTGGGACTTCAAAGGTATAGATGTGAAGGAGAAAAGCAATTAGGCTCAAAAAGTCTGCGTCTGACTTCTGGGCCTATGTGGTTTCCCCTATACTGTGCTACCTCCGGGATTAGAAAACCAAAGCTCCCTTTTCTACAAAGTAACCCAGTTATCTTGCACCTTGAATACCATAACTTTAGGGAAGAAGAAAGCTCTTTTCTTAATAGCCTCCTAGCTCCACAGTTTTCTAAAACTATTGTCCGTGCTACCCTTTTAGACCTTCATTCAACCCCTTGTGATAGTGCATAAGCCACCATTATTCTCTATTTTAAATGCATCTATCTGTATTTCAAAACTTGCCCCCAAAACCTCCATCGCTCTATTTACCATGACATTTCTTTCTGAAGTGATATATGTGAGAGAGTTTCAAACTCTGGTCTTATATCAATGTTGGATATTACTGCTAAACACAACTTTGCCTACCCATTCTTTAATTAATACAGCTAATATTTTACCTCTAGTCTGTGACAGGCACCCATCTGCCTCAGAGCCTCAGAGGTGAATAAAGTGAATAAGAAACTTTATTCCTTACTAAAAAAAAAAAAAAAAAACCTACTGCCATCACCTTGATTCTGACTCATAGTGACCCTATAAGACAGAGTAGAACTGCCTCATAGGGTTTCCAAGGCTGTAATCTTTCTGGAAGCAGACTGCCACGTCTTTTCTCCCACAGAGCAGCTGGTGGATGTGAACTGCCAACCTTTGGTTGTCAGCTGAGAGCTTTAACCACTGCACCACCATTTATTCCTTAGGAAGTGTAATCTACTGTTTCCCAGACCTACTTTCCCCGTCTACTTCTTCCCCTCTTCTGTGTCTACCATTTTCACCATTTTTGTTTCTCTTACTAATCATGAACTGCCAGGGATCATGTCCAAATGTTACCATTAGTTAGAAAAATCTGGGTAGTGTCATGCTGTGAATCAAAATCGTAGACCTTGGGTAAACTACTTAATCTCTGAGCTTCAGTTTTCTCATTTGAAAAATTTAAATAGCAAAACTTACTATACAAAATAATTAGAAGTAAATGAGATGATGATTTTAAGTGTACGAAGGAGATACTCAACACATGGTTGCTCTGTCATGTTACTTAATTGCTAAAAAAACCTACAAGTAACACCTGTATTACCTTCCAAGTTAAACGTAAATATGTCAGCCCACTACTGGATGCCCTCAGTAAAACCCCAACCTCCTGTGTACGACGTGTACACTTTCACTGAAAACAAAAGTCCTACTCTGCAGACACCTCCTTTTTTCACCACTGAGGGCAAACCAATAGTAACCACTGTCTTTTGAGTGCCAGTCATGTTTAAGGGGGGACTTGATGCTTACATATAGTTTTGCTTAATATCTAATTTTAATGTAGTGGTTAAGAGTACAGATCCGGAGTCCGAATCCTTGTTTATTTTCAAACCATGGCTCCACAATCTTCTAGTCATGTGACACAGGACAAGTCACTTAATCTCTGTAAGCCTCAGTGTCCTCGTCTATAAAATGGAGAAAATAATACTAACCATTACAGTGCAGGTGTGGGGATTAAATATAATCAGCGATGTAAAGCACTTAGTACAGTAACTAACACTCAATAAATATCAGCTATTTTTGTTACTGATGTACTTTGTTTTCTTCTTGTATAACTCTGCAAGGTATTTTATAAATGGTGAGAAAGATTAAGTGGTTGTTTCAAAGTAACAGCATAGCAAGTAATTGAAAGAGATGGAGTTTGGGACCAGAGCTTTCTGGCTTTAAAGTCCATGCTTTTCCCACAACAGTGTGTTGCCTCCTGCTAATCTCTGTCTGAAAAACATCCTTCCTTATACCTAACTGGAATGACCTTTCAGTTGGGCCTATCTAGGTACTACCTCCTTCACCAAACTTTCCTTGATCCCCATCCGAGTGTGACCTCTCCCTGAAAATCCTCATAGCAATGTATCACTCGTTTTTGCACAGCATTGTGCTAAAGTGGCTTGTATACTAAGTCGTGAGCTCTTTGACACCAGGGTGGTGGTTGGGTCCCTACCTCCCCTGATGCAGAGGACTTTGTACCAAGTAGATAGTAAAGTCACTTGAATTGAATAGAGGGTTGTTATGAAGACCTTTAAGTCACAGCGTGGAAAATTCTGTTCAGTACAATCCAGGAATCATTTACTTACTAACATGTCTCTGTGCCGGGCCCTGTGGTAGACACTGGGTTTAAGGAAATAAACAAGGCAAAATCCCTGCCCTCAAGGAACTTACAATTTGGTAAAAGAGCTTTGAAACCAGAAACTGATTTTGCCTTAATTAATGGAGGCATAATAATTAATAGATGAAGCAAACACTTGAACAGTGCAAATTAATTCTCATTTATTGTTTGTGCAGATACAGTTGTCTCCTCCAGCTGCTGTACCAGTTTAGACTACATCGTCACCTACCTCTTCAAGCACATAGCAAAAGAGGGCAAGAAGCCACTTCGATGCAGAGAGGCTACCCAGGCCGGTCAGAGACTATTACACTTGATGCAGCAAAATCCAGATGTCCTGCAGCAGGTAACTGGTGATTGGTCACCTGGCTTAAGAAACATAATTTCCCAGAAGCCAACCTGGTCCCTGAATATCTGTTAGAGCAACCAATTTTCCCAAGACTTTTTACCAGTTATTCTCAAGGAATATTGTCCCTGAAAGTGGGATAGTGTACTAGCCTCAGGTTTATCCCACCCTCAAGAAATCCCTAGGTGGTTCATCTCACCTCAGCGAAGCTAGAATTCAGAAAGACGATAGCTCTTTCAGAGACCTCAGAGAAATATAGGGCTAAGCTGCAGCTAGAAACAGCTGACCTCTGACTTCTTTCCTAGAGCCTCTGATAACGTCATCACAGGTTTGCCTTGTGAGTCCTTTGGTATATTGGGAAATTACCTTTTGCTGGACTCCTACTCTGTGCAAGGCACCTTACTAGCAACTGTCCATTCATCAGCTCATAGTTGGTATTTTTCCCATTTTAAGAGGACAAATAAAGGTTCAGATAGGTTAGTGTTCCTAAGAGCATTTAATAAGAAACAAAATCACAATATTTTCTTCATTTTCAAATATGTTTTCTAACTGGCTAAAATGGGCTAGATCCAAGTTTAACACTGGGAAGAAAAATAGTATTTCTACAAATCATAATAACAGCATGCATTAAAAAAATGAATATACACATAGGAAATATTTAAAGATAATACCGGATTTCCATGAAGTACCATCACTATGATGTTTTTTAATTCCACTAAATTTGTAAGATGAGATTTTCACACTATTTTCAGTTGTTTTATTTTTGCCAAATCATATCTACAAATGTAAACACTTCAACGGTGTCTCACTACATGATCATTAGCCAACAAATAAGTCACCAGCAATCAGCAGGAAAATGTCACTCTGGGTAGAGAAATGATAAAAATAGTATGAGATAGCCATGTCATTTCTTGCTAATATTTAAATGATTTGCTTATAGTGATGTTTCAGTTACCCAGTTTTTCTGTGGAGGTGGAGACAATTAAGATGTTGTATAACTAGACAAAGGACTGTAGGTCCCTAACTATTTGGTATGACCCTGGAACTGTTATGACATGTTGGTAATACTGTAAAGGAAGAGGAAGGTAACTCACATTTATTGAGGCCTCACTATGTGCAAGGTGCAAGAACCATTAAGACTCTTAAGACATAATCTCTCAAAAAGCTTCCTTTCAGGTAACAGAGAGAAACAAGTAACTAACTAGTTATGTGATAATTTGATTAATATAGTGATGACAGAGTGAGTGACACAGGAGGAAGGGGACTGTGAGAAGAGTCTTCTCATTTAGGTCCCACCAAAAAAAAAAAAACCATTGCCATTGAGTCAATTCTGGCTCATAGTGACCCTCTAGGACAGAGTAGAATTGCCCCATAGGGTTTCCAAGGAGCGGGTGGTGAGTTCGAACTGCTGATCTTTTGGTTAGCAGCCAAACGCTTAACCACTGGGCCACCAGAGCTCCTTAGGTCCCACAACAACCCTGAAATGTGAATATCATCATCCTTATTTTACAGATGAATAAATTGAGGTATGGAGAGATGAACTGGAAAGTGCTGGGGTTGGGATTTGAACCAGGGTCTGTCTGGCTCAAAAGCCTAAGCCCTTACTACTTGCACTGTTGATTCTTAAGGAAATAGTTGCTGGGGCTAACATCTCAGATTCACCTGGAAGACTTCAAACTACACGTGCTGTCAAGATTTGGGTGCACCCTTCCTCTCCTCTCTCTTATGCTGCCCCCTGCAGTAGCCACTGGTAATGTTGGGAGTATGTCATAGCCCTCAAGTGTTTTGGCAGGGAGAACAACTGACATAAGGCATGTAGCCACTGGAGAAAATAAATACCTGTAGATTGGCCAGGAGTCAGACGCAGCCCCCACCCACCATGGCAAGCAACAGGTCCACACCAAATCACGCCTGCAAGCCCTCTCAGCCATAATCACAGTATTGTCCATAAACTTTGGCAGAAACTTTTAAGTTGGTAGAAAATTTTAGCAAAATCAATAGACCATGGTCCTAGACAGAATACCATCAGACTGTGCAGAGCAAATGTGGTTGTACAGGAGATAATCAGGTTTGTCTTTACGCAGAATTACCATGCATTTGTTAGTTTAAGTAATTTCTGTGTGTTAATAATACTTGGTAATCCTTCACTTCATAGCATATGACTAAGTAGTGATATATCTTTATTAACAGTAGAATACATTCTATTTATTTGGAATGTAGGCTTTCAGATAGCATTTTAAATATTAATGACTGGTCTCTGGTAGTCAGCATAAATATGATTTGCATTAGCACTAGGTTATATCATCTTGAGTGCCTCTGATGTCAACCATTGGGTATAGTAATATCTGACATCATCTCCTTAGGTCACTGACAACTTTGACCTCTATTCTTATGCACAGTTTCTATCGTCTCAAAAGCTCTTTTGAATTGATTTGAAATTTTGACTCTTCCCTTTATGAGGCAGTAAAATTGATAATTATTCAGATGGGAACTGAGCGCTGAGTGAAAAATCAATTCCACCCGCTCTCTGCTGCGTATAAAATTACTTCTGAGTCGGCTGGACTGAACGGATGGCCAGAATAAAAGAAGCAGGCAGGAGTAGTGGGAAGAATTAGCTGGACAGAGCTAATAGCCTGAAGGGATGGACCTGGAAAAGAGGGAGTGGGCCAGTTGGGGGTTATTATGAGCAGGGATGGGTCCCATTGATCATCTGTTTACATCAGCTTTCCAAGACCTTATAAATCAGCCCTGAAGAGCAGCAGAACCCAAGATTCATCCTCTTACCAGAGGGACTCTGTATTAGATTATTCTCATTTTCACACTCAGATGAAAAGTAAGCCATTGATTATTCATTGGTTGCCCATTAAAGGCTGTTTTTATAGATGATTTGCCTATCACAGAAGGTAATGAACAAGGTTGCTGCTTCATAACTCGAGGTTTCCATTTTCAAGGCATCTGTGTCGGTTAAGTAATGCCTAACCCTATTAAAAGGAATGGGTTACAAATTGCTTAACAGTGCTGAAAAACTAGACCCTAATGACTAATTGTGCTTGGAGTTTAGAGAGGGTTTGTCAGCTCTTTAAACTGAACTGATGCAATGATACTGCAATTATTTACTAGTTTGAGCTGTTTTTTTCCCCTAGCCTGAACCTATTTTTTGGAAGCCTAATTCCATGAAGAAAGTGTCCATTCCAAATTGCAGAAGTTATCTCCCCAGGTTTCCATAGTAAATCAACCATGAACCTATATAAAGAGTTTTTGAACATTCGTGTAGGCCTGTGCATTTGTAGGCAGCAGCCTGGGAAAAGACATTTTAAGTGCCTCTCACCTGGAAATATGTTTATTATGACCTGTTATGCGGCTTTACTTCTTCAGTGTTTTTAAAAACATTCTCCACATAAGCCATTTTCCATATTTTGCAAACAGATCTGAGTTGGCAAGCCTTAAAATTTGGTCCATTGGAAGACCCATTGTAATTAACAATCTGTGTCAAGTAAGAATCATTGTCTCAGCAGCATTGCTTAAAACCCAGTTATGTTAATCAAGGGCAAAAATTCCCCAAGTGTTTCCATGTCGTTATAAGGATAAGCTAAAAGTTTAAGAACAGACCAGCAGTAGCAGTGATTAGGCACTGACCTGTTACAGTAATTTCAAACATAACATTTCCATGAAATTTTTTCAGTTTTATCACTGGTCATGGTGTTTGCATCTATAACCCTTAGATTAGCATTCATTTAGTTCTGTCACAGAGTGAAAGATTTGCCCAAATTGGCTAAATTAAGGAGCATGTTTTAGAGAACTGGATGTGCATTTCAGAGATGTGACTAATTCTTTTTGAGATTATAAGGACGCTGATGCTGAATGCTGCTTTGATCAGAATTTCACCTGAAATGAATTGCTCTAGAAAGAGTAGCACCTTCCACAGAAGTAGAACAAGAATTAAGTGTTTGTCAGCATTACTGATTAGATGATGCAGTGAACTTATTAATAAGATATTTTTAGCAATTATAGTCTCTAAAATCTAAATACATGGAATGGAGGAATTAGAGCATTTAGGTTTGAATTTATCTCACCCTCTAGCTGTTTATCTGCTTAGCTCAAGCCAGCTATACTAAAAACCCAAATAATTATCATTCTTTCTTTTTTTTTTTTTTGGCTAACATGGCATTTAACTACAAATTGTGAAGAGCTGTCAGGAGCTATAAGAATCATACTTCAGAAGGGACGTAAGCTGAAAGAACATTCACGCTTTTCCTCAATCAGTCAGTCAGTCAATGAAAATTGCTTTTGTATAGTGCTCTTCATGACATGCATCCCAAAGTGAGTTACAGCAGAAGGGAAATCATCTGCTCTTTTTTCATTTCTATGTTTAGATTGGAACAATATTGCTCAACATTTTGACATACTATACAAGACATCTTTCATACTTAAGATTCCATTCCATAATACTAAGTAGGAGAAAGTGCAGTCGCATAGTTAACTGATAGTGAGACTTCGGCCTGTAGAACCGCAGCAAGACACTCACAGTGGAAGACACTTAAGCAGATGAAATATATTCACATCTCGTATCCTCTTTAAAAAGAATAAATAAATAGCCAAACTTGCTAATGCTAATAATGAAGACGTTTATAGTGATCGTTAAATAGAAACTATGCCCTCCATATAATGCATTAGCTCAGTCTGGTTGATTTGCAGCTTTATTATCAAAAATATGACAGTAGATTGATACCAAAAACACAAGCTGAAAGAACATTCACAACTGGATCAGAAGATGATGTGGATTGAAAGGGTAGAAGCCAGGGATATGTCATTAGGCACTTAAAGTGAAAAATTTTCATGACAAAATTGTTTTTTTTCACATGCGGCTGCGATCTTGGTCTTCTTCACAGCAAACTATGCGTGTGTAATACATACATACATATATATACAGGCACCCTGGTGGCACAGTGGTTAAGAGCTCGGCTGCTAACCAATAGTTCAGCAGTTGGAATCTACCAGCTACTCCTTGGAAACCCTATGGGGCAGTTTCTACTCTGTCCTGTAGGGTCATGAGTCGAAACCAACTTGACGGCAGCAGGTTTGGTTTGTTTATATATATATATATAAAATATATAGGAAAAGAAATAGCATTGGCAAAATTTAAGTGCTTACTATGTGCAAGCACTAGCTTAAGCTCTTCATTTGCATGTGTGTTATCTGATTTAATCATCACAGTGTCTCTGTGAAGCTATAGTGTTATTGCCGCCATTTTACAGAAAAACTGAGGCACAGAAAGATTAAATAACTTTCCCAAGGTCACATGGTCAGTAAGTGGAAAAACTAAAATTTTAGCCCACGTCTGTTTAACTCCAGAGTTCACGTGCTTAACCACAAAGCTTTCTGCTCCGTAGTTTGTTTGGTGGGTGCTAATCTGAAGAAATATGTATGTTTTGAGCACTCACAATGATGTAAGTTGAGCTTTCAGTAAGTCCCACCGGGGCCATCCTTTGGATAGAATGATTTAGAACAGTCACCGTATACCCTAACTTTGTGCTGCAGACAGGACGAAACAGATGGGCAGTGACCCAAGGAGGCCGCGGGCAAGGAAGAGGGAGGTTGCTTTGCCAGCTGGTGCAGAAAAAGCCCTGTGGCTCTCACCATTGCTAAGGCAGAGCTTCCACTATCTTCTTCTACACCCATACTCATTTATTCATTCTCTAGCCAGACAGTGAGGGTACACAATTCAGAAGGACATGCATCCTTAAGAAAGAGTCAAATAGTATAACTGTCTGGTGATATTCTTTTGTGCCTTTTCTTTAATGCCTTTGAGGTCGCTCTTGAAGTTTACTTTAACTTGATTTCTGTAGGTTAGAATCAATACAGCAATTGTGAAATGAAGGTCAGGAAGCAACATGTGCTTTGCATCAGTCCCCAGTACCCAGCACATCTTTAGACTTCGTCCTGACTCTCACCACTGATTTATCCCTATAGAAAACCATTGTTCACCTCTTTCTGGTTGTAAACAGCTTGTCTTTTCTAAAGGAAGCTCCTGTTAGTGAGTACTAGTAGCGCTATTGGTGGTCATTCTTAAGGGCCTCTCACATTGGTTACCGTGCATCTGACACCTGCTGTCCTTTAAGAATCCCTGTCCATCTCCTAATCATTATACAACGAATCACAAACTAAGGGGCCTATAGGGGCCTAGCAGATAACATTAATGAATGAGGTAGACTAGAAAGAAACCTAAAAGTTGCGTACACATCCCTGTCTAAAGGGGGCAGCCTCTACTATCTGTTGCCATGTAAGAAGGTAAGACCCAGTGTTGCCAGATATATTGAGGCTCCTCTCCTCAAGATAAGTCAGAAATCCAGATTTTTAAATATTGCCACTGATTGAAAGTTCAAAATGAAAAAAAAAAAATTTAAAAAACACTCTGTAAGCCAGCACTTTAGGTCTGGCTCCCAGTTTGCCACCTCTGTATTATATATCTTCCAGGAATTTCAGAATGAAGATCTGCCAGAGCATGATCCCTTGTATTTCTCACAGTTATCCCATGTGGCACCACTACGGTGGTATTTTTATTTCTCTCTGATTTTTTGATAGTTTTTGAAGCATACTTTTTTAGTTGGTTAAGAAGATATGGTTATTTTACTTTTACACACAACGACTTTATACTTCAGTCTCTACTGAAAGGGGGCACTTTCTCAAGTTTGGGTTGTATCTTTGCATACAAAGGGATGCATTGAACAGGCACTGAAACTCAATGCTTTCCAAACTTTTTTTTTCCCCCAAAATAGCCAGGTTTGAGGTAAAAATCAAGTTCACTTCGGTTGTGTGTGTGTGTATGTGTGTGTGTGTACACACATACATGCAATTTAATTACTAGGGATCAAATCAGAATATCTAAGAGGACCAGGGCTGTAAAAATTTATCTAGATAACAACCAGGTAATGAAAGTCCAGAAGGTATGTCATAAATTAAGAACAAAGATTTTTGACCACCATCCCCAAAGATCAGTTTAGAAATTTAATGTTTATAAAAATTAGAAAAACACTAGTCTTTTTTATTAAAAAGGCATTTTATCCGTGGTATTATAAAATTATTTGTGTCCATCAGTCTTTAGAAGGATGATTCTAGTCCAAATCATTTATTAGTTACCATCTGTTTTCCATTTTGATTTTGTTTTTATCTATTATATAAATATTTGTTGCATGACTGTTTCAACTGTAACAAAAATATGTATTTTAAAACAGAACCAATTAAAATAGAAATCTACTCTTGATTTGTAAACCAACAAATTAATGTTATCACCATATAATGTTTTCCCCTAAAGATCCCCTCCATCTTGATACTTGCCCCAGCACGTTGCAGAGCTGTGATGGTCAATGACTGTCTGCAAAGCAAACCAAAAAAAAAAAAAAAATTAATTTTCTAAAGGAAAATCTGTAAACAGTGACTTTTGGTATGAGATCTAGCATGGTCATAGACTAGTACATAATAAACCAAATGATAATGCTAAGATAAGATTGTATCATGATAAACTGTAAAATAGCCCTGCTAAAATTTCTGAACATGGGTGAAGAAAGAACAGTACCTCAAATATTGTTCCAGATGGTTAAGAGGACAGTAAAGTGTTTTGTTCTTTTTCACTAGGGCATGTGTTTTTCTACCTCTAAGCACAGTTTAAGAATGTAATCCATTGATAGCATAACTTGCCTTATTAATTGAAAGGGATGGAAATCCACCAGATGTAGCCCAAACCAGCAGAGAGTTGGGTGACTAAGCAACAGCAAAGACACCATATTGAGTGAGGCAGAATCCAGTCTCCAAGTCATTTATTTTAACCAGTGACAGTACATTTAAACTCCTGTGCCTCAGCATTGATTGATGGTTTAATATCATATATAATTTTTTTAATGAAGGAAAACCATTTAAATATGTTACCATTTGCACTGGTATTCTCCTATGTACATAACTGCATTTAATCATTATGGGGATTGTTTTTATACTTGTGTAATTTGTATCCAAGAAATAACTGTCAAAGCCATCTCATGCTGTTGCTGAAATGGTACAGTGTGCTTCATACTTGAATAGATTCATTCTTCCCTGCATATAATTAAGAGTGTTGGAGCCTTCACTGCCACCACATAGGAATCCCATGTTTACATTTCTGAGAGTGAAAAATTAGCCACAATGTGCTTTTTCAGGTTCCCATTTTCTGGGGCTGTGATATTTAAGTACCTTAGTTTTGTACCAGTGTATGATTTGAAGAGTTTGATTTTAAGACTTTTAATATTAAAATACGTAATAAAATTTTATTATCTAATTACAGGAGGGTTTAGCCTCTTATTAAAGTTGCTAAATCAGGCTTAGATTAGCATCATAATGGCACCGTTTGACATGGAATACTCAAAAGTCAAGTTCGAGGAAAGGGAGGGTTGGGAGTTTTTTTGTTGTTGTTTTGGGGGATTTTCTCCTACTCCCGACCCCTTGCACAAAATAACAAGGATGAAATGCATGTATGAAAACAAACAAGGGGCAATTTGGGACGCTGGAGAAGGAGTGGAGGTGTCAGTCTAGAATAGTACCCTTAGGCAAGGCAGCTGGTTTATGTAGCCTTTTGTTTATCTGCTACTGGTTTATGTAGCCTTTAGGCCGGCACCAGGAACAATCACTCCTACAGGGTCAGCTGCTGGTCAGAAGCAAAGTAAGAAAAGATTTTGCCTTCAAACGCGGCAGCCATAATTTCTGTACAGCTGGCACCTGCTACTGGTGCACAGCGTGAAGGTGAAAGGTCAAAGAGGCAGTTGTTCAAAACTCAAGAATGGCTTAAAGGGACTTGTAGATTAATCTGCTTTATTAACTTCTGTATATTAGATAACTATTGCTGTGAATGACAGTACATCTTTTTGAATAAGTCGCATCTCTTTCTCTTTTAAATTAGCTTTTGAGTAATGAATATTAAATAGAAAGCATTTCAGGGGTAATTAAATGAAAACAGAATGATGTCATTTTACAATTATATTTGTATGTTTATAGAATAGGGGAATTATAATGTTTTCCAAGGAGCTGGGGCGAAGGAAAAAAAGAGCTAGCTCTTCGTGAAGAAAGATTTGGTATAAATAAGTCACATGTCCATTAGCCTTTGTCTTTAAACTAAAAATACGATGTAGTTTCCAACTTAGCACAAAGTCATTGGGTGCCGTGGCTTGATTTGGCATTCCCAGGGGCTCCAAGTGTTTTCCTTATGAATTAAAGTGACTGCGATCTGTCATCATTCTTTTATCTACAGTTTAGCACAGTCAGTTTTGCTATTAGTCTGCGACAAATGTTATAGGAATAGCAAAGGGGTTGTAAAAAATGAGCAACGGCCCCATACCTTTTCCTTCACATAAAGCAGATAGAGAATATTTCATAGGGAAAACGAGCACAGAACTTTACACAGGTTTAGCCCAGTAATAATTAGACGTGCTTTACAACAGTCTCAGCAAGTATGGCAAATGGCAAGTAAGATGGTTTTTAGCTTCTTCATTAATAGTGGTTTGCATTATTGGTTACCCTTGTCAATTAAGATTTTTAAAAATCCACTAAATTTATCCTTTAAAGCCTCTGCAATGAAAATTTCTAACCCGTAGATTAAATACTGAAGCCAACTCTGGGAAGATGCTTAACAATCAAAAAGGACAGTTTTGTCTGCCAACTCCCAGTAGATTTGGTTTTGGTTTTTATTGTTTGTTTTTTTAAGGACTCTCAGAAAAAAGAAAGCACTGCAGATGGCATCTGCATTTTTATGCTAAAACAGCAAAGGTAGCATTTATCCATATTTAACAAATAGAAGTTTTGGGGATTTTATTAGCACTCTTAAGCTTTGACACAAGTACTGTCTTCCTACTCTGATCAGTGCTCCTATGACATATGAAGATGACCCTGAGGTCGTCTTCCTACATCTCGCCCAAGCCAGCCCAGGGCTTCCCAGAGGTATCACAGAAAGGCTGGCTACCCTGACCAGAAAGGATTGGGTTAGGAGCAACCCTACCACTCCAAAGTGTGAGAACCTTCTTACATCCTGCTTGAAGATCTAGACTTTTCCTCCTGGAATCCTATAGGACTGCTAGGACCTAAGAGGTCACTATGGAAGGGGAACCTCAAACTCAAACAGAATTATGATGAATGATTATGATGAAAAAGAAGTAGAAACAATTATGTGCTAGACTCTGCTAAGTGCTTTACATATATATGTATTATTCTATTTAAGTGTCATTACTCTGTGAGGTAGGTGTTTTTATCTTCATTTTATAATCAAAGTACTGTAATGTAAGAAGTTAGGTAACTCACCAAATATCATACAGCTAATAAGTAGAAGAACCTGTGTCCTTAACCAGTACTACTTTAAGTGACTTAGAAACCGGATTGAGGAGGGGAACAGAGAGGTGTGTAGGGGGAGACACACGACACTCATTCATTCATTCATAAAACATTGATTAAGCCTAGGACCTCCTTTGAAAACTGATTTGACAAGGACAAGCTGGCTCAGAGTCTTCCTTCCATTATTTAGACACTTAAAAAGATTCTCATTAGCCTCTAGTCCTCACCTGAATTGAAGGCTTGAAAGATCAAGAGTCATGGGAAGGCATTATCTGCCCTGTGCTCAGAGAAGCAGGCCGTCTGCAGGAAGATAAAAAAGAAGCAGATGTACTGAGAGCATCTCAGATGGGAGGCCAGGCAGCCCCAGAGAGAGACTTTGAGAAGGTGTAGTCTTCTTGCCTCTGGTGCCCAGCCCTCAAGAGGCCTAATTGCACTTCTACTCTAGGGGCATCAGATTACCCCTTTTGGACCTACATTTTGTCTGAGGGGTTGCTGACCTCACAGCCAAAAGATTCTTGACTCAGGGAAATTGCAAGGACAAAATGAACCAGTAAGTATAGATGTGGTTAACACACAGAAGGTAGTAAGTAGATATGTAAAATTAGCCTTTACTTTAAATAACGATGTCCAGGTACCAGTTACTTTCTTATATTCTTGAGCAGACATACCTATAAATGTGAAAAGTATTCTTTCCAGGAAATCCCAAGCCCAAGACTTCATTTCACAAGATTATTTAATTTTTAGAGCCATAACTTTAGCCAGCTTACTTAGGTTTTCCATTGTCCCATCCATATGTTTGGAGCCCTGATGGCACAGTGGTTAAGAACTAAGGTGAGCTATGGCTGCTAACCAAAAGGTCAGCAGTTCAAATCCACCAGCCACTCCTTGGAAACCCTATGGGGCAGTTCTGCTCTGTCCTGTAAGGGTTGCTTTGAGTCAGAAGCGACTTGACAGCAACAGGTTTGATTTTTGGTAACCATGTGTTTTACCTTTCTTGGTGTTCTTTCTGTGATAAGCATTCTCAAGATCACAAATCCTCACCGGCCTGGGTGGGGCCTTGTGTGGCATGGGTTTGATACTTGGCCCCAAACTGAGTTCTTCTCGCTTATTTCTCTTGCACACACCAGGCTTCTCCTTGCAATGGCAAGAATGAAAATAAACTTCACAACTCTTTCCACTTACACGGTATCTTCTTCTCTAATGGCTCTCCTAATTCTCACAACAACTCAAATGGGTAGATAGGGCCAATATGGATATTTTTCACTGAGATGTGTAGGTACATCAACATCTTTAATCCCACAGTAACCGTATGGGAGAGGTATGCAGAGATTCAGAGACGTGAAATAACTTGCCCAGAGTCACACAGCCAGTGAATAGTGATGCCTAAATTATAAGTGCTCAGCTGCTAACCGAAAGGTCAGCGGTTTCAACCCACCAGCTGCTCCGAAGGAGAAGGATGTAGCAGTCTCCTTCCATAAAGATTACAGCCTTGGAAACCCTATGGGGCAGGTCTCCTCTGTATGGTTGCTGTAAATTGGAATTGACTCAATGGCAACAGGTTTTTGTTTTTGTTTTTTAAGATTATAACCAAGACTTTGTCTATATACCTCACAGTTTCACTATACCAAGGCTTCCCAGAGCCTTAACCTACCCTTCCTTCCTGGCATTTCTTCTTATCTCTTCATTCCTGTCCAAGGGGAAGACAGCAGGATAAATGAGAACCCTATCTTACAGAAAATTAAACCAAGACAGAAATTCTTCTACCTTCATTTCTCTGAATGACATTGTGTATGATATGAGAAAGTCTTTGAGTTTCTTGAAAGAAAGGCACAGTATAAATGAGAGTTGGCTTAATGATCACACAATTTATTCATTTTACAGTTATTACCGGTTTTCCACATACTTGAGGAGTAAACTATTTGAAATTCTCCCAAAGTATATTAGTGCTGGAGATGGGAATCTTAGTTTCATATTCATTTCTGTCTTAGTTCTTGGAAAGTTTAACCAGAAGCAGTCATCGATATGGCTGTGAGCTTATATAGTACCTGAAGGAAGAGTTCTTGTTTGAATGCACTACTTTAAAAACAAGGTAGAATCCTGGTACCTTTCATGAGTAAGTGCTGCCTTGTAGATTTTGCAGCTCAGAAGAACTCTTGCTTCCTAATTCTTGAACTTTGTCATTCTTGTAGTCCCTGGGTGGTGCAAATGGTTAACATGTTCGACTGCTAACTGAAAGGTTGGAGGTTCAAGCCCACCCAGAGCCACCTCAGAAGACAGGCCTGGCAGTCTGCTTCCCACAAATCAGCCACTGACAACCCTATGGAGCACAGTTCTACTCTGCCATACATGGGGTCACCCTGAGTCAGAAATGGCTTGACAGCAACTGGTTACTGATATCTTTCTTGGGAGAATATAGACTGAGTGCTTTCAGACTCCTGAAATTCCATCCTTCTTTCGGAGTTGTTTGATTCAAAATTCTCTGTATTTATTGAGAACTTACCACTTTACAACATTCAGAGAAGACAGTGGAAAAAAACATGAATTTTGCAGCCAGTATACCTGGTGTTGAATACCAGTCATGCTACTTCTTAACTGTGTGACTCTGGAGCAGTTATTTCACCTCTCTGAAGATAATAACACCTCAACCAGAGGAATCCTGTAGCTTACTTGAACTGGCCCCAGGACCAGGCACCTGAACCACTCCCTTCTGTGGTCCCATACCCAGACTCCCCTAGACTTGAGCTAAGACTCACTGTCTTAGATTCTCTCCCATCCTGTACTCCCTCAGCCTACCCCATAACCTGGAACACTGGTACCGTGGAGAATATTCAAGAGCATACTTAGTTGAGGTCATGTGAACAAATGAGGACATCAAGTGAAGTGCCAAGAAGGACAGCAGTGGAAAGTCCAAGGCCTAGAGAGAAATCTCTTAGGCCCCAAGGAGCCCCACCAGAAAGAAGCCCTAAGCAAGAGCTCTGTGTTAATGCACATACTTAATTTGGCATCTCATTTAAGATGGGACAAAGAAATTCCACTCAAGGAACTAAAAGCGTCAATTAGAGATAAGTGCATTTAGGAATGATTTCTCTGTGACCTTAAAGATTGGAAGAAAACAACTTGATGGGTGGGCAATAAGTGATTAATAAATACTTAGGCTACCTGAGCTCCTTAAGGCCACAGGAGCCACATATAATTTAGTTCTCTATAAACAGTGCCTACACATAGTAGGAGCTCAATAATGTCAATAATGTTGTATGTGTGCAGCTAGCAGGTGAGAGAGACCTCACAGATAACAAGAGGAATTCCTAGCCACCCCCCTCCCCCAGGCCTGGCCTGTTTTGGAGATTACACTTTAAGGGCAGAAGTTCTACCCTAGGCAAATACTGTATAGTTTTATCGCAGAGGGAGCAAGCCCTCCCTCCCACACCCCATCTTTTTCCTGAGCCCCCTGCATTACAGAGGGGCTAGAAACAAATTGACAGAAACCTGGAGGAAAGTAACTCAAGTGATTTAGGAGAATGGAAGGGCTAGTTTATGGGGCCAGATTAAAGAAGCTAAATATGTATAGCTTGCCTAAGTGACAACTACATGCAGCATTTGATAAGTCTATAAGTACTTGGAAGATGTAAATGCCAAGGAAGAAAGGGAATTACTTAGCATGGCACAATGGAGTATTGGCATAATGGGATAATATTAAGAAAGGGAAAATGAAGGTTGAACATCAATAAAAAGCTTCCTGACAAAGAGAACCATCCCTGACAGGGGACACTAGTAAGTTATGTGCCGTGGTCCAAGGGAAGTAATGGCAGTGCCATTTCTCAGGGTACTGGCAATGGAGCCAGCAAGGCAGGAGCCAAGAAATATCCTGACTGAAGCACAGGAGCCAAGCAGGTAACCTTTGGGGTCTGTGGCCTCCCAATCCTAGAAAAGAAAAAAAGCTGCTGCTCCTTGGGAGAGGTTAGATGGCCCAGACCTCTGACCCTGTGGAGAATGGTTATGCCAACAGTCTTTTCTTCCACATCACTACCAGAAAGATTCAGTCAACTTTAATGGCACCCCATGTCCTCCAGGATAAAGTCCACATTCTGTAGCATACATGACTAGGCCCTTCACAAGATCTGACCCCTGCCTACCTAGTCAGCCTCATCAGCCTCACCACCACTCCCCACACACAGAACTGCTCATCACTTCCCTTAAATACTTCTCCAAATCTTTGTACCTGCTTGCCCTTCTTCCCACCTAATTACCTATCAAACTTTGCTTCTTCTCTGCTACAGAACCAAATGTCATCTTCCCTATGAAGCCTTCTTTGCCCGTCCCCCACACCTGGGCAGAGTTAGTCAGTCTCCTCTGGTCTCAAGCCTCCTGTGCAGCCTTCTGTTTGTGGCACCTCCCAGACTGCATTGTCATTATTTATATACTGTGTATCTTTTCCCTACTAGACTGAGCTCTTTGAGGGCCAGGACTGTGCCTTGTTCGTCTCTATATCCTCAGGTTCTGACACAGAGCCAGGCCCAAAGCAGAAAGTAAAATTCTGAATAAATCAAAAAATAACTTCTATTCCTGGCACTTTTAGTAACTGTCATTTCTTAGGCTCACCATATAGTTACTAGGGGAGAAGAGTTTCCAAATCTCAGTAACATCTTTGAAAAATCTCCCCCAGCCTCTCAGCCAGCACTTTCTATGCCATTTAGACAACTGTAAATAAAAACCCTCAAGTCTGAAAGGCAGCATGCTGTCCTCTGTGGTTTAAATGTAAACTCTAATCTTTAATGGAAAATGCTTGTGAAGGACCCTGTGAATTTTCCATAAAAATGCCGCTTTTTCCCCCCACATGAAAACATTTTGAACTTGATAAGTAAAATAATCCTCCACTGGTCTTACGGAGATTTTTAGGTCCATCTAACTAAATCCCTTCAGGAAATCAGGAAGAATATAGTTGACAGATAAGAGGCAGTGAAACTTTGAACCTCCTACTGTAGGGATAATATATTTATTATGAAATACAGTATTCATTGCACTCTGCTTTGATGACTGCATGAGATGTCCTCGTGCCATTATGCCTTATGTTGTTCTTTTGTGAAATATGATCTTCGTTGGGAAATGTTGCGACTGTTCAATAAAGTAGCATACCGCTTCCCCGCTTCCTTCCTTGATCTTGAACGGCCTCAGAGTTTACTTTATCACTGAATACTTAATGTAAACATGTGCTTATAGTCATATCTGCCATGCAAATATAGTTAACACTGGTTCATTGCTGCTTATTCCCAAAGTTAGTAGTTTGTATTGCTGGACTGCTAAACAGCAGTACACTACACATAGAGTTGCTGGGCAGCCTGGTGTCCAACCCTTTTTGCCATTGGCAGCCTTGAATTTGAGACCATGTTCCTAAACCTCTGAGTTTATCTGCAGCTTCAGTATCAGGTTGTATTTCTCGGAAAGATTTCATTGACTGGAAAGAAAAAGGGGAGTGTTGTAGTCAAGGATTCTGACCATTTCACTCCATCTCTGCTACCACAGCCTTGATTGAGGCCCTCATCATTTCTCCACTGAACTTTTGTGATAGTATCTAAACTCTTTACTTCACCTCCAGTACCTACCCATCATTGCCATTCTCCAGAACCCCCATCAGTTATTGTTCTAAATCACAAAACTCATCATGTCACTTTCTTCTTTAAAATCCTTTGAAGGCTACCCTTTATTTACTGGCCCAAACTCATTTCTTCATTTAAACAAAACAGAAAAGAACCCATTGCCTTGAGTTGATTCCAACTAATAGTGACCCTATAGAACACAGTAGAAGTGCCCCATGGTGTTTCCAAGGCCGTAATCTTTACACCTCACATAAAGAAAAATCCTTACAGCTGGACCAATAAACAACATCATGATAAACGGAGAAAAGACTGAAGTTGTCAAGGATTTCATTTTACTTGGATCCACAATCAACACCCATGGAAGCAGCAGTCAAGAAATCAAACCACATATTGCATTGGGCAAATATGCTGCAAAAGACCTTGTTTAATAAAGTGTTGAAAAGCAAAGATGTCACTTTGAGGACTAAGGTGTGCCTAACCCAAGCCATGGTATTTTTAGTCACCTCATAAATGCATGTGAAAGCTGGACAATGAATAAAGGAAACCAAAGAAGAATTGATGCATTTGAATTATGGTGTTGGCAAAGAATATTGACTATACCATGGACTGCCAGAAGAAAGAACAAATCTGTCTTGGAAGAAGTACAGCCAGAATGCTGCTTAGAAGCTAAGATGGCAAAGACCTTGTCTCATGTACTTTGGATATGTTAATCAGGAGGGACCAGTCCCTGGAGAAGGACAACATGCTTGGTAAAGTAGAGGGTCAGCAAAAGAGAGAAGGACCCTCCAAGAGCTGGGGTGACACAGCGGCTGCAACAGTGGGCTCAAACATAGCAACAATTGTGAGGATGGTGCAGGACGGAACAGGGTTTTGTTCTGTTGTACATAGGGTCACTATGAGTCCAAACCAACCTGATGGCACCTAACAACACAACAACAGTCTTTACGGAAACAGACTGCCACATCTTTTTGCCGTGGAGCAGCTGGTCGGTTCGAACCGCTGACCTCTTGGTTAGCAGTCGAGTGCTTAACCACTGAGCCGCCAGGGCCCCGCTTTTCTGCATTTAGCATGGCATTAAAGGCCTTTAATAGCCTGGATCCAGCCCAGTCTCTGCTCTTCACCTCAGCTCTACTCCCTTCTGTTCAAAGGTCTCTCAGGAGCCTCCTGTACAGAAGCTATTCATTGCCTAAACATGCCAAGCCCTGTCTCCTGTGCCTTTTCTCACTCTGTTTCTTCTTCCTACTTCACCCTTAAACCCTGGAGTTCTTATTCAATTCCCTTCTTCTACCTACTGAGAGGATGAGAGGCCACTCTGCCTTTTCCCAGCATTCCTACCCAGAGGAAATTTAGATGGTGTTTTTGACAAGTGATGCTTAATTTTTACATCCAATTGAAAAGCGTTCTGTTTGATGTTGGAGAGAGAAGAGTGAGAGTTTCCCAAATAGTGCTGAGTGGCAAACCCTGCAGCCTTTCAATGCCCCAGGTTTTCTGGTTTTATTTTAATGCAGCAAGCTGCTTTATGAGATCTGCAGCCACTTGAAATATGATTTACTACTCATAAAAAGTTTCAAATGGATAATGAAGATTCAAGAATGAGGGTTACAGTGTAGTGTAGTCAATTTTGTTTCTGTTGCTCTCCAGTACATCCCTGCCATTGAGATGAATTATTTATTATAATTTATTTCAGCCATGGAAGATAAAACTGTTTTCCTTGTGATATGTGCTCTAACATTCTGAATAGACTCATTACGTGCAGTACTCTCAATTAATTAATCCTGAAGTTTCATTCTAACTTTATCTCCTTTCTTATAAGCTAGGAGAACTGACAGGTAATTTTTCTCCCAATAAACTATGATTAAAATGAATGTTTTGAGAACTAAGGGTAATGTTGGTAATGGAGAAAATTGAAACAACAGCAAAACTAGGTTGTGTTTTTCCTTGGATTTTGCAATGGATGGAAAAGTTTTTAAATATTCTAGGAAATCTATCACTTGGAGAAAAAGCATCCCTTAACTTTGTGTAAGGAGGGGGTGACAGAGGAGGGTGCTGTTAGTTTAGGGGTGGAAACATGCAGTGCTAGTATATGACCAGAGCCAGCTGAGTTTACCAGTCCTGCAGTACCTTCTCTGGTAAGAAGCCTTTTTTTTTTTAAGAGCAAGCAAAACTAGCATTGTGCAGAGGCCAAGTAGACAGAACTCCCAAATGATTTTCCAGGGGAGACTGGGTCACCCATAATTGATTGCAATCTTGTTTCTTTAAAAAGAGGCTCACCTCATCTTGTATTTCATTTGATTTTTTTTTTTTTTTCATTTAAAGTACTAAATGCTTCTATTATAAGGCTGCAAAGACACTATAAGTACTTAGGAATGTGCTCAATACATACAGATGTTAAAAGATTTAATGTAACTTCAGTGGTGGTGCTTAGTTAATGTAGGCAGTCAAATATAACTAAATTTATGCTTATTTGTCCATTATGCTCATTTTTCATAACATTCCGCTAATATCGCATTGGTAGACAGCAGACGAAGAGAACAATTGATTCCTTTTCCCTAAAGATGACTAGTATCTAATTTGAGCAGTATCACATTTCAATATCTGCTGTGCACATGGCCTCAAGAACAGTAATGACAGTAGCTCTCTCACTTCCGTGAGCACTGGGAATCTGAAAGCTTTTCCTCCCTCAGCAGCATTCATATTCTCCCAGATCCTGGATCCAGCCAGGGCTTGGGGCTCTGGAGAAATTGCTGAGATGAGTATGAAGATTTCTCTGCATTTTCAAATCCTACTGCATTTGTTTTGTTTTTTTGTTTTGTTTTTATTTATGTTATTAGGACCAACCGTCCCCCTCCTCTCTTACTGGCCATCTGAAAAGCCAATTGCATGTGCCAAAGAATTCCTGAGACTTCACAAGAAGTTCTCCCATGTATTGTTTGTTGTGCCTCAGAACATCACCAACTCATTGCATCAAAATCAAGGACACTCTAACTGGGCCTGAGAGACCGATAATTTTGTATTCCACCCCTCTTCCCGTAAGGCCCCCACTAACAGAGTAAGGCACCCCATTCTACAGTACATACCCTCTCAAGCACAGGCCTGACCATCCTTTCTTCGTCTCCTTATCCCCATCTAGGTCTAGGCACAGGAATGCTTCGTCTTTGGTCTTTCACTTTCTCTTTGGTCTGTCCTTTTTTGTTCTTTGTTCGTCTTAAACCAAAGCCTCCCTCTCTGGCCCTCGTTTGAACTACCTTTTGAACAAGACAGATTGCTCTTGTCACATTCCCATTTTCCATTTCTCTAACTAACAAACAGTTAACTAAACTAACTATAACTGAAATGTCATTCAACCCTGAACAAGGTTCTGAGTAGAGAGAGTCAGGAGCTGATTAGGTTCCCTAACAATATTAAGGATTTGTCCCTGTAGGGCCAGAGCTCATATCATTACTTCAGGTTCAGTTTTGTCTTTATGATACAGATAAGGGAGCAGGAGAGAGGAGCTTGAATTTTTTTACCTGCTCATTAGAACTTTGTGGAATAATTTTAATTATATTATTCAGTATGCTCGAGGAGCTTGGCAATCCGGTATTATTCAGCATGCCCAAGGAATATTAACAATGAAAAGTGTTCATTTTATAAGGAGTGTTATAACTCAGAGGAAATTAGCTTAACTTACTAATGTTTTCTAGGATGTTAATTTAAATTACTGTGTACATGGTACTCCTGGTGGGAGGGAAGCCATTATTCTTAGGAAAGGGTCCAGTGGACCATTTTCCAGAGACAACCTATTAATCACGTCTACTGTTGTTCGTCTCAAAAGTCTGAAAAATCTTAACCAAATTTATAAAAACTTCAGGTGGAAGGCAGGAAGGTCTGCTGAGAAGTCTTCAGAACCCCCACCCAGATTCTGATTCCAGAAATTTCAGCTGCCTGACTCATTAGCAGGGGCAGAGTTGCTAAACCAAGGAGCTGCACCAAGGCTACATGTCTGTGCAGTTCGTTGACATTGGGAGGATGAGCCATGCCCAGAAATGATCCTTTCCTCTCACCCATAAACCCTCCAGAAATCTATGGCAGGAGCAGGTCACACTGCCTCTGTCACCACTGCTGGTGGTCTTGTCCCTCACTCAGACAGCGAGGATGGCCAGCAGCAGGCTGGCATGATGGCGCAGGCACATCCTATGGAGGCAGGCAGACCTGTGCACACATCCTGGTTCAGCTACACATCCTGGATGCTGCAACACCTTGAGCACATTACTTCCTCTCTCAGGACCTCAGATCCTACATCTATGAATTGGGATGATACCTTCTTCCCAGGGCTAGCTGAGGACTGGAGACACTGCATAAAAGTGCCTAGCAGAATGCTGAGCACACAGAGGCTCTACCTAAGTGATGGTTGCTAGTATTGTTGGGAAGTGAGAAAACTCACCTGGCAGAGCTTCCTCTTAGGTGGAAGGAAGCACTTGTCATTACAAAATATGGTGCCTGTGATGGTTAAGGTTTTGTGTCAGCTTGGCTAGGCCATGATTCTCAGTGGTTTTGCAGTTATGTAATGATGTAATTTGGCAGTTATGATGTAGTTTGACAGTTACATAATAATGTATTTTGACAGTTATGTAATGATGTAGTCATCCTCCATGATGTGGTCTAATGTGATCAGCCAATCATTTGTAAGGGGAATTTCCTTGAGGATGTGGCCTGCATCCAATATACATATGGATGTTCTGGCAAAGCTTGCTCATGTGCTCTGGATCCTGCATTTGGCTAGTCATCATCTGACCTCTGGTTCTTGGGACTTGAGCCAGCAGCCTGCCGTCTTACCTGCTGATCTCAGATTCATCAGTCTCCACAGCCCCTGAGCCAGCGACCTGCCAATCTTGGGTTCATCAGCCCCTGCATCTGTGTGAGTCAGGAGAAGCCTCCAGTCTGATGCTTGACCCACAGACTTGGGACTTGCCAGCCTCTACAACCACGTGAGCCATCTCCATGAGGTAAATCTCTCGCTCTCTCTCTCTCTCTCTCCATATGGGTGTGTGTGTGTGTGTGTGTGTGTGTGTGTGTGTGTAAACAAAAATCCTCACAACTGGACCAATAAGCAACATCATGATAAACAGAAAATACTGAAGTTGTCAAGTATTTAATTTTACTTGGATCCACAGTCAACACCCATGGAAGCAGCAGTCAGAAAATTAAATGGCACGTTGTATTGGGCAGGTCTGCAAAAGATCTCTTTAAAGTATTAAAAAGCAAAAATGTCACCTTGAAGACTAAGGTGCACCTGACCCAAGCCATGGTGTTTTCAGTCGCCTCATATGCAGATGAAAGCTGGACAATGAATAAGGAAGATCGAAGAAGAATCAATGCCTTTGAATTATGGTGTGGATGAAGAATATTGAATATACCATGGACCACCAAAAGAACAAACAAATCTGTCTTGGAGGTACAGCCACAGTGCTCCTTAGAAGCACATACTTTGGATATGTTATCAGGAGGGATCAGTCCCTGGAGAAATACATTATGCTTGGTAAGGTAGAGGGTCAGTGAAAAAGAGAAAGACCCCCAATGAGATGGATTGACACAGTGGCTGCAACAATGGTCTCAAGCATAACAATGATTGTGAGGATGTCGCAGGACCAGGCAGTGTTTCGTTCTGTTGTACATAGGGTTGCTCGACAGTACCTAACAACAACAACAACGACATACACACACACAGTTCACTGGTTTTGCTTCTCTAGAGAACCCAGCCTAAGACATTTGGTACCAGAGATGGAGTCCAGAACAAGAGAAGACTCTGCAACAGATTCAGGCTGCCATGCAAGCTACTTTGCCACTTGGGCCACGTGATCTGGCTGATCTAATGGTGCTTGAAGTGGCAGTGGCAGATAGAGATGCTGTTTAGAGTCTTTAGCAGATCCGTCTTGGTGAATCATAGCACAAACCATTAGGATTTTTGAGCAAAGCCCTGCCATCCTCTGCAGATAACTACTCTCCTTTTGAGAAACAGCTTTTGGCTTGTTTTGGGGCCTTAGTAGAGACTGAACACTTAACCATGGGCCACCAAGTCACCATGTGGCCTGAGCTGCCCATCATGAACTGGGTCTCATCTGACCGATAGAACCATAAAGTCAGATGTATACAGCAGCACTCCATCATTAAATATAAGTGGTATATACAAGATCAGGCCCAAGCAGGACCTGAAGCCACAAGTTGCTTGAGGAAGTGTCCCAGATGCCCATGATCTCCACTCCTATCACATCACCTGCCCTCTCCCAGTCTATACCTATGGCCTCACAGGGAGTTCCTTATGATCAGTTGACTAAGAGAAGACTCATGCCCGGTTTACAGATGGTCCTGCACAATATGCAGGCACCACTCAAAAGTGGACAGTGACAGCACTACAGCCCCTTTCTGGGCCCTCTGTGAAAGACAGCGGTGAAGGGAAATCCTCCCAATGGGCAGAACTTCGAACAGTGCACTGATTGTTACCTTTGCCTGGAAGGTTAGATGGTCAGATGTGCGATTGTAGGACTGTGGACAATGGCTTGCCTGGATGGTCAGGGACTTGGAAGAAACATGATCAGAAAATCAGTGACAAAGAGGTATTGGAAAGAGATATGTGGATAGACCTCTGTGACTGGGCCAAAGAAGTGAAGATATTCATGTCTAATGTGAATGTTCACCACAGGGTGACCTTGGTAGAGGAGGATTTTAACAGTAAATCGATAGGAAGATGCATTCTGTGGAAACCAGTCATCTTGTTTCCTCAGCCACTCCCATCATTGCCCAGTGGGCTCTTGAACAAAGTGGCCATGGTGGCAACGATTGAGGTTATGCATGGGCTCAGCAACATGGACTTCCAGTCACCAAGGTTGAATTGGCTACAACCACTGCTGAGTGCTCAATCTGCCAGCAGCAGAGACCAACACTGAGTCCCCAGTATGGCACTGTTCCTCAAGGCAATCAGCCAGCAGCCTGATGGCAGGTTGATTACATTGGACCACTTCCATCAGGGAAAGAGCAGCATTTCATTCTTACGGGGATAGACACTTACTCTAGATACGGATTTGCCTTCCCTGCCCTCAGTGCTTCTGCCAAAACTACCAGCCATGGATTCACAGAATGCCTTATCCACATCATGGTATCCCACACAGCATTGCCTTGTAGCAGGGGATTCACTTCATAGCAAATGAAGTGCGGCAGTGGGCCTGTGCTCATGGAATTCACTCTTCTTCCCATGTTCCCCATCATCCTGAAGCAGCTGGCTTGATAGAACGATGGAATGGCCTCCTCAAGACACAATTACAGCACCAGCTAAGTAGCAATACCTTGCATGTTTGGAGCGGTGTTCTCCAGGAGGCTGTATATGGTCTAAACCAGCATCCAGAATATGGTACTGTTTCTCTCATAGCCAGGATTCATGGTTTCAGGAATCAAGGGGTGGAAATGAGAGTGGCCCACTCAGTATTACCCCTGGCGACTTACTCGAAAAATTTTTGCTTCCCATCACCTCAGCCCTATGCTCTGCAGGTCTAGAGGTCTTAGTTCCAAAGGGAGAAATGCTCTCACCTGGAGACACAACACAGATTCCACTGAACTGGAAGTTAAGAATGCCACTCAGCTACTTTGGGCTCTTCATGCCTCTGAATCAACAGGCAAAGAAGGGAGTTACTATCTTGGCTGGCATGATTGATCCTGACTACCAAGGGGAAATCGGATTGGTGTTGCAAAATGGAGGTAGAGAAGATTATGTCTGGAAGATTATCCCTTAGGGCATCTCTCAGTAGTACCATGCCCTTTGATTAAAGTCAGTGAAAAACTACAGCAACCCAATTCTGAAATGACTAATAATGGCCCAGGCCCTTCAGGAATGAAGGTTTGGATCACCCCACCAGGCAAAGAACCACAACCAGCTGAGGTGCTAGCTGAGGGTAAAGGGAACATGGAAGGGTGGTGGAAGAAGGTAGTTCTAAATACCAGTTGCGACCATGTGACCAGTTGCAGAAACGTGGACTGTAATTGTTACGAATATTTCTTCCTTATATCTGTGCATCAAATATTTTTGTTCTCTTATAAGATGTAAAGGGGGACCGTGCATTTTCAGTTGTATGCGTGTTAGTTTTATCACGTTAGGTGCAAGTATGACTTTGTAATTGTCTGTCTTTACAGATTGTATGTGGTTTAAGGAGATGTGTGCAGGTGCCAAGTTGACTAAGGGTAGACTGTAATAGTTAAGGACTTGGCTGGGCCATGATTCTCATTGGGTTAGCAATTATGTAATGATATAGTTTGGCAGTTATGTAATGATGTAATTTAGCACTTACATAATGATGTAGTCATCCTCCATGATGTGCCTGAGCCTTTGTTCTCTGTAACTTGAAAGCCCCTGCAAGGACTCTCCCTGGGAGGTGCTGACTAGAGGGATCACAGTAGTTTAGAGGAGTTCTCAGGCTGTGCACACAAGAGCAAGATCCTCGTAAATGAACAGTGCACGCACAGATTTAGATATTTACCCGTTTTAGGTTTTAGCTATAGAATGAGGTCAGAACGTCTCTGTTTTCTGTACACTCCCCTTTAGCTCTTGCTGCTTTACTCACCTTTTCCAATTATTCATTTATATATTCATTTTCTTCATCCTGTAGCTATCTCCTAAGCCTCAGATGTGTGCCAGACCCATGCTAGCCACTGGGGATACAGAGAAGAGTCCCACATGTTCCAGCACCCCAGGAGTTTGCAAACTAGTCTCCCCACCACCTCAGTTGCAGTCAGCACCCTGTACTCACTCAAGCCTATTCTGTCCATTCTCTTCACTTCTGCTCCCACTTAGCCTCCACTCGCATCTCTCCAGCCATCTTGCTCTACCCAGCATCTGAATTTTCTTAGAGTGTATACTCACCATCTAGTGGTAGAGTATCCAACACAGACCAGACCTTTCCTTATTCTACCTCAGCAGGAGATCAAACAGGAAGCATTTGAAGTGAGAGCATTTAATTACCACCTTGCTATTGGGAAAGTGTGAACCGGTATATTTGGGTAGGAAAGTCCACTTTGCTTTGTGCTTTGTATCATCCACTTGAGGAATGGATTCTCCATCCCACGGTAGGGTAAAAGAATGGGAGAGGAATTAGGGAGTGACCAGAGATGTAGTTAACATAACTTTTGTTGTTGTTGTTGTTGTTGTTGGCTTCATTTTTTTCAGGTCAGATATTTGTAGAGTAGCTTCATGTTCCTACAAGTTTTCAGAACATCAAAAACACTTTGATTCAAAATCCATACTACTACCTGTGCCAGACCAAATAAGGATACTTTTTGGACTATTTCCTGTTTTAGGTTATTTTCGTGACTGCAGCTCTCAATGAAGTTAGATAATTGTGAGGAGACTATAATCTCATTTATCTGAAGCTAATCAGGACATGAAATGGGATATTTCCTTGAGCCATGAAATTCCACTGGGTCAGGCCAGGTAGGGTAACCACCATTGGAATACCCTCCCCCAGATGTCTTACAGACTTTGAATTTAAGAGAATGGATGAGTGTGTTATTTGTTGAGTGCCTACTATGTGACAAGCACAGTACAGAATGCTTGATACACATGCACTCACTCAGTCCTCATGGCAACCCTTCAAAGTAGCTGTTACAATGCCCCATTTTATAGGGAAGGAAATAACAGCTCAGAGAAGTGAAATGGCTCATCCAGGGCCCCAGGTTAAGTAAGTGGCAGGGCCAGATTCGAACTCAGTTCTGACTCTCTCCAAAGCCTGTCTCCACCACACCATGCTGGTATCCCTTCATAGAGAGAAATTTCCTACAAACTCATGCCAAACCAGTCTGTGGGAAGGGGAAGGAGAACAAGGACGCATCTGAGGCAGCATGGATGTGGCTTTCCTGAAAGGACCAAGCCATGCAACTCCTCTTCCCAAATGGTCCCGTTGCCACTTTGGCAGAAAAGCTGCTTCGGATAATGCAGTTGGATACTGTGTTTAGGACATAGGCCCTAGAAAATGTAGCCTGGGTTGAGCAAATTTGAAATGGCCATTCCAGCCATCCCTGTGGCAGTACTGGGGGTGAGCAGAAGTTGGGGGAGTGGAGTCCCAGCTCTCACAACCATTCCTTATACTAAATATGATGGTGCTTTGTGACTTGGCAAGGGCTGTGGTAGGCAGGGCATAGTTGCAAAGGGCTCTTTCCTTCGTTCTTCACTTACTCCCATCTTTAACCACAGAGAGCCTCCCACTAGCGATCCCACATTAGCTGGAACAGGATTCAGTACTTGAGCATTTCACCCAGTATTCCTCCATATGGAAGTCCTTCTTCTTTGGAATTTGCCCCATTGGTTGGATTGTTTCTCCCATACCCTACTCTAGACAGGCCCACAGATTCCTCGAAAAAAGGATTCTGGAAATGGGCTGCCATGTCAGTACCATTTGAACAGGTTTGCTCACTCACTTCCATTTTTCCCGAAGAGTAAAAAGAAAAAAATCATTCTTTCTAGCCAACTTTATTTTTAGGAAAGTATTTTATTCAAACATCGCCTTACTTATTACAGACATAAATACATGCATTCAGACAAATAAATCCACAGGAGAACCATATAAAGTAATTGGCACATCACTTCAGGATGCTTTGTCAGTTACTGGAGGAGTTTGGTGCCTCTAACTTTAATCTTTTCCATTAAAATATCCATTCTGTCTTCAGATTGTGAAGCCCATAATATTTTAGGCTGTCTCCATGGATCTGTTAGTTTCGCTTGTCAGTTTAATTTGTGGCTGTATGACTTTGGGTGGCTTGTTAGATTGTACAGGGAAACGTGTGAACTGCAGATGATGTTAAACATGGCAGGCTTAGGACCTCCCCTCTCCCCAGAGAGACTGGACAGATAAGAAATATGGAACTGGCAGATTTCATGGGCAGTCAGCCTAACTGCTATTTTGATGATGGTGTATGGAATGGCAGGTGTTTAGAGCTATAAAGAAGCTCATTGCTGTTGTTGTTATTATATACCTTAAATGTTTATAGTGCTTCTTACTCTTTGCCACACTTCTTATATACACCATCTCATTTGATTCTCATAGCTTCCTTGTGGTGGGTTATTATTTCTCTCTATAACTAAGGAAACTGAGACACAGAAAGAGAGGTGCAGTTTGCCTGAGATCACAGGATAAATCCGACTGCAGAAATGCCAGCGGAAAAAACCAAATGTGTTCTAAAGTGAGCCCAGTCGCCAAAGTCCAGTCAGGAGGGTGGTGTGCGATGGTCTTTGTTCTGTGTAAGGCAGGGTGCAGAAGACACAATTGCCATTTCCCCGCCCCTTTTTGAGGAAAGAGCTCAGTAGCTGGGGGAACAGGAGAGCTAGCAGAGAGGTAAAGAGGTCCGAAGCTGAAACTTTCTCATCAGCTCCACATTTTACATGTCCCCAGGGAGATCTTTCTTAAGTGAAGATCTGAGCACGTCTCTGCTTTGCAGCAAACCCATCAGTGGCTCCCACTACCATCAGAATGAAAGCCAGATTTCTCAGCATGGTCTTCCAGGCTGTCACTGAGGTCTCTCCTTCCAGCCCACCTCTCTTCTCTTCTGCCACACTGAGTTCCTTACCATTGCAGAACCCACAGTGGTAACTCCCACAGCCTTCTTTCTTGCTGCTTTCTCTGCATAGAGCGCATTTATGATGAACTCCTTAAATGTTACCTTCTCTGTGGAATCTTCCCTGGCCTCTTATTGAGGACCCTCCCCCACGGTGCAGCCCAAGCACTTTGCCCAGCCCTGTTTCCTACTGTCTCTCCACCAAGAAGCATCAAACTCCTCAAAGGCGGCAGAGCTGTGGTAGATGCCTGTGTCTCTTACCTCCCCCTAGCTGTCTTGCAGACTTTGAAGTTAAGAAAATGGGTAAGCATCTGCATGTAGGAGTGAGTGAGTGAATTAGTGAATGATGAATGAATGAGAAGCCTTTAGCAGTCTGAGCCAAGAGGAAACGTGGCCTTCCAAGGTCACATGGAACGTGACCCATTCCTCTCTCTCTCTCTCTCTCTCTCTCTCTCTCTCTCTGAAGAGAGAGGCTTTGGAGAGTTGTGGCCTCTCCATAACTGTGACCCTTTCTGGTGAAATGAGAAGCAGAAAGGCAGGTGAGTTGGGGCTCTGCCTGGTGACCCAGCAAAGAAAGCACATCAGGGCTGAGAGGCAAGGATTTATCCTCTTGGCCCTCTGGCCTCTGACTTCTACCCCCTCCCCCAAGGTTCTCACCAAAGCTTTTGGGTGGGGAAAACCATTCCTTGGGGAGCCAGGGGTCTTTGCCAAGGGTCCCTGCAGGCTGCATCAGAGGCTGTTTGTCAAAGCTGTTTGTCCAGGAAGGGTCTTCCTGGCCATTAGCAAGATGTAGGGGTGGTAGATGAGGTCATAGAAGGCCTGGGATTAGGGAGAAATCTGAGCCAAGGCCTCAGTGTTTTCATGTGGCTGTGTCTTCTAGATGATGTCTGTCCTCATGAACACCATCGTCTTTGAAGACTGTCGGAACCAGTGGTCAGTGTCCAGGCCTCTCCTGGTGCTCATCCTGCTCAACGAGAAGGTGAGTGTGATGGCAGGAGGGTCCATGGGAGGTGGCCATCAGGAGGAGGGAGAAAATGGTAGAGAGGCTGTGTGCCAGGCCGAGGTATGACAATGAAGGACAGAGGGACAGGGCCAACTGAGCTTGGGCTGAGACCTTGAGAACTTCCAAGGCAAGAGTATATTTCCCAAGAAGGCCCTTCCTCAAAGACCACAGATCTTCAGTTAAGACAGGCTTCAAGACCAGCTCTTCTGGGTGGGTGGTTTGCTCAGTAGCTGACTCCCCTCCCCTTGTTCCAGGGGAATTCCAAGCAACAACCCTCCTGGCCTCTTCCTCTGACCTCCTTTTATAACTGGGCTCCCCATGTCCTTAGTGGCAGCAGCAGCCCCTCAGGGATTCATCCACAGAACCAGCACCCTTTGTCTGGGGAGCACCATCTCCAGCTTCTTAAGTGTACTCGCCACCCGGGGCTGTCTCCCAAGCCTCTCCAGCTTCCTCTTGAACCCACCCCGTCTCCCCATCAGTCAGTAGGAACAGTGCATTACTGCTTTGGAGAATGAATTGTCTATACAATAAGATAGTACTGGGGAGAAAGACGGTGAGATGAGAGGTAGCCGCATACATTAAAATTCAAACTGAAATCCCAGCCTTGGAAGGAAACTAATAGAAGAAGAAAATATATCAAAAAGAGAAGAGCTGTCTCATCATTCACCTGTACTGAAGTATCCAATTTTAGCCACATTCAATAGCACTGTCATTCATCTTCCCTCGGTGTTATTGTGATTTAAATCCAAGCTCTATAAAAGAGAGCAGTTCTTTTAAAATGATTGAGAGGGAATAAGGGCAAATTCAGTGTTTAGAAAAAGCTTATGACATCACAATATTATACTTTACTGATGGAGGCAATATTTCATGGTTTAGGATGAAAAACTAATAATTTTCTATTTGGTGTGAGTCAGTGCATCATTATAAAAGGGAAAAATAAGTCATTTTGTGCATTCCCAATCTTGTTCAGGAAGACAATTGTGGTTTAAGTGTAATGCCTCTGATATATAGTAGTTAAGTATTAGTCTGACTACATATTAATTATGTGTGTTTTTGATGTGAGCTGTTTTAGTGTATGATAGAAATTAAACATGCTTCTTGGGCTTGGAAGAATAAACACATGACTTGCAAAATGTCTTTGTGCTGAAATTAGGCTGTTTCCAATGATTAGGAGCTATGTTTAGCGTAAGAGCTTGTGTTTGTATAAAAGCTCACAGACCCAGCAGAGATGAAGTGGCGGTGCAGTTATTTGTGACCAAGTGTGACATATTTTTCTTAGTGCCAGAAAACGTTCCCGGAAAGCTTAGTCCCCCAGCTCAGCAGAGCAGACCCATCCTGACCCACAGGACAGCGACTTAGGACACAGCCTTGAGTTGTTTGAGGAGGATTCACTGAAGCCATGGAAGAGGACGAGGCCTTGTGGGAGGGACCCTCGGCCCAGAATTCAGTTGCCCAAACCCCTCCCTGGGCGTTTTTAGTTAACTTCCTCTTTTGGCCCTTCTGTGATGAGTGGAGAGGAGTCAGGAAGAGCTTTAAGCGTTAGATCCCCACAGAGGCAAGGACTCTGTCAGCATAGGCAGTGACTGTAGAACAATTACAGCAAGAGATGTTTATGGGAAGGAATATCACAGTTTACACCTAGGAATGTCTCTATTGCTTTGGTTTCCTCTAAGGGCTTAAAGGTCAGAGTGGACCTGGATAAAAACTCCTCTGGGAATGAATGAGTCCGGAGTAGCTCAGACCTGGTCCTACCCCCACCCCCAGCCTCACCCTGAGCTCTCTCCAAGAGCAGAATTGGGGTCAGAGCTCTGATGCTTATTCTGCCTCCCAACAGTATTTCAGTGAATTGCAGGCGAGTCTGATAAACAGCCAACCTCTCCCCAAGCGGGAGGTCCTTGCCCAGTGCTTCAGGAATCTGATGGAAGGAGTGGAGCAGAACCTGTCCGTCAAGAACAGAGACAGGTGAGCACTGCCCAAGAGGCCCAGCATCTCTGGGAGAGGTGGACATTCCAAGTTGGGGAAATAACTGGGTTGTGCTTAACAGCACTCACACATTGGCGTGGCTTTTCTACTACCCGTTGCAATCCTGGACTCAGTTCAGTTGCATTTGGTAAATATTACTGGGTATTTGCTTTGTTCTGAGCGTCATGCTAGGCACTGTGCAGGGGAGCAGAGATTAGTAAGATACAGCGTTTGTCCTTGAGCGGTTGATAATCCAACAGGAGAGGTGTGAAAAATAACTACTTGAAAAGGTCAAAAGAAGAAAAGGTCAGATATGCTGCAGAGAACAAGGAAGTGTTTCCTGACATTTGAACAAGCACAGGCTTTGAGGTCAGACAGAGTTCAACTTAAATTTCATCCCTGCCCCTTATAGGCTGTGTGGCAGTGAGTAAGGCAGTTAACTTCTCTGGTCCTCAGTTTCATTACCAGCAAAATGGAGATGATAGTACTTCGCTATGATGCTTAAATCACAGACCAGTAAAGCATGGAACCTGGGACATATGACCCACAATAAATATTAGTTCCTCCCTCTGCTGTCCTTTAAAAGTGGCTGGCATTGTAGTTGCCAGTAAGATCTAAATGAGAGGAACCTGAACATATCAGCTATGCCTGAATTCATTCATTCATTTCTTCATTCATTTAGTTCACAAAACTTTATTGAGAATTTACTGTGTTCCAGGCATGGGGGATACCAGTGGTAAACTAAGTGCTTTAGGCTCCTGCCCCATGGAGCTTACACTCTAGTGGAGGAGACAGACAATAATGAATAATGGAAAAAGAAAACATGTCCAGGAAGAAAACCATCTGCACCATTGTTTTATAAAAGTGGTAGTATTCAAATGCTGCCCCATTTGAAATGCACCTCACAAGTCATCCCCAAAGCCACAGTGTATCATGGAGTCACTGGCCTGAGCTTTGATCATACACGCCAAGTTGGAAAAGTCCTGCAGACATGTGCCCTTGACTACTTGTTTCACACCAAGGTCCTCTATCAGGCAGAGAAGGGCAAACCTAGGTGCCTCACCTGAGGCTTGGCAATTTGAGCACCCCTTCCTGAGCCACTCTGTGAAATGGGTGCCGGGCAGCCCTCCTAGGTGAAGAGTGAGCATGGCCTGAATGTTCTCCACCTGCCAGACACTGTGCTGAGCATTTACAGGCATTGTCTCAGTTGAGTCAGTGAGTTTTTACTTCCTACAGTCCTTTGTGGTAGCTACTCACAGTAGGCATCAAGAGATTAAGTAATTCATCCAAGATCACCCAGCTAATAAATGGTGGAGCCAAGATTTGAACCCAGATATTCTAGTCCCAGTGCCCCCTCTTTCTGAACCACTAAATTCACTTTTCTCCTCTGTAAAATGGGGATACTAATACTACTTTTGGGAAGGGCTGTGATAATTAAATTAAATGCATTCTACATAAAACATAGGAGCCCTGGTGGTCCAAGAGGTCAGCGGGTCAAATCCACCAGCTGCTCCCTGGAAACCGTCTGGGGCAGTTCTACTGTCTGATAGGGTCGCTACAAGTCAGAATTGACTGGACGGCAGTGGGTTTGGGTTTGGGGTTTTTTGTTTTTTGTGTGTGTGTCTGTAAAACATACAATCAATTCGGTACGTGACACATAAGCTTTGGTTCTTTTCTTTATGTTACTTACTATCTGTTTGTAATTTAAATAAAATTAAATAGTGGAACCACCCCTTGAAATGGTCAGAGAGGATGCGGTGGTAACCCTTGTTTGCCAGGAGGGGAGGCAGAAGGGGAAGTGGGTGCTGGCTGCTGAGCAGTGATGACGGTAGAAAAGGAGCTCAGCCAGGATCCAGAGCCCTTCTCCAAGAGGAGCCCTCTCCAAGGTCCTGAACTCCACAGTGGCTCCCGCCTCCCCAGGGTCAGAGTGGCTCAGCCTTGCCACCTTTTCTTCTTTCCACAGATTCACCCAGAACCTGTCTGTCTTCAGAAGAGATGTCGCAGAGGCCCTGCGCTGTGACGGCAGCACTGAACCACCAGGCAGCCTGGACATGATGAGCTGACCCAGCTTCTCTGAGCATGTGCCACACAGCCTTTCTTGAGACTGGTGTAGGTCATGGTCCCAGGACAGTGATGTTGGCTAGCCCAGGGTAATCTGTCTTTCAAAACAAACAACAGCAGCAACAAAAAGCCCTACCTTTTTATAAGTCTGGCCTAATTATAAGAATTTATAATAGTGCAAACAATGTAAATTCAGTCTTTGCTCTGAAAAAAGGAAAAGACATCTTTTCCATCTTTCTAGCAGGTGTCATTATCTTTGTTCTTGTATTGCTCTGAAAAGGTGTATAAATGATATTTAACCAAAGAACATAATAAACCAGGTTTGCATCTAAGTGTGTACTGGTTAATGGTTCTGCAATCAAGGC
Source organism: Dugong dugon (assembly GCA_030035585.1). Lineage (NCBI taxonomy): Eukaryota > Metazoa > Chordata > Mammalia > Sirenia > Dugongidae > Dugong > Dugong dugon. Next base: position 160,536,876 of record CM057460.1, on the reverse strand, counting down.
TGTGAGTTTGTTGGCAATGCAGCCTTCAGCTTGGACCCTGGATTGAGACAAATGCCATTTGAACCTGTTAAACTAGTAGTTTATTATGAGTCTGGAAGCAGCAGCATTAGGGACCCTGTGCTGTGGGCATTGAGAACGAGCCTGGGAGCTCTGCAAAGCATCCCACAGGACCACACACAGGCCTCGCTGCCTCAGCACCATCTGATAAAGTTGAGAGACAGTAACACAATTAAATGACTTACAAACAACGTTTGCTTTTCCCTGGCATAAATCTGAAGTGGTTCAGTCTAGAAGAATTAAGCCATGCAATCACTTCCTGCAGAGAGATTTCTTCAGAAGAAGTCACGTAGCCCTAGTAGGAGGTTTAGGGTGGTTCCAGCACCCAGGCCTTCTGCCCCCATCTAATTTTAAGAGAAGCTGAAGTTACCTAATTAAAATACAATATTTGAAGCAGCTTTGCTTTCTTGGACCATCCAAAATAGTCATGGGCACTGAAGTTCAGAGTCATGGTGATGGAAGTGTTCAGAGGGTGAGGAACAACTGGTTTCCACCCCTCCACAACAACTCTGATGACTGTTGGGATTGTGGCAGGGGATACGATTCAGTGACTTAACCCAAATCTAACGCACGGAGCAGGCCTTTACACTTTATGATCTCCTGTAATGAGGCTATTAATTTGAGATTGCCACTGTCAAATTGTTTTGTATCTCCCTGCTTTGTCTTAATGGCCCAGGCTTGTAATAAATACCGTGCCCTTTATTTCTGATAAGGCATGAAAGACTGGCCTTACTGTTAAGCAAGAAGTAAATCCACAGGTTTCTGTTATAATCTTGTTTCTCAGATTAGTGTTTCCAGAAACCTCTCTTGATACTTGAGTTTTGCAACAGGCTTGTGATATAAAAGCAGAGTCATCCAAGTTTATTTCAGAATGTTTGTCTTCCGTGTGTGAACCCAGAGAATCAGGGAAAAGTGTATTATGAGGTGGAATTACTTCTGGTATCTAATGAATAAGCAAGGCTGTGGCCCTACTCACACTGTGTTTCATTAGAAAGGGGAAATGTAATTTTCTTTGAGAAGGCAAATTCTGAACTCTAAAAAACACCAACTGTTCAGACTGGTTTGATTGAGAACTTCTATTTCTCAAGGGCTTATTATTGTACCCATCCCACAAAAATGCTTTATAGGAGGCCTACCCCATTCTGGCACTGTTTTCTTTACAAAAGCCTAGGACCAAAAGCACCATATTGTTTTGTATTCAAGTGCTCAAAAGAAAATGACAATGTGCACTCAACGTTTCTTTGCCACACTACCAAAGGTCTCCTGGTGGTTCCCACCAGGCAGGGCAGGCCCTGTCAGCCTTGGCCTTGGAGAGCGGCTCTAGGAGGAGGACTTGCCAGGCCTACCCCACTGCTGATTCCAGGCAGGCCTGCCCCTGGGGTTGGATCAGGAAGCACACTGTGCGCAGCATGCACAGCTCGGACAGCCTCCACACAGTTACAGGCATCTACCATGCCCTCTTATGTACATTATCTCCCCTATACCTCACACCAGCCCTAGGAAGGTAGACAGCATCGTTCCCATTTTTCAGATGAGGAAACTAAGGCTTAAAGGTGGTATATAGTTTACAACAGGTCACAGCCTGGATTTGAACCCAGATCTGTCTCACCTCAAAGGAATTCCTCATCTCTGCCAAGCAAGACCTATATTTCAGAATGTTGAGTTGACGCCAGTTAATCATTTCCATTTGTTTTTCAGAACTTCTTGTATTAGTTATCTATTGCTGCATAACAAATTACCCCCAAGTTCGTGGCCTGAAACAACATTTAGTATCTCACGGTTTCTGTCAGTCAGAAATCTGTAGCTGGGTCCTCTGCTTCAGGGTCTCTTCACAGGCTGCAGTCAAGGTTGTTGGCTGCAGCCATCTTAAGGCTCTGCTTTCAAGCTCACCCGTGGTTACTGTCAGGAGTCGGTTTCTCACAGGCTGTTGGACCGAGAACCCCAGCTCCCCTCCCACTTCCTTACACACGGGCCTCTTCACAGGGCAGCTCACAACATGGCAGCTGGCTTCATGGTTTCATCAGAACGCCCTAAAGAGAAGAGGCAGAAAGAGTGTAGCAGTCGGAAGTCAGCTTTTCATAGCCTAATCTTGGAAGCAGCATTCCTCACCTTTGCTGTGTGCTATTAGAAGTAAATCACTAGGTCTACCCCATACATGGGGAGGTATTACACCAGGAGGCAGGGATCATTGGGAGCCATTTTCAAAGCTGTCTTTCACTACTTGTATCTGGCCTTGGCTGGAGAAGTTCATTGTGGCTACAAGTTCTCCCTCGGAATTTGAAATGGAATCCTAACTTTCCTTTAAGGGCTAACTTCTATTCTGAGCCCTTCCTGAGGAAAGGAAAGGGAGTGGGGAGGCTGGGACATTTAAGGACCACATTATGTTATGTACTCTTCCCACATGGATGGGAACTTATCTGGGCCTGTGGGCCACCCCCCCAAACCTGTGTTGGTGATGGACAGTAGGAACTGTTGGGGGAAAAGCTGGAACCCCATGTGGGAGTCCTCTCTAGGGACATCCTAAACAAGCATTCAAGGACACACCCAAATCCATGGAAGCCACAAAAGGAATTAGTGGGATTATAAGGTATAATCATATCACAGGTGTAATTAACTCACTCAGATTCAGCAACAGGAACAAATAAATGGTGCTGGCAATTCCACAGAGCCTACCTCTTAGCCAGCAGTGCCCCAGAGTGAGTATGAGATAGGACTGTGGTCCACTGAACAACTCACCCTTCTGATGGGATTGTAGTGTGCAAACATGTATTCTTCACACAAGTCAATGGCTTCAGCTGATGCTCAAGCAAGAAACAATTTGAAGGTATTTAGACTTGGATCAATTTTTACCTTCAAAACCTGACTTCAGAACCTAACCTTGAGAAAGCTATATCCTGACTATGTTCAATGCTTCTGTTTTTCTATGCTTTCTAATCAGGCTTCACTAGGACAGCAAGACGAGGGAAGTTAGGGTCCCTGCCCTGTGTGTGATGATCAGAGCAGTCCAGAAAAGCCCTCTTGGCCTCCTGGTCTCCCTTCCACAGATCTAGCCAAACTAGAAGTGCCTTTGGATTATGGTTTTGGAGGTTCCTTACCAAAGGCAAAACCAGCCTGGGAGGGCCTGGCTTGTAGCAATTAGCTGAGATCAGTGAGCAAATTAGCTAACTGCCAGCAGAGAGCTGAGCATGATGACAGACAGGGTAGGTTCGGTGAGAGAAATTGGAGAAAGTAAAAGATCTGGGATATGGGAGCTTTACCTAGATGTGGGCTGGTCCAGCAGTTTTGGGGAAGTAGCATTTGAGAGAACTCAGTTCCTTGCAGTGAGGAGGAGAAGGGGTGCCTGAAAGAGAAGAGAGGGCAGAGTGGGAAGGGAGAAACGAACGGTTTCAAAACAAACATTAAATAATCAGAACCACTATCATTCACTGAGCACCTGCTAAGCATTGTAAATTGCTGTCTCATTTAATGATTCCCAATAAGAATGTGAAAGAAGTATTACTAGTATCCCCATTTTAGAGATGAGAAAACTGACCCAAGGCCACATAGCTATAAAACGGACAAGCCAGAATTCAAAATCAGGTCTGCCTGAAGCCAAAACTCATATTTTTCCCCACTATATTCCTTAAAGGAGCCCTAGTGGGACAGTGGTTAAATGCTCTGCTGCTAAGCGAAAGATGAGTGGTTTGAACCCACCAACCACTCCTTGGGAGAAAAATATGGCAGTCTGTTTCCATAAAGATTGAAAACCCTATGAGGCAGCTCTACTCTGTCCCACAGGGTCACTATGAGTCAGAATCCACTTCATGGCAATGGGTAACGGGTTTTATAATCCCTTAAACAGGTACTTCACACACCTGGGCCTATAGAACAGTTGAGGGGTGTGGATGTGGAGCCCTTGGGACTCCTAGATGGGGCTGGACACTCACAGAGAAAGGCCCGCCCAATGTGTGAGTCCCTAAAGTGTTGTGTCTGTGGGCTCTGCCACTTATTCATCCTCCTCCCTGAACTTTATAAAATCATTCTGGAGACTTTTTAATGTTTTATTGAGGTGCAAGTTTATGATGACAGCAAACCTTTCAAACTACAGCAAGAGTAACTTGCCTCCTTGGCATATTAAAAAATAATGTTAGTGTCGGTTTTTACGTCCCATAGTTGGGATTGCTGATAAGAGCGCTTCCTTGACAAGATTCTTCTTGAGGTTTACAGAAAGCGTAATAAAATATGTAAGTTACATTTCCACAAACAAAAGCTGTAACATAAGTTATTTATAAGCGTGAGATACAAACAGTATCACGATAAATAAACCATAAAAGGTACCTGCAGCATCCATCTTAATGTCATTTGCCCAACAAAAATGTTGAAACGAAGTCAAATTTAGTAGAGGTATCTGTCAGGAAGAGAGGAAAGTTGTAGAACACAAAAGGGGAAAAATGGTTGATGGGTGGGGGAGGGAAGCATCAAAGGCGTGAGATGGGGTTTAAGGTGACTGAGAGGGCCACGGCCACATCGCCTGTCCTTGGTCCCCAGAGCCTACACGCTGACCAGTCCCTGCCAACCCCACACGTACCACCATCTGCATGTCTCTTGCACACAATCTCTGCACACGCCACTGCTCACACGCCCCTCTGCATTCTCCATGCCTCTTCCCCTCCACCTTGCTGTCTTAAACCTCTATTCTAACCCCTAGCCCTATGACCAGCCTCCCTGTCTTTTGGGCCTGCCTCAAGCCCAGGGCCTGGGCCTGACCCACACAAGGATCCTGGAAATCATGCATTCATTCATGTACCAAAGATAAAGCATTAAACAAGACTGACAAAGTCCCTGCCCTCATAGAGCCAGAGAGCAGGATAAACAAATAAGATGGGTTCAGAGGGCGACAAGCATAGTGAAGGAAATAAATATGGATAGAGAATGGGCAGAGAGGTGATCGCTGACCGGAGTCTTAAAAGATGCAAAGGCACCAGCCATGGGAAGAGCTGAGGAAGGTGAATGCAGAACTGAGCCTGCTCCAAGTCCCAGTTCTCGCCCCTTTTTCCTTATCCCCTCATCCAACCTTGCTGTGTGCTATTCAGTGTAACACCACCAACTCTAGGTGGTGGTTCTCCAGTGAGCCCAGCCCTGGGCTCAGTCTTGGACGTGGAACTGGACACCACTAACACCGCCCTGCCCTGGAGGCGCTCCCAGGCCAGGAGGGAGGCAGATGTTAGCTCCTATGGCCAACCCTCCCCTCTGGGCTCCTGCACTGCTGCTTTCCCCTCCCTACTCGGTCAACTAGCGGGAACCTTGACTGCCTGCTCCCAGAGTGCAAATGGGGTGTGAGGTAAAGGGAAAGCAAGGAGTTTGTAGTGAAGATAATCCTAGGTTCAAATCCCAGCTACACCCCTCCCCACTGCATGCCCTTGGGCAAGGGATTTCACTTCCCTAAGCCAACTGTCCTTCAAGCCTCCTGGCCTGTGGTGGATTTGGACAAGAAGACAAATATGGAATGGTTGGGGCAGCATCCAGTGCCTGGTGGTCTGTTCCTTCCTTCCTCCGGCTGGCAGAGTCATGGGCCTTTCTGACCTCCTCAGGAAGGTCCTTCCCCAAGCCCCCCCTCAATTAAGACCTCAAACTGCATTACTCCCATGATCAGATGGGGAAACTGAGGCCCAAAATTGGGGCATGGTCCAGAAAATTTGAGTAGGTGCTTAGTAAATATTTGTTGAATCAATGGGTGAATAAATTTGGGCAGGTGTCGAGAGCCTACCATCATGAGCACTGGAAGGGCCCCTAAACCAAAAAAAAAAAAAAAAAAAAAAAAACACCTAAATCCTTGCCGTCACATTGATTGCAACTCATAGCAACCCTATAGGACAGATTAGAACTGCCCCATAAGGTTTCCAGGGGTGGCTGGTGGATTCAAACTGCCAACCTTTTGGTTAGCAGCTGAGTTCTTAACCACTACACTACCAGGGCCCCTAGGGACTGGGGTGTGAACCAATAATGGTGGGTGGGCAGGTCAGCAACCTGTGACACTGTGTGTGCCAAATTACATGCAGATGACTTTTTCTATAGTCCATCATATTTCCACCAGTCTTTCAAGGAGGGCTACTGACCTAAATACGTTTAAGAGCCCTGATTCAATCTCTACCCCATTTTATAGACAGGGAAATTGAGTCCCAGTTCACACAGGAAGCCTTCTGTATCTGGGCTTATGGACAATTGGAAATTCCAGCATTCTGCCTCTCATCCTGAAGGTCCCACTCTCTCCCTCTCCTGTATGATTCCTACCACGGCCGGCATCCACCAGCTCTGCCCCTTTCTCCCAGCTTTTCCATAGAGAAGGATGTGCTGCATCCTAGAATTCTTTCTGGTCCCAGCAGTCCTGGTCCCCCAGGTCTCAGTTCTTAGAACTACCCCCCATGTGTGTGTGTGTGTATGCGCCTGTGTGTCTGTGCATGTGTGTCTCATTGTTCAATTAATCAAAGGTGAGAATGGGCAGCAGAAAATTACAGTCTCAGGAACACCAAATACATATCAAAATATATTTGGCCAAAAACAGTGCTCAGAGGAAAATGCGTGGCCTTAAATACATGTATTTAGAAAATAAGGAAGATTGACCAAGATGAACTTAAGTTTTCATCTTAACAAAGCAGAATAAATTAATAAAAATAAAATTTTAAAATTCATTAAATAGATGACATAAAAAAAGAATGCAATCAAAGGCTCTTCTTTAAGACCAATGAAATAGACAAACCTTTGGCATGTATGATCAAGAGAAGGCACAAATGAGTAACACTGAGAATAAAAATTAGGGGACATTATCACAGATTCAGATGAGAGGTTTAAATGAGAGAATCTTCCCATAAAGTTATAACGAGACATTTAAAAATTTAGCTGAAATGGACAATATTCTAGGTTTCCAAACTTGAGCGTGGATCCACATCCCCTGGAGGGCCTGTTAAACAGATTGCTGGGACTCACCCCAGAGGTTCAGATTCAGTAGGTCTGGGCTGGGGTCCAAGAATTTGCTTTTCCAACCAATTCTCAGGTGATGCTGCTGCTGGTGGTTCAGAAAACACACTTTGAGAACCACTGTCCTAGGGATTACTAAGAGGCCATCAGCCCCAATTGACTCCACTTCCTCCCTGCCTTCTGTTTGAACTGGGGTTGGCTTCATGATCAATGGAAGCTCCTATGCCACCCGAGGGGCTGAGGATCTCAAGAAGCTGGGAACTAAAGTACTGTGCTTGGAAACTAACACAACCTGCACAAGGAAAGGTCATGAAGGCCCTATAGACACATCCAAACCCCCCGAGGGACTGAGTTGTTGGACGGAGGGCTCTGGGGACCATGATCTCGGGGAACATCTAGCTCAATTGGCATGACACTACTTATAAAGATAATGCTCTACATTCTACCTTGGTGAGTAGTGTCTGGGGTCTTAAAAGCCTATGAGCGGCCATCTAAGATACTCCACTGATCTCATCCCTTCGGGAACAAGGGAGAATGAAGAGAACAGGATACAAGGAAAAGATTAGTCCGAAGGACTAATGGTCCACAGCTACCAAGGCCTCCACGGGACTGAGCCCAGTACAGCTGGATGGTGCCCGGCTACCACCAATGACTCCTTTGACCAGGATCACAACAGAGGGTTCTGGGCAGAGCTGGAGTAGGATGTAGAGCATAATTTTAACTCCCAAAAAAAAAAAAAAAAGAAGACCAGATATACTGGCCTAAAGAATACTAGAGAAACCTCGAGAGTGTGGCCCCCAGACACCCTTTCAGCTCAGAGGGGAAGTTACCTTCAAGGTTCGATGTTAAGCCTGGGAATGGACACCCCAGTAAAACTAAATGGGACTAACGATGTACAGGAGTCCGGTGACAAGGGCCAGAAGGCAGAGGGAGAGTAGGAAACTGATGATAAGGAACACAAATTGAATAAGGACACTGTCGATGTATTGTGAGATTGTTGACCACTGCTATGGGGCAACATTTGTAGTAACTATTAAATGGGAGGCTGTTTTGTCCTGTAAGCCTTCATCTTGGGCGAGAATGGCAGCACAATTGGAAGAGCATAGTCAATATCACTTAAATGTGTAAGTAAAAAGTTTTGAAATGGTGTTTAAATAAAATAAAAATAAATAAATAAATAAACAAACAAAGGAGACTAAAGAGGTACAATAGTCCACTGACAAGGTCCAGAAGACAGAAGGGGACAAGGAAGCCCCCTGGTGATAGGGAACACAAGGTGGAGTAAGGATATTCTTGATGTGCTGTGAGATTGTTAACCATTGTCATAGGGCAACATGTGTAGTAACTGTTAAATGAAAAACTATTTTGTTCTGTAAGCCTTCATCTTAAGTGAGAATAACAGCACAGTTGGAAGAGCGTAGTCAATGTCACTGAACTGTGAATGTAGAAAATTTTGAAACGGTGTATCTTTGGCCATCTGTAATTTTCATCAAAAAAAAAGGTTGAGAATTTAGAGGCTTAATACATTGTGGGGTTGTTAACCAATGTCAAAAAAAACAACATGTGTACTACTATTTCATGAGAAACTATTTGCTCTGTAAGCTTTCACCTGAAGTACAATAAAATATATATAAAAAAAATAAATAAATAAATAAAATAAAATTAAAAAAAAATAAATAAATAAAGTACTGTGCTTACTGCTTTTACCCAGATGAGCTCACTAGATGAGGAAACTGATACAGAAAGATGATGAGTAATTCCCTGAGTCCAAGGCTGGTAAGCTGAAGTGGGAATCCAGTTGTTAAGCACTGCAGGGGGCCACCTGTCATGCCTTGAGAACTATGCTGCCCACACCACCTGCACCTTCTCCCTGATTCTGTGCCCCATACCTCTGTGAAGTGGGCCTTGTTACCCTCATTTAGCAGGAGTCCAGTACTCTAGAAGCCAGAAGCAAAGTGAAGCTGATGAGGAGCCAACTCCTGCCCCTGAGTGGGGGCTGTGAGTCACTTGAATTCTTGGAGCCACGGTTCCCTCATCTGTTAAAAACTGGGGTCACTACCAGCCCTCTCCTAACGGGGTTGTTTTGAGGACTAAATAATGCTCACCCCAGTGCCAGGCACACACCAAATTCTCAACCAACATTAGCTTGTTGTTAAAGTTATTACATAATCATCAGAGTTTCTTCCAGGCACTTCCACAGACATCATCTCATTTACTTCTTAGAGTCACCCTGGGGGTAGCTATTACCTACTGTTTTACAAATAAGGAAAATGGGGCTCCAGGAGAAGCAGCAAAAGACCCAACAATTCCCAGGTGGCCAGAGGCAGAGCCTGAATTAGAAGCAGGAGGCACCCTGAGCTAGAGCAATCAAGTCTATGCTGGCTGGGGGTCCTTGTCCCCCGGGAGGGAGTGAGGGAGCAGCGTGAGGGAGTGCTAGCCCAAACCCCAGGCACCCTGTGCTCCTCATCCTCTCTGCCCATGGCCTCATTCTCCCCACTTGACCCAGAGGTTCGTCAAGGGCCAGCGACTAGCCCAAGGTCACACAGCGGACAAGTGGTCTAAGCCTGGACCCATGCTTTATGTTGCAAATCCTGTGGTCCAGTCCCTCAGTTGTGGGGGCAGAAAGGAAGAATCCCGACCCTGTTGCCTCCTGCCCTTACCCGTCCTCCACGGAGACAAATGCACCTTTCTCTTCAAGATAATGAGCCTCGAAAATAAAATAAAACTGCAGACAAAATAAACAAGAATCATGACACTAAAGCATCAATCATCATGCTGGGGGGAAGGGGAAGCCACTGCCGCCAGAGCCTACTATGTGCCAGGCCCTAAGCTCTGCCTCTCCCGCTTTCGCGCTCACAGTTCACCACAGTCCCGCAACACTCGAGTTATTTCCCATTTTCTAAGTAAGAAAACCAAAGCCTGAAGATAGTCACTCGCTCAAGGTCGCTCAGCTAGGTAGTGGCCAGCCCAAATGCGAACACGCTTTTGGCCAACCGCGCCTCCCAGCTCTCACCAGTATCCGCCCGACAGGGAGCTCGAAGAAGAGGCCCCGCCTGGGTGCAGCAGTCAGAGTTTGCACCTAACGGTTTTGGAATTAGTAGGGAGAAAACGATTCTGTACATCTCCCCCAAAGGACACAGCTGGAAGTGCGAGTGGCCGCCCCGCGTATTCTGGGCCGGGCCTGCCCACGGTACCCCTAGGCCCGCGTGGACACTCCCCGGGGGCGCGAGCAGAGCAGGAAGCGGCCCCAGCTCCCAGGCTGGACTGGACTCGGGAGGGGCTCGTTTAGCCCATTAATTACCCAGAGAAATCCGGCTACTGGAGTTCTAAATATCTAAATATGAGCCGCCCCAGCCCTTGCCCCTCGGGAACCGAGGACCCCAACCTTTGCTGCGCCATGGAGGGTCCCCACGCGCGCCACAGCCCCGTCCATCCCGTAACGAATTTCGAGGGGCCGGATCCCCGCTCCCAACTGGACCATCCCGGGTTCCTAGCCCGGCCGGGCCTGGCACGCGTGGGCACCTGCGAGTGGCGCCTCGGTCCTCCAGGGAGCGTCTCCAAAGTGGCCGCAACTGCGCGGCCGAAGCCGGCGAAGGGCCAGATTCTCTCCACGCGGGTCTGTATCCTTGGGAGCGCTGGGCACGAGACGACAGTTCCAGCACCTCGCGCGCAAAGTACGCGGGGCTTGCGCCCCGGGGTGCGCCCGTTCGTTGTTCCCGGGGCGGTGAAGTGTCCAAGATGCTTCCGCGGGTTCCGCAGGCTCGTTCGTGGGTGGCAACTCCATCGTAATTGAAAGCATTCATTTGGTTTGGTTTTTGCTTAGAAGGAAAAATTTGACAGAAAACGAAAAAACGCTCGGCAAACACCAATCTCACAAGGCGAGCGCCCTACCCGCCCCGTGCGGCCGCAGCGCGGGGCCGAGGTGGAGAGGTGCGGGGAGCGTCTGCTAATTGCAGCTTCGTTAGATTTCGGGTTTGCTAGGCTGCGGTTCGGGCGCTAATATCCACCGCCCATTATCCCGGCTAATAAATTTGACCTATTGTTCGTTTGTTAAAATGATGTCACCTTGGAACAGTCCCTAAGCTCCTATTTCCATGAATTAGGCCTTTATTGAAAGCCGGGAACCAATGGGAGGAGAGAGGCTTGTTGATCGCAGCCAATGGCTGCGGCGGGAGAGGAATTAGCAGCGGAAACTCTAGGTTCGGTTCAAGAAAGATGACACAGAGCCTGTCGGGCCCGCGCACTCTTGGCAAAGTTTCAGTGCGACGAGAGGCGCCGGGCGCTCCATGGCCGCGCCGTAACGGGGACCCAGCCGCCTCCCCGCCCAGCCCGGCCCAGCCCTTCCGCCCGCCCAGGATGGAGGCGCCCGCCAGCGCGCAGACCCCGCACCCGCACGAGCCCATCAGCTTTGGCATCGACCAGATCCTCAACAGCCCGGACCAGGACAGCGCGCCCGCCCCGCGGGGCCCAGACGGCGCCAGCTACCTGGGAGGGCCCCCCGGGGGCCGGCCGGGCGCCACATACCCATCTCTGCCCGCCTCCTTTGCCGGCCTCGGCGCGCCCTTCGAGGACGCGGGATCTTACAGTGTCAACCTGAGCCTGGCGCCCGCCGGTGTGATCCGGGTGCCGGCGCACAGGCCGCTGCCCGGGGCCATGCCGCCGCCTCTGCCGAGCGCGCTGCCCGCCATGCCCTCGGTGCCCACGGTCTCCAGCTTGGGCGGCCTCAATTTCCCCTGGATGGAGAGCAGCCGCCGCTTCGTGAAAGACCGCTTCACAGGTGAGCAGGGCGGGCAAACAAGCGCCGGGCCTTGGCCTTTCCCGAGCCAGAGGCGCCGCACCTTCTGCGATCCACCCCAGGAAACGATTCCGGATGCCCTAGCGCGGCGGAGGCCTCAGAGCCCAGTGCCCGGGACAGCAGTAAGGGGAGGGAAACCCGGGAACCGCGGGAAATAAGGCTGTGCCCAGGGGAAAAGGGGGCGTCTCCTGACCGGCTTGGTGCCGCTGGGGACGCTCGGGACCGACGAAACGGCGGAGGGCTATGCGCCCCACGGGGCGGCACGGGGTCCGCGCTGGGCCTAATCGGCAGCGGGGCTGGGCTTCATGGGGCCTCGTGTGTCTCCGCAGCAGCGGCGGCGCTCACGCCCTTCACGGTGACCCGGCGCATCGGCCACCCCTACCAGAACCGGACGCCGCCCAAGCGCAAGAAGCCGCGCACGTCCTTTTCCCGGGTGCAGATCTGCGAGCTGGAAAAGCGCTTCCACCGCCAAAAGTACCTGGCCTCGGCCGAGAGGGCGGCGCTCGCCAAGTCCCTCAAAATGACAGACGCGCAGGTCAAGACTTGGTTCCAAAACCGGAGGACCAAGTGGCGGTGAGAGGCCCGGCCCACCCTGCACCTGCCCGGCTCTGCGAGGCAGCCTCGCGCTCTCCCCACCCTAATGCTACCCCTACCCTCTTTCCCCCGAGACTGCGACTTCCCACTCCTTCCTGGGTCTTATCTCCTCCTTTCTCTCCTTCCCGCCGGCCTGTTTCTCTCCTCATATCTCCCGCGCCCCAGCTTCTCTTCCATTCTCATCCCAGTGTCTTTCTCGTGAGTATCTCCAACAGAGCTCCTTGTTTTGTTCGGTCTTCTTCTCACCACCACCCCCTCCCCCATACACGCCCCCCGGGGGCCTTTCGCATTCTGCTCTTCCCTCCCGCTTTCCAGCTCGCCTTCCTGTATTTCCGACAATCCGCGTGGATTCCGGGTCCCCCTCTATCTCCCTATTTCGACTCCAGCCCCGTTTTGATCCGATCCCTGGCTTGATGCAACCCGTGAACTGCGAAGAGATCGCATCCTGGAAGACGGCCGTGAGGCAGGGCATTAGACTACTAGCTGAGGCTGACCTGGCCGCGGGCGCCGTGCGGGCGGTGCAGAGCCAGTCCGCCCACCTGCCGACCCCAGTGACCTGGTGCCGGAGGGTCGAGTCAATTACACATACACTCTTGTTATGCTGCAAAAGAAACAATCTTTGTTGGTGGCGAAACCACAATACCCAGAAGTGCAGGTGGGCGGCAGTTGCCCCCCGCCCCTTCGACCCCCCGGCACAACAAAACCAAACTAGCCCAACCCCTCCCCGGACGTGCAGGCCTCCGGTGCACCGTGCGGGACGGGAGGCAGACGAGTTCTGCCCCTCCAGGCTCTCGGGAGGCCTTGGCTCCCCGGAGGCTGGGTCCCCCACCCCAGCGTCGCCGGGGTGCCGGGTGTATGATGGTGCTGTCCCTCTCCCTCCCCTGGTGCAGGCGGCAGACGGCGGAGGAGCGGGAGGCGGAGCGGCAGCAGGCGAGCCGGCTCATGCTGCAGCTGCAACACGACGCCTTCCAAAAGAGCCTCAACGACTCCATCCAGCCCGACCCGCTCTGTCTGCACAACTCGTCACTCTTCGCTCTGCAGAATCTGCAGCCCTGGGAGGAAGATAGTTCCAAGGTCCCCGCCGTCACCTCGCTGGTGTGAACCACCAGCTCACAAAGTCGCCACAGACCACCGCCCCTCCCGGCGAGGTGCCCCGGGCCCCCAGCCGGGCTGGGGGAGAACCGGGGCGGAAAGGGGAAGGAGCCGCCAAACTCGAGCGGGCCAGGGGCGCGGCCGCAATCCCGCTGGCTGCGGAGGGGGGGCTGGGCCCGGGCTCCGCGCGCGGCTGCACAATCCGAGCCCCCGCCCCGCGCCCCGTCCCGCCCCAGGCCCCGGCCTGACAAAGAAAGCGCCTTACGTTTCTCCGCCCCCCGCCCGCACCCCCCGGGCTGGGCGCCTGTATTATACTTTGTACTTTTGCCCAAACGTGTAAATAATAAAAGTTTTGCCTTTTTTCTTTAGAAACCGGCCACCTGCTTACCCTGCGGGGCCGTGGAGGAGGGGCGGCCTACTCGGGGGTTGGGGGGAGTGCCAGAGGCCGGGGGCACCCTGCGTTTAGGCTGGGTTCTCTCTTCTCCTTTTCCGTTCCTTTTATTTAAGTCGTTTTATTTAATAAAAAAAAAAAAAAAAGTTAGCTTTATAGCTATTTCACTTAATGCTGCTTTTATTTCGTTTTCGTTCGGATGGTGTTCGGCGATCCCCGGCCCTGTCCCCCACCCCTAGGCGGTAGAGGCCGAGCGGCGGTGCGCGGGGGCGCATACTCTTCTCCAAGCTTCGTCTCTATTCGCCTCAGCTCGAATGCCAGTCCGAGGTCCCGCGGAGCACCCGCGGTGCAGGTCAGTGCGTGCGGCCGCCCGCAGCCTGTGTGCCGGCGGGATGGGGAGTGGCAGTGGGAACGGGGATCTAGGCCCGGAGGCTGGAACCCAGAGCCTGGGCGGGCGACCGGGGAACGGAAGGCCAGGCCTGGATCGGTATCCAGGCGGGTCACCAGGTCAAAGCCACCTGAGGAGTAGGAGGGGCGTCGGCCTCGAACTCATTGGAACGCAAGCTGGAACCTGCAACGCTCGCTACCAGCAGCTTTCCCCTCTTTTTCCGGCGAGGCCTCAGAGAAGCCCCGGGCTCAATTCATCGACCAAATCTGGGATTTGATTGCACTGTGGGCGGGCTATGCGTATAGAGCCCGGTGCACGGCCCGGGTCTCCGAATGCTCTGTGTCTGGGCAGCAAGTGCAGCACACGACCCCAGGACCTTCTTGGGTTTGAGTGGGACCCTAAATGGAGCGTGACGTCACGTGACGTTACTGCAGTCTCCACGGTGTCTCTGTACAAGAGGGAGGCGGGGCACCCGCAACGCCCAGGACCCCGAGTCCGGGTGTGGAAGTGTCACAACCCGATCCACTCAGTTTTACTACTGCTCAAGAGCTGCTGGAAGTTTTCAGGATCGCAGGGTCGGGAGCGGTGGCCCCTTCCAACAGGAAGAACAGACACGAAGCGTCCCGTGAACCTTTGACCTTGCTTCTTGATGTTTCCTTTTGTGTTCTCCCTTTCCGGACCTTTAAACCTTTCTTGTTTTCTAGCTTCTCCATCTCTTTATCTACAGTTTTCTCTATTTTCCCTTCTGTTTGTTACTCGTAGTCTCTGTACTGAATCATCTATTTCCTTTATAATTTTATGTTTGTCTACATAGTTCGTTCTCTGTGGCTTTTAGTTTCTGTTTCTTTGTCATATTCTCTCTTCTTTCCTCTCCCCGTTTCTGACTCTCTGTCTCTTCTCTCGCTAGGTTTTTCTGTCTCTCTCCTCCCTACTCCTTTTCTCTTTCCTTTCTCATCTCTCAGAATCAGTCTCTCTCTCCCTCCCTCCCTCCTCCCTTCTCCTACTTCCTTTCCTTCCTCTTCCCTACTCCAGGACGGGCTCCCAGTAGCTCCCTAAGGCTAAATCCTTGGGGGTTGGTCCCAGAAGCCCGGAGCACCCCACCCCCCATCCCACTGCCTCCACCGGGCCACCCGCCACTCTGCCCGCTCCGCGCTTCAGCGCCTTCGATGTACGCGGGCAGCGGACCGACTGCGCTTGGCGGGGCTGAGGGAAGGGGCGGCTATCTGAGAAATAACATGGCGCTCCCAGCTCTCCTTCCCTCACCTCCACCGCGAAGCCCTAAGAAGCGGAATCTGCGTCGCTGGGAACATACAGACACTCTGGGGAGGGACTGGGATGGCTAAGAGCTTCAAGTGTCTTCCGTGGGTATTTTCCTAAAAAGCCCGAAGAACGAGATGGGAAAGGTTGGCCCTTGGGCTGGGGGCTTCAGCACCTAAGACAGAAAGGGACCTTCTGTCCTTGCCTTTGCTGGATGAGTAGCCCCTTCCTCAGGGGAGTAGCCTCGCTTTCCAATACTTCCTCTATTTTAGTCTATTTCCCCATAATAAGGCTTAGTTTTTTATTTTTCTAAATTCTTGCTGTTGTGTTGCCAGGGTTATCCTCGCTTTTTGGGTCTCTTTGAGGACACACACACACGGTGTCTTTTTTCTTTCCCTCTGGAGCCTCGCGTTGCGCAAAGGCTCTGCAGCTGAGAAGCCCACCGTGGTCAGCGTCCGGACAGTCCCGAGGATGGGGGGTGCTGATCTCGCTGCGGCCCTCCGGGGCGCCTGGCTTTCCCTCCCCGAGTGCCCTCGCCGCGTGCACTGTCTCCGAGCGCTTTTCCCCGTCCAAGCCTCGCCTAGCCAGAGACGAGCTAGAGGAATCTCTGTTCAAGGAAGGGAGCCGAACCCGGCCGGGTCGGGGCCCTCTCTCGCCCGCGCCCACCGGGAGCAGTGGGGGATCCCCCAGCGGGTGGGAGCGTCCGCCAAGCAGCAGAAAGGCGTTTAGCGCTTAACCTCCTACTTCCCGACGTGCAAAGCCCCGAGGTCGTTGTTTCCACTGAGGCTGCACGGTACCAGAGCCCGAGGACGCCCTGTAAAGGGGCACAGCCCCCACCACGAGGGCTGCGTGGTAATCGGAAGCAGAGTCGGTGCGCGCTTCTGTCTCAGGCAGGCAGGCACCGCTGAGGCTGAGCTTTATTGTGTGCCATCAATTCTGACTCATAGCGACCCTATAGAACAGAGTTCAACTGCCCCATAGGGTTTCCTAGGCTGCAATCTTTACAGGAGCAGACTGTCAGGTCTTTTCTCCCGCGGAGCTGCTGGTGGGTTCAACAACAGCCGACCTTCCGCGTAGCAGCCGAGCTTAGCCATTGCGCCACCAGGGCTGCTTGAGGCTGAGGTCAGTGGAGAGAATATGGAGCACGTAGGAAGTCCCACCTGTGCGCCTCCTTCACCAGCCTCTCCCGGCACTGGGCTCCACATTGGCCTGCGGAAGCAGCCGAGACTCCGTGAGGCAGGCGAGTGTGGACTCCCAGCCCGGCCGCAGAGGGGGCTGAGGGCAAGAAGCAGCGGCCTCGCCGCGAGGGCTGGAAACGTCCCCCGCCGCCTTTTCCCGTGGCCTTCCCTAGCCTCGGTTCGCAGCATCTCTAAAGCCGCGCCCATTTTACAGATGCTGGACAATGAGGCGGGAGGAACCGTCGCTGGCAGGGCAGACTGTTCCACAGGCTGTCCTCGGCCCTGGTTTCGTAGCTGCACCTGGGCCCGAGCCACAAGCGGGAAGGCCTGGGCCGGAGGCAAGGCGAGCTAGGCTAGCGCCGGGCCTGGGAGTTAGGCCGCGTTCAGTTCTCACAGTCGTGGGAGACTGGGGTTGGAGAGTGCAAGTGGGAGCTGGCCCGAGCTGGGCTCTCGGGAGACTGCGGTGAAAACTCTGAGGCCGGCCGTTCGCTTCCCGCAATTGAGGAATAATTCATATTCAGTAACTCTCTGCACAGTGCGCCGGAGGCCTGGAGCTGGGGGCACAGTGCGTGATTTACAACCCACAACATCACTGCAAGGTTTACACGCTCCTCCCCACTTTGCAGGTGAAAAAACTAAGGCTCAAAGAAGTTCAGTCCCGTTCTGGATCTGTCGCGCAGTGGCGGCAGATCCATCTGCTGAGTGGGTATCCGGTGCTGTCACCCCTGAACCACGCGTTCTCTCTAACGCTTGGAAGGAAAAGGGACTTTGTTTAGTGAGGGATGGGGAAGCGGCCTCGGTGCCCCCTACAGCCACCCTGATACTAGGCCCGAGGGTCTCATTGGGGGCAGAAAGGGCCTTCGCGCTTGGGCTCCGGCTCCGGCGGCGGACTCCGCCTCCAAGGCCCAAAGATTGCCCAGCGCCTCTGGTTTCCCGGCCTTGCGCGCCGAACCCCGTTTGCCACCACCGGAGGATCAAGGTGACTTTGCCGCGGCCGCCCCGCCATCCCGAGCTCAACAGTGAGACCCAGAGGCTTTGCTGCGCCCCTGGGTCTGGAGCGGCGTCGGCAGCTCGTCTATGGGTGGTGCGCCGTTGGGGCCTGAGGCGCTGCCAGTGGACCCGAGGCCTAAGGATGCGGCTTTGCCCAGGCACGGCCGGCCGCCAGCTGCGCTGTTTCGGCGACCGCGGCCGGGCTGCAGCAGGCAGTGCCTGCTCTGTGCTGCCGCGGCCTGGCCAGGCGCTCCAGGTTAGGGTACGCGGAGCAAGGCCTCCAACTTCCCGCCGAGACCGCCCGGCCCAGGGCCGGACCTAGGGTTGCGACCGCGCTAAAGGCTCCTGGGAACCTTCGTCAAATCCCAGCCTCGGCCCTAGAGCAACTAAAACCCGTGTGGACTAAGGCCAGACAGCGGCCGGCGTGGTGCCGGCGCCTGCTTTGTGAAACTGGGCAGGTTTATCAAGACGTGTGGTGGTTTTCCTTGTCAGAAATCCGCAGGCTTGCCTTGCGGCCCCCACATTTCCAAGCGTTCGCTCTGCACGAGAGTCTTCTCAGCGTCGGGCCCAGACCCGGGCGCGCACTTTCTTGGTTGAGACACTGGAAAGATTCTCGGGAATTGTCTTAATGATCGGTGCTTTCACTCAGGAGACCCAGCTGCTGGCGGCGCAGAGTTCTCCTTGTGGCTGTGGGGCCCTGAGGGAGTTGTTTCTCCCCTCTGTTCCCTGGTTTCCTCATCTGTAAAATAAGGGCTATATAGTCTTTAAGGACTCTTCCAGAGAAAAGGGGAAAAAAACATGTCTTATGATACATCTGGCTACCAATTTATTATGGGAATAAAAGCATTTAAAATATATTTAGGGATAAGAAATCTAATTAAAAGCCTACTAATACCGTTGGCGTTAATCAGAGGTGTTGCTAGTTTGGAGGAAGCAGCAGGAAGGGGCAGTGTCCTCCACTGCGGTCAGTTCTTCCGGGGTCACTCTGTACTGGTCTTGATGGTGGAGAAGGTGAGAAATCGGAAACTGATCGTGGCTCGATCTGGTTAGATCTGAGCTGGTCAGTCTCCTGGTGTGACCCTGAGGTCAGAGGCCTTATCTTTAGTTGAAATGATTTGACAAAGTTGTTCTAGTAAGTATCAGACTGGCTGCCAATTAATAATTTAATTATTAAACTCCTTTGGCATGCTCCCAATTGGTGTAGAAAGAAGGTGGGGTGGGGAGAGAAAAAAACAAAACAAAACATATTTGAGCAGAATATTTGAACTGGAGTTCCCACACCTTCTGCCATCCCATTAAACCCCAGAACAGTCCTGTGCTCCCAATTCTACAAACGAGGAAAGTGAAGGAGCAGAGAGGGCAGATGACCGGCCCAGGTTCACCCTGCGGTTTAACTGGGCTCAGGATTCAAAATGCCCAGGTCCACCCGCGCGCTGCTCCGGAGCCCGAGCCTAGCTGTGTCCCCACCAGATCACACGTCGCAGCTTGGAAAAGCTTCACCCGTCTCGGGGTCATTAAAGAGATTTGTGCTGACTCAGACTCTCCGGATTTTCAAGGAGCCAGATCCGCAAGTGGAGCGAGAGAGTCTTAGACTGGCTTTAAAAGCCTCCAGACCTCGCGCAGCTCACGCCGCTGGCGCTCTACCTGGAATGCATCGGCATTGCTCTCAAGCCCTATTGATCGCTGGATTTACCCCGGACGTGTTGAAACTCTGGAGGGCCTGGAACCTGGGACAGCAGCGCACCCTTTGCCTTCTTCGTCCCTCATCCAGGAAGAATCCACTCCTTCCTCCAGCCGGCAGCCTGGCCAGCATGAGGGATGCAGAGCGCGCTAGGAAGACACCCGGCCCTTCCGCCCCTCCCAGCCCTCAAGGTCTACCCCCGAGGGTACCGGTGGACCAGGGCCTCCAAGACCCTGGGGCTGGGGAAGGTGGTGCTGGACTCGTGGGGCGCCAGTAAATACCCAGTATGCTAAACAGCCATGCATTTGCATCTGCTCTTTGGGCGGCTACAGCTGGGGCACTTTTGTTACTAGGATGGAGGGAGACTAAGGAGGAGGGGGCGGGGAGATCAGAGAGGAAACCCAACCCCAGGAAGAAGCAGAGAGAGGGCTCTAGGCTAGGGTCTACTTTATTAACCTGCCTACGGTTTCACGTTGGTTTGTTGGAGGCCGCGGGTGGGGCCGTCTAGCAGGGATGGGGCCCTACGCCCAGGCCCCAGCTCCTGGAATCCCCTCAGAGCTGGGACCCCTTGTACCTTCCCTCGTGGATCCCAGAGATCTAGCTCTGGTTGCCCACCGGCTACCATTTATTGTGGGCACCTACACAATCTCACATAATCTCACAATGCATCTGAGATAGGTACTATTATAATTCCATTTTACAGATGAGGAAACTGAGTCTTTGGGGAATGGTTCACGGTATCCTCAATGCCACTGGCCACTGGTTAGAAAGCATTTGTCCCAGCTTCAAGGAAAGAGTTCAGCTGCTGTTGTTATCCACAGGGCCCCTCAAGCCTTCTTGTTATTAAAAACGTCTTCCCTAACTGCCTAGAGGAATTCAGACCCGTTTGAATACTATCATTCCCAAATAACATCAGACATAAGCCAGAGTCCTGGGCTGTGTTTTATTAGACATTAATGTTGTTGCTGCTGCTATCATTACCATCCTCTGTTGTTCCTTTTTTGAGCTTCCTGAAGATGGGTGGAAAGTATCGGTCCTTGTGCTTTATCTAAGGGATGCAGAGGGCTTCTACTCCCTCCCAACCCCCATCCCAGCCCAGGCTCTAGTGTCCCTCTGTGGGTGGTGATGGGCCACAGTTCAGCCCTTGGCTGCTGCCGAAATCTGAGGGCTTCCAGCTCTAGGACAGGACCAGAAACCAAACCCGTTGCCATGGAGTCGATTCCGACTCCTGGCTACCCCATGTGTTACAGAGTAGAACTGTGGCTCCATATGGTTTTCTTGGCTATAATCTTTACGGAAGCAGATCACCAGGCCTTGCTTCACAGCATCACTGAGTGGGTTCCAACCTCCAACCTTTAAATTAGTAGTCGAGCATAAACTCTTTGTGCTACCCAGGAACATTTTCTAGGGCAGGAAGATGGCACTTATGTGGTTTGCCTCCTGTGCCAAAGTGCCCACAACACGTATGGAGCCTTAGCAGGCCTGGGTTCAAATCCCAGCTTTACCACTCATCGGCTGTGCTGTCTTGGACTAGTCACTTCACATCTCTGAACCTTGGTGCTATCACCTGTAAGATCCCTCTGTAAGGATAGATTGCCCTTGTGGGGTTGTGTGAAGATTAAATGACACAATCCATGAAGCACTTCACCAGAGCCTGATGCACTGTCAGTACTAGGTTATATTTACTATTATCACTAGTGGGAGGTTATTAGGTGCCAGACAATTTACAAGTATTTTAAATTTCCACAAGATAAGTATTGTTCTTATTCTTCCCGTAGAGAGAAGGAAGCAAACCCAGAGAAGATGAGTAGCTTGCTCACAGTCAGGCATTAAATGATAATGTTGGAATTCGAACCCAGTTATGTCTGAGCTTAGAACCCGGACTCACCTCAATCTAGGCAATGTCTCCCCCATAGATAATCTTCTAGAAATGATTGTTGATTGATGCTGAAAATCAAGATTATTGTAAGTATTAGTAACCCAGTGCTGGACTGCCTTCTGGGGTTTTAGTTTGCATTGGTTGCTAATGTTTGGCACAGTACAGGTGGTCAGCCCATGTTTATTAAATAATAATAGTAAGTAGCATTTATAGAGCACCTATTGTGGGCCAGGCAGTGGACTAAGCATTTTACACAACTCACCACATTCAACCCTCAAAACAAATGTAGAGAGTACATACTAATATCTCATTTTGTGCATGTGAAATCTGAGGCTTAGGGAAGTTAAATGACTTTGCAACGTCCCCTAGAGTGTGGACTGGAATACAGATGTTCTAACCCCAGAGAAGGAAGAAGCCTAATATGTGTGGAGCGCCCACTATGTGATGAGTGAGCGCTGTCCTCAGGACGATCGTGTGTAGTTTCTCAATCCTCATAGTAATCTTAGAGAACAGTTTTGAAATCCTGTGTACAGATGAGAACACTGAGGCTCAGCAACTTTAACGTTTATTGGCCTGAGATCACATGGCTGCCTGAACGTCCTCCATCAACTAGTCCAGGATGCACAAATCTGTTTTGAGAGTTGGCCTTGAAGTCTTCAACCAAAGTAGGGGTGTTCTTCAAACATGGGGCAGACACAGTTATAGGGGGGTGTAGTTCCACACAAAATGCAGCTTCTCCCGGGGGGAGGATAGGCAACCCTCAGTTCCTTGGCTACCTCTGAGGAAGGGAGTGTCACTGATATTTAGTGACCAGACAGTGACAGTGTGTCTGGAGGCAAGAGGAAGGCAAAAGAGAAGTCATTGTTGAGGGGGCCAGAGGGCCAGAAGGTCTGCTCTCCCTGCTTTGGAGGAGATGGCCAAAAAGCCTCACCTGGGAGCTGCTTTGCCAATTTATAAGCAGAGGAGGGGAGGGCACCTGTGTGACTCAATGGAATCCAGGATAAAAAGATAAGTAAGGTGGATTGTTTTGCTTGTCACCAAATTCATTAGGTGAAAAGCAAAGACTTTGAGCCTAGAGCCACTGAACCCTGAAAGGCAGGGTCTGGGCTCACATCTTGAATGCATTTCTTCCACGTATGCCACGTTTCACCAGGTTTATTCTCCTGAGGTCCCATAATGCTTAGCAGGGTGCTGAGCGCTTAGTAGGTGGTTCATGGAGTCCTGGCCGCCATCTGACCCACAGCTGAGCTGCTCGGCTGCCAGCAGTCCACCCCACCTGGCTGTGTTTGGTAAGTAGAGGTCAGGGTCCCTGTGGGAAGGTTGCCAGGGTACCATGAAGGGAAAGTTGAACCTGCACTTTATATTGTTTTAAAATGATTTGTCAATGGCGACAATTTACAAAATATATTCCTATTGCGGCATCTCCCAATCGCAGCGATTTATGGCCTCATCTCCCTGATCAGAAAGCACACACGCATGCTCCAGCAAATGGGAAAATGTATGAACAATTTGTTGTTGTTGTTTTTTTATCAAGTTTCCCCAAATATGTAAACTCTGAGAGCGCCTTATTCTTTTTAAATGATCATTCATTTGTCTCCAGACTCTATCTTTTGGCACAATTTATTATTCTCTATTTCAAAAAACTTAAATGCATTTTGCATATTAGCACGTAACTCTTGTTCCTGTCTCCTGAGTTGTGGAAAGGGTTGGATTGCTTTTATAAAGAAAAAAATGGCTAATAAAATTGGCCTCAGCACCATTGCTCTGCAATTCTTATGAACAGTAAAGTGGTACTTACCGTCATTGATGTTAAAAGCTATTTCTAAATTATGGTGCCATTTATTATCTCTAGTGTCCAAAGTAAGTTTAAATGATGCTTATAATTCATGTTTTACCAAATTTCCTTTCCCCCCCGAGGATACCTCTGATTAACTTATGCACATTAAAGCGCTTTCTAAATTCTTCTTTTATTGCCATTATGCTCTGAAAATCTCAGCAATTCTCAAAAATGGGTAATAAACTTGAGATAAAATGCTGCAGCTTTAGATCAATGCTGACATATCACTGTGGTGATTTCTACAGAGCTAAAGTGATAATGCTTCATATTTACGGAATATATACTAGGTTATTACTACAGTATTACCATTTTGTTCTAAGATGAAATGAGTAATTTACCAATTTATTAAACAGTTACATTTAAGTATAGCTTAGGACATTACCACCCCAATCTGTTTACTTAGCTTGAAGAGTTACCATTAAGATACCCTGTTTATTTAGGTAAAATTTGTAATCATCATGACTTCCATTAACCAACTTATTTTTCTGCAAGGCTAATCGTCTGGAAATGAGTTTCTTCTTATTTACTGTGCTACATTCTGCTTAGCTGGCTAAAAATGTCACCCCAGCAAGAAGTGCTAGGGAAATTAATAATACATACAGAGAACAGTTTTAATTAGTATAATACCGAATGTTAATAAAAGATTTATGACACCGTTAGAAAGTTCTAACAGAAGAGATCTTAACAGCCCCGGGCTCCATTTGTCAGTAGAGAACAGCGTGGTGGTGACCTTTGTGGGAGGCCAGATTTGGGTGATGCTCAGGAGCTGCCGGGGCCACATGGGCTGAAGGTGGGAAATGCTCCCTTTAAAGGAAGTTTACTTGGAACTGTGGATCAGGCCCGATCTGCAACAGGGCTGAGCAGCAGTCTGATTTGGTTGTGCATGGGGCTGCCATGAGTCTCAGTCCCGTTTGATGGCAGCCACCACCACTACCACCTGGAACTGAATAGAGAGATGGGAGTTTTAGGAGCATGATCTAGATGCCATTTCTAACTTGAAGGACAGCAAGTTTTCTGCAAAGTAGGAGAGGAACATGGGCCAGCCTAAGGCCCTCCCTATCCGATTTCCTTTATTGGCCTTTAGTCCTAGTTGGAAACAGGACTTAGAGAAGCTAGGCTGCTTTTAAATCAAACAACAACAACAAAAACACATCCCTTGCCTTTGAGTTGATTCCAAGTCATGGTGACCCCATGTGTTACAGAGTAGAACTGCTCCATAGGGTTTTCTTGGCTGTAATGTTTACAGAAGGAGATCACTAGGCCTTTCTTCTGTAATGCCACCGGATGGGTTTGAACCACCAACCTTTAGATTAGCAGCCGAGAACAAACCGTTTGCACCACCCAGGGACCTTCAGAAAAAGGAGAGACTGATATTTATTGAGTGTCTATTATGTGTCATTTGCTTATTCACAGTGTCTATTTTAATCTTCACTGTGGCTGTCTAAGGGAGAGAGCGTTATCCCCATATGTGGGGAAGGAAGTGAGGCCCTTGCCTGAGGTTGCACAGCTGGTGATGGATCAGGATTTGAACCGAGGTCTGTGCTGCTTTTACAGGCTCAAAGAGCCATCTTTCTGTCTTTCTTGTCACTTCAGAGGTTTCCTGGCTACTTTGAAGCCCTTTTGGTGAGGTCCTAGGGAAATAAGAGGTAAGCCTTCAAGGAGGTCCCTCCTGGGAACTGCTGAAGTACCATCAGCCCAAGGAGGCACTGACTCTAGCTGGCTCTGAGTACCACCTTCACAACCTAGACCATCCACGTAAACCAGACCTGTACTCTGAAACTTCAGAGTACGCTCACCTGCCAGACATTACCAGTGTGAAAAGTGAAGCCAGTTACTGTGGAGACATACCCAATTCATGATGACCCCATGTGTGTCAAAGTAGAACTGTGCTTCATAGAGGTTTCAATGGCTGATTTTTTGGAAGTAGATTGCCAGGCCTTTCTTCCGAGGCACCTCTGGGTCTCAAACCTTCCACCTTTGGGTTAGCTGCTGAGAACTTTAACTGTTTGTACATCCCAGAGACTCTGAGAGGAGTGAGCCCCTCCATTATTCTTCTGCATGATTTGTCTATATGATGTCAGCCAAATGGGCACCCAGATTGGGGAAGGGAAAGGAGGGGCATCTAGACAAATCATTGGATGTTTCCACTTTCATCTGGATGCTTGGTGCATTCCCATCCTTTATTGTACTGCTTGGAGTCCCTGGATGATGCAAATGGTTAATCGTTTGGCCACTAAACGCAAGGGTGGCGGTTTGAGTTCACCCAGAAGTGCCTCAAAAGAGAGGCCTGGTGATCTGCTCCCAAAAGGTCACAGCCATTGAAAACCCTATGGAGCACAGCTCTACTCTGACACACATGGGGTCACCATGAGTTGGAACCAAGCTGACAGCAACTGATTAGGTTTTTGCTTATTGTACTTCTTTTTTTTATTGTACTTCAGGTGAAGGCTTACAGAACAAATAGTTTCTCATGAAACAGTAGTACACATGTTGTTTTATGACATTGGTTAACAATCCCACAACATATCAACCTTCTAACTTCTCAAACTTTTTTTTTTGGTGAAAATACACATAGCCAAAGATACACCATTTCAAAAATTTCTACATGCACAGTTCAGTGACATTGAGTATGCTCTAACAATTGTGCTGTTATTCTCACTTAAGATGAAGGCTTACAGCACAAAATAGTTTCTCATTTAACAGTTACTACAAATGTTGCCCTGTGACAATGGTTAACAATCTCACAACACATCAACAATATCCTTACTCAACCTTGGGTTCCCTATCACCAGCTTCCTTGACCCCTTCTACCTTCTGGCCCTTGTCACTGGACTCCTGTACCTTGTTGGTTTCATTTGGTTTTACGGGGCTGTCCACTCCCAGGCTGAACAGTGAACCTCGGAGGTAATTTCACCACTGAGCTAAAAGGGTGTCTGGTGGCCATACTCTCCGGGTTTCTCCAGTCTCCTTTAGGCCACTAAATCTGGTCTTTTTTTTTTGTGAGTTAAAGTTATGCTCTACATGCTTCTCCAGCTCTGTCCAGAACCCTCTGTTTTGATCCTGGTCAGAGCAGTCAGTGGTGGTAGCCGGGCACCATCTAGCTGTACTGGACTCAGTCCGGTGGAGGCCTTGGTAGCTGTGGACAATTAGTCCTTCGGACTAATCTTTTCCTTGTATCCTGTTCTCTTCATTCTCCCTTGCTCCCGAAGGGACGAGACCAGTGGAGTATCTTAGATGGCCGCTCACAGGCTTTTAAGACCCCAGACACTACTCACCAAGGTAGAATGTAGAGCATTGTCTTTATAAGCTGTGTCATGCCAATTGAGCTAGATGTTCCCTGAGACCATGGTCCCCAGAGCCCTCCGCCCAGCAATTCAGTCCCTCGGGGAGTTTGGATGTGTCTATGGGGCTTCCATGACCTTTCCTTGTCCAAGTTGTGCTAGTTTCTCCTGTATTGTGTACTGTCTCACCCTTCACCCAAGATACCACTTATCTATTGCCTATTTAGAATTTCCCCCCCATCCCTCTGATCCCTGGTAACCAACAAAGATTGTTACATTTTGCGTGTGAACTTTTTCATGGGTTTTTACAATAGAGCTCTTATACAATATTTGTCCTTTTGTGATTGACTTATTTCACTCAGCATAATGTCCTCCAGTTTCATCCATGTTATGACATGGTTCACAGATTCATTGTTGTTGTTTCTCGTTGCATAGTACTCCATTGTGTGTATCATTGTGTGTATGTACCATAGTTTGTTTATCCATTCATCTGTTGATGGGCATCTAGGTTGTTTCCATTGTTTTGCTATTGTGAACAATGCTGCCATGAACATAGGTGTGCATATGTCTATTCAAGTAACGACTCTTATTTCTCCAGGATATATTCCTAAGAGTGGGATTGCTGGATTGAATGGTATGTCTATTTCTAGCTTTCTGAGGAAGCGCCATATCATTTTCCAAAATGGTTGTATCATTTTGCATTCCCACCAGCAGTGCATAAGAGTTCCAATCTCCCCTCAGCCCCTCCAACATTTGTTATTTCCAGTGTTTTTGATTCATGCCAGTAATGCCGGGGTGAGAAGGTATCTCATCGTGGTTTTAATTTGCATTTCTCTAATGGCTAGTGATCGTGAGCATTTCCTCCTGTGTCTGTTGGCCATTTGAATGCCTTCTTTGGTGAAGTGTCTGTTCATTTCCTTTGCCCATTTTTTAATAGGACTATTTGTCTTTTTGTTGTAGAGGTGTTGGATTTTCTTGTAGATTATGGAGATTAAACCTTTGTCTGACTTGTACTGTCCAAAAATTTTTTCCCAGTCTGTAGGTTCTCTTTTGACTCTTTTGGTGAAGTCTTTTGAAGAACATAGGTGTTTGATTTTCAGAAGATCCCAGTTATCTAGCTATTCTATTGGGTTTTGTGCGTTGATGGTTATGGTTTGTATCTTCTTAATGCCATGTATTAAGGCCTGTAGTGTTGGTCCTATTTTTTCTTCTATGAACTTTATAGTTTTAGGTTTTATATTCAGGTGTTTGATCCATTTTGAAGTAGTTTTTGTATACGGTGTGAGGTATGGGTCCTGTTTCATTTTTTTGCAGATGGATATCCAGTTTTGCCAGCACCATTTGTTAAAAAGACTGTCTTTTCCCCATTTGATGGATTTTGGGCCCTTGTCGAAGATCGGGTGACCGTAGGTGGACGGATTTACATCTGGGTTCTCAATTCTGTTCCATTGGTCAATGTATCTTTCATTGTACCAGTACCAGGCTGTTTTGACTACTGTAGCTGTATAGTAGGTTCGGAAGTCAGGTAGTGTGAGTTCTCCAACTTTATTCTTCTTCAGTAGTGCTTTACTTATTCGGGGCTTCTTCCCTTTCCATATAAATGTAATGATTAGTGTTTCCATCTCTTTGAAGAATGTTGTTGGTATTTGGATCAGGATTGCATTGTATTTGGAAATTGCTTTCGGTAGAATTGTCATTTTCACAATGTTGAGTCTGCCTATCCATGAGCATGGTATGTTTTTCCGTTTATGTAGATCCCTTTGGGTTTCATGCAGTAGTGTTTTGTAGTTTTCTTTGTATAGGTCTTTTAAATCCCTGGTCAGATTGATTCCTAAGTATTTTCTCTTTTTGGGGGCTATTGAAAATGGTATTGTTTTCCTGATTTCCTTTTCATCGTTCTCCTTATTGGTGTATAGGAATCCAGCTGATTTTTGAATATTTATCTTGTATTCTGCTACTCTGCTGAATCTTTCTATTAGTTCCAGTAGATTTCTCGTGGAGTCTATAGGGTTTTCTATGTATAGTATCATATCATCTGCAAACAGGGACAGTTTAACTTCTTCATTACCAATCTGGACGCCCTTTATTTCTTTTCTTGCCTTATTGCTCTAGCTAGAACTTCCAGCACAATGTTGAATAGGAGTGGTGATAAAGGGCATCCTTGTCTTGTTCCTGTTTTCAAGAGGAATGTTTTCAGCCTCTCTCCATTAAGAATGATGTTGTCATTGGTATTGCATAGATGCCCTTTATTATGTTGAGAAATTTCCCTTCTATACCTATTTTATTGAGAGTTTTTTATCAGGAATGGGTGTTGGACTTCGTCGAATGCCTTTTCTGCATCAGTTGAGATTATCATGTGATTCTTTTCTTTCCTTTTATTTATGTGGTGGATTATGTTGATTGATTTTCTAATGTTGAACCATCCTTGCATACCTGGTATGAGTCCTACTTGGTTGTGGTGTATTATTTTTTTGATATGATGTTGAATTCTATTGGCTAGAATTTTGTTGAGAAGTTTTGCAACTATATTCATGAGAGATATTGGTCTGTAATTTTCTTTTTTTGTGACGTCTTTGCCTGGTTTTGGTATCAGCGTTATGGTGGCTTCATGGAATGAATTTGGAAGTGTTGCTTCCTCTTCTATGCTCTGAAATAGCTTGAGTACTACTGGTACCAGCTCTTCTGTAAATGTTTTGTAGAATTCTCCAGTGAAGCCATCTGGGCCAGGGCTTTTTTTGATTGGGTTTTTTTTTTTATTACCTTTTCAATCTCTTCTCTTGTTATGGGTCTGTTCGGATTTTCAGCATCACTTTGTTGTAGTTTGGGTAGGCCGTGTGTTTCTAGAAATTTATCCATTTCCTCTAGGTTTTCAAATTTGTTGGAGTATAGTTTTTCATAATATTCTGTTATAATCCTTTTTATTTCAGTTGGGTCTGTTGTAATATCCCCCATTTCATTTCTTATTTGGGTTATTTGTGTCCTCTCCTGTTTTTCTTTTGTCAGTCTGGCTAGTGGTTTGTTGATTTTGTTGATTCTTTCAAAGAACCAACTTTTGGTTTTGTTGATTCTTTCTATTGTTTTTCTGTTCTCTATTTCATTTATTTCTGCTCTTATCTTTACTATTTACTTTCTTGCAGTGGTTGTGGGCTTTTTTTGCTGTTCTCTTTCTATTTGTTTGAGCTCTGTAGTTAATGTTTTGATTTTGTCCCTTTCTTCTTCTTTGATATGTGCATCTATTGCTATAAATTGTCCTCTGAGGACTGCCTTTGCTGTGTCCCAAAGGTTTTGGTATGATGTGTTTTCATTCTCATTTGATTCTAGGAATTTTTGGATTCCATCTCTGATTTCTTCTGTTACCCAGTGATGTGTAAGCAGGGTATTATTCAGTTTCCATGTAGATGATTTTTTTCCCTTGCTCTTTCTATTGTTAATTTCTACCTTGATGGCATTGTGGTCAGAGAAGATACTTTGAATTATCTCAACGTTTTGGATCTTGTTGAGGATTGCTCTGTGGCCTAAGATGTGGTCTATTCTGGAGAACGTTCCATGTGCATTGGAAAAGAATGTGTGCTTTGCAGTGGTTGGATGGAGTGTTCTATATATGTCTATGAGATCAAGTTGGCTGATTGTGCCCTTTAGGCCTTCTGTATCTTTGCTGAGTTTCTTCTTAGTTGTTCTGTCCTTTACTGAAAGTGGTGTGTTGAAGTCTCCTACTATTATTGTGGAACTGTCAGTTTTCTCTTTTCAGTGTTGTTAGAGTTTGTTTTATGTATTTTGGAGCCCTGTCATTGGGTGCGCAGATGTTTATTATGGTTATGTCTTCATGATGGATCGTCCCCTTAATCATTATATAGTGTCCTTCTTTGTCTTTTATGGTTGATTTTGTTTTAAAGTCTATTTTATCTGAGGTTAGAATTGCCACTCTTGCTCTTTTTTGGTAGTTGTTAGCTTGATATTTTTTTTTCCAACCTTTGACTTTTAATAAATTCACATCTTTGTTTCTAAGGTGAATCTCTTGTAGACAGCATATCGATGGATCCTGTTTTCTTATCGATTCTGTCACTCTCCATCTCTTTACGGGTGCATTGAGTCTGTTTATATTCAGTGTAGTTATTGATAGATGTGAGTTTGTTGCTGTCATTTTGTAGTGCTTTTCTTTGTGGTGCTGAAGTTTTCTTTCTTCTTCTTACTCTCTTGTGCTGAGTTACTTTTGTTTGTGGATTTTTTTTTCATTTCTTTTGTTTTTGTAGATTTTGTTTTTGCTGAGAGTTTATGTTTTTCCTCTTTTTTTTATGAGTGTGTTTATTAACTTTCTTTGTGGTTACCATAAATTTTACCCTTATCTTGCTAAGTTTGAAGCAGTCTACCATTACCTGGTATTGCCTTTCCTTCCTCTCCATTAGAAGGTTCTATACCTATGCCGTTTATTCCCTCTTTTATTGTTTTGATGTTGTTGTCATTTACTGATTTACTGCTCAGATTCCCTGTTGTATTTCTTTTGGTTTTGGAATGTCCTCGAGAGTTCATTTCCTAGATTGGTATCTGGGTGGTACGATCCTGCGTCCTAGCTTCTGCCTGTGAGCTGAAGCTATTTGTCCTCAGATCAAAGAACTCCTTTTAATAATTCATGTAAGTTTGGTTTGACTTTTACATATTCCCTTAATTTCTGTTTATCAGGAAATGACCTAATTTCAACATCAAATTTGAACGAGAGTTTTGCAGGATATATTATTCTTGGCTGACAATTTGTTTCTTTCAAGATTGTATATATGTCATCCTATTGCCTTTTTGCCTGCATGGTTTCTGCTAAATAATGTGAGCTTAGTCTTGTTTCTCCTCTGTATGTGACTTCTTGTTTCTCACGAGCTGCTCTCAGGATTCTTTGTTTGTTTTGGTTTTGGCGAGTGTGAATATGATATGCCTTGGTGATTTTCTTTTGGGGTCTCTTCTATATGGGGTTTGTTGAGCTTCTTGGATGGCCAGCTTTTCATCTTTCATGATATTGGGGAAGTTTTCTGTCAGCAGTTCCTCAATGATCCTCTCTGTGTTTTCTGTTTTCTCCCCGTGTTCTGGAATTCCAATAACGCTCAGATTTTTGCTTTTGATTGTGTCCCACATAACTCTCAGGGTCTCTTCATTTTTCTTTGTTCTTTTTTCTGAGTTTTCCTCAAACAGAGTTGTATCCAAGTGTTTGTCTTCAATTCCACTGATCCTGTCTTCCACCATTTCAAATCTGCTTCTCAGCCATTCTATGACACTGTACATTTCTGAAATCTTGTTGTTTATCTTTTGGATTTCTAATTCTTGTCTTTGTATAATTTCTAGTTGTGAATTTATTTTGGCATTTTGTTCCTGCATTGTTTTTCCTGAATTCTTCCAATTTTTTGCCTGTATTTTCCATGAATTTGCCTATTTTTTCCTCATGTTTGTAAGCTTTTTGCCTCAGTTCTTGGAGAATTCTGAGTATTAGAGATTTGAAGTCCCTATCAGGTAGTTCTAATGCATTTTCTTCCAGAGGAGAGTCATCTGGTGTTTTATTTTGGATGCCTACTGGAACCATCCTGTTCTGTTTTTGTAAATGTTTTGTTATTGTCTGCTGTCTTCGGGGCATTCAGTAGTTATTTTTCTCATTTATTGACTGTAGATTTGTTTGTTTTGTCCCTTTTTTTTTTTTTTTTTAATTTGACTAGTTCTTTGCAGGCAGACTGTGTGTTCTTTGTTGTTTGCTGGTCTGTGGGCACAATACTTTTCGCCTCCTTCTTCAATTGGCAGGGTCAGTCACTCAGATATGGTACAGCAGGGCAGGTCTAGCTGAAGAGGCGTTACTGGGACGGGTTGTTTATGGCACTTACTACAGCCACCAGAGCTGGTCGGTAATCAGTGCAGGGCAGGTTCCAGTAGGCCGTGCCTGTACTGCTTGGTGGTGTGATGTCAAGCGCACGGTGCAGGTAGGCAAGATGTAGCAGGGAGATTGTTATGTGTGGAGTTAAGATGGATATGGGAGAGAGGAGAGAGGAACAGGAGCCAAAAACATACAAACAAATAAAAAAGAATGCTAGGGGAGCTTGCCGTTGGAGTGGAGAGATGAGAGACTATGAAATGGAGAAAAACAGAAAGGGGAAGAGGAAGAAAATAAAAGAATGAATAAATGAAAATCAGAAAGGTTAAAGAACCGTAAAGTTCCCAGGGATCCCACCAGTGAGCTATGAGGTCTGGGAAAGTCGCTCTCAGGTGTTGCAGTACAGCCTGGCTAGAAGGCATAGAGGTATACCACACCAGGTATTCAGGGAACAGAAGGAGAAGGAAGATATAGAGAGATGAGAAACTGAGTAATGAAGAAAGACAAAAAGGGAAAAGAAAACAAAACAAATTAAAAAAAAAAAAAGAACAAGAAAGGCCCCCAAAAAAAACAGAAAAATAAAACAACAAAAAAAGAAATGTCCTCAGGGATTCCTCTGCACGTCTGTGGAAGCCAAGGGAGAGTCTCCTTGCCACCCAGCTCCGCCTGGCCAGAAAGGGCTCCCAACTCAAGAAAAGGAAAAGAAAACAAAGAAACAATTCAAAACAAACAAATGAACAAAAGCCCCGGGATCCCACCAGCGTGGCAGCCCAGACCAGGAAGCAGCTCCACACTCGAATGGAGCTCCGCAGCCCCTCAGGAAGAAGCAAAGATGGCGCACAGAGCCAGGTACTCAAGCGAAAGGAGCGGGAGGTGGCAAGAGGCAAGGAAGAAATCAAAAGAAGTGGAAAAAGGCAACACCAGTAGCCAACAAATGGTACTCAGAGAGCCGCCTGTTTGGGTGTGTGGAATCCAAGCAGCCAGTGTTTCCCGGTCAAGAGATTGTGGCTGCGCAAAGCAGAGGAGGCTGAGTTGGGGTGAAGAAGGGTGGGCAGTGGGAAAACGTATATCGCAAATTACCGGTTGTCTCCCGTTGGATGCTCTGTGAGGCTCCTTTCTCGTACCCCATTTGCTGGTCTCCGATAGGAGTCCAAGATGGCAGATCCACGCTGCGTTAGCTGGTAGGGGACCTCTGCATGAATCTCTCCTCACTCTCCGTTCTCTGTCAGTTTTCTCACTCCGTTTGGTGCTTGGCTGAGTTCTTTATCTGTTCATTTGATGCTTTAGGGTTTCAGGATTGTTGTATTCTCTGTTCGGCTTAGTTTTTTTGATCTTTGCTGTGGAGGGATGGCATGGTGCTTCTGCCTAGAGCGCCATTTTTCCCTGCTTATTGTACTTCTTAACCCAATGTAGCGGTGTGGTTTCTTTATGTGTCCATGAACTCACAAGGGCAGGGGCCATTTCTTACCTTCTTTGGATCCTCAGTGCATGGCACATAGTAGGTGCTTTAAAAAGAGATTTAAGGGATGATGGAAAGAAGAAAGTAAAAAGAAGGGTGAATACAGCCTGAGTCTACAGTATTCAGGAGAAATATCACATTATCAAAATAAAATGTGATATTTATATTGCAGGAAATCACCCCCACCCCAAGCCCACACAACACTGGCTGAAGTCTAAGGGGTTATTATTGTTGCCATTTTTCCAGCCCCATGGCCCAGGTCTTAGGAGCAGCGGGAATCCTTTGTACCGTGAGCTGATTCTTTCTCTAGTACACGTAATAAAAACTGACCAAACCAGTTACTTTCCTAACATTCTGTCCAATTTGAGAAACTCTATATCATGAGGCACTTGAAGGCTAATGTGTCTTTTATCCTACCCTTGCTTAAAAGAGAAAAAAAGACTGACGAAACTTCTTGGATGGAAGTTTTCCAAAATATGTGGTGAAATGGCCTGAGCCACTTCCAGAACAGAACGCTGGAGACCAGGGCTGGTTTGGAAGCAGCCTGTGAATCTCACCCAAGCTACCTGCTTCTCATCATGATTGCTGTCTCTGAAAAGGAATTTTAGTCCAACCACAGATGAATGGATAAAGAAACAATGGAATATTATTCAGTAATAAAAAAGAACAAAGCCCTGATACACACTACGACGTGGATGAACCTTGAAAACATTATGTTGAGTGAAAGAAACCAGACACAAAGAGTCACATATCGTTCCATTCCATTTACATGAAATATCCAGAAGAGGTAAATCCATAGATTGGTGGTTACCAGGGGGGTGGAAGCAAGGGGGAATGGGGAGTGATTACTTAATGGGTACAAGGTTTTTTTCTGGGGTGATGAAAAATTTTTGGAAGTAGATAGAAGTGATGATGGTTGCATAATATTGTGAACACACTAGATGCCACTGAATTCTTCACTTTAAAATGGTTAATTGTATGGTATGTGATTTTTGCCTCAATTTGTTTTTAGAAAACTTTATTTATTGAGGTAAAATTCACATACCATACAATTAACCATTTTAAAGCCATACAGTTCCGTGGCATTTAGTCCATTCATAATGTTGTGCAACCATGACCTCTATCTAGTTCCAAGACATTTTTACCATCACCTCAGTTTTTTAAAAAAATGAATTTTTGAAATGCTAGCATAAGTGCCCAAAGCTACATGTGTTCATTGCAGCAGGGTCTATAAGAGAGAAAAATTGGAACTAACTGTATGTCCATCATTTAGAGATTGAACAAAGAAAATAAAATCATTCCTACATGGGATGAGATGCAGCCATCAAAAAGAATGGGAAGAACTGCTAGGTACTGACGTGGAAAGACATCCATGATGCACTATTAAGTGAAAACAACTTAGTTGCAAAATCGTATGCATGTTATATTCCATTAAAAAGCCATAGGCATGTCTCCTATAGGCATAGGAAAAAGTCTGATAGGACAGACAGTAAACTAGTGATTTCTTCAGGTTACCGATGAGGAAGGAACACTGCAGAGGGAGGGGGCTTTCACTTTTCACTGGATATACTTTGTAGTCTGAAAAAATTAAACATTTTTTAAAAATAAAGGAGTATGTCTTGAATGGTCAAAAGTGATAATCATGTTTAAGATGCAGAAGGGTTGTGAGGACAAAATAAAATAACCCATAGTCCTGCAATTTTTTCAGTGTTTTTTTTTTTTAAATACGTAAGATACTGAGATTGTTTTTTAAAGTAGCACTAAATAAAAACTCAATAAAAGATCAAAAGATAACACTTTAGACTAAGCAGGGCCTTACTCAGCTGTCTGCCTTATCTTTCTGTTTCATCCAATGCCAGGCCCATTGCTCGAAAGTCATAGAAACTCAGTGAGTTCTCAATCCTCAAAAAATTTTAACGATTTTTGAACTTACTGCATTTTCCTACAGTGTTCAGAATCCAGACTAGAGACATTGAACATAACACATTTATGAAACAAAATGGCTCTGCTATGCTTCCAAAGTGCAACGGGAGGATTTAGCTAAGCAACTCTAGATGACTAGCTCCCAGGGAAACCTTTTTATCTCAATGATTGGGACGCTTCAGGAATGATCTGGATAATTCTCTCAATTGTTCACTTTGTTTTGACTAGCTCTGTAGACTGATTTGAGTTCTGAAGGGATATCAGTTACTTCAACTAAATATTTTTTCAAATTCATAATGCTGAGTTGCGATATTTTTTGTTTCTTTTTCAATGGCTTTTCCCAAACACAGCCAACAATTTAATTTCTGCTGTTTCACTCCTTTTTATAAGGTAACAGCCTAAAGATCTAGAAGAATGGAAATCAAAGTCAGCAGCAGGCTTGTGTTTGTGTTTCTTCTTGTGAGCACATGTGTGTACATGTGTATATGTGTGTGTGTAAATGTGTGTGCGAGAGCATGTGTGTGTTTGTATGTACTGTGATGGACACCGTGTCAGATTTTCAGAGCATAAAGACAGCTAATTTTTCTCTCTTATTTTCAGTGTATTATTTTCTGTGGGTTCTAAATAATTGATAAGGAGGCCCCTTTCCATAATTAAAATGGATGTCCCTACATGTCAACACTGATCGCTTTTCCATAATGAGTGAATTTAGATATACGCTAAGTATGGATTCTGTTTACTCACTCTAGATGGGCTGCAGTGCAGAGTGTGCTGGGTGGGGGCTGAGGTGGTGAGAGACACAAAGCAGATCTCAATGGAAATGACAAGAGAGTGGAGAGGATGGAAGCCTGGGAGTTACCTGGAGAAAAGACCCCAACTGGCCCCAACATCCACTTTGGGTGAATAGGTGAGACAGGCACAAAAAGACAATGAAGGGACAGGAGGTTTGCGAACTTGGTGCTGTTTGGAATTTGTTGAGGTTTCTTTAACCTTTCTTCCAACTCCTAATGCCTTCCCAGTCTTTCATCTTAGTGATATCTCCCTTTGGCCTTCTTCCTTTATCAAAACCTGCTATCAAAACTTCCCCTGCAAGGGGGGCCAGTTGGAATCCTTATAAGTGTAGTTAACTTCTTATAAATATCAAAAGTCAGTTTATTCACTTTTGGATTCAACGAACACTAATCACCAACCATATGCTGGGCTCTGTGGCTGGTGCAGGAACCATCACAATAAAAATGGTCCCTGCCCTGGAGGAACTCAGGCTAAGAGATTGCTTCCAGTCTCACCTCCAGTCCCTCTCCACCCCCATGGCCACCAGGGGGACCTCTCTAAAATTCAACATCCCCCTGCCCCCAGCATAAAACCCGTCAGTGAGGCACCATCAACCACTGGAAGACCTGTTGATGTTTACCAACAGGGCGGTGGGCAGGGACTGAGCACAGAGGAAACCCCAGAGAGAGAGTGCTTACCCCAGCAGCCAGGGTGCAGGTGGGGCTGGGGTTGAGGGCAAGAGGAGTAGACACTTCCCAGGAGAGGAGAAGCCCTACGAGGATGGGTGGAACAGTGTGTGAAAGAGATGAGAAAGTGGGAGAGACAGGGGGACAAGGCCCACTACGGGGGCTTGAATTCGTGTGGAGGAGCTGGGAGGTTGTCCAGTGGGCGATGGTGCCTCACTCAAGGGTTTTATGCAAGGGGTGGGGGTGGGGGTGGGAGGTGTTAAATTTTAGAGAGGTCCCCCTGGTAGCCATGGGAGGGGGGTGGAAAGGGACTGGAGGTGAGACCGGAAGCAAGACTAGAGGGTTCTGTTGTAAAGAGGGGTTTCCAGAAGGGTGAGGATGGACAGCGCAGGTCTCCAGAATGTCCTCCAAAGTGAGGCAGCTCTGCTGAGTGAGTGGGAAGATGTGGCAGCCTGGGTGAGACAGAAGAAGCCGACTGAAGGACAATTTGCAGCCCAGACCTCCCTGAACACTCACTCAGAGTTGCCCTGACAGAGAGACAGGGGCCAGGAAGTCAGATTGGCAGGTTCAAATCTCAGCCCCCTCCACTCGCCAGGTAGCTCTGTGACCTTGGGCAATTTACCTAACCTCTCTGAAGGTGGCCTCCTCTCCCGTAATTCAGTTATGATGATACTGCTTGGCAAGGTAATTGTGAGGATTTAATAAAATCTACCCAGCACTTAAGGAGCCCTGGTGACACAATGGTTAAGCACTTGGCTGCTAACCGAAAGGTTGGTGGTTCGAGTCCACCCAGTAGGTGGCTCAAAAGAAAGGCCTGAAGATCTACTTCCAAAAAATCAGCCACTGAAAACCCTATGGAGTTCACCCTATGGACACACATGGGGCCTCCATGAGTAGGGGTTGACTCAAAGGCAACTTTTCTTTCTTTTTTTTAAATCTAGCACATGCTAGTTGCTCAATAAACAGTGGGGATGGTGGACACGAGACGTTCAACAAGCGCACTTGGAGAGCAGCACCCCCACAAGTGCACACGTCTGGGGAGCCCTACATGTTGTTGCTTTTGAAGGGGCTGTGTAGAGTGATTCATGGAGGTCCTCCTGAACGAGGAGACCTCTGAACAAGAGAAAAGAGAGCCGCAGACTAGTCTGGGTGCATTTACAAACAGACTATTGTTGAGGGAAAAAAAAAAGGCGGGTCGCATGTCGGTCCTGGCAGAAACAACCGAGACCACAGATGCGTCTGCCGCCTGCTGTTCTGTCTCTCTAGCTCTGGCCTCCTTCTTTCCGTCTTGGCGTGGATTCCACCAGCTGCCTCCAGAGAGGCGACAGGTGACTCAGAGTGGTGGACATCAGGGAAGGCACCAGTGGATAACTTCAGAAAAGGCTGCTTGTTCTCAGATATTACAAAGTCCTTGGCCCCTAAGAACAAACAGGGCCATCGCTGATGCAAACTTTTAAAAGTTTTTTTTTTTTTTAAATCTTGTTGATATGTTAAAGACACATATCTATTTATTTGGTTTATTTAAAATGTGTACAGTGCGCAAAGGTTCCCAGGAAGCTGTTTCTAATTTTAAAAAATCACCGTTTAAAACTCAGTCCAGCATCTGACACTCCCTTTAAGGAAAAAGCCAAAGAATTTCTTGCCCCCACCAAAAAATAGGCCTTTGGGGAATTGCTGGAACTGGCCACACACTGACATGTGTCCCCTGAACAAGCCTGCAGGGAGGCCAGGGGACAGTCATTTATTATGGGCAGGTTGCTCGTTGAGACATCAGATGACTAACTCTCTGAGAAACTGGTTCTTTGAGCTAGTGGGAGACCACAAGTGTTTTGCCTCAACTTAAAAGAGAAATTATAACAAAGGGCAATCCTCATGGCTGCACCTCCCAAGCTGTGTGTAATACATGGCTGCTAACCGAAAGGTTGGCTGTTCGAAGCCACCAGCTGCTCCCCAAGAGAAAGTTGTGGCAGTCTTCTTCCACAAAGATTACAGCCTTGGAAACCCTGTGGGGCAGTTCTGCTCTATCCTATAGGTTCATTAAGAGTTGGAATCAACTCAACAGCAAAGGGTTTTGTTTTTTTGGTATATGTATATATATCTCCCCTTGTGTGTCAGAGTAGAACTGTGTTCCATAGGGTTTTCAATGTCTGATTTTTCAGAAGTAGATCGCCAGGCCTTTGTTTGAGGCACCTCTAGGTGGACTCAAACCTCCAACCTTTGGGTTAGCAGCAGAGTGTGTTAACCATTTACACCAACCAGGGACTCTACTATATGGCTTACTTGTAAAATATTGCACGAGAAATCTTGCAAAGACTCCTTGATTTCCTAAGTCCCCAAGCAACACCTTCCCTCCTTGCTCACAAACGTAGCATCTGCTCTCGCTCCAGCAGCACGCACGTTCTGTGAGTCCTGCATTCAGCGAGCGGTGCCGACTATATTGACCATAAATTTAGTTTCTGGAACAAATTATCCCAGAGGACATTTACCCTGATGACCTATGACACATCACTATGCCTGTGTCGATGCCAAAGTGGACGACTCTACCTGTGTGAGGTTATTTGGATCCATTGTGGCCAACACTTTCGGGTGGCTGTAGTTGTGGGCCCCAAGGAGAGGGCATTGTAGCCGGGCTGTTGATGTCCTGCCCAAGCCCATGTCCCCTCAGTGCTCACCTCCCTGCAGACACCTGAGCCTCTGGCCTGAGGGCTTTTGCCCTCCCTGGCCATGGAAGCATGTGGGCCAGAGTTACTGCTTACTGCCCTCAGCTGATGATGGCAGGGGGCCGGTGGATAAATATCCAGCCTTGCCCTGGCTTGAGAGGCGAATGCTCTGTCTCCTAGAGGTCCCCAGTGAGTCTGAGCTCCAGTTGCCCACAGTGGGAACCAGCATGATAACACATCTTTCATTATCTGCCTTCCCTTTCCTGTCTCGCCTCCCTACTCTCCTACCATTGCCTCCTGGCAATAAACTCTAGCCAAATGAACTACTTGCACCCAAATCCTTGTCTCAAGGTCTGCCTTTGGGAAAATCCAAAAACAGCAAGATGGGGTTAGCAACATAGAACCATATAAAACTGCCTCCTACAAACACAGCAATTTCATGTGGTTTAACTAAAAATTCTTAGCCGCGTAAGCTCTGTTTACTGAGATGTCTGATCTCTGTTCATTCAAGCACGTCCATGCTTACAAAGCTATGGTGGTATGCAAGAACTACTTTACAGTTCCTTTTTCTTGTCTATTTCCCTGTTCTAATGGAAGCGTCAGGCTTGCCACTTTTAATGATTGCATGATATTCCATTCTTTTGTTCTGGCTTCGCGGATGTGTGACGTGTATAACTGCCTGGTTCCCCAAACTCAGAAAGGCCTCCCCACAAAAAACCAAACCAGTTGCCATCAAGTTGATTCTGATTCATGGCAACCCCATGTGTGTCAGGTAGAACTGAGCTCCACAGGATTTTCAATGACTGATTTTTTGGAAGTAGATCTCCAGGCCTTTCTTCTGAGGAACCTCTGGGTGGATTTGAACCTCCAACTTTCAGTTAGCAACTGCGCATGTTAACTATTTGCACCACCCAGCGACTCCTTCAGAAGGGCCCCACGCTTGCTTTAATACTCTACTGTCGCCATCTTTAAGTACTTAATAGTTTTTGAACAAGGGGTGCCACATTTTCATTTTGCACTGGGCCCCATGAGTCATGTGGCCAGCCCTGCCTACATGGTTCAAATCACCCCCCTACTTTTCAGCAACCCCCACCCAATTTTCCTCCTCTATTATACGACAATGCAACAATCAAGAAAGAAAATTTTATAAAATTGCCCAAGATAAAAATTTTTATGTTACACTATGTACATACACTGGACATACACTGGTGGACATACACTGTTGATAGACATATTAATTGGTTCAACATTTTGTAGTGCAATTTGACAGTATAGTCCCTAATTTAAAATGCCTGTTCCCTTTAACTGAATCACCCCACTCACAGGTTTTTATCTAATATGTTTATATTTGTTCAAAGAAATACATACTAAAAAAGTAAAAAGTTTGTATAAGGTAACTCATTGCAGCTCCATTTTTAAAAAGCAATTGATCGTAAACGACCTAAATGAATATATAGGGGGCTGATTCCGTAACATATAGAACATCTATATTATGGAATACTATGCAACCACTTAAAAAATGGACTGCTATGTAACAATTTCCAGATCTACTGCAAAGTGAAAAAGCAAGGTTCAGAATAGTGTGCATAATAACTTACATTTGTATAAAAATATGGGAGGGACTAAAGACACATGTATATTAATATATGCATAGATCAACTCTGGAAGGATGGATGAGGAGTTGGTGTCAATGGCTGCTCTAGGGAGGGGAACAAGGGAATGGGAGACAGGGACCAGGGACAGGGGTGGGGGAGACAGATTGTTTACTACTGGTTGGCGCGAAAGGTTAAGCACTCAGCTACTAATGCAAAGTTTGGCAGTTTGAACCCACCCAGAGGTGCCTTGGAAGAAAGGCTTGGCATTCTGCTTCCAAAAGGTTACAGCCCTAAAAACTCTATGGAGCTCAGTTCTACTCT
This sequence comes from Dugong dugon, assembly GCA_030035585.1. Taxonomy (NCBI): domain Eukaryota; kingdom Metazoa; phylum Chordata; class Mammalia; order Sirenia; family Dugongidae; genus Dugong; species Dugong dugon. Next base: position 160,495,248 of record CM057460.1, on the reverse strand, counting down.
GCAACACACGGGGTTGCCATGAGTCAGTATCGATTCAATGGCAACTGATTGTTTTTATTTTTTTAATACTCTTCCAGTGTTTGCATTCTTTTCTTTTCTTAATTTTGTGCAACTTATGTCTATTAAAAGCATTTAATACTTAAAAATGTTAAAAAAAAAAAAAAAAAAAAAAAAGGGAGGTGGGAGGGAAAGGAGACAGGGAGGGAGGAAGGAAGTGGGCAGGAAGACAGGCAAGCTATGCCAAGCCAGCCAATGGGCCCTTTTGCTGTGACTTCTGGTCTGGAGAGACCAGGCCCAGAGGAACCACTGCAGCTCATTTCTATGTCACAGTGATGCTCAGTTCTCGTCCCCTGGTTCCCAGTGACAATTCTTTTGAAATTTAGAGCAAAAGAAAAAAACCCTCTTTATTTCTCTTGATGAATTTGAATATCTTTGTTTTGTAAATAAGAATTATGAAGTGACTTTGTCTCCTCTTTTTTTTCTTTGATTGCCGGGAAGCTCAGACAAATTCTAAGCTCAATTATATGTTAGTCATGTGGGTTGTATGTTAGATGATTTCCCTACCTCTGGGCTTGATTTTCTATTTCTATTACATTTTCCTTGTCCTTGATTCTCTATTTATATTTTAACATATGTTTTATTTTGTTATCTGTGGGCTAAGATAATATTTTGAATTTTTAACTAATGCTTTTTCCTCCTGGTACCAGGGGCTCTCGCCCTCCCTCCAATTCATTCAACATGACCAGGTGGCACCCTTGCCTCAAGGAAGGATGTTGCAGTAGAAGGATGAGAAAAAGCTTTTGAGTTTCCAAAGCCCAGGCCCTGGAGGGCTATGGGCCTGAGCAGTAGGTTTGGGAGAGGAGGCAATGAGTCAGAGCAAAGCCGGCTGAAGCTTCTCAGGCCAGAGGAGAAGGGAGCAAAAGAAAGATGGCAGGGAGGGAACAGCAGAAAACCCAGATTGGTCTAAGATTTCTGTCCCAGAGGGAGCCTGCGCCCTGCTTCCACTCAAAGCTCAGGGAAAATGCAAGACCATGGTAGAAGTGACTTTGTGGTTAGGCAGATGGGCCAGAGTTCCTACACTCCAGAAGGCACAAGTGCTTTGTAAAATGACTTCCATATGGGGGGGGGGGGGTGGGGAGGCATCTGGAAGAGGTGAGTGCGTATCTGTAGGGGACTCCTATCTGCAGGGGCCTAGAGGATGAGAATGAGGACTACAGGGTAGCATCATTCATGGACTCGAGACCAAAGTTAGAGGATGCTCACCACCCCAGATGCTATATGACTGAAGGCCCTGGTTTGGCTTGCCTTGATGCCTTGCAGCATTGAGACCAACCCAGGGAAGCCCTGACTTGACTGAGAGTCACTCCCTGCCACTTGGCAAGAATGGTAGTCATAAAAGAAACTGAGTTGCCTTATGGAGAAATAGTTATATATCTTGTGAGCCTGAGTTTGCAAGCTGTTGATATTGTGACCTCCTCAGTGGAATGCAATGGAGACACAAAAAGAGCAGCAAAGAGCTTTATCCTACGATTAATCCTTTTCAGACCCTTTCTATAGGAGGGAACCCCAGGGCTGACTGCCCCTTTAGGAGCGCTGGGATGGATAGAATTTCCATGCCTGAAACACAGCTAGAACTACCTCCCTCATTCTCACGGGCCAGAAAGGAATCTGACTCACCATGTACTTCTTCCTTGTGACAGATGTTTTCTGAAGAAGCTAGAGCTGCCACTGAGCATAGTAAACGGCCTGGAAACTTCCCAGGTGCTTCAGGAAAGAAGCAGCATTTTAATCATGATTTTTGGCCTTCATAGCTAATGTCGGCCTTAAATGCTATCTGGAATAACAAATGAATGCTTGTCTGGCTCTGGAAGACCTTGCTAACTGCACTCCCCAGCTTTATTATTTTGCTGATGGAGCCTTGTTTTGTCATCTTTAGCAAGTCGTTTTACCAGTCTGACCGTTAGTCCACCTGTCTTTCAAATGAGCATAAGAGTAATTTCTTCGTGGGGGACTGATGCTGAACAGATGTTTACACAGCCCCTTAGGATCACTGTGACAGGTCCCTCTGTAGAACTGAGATTGTTGTTATGTAATCATTTTTCCTCTACTTTTGATTAAAAAATGATACATGTGCACCTATGTACAAAAATGTGTCAATGCTAATGGAGACATGAGTATTTGACACACCTCCATATGTATCAGAAGGTAAGGATGGTGTCCCCAAAGCACTACCTCTTCACAGCGCCATATTACAGAAACAAAATGATTGAGGAGAAAATCTCCGTTAAGCGAGAGAGAAAAGAGAGCGACTGAGAGAGGGGAGAGAGAGTTTGCGAGAGAGGAGAGAGGAGAGGTTGAGAGAAAGAGGAAACAAAGAGAGAGAGAGGACAGAGAAGAGATCGAGAGTGAGAGAGGGAGAGGTTCTGACCCTCGCATGCCAAACCTTTGTGGTAAGAGCTCCCGTCCCCATGCAGAGCCGCGGCGGAGCGCCACAGAGCGCGCTAACTTGGCGGTACGGCCGTCTCTAGTGCCCTCTGCTGTAATTTGGGAAACAAACGCTTCTTCAGGGAGCCATAAATGTCTCCCGCAAGGAAGGAAAACAAACTACTTCGCACTTCTTGAAAGTTTCCACCTTAATTTGGGCCTATTGCTGTTTCGAGTTATTTGGGTCGTTGGCCAGGTTTCCCTCGCCGGTTGCGGGATGTCCTATTACGTCACCCTCAGTGCTGGTCTCAGCTGAGGTGTCTCGCTCAAACAGAAAAGGAAACTGACCAAATATTAAGACTCCCAGGGATTGAAACAGAACACTGAAGTATTTTGGGGAGATCTTGTAAGAGGGTAATTTTGACCTCATTTTATACAGCTCCAAGCTGTTCGTTGCGTTCTGAGGGTTACTTACTCATTTTGAAATTTGCTTTAATTTTATTTTTTGTCAATCAAGCATTGGAAGGCTTGGATCTGGCCTCAAGTGAGGTGTTGGTCCCTGGATCTGGGCCCTCTGTCTCTGCGTCTCTGGAACACCTGGGTATGGCCCGAAGATCGAGGATTCATTTCCTCTGCAAGTGAAGAGGATATTTACCAATTCATTTCAACTCCAGCGCTGCAAGTTCCATACATGGCACACTTAATATAATCTCACTTTAGATGACACTCGGAGGAGCAGGGAGACAATTTGTGGGGAGAAAGGAATAAGAGGCAGCGCACATTTAACGGGAATGTTAATATTTACTCGTGGCGGCGCTTGGTATCTGTAAGGCAGTACAGTCACTAAGTGAGGATTACATCTTCAATTAAGTAGCGGTAGCTAGGGAGTCAGTGATGTTTCACAGAGGGAAACTGCCGAAATCATACTTTAAGGAGAATATTTTTTTTTAAAAGCTACAAAAAAATTGAAATAAAAGCCTGGGGGAAAAAATTGAGGGAACATTTCTGTTTAGGGAATCCTAATATTTTGGCTGAACACATTATGTAAAATTAAATACTATTTTAAACCAAGGAGATACAATATCTAATTAAGTTTTTGAGGTCGATGGGCTTAGAGAGGATTGTGAATGTTACATCCATTGAACTGAAAGTAGAAAAATTAAATAACACTGTTCTGTAGTGACTTTCACCCAGACAAACAAGCCGACTTCCATATTCCGCTTTTACTCGGCCCCCTACCTAGGTCTCACTGAAGACAATGAAGGAGAAAATGAGAATATGCACGATGATCTCATTAAGCCTTATAACCACCCCAAGGAGCAGGTATCAAGAGCTGTTAGCCTCATTTCCAAGCTGCAACCACGGGGTCCGGGTGGCCAAGGGACTCTCACCCAGGGTTATCTAGTGAGCCAGGGGTGAAGAGAGAACAGAACCACCACCTCCCAGCTGCCTCTGGAACTTCTGCCCCAGAATGCTATCTTCTCTCCAGGAAAACCAGTGTCAAACTTTGGGACATAGAGGCATCTGTTACTGGTCAGAGCTACTAGAGAGGACAAAGACTTTAAGGCTTGATTTGGAGTTTTTTTGGGATTTTGATGTAAGGCGTATTGAAACCAGAGATGATGAGATTGGTTTTAAAAGGATGTTGACTTTGAGTGTATGTGTGGGTGTGGTGAAAATGCACAGCAAAAATATCGGCCAATTAAACAGTCTGTACATGACGTTGATTACACTCTTCACGTTGAACAACCCCATCAGTCTCTTTTTCCTAATTATTCCACCACCATTAACATAAACTCAATGTCCACCAAGCAAAAACTCCTCCGTTTCCCCTCCTCCCCACCGCAGAATGTTGACTTTTAATGCTAATTATTATATTAAGGTATTTTCAAGTTACTTCATATAATAGTTTTTAAAGATAGAAAATAGATTGCTATGTGATTTTTAGTGTGAAAATTTTTAAAATACTTATCTTGAATAGTCGTCTTTCTCAAATGGAATATAATTGGAATAGGTATAAATATCGAAAGACAGCGTGGACGTAGACAAATACTCTAAGTGCAGAGACTAAATATTTCAATCATATTTTCACTGGTTTTCTCTTTAAATTCTTATTTTTGTCTCTTCTATCACTGTTCCAAACATTCTTCTTTTGAGAAACATTTACCGTTAGTGATGTATAATAAAATAACCCATCATTTTAAAAAGTTTAAACTTTAAATAGTGTCTATTTTGTCTATAGTTCCTGAGATAAATTAAGCAGTGTCACATTTAATATTTAAGGAAGAAAAAAAAAGAAATCTCAGGACATCTTCATATAGAATTGAAAGAAATTTGGTCAGAAGGCTATTTGAAATTAGAATATTCAAATTATAATTTGGCAATAAGGAAGTAGTTTAAATAATTGAAAATGAGGTATGAGCTGCAAGAAGTTGCTCTTTGGTGGTCGTTTGTTTCAATTGCCACAAGCAAGATGTAGGTTTTAAAAATAGATCACCAGGGCAGAGCAAGTGTCTCTGACAGGCACTTGCAGGCAGGATTCTAGAAATTCCAATCATTTAACAAATTGCACCATTAAAAGTCATAATAGGTCTAAAAGCCATTCTTAAAGGAACTTACTAAGTAATTTGACCTACATAATCATCTTGTTAAATTCATTTGATATCATGAGACAGTGAAATATGCATAGTACATTATATTAAAGAGAAAAGTACCCTTCAATTGGTATCTGATGTGCACTTTGCAATAGCAGCTATTAGTTGTCTATAAAACTCCTAGACATGATTTGATTTGATTTGATTACTGTTATATCATTTTACTTTGTAACATACAGGAGTGGAGATTACAGGTCTGCTATTGCTTACTAGGAAATGTTTCACGCAGGATGTTTTATTTATTAGCATAAAGAGACACAGTGGATTGTTGGGTGATTCAAGTGATAATACAACTGCAATACTTGTCGAAAACAGCTCTAATTCAATAGCAAGGCGACAGTCAGTCTCTGGGTTGATCTATGCCTAAGCAAACTGGCTCTGAAAGCAAGACATTGCCCACTTAAAAGGATCTTTGTAAATTTCTACAATTGCACGTTACCAAAACCAAACAGCAACAACAAGCAGCAGAGTGACTTCTCAATTGTAAGCTTATTTTTTCTCTGCGAGGAGCCCTTGCACTTTCTCTTTTGCATCCCTAAAATACCAAATCAATAGCAGAGAATGATGTTTAATGTTACCAATCTATGTGGGAAGCACAATAGTTTTTTAAGAAGTAAACTGAAAGAGAATTCAATAAGGGGAGCAAAGGAAGAAAGGAACTCGCATTTATCGAACGCTTGCTGCATGCCAGGCACTGTGCTAAATGTTTCACAAATGCCATCAGGCTAGTGTCACTTCATCTTATATAACACTACAAGGTGGATGAAACAATACATTTATCTTTAATTTTTGAATTGCACACATATTTACTATTTTGTCCTTTGTTTTCCTTTGGCTCATGGTATTTAAGCCCTACAAGTAATTTGTATCATCAGAACTGCTTCATACTTGCTTGGGAGGGAAGAGTTGCTAATATCACCTGTCAATGAGCATGTTTACTGCAATTACAGTATCCATATTTTATCTATTCTTAACTCTTAAAAGAGAATATTTAATCAGAATTTTACTCTGCGTATACAGAGTTAGGCATAAAATATATCCTTCCTAAAATACTTGCTCTTTGCTAGTATTGTGGATTTAAAGAAATTTCATAAGATCCTAAATCACACCACATAAATACAAACACTCTTCTTTAATATTTGTTGTCTATATTATTTTCTTTTCAGGACAAATTTGGTGTTATTTCAAGGAAAAATGTTACAGATTATGATTAATTTAGTTTTGTTTTTTTTTTGCTAAGGAACTTCTTTTTTATGATTTATTTTAAGTTAAAAGCCAAGTCATGGTATAGGCCCTTTCTCCATTATTTTAATATAAGCCAAAATCAGACCTAGTATATTATAAACCTTTACTGTGAGGATCAGTTTAGCTCCACAGCGCCCTCTGCTGTTACTCTGAAGTTTATCACTCTATTCTATTTTATTGGGAAAGCAGATGTCAGCAAGGACAGGTCACCACAAGTCCGGGTCAGGACCTCAGCTTTTAGGGTTCAGAACTTGAATATTGACAGTGAGTCCAAACCTGAGCAGGTCCCAGGGACTGATATACACTCACTGAACTCCCAGGAATTCTCTTTCCAATCCTGTCGTTTCTCTTCACCTCCTGGGCTCCTGCATCTGGCCGCATCAACATTAATAGGCATTTCACATTTAGCATCTCCAGAACAGACCTCTTGATTTCACCACTCCAGCCCAACCTGATTTACCCCCTAGTTTTCTCATCTCTATTAATGGACCACCATTCACTCAGTGGCTTAGCCCCCAAATCTAGGAACTATGTGTGAATTCTTTCTTTCCCTCACCTGGCACATAGTTGGCCCCTCCTAAATATCTGCTGCATGAATTTAATAAATAAGGAAGTAGAATGCCAGTGTATTAATCTACCATGAAAAATAGCAGAGTAGATTCTCGTGTGAATGCGTTATTTTCAGGTAGGTGACACTATATGAAGAAGTCCTGGTGATGCAGTGGTTAAGTACTCAGCAGCTAATTAAAAGATCAGTGGTTTGAACCTACCAACAGATCTTTAGGAGAAAGATGTGGTAGTCCGATTCCATAAAGATTATAGTCTTGGAAGCCCTATGGGGTGGTTGTGTTCTATCTTACAGAGTCGCTATGAGTCAGAATTGACTCAAGGCAATGGGTTTTGTTATTTATTGATTGATTGATTTAATGATATATGGGGAGTCCCTAGGTTGGTGCAAATGGTTAACACACTCAGTCGCTAACAGAAAAGTTGGAGATTTGAGTCTACTCAGAGGCACCTTGGAAGAAAGACCTGACAATCTGATTTCAAAAAATCAGCTATTAAAAACCCTATGGAGCACAGTTCTACTCTGACATACATGGGGGCAGACATGAGTAGGAATCAACTCGAGGGCAACTAGTAATACTACACAGAGAGAGGCCAGCTCCTGTTCCTCTTTTCCTGAACTCCCCTTACCTAGCAGGATATGGACCACCCCTTCTGATTCCCATGGCCTACATCAGGCAGGGGAGGGAAGAAAGGACCCACTTTCAGGTTTCTAAGTTATAACAAATTATGGATAACATTGGGAAGAATGGGAATTCCAGAACTCTTGATAGTAGTCATGCGGAACCTGTACATAGACCAAAGGTACTTGTTCGAACAGAGCAAGGAGATACTGTGTGGTTTAAATTCAGGAAAGGTGTGTGTCAGGGTTGTATCCTCATCATACTTATTCAACCTGTATGCTGAGCAAATAATCCAAGAAGTTAGACTGTATGAAGAACATAGCATTAAGACTGGAGGAAGATTTATTAACAACCTGCAATGCGCAGATGACACAACCTTGCTTGATGAAGGTGAAGAAGACTTGAAGCATTTACTGATAGAGATCAAAGACTATGGCCTTCAGTATGGATTACACATCAACATAAAGAAAACAAAAATCCTAACAACTGGACCAATAAGCAACATTATGATAAACAAAGAAAAGATTGAAGTTGTCAAGGATTTCATTTTACTTGGATCCACAATCAATGCCCATAGAAGCAGCAGTCAAGAAATCAAACCACATATTGCACTGGGCAAATCTGTTGCAAAAGACCTCCTTAAAGTGTTGAAAAGCAAAGATGTCACTTTGAGGACTAAGGCTCACCTGACCCAAGCCATGATATTTTCACTCGCCTCATATTTATGCAAAAGCTGGAGAACAAATAAGGTAGACCAAAGAATTGATACTTTTGAATTATGGTGTTTGCAAAGAATATTGAATATACCACAGACTGCCAGAAGAATGAGCAAGTCTGTCTCGGAAGAAGTACGGCCAGAGTGCTCTTTGGAAGCGAGGATGGCCAGACTTCCTCCCACCTACTTTGGACATGTTGTCAGGAGGGACCAGTCCCTGGAGAAGGACACCATGCCTGGTAAGGTGGAGAGTCAGCAAAAAAGATCCTCAGCCAGATGGATTGACACAGTGGCTGCAAGAATGGGCTCAAACATAGCAATGATTGAGAGGATGGGGTAGGACTGGGCAGTGTTTCATTCTGTTGTACATAGGGTCGCTATGTGTTGGAATCGACTTGATGGCACCTAACAACAAGAAAATTATAATCACATTCCATGCCTCACTGTCTGAAACTATGCCCTGGTTATAGTTCCTTGGATTGGAATTGGATTGCCATTAACCCTTCCAATTTGCACTTACGGGCCATTTTGTGATGTGTTTCATCTCTTCAGATGGCTCATCTGTGCCATCATGTGGAGTCTCACTAGTGTTCCTCACTGAGGGTAAAGTCTTTGTTCTGGAAGATCCCCGTGTATTGACCTAATGGCTGTTATCCCACTTTTAGAGAATCTAAGATTGATCAAACTTACACTTAAAAATAGTTAAGTATCCCTTGATAATTATGATCTGGATCTACTATTTCATTAACCAAAAAACCAAACCTGTGGGCACCGAGTCAATTCCAACTCATAGTGACCCTAAAGGACAGGGTAGAACTGCCCCGCAGGGTTTCCAAGGAGCAGCTGGTGGATTTGAACTGCCAGCCTTTTGGTTAGCAGCAAAGCTCTTAACCACTGCTCCACCGGGGCTCCATTACTTCATTAGGGATCAAAAATGATAACTTTTCTAATTCTACAATTGTTCTGAGTTTGTTAGCTGTAATTGTTTTAAAAGAACTTTTGCTCATCAACCATTTGGTTACCTTGAAATAAAAAGAAGAAGCACTGATACATAACAATGTGGATGAATCTCAAAACTCTATGTTGAGTGAAAGAAGCCAGATGCAAAAAAGTACATACTGCATGAATTCATTTATATGAAGTTCAAGAAAAGAGGCAAAACTAATAAATGGTGAAAGAAGTGAGAATAGTAGGAGCCTCTGGGACTTAGTATTGACTGGGAAGAGCCTGGAGTTTTACAACTTGAGCTAGTTTGTTTCATGGATGTAACCCAAGCCAGCTACTGTTGAGTTGATTCCGACTCCTGGAGATCCCACGCGTTTCAGAGTAGAACTGCACTCCATAGGGTTTTCGATGTTTGTGATCTTTTGGAAGCAGATCGCCATGCCTTTCTTCTGAGACACCTCTGGGTGGTTTCAACTGCCAACCTTATGGTTAATAGCAGAGCAGCTAACTGTTTGCACCACCCAAGGACATTGTTTCGTGGATGTACAGTTATGTAAATGTTCATCAAGCCGTACAGGTAAGATTAAAAACAAACAAACAAAAAACCCAAACCCATTGCATCAAGTCGATCCAGTAGAACTGCTCCATAGGGTTTCCAAGGCTATAATCTTTACAGAAGCAGACTGCCACATCTTTCTCCTGAGGATCTGCTGGTGGGTTCAAACCACTGACCTTTTGATTAGCAGCTGAGTGCTTAACCACTGCATCACCAGGGCTCCTTACAGGTAAGATTAGTGTACTTTTATTGTCTATTATTCCTCAGTTAGAGTTGCCAGATTTAGTAAATTAAAATACTAGGATACCTAGTTAAATTTGAATTGTGTATAAACAACATATAATTTTTTTAGTAAGTGTGTTCTAAATATGTACAGCCAGAGTGCTCCTTAGAAGCGAGAATGATAAGACTTCGTCTCATGTACTTTGGACATGTTATCAGGAGCAACATCATGATAAACAGAGAAAAGATTGAAGTCAAAGATTTCATTTTACTTTGATCCACAATCAATGCCCATGGAAGCAACAGTCAAGAAATCAAATGACATATTGCATTGGGCAAATCTGTTGCAAAAGACCTCTTCGAAGTGTTAAAAAGCAAATATGTCACTCTGAGGACTAATGTGCCCCTGACCCAAGTCATGGTATTTTCAATCATTTCATATGCATGCAAAAGCTGGACAATGAATAAGGAAGACTGAAGAAGAATTTATACCTTTAAATTATGGTGTTGGGGAAGAATATTGACTACTCCATGGACCGCCAGAAGAACAAACAAATCTGTCTTGGAAGAAGTACAGCCAGAATGCTCCTTAGAAGCAAGGATGGCGAGACTTGGTCTCACATACTTTGGACATGTTATCAGGAGGGACCAGTCCCTGGAGAAGGACATCACGCTTGGTAAAGTAGAAGGTCAACAAAAGAGAGGAAGATCCTCAACAAGATGGATTGACACAGTGGCTGCAACAATGGGCTGAAGCCTAGCAACGATTGTGAGAATGGTGTAGGACTGGGCAGTGTTTCGTTCTGTTGTACATAGGGTCACTATGAGTCGACACTCAACAGCATCTAACAGCAAACAAATATGCAAGGTTAGGGTCAGGGTCAGGGTTAGGGTGAGCTAGGGCAGTAAAAGTCTGGAAGGGGACAGCTAGCGAATCAGAGAAATGTCATAAACCAGGGACCACGAAGGGCAGCCAAGGAAGAAGTCTACGGAAAGCTGTTGTCTTTGGGTCTGGTGGTCAGCCTGAAGTTGCTGAAGGTCATCAGGGCTGGAAGGTTGGTATAAAAACTGAATATGAAGCAGGGGAGACTGAAGACAGACTGAAACCTGTGAAGACATGTTGGAAACCCACATCTGTTTCTGAGTCTCCAGCCTTGACGACATGGGTGATCTGCAAAAGCTGCTGCCCTTTACCACAGAACCACTCATGAACCTGGCACAGGATGCAGGAGAACTGAAGGAGAAGATCTAGTGAGGAGGAGACAGCAGATCAGGGACAACATTAACGAGCTGCAGTGGCACCTGGAGCTCTGCTCTGACCTTCAGGGCTTAATGGCTGCTATGTCATGCTCATCTTCCAGATCTCATACAAATTTTTCCCATGGCCAGCCCTAACCTGTAACCGCACAGGAAAGGGAATTCCAGGTAACACAGTTCCAGTTTAGCCAGGTTGACGCAGTACAAAAACACCACAGTTCAGCCCATCTCTATTAACCATACTTAACTTCCAAATAAATGCGATAGCAAAATCATGCTCTGGCTAACATGTTGCAACTATCCCTCATACAATGAAAAGCATGCTGACCATCTCCCAAAAAGAGGATACCAAGTCCCATAGGTGACTGTAGTTATCTTTTGGATTACTTCTTCTAGCCTAGTCACACTCCACCTTTTGTATCCTGTAATTTAAATACTGAGTTATTGAGTTGTAGTTTTTCATTAAATTTTATCACAGGGCATGGGAGTACTAAGATGCACCCCAGGGGTTTGCCTGTATTCCAGACATACATATTCTTCTTTGCCCCCAACCTGTTTCAGCAACCTAATTTCCCTTCAATAGAATCAACCACCCTAGCCAGTGCAGAAATACCCATTTTTCTTGAGGAGTCCACAGTGGCCAGGCAACAGTCTCAATTTCCAGCTGAGAACCTTTGCTATGTGCCTGGTGGAAGCATTCCTTCTTTGGGAGCTAAGACCTCTAGACCAGCAGAGCCCAAAGTTAAGGAAATGGGAAGCAAAACACTTGCTAGTGGATCACTAGGGGTGGAAATGGGAGTGGCTCATCTCACGGTTACCATTATCGTTTTCACTCCGTGATTTCTGTGAACATTGGCTATACATTAGTGATTGATTTAGGGTATATACTGTGTTCTTCTTCTTCTTTTTTTTTTTTTTTTAGTTGTTATTGAGAGTATACACAGCAAAACGTACACCAATTCAACAATTTCTACATGTGAATTTCAGTGACATTGATTGCATTCTTCAAGTTGTACAATCATTCTTGCTCTCCTTTTCCAAATTGTACCTCCTCTAGTAACATAAGCTCACTCCCTCTAAGCTTCCTATCTGAGCTTTTGAGTTGCTCTTGTCAGTTTGATCCCAAATAGTTCTTCAAAAGAGCACAAAGTTCAAGGCAGACTTTCTTTACTAATTAAGCTAAACTATCATTTGGTTTAAGGGAGACTTCAGGGGATATTTTTTGTTTAAGGATTAAAGATTATCTCAGGGCAACAGTTTCAGAGTTCAGCCAGACTCAAAGGCTCCAGAAAGTCTGGATTCCATGAGAATTTGGAATTCTGTTCTGCATTCCCCTCCTTCCCCCTTTTGATCAGGATTCATCTATAGAATCTTTGATCAAAATGTTTAGTAATGGTAGTTGGGCATCATTCAGTTCCCCTGGTCTCATGGCAAAGGAGGTATTTATTCATGGATGCAATTTGGCTCACATTCCATTTCTTCCACCTGTTCCTGACTCTCTCTCTTCCTCTACTGCTCCAGGTGAATAGAGACCAATTGTTGTACTTTGGATGGCCACTTGCAAGCCTTTAAGACCCCAGCTACTACGCAACAAACTAGGAGGTAGGAGAGAAGCACAAAAAAACGATATTAGGCCAATTACCTGAGATATCCCATGAAACCATGACCCTAAATCTCCAAACCAAGAAACCATATCCCATGAGGTGTTTGGTTGTACATAAGCAAGCAGCCTCTGCAGCTGCTCTCTCTCTTTTTATTTATTTGTAAAAATATATATCACACAGCTTTTGGTAATTCAACTTTTTACTGGTGTACAACTTATTGACAATAATTACATTAATAGGCTCTACAACCATTACCCTTAATCAATGTGAATTTTCCATCACCATAAACCAAAACTCAGTGTTCCATAAGCAACTCCCCCTTTCCTCCTCCCTCCCACCCCTGGTAACCACTAATAAACTTTGGTCTCTATACATCTGCCTATTCTTATCTTTTTTTATACAAGTGAGGTCATACAGAAGTACTTGTCCGTTTTGTGATTGACTTATTTCACTCAGCGCAATGTCTTCAAGCTCCATCCATACTGTAGCACGTATCAATACTTCAGTTCTCTTTCTGGCTAGGTAGTTTTCCATTGTATGTATGTACCACATTTTCTTTATCCATTCATCTGTTGATGGGCATCTAGGTTGCTTCCAGCATATACTGCATTCTAGAGGACATTACCTCCAGTAATACGATATCGCTTTTTGGTTTACTATTTTCTTAGGTTGAGGGAGTTACAATGGCTTCTATTTGACCTTTCCTAGCATAATAGCCCTCTCTCCACAAGTCAAAGAATCAATATGATAATTTTGCCAGATGCTGAATATATCTATTCCAAGTTTGCATTCTGAAGAAAGAAAATTACAAGCTCAGCTTGGCCAACTTCCAATTCAGGACATGACATGAGTCAGAAGGCCTCCATGGTGGTACTTACAGATACCTGCATCCAGAGGTAAACTATGCTGAAAATCAGGGCCAGGCATTTAAAGTAACAGAACTACAAAGAAGCCAGCCTGAATTACAGCCTCAGAAAGTCTCCTATGCAAAAGAGTCAGGATCACGGGGCCTGAAGTGGTAGTATCTGGGTAGACGTTGCTTGACCACATTGGAACTTCAGATTCCTCTCAACCTGTGAGCCTTGCTGAATATAGCAGCTTCCCCTTGACTGAAGATTATATGTGTTTCAACCAAGGTGGATGTTTTTAAAGATGATACTAGCCCTCCCCAGGGTCTGACCCCACCTCTTCTAGGGGATATTAGACCAAGGACGAGATCAAGTCACAGCATGGCCCAATTGAGGAAGTATAGGACCTAGGACCTACTAGGGAAGAAAAGTAATTATTCACCAAAGAAACTGCAAGATGTGGAACTGGGAAAAATATTCACTGAAAGTGAATCTTAAGAGGTGATGGGCAAATGTAAGGTTGGATAAGGAAGAGTTTGCTGAAATGGAGACATCCTTCCATGCCTCAGGATGCAGCATGCTAGAAGGGTTTTGGAGCCAATCCTAACACATAGCTAGGAAGGCTCCTGGAAGCTTGGGGAAAAAGTGATGGCTCGTAAGATATGAAGTAAATATGCTAGAAATGTGTTTTGGCAGAGTACTGAAGAAGATGTAAAAAATCTCATTATGTAAGAGCACTCGGGAACCCACCAGATGATCAGATGAGAGACAGCCCAAATGTTCTCCTTTCATTAAATGATATGAATATTAAGAGAGTCACCGTCATCAATGAGAAGCTTAGTATTGGCTGTTCTCTGAGCAGAGGTGCAATACTTTACTGTCAAATGCAAGATGGGTGGGATTACCATTACGGGCAGCAAGGCTAGAATAGCTAGTCTCCAGGAGGCCTTGACTCACAGGGGTGGATTAAGATGGCTAGTAGAAGACAGTGTTCTATTAAGAGAAAGCTGGACAGCCAGGAACCCTGGGAGTGCAGTGGTTAAGAGCTTGGCTGCTAACCAAAAGGTTGGCAGTTTGAATCCACCAGCCATTCCTTGGGAACCCTATGGGGCAGTTCTACCCTGTTCTATAGGGTTGTTAGGAGTCAGAACCAACTTGATGACAAAGGGTTTTTTTTTTTTTTTGACACCTAACAAGAAAACGGTAAGTATTTAGACACTCTGGTAAGGTATATATGTTCCAGGGGGTAAGAAGTTAAATGCTATAAAGATTCAGAAGCCCATACATTGGTGAAGTATTTAAGAGACCAGTGGTATGGGATATGTAGGGAGAAAGCCTCTGAGGTCAAGGATGAGTTATTGCTCTGGCAAATTCCATCAGTAAGAAAGAGGCACAAGGTTGATAAGCCTCTGGGTTTTGGAGGCAGTATTCTACAACAGGAAATACTTTTCTGACCTATATATCGAGTGACTTCGAAGGAGGTCATTTCTTGAGTGAGGTTCAGAGCCAGAGTAGGCTCTGTAGCAGTTCCAGGCTGCAGTATAGCTGGACCTGCCACTTGGGCCATATGACCCAACAGATCCATTGTGCTCGAAATATGTTTGGTAGGTAAAAACACAATGTAAAGTTTCTGTTAAGCCCTATGGGAGAGCCACAGTGCAGACCTGTAGTGTTCTTATACAAGGAGATGCTGTCTGCAGTATAAAACCAATTAAAACAAAAAAACATTCCTGGAGTGTTACTGTGTCCTGGTAGAGTCTGAGTATCTGACTACAGAAATCAAGTGACTGGCAGACCCACTAAGTCATAAGATTGGGTAGGCACAACAGCACTCCATTGTACAATAGAAGTGGTACATCCAGGATTGGGCTCAAACAGGTACGAAGGGCACAAGTAAATTTTATAAACAGGTGGCCCAGATCCCCATGTCACCTACCTCTTTTGCACCAATGTCTGTTCCTCAGCTTACACCTATGGCCTCGTGGGAAGTTCTCTACGATTAGCTGACTGAAAGTAAAAATTCTGGGCATGGTTCATAGATAGACCAGCTCAATATGTTGGTGCAAGCTGAAAAGACCCCTGTTGCATAACAGCTCCATTCGGAGTTGGCCCTGAAAGACAGTGGAGAGTGAAAATCTTCCCAGTGGCAGATGTTCAAGTGGTTCCCCTAGCCATCCACTTTGTGTGGAGAACAAAGTGGTCTTGTATAAGGAAATAGACAAACTCATGGGCAGTGGCAAATGGCTAAGCTGGCTGGCCGGGGACTAGAAAGAACAAGATTGAAAGATCATAGGTAACAGGATCTGATAAAGGGAAAAAGCACGCAGATGGCAATACAGAATGGACACAAAATATGCAGACCTTTGAATCACACATACACCCACCAGAGAGCATCCACTACAGAAGAGGTACTAAACAGCTTATGAACATGATGACTCATTCAGATGTCATTGAGCTTCTGTAGCCACCCCCGTGCTCATACAGTGACTCATGAACGGAGTAATCATAATGGCAGAGATAAATGTCAGTAGTATGGGCTCACTCTCACCAAGGCTGATGTAAGTAATGTCATTGCTAAATGTTGGACCTGTCAGCACCAGTAACCAATGTTGAGGCCCTCAATATGGCATCATTCCTAAGAGAGAATAACCAGATACTTGGTGTCAATTTAGTAATATGGGACCCATTCCACTCTGGTACAATGGTTAATAGCTCAGCTGCTAACCAAAAGATCGGCAGTTTGAATCCACCAGCCACTCCTTGAAAACCCTGTTGGGAAGTTCTACTCTGCCCTATAGGGTTGGTATGAGTCAGAATCAACTTGATGGTAATAGTGTTCAACTCTAGAAAGGGCACTAACTCATCCTTCCAAAGTCTCACAAAGTGTCTGATTTACTGACATGGGATCCCACATAACATCTTCTTGGACCAAGGGGCCCATTTTATGGTATTAGAGGAGTATCAGTGTGGACATAACTATTGAATCTGCTGGTATTAGCATATACCACATCACCCAAAGATTCCAAACTGGTAGAACATTGGAATGGTCTCCATAAGATGCAGCTAAGGCTGAAGAGACCCCTGCAGGGTTGGGTGCTGTTTTTCAAGATGTGGTATATACCAACTGCCTTACATGGTGCTGTTTTCCCATTGGATAGAAGACATGGGTCCAGGAACCATGGAATGGTGATAGAGAGTGGCTATCCATCATGCCCATTGACCTTGCTGGGGACTCACACTTCCCATCTCTTCAACTTTAGTCTGATGCATATACAAGTCCTGACCCATGGTGGGAGAGTGGGGTAGGTAGAGATACTTCCATCAGGGGACAATAAACATACACTCCACAGCCCTTAACCAGTCACTAAAAGGTGTAGAGGAATAAATACCGCAGCTCCCTTGCTCCTCATCAGGATAGTATAAATCCTGTTGACATTGTCAAGCGCTCCCTAAAGCTGTGAATGCTACCTGGTCATTTTGGCCTTCTCATGCCAGAAGGTCAGCAGATAAAGAAAGGAGTTGCCATATTGTCAGGGATATTTGACCTTTCTTATCTTATAAAGAGGTAAAGTTGCTTCAGCATAATGTAGGAAGGGAGGAGGAGCATGTATGGAACTCAGAAGATCCACTGGAACAACTCTTGATGTTTCCATGCCTGGTTTTAAACATGAATGGACAATTCAGGAACGATGGCCTGACAAACACATGGTAACCAGAGACTTAAGTCACTTGGGGTAAAGATCTGGACGACCCCATTAGGCAAGCAACCCAGACCAACAGAAGTGCTAGCTGAGTTGGGGGGAAGTCTGTGTGATAAGGGGAAGCGATGATAAATATCAGCTATTGTCTCAGAACCAACTAGCAGGTGCTATAGCTCATCCTACTATCTCTCCTCTTATAAGTTTCTTTTGTCTAGAAATTATGATGAGCTATTAACCTGGAGAATCACTGGAGTGAACCTAGTGGGAGGCACAATAGTAGTGAAGGGGTGGACTATAGCAGATGCTATCGGTATTCTCCCCATATCCTCTCTGTTTTCTTTACTGTTTGGGAGCACACAGCTGCCCATATGCTTTTGCTTCCAACAGCCAACATCTGCATCTGTTTGTCAAAGGGTCTGCCCTCAGGCTGCTGGAACCACTGTGCCTTTGGCACAAGGGTCAAAATGCCTTGGAATGTACACCTCCCCCGACCCACACACACTCCACAGCCTTTAACCAATCACTAAAAGGTGCAGAGGTATAAATACCCCAGCTCCCTTGCTCCTCATCAGGGCAATGTAAATAAGTCCTGTTGACAGCATTAAGAGCTCCCCTGTGAAACGGAGCCAAAGTTACCCTCCATGACACTTTGTTTGATATCACATCCTTGCTTGGCCTCATTCTCTTCCCATCCCACTTCCCTACATCCTGTTATGAATTGTATCCCTCAAAATATGTGTTGTAAATCCTAACCCCTACACTTATGGATGTAATTACATTTGGGAATAGTGTTTTTCTTTGTTATGTTAATGAGGCCAAATCAGTGTAGGGTGTGTTGTAAGCCAATGACTTTTGAGATATAAAGAGTGGATTAGGCTCAGAAGCAAGCAAATACAAATGGGGAAGGACTGATGCCACACAGACATCATCAACAAACTGAGGAAGAGAAGCTGAAAGACGAGAATTTTCCCCTAGAACAGACAGAGAGAGCCTTCCCCTAGAGCTGGTGCCCTAAATTCGGACTTCTAGCCTCTGAAACTATGAGGAAATAAATTTACTTGTTAAAGTCATCCACTTGCATATTTCTGTTACAGCAGCGCTAACAAATTAAGACACACCCCTAACTGCTTTTCCTGAGAGAACTTCCTTACATAAATCCTTGTCTCAGAGTTGGCTCCCAGAACCCAACCTATGATATTAAGAGGTTGGAATAGGGTTGAGTGAGCTGCTCTGCAATATTTTTCACCCTTGTTATACATATTGATTTCTTGTGGCTCCCAAATGTCAGTGACCCAATCTTATTAAGTAATAAGGATTTGAATAATCCCTAATAAAAAATTGAAGGTAAACAGTGTCTTAGTTATCTAGTGCTGCTATAACAGAAATACCACAAGCAGGTGCCTTTAACAAACAAATTTATTTTCTCACAGTTTAGAAGGCTAGAAGTCTGAATTCAGGGTGCTAGTTCTAGGGGAAGGCTTTTTCTCTGTCAGCTGTGGAGGAAGTTCCCTGTCTCTTTAGCTTCTGTTTCCTGGTGCCTTGGAGATTTCCATGTGGCTTGGTATCTATCTTCCCCTCCCTTGCTTGCTTAATCTTCTCCTTTTATATACTGAAACATATTGATTTAAGACACACACTAATTATGCCTCATTAACATAACAAAGACAACCCATTCCCAAACGGGATTAAAGCCATGAAGGTACAGAGGTTAGGATTTACAAACATATTTTTGGAGGACACAATTCAATCTATAACAAATGGTTTCTAAGTGTGCTATAGGAGTCCCTGGGTGGTGCAAAAGGTTAAGTGCTTGACTATTAGCCGAAAGGTTGGCTGTTTGAACCCACCCAGAGGTGCCTTGGGAGACAGGCCTGGCAATCAGCTTCTGAAAGGTCACAGCCTTGAAAACCCTGTGGAGTAGTTCCACTCTGCACACATGGGGTCACCATGAGTCAGAATCAACCCTATGGCAACTAGTGACAAGTATTCTATAATTCTACCTACGCACCAATTCTACTTATACCTCTACACCACAAGAAGATAATTTATTTAAAGAGGCAATACACTTGAAAAGGGCTTAGCCTATGGATGGCATTATTGATTCTTCTAATTATTGTCATATGATATGCCAGGAAAACTCAGATAAAAATCAGACTTAGAAAACAGAGGATTCAAATAGCTTGAGCTGCCCTAGTATAATCCTAATGTAGAGGCATTAATATTTCTTGGTTTTCATTTCTTCATTCATTTGTTCATTGGGAGTGTGGATTAGGGGTGGACGCAAAAATAAAACTAATTCCCTGCCTTCAAGGTACTCACTGTGAGAAAGACAGTCATGTAAATAAAATACAACATGGCAAAGCTTAATAGTGGAGGTCAATGAAAGGGAAGTCCCTTCTTCAAAGTAGCTTAAGCCTCAACTCAGTGGTGTCACTAGGGAGGTGCAGGTTGTGCAGACCGTACCGGATGACACTGTCAGAGGGGGTGACACCAAAATGACTGTCCATAAAAATATCCCTGTAGTTAGTTATAACAATGAAAACATTTTTTTGTAAGCCCAGCTTACATGTATCAATATACCTACAAGGTTAAAACTCCATGCTAATTTACCTTCTGAACTTTCTAATGCCCTCCAGTCGAAGCTGTCATTATTACCCAATTACAGTGACACTTTAAATCATGTGATTTCCTCTGCACGTGCTACAAGCACGTGTTGTTGGTTTTGTTGTTGCCAGTGTTTTTATAGTTATTGATTTTGTCAAATTTTCTGGTGTTTTAGCTACAATACTGTGGTAATTAGTATTTGTAAACCTATATCAATAACTTCTCTTAGAATAAAGTAGTAATTAAGAGAAACGAAGGAGTGCTATACAGGAATTACGATTTACCAACGTTAGTACAAAAAACATTACTAAGGATTCTGTATGGTCTGATATGGGAGGAGATCTATGAGGGGGTGACACCATGAGTTACTGCACTGGGTGACACCAACCCTAGTGATGTCACTGCCTCAACTGCAGCACAAAGTTCTCCACCCTGAAGGAAGGTGTCATGGATTGAATTGTGTCCCTCCAAAATATCTGTCAATTTGGCTAGGTCATGATTCCCAGTATTGTATGATTGTCTACCATTTTGTCATCTGATGTGATTTCCTGTGTTGTAAATCCTAACACTATGATGTAATAAGATTGATTAATGGCCATTACATTGATGAGATCTACAAGATTAGATAGTGTCTCAAGCCAATCTCTTTTGAGATACAGAAGAGGGAAGCAAGCAGGGAGACAGGGGGACATCATACCACCAAGAAAGCAGTGCCAGGATCAGAGTGTGTCCTTTGGACCTGAGGTTCCTGCGGCTGAGATGCTCCCAGACCATTGGAAGACTGATGCATCACAAGGACCTTCCTCCAGAGCTCACAGAGAGAGAGAGAGCCTTCCCCTGGAGCCAGCACCCTGAATTCAGACTTCTAGCCTGCTAAACAGTGAGAGAATAAATTTCTCTTTGTTAAAGCCATCCACTTGTGGTATTTTTGTTACAGCAGCACTAGATGACTAAGACAGAAGGTGTTTGAGCACACCTTAACTCTCATAGCACATCTTGATCACCTAATCATTACCCACATGGATGGTGGCCCTTGCACTTTCTGTCATTAAATTCTGCCTCTCCTCTTTAGAGGTGGAAATCTCAAGCAAGGATATGACCAGAGGATGGATTTAAAATAACTGATAATAGAATAGAGGAGAAAGCTCATCTATAGATCTAACCTCCAATTTTACATTGTCCCATCTTAGCATTATGAAATAATGTTCAACAAAATACATAAATGAAAGCAATTGAGAGCTTCATCAACAAACGACTACTATTGTTATTATATGTATTTTTGTTATTGCTATTTATTATTGTTGTTTTGGTGTTGTTGTTAGGTGCCGTCGAGTTGATTCCGACTTATAGCGACCCTATGTACAACAGAATGAAACACTGCTTGGTCCTATGCCATCCTCACAATTATTATTATGCTTGAGGCCATTGTTGTAGCTACAATGTCAATCCATTTTGTTGTGAGTTTTCCTCTTTTTCGCTGATCTTCTGCTTTACCAAGCATGATGTCCTTCTCCAGGGACTGATCCCTCCTGATAACATGTCCAAAGTATGTGAAATGTAGTCACGCCATCCTTGCTTCTAAGGAGCATTCTGGTTGTACTTCTTCCAAGACAGATTTGTTTGTTCTTTTGGCAGCTCAGGGTATATTCAATATTCTTTGTTTACACCACAATTTAAAGGTGTCGATTCTTCTTTGGTCTTCCTTATTCATTGTCCAGCTTTCACATGCATACGAGGCCATTGAAAACACCATGGCTTGGGTCAGGTGCACGTTAGTTTTCAAGGTGACATCTTTGATTTTTAACACTTGAAAGAGGTCTTTTGCAGCAGATTTGCCCAATGCAATACGTCTTTTGATTTCTTGACTGCTGCTTCCATGAGTGTTGATTGTGGATCCAAGTAAAATGAAATCCTTGACAACTTCAATCTTTTCTCCATTTATCATGATGTTGCTCATTGGTCCAGTTGTGAGGATTTTTGTTTTCTTTATGTTGAGATGTAATCCCTACTGAAGGCTGTGGTCTTTGATCTTCATCAGTAAGTGCTTCAAGCCCTTTTCACTTTCAGCAAACAAGATTGTGTCATCTGCACATCGCAGGTTGTTAATGAGTCTTCTTTCAATCCTAATGCTACAATCTTCTTATAGTCCAGCTTCTCAGCATACAGATTGAATAAGTGTGGTGAAATGACACACCCCTGATGCACACCTTTCCTGATTTTAAACCAACAGTATCCCCTTGTTCTGTTTGAATGCCTCTTGATCTATGTACAGGTTCCCAATGAGCACAATTAAGTGTTCTGGAATTCCCATTCTTTGCAATGCTATCCGTAATTTGTTATGATCCACACAGTCGATGCCTTTGCATAATTAATAAAACACAGGTAAACATCTTTCTGGTATTCTCTGCTTTTAGCTAGGATCCACCTGACATTAGCAATGACATCCCTGGTTCCATGCCCTCTTCTGAATCCAGCTTGAATTTCTGACAGTTCCCTGCAGCTTTTGAATGATCCTCAGCAGAACAGACTCTGAGAGTTGCTCTTGAAAGTTAAGTAGCTGAAATGAACAGAAATTATGTAGTAAAAGAGCTGAACAGAAGATTTCAAAGGGTGGCTCGTGAAGACAAAGTAAAGTATTATAATGACGTGTGCAAAGACCTGGAGTTAGAAAACAAAGGGAAGAACACACTCGGAATTTCTCAAGCTGAAAGAACTGAAGAAAAAATGGAAGGCTCAAGTTGCAGTAGTGAAGGATTCTTCGGGGAAAATATTAAACGACCCAGAAAGCATCAAAAGAAGATGGAAGGAATACACAGAGTCACTATACCGAAAAGAACTGGTCAACATTCAACCATTTCAGGAGGCAGCATATGATCAGGAACTGATGGTACTGAAGGAAGAAGTCCAAGCTGCACTGAAGGCATTGGCAAAAAACAAGGCTCCAGGAATTGATGGAATACCAGTTGAGATGTTTCAACAAAGGGATGCAGCACTGGAAGTGCTCACTCGTCTATGCCAAGAAATTTAGAAGACACCTACCTGGCCAAATGACAAGAAGAGATCCATATTTATCCCTATTCCAAAGAAAGGTGATCCAACACAATGTGGAAATTATCAAACAGTATCATTATTATTGTTTAGGATAGATTAATGGACTCTACAAACAATAAACATTATCTACTGGAAAAAACATGTTATGAAATTGCTGCCCCAGAGATGGGGACAAGATGGCAGAGTAGTCAGATGCTTCCAGTGGATCCTCTTACAACAAAGACCTGAAACAACAAGTGAATCAATTATATATGACAATTTGGGAGCCCTGAACATCTAAGGCAAAGTTGAGGAACCAGACTGAGTGGCAGGGGGAGGGAGAGATGGTTTGGAAGCAGCAAGGAATTGCCAGACCTGAGCTGGTGAGACCCTGAGCCCTTCAGGCCTGAGCAGCTCATGGGTGAGCAGTGAGGCAGGAAAGCAGTCAGGCTTGGGAGGAGCATTTTCCACACCAGGAAAGACCCAGTGCCAGAGAGTCTACTCGGCCACCCAGAACCAGTGAGAAGCAGCCCACGATCAGCGAAAGATAAGTACTTTTGTACGGCCTATCACGTGGATCAAAAACACCCTCCTCAGGGAAAAGCCTCTCTCCAATTTAGCTCCCTACTCCCTACTCCCTACTCTGCACTGGGTCCCGGACAAGCTTCAGCAATTGCCGAGTCCCCTGGGCTGGAAGTAGGATCCGTCAAGAGCCATTCTCCCAGCCTTGGAGAGTAAACAAATTAACAAACAGGGGAAAAAATAAACTGCCAGCTCCCCTAAGCCAGGAACCCAAGGTAGGCACGGCTCCTTTGCCTAGACACAGGCATATGGGAATCCATGGACTTTGAGTGCCTTTCCCCCTGCAGAGACTTGTGTGGACCCATTTCAACAGTGTAGGCCCTCATTACAGCAGTACAACATGGTATATACCTGAAGTCTAACTTGAACTGTTTCAGCTGTGAAGTGGCAGGTTTGTGACATTTGACACTGCTCTGCCTATTAAGCAGAATCTTCACCTACCCACATCAGAGGCCTGAGGACTGGTGGCTCCACCCATGCCACCTAGCCACCTGCGACAGGGGCCCAAGAATAAGAGGTGCCCCCAGTCCTTACAGTCAACAGCATTAGGTGCTCATAGTCCTGCTGCAAAACCCACCCACCTATGCACTCTAGGGAACAGGGACATGCCTTCCTCCTGGACACTTGGGGGCAGATGTCAGCCCCTTGCCTTGTTCTGAGTGTGTCCCCCTGCTACACCGATGCCTGTGCCTAGGAGTGTAGGTGAGAGCCTACATCACACACTTGGTGGCTATCTACCTGGGCACCTGAGCTGAATCCATACAGGAGGAGTAGGCAGACTCCTGAGCTCACGTACCTAGTAACAGATCTAACCACCTGGTGACAGGACATTAGAGCTTCAAAGGTGCCAATAATCAAACTAGCTCATATGAGCAGCCTATTTGGACATATCAAAACAAAACAAGAAGCTAGGACACAGTAAGCAAACATAAAGTAAATAAATATAATAACTTATTGATGGCTCGAAGACAACTGTCAATATCAAATCACATAAGAAGGCAATCCATGACAGCTTCAGCAAGCTCCCAAAATAAAGAATCTAGAAATTTTCCAGAGGAGGAAAATTTCTTGGAATTAGTGGAGGCAGAATACAAAAGATTAATATATAGAACTCTTCAAGAAATTAGGAAGGAAATTAATCAAAACGCAGAACATGTAATAGAGGAAATTAAAAAGGTAAGAGAAGAGCATAATGACAAATTTAACAGGCTTCAAGAATCCATAGAGAGACAGCAATCAGAAATCCAGAAGATTAACAATAAAATGTCAGGATTAGATAGAAAGTCATAGGAGCCGAACTGACGCAACGAAAGTCAGAATTAATGAGATTGAAGATAAAGCACTTGACACCAACTAATTTGAGGAAAAATCAGATAAAAGGACTAAAAATAATGAAGAAACTCTAAGAATTACGTGGGACTCTATCAAGAGGAATAACCTACAAGTGACTGGAGTACCAGAACAGGGGGAGATAACAGACAATACAGAGAGAATTGTTGAAGACTTGTTGGCAGAAAACTTCCCTGATATCGTGAAAGATGACAAGATAACTATCCAAGATGCTCATTGAACCCCACATAAGGTAGATCCCAAAAGAAAGTCACCAAGACATATTATAATTAAACTTTCCAAAACCAAAGATGAAGAGAAAATTTTAAGAGCGGCTAGGAATAAACGAAAAGTAATCTACAAAGGAGAGTCAATAAGAATATGCTCGGACTACTCAGCAGAAACCATGCAGGCAAGAAGGCAATGGGATGACATATATAAAGCCTTGAAGGAAAAAAACCTGCCAGCCAAGAATTACATATCCAGCAAAACTGTCTCTCAAATATGATGGCCAAATTAGGGTATTTCCAGATAAACAAAAGTTTAGGTAATTTGCAAAAACCAAAGCAAAATTACAAGAAATACTAAAGGGAGTCCTCTGGTTAGAAAATTAGGAACATCAGATAACAACCCAAGACTAGAACACAAGACAGAGCAACCAGATGTCAACCCAGACAGAGAAGTCACAAAACTAAATCAAAGCTAAAACACTGAAAATAGGGAAACAGATATCAATATGTAAAAGAAGACAACATTAAAATAAAAAAGAGGGACTTAAAAAATGTAGACATAGATTTTGCATAAGGAGAGGAAGTCAAGACAATATAAAGAAATAAAAGACTGAGTAAACTTAGAAAAATAGGGGTAAATATTAAGGTAACCACAAAGGAAACTAACAACCCTACAAGTCAAAATAAAAAACTAGAAACATAAAAAGAATCAGCACACACAAAATCAACAACAATAAAAAAGATGAAAAGAAAACATAAAGAAAAACGACTCAGCACAGAAAATTAAGTGGAACAAAGAAACTGTGAACAACACACACAAAAAAGACATCAAAATGACAGCACTAAACTCATACCTATCAATCATTACGCTGAATGTAAATGGACTAAATGCACCAATAAAGAGACAGAGAGTGGCAGATTGGATAAAAAACACAATCCGTCTATATGCTGTCTACAAGAGACATACCTTAGACTTAAAGACACAAACAAACTAAAACTGAAAGGATGGGAAAAAATACATCAAGCAAACAACACTCAAAAAAGAGCAGGAGAGGCAATATTAATCTCTGACAAAATAGACTTTAAAGTAAAAGCCACCACAAAGGATAAGGACACTGCATAACAATTAAAGTGTCAATACACCAGGAGGACATAACTATAATAAATATTTACATACCCAATGACAGGGCTCCAAAATACATAAAACAAACTCTAACAGCACTGAAAAGAGAGATAGACAGCTCCACAATAGTAGTAGGAGACTTTAGCACACCACTTTTGGTGAGGGACAGAACATCCAGAAAGAAGCTCAACAAGACATGGAAGAGCTAAATGCTACAATCAACCAACCTGATCTCATAGACATATACCGAACACTCCACCCAACAGCAGCCAAGTATACTTTCTTTTCCAACGCACATGCGACATTCTCCAGAATAGACCACATATTAGGCCATAAAGCAAGCCTTAACAAAATCCGAAGCATCAAAATATTACAAAGCATCTTTTCTGACCATAAAGCCATAAAAGTAGAAATCAACGACAGAAAAAGCACGGGAAAAAAATCAAACACATAGAAACTGAACCACACCTTGCTCAAAAAGTACCGGGTTATAGAAGAAATTAAGGATGGAATAAAGAAATTGATGGAATCAAATGAGTATGAAAACGCATCCTACCAGAACCTTTGGGACACAGCAAAAGCAGTGCTCAGAGGTTAGCTTATAGCATAAATGCACACATCCAAAAAGAAGAAAGGGCCATAATCAAAACATTAACCCTATGTCATGGTTTGAATTATGTCCCCCCAAAAGTGTGTGTGTCAATTTGGCTGGGCCATGAGTCCCAGAATTGTGTGGTTGGCCTCCATTTTGTGATTGTAATTTTATGTTAAAGTGGATTAGGGTGGGATTGTAACACCGCCTTTACCCAGGTCACATCCAATGTAAAGGGAGTTTCCCTGGGGTGTGGCCTGCACCACCTTTTATCTCTCAAGAGATAAAAGGAAAGGGAAGCAAGCAGAGAGTTGGGGACCTCATAGCATCAAGAAAGCAGTGCAGGGAGCAGAGCACATCCTTTGGACCGGGGTCCCTGCACAGAGAATCTCCTAGTCTGGGGGAACTTTGATGAGGAGGTCAACAGAGAGAGAAAGCCTTCCCCAGGAGCTGATGCCCTGAATTTGGACTTTTAGCCTACTTTACAGTGAAGAAATAAATTTCTCTTTGTTAAAGCCGTCCGCTTGTGGTGTTTCTGTTGTAGCAGCACTAGATGACTAAGACACCCTACAACTGGAACAAATAGAAAGAGAGCAGCAAAAGAAGCCCTAAGGCGCCAGAAGAAAGGAAATAATAAGAATTAGAGCAGAATTAAATGAAATAGAGAATAGAAAAACAACTGAAAGAGTTAACAATGTCAAAAGCTGGCTCTTTGAAAAGATCAACAAAATTGATAAACCATTGGCCAAACTGACAAAAGAAAAACAGGACAGGGAGCAGATAACCCATATAAGAAAAGAGATGGGTGATATCACAACAGACCCAACTGAAATTAAAAGAACCATAACAGAATACTATGAAAAATTGTACTCTAACAAATTTGAAAACCTAGAGGAAATGGACAAATTTCTAGAAACTCACTACTTACCTAAACTAACACAAACAGAGGTAGAACAACTAAATAAACCCATAACAAAAGAAGAGATTGAAAAGGTAATTAAAAAACTCCCAAGAAAAAAAAGCCCTGGTCCAGATGGCTTCACTGGAGAATTCTACCAAACTTTCAGAGAAGAGTTAACACCACTACTACTAAAGGTATTTCAGAGCATAGAAAAGGATGGAATACTCCCAAACTCATTCTATGAAGCCAGCATAACCCTGATATCAAAACCAGGTAAAGACATCACAAAAAAAGAAAATTACAGACCAGTATCCCTCATGAACATTGATGCAAAAATCCTCAACAAAATTCTAGCCAATAGAATTCAGCAAGATATCAAAAAAATAATTCACCATGATCGAGTGGGCTTTATACCAGGTATGCAAGGATGGTTCAACATTAGAAAAACAATCAATGTAATCCATCATATAAATAAAACAAAAGACAAGAGCCACATGATCTTATCATTCGACGCAGAAAAGTCGTTTGACAAAGTCCAACACCCATTCATGATAACAACTCTCAACAAAATAGGAATAGAAGGGAAATTCCTCAACATAATTAAGGGCATTTATACCAAGCTAACAGCCAACATCATCCTAAATGGAGAGACTTTGAAAGCATTCCCCTTGAGAACGGGAAGCAGACAAGGATGCCCTTTATCACCACTCTTATTCAACATTGTGCTGGAGGTCCTAGCCAGAGCAATTAAGCTAGAAAAAGAAATAAAGGACATTCAAATTGGTAGGGAAGAAGTCAAAATATCTCTATTCGCAGATAATATGATCTTATACACAGAAAACCCCAAAGAATCCACAAGAAAACTACTGGAACTAATAGAAGATTTCAGCAAAGTTTCAGGATACAAGGTAAACATGCAAAAATCAGTTGGATTCCTTTACACCAACAAAAAGAATCTCGAAGAGGAAATCACCAGATCAATACCATTTACAATAGCCCCCAAGAAGATAAAATACTTAGGAATAAATCTAACCAGAGACATAAAAGACCTGTACAATGCAAACTACAAGACACTACTGCAAGAAACCAAGAGACCTGAATAAGTGGAAAAACATACCTTGCTCATGGATAGGAAGACTCAACATTGTGAAAATGTCAATTGTACCCAAAGCGATCTACAGATACAATGCAATCCCGATCCAAATTCCAGCGGCATTTTTTCATGAGATAGAGAAACAAATCACCAACTTCATATGTAAAGGGAAGAGGCCCCGAATAAGTAAAGCATTACTCAAAAAGAAGAACAAAGTGGGAGGCCTCGCATTACCTGATTTTAGAACCTATTATACTGCCACGGTAGTCAAAACAGCCTGGTAGTGGTACAACAACAGATGCATAGACCGATGGAACAGAATTGAGAATCCAGACATAAATTCATCCACCTATGAGCAGCTGATATTTGGCAAAGGCCCAAAGTCCACTAATTGGGGAAAAAAAGTCTCTTTAACAAATGGTGCTGGCATAACTGGCTATCCACCTGCAAAAAACTGAAACAAGACCCATACCTCACACCATGCACAAAAACTAACTGAAAATGGATCAAATACTTAAATATAAAATTGAAAACGATAAAGATCATGGAAGAAAATACAGGGACAATGCTAGGAGCCCTAATACATGGCATAAACACAATGAGAACCATAAACAACAATGCACAAGCACCAGAAGAGAGACTAGATAACTTGGCGCTCCTAAAAATCAAACACTTATGCTCATCCAAAGACTTCACCAAAAGAGTAAAAAGACAATTTAAAGAGTAAAAAAATTTTTGGCTACGACAAATACGATCAGCATCCAATCTCTAAAATCTACAAGATACTGCAAAACCTCAACAACAGAAAGACAAATAACCCAATTAAAAAACGGGCAAAGGATATGAACAGTCACTTTGCCAAAGAAGATATTCAGGCAGCTAACAGACACATGAAGAAATGCTCATGATCATTAGCCATTAGAGAAATGCAGATCAAACCTACAATGAGATATCATTTCACCCCACCAAGGCTAGCATTAATCCAAAAAACACAAAATAATAAATGCTAGAGAGGTTGTGGAGAGACTGGAATGCTTATACACTGTTGGTGGGAATGTAAAATGGTACGACCACTTTGGAAATTGATTTGGCGCTTCCTTAAAAAGCTAGAAATAGAAGTACCATGCGATCCAGCTATCTTGCTCCTTGGAATATACCCTAGAGAAATAAGAGCCGTCACACGAATAGATATATGCACTCCCATGTTCATTGCAGCACTGTTCACAATAGCAAAAAGATGGAAACAACCTAGGAGCCCATCAACAGACGAATGAATAAAAAAATTATGATATAGCCACACAATGGAATACTATGCAATGTTAAAGAACAACAATGAAGCTGTGAAACATCTTATAACATGTAGGAATATGGAAGGCATTATGCTGAGTGAATTTAGTCAGTCACAGAAGGACAAATATTGTATAAAACCACTATTATAAGAACTCAAGAAAAGGTTTAAACACAGAAGACAATATTCTTTGATGGTTACGAGGGTGGGGAGGGAGGGTGAGTGTTATTCACTAAGTAGATAGTAGACAAACATTATCTTAGGTGAAGGGAAGGACAACACACACTATAGGGGAAGTCAGCACAACTGGACTAAACCAAAGCTAAGAAGTTTCCTGAACACAATCAAACACTTTGAGAGACAAAGTAGCAGGGGTAGAGATCTGGGGACCATGCTTTCAGGGGACATCTAGGTCAGTTGGCATAACAAAGCTTATTAAGAAAATGTTCTGCATCCTACTTTGGTGAGTGGCATCTGGGCTCTTAAAAGCTTGCATGCAGCCAGCTAAGATGCATCAGTTGGTCCCAACCACCTGGAGTAAAGGACGATGAAGAACACCAGAGACACAAGGAAAGTATTAGCCCAAGAGACAGAAAGGGCCACATAAACCAGAGACTTCATCTGCCTGAGACCAGAAGAACTAGATGGTGCCCGGCTACCACCAATGACCGCCCTGACAGGGAACACAACAGAGAGTCCTGGATGGAGCAGGAGATAGGTGGGGTGCAGAACTCAAATTCTGGTAAGAAGACCAGATTCAATGGTGAGACTGGAGGAACCCCGGAAAGCATGGCCCCTGGATTTTCTATCAGCCCAGAACTAAAACGATTTTCAAGGCAAACTCTTCAGACAAAGATTGGACTGGACTATGGGACATAAAATGATGTGAGGACTGTGCCTCTTAGCTCAAGTAGATACAAGAGACTAAATGGGCAGCTTCTTTCTGGAGGTGAGATGGGAAGGCAGAGAAAGTTAGGAGTTGGTTGAATGGACATGGGGAATCAGGGGTGGAAAGGAGTGTGCTGTCACAGTATGGGGAGAGCAATTAGGGTCCCATAACAATGTATGTATAAATTTTTGTATGGGAGACTCATTTGAAACATAAACTTCATTTAAACTACAACAACAGAAAAAAATATGGAAAGAAAAATTGCTGCCCCAATATCTACCACATGTCCTATCAGGATCCTGAAATTGCCAGTCATGTGTCTTTGGTAGGACTGGCGTATCCGTCAATTCCAGGATGTGCCCTGAGTGGGTGTCTTAGTTATCTAGTGCTGCTTTTACAGAAATAACACAAGTGGATGGCTTTAACAAAGAGAAATTTGTTCTGTCACAGTCTAGGAAGCTAGAAGTCAAAATTTAGGGCACCAGCTCCAGGGGAAGCCTTTCTCTCTCCGGCAGCTCTGGGGGAAGGTCCTTGTCATCAATCTTCCCCTGTTGTGGAGCTTTTCAGTGCAGGGACTCCAGGTCCAAAGGACGTGCTAATCTCCTGGCTCTTGTTTCTTTGTGATACAAGTCCTCCTGTCTCTCTGCTCACTTCTCTCTTTTATATCTTGAAAGAATTGATTTAAAACAAAAACTAATTTTGTAGATTGAGTCCTGCCTCATTAACATAACTGCCTCTAATCCTGCTTCATTAACATCACAGAGGCAGGATTTACAACACATAGAAAAATCACATCAGATGACAAAATGGTGGACAGTCACACAATACTGGGAATCATGGCTTAGCCAACTCGACACACACATTTTTGGGAGATACAATTCAATCTATAACAGCATCCTACACCCGTCACCCTTCACAGGGATTGGATGACAGATGAACAGGGAACCTAGGCCTGAACCAGTCATTACGTAGTGTTTCCCAGGCCATGGATGATGAGGAGAGTACCTGATTTCAATCAGAGAAAATCCCTAGATTTCTTTGACAGTTTAAAGAAAGATACGTCTTCTTTTTTACTCTTGGATATGAACAGAAAGCAGGCCACCTTGGGGGCTGTTGGCAATGTGATTGTGGGGACTGGCTGGTCTGAAATCCGTAGGACAGGCAGCAGGCTGGAAACTCAGGCAGTATTTCTTTCTTTCATTTATTGTTGTAGTCTAAGTGAAAGTTTACATTTCAAGTTAGTCTCTTATACAAAAATTTATACATACATTGTTATGTGACCCTAGTTGCTCTCCCTATAGTGTGACAGCACACTCTTCCTTTCCACCCCTGATTTCCCGTGTCCATTCAACCAGCTCCCAACCCTCTATGCCTTCTCATCTCACTTCCGGACAGAAGCTGTCAGGCAGTATTTCTTTGCTTCTTGAGGCAGAACTCCTTCTTTTCTGGGACACCTCAGTTTTTGTTCTTAATGCCTTCAACTGATTGCATGTGGCCCAGCCTCGTTACCGAGGGTGATCTCCTTTTATTAAAGCCAAGTGATCCTAGATGTCAATCCCATCTACAAAATACCTTCACAGCAATATCTAGACAAGTGCTTGACCATATAACTGGGTACCATAGCCTAGCCAAGTTGGCACATAAAAATTAACTGTCACAAAAGCTGACAAGTGTAAAGCTGAAAGATTTTCAGAGTAACCATGGCCCTAATGGCAGCTTGCACCACGATGTATCAAATCCCACAAATGCTGCTTCCTGACCCAATAAGTGGACGGGAATCTGGTCAAGCCTCTTTTTTTCAAACTAATTTGAGTTTGAGTTGGGTTCTCAGTTCTCATGTGAATCTGGCATCTTAAGCAGGCGGGACTTGGAACATCTCTATTCTTTCTCACTGCTACTCTAAGCCTACTTGGTCTAATCTGCCTTTACCATCCGTACAGTATGTTGAGGAAACCACTTAGCTTTTCTGTTTACTTGCAGGTATTAGAATAGTCTCATTTTCAGGTACTAAAAGTCCAGGTCCATTTTAAATCACAATTTCAATTTCTGATGTGATTGACAGCTTCTCCTTTCACCCAAACTCAGGCCACATCCAGGCTTGAACACCTGCAGCAGTTAAGGAGGGGCGTGGTCCTTTTTCCTATCCCTTCACCTTGTCCACTTCTCATCCTCTAAGCATCCTGCTGCTGCTGCTGCGTGCTCAAGGGTCAGGATGGGAAAGAGGGACGAGAGGAAGAAAGAGGAGGCTCTTATTTGACTGGTGGTAGATTAATCTGGCACCATTGCCCTGCCTGTAGCAAATACCCAGATCCTGGCCTTTGGTCTCATGGGATACTTTCATGAATTCTTCAGAAACACGCTGTTATGGATTGAATTGTGTCCTCCAAAATTTATGTTATGTGAATGTGACCTTATTTGGAAATGTTGTTGTTAACTTCCACCAAATCGGCCCCCAAATCAGGGCAACCCCATGCATAATGGAACCATTGTGATCCACAGGGTTTTTAGTGGTTGATTTTTGGAAGTAGATACCCAGGCCTTTCTTCCTAGTCTGTCTTAGTATGGAAGCTCCACTGAAACCTGTTCAACATCATAGCAACACAGAAGCCTCCACTGACAGATGGGTGGTGCATGAGGTACACTGGCCGAGTATCAGACCCAGTCTCCCTCATGGAAGATGTGCATATTTTTCCTTTTGCTTCAGGCTCTAATATGGCCCAGCAAGGCAATGATCTTTATTTAAAAATTTTTTTTTATGGATTTTTTTCTTTATGGATTTTTGAATTAATTTTACTTTAAAGAATATTGTATGAAAATATTGTTTATTTTGATTACTGAGTTTTTTGGCACCCCTCCTAAACTGCGTGCCTGAAGTAGGTGCCTTGATCACTCACACTAGTTAGGTCCCTGCTGCTCTACTGTGGAAAATGAAATATAGCAAGACTAAATCAGGAACTAATGAGACTGGTTACCATCAGGCTTTTGTTGTTGTTAGTTGCTGTCCAGTTGACTCTGACTCATGGGAACCATATGCATAACAGAAAAAACTGTTGCCTAGTCCTGTGCTATCTTCACAATCATTGGTATGTTTGAGTCCATTGTTGTGGCTATTGTATAGTGCCTTCCAAACTTGGAGGTTCGTCTTCTAGCACCATATCAAATAAAATTCTGTTATGATCCATAAGGTTTTCATTGGCTAATTTTTGGAAGTAGATTACCAGGCCTTTCTTCCTAGTCTGTCTTAGTCTGAAAGCTCTGCTGAAACCTGTCCACTGGGGGTGACCTTGCTAGTATTTGAAATACCGGTGGCATAGCTTCCAGCGTCAAAGCAACACGAAAGCCACCACAGTACGACAAACTGTCAGATGGGTGGTGATACCTACAGGCAGTGGATTGGAATAGGGTAGAAAGGAAAAGGAAGAGTGACATGCCTCTGAACATTCCTTTTTATATACTTCTGACTTTTGTTGTTGTTGTTAGGTGCCGTCAAATCAATTCTGACTCATAGTGACCAATGTACAGTAGAATGAAACACTGCCCAGTACTGCTCCATCCTCACAATCTTTTCTATATTTGAGCCCATTGCTGCAGCCACCATGTTAATCCATCTTCATTGAGGGTCTTCCTCTTTTTTGCTGACCTTCTACTTTACCAAGCATGATGTCCTTCTCCAGGGACTGATCCCTTCTGACAACATGTACAAAGTACATAAGACGTACTTTCACCATCCTTGCTTCTAAGGAGCATTCTGGTTGTATTTCTCCCAAGACAGATATTTTTCATTTTTCTGGCAGTCCATGGCATATTCAATATTTTCCCCCAACACCATAATTCAGCTGCATCAATTCTTCAGTCTTCTTTACTCACTGTCCAGCTTTCGCATGTATATGATGTGATTGAAAATATCATGGCTTGGGTCAGGCACACCTCAGTCTTCAAGGTGACATCTTTGCTTTTCAACACTTTAAAGAGGCTTTTTGCTGCAGATTTGCACAATGCAATACATCCTTTGATTTCTTGACTGCTGCTTCCATGGACATTGATTATAGATCCAAGGAAAATGAAATTCATGACAACCTCAATCTTTTCTCCATTTATCATGATGTTGCTTACTGGTCCAGTTGTGGGGATTTTTGTTTTCTTTATGCTGAGGTGTAATCCATACTGAAGGCTGTAGTCTTTGATCTTTATTAGTAAATGCTTCAAGTCCTCTTCATTTTCAGCAAGCAAGGTTGTGTTATTTGCATATCACAGGTTGTTAATGAGTCTTCCACCAATCTGCACAACTTTCCTGATTTTAAACCATGCAGTATCCCCTTATTCTGTTTGAACGACTGCTTCTTGGTCTATGTACAGGTTCTTCATGAGCACTATTAAGTGTTCTGGAATTCCCATTCTTTGCAATGTTGTCCATAATTTATTATGATCCACACAGTTGAATGCCTTTACATAATCAATAAAACACAGGTAAACACCTTTCTGGTATTCCCTGCTTTCAGCCAAGATCCATCTAACATCAGTAATGACATCCCTCATTCCCTGTCCTCTTCTGAATCCAGCTTGAATGTCTGGCAGTTCCCTGTCAATGTACTCCTGCAATTGCTTTTGAATGATCTTCAGCAAAATGTTACTTGTGTGTGATAGTAATGATATTGTTACATAATTTCCACATTGTGTTGGATCACCTTTCTTTGGAATGGGCACAAATATGGATCTCTTCCAGTCAGTTGGCATAGATAAGTGAGCGCTTCCAGCTTTGCATCTATTTGTTGAAACATCTCCATTGGTATTCTGTCGATTTCTGGAGTCTTGTTTTTCACCAATGCCTTCAGTGCAGCTTGGACCTCTTCCTTCAGTACCATTGGTTCTTGATCATATACTACCTCCTGAAATGGTTTACTGTCGACCATCTCTTTTTGGTACAGTGACTCTGTGTATTCCTTCTATCTTCTTTTGATGCTTCCTGCATCGTTTAATATTTCCCCACAGAATCCTTCAAAATTAGAACTCAAGGCTTGAAATTTTTCTTCAGTTCTTTCAGCTTGAGAAATGCCAAGCATGTTCTTCCCTTTTGGTTTTCTAACTCCAGGTTTTTGCATGTTTCATTATAATACTCTGTCTTCTCGAGCTACCCTTTGAAATCTTCTGTTCAGCTCTTTTACTTCATCATTTCTTCCATATGCTTTAGCTATTCTGTGTTCAACAGCAAGTTTCAGACTCTCTTCTGACATCCATTTTGGTCTTTTTTTTTCTGTCTTTGTAATGACCTTTTTCTTTCTTCTTATATGGTGTCCTTCATGTCATCCCACAACTCGTCTAGTCTTTGGTCATTAGTGTTCAGTGTGTCAAATCTATTCTTGAGATGGTCTCTAAATTCCGGTGGGATATACTCAAGTTTGTACTTTGGCTCTCATGGACTTGTTTTAATTTTCTTCAGCTTCAGCTTGAACTTGCATATGAGCAATTGATGATCTGTTCCGCAGTTGACCCCTGGCCTTGTTCTGACTGATGACATTGAGCTTCTTCATCGTCTCTTTCCACAGATGTAGTCGATCTGATTCCTGCATTTTCTATCCAGTGAGGTCCACGTGTATAGTTACTGGTTGTGTTACTGAAAAAGGTATTTGCATTGAATAAGTCATTGGTCTTGCAAAATTCTATAATGCGATCTCCAGCATTGTTTCTATCACCAAAGCTATATTTTCCAACTACTGATCCTTCTTCTTTCCAGCGTTCACATTCCAATCACCAGTAATTATCAATGCATCTTGATTGAATTTCAGACTGCAGAAGTTGGTAAAAATCTTCAATATCTTCATCTTTGGCATTAGTGATTGGGGTGTAAATTTGAATAATAGCCATGTTAACTGGTCTTCCTTGTAGGTGTATGGATATTATCCTGTCACTGACAGTATTGTTCAGAATAGATCTTGTAATGTTCTTTTTGATGATGAATGCAATGCCATTCCTCTTCAATTTGTCGTTCCTGCCATAATGGACCATCGATTGTCTGATTCACAATGGCCAATATCAGTCCATTTCAGGTTACTAATGTCTAGGATATCTATCTTCAAGCGTTCCTTGTCATTTTTGCAACTTCCGATTTTCCTTGATTCATATTTCCTACGTTCCATATTCCAATTATTAAGGGATGCTTGCAGTTGTTTCTTCTCATTTTAATTCATGCCACATCAGCAAACGAAGATCCTGAAAGTTTTAGTTCATCCATGTCATTAAGGTCAGGTCTATTTTGAGGAGGCAACTCTTCCATTGTTGTATTTTTGAGTGCCTCCAACCTGAGGGGCTCTTCTTCCGGCACTATATCAGACCATAAGGTTTTCACTGGCCAATTTTTTCAAAAGTAGATTGGTAGATCCTTCTTCCCAGTCTTTCTTAGTCCGGAAGCTCCACTGAAACCTGTCCACCATGGATGACCCTGCTGGTATTTGAAATACTGGTGGCAAAGCTTTCACCATCACAACAATATACAAGCCACCACAGCACAACAAACTGACAGATGAGTGGTGGTTCTGACTTTTAGAACGATAGCTAAAAACTGAAACAAACCAATAGCACATCAACAGTTGAGTGGATAAACAAAATGCCATATATATATACACAATGGAATATTATTCAACAATAGAGAGAAATAAAGTTCTGGCACATGCACCAATGAACATTGAAAACATTATGCTAAGTGATATATATCCGACACAAACAATGTATGATCCCATTTATATTAAATATCTAGAATAGGCAAATGCATGAGATGAAAGTTTATTAGTGATTACCAGGGGATACGTGAAAGGGAGAATGGGGAGTTATTGGGTAAGGGGTACTGAGTTTCTGTTTGGAATGTTGTAAAACTTTTGGAAATGTGTAGTGGTGTTGGTTGTACAACATGGTGACTATAACTAATGTCACCGAATTGTACATGTAAAAATGGTTAAAAATGAAATTTTTTGTTATATATATAACCACAATAAAATTTAAAAGTTTTTTTTTCCAAATCTGATGGAAACTATACATCCACAGGAAACCCTGGTGGCGTAGTGATTAAGAGCTATGACTGCTAACCAAAAGGTTGGCAGTTTGAATCTGCCAGGTGCTCCTTGGAAACCCTATGGGGCCGTTCTACTCTGTTCTTTAGGGTCACTATGAGTTGGAATCGACTCGATGGCAACAGTTTATACATC
Organism: Dugong dugon; assembly: GCA_030035585.1. Classification (NCBI taxonomy): domain Eukaryota; kingdom Metazoa; phylum Chordata; class Mammalia; order Sirenia; family Dugongidae; genus Dugong; species Dugong dugon. The sequence goes on along the minus strand of CM057460.1, from coordinate 160,457,030 downwards.
CACAGATCCAAAAATCTATATAAATTCCAGGGAGTCCCTGTGTGGCGCAAACAGTTAAGCGCTTAGTTACCAATCAAAAGGCTGGCAGTTCAAATCCAGCTAGAAGTGCCTCAGAAGACAGGCCTGGCAATCTGCTTCTGAAAGGTCACAGCCTTGAAAACTCTATGGATCAGTTCTACTCCGCACACAGGAGGTTGCCATGAGTCTGAATTGACTCAATGGAAACTAACAACAACAGCAGATAGCAGAAAGTCCTTGAATGAAATTATGGGCTCCTACAATGCACCTCAAGGTCCCTAGTGGCACAAATGGTTTTTGTTTGATTGCTAACCTAAAGATTGGCAGTTCAAACCCACCCAGGGGTACCTTGGAAGATAGGCCTGGGACAATCTGCTTCCATTAAGATTACAGCCAAGAAAACCTTATGGAACCAAATATTCAGAGAAGAGCTTACACCATTACTACTCAAATTATTTCAGAACACAGAAAAGGAAGGGATACTTCCAAATTCATTCTATGAAGCCAGCATAACCCTGATACCAAAACCAGGCAAAGACACCACACAAAAAGAAAATTACAGACCAATATCTCTCATGAATATAGAAGCAAAAATTCTCGACAGAATTCTAGCCAATAGAATTCAGCATCATGTAAAAAAAATAATACACCATGACCAAGTAGGATTCATACTAGGTATGCAAGGACGGTTCAACATTAGAAAATCAATCAATGTAATCCACCACATAAATAAAAGAAAAGAATCACATGATTATCTCAATCGATGCAGAAAAGGCATTAAACAAAGTCCAACGTCCATTCCTGATAAAAACTCTCAATAAAATAGGTATAGAAGGGAAATTCCTCAACATAATACAGGGCATCTATGCAAAACCAAGAGCCAACATCATTCTAAATGGAGAGAAGCTGAAAACATTCCCCGTTAGAACAGGAACAAGACAAGGATGTCCTTTATCACCACTCCTATTTAACATTGTGCTGGAAGTCCTAGATAGAGCAATAAAGCAAGAAAAAGAAATAAAGGCATTCAAATTTGTAATGAAGAAGTAAAACTGTCCCTATTTGCAGATGATATGATACTATATATGGAAAACCCAAAGAAAATCCACGAGACAACTACTGGAACTAATAGAAAGATTCAGCAGAGTAGCAGGATACAAGTTAAACACACAAAAATCAGCTGGATTCCTACACACCAACAAAGAGAATGACAAAAAGGGAATCAGGAAAACAATACCATTTACAATAGTCCCTAAAAAAATAAAATACTTAGGAATAAATCTAATCAGGGATGTAAAAGATGTATACAAAGAAAACTACAAAATACTACTGCAAGAAACCAAAAGAGATCTATGTAAATGGAAAAACACACCACACTCATGGATAGGTAGACTCAACACTGGGAAAATGACAATTCTACCAAAAGCAATCTACAAATACAATGCAATCCCAATCCAAATACCAACAACATTCTTTAAAGAGATGGAAAAAATAATCATTAACTTTATATGGAAAGGGAAGAGGCCCCGGATAAGTAAAGCATTATTGAAGAAAAATAAAGTAGGAGGACTCACACTACCTGACCTCAGAACCTACTATACAGCTACTGTAGTCAGAACAGCCTGGAACTGGTACAACGACAGATACATTGACCAATGGAACTGAATCAAGAACCTAGATGTACATCCATCCACCTACAGTCTCCTGATCTTCAATAAGGGCCCAAAGTCCATCAAATGGGGAACAGACAGTCTTTTAAACAAATGATGCTGGCAAAATTGGATGTCCATCTGCAAAAAATGAAACAGGACTCATTCCTCACACCATACACAAAAACTAATTCAAAATGGATCAAAGACTTAATCTAAAACCAAAAACTATAAAGATCATAGAAGAAAAAATAAGATCAACGCTGGAGACCCTAATACACAGCATTAACAGGATACAAAACATAACTAACAACATACAAACTCCAGACGATAAGTTAGATAACTGGGCTCTTCTAAAAATTAAACACTTATGCTCAGCAAAAGACTTCACCAAAAGAGTAAAAAGAGAAACTACAGACTGGGAAAAAATTTTTGGCTATTACAAAACCGACAAAAGTCTAATCTCTAAAATCTACAGGAAAATCCAACACCTCTACCACAAAAAAATAAATAATCCAATTAAAAAATGGGCAAAGGGAATGAACAGACACTTTACCAAAGAAGATATTCAAGCAGCCAACAGACACATGAGGAAATGCTTGCTATCACTAGCCATTAGCGAATACCATCTCACCTCAGCATTACTGGCACGAATCAAAAAAACAAAAATAACAAATGTTGGAGAGGGTGCAGGGAGATTGGAACTCTTATGCACTGCTGGCAGGAATGCAAAATGGTAAAACCATTTTGGAAAACGATATGGCACTTCCTTAGAAAGCTAGAAATAAAAGTACCATATGATCTAGCAATCCCACTCGTAAGAATATATCCTAGAGAAATAAAAGCCATCACGTGAATAGACATTTGCACACTGATGTTCATTGCAGCATTGTTCACAATAGTAAACAGATGGCAACAACCTAGATGCCCATCAACTGATGAATGAATAAAAAACTATGGTACATACACACAATGGAATACTACACAATGATAAAGAACAATCATGAATCTGCGAAGCATCTCATAACACGGATGCATCTGGAGGGCATTATGCTGAGTGAAATAAGTCAACCACAAAAGGACAAATATTGTATGAAACCGCTACTATAAAAATTCATGAAAAGGTTTAAACCCAAAAAGAAACAATCTTTGATGGTTACAGAGGAGGGGGGTTGGGGTGGAAAACACCAAATAGACAATAGATGAGTGGTAACTTCGGTGAAGGGTAAGACAGTATACTGTAAACTTGCATCTAAAGTTCAACTGCAACAAAAAAAGAAAACCTTATGGAGCAGTTCTAATTTGTAACATATAGGGTTGCCATGAGTGGGAATTGACTGCATGGCAACTAACAACAACAACATACCTGTGGGAATACAGTTTTCTTTGTTATGTTAATTAGGCCATATCAGTGTTGGGTGTGTCCCAAACCTGATCACTTCTGGATTATAAAAAGAACAGACACAGGAGCAAACATAAATGGGAGAAGATAGATTCCACGAGAATATTGCCAAAGAACTCAGGAACACTGGGGCTACAGAAGCTGAGACAAGGATCTTCCCCCAAGAGCCAACAGAAAGAGAGCCTTCCCCTATAGCTGGTGCCCTGAATTCAGATTTCTAGCCTTCTAAATTGTGAGAAAATAAATTTCTGTTCTTTAAAGCCACCCACTTAGGGTACTTCTGTTACAACAACACCAGGAAACTAAGACGAGCACATTTTAAGCACCAAAAACTAATTATTTAAATAAGTTGAAATATCAGCTATGTTAAAATTCATGTGTACATAAAAAATACTAAAAAAAGAATTAGTCACTCTCTTAGACATCTAGTGCTGCTATAATAGAGCTACCACAAGTGGATGGCTTTAACAAAGAGAAATTTATTCTCTCACAGCCCAATAGGCTACAAGTCCAAATTCAGGGTGTCAGCTCCAGGGGAACTTTCTCCTTTGGTTCTGGAGGAAGGTCCGTGTCATCAATCTTCCCCTTGTCTGGGAGCTTCTCTGCACAGGAACCTCAGGTCCAAAGGATGCGCTCTGCTCCTGAAACTGCTTTCTTGGTGGAATGAGGTTCCCATGTGTCTCTGTTCTCTTCTCTCTTTTATATCTCAAAAAGGATTGGCTTAAGACACTATCCAATCTTGTATACCTCATCAGTATAAATGCCGCTAATCCATCTTATTAAATCATAGTGGTTGAATTTACAACACACAAGGAAATCACATCAGATTACAAAATGGTACACAATTATACAATACTGTGAATCATGACCCAGCCAAATTGACAGATATTTTTGCGGGACACAATTCAATCCATGACAGTCACCTTTGGAGAGTCTTAGGGTTCCACCTGGTTATTCTGAAAACAAGTAAATAAAGGGAAAGATGGAGGCATTTTCTGGTCTTTATTGTACAAACAGTTTTCAGGATAACCACATAGCTGATAAGGGAAAGTTCTCCTTTACAGAAGAATTCCAGTTAATAAACGCAGACAGAGTGATAGAATTAGAAATAGTGGATTGAGGTTAAGTATTTGCTAAAACTCTTAGGTGAAAGGTGAATGCTGAACTTTATAAAGGAAGAATTAGGCTGACAATACCTAAATAGACTAAACAAATTTAACATCGCAAAAAGAAGGACAACTAGACATGATGTGCCTCCTGACACAATAAGTGAACAGGAACCTGGTCAAGCCTCTAGATCAGCCCTGTCCAAGAGAACTTTCTGTGAATAAGAGCTTCAGAACAGAGGTGTCTGTCACATTTAGGGTAGCTAGCCTAGGAGCAGGCCTGACTCCATATTATTACAAACCCTGCTTCTGCATTCCTGAGAATCTAACTTTGACTTCTTCCCATTCATATGCATATGGACTTGGGCATCTGGCTGGGTGGAACCAACAGATAATGTGGCTATGCCTAGGCAATCCAGGGCAAGCCTGGGCAAGCCTGGGAAAGTCCAGGGAGAGTCAACCAATCAGAATCTTGCCAGAGGGTTCCTGATTCTGCCCCATATCTATCCTCGAAGAACAGCCACCCCTTGGATTCGTTGGTCTTCACTCTGTGTGCTAAAGTCTCCCTGTTCGAATGTTTCTTATCCTTTCAGTAAGTCTCTGTTTCTGAGAGTTTCATGCTACAATATGTTGGCGTAGTTGGCAAGATTGCAAAGGAGACTTATCTTCAGTGAACCCCAAGACTGTCAAGGAGCAGAGCTCTGGTGCCAACTCAAGTCCCTTGTGCTCAATCTGTCTCCCACAAAATCTCAGGGTCATGAAGGTAAGCCCTCTCTAAACTCAAGCCTCTGCTTTGTTGCACAGATGGCTCTTCGGGAGATTTACTTCAGTTTTTGGTTTTTGATTGGTATTTAAAAGCCTCTAAATGGTATCAGGACAGTAAATTTGCATTCTTACAATACACTATGTCTAAACAGTCCAAACAAATTAATAAATTGCACTGTCAGAGCACTATAACTTCTTTAGCCATTTCCTCCACTCTTGTCCCTGACCCTGTCTCCGATCACTATCCCCCTTCTGCTTCTCCTATAGTTACTCCCTTTTATCCACCCTTACCTTCTTACTCTCCTGTTGAAATACCTTTTAGCTCTTCAGGAGTTTTTGTTGTTGTTGTTGGCTGTGTATTTTCACTTTTGTTTCTGTTTGTCTTTTTATGTTGACCTGGATTTTGGTGCACAAGTTGGCTTGATGAAGGTTGTTACAAAGGACCTCAGAGTCTTTTGAGCTGCCCCACTCTGCTAGGATTTTGTCTTGGCTCTGAGAAACCAAAAGTAATGCTTCACTTTCAAATTCTAAAATATAGTAAGTACACATTTGGGTGGAATCACCAAATCTTGCAAGAAAACAGCTGATACCAATTCGCAGGGGAAGGTGGCAGCTCCTGACCTGTTTTATGATACAGTTTCTCAATAAAGAATCACAATGTTAAAATTGAAATCATCAGTGACTACTTTAAAGTACTTTCTAATTGAAGGAACTAATATTTCAGGGTCTAAAATAAGAGACTAGGTCTTTAGCTGGCAGAATGAATTAAGTTCAAAAAGAAGGAAACAAAAAGATTCAACCTTAGAACTTAACATCTTTAATAAATGAGCCTGGATTCCACCTTTCCCCACTGATATACTGGTTTGGGGCTCATATTTGAAAACACTATAAGCTGAATGTACTAGAAGTAATTTGAAATTTCAGCAAACACTTTGGGAAAATGAGTTCCCATATATATATTTTCCTTCCACTTTGGGAAAAGGAGCCACCATTTGCGCTGTCTTTTCTTTCCTCTTTGAGGAGCTTTTGTTTGGTGCTTAGGTTTGTCAAGGGCCTGAGAGTCCTCCATCTTAGCCTCTAGCAAGTTAGCATTTTATCTAGAACCTGCTTTTTCCATTGAATTGAGTCGATCTTATCAAAAATTGCTATATATACTTTAAGAAACTAGGTTCCCCATATCTTTGTTTTGTGTGGTATTGTATAAGCCTATTCTTTGAGCTGGACTCACAGACAGATGAGTATGCAGTCTTTCTGTCTCATTTTGTTCTGAAAGGTTGCTTCTGGTCTAGAGTGTTGTGTCTGAGTTCCTGTCTTGTATCAGGTTGGATGCCATGGCTGACAGTTACAGTTAGGAGACCATGGCTGACAATTGCTGTTTTTGTAAAGCTGTCTTAAAACCTCAGTTCTTTCCTTGTCCAAGAAAACTGGACTTGTGTTTGTCTTATGATTTAGACTTTCAGAGGTACTTTGAAAAATATTAATATAAATTGGTCTATTTGAACAGTGCACTAAAAAAAAAATCATTAATATCACATACAAATAAAATTTTGCTGAAGATCATTCAAAAACAGTTGCAGCAGCACATTGACAAGGAACTGCCAGAAATTCAAGCCAGATTCAGAAGAGGATAGGGAACGAGGGATATCATTGCTGATGTCAGATGGATCTTGGCTGAAAGCAGAGAATACCAGAAAGGTGTTTACCTGTGTCTTATTAATTATGCAAAGGCATTCGACTGTGTGGATCATAATAAATTATGGACAACATTGCAAAGAATGGGAATTCCAGAACGATTAATTGTGCTCATGAGGAACCTGAAGACAGACCAAGAAGCAGTTGTTTGAACAGAAGAAGGGGCTACTGTGTGATTTAAAACCAAGAAAAGTGTGCGTCAGGGTTGTATCCTTTCACCCTACTTATTCAATTTGTAGGCTGAGCAAACAATCTGAGAAGCTGGACTATATGAAGAAGAACGTGGCATCAGGATTGGAGGAAGACTCTTTAACAACCTGCGTTATGCAGATGATACAACCTTGCTTGCCGAAAGTGAAGAGGACTTGAAGCACTTACTGATGAAGATCAAAGACTACAGCCTTCAGTATGGATTACACCTCAACATAAAGAAAACAAAAATCCTCACAACTGAACCAATAAGCAACATCAAGATAACCGGAGAAAAGATTGAAGTTGTCAAGGATTTCATTTTAATTGGATCCACAATCAACACCAATGGAAGCAGCTGTCAAGAAATCAAAGGACATATTGCATTGGGCAAATCTTCTGCAAAAGACCTCTTTACAGCGTTAAAAAGCAAAGATGTCACTTTGAGGACTGAGGTGCACCTGACCCAAGCCATGGTGTTTTCAACCGCTTCATATGCATGTGAAAGCTGGACAATGAATAAGGAAGACTGAAGAAGAATCGATGTATTTGAATTATTGTGTTGGCAAAGAATATTGAATATACCATGGACTGCCAGAAAAATTAACAAACCTGTCTTGAAAGAAATACTTCCAGAATGCTCCTTAGGAGGAAAGATGGCGAGACTTTGTCTCATGTACTTTGGACTTGTTATCGGGAGGGACCAGTCCCTGGAGAAGGACATCAAAAAGAGGGTCAGCAAAAAAGGAAGACCTTCAACGAGATGGATTGATACAGTGGCTATAACAATAGGCTCAAGCATAACAAGGATTGTGAGGGTGAAGCAGGACCAGGCAGTGTTTTGTTCTGTTGTACGTAGGGTCGCTGTGAGTTAGAACTGACTCAAGGACACCTAACAACAATTCTTGTCTCTACTCATGAGCCAAAAATAGGGCAGGGAAGGACCAGATCTCCTTGGGCCACAGCGTGTGAAGGCATATAGCTCCAGGGAAGCTTTTGAAAGACTCCTTCCAACTAGGTGGAGACCTTTCTGGACAAAGGAAAATAACAAAAATGCTGCCTTACTATAGTTAGCAGAAATTGGGTGGATCCCAAATCATAAAAGAACTGCAAACAAGTTCACTCTATTGTAGAGGAATTCTAAGAAGCCAAAAAATAGAAACCACAATGAGAAACACCTGAAATGGCCTGGGGAAATATTGCCACCCCTAGCCACAGACTTAAGGTTATATCCATATCAGTGAATTTGTCCTTGAGCAGAGACTTAGAGATTTCCAAAGCCAGTTGATAAAATCTTTAAGGAATAAAATTAAATTTAGGAAAATATGCAAAGTAGTAAAAGCTGAATGAAAGAATATTTAAACAAACTTTATTTAACAGTAATTAAGTTTTGTAGTGTCATGGACTGAAATGTGTCCTACAAAAATATGTGTCAACTTTGTTAGGCCATGATTCCCAGTATTGTGTGGTTGTCCTCCATTTTGTGATTTTCCTGTGTGTTACAAATCATAGTTTCTGCCTGTGGCTAAAGAAGATTAGGGCGGGATGTAACACTCTTGCTCAGGTCACATCCCTGATCCAATGTACAGGGAATTTCCCTGGGGTGTGGCCTGCACCACCTTTTAACTTACATGAGATAAAAAGAAAGGGAAGCAAGCAGAGACTTGGGGACCTCATACCACCAAGAAAGCAGTGCCGGGAGCAGAGCACATCCTTTGGACCTGAGGTTCCTGCGCTGAGATGCTCCCAGACCAAGGGAAGACTGAGGACAAGGACCTTCCTCCAGAGCTGACAGAGTAAGCCTTCCCCTGGAGTTGACACCCTGAATTTGGACTTGTAGCCTACTGGACTGTGAGAGAATAAATTTCTCTTTGTTAAAGCCATTCACTTGTGGCATTTCTGTTATAGCAGCACTAGATGACTAAAACATATAGTATACAGGCTTAAAATAATTTCCAAGGTCTTTTAGGAAACTTACTTATACTGAATTAATAGATATTCATCATAATTTAAGTTTATATACTTTGCTTTTTATGCCACAGAGAAAGGATATATATATATTTGAGTCTGCTAATGAGTGTGTTTGTTTTTGCCATTTTGCAACAAAAACAATGTTTAAGAAGTTTATTGACGATAAATTTATTTGGTATGGTCAAAAGTTTTATCCATCTGGCTAAAGTTTAATGGTTCAATTTATGAGATTTTTTAGGAGCTTTAATGTTAAAAAGCATATAAAACAAATAATTGAGTTTCTCTCTGTTAAAATAACAAAAGTTTCTTTGATAACTGGTTTGAAGGGTTAATTTATTCTTTGTGCAATCTGCCTGGAAAGCAAGGGTTCAACGTCTCATTAGAATAAATTCCTGAGTCAAGATCAAGTCACATGGCTTTGAAAAAGGTTAAAGTTTTACCTTTAAGATCTTTGATAAATGACTCACGTATTGTTTCATGGTGACCTATAATAAACTAAAAACTTTGAAACATCATAGAAAGCCACAAAAAATTTTTTTATAAAGGAAAAATGCTAAAAAGGTTTATTTAATATTTATAAATTCCATGGAACATGTTGTCAAAATCAAGAGAAGCACATGATTCTCTTTGGACTAAAATTTATATATTAGTATTTCCTCTTATGTTTTTGCCTAATATTAGACAACAAATGCATAATATTTTGTCATAATTTTATCATATTTTAATTGTTAACTTGGTTGTATTAGGCTGGGTTCTCTAGAGAAGCAAAACCAGTAAAGTGTATAAATATCTATATAACGAGATTTATATCAAGGAAATGGCTCATGCGATTGTAGAGGCTGGATTGTCCCAAGTCCATGGGTCAGGACAGAGGCTTCTCCTGATTCACGTAGCTGAAGTGGCTGGCAAACCCAGCATCGGCTGGTCAGACAGCAGGGTTCTTGTTTACAGGCTGTGAAAATCAAAGAATCCCAAGATTGGTAGGCAAGATGGCAGGTAAGCTGCTAGCTCCAGTCCCAAGAACCAGAAGTCAGATGAACAGGTGCCAGCTGCAGGGTGAGCAAAAGCCCACAAGCCTTGCCAGAAAGTCCACTTATATTTGATGCAGGCCACACCCCTAAGGAAACTCCCTTTCAACTGACTAGCTACTCACAGCAGATCCCATTATGGAAGTGATCACATTATATCAAATCTTATCATGGAAGTGATCACATCATCACACAACTGCCAAACTATATCATAACTGCCAAACCACTGAAACTCATGGTCCAGCCAAGTTGACACACAACCTTAATGATCACATTGGTCACAACTTTATTTCTTTTGAATCTAACATCATCAAAGCTGATGTTTTAACTGAGGAATTCACATTGCTTACCCATGGAGTTTTTATTACTATTCAGGTATTTAGAGACTTGATAGTTTTGGTATATTCTTGGTATATCCTGACTATATGGTATTATGTCTCAAGATTATTATGTATTGTATTACATCTGAAGCTCTTTGAAAATAAAGTTAATCATTGTATTTAGAGGTATTTTTGTCTAAAGTTTTGTAAACTGACTTTATTTGACTTTGCATTACTTTTGGAATTAATTTAGGTCTTCCGCTTTTAAAACTATTATTTTTTATAAATTAATCATGGCCATATTATGTTTTGATATCTGAAGATAAGTTTTTACTTTGCTGGTTTGCTGAAAGTGTTTGACCAAAATATTTCAAACTTCAAACTGAGGCTGAAACACCTTAGTGGGCAGAAGCAGATGACTGCATCTGAAGTGGGCAGCTTTCCAAGGTTGCGATACAAGACCTCTCACCTGTTCTGTTGAATGCAAGCCCCTGAGGCTGTTGGACTTGTTTAAGTCCTTATTGCTTTTGAAGTTGCTTTACGTTGGCAACTTGGGTTTATTGACTGGTAAGAATTTTCCATATAGACTATTAATATATTCGCTATCTGTTTCCATATTCATTGCTATCCTTATGCTGGTTGCTGTATTATATACGGTTGGTATTATTTCCTGTTCTCATACTATTCTTTTTCCATGCAAAATAAGAGAAATACTTATTGTCAGTTTAACCTTTTAGCTGCTATTTTGCTACTCACCTCATTATTTTACTAGAGTTGTTATTGGCCTGTGTTATAAACACTTGGTGACACCACAACCCTCATCTCTTTCCTCGTTGCTATTCTTTTCCTCCTTGGATTACCAGTAGTGTCATTCCCTGCTGTCATGGATTGAAATGTGTCCCCCAAAAATATCAGTCAACTTGGCTAGGCCATCATTACCAGTATTGTGTGAATTGTCCACCATTTTGTCATCTGATGTGATTTTCGTCTGTGTGGTAAATCCTATCTCTATGATGTAATCAGATGGGATTAGTGGGTTTAATGTACAGGATTAAGTTTTTGTTTTAAGCCAACCTCTTTTGAGATACAAAAGAGAAGTGAGCAGAGAGACAGGAGGACCACATACCACCAAAACACAAGAGCCAGGAGAATAGCACATCCTTTGGACCTGAGGTTCCTGTGCTGAGAAGCTCCTTGACCAGGGGAAGATTGATGACAAGGACCTTCCTCCAGAGCTGACAGAGAGAGAAAGCCTTTGCCCTGGAGCCCTGAATTTGAACTTTTAGCCTACTAGACTGTGAGAGAATAAACTTCTGTTTGTTGAAGCCATCCACTTGTGGTATTTATGTTATAGCAGCACTAGATAAAGAAGACATCTGATTTAAGACCTTAAGCAGGTATGACAAAAGGCAACCTGGCTTCATGTACTCCCTATGTGTGATTCACCTTTCCTTGACATTTTTAGCTGGTTACCTAAACATACTGGATCATGGATTTGATCCACATTATTTACTGTCTGTTAATCAAATGTTGTCTAATTACTCAGAACACCAATTTAATACCTATGAAGAGAATTATGTACTCACATTTCAGATGGACTCAAGCTCACTCCTTAAACTAGCTCCTTTAAAACCAGGTAATTCCTTAATGTGGCCTGTTCTACGTGTCATTCCAAGGTTAACACCACAGAAGTAGAGGCTCCAAGCTATGGTATGGTGAAGATTTTAGATGGTGCGTGGCTATTTATAAATAGCATCAGGGGTCTTAAAGTCTTACTATAGTAAGCAGCCATCTATAAGTACCTCTGGAAGACAGCAACAAAATAAATTTCTCTTTCTTCAAACATATTCTAAAAATGCTATCTTACTGGAAATATAAATCAAAGTCCATGCAGAAGAAAGCACTTTCCCCAAAATGGTGGTTGATAATGTGGTGAAAGAACATCCCAGAAATTTTTGATCAAATGGAGGGAATGATTAAGAGCTTCAAAACAGAGATATCTAGCATATTTAGGGTGGCTGGCCTAGGAGCAGGCCCAACTCCATTTTGTTACAAGCTCTTGCTTCTGCATTTCTGGGAGTGTAACTTTGACTTCCTCCCATTCATATGCACATGGATTTAGACCTCTGGCTGGGTGGAACAAATAGACAATGTAGCTACACCTAGGAAAGCCAGGGCAAGCCTGAGCAAGCCCAGGCAAGTCTGGGAAAGTCCAGGGAGGGTCAACCAACAGAACCTTGTTGGAAAGTGCCTGATTTCCCCCTGTATCTATCCTCACGAAACAGCCACCCTTTGGATTCATTGGTCTTCACTCTGTTTGGGCTAACATCTCCCCATTCGAATGTTTCTTATGCTTTCTATAAGTCTTTTGCTTTTAGTTTAGCAGAGTCTGAGAGTTTCACTCTATAACACTGCAATGATGGAAATGTTTCTGTGTGTTATTTGATACTATAGCCATTAGTCACATGTGGCTATTGAGTACTTGGCTAGAGAGACTGAGAGTGTGAATTTTTAATTTTAGTTAATTTTAATTAATTTAAATAGACACATGTAGTTAGTGGCTACCACATTTGACAGCACAGCTCTAGCTCGAACCACTAATTTAAAGGTAACTTAGGGGATAAAGGAACATATTAAATGACAACACCTCTCAGTTTAATGTGTAGATCTTGTTTGGATCCTCATTCAAACAAACCAACTATAAGAGACGATTGAGGAAATTTGAACTGGATAGTTCATGATTATCAGGAATTATTTAAGATTTTCTTTGCATTATAATGGTATTGTGCTTAGGTTTAAAATTACGTGTCAGAAATTTTCTTTAAACAATCCAGCAAAGGGGGAGGGGGGAAGAGTGTGTGTGTGTGTGGGGTGTGTGTATGTATATATATTCATATAAATATATATATATGTATATATATGTATATATGTTCATATATATACATATATATATATATATATATATATATGAAACAAGATTGGCTATATGTTGATAATTGTTGAAGCTGGATGATGGGTATATGAGTGTTTATCATAGTATTCTATTTTTGTGCATGTTTGACAATTTACATCATAAAATGTGTTAAAAATGAACTAAATAAAGTCTGGAATTAAAAACAGTAGTATATCTGTTGATCCTACGGAATACTATGCAAGTCCTAAAAAGAATGCAGTCGGCCTCTACATATTATACCACAGAAAGATAGCTAAGTCACACAAAGTGAAGGAAAGTTGCAGAACAACGTATAAAACATTACCCTAATCGTGTAACAACAAAAGGATGAATTTATATTTGTTAGTAAATACCAGCACTTTTATTTTGCAAGTTCATGTATTAGAATATACTTAATAAAACTACTTTCAGATATCCAAAAGAATATATGTACAAAGATATTTACTAGGGAATTATTTCTTACACCAAAATTATGAAGTCAATTTCAGTGTCCATCAATGGAGAATGGACAGCTAAATTATAATGTATCCATATTATGTATTAACATGGGCAAATGTCCAAAACATATTTTTGAATATAAAAGTAAGTTGAACAATATGTTAAACACCCCACATTAAAAACAAAAAAATATAAAACATAAGCAAAAAACAAACTCAACTACATAATCTCCCTCTTTCTCTCTAAAACATAAATGAAGTCTGGAAGGATGTTCACTCGATTATTTACAGTGGTTACCCCTAGAGAATGGGAATGGTGAGATGGAAAAAAGGGTACTTTTAGTTTTTCACTTTGTTTAAAAACCAAACCCATTGCCATAGAGTCAATTCTGACTCATACTGACCCTATAGGACAGAGTAGAACTGCCCCATAGGGTTTCCAAGGCTGTAATCTTTACTGAAGCAGACTGCCACATCTTTCTCCCGCAGAGTAGCTGGGATTTGAACTGCCAATATTTTGGTTAGCAGTTGAGCACATATCCACTGTGCCACTAGTGTTCCCTCATTTTGTATAGGCATATATAATTTTAATTAAAAAGGTAATAAGGATTTATTCTATCTGTAAATCTGAAAAATGCAATAAGCAGTTTTTAAAAACTGCTGGACTCCATGGGATCATATCCAGTCTAAGTGCCTGAAAGATTAAAACAACAAATGTATTTATATAACATAAACAACAGCTCCCACATGGTTCAGGCTCTGTAGAGACCGGCATTCAAAAAATCACAGTCCAGATTCCAGAAAAAGATTACCAAGTTGTTCCAGCTTTTACTTGCATGAGCTTAAAGAACATAAATGCCTCCTCCTCCACTCTCCTGGAGATTCTCTTAAGATTTTACTATTCTAATCCCCAAACCCTCCTCAGCCACAGTCTTCCCTGCTGTTTTGTCCTCCTTTCTCTATTCCTTACATAGATATACTTGCAGGTCTCAGATTTTCTCTAGCAATTGGTCATTTTCTATATCTCAAAAGATTTAAGAAGAACCAGGCTGGTGAAGACACTTCTTTACTTGGGCGTGAGGAACAGCCTGGTGCCACTGACATATTGGTCAGACTGGTTTGTCTTTTTATTTAATACAGGACTTCTACAAATTTAACTTGTCTGTCAGTTTGTCTTACTGAAGTGGTTTGTGTGTTGCTGTGATGCTAGAAGGTATGCCACTGATATTTCAAACACCAGCAGGGTCACCCATGGTGGACAAGTTTCAGTGGAGCTTCCAGACTAAGACAGACTAGGAAGAAGGACCTGGCAGTCTACCTCCAAAAAAATTGGCCAGTAAAAACCTTATGAATAGCAGCACTATGATATAGTGCTGGAAGATGAGCCCCTCAGGTTGAAAGGCACTCAAAAATACGAATGGGGAAGAGCTGCCTCCTTAAAAGTAAAGTCAACCTTAATAATGTGGATGAAGTAAAGCTTTCAGGACCTTCATTTGCTGATGTGGCATGACTCAAAATGAGAAGAAACAGCTGCAAACATCCATTAATAATCAGAACATGGGATGTCCAAAGCATGAATCTAGGAAAATTTAAAGTTGTTAAAAATGAAACGGAACTGTGGTGCAATGGATTGTTTAATACTGCGATCTTAGCCATAGTCTTTGCGACTTACACACAATGATTGAGTGGGACTATGCAAATAAAGTATATGGAACCCTAACAAAGGGATTGGTCAGTTTTGCCATCTTTCTAGGCTTAAAATGAGCCACTCCAGAGGCGGGAGGAGCGGATCTCACCACCACCAAGGAAGAAGAGCCAGGAGCGGAGTGTGTCCTTTGGATCTAGGATCCATGAGCGAAGAGGCTCCTGGAACCAGGAGATTGAGAGAGAATGCTGTAACACTGAACACGTAGAGAAGTGATGGCAGAGAAATGGCAGCAGCAGAGGCAGGAGATAAGCAGAGACTGGTAGGAGATGGTGCAGTGGGCCAGGTGCCCATGGAGCAAGAAAGCTGATCACCTTTGGCAGAAGGTTGCTGGGGGTGTAGGGTGTCTCCGGGCACTTGGTGGAGCTAGGTTTGCTGACAGACAGAGCTAGAGCCGAGCACTTTCGGGCCGAGGCTTACTGGCAGAGTGGAATGCCTTGGGGCACTTACTGGCAGAGCTAAAAGAGCTTTGTAACACTTGCTCGAGCAGGGTAGAGGCCGAGGGCCAGAGAGAGGTGTGCCTGTGGGCACAGCTGAGAAGAGGCTGCCCTGATGGAAGAACTGTATCCTGAGTGTTCCTGAACCTGAATTGTAAACTGTTATTCCCTAATCAACCCCATAATCATGAGTATTGTCTGTGAGTTCCCTGTGGTCATTGCAGTGAATTATTGAACTCAGTAGAGAGCTGTAGGAGAGACGGTTTGTGTCAGAATTAGTAAAGATGGCAGAGAGGGGGCATATCTGACCTAGGCCTCAAAAGAATCAGGCTTGGGCTGTTCATCTTGATTCTCCTTCCTCTTTGTGAAGTTAGAGGAGGGCAGATGCCTCTGCCATGTAAGTTTTACAGGAATGCATTAAGATCAATAACCTAGGCATTAGTGAACTGAAATGGATTGGTATTGGCCATTTTGAATTGGACAGTCATATGGTCTACTATGCCAGGAATGACAAATTGAAGAGGAATGGTTTCGCATTCATCGTCAAAAAGAACATTTCAAGATCTATCCTGAAGTTCAACGCTGTCAGTGATAGGATAACATCCATAGGCCTACAAGGAAAACCAGTTTATATGATTATTATTCAAATTTACACATTATATACTAACATCAAAAATGAATTGAAGATTTTTACCAACTTCTGCAGTCTGAAATTGATCAAACATGCAGTCAAGATGCACTGATAATTATTGGTGATTGGAATGCTGAAGTTCGAAACAGAGAAGGATCAGCAGTTGGAAAATATGGCCTTGGTAATAGAAACAACGCCAGAGATCACATGACAGAATTTTTTAAGACCAATGACTTACTCATTGCTGCTATGTTTTTTCAACATAAATGGTGACTATACTCGTGGACCTTGCCAGATGGAATGCACAGAATCAAATCAACTACATCTGTGGAAAGAGATTATGGAGAAGCTCAATACCATCAGTCAGAACAAGGCCAGGGGCTGACTGCGGAACACACCATCAATTGCACATATGCAAGTTCAAGCTGAAGCTGAAGAAAATTAAAACAAGTCCATGAGAGCAAAAATATGACCTTGAGTATCTCCCACCTGAATTTAGAGACCATCTTAAGAATAGATTTGACACACAGAACACTAATGACCAGACGAGTTGTCTGATGACATCAAGGACATCATACGTGAAGAAAACTAAAGGTCATTAAAAAGACAGGAAAGAAAGAAAAGACAAAAATGGGTGTCAGAAGAGACTCTGAAACTTGCTGTTGAACGTAGAATAGCTAAAGCAAATGGAAGAAATGATGAAGTAAAAGAGCTGAACAGAAGATTCCAAAGGGCAGCTCGAGAAGTCAAAGTATTATAATGAAACGTGAAAAGACCTGGAGTGAGAAAACAAAAAGGGAAGAACATGCTTGGCATTTCTCAAGCTGAAAGAACTGAAGAAAAATTTCAAGTCTTGAGTTCTAATTTTGAAGGATTCTGTGGGGAAAATATTAAACAATGCAGGAAGCATCAAAAGAAGATGGAAGGAATACACAGAGTCACTGTACCAAAAAGAACTGATCTACATTAAACCATTTCAGGAGGTAGTCTATGATCAAGAACTGACAGTATTGAAGGAAGAAGTCCAAGCTGCACTGAAGACATTGGCGAAAACAAGGCTCCAGGAATTGACGGAATACCAACTGAGATGTTTCAGCAAGCGGATACTATGCTGGAAGCACTCGCTCATCTATGTCAAGAAATTTGGAGGACAGCTACCTGGCCAACTGACTGGAAGAGATTCATATTTGTGCCCATTCCAAAGAAAAGGTGATCCAACACAATGCGGAAATTATCGAGCAATATCATTAATATTGCACACAAGTAAAATTTTGCTGAAGATAACTGAAAAGCAGCTGCAGTAGTACATTAACAGGGAACTGCCAGAAATTCAAGCTGGATTCAGAAGAGAATGGGAACCAGGGATATCGTTGCTGATGTCAGATGGATCCTGGCTGGAAGCAGAGAATACCAGAAAGATGTTTACCTGTGTTTTATTGACTATGCAAAGGCATTCGACTGTGTGGATCATAACAAATTATGGATAACATTGCAAAGAATGGGAATTCCAGAACAGTTAAATGTGCTCTTGAAGAACGTGTACATGGATCAAGAGGCAGTCATTCGAACAGAACAAGGGGATACTGCATTATTTAAAACCAGGAAAGGTGTTCATCATGGTTGTATCCTTTCACCGATTTATTCAATCTGTATGCTGAGCAAACCGTTGAGAAACTGGACTACATGAAGAAGATCGAGGCATCAGGTTGGAGGAAGCCTCATTAACAATCTGCATTATGCAGATGATACAACCTTGCTTGCTGAAAGTGAAGAGGACTTGAAGCATTTACTGATGAAGATCAAAGACCACAGCCTTCAGTTTGGATTACACCTCAACATAAAGAAAAATTCTCACAACTGGACCAATAAGCAACATCTTGATAAACGGAGAAAAGATTGAAGTAGTAAAGCATTTCATTTTACTTAGATCCACAATCAACGCCCATGGAAGCAGCAGTCAAGAAATCAAAGGACATATTGCATTGGGCAAATCTGCTGCAAAAGAACTCTTTAAAGTGTTGAAAAGCAAAGATGTCACTTTGAAGACTAAGATGGGCCTTACCCAAGCCATGATATTTTCAATCGCCTCATCAGTAGGTGTTATGGGTTGAATTGTATCCCCCAAAAATGTGTATCAACTTGGCTGGCCCATGATTCCTAGTACCGTGTGGTTGTCCACCATTTTGTGATACGATATGATTATCATATGCGTTGTAAATCCTAACCTCTATGACGTTAATGAGGCAGGATTAGAGCAGTTATGTTAATGAGGCAGGACACAATCTACAGGATTAGGTTGTATCTTGAGTCAATCTCTTTTGGGATGTAAAATAGTGACATGAGGAGAGAGGAGAGGGACCTTATAACATCAGGAAAAAAGTGCCAGGAGCAGAGTATGTCCTTTGGACCTGGTCTCCCTGAGCTGAGAATCTCCTAGGACAGTGGAAGATTGATGACAAGGACCTTCCCCCAAGGCCAACAGAGAAAGCCTTCCTCTAGAGCTGGCACCCTAAACTCGGACTTCTAGCCTCCTAAACCGTGAGAAAGTAAATTTCTGTTTGTTAAAATCATCCACTTGTGGCATTTCTGTTATAGCAATACTAGAACTAAGACAGTATGTGAAAGCTGTACAGTGAATAAGGAAGACGGAAGAAGAATTGATGCGTTTGAATTACAGTGCTAGCAAAGAATACTGAATATACCAGGGAATGCCAGAAGAATGAAATCTGTCTTGGAAGAAGTACAACCAGAATGCTCCTTAGAAGTGAGGAAGGCTAGACTTCGTGTCAAGTATTTTGGACATGTTATCAGGAGGGATCAGTCCCTGGAGAAGGTCATCTCTCTTCATAAATTAGATGGTCAGTGAAACGAAGACCCTCAATGAGTTGGATTGACAGTGGCTGTAACGATGGGCTCAAGCATAGCAATGATTGTGAGGATGGTGCAGGATGCGGCAGTGTTTTTTGTTGTACAAATGGTCATTGTAAGTTGGAACCAACTTGATGGCACCTAACAACAACACAAATTTAAGATTTTTATTCTGTTAATTTTGTTCTTGTGCATGTACGATAGCTGATTTTTCCAACTTGATTGTTAAGTTTTTGGAGAACAGGGGAGAGAGGCAACGCTATCACTATTTTTGTGCCTCACCATTCTTAAATTTACTGTTTGATATGTTGAGGTAAAACAGTTAATGAGGGGACTCTCAAAGGGCACTAGTGCCCAGGTGCTGCAACACCTCAGTGTTAGTCAAGGTGTAGCTTGTTTAAGATGCTAATTCCCCAGTTTATCCCCACAGATTCTAATGAAGATTTATGCATTTCTTACAAGTTATCTGTTGTACTTAGGAATGCTAAAGATTAAGAACTGCACTACTTCAGAAACAGGTCTCATATAACCCTCCGACCTCTTCTAGAAGGATGCAGCATTGGACTTGGAGCTAGAGAACCAGTTCCATCTCACGACTTTGTGCGTTTGGGCAAGAAAAAGGCTTCTGCCTCACAGTGCCTTTTGTGGGACCATATTGCGAATACCCAACCCTTTAAAAACATTTTCTCTCTGAAGAAATCACCCAGAATGGTCCCTGCCAACTCTTAGCGAGGAGATCGACTCAGACTCCTTTTGGCCTTAGAACGACATAAAGATGGGGACTCCAACTTTAGAGCGGTTTCTTCAACAAGGACAGAGCTATAAAATATAAAAACACAGGCGATTAAGTCTGGCCAGTAGCTAAATCTTTTCTAACCGACTCAATTCAACAAATAATAATCCGTAGTCTGCTCTGTCTCTGGGACCGGAAGCTTTAACTTTGGGGAAACAATTAACTCCGAGCCCAGGCCTTCAGGCATGCCAAAAATCCTGATTAAGCCTCCGTGTGGAGGCCTGCGGGGCACGAGGCGGTAGAGGAAGAAGAACAGAGACTCTCTCTGTCTCATCTACAACCGTCTCACTGGCCTTTAAGCAAAGAAGCTAACGGTTACCCGACGCCATTTTGTAGGGTGGGCTGCGCAGACTCTTGGCGCAAAGCCTGCGCGCCTGAGCGGGAGAAGACGTGGTAGAGTTGGAGTTGGGGAGCGCGCGCGACGAGCGGAAACCACGCGTGCGCACAAGCGGCGGCGGCGGCGGCGGGTTATGAATGCGCGTGCTCGGTGGGAGCCCGCGAAGTACCTGCAGGAGACGGGGGCGAGATATAACATAGTGGGGTTGAAGGGCGCTTGCGCAAGAGAGCGGTGTCTCGGGGAGGGGGACTCCGGAGCACGCGCACGGAGGCTGGACTTGCGCAACTCTCGCGAGACTTCATTGGACACTATATATATGCGCAGGGCGCTCTTGTCCTTTCCCTGGTGTGATTCCGTCCTGCGCGGCTGTTTTTTAGCAGCCGTAGTGGTTTTTTTTCTCCGTCCTCTCTCCCATCTAAGTGCGTGCCACCATCCCATGGAAGATTCGATGGACATGGACATGAGCCCCCTGAGGCCCCAAAACTATCTTTTCGGTAACTGCTGGAGAGGGTTGGAGACATGCCGAGGAGGGCCTGGTGGCTTTGAGGTGGGGGTGCGGGAATCCAACTGAGGCCTGGGCCAACGGAGAGAGCTAAGCAGGCTGGAGACCTGAGGGAGTGGAAGTGAACTGCCGGGACTTAAGGGATGGGGAGCGAGGAGGTTTATGGCCGGCGTTTGGGAGGGCCAGCGGCATGAGGGGGTGGAAAGGAGGGGCGTGAGCAGTCCGAGGCCCGGGTCCTGAGGCATCGTGGAACCGATCGGGTGAAAGTTCGGCGTTGCGTGGGGTACGCGATGAGTCTCCGAGCGTGTTTTTCTTTTTTTTTAAATTTAGTAGCAGTGTCTGAATTTGTAGGGCAGGCACCTTCGGTGCTGAGCCCGGGTCTTTTGGTCCAGGAGGCCGTGTGGGTTTATGTGGGGCATGGAGGAGGGGTGCAGCTTGGCGTT
This sequence comes from Dugong dugon, assembly GCA_030035585.1. NCBI lineage: Eukaryota > Metazoa > Chordata > Mammalia > Sirenia > Dugongidae > Dugong > Dugong dugon. Next base: position 160,435,784 of record CM057460.1, on the reverse strand, counting down.
GAGGGCTACACCTGCCCCTCCGGCCCACAGGCCTGATCCCCATGCTGTAGTACTGAGCCTTAGGCTGGGTTCCTCGGCCGGTTATGGGGGGAGGGGAGTTGCGGCGCGGATTGTGGAGGCCGCAACCGCTGGAAGCACGTGGTTGCCACGTGGTTGGATGAAGGAGGGGGTGTGGGCGCTACATCCGGGGCTGACTGGTGCCTGTCACTCGGAGCCTAAGATTCTGTGTTTTGAGGCGGGAAATGTTGGATGAAGTGGCTGGTAGCACCAGGATTCTGGATGTCTTTGTTCAGTGCTGTACACCTACAATGATAGTAGTGATCATTTCTAGTGACCTTTTTCTCTTTAACTGCAGTAAATGGAATTAGCCTCATTTTACAGAGGATAGTTCTGATGCTCAGGAAGTAAAGTGACATAACCAAAATATAGGTAAAGGGAGAGTAGAGCTGAACCAAGATTCGACTCCGTAGGGTTTTTTTTGGGAGGGGGAGGGGACGGCGGAGGCAGCCTGCTGTTTCATGGGGCAAGTAGATTTTATTTTAAAGACGAGAAACTTGTACTGAGAGTTCACTTTGGGTCAGTAGATAGAAGACCTGGGACTGTTAACTTGTAATGTATACTAGGGCTTAGGCTTTTTTTCCCTGTCCTCCTCCCACCCCCTAATACTTGAAGAGTGCTGTTTTGGTTTTCAATCTCAGGAAACTCAGTTGTTGAAGCCTTTGCCTTGTGGCCAGTCAGGCCATATTCAAGATGTAGCTTTGGAGTAAGTGCAAATTCTGTCCTATTTTTATTTTACTTAACCATGCTGAAAATTTATTGAGCAATAACATTTAAGCATCTTTGTACCAGTAACTATTAGATTGTAATTAAATGGAATTATTTTAAATTAATTAAATCTATTGAGACAATTCATTCACAGAATGAGAGTAGGTAGATACATTAAGCGTTCAAAGTATTAAGGCTTTATTCCTAGCCATTTTGGATATCTTACGTTTTTGTTCAGTTTATATTGATCTTTTTGTGTTTAATCCTTTCTGTTGGAAGCATCCTTACAGTAAATTGTAATCTTAAACAAATTCTGAACATAATGTCCCATACTTTTTGTTAGTTTAAGGACTTCAGTAACTCTGGAATGTTATCCTGTTTGTAGTGTCTTGTTAGTGTTAGTGTAACCGGTCTCCTCTTTTTAAAATTGATATGTTTCTTTAGAGTTTAGACAGTTAATTCCATGTTTTAAAATAGTAGGAAGTTATTGGCATTGTACATTTTAGGTTTGGCCTCATAGTAGTTTCAATCCCAAATTTACTAAACCTTGGGGCCAGTTTTTATCTGCAGAATGGTAGTGCCTGTCTTACAGTAAAGTTGAGAAGGAAAGGGGATAAGGGGGAAGTGGAATTTATAAATCCCTGTAGGGATGTTATTTGATATTTATAGAAGTTTGTGTTGAAGGCACGCAAAAAGATCATTCTGTATTGTGCCCTGGCAATTAGCATAGTAAAATGTGAAAACCTACCTTACAAGGTAACCTTTACCTTTTTGGTTCCCCATGCTTAAGTTTCAGTGTTATAACTTCTATTGTTAGAGTTGCTTTCTTCTTCATCCACAGGTTGTGAACTAAAGGCCGACAAAGATTATCACTTTAAGGTGGATAATGATGAAAATGAGCACCAGTTATCTTTAAGAACGGTAATTAAACTTTAAACTATCCAGCCTTTTGGTTTCTGTTCATGTGGCTTAAGGTTTATTCTTTTGTTTCCCAGATTGCTTACAAGATAGTAGCATCTTTATAACCAACCAAAAAACCAAACCTACTGCCAGCTAGTCGATTATGACTCATAGCGAGATTATAGGACAAAGTAGAACTGCCCCTTAGGGTTTCCAAGGCTGTGATCTTTATGGAAGCAGACTCTGCTGCATCTTTCTCTGGAGCAGATGATGGGTTTGAACCACTGACCTTTTGGTTGGCAGCTGAGGTCTTTAACTACTGTGCCACCAGGGTTGCGGGTATCTTTATAACCTACTTATATTGTCACTTGTGGTATAAAACTTAATGTTTTTCTCACTTATTTGATAATCACATAAAGTTCATTTATATTACTATTCCAGCACTCCATATATATATTTTATTTTTTCAACTGCATTATAAAGCCTTCTAAACCAAAAACCAAACCAAACCTATTGCTGTTGAGTCAATTCCGACTCATAGCAACCCTATAGAACGGTAGAACTGCCCCATAGAGTTTCCAAGGAGAGCCTGGAGGGTTCAAACTGCCCACCTTTTGGTTAGCAGCCAAACGCTTAACCACTGTGCCACCAGGGCAATCTTTTATATTCCCCACAAGAGACTGGCCTGCTGTCCAGCTTCTAGTATTCAATAAATATTTGTGAGATGATCCGTACTGTGTATGCATTTTTTTTCCTTAAATTTACTGAATATGAGAAATGGGTTTGTCAGGTCACATTAACTCAGACTTGACATTTATGCAAATTAGTCTTCTATCAATGATGAAAAATTGGTTTTATAAAAACTAACATTTTGTGGGGGGGGTTGTAAAATAGCTAGAACTTGAACTATTTTTCTTATTCACAGGTTAGTTTAGGTGCTGGTGCAAAGGATGAATTGCACATTGTTGAAGCAGAGGCAATGAATTATGAAGGCAGCCCAATTAAAGTAACACTGGCAACTTTGAAAATGTCTGTACAGCCAACGGTAAGGGCACTTAAACTTTTAATTTTATGTCAAGGGCGAATTCTGTTGCATTGAGGTAGATGCCCCTTAGGTTATACTAAGGAGCTAGAAAGGTTTTTTTTTTTTTTTTTTTTAAATTTGGCAGTTCGTTCTCCCAGTAGTCACTAGTTATAGGGTTAAGTGATCAACTCTTGAACATGATGGTTACTGTTTGTTTCGTTACAGAGGTGTAAAAACTCTGGGGTTTCTCTGGCTTGTTCATTTGATTTATGGATTTGTCTATAACACCTATTATATACCAACACTATTAGTAAGTCAGTTATGAATAGGTTTTATGGCAACATTTATCCTTTTATTTTCTTCAGTGTGTTCAGTGGTAAAGTTTGTCTCTTTTAGGTATCCCTTGGGGGCTTTGAAATAACGCCGCCTGTGGTCTTACGGTTGAAGTGTGGCTCAGGACCTGTGCATATTAGTGGACAGCACTTAGTAGGTATGTTGTTTATGTATTATTGTGTTAAGTTTATTCTCTTTAATGCAGTTACCTGATTACAAATTTGAACATTTTAAAGCATGCATATACTGTGCACATAATAGGTTCACTGTGAACTGAGAAGACTGGTTTTGTAATTAAAACATGACAATGAGCTTTAGCTCCAAGAATTCATTTTAAAATAATTCCTGTCCCCATTTGCTGTTTTCATAGTAGAATTTATTTTTATATACTCATAAATGTCCTCTTTCTCTGAGTTTTTGCTTTGTTGAGTTTTAGTATTGGCAAATAAATACTTTTATTTCAGCTGTGGAGGAAGATGCAGAGTCAGATGATGAAGAGGATGAGGATGTGAAACTCTTAAGTATATCAGGAAAGCGATCTGCTCCTGCAGGTGGTAACAAGGTTCCACAGGTATAGATGTATTCTTACTACAGATCTCTTATTTTGGCCTTAACTTTGGTGATGAGGATCAGCTCTTGCTCATGAGTATATATTTTTCTTTAAGAAAAAAGTAAAACTTGCTGCTGATGAAGACGACGATGATGATGATGAGGACGATGATGATGATGAAGAGTAAGTAGTATGCTCTAAGAAAATTGACATAGTTGTATGTCGGGGGGGATTTTTTGTTTTATTATTAATTTTTTTATTGTACTTTTAGGTGAACGTTTACAGAACAAACTGGTTTCTTATTAAACAGTACACATTGTTTTATAACATTGATTAACAACAGCACGACATGTCAACACTCTCCCTTCGCAACCTTGAGTTCCCAGGCACCAGCTTTTCTGTCCCCTCCTGCCTTTTAGTCCTTGCCCCTGGGCTGGTGTGCTCCTTTAGTCTCATTTTGTTTTACTGGCCTGTCTAATCTTTGGCTGAAGGGTGAACCTCAGGAGTGACTTCATTATTGAGCTAAAAGGGTGTCTGGGGGCCATACTCTTCAGGGTTTCTCCAGTCTCTGTCAGGCCAGTAAGTCTGGTCTTTTTTTGTGAGTTAGAATTTTGTTCTACATTTTTCTCCAGCTCTGTCCGGGGCCCTCTGTTGTGATCCCGGTCAGAGCAGTCAGTGGTGGTAGCTGGGCACCATCTAATTGTATTGGACTCAGTCTGGTGGAGGTCATGGTAGCTGTGGTCCATTAGTCCTTTGGACTAATTTTTTCCTTGTATCTTCTTCTCTTCATTCTCCCTTGCTCCTGAAGGGGTGAGACCAGTGGAGTATCTTAGATGGCTGCTCACAGGCTTTTAAGATTGCAGACACTACTCACCAAGGTAGAAAGTAGAAGATTGTCTTTATAATCTGTGTTATGCCAGTTGAGCTAGATACTCCTCGAGACCATGGTCCTCCCTGCCATCTGCCCGGCAGTCCGGTCCCTCAAGGCGTTTGGATGTGTCTATGGAGCTGCCATGACTTTTCCTTGTACAAGTAGTGCTTGCTTCTGTCTCGGGGGATTTTTTATGGAAAAAAGGTCATTCTGTGGAAATGAGTATAAAGGGCCAAGAGGTCAGTTTGAGTTAAATGGGTGTTATTGGGACTGCAGATCTTTTAAAATGTCCTGTGTATTGTGACTCTTCAGAAGGGTAGATTGTGTAGCATTTCTCAGGTATATTTGGTCAGTATGTTTCTCCTGAGGAAGGATTAGCGGACACATTACATTGTCAAATAGTGTGTAAGAAGGGGAGAATCTCACTGGATAGCTCCAGTTACAATCGTTTGATAAGTTGTCACTAAGGATTTTTGGCATGTGGTTCTCTGTTGATTCCTTACTGATAAGATTGTAAAAGAATGTGAGATTTTCTCTGGGAATTAAAAATCTGATTGCAAAAAGATTTGATGTGTTTATTAAACTAGGTCAAGCAGTGAATAAAATAGCTGCCTGCGTTCGAACTGTGGAATAAAGTACTGCTAACGGTTGTAGTTGGTCTTTGGTATATGTAACACTGTTAGTAACTTTTAATAAAGTGGATGTTGTTATTGTTGGGTGCCACTGAGTCAGTTTTTGATTGAGCAGCCCCATGTGACAGCGTAGAACTGTGCCATAGGGTTTTTCAGGTTGTAATCTTTATGGGAGCAGATTAGATTGCCAGTCTTTTCTCCCGTGAAGCTGTTGGTGGATTCTAATTGCTGACCTTTCAGTTAGCAGCTGAGCACTTAACATGTTGCACCACAAGGGCCCCCAAAAAGTGGATATTTCCATTGACTTTTTAATTAGTTGTGAACTTTGATCCACATTTCCCAGGTTGTTACATATATATGGAAAACATACATCAAATAGAATCTTTATGAAAGGCCGTAAGAGGCTATCAACTGTGGAAGTTAGGTTTTCTGTAATCTCAAATAGTCAAGCTGGTCATTATTTAAAAAAAAAAAAAAAAAAAAATCTTTTGAGCATGACAGTGAGGGCAGAAAACAAAGGAAATGATTGAGTCAAATGCTTAAAAATTCATATTCCCTCTGTAATTTACTCAAGATTATTAGTGTTTGACAATGATAATTCTAAGCATGTTTGTCATTAATAAGAATTGACATAATACACCCCAGTAGAAGCATGGATAATGGGCTAATTTTCAGGGATAATTCTTTATCTTAACCATGACCAAGAATTAGATCTGTGTTCTTATGTTCCATGTTTCTTCTTAAATTAGACACTTACCTTTAATTTAGGTGTTGAGTGAGGAATAAAAAGTATAGATGGAGAGTGGATTGTCCTTGCTTACCAGATCATCTGTAGTGAATGATTTCACATAGGTTTCACTACATCTTTGATGTGAAATTGTTAACTATAGATTAATAAGGAAGCACAAGTAAGTCTGTGCTTACCTTGTTTATTGGATAATCCGCCCTGTCAGGGATTGTGAATTTTAAAGATGGTTTTGATTCTGAAGGAAAGTGCTGTGGGGTTGGGAGAGAGACAGATGCTGACCATAGAAAAACTGAAATTTTTCATTACAGGCTTCCCTTGCCTATTGGATAATCTGCTCCTGTATAGATGGTATCAAGGTTCAAATCAGCAAGTTTCTTAAATAAGGGAAGAAAAAACCAAACCTGATGCGTCGAGTCTATGTGGACTCAAAGTGACCCTATAGGACAGAGTAGAACTGCCCCATAGTGCTTCCAAAAAGCAGCTGGTGGATTCGAACTGCTGACTTTTGGTTAGTAGCCAAGCTTCTAACCATTGCACCACCAGGGCTACAAGGGAAGAAAAGGAGTAGTCAAATATGTTATAGTAAGGGACAGTTAATGCATACCTTGAGGGAGACAAATCTTAGAAATTTCCACTGGTGAGATGACAAAGGCCCAGAATAAATGGCAATGAAAATGTGAAGAGAGGATTTAAGATTGGTTTGTTGAAAATTATTATAAGGGAAGTTTAAGCCTGGAGTCCCAAGATAAAAGCAAAATTGGTGGTCTTGTTTTGGGGATTGAAATATTCATTCTGGTGTGGGATTCATATTTGACTGTTACAACTGGTATAAACAAGATAAAATTCTGACAGTTTTATAGAAATCATTGTCATCTTGTTTTTGTATGGTGGAAGTCACATGCAGAGGATGGGTTCTAATACCAAAATCTTGAAATAAAATCAACCATTAAAACTGCTTAAAGGACTGCATTTACATGTGATTTTGTATAGGCATGTTTTCAGTTCTCTTGGGTATATATATAGGAGTAGAATTGCTAGGTCATGGTAACTCTGTTAAATTGTTGGAGGAACTGTCAGACTTTTTCAAAACGCCTGCACTATTTTACGTTACTACAATCAGTGTATCAAGGTGCCGATTTTTCTACGTCTTCCAGCGCTTGTTATTTTCTGACTTTTTGATCCTAGTGGTTAGGATTCAGTGCTGTCACCACCGCAGCCTGGTTCGTTTCCCAGTCAGGAAAATGTTTTGGAAACCCTGGCAGTGGCGTAGTCTTTTTAAGAGCAAAAGGTTGGCAGTTTGAATCCACCAGGTGCTCCTTGGAAACTCTGGGGCAGTTCTATCTACCCTGTCCTGTAGGGTTGCTGTGAGGCGGAATTAACTCTATGGCAGCAGGTTTTGTGTTTGGCATCCTACATGGGGTGAAGTAGTATCTTGTAGTGGTTTTGACTATCCTTGCCTGATGACAACATCTTTTTCATGTGCTTGTTTATCATATCTTTGGTTGGCAAAATGTCTATTTTGTTCCTTTGCCCACTTTTTAAATGTGGTTGTGTTTTTATTATGTTGTAGTTTCTTTTTCAGCTATATGAGATGCAAATATTTTCTGATTCTGTGGATTGCCTTAAGCTTTTAATTTTTGTGAAGTCCAGTTTATTTTTTTCTTTTGTTGCTTGTACTTTTGGTGTCATCCCTTAAACCATTGTCCGAGTGCAAGGTTACCAAGATTCACTCCTGTGTGTTTTTGTAAGAATTTTATAGTTTTAGCTCTTATGTGTAGATCTTTGGTACATTTGAATTAATCTTTGTATATGATGTGAGATATAAGTCCAAATTTATTTGTTTTACACGTGGGTATCAGTGTCCCAGCACCATTTGTTGAAGACTGTGTCCCCACTGAATGGTCTTGGGCACCATTTGTTGAAGACTATGTCCCCATTGAATGATCTTGGCACCCTTGTTAAAGATCAGTTACCAATGATGTATGGGTTTATTTCTGGACTCAGTTCTATTTCATTAATCTATATGTCTACCTTTAACATCAATATGTCACTGTCTAGATTTCTGTTGGTATGAGTAAGTTCTGAAATTAGGAGGTGTGAATCCTCCAACTTTGTTCTTTTTCAAGATTGTTTTGGCTGTTCTGGGTTCCTTGTTTCTGTATGAATTTCAGGATCAGCTTGTCAGTTTCTACTGAGAAGCCAGCTGGGATTCTGATGGGTATTGCTTGAGTTTAAATCAGTTTGGGAAGTATTACTATCTTAATGTTAAGTCTACTGACCCATGAACAGAGGATATGGTTCCACGTACTCTGTCATATGCAGATTCATTTTCTAGCTAGGCTTTTTAGGTTTGTGAGTGCACTGAATCAGTAATACTGACTTTATTTCATTTGTAGTGATGATGATGATGATTTTGATGATGAAGAAACTGAAGAAAAAGTTCCAGTGAAGAAAGTAAGTAGATGCAGTGTCACAAGGTCATCAGAAATGGTTGATAACAAAAATAATGGAAATTTTTTAGTGCTGTTTACTTATTTTGTAGTTAATGAAAGCAGGTTTGGAAGTTGATGAGGTGATATTTAAAATTGGTCTTATTCAGAGCTGTACTGAAAATTTTTTTATAGTGGGAAGTAATCTATTTTCTTCATCCGTGTGGTCTTCTCCCTCAGTGTCTTAACCCTTTGCAGCCTTTTGTGAGAATGATTGTTTCATTTTAGCCTTACTGCACTGATAGGCCTGTTGTGTAGGGGGCACTGATTAAGATTAATTTCTGATTACAGTCTGTACGAGATACTCCAGCCAAAAATGCACAGAAATCAAACCAGAATGGAAAAGACTCAAAACCATCAACACCAAGGTCAAAAGTAAGTGGCAACAAATACAGGTTTCATGTAGGTAGTTAGAAAAAGTTAAAGGTTCTGTTGTGGAAGGATCTAATCTGTCTGAAATTTGACAAGCTTTTGGATAGCACCTGTAATTAATTGGTGTCTTACACAGCTAAAGTGTGATTGTTGGAAATCGTTGTTCTAGATAGATATAGGATAGGTAGAAGGCTGCTGGAGTTGGGAAGGAAGCCAATAAAAACATTATCATTGTAATATAAACAATCTTGCTTGGTAAAAGGTGTGTATCAGAACAGAGCAGACGTTCTCAACCTAGGCTGTATATTAGAATGTTCCATACCTGGGTCCTACCTATGGAGATTATCATTATTTAATTGCTCTTGGATAAACCCCAGGCATCAGGTTGGCTTTCTGGCTTCATTCTTGGGGACTTTCTGGTTTCATTTTTGATGATACCCTGAAAGTGTAGAACTGACCTGGGTGTGTTAAACATAAATGCAAGCGCAAATAATTCCTATTCCCTAGGGAATGATTTTGATAACAAAAATATAATTGTACAGATATACATTTATTTATATAGCAACTTTTGCTTTATACTTGGTTTTATAGGGGATGAATTTTATGGAACATTAAAAAGTCTGATTGGGGTTGGGTCTTTTGAACTTGGAAAGACCTTTTGAAATTCAGCCTTTTTTTTTTTCAGGGTCAAGAATCTTTCAAAAAACAGGAAAAAACTCCTAAAACACCAAAAGGACCTAGTTCTGTAGAAGACATTAAAGCAAAAATGCAAGCAAGTATAGAAAAAGTAAGTAAAATCTTCCTTAAACTAGATACATTTAACCCCCTTCCCACTTTGCACCGTTGTGGGAGTTGGATAAATTAGATTGTTCATTTTTTATTTAACACCCTGTCATAGTGTGGGTTTTTTTTTTTTTTTTAATGCATTATAAAAATACAACTAGTTATTTGCATACGTTTATAATTCTTTGGTGATATTTTTGCATATCTCGTGTGAATTTAAGTATACTTTATTTCTGTTATGAAAGAAATATAAACACACTTACTGTAAGACATAACATCTGACCTTAGGTGTTAAAATGAGATCAATGAGGAAATACCCTTGGCTCATTTCTTCTGGTTGTAAGATAATGCTATAGAACCAGGAGAGGGCACATGAGTCTTAATGTAAAATTGCAAACAGCCAGAAAAGTAGATTAGTGCTTGACTGCTTGGCTTTATATAGTTAAAAAATGTAACTCATGATTGAATATAGTCAAAAGCATTTCTCAGCAAATTGAGTCATTTCTGTTTGGCATTTACTCAAGGCGTCACCGATCAGTACAAGTGGTAGTGACTTAAATTTGAGTGAGTGTGTGTACATCTAGTTCTTTTGTCTTTAATGGTTGTAACATGAGAAGAGGATTAGCTCTCTTGTCTTACCTACTTAGTTGACTTGGGGGACTCTAAAACTTAATAAAATTTAATGAACTCTGGGCTTGCAGAGTATAAATCGGTTTGAATGTCTTAGAATAGATTTGAGAGAAACTTTAATTCTATGAATATTACTTTTAGGCCCCAATGATTGTGGTGAGGGAAAAGTGCTGACTCCTTTCCCCGTGTTTTTCCTTTGCTCTATAGGCTGGCTCTACATTGCTTCAGTAGATTCCCTCCGTTGTGAAGTGATGAGTGGGTTGGAAAACTGGCATTTTAGAAACAGAATGTATCTATTTTTTCTTGATTCCCACTGTAAACCTTTTTAGCTTTCATGGTATCACTGCTTTATTTTATCCCTTGCATACAGTGCTAAAATGACATCTTTTGGATACCCCTCCCCCCTATTTTAATATGGTCCTATCTCCTTGGTTTAATTGCAGGCGCATTGAACAGTCCTGGGCACTACTGGTAAATTAAGCCCAAAGATGGGGAGAGGAAAAGGAGAGACAAATATAGTCCATACTGAGTATCATCAACAATCCAGACTGAAGTCTTCTATTTTAATGTCAATCCCCTTTCCTGATTTGCCACCCACCCACGTCCCCTTGCAGGCTGGAAGCAATCTCACTCTTTTTTTTCTGAAGCACTTAAACTTTTGACTGCTGTGATTCAGTGAATCGTACTCTGCTCTCTTACTTGTGCATTTACCTTATCTTTTTCACGATGTTTTATAAACTTTGTATCCCCTAGTTGCTCAATAAATATTTGAATAAATCAAATAAGAATGTATGTGACAATAATTTAAGAATGGAAATTGTTATAGTGAGGTTTATTTTCTAGGGTGATACAGGCAGTTAAGTATCTTTTACCATACCTAATTCTTTTGTGCCATGGTTCCTTTAGCATTCTGATGCCTTCTCAATGGTTTTTAAAATGCATAAAAAATAGTATTGGTTCACTAAATAAGATAATTTTAAAGTAGTGTCAAATGTGAACATTTCCAGATATTTGCAGTCTTGGTAACGTTTTGAAAATACTTGGTGACAAAGTCAGAGGTATCACTAATACTGTGGATTGATGTCTGTGTCCATAATTAAAGGAAATACAAAGTTTTAGAGGTTAGTGAAAATGGAACTACTACATTTACTATAATTTTCCCCGGTTCAACTTCATACACCTCCCTAGATTGACATCCAGTTAGCACTCTGCTGGACCTAGATTATTAATAAATACTATTGAGTATTTTAATAATTGTGGTCACTTGTGTATATGGTACCCAAAAGAGATGCATGGTTGTTTTGTATTTGGTTCTGAGTGGTAATAAAACTTGTGTAAATTATACAGTGGGTAGGCAGCTAAGTAGAATCTCAGGTGTACTTCCTAGAATGGCTGCCTAGGGAGAATTTGAATTTTGAAAGACCTGGGCTCTCATAAATTACTCACTAGTATAGGGTATTCCAGGGTCTAGAAAAAATTCAGTATTCTTAAAATGAAAGTGTTGAAGAGACAAGATCCTTGTAACAGCATGCAAATCTTTGAGGAACTTGATAACTTCATAAGGCTCCAAAAACAATGTATTTCTATACTTATCCTTAATAATGGTTTTGTCTCAATAGGGTGGTTCTCTTCCCAAAGTGGAAGCCAAATTCATCAATTATGTGAAGAATTGCTTCCGGATGACTGACCAGGAGGTAACTGAATTTGCTGGGGATATGACCAAATCCAGATATTTTACTGTGATATATTACGATTCTCCTTTTAGTCTATGAATGTTGGCTTCTTTTAAAAGGTCCTGACCACAGAGACAATACTTTAGAGTAAATACATGGAAACTCTTAAGAATTTAGTTGGCAGAGACTAGGAATAAGTTTTTTAGTACGTTTTCCCCAGCTTTTATATAGTTGGTAAATTATCTTTGTTAGTAAACCCAGTTCTACTTTTGGCATGATACTGGCTAAGGAAATGAGTTGTGGTTTTGTTTGCTGCTCCATTTGGCAACTTGAGGTGGTCTGGTCTTTGCTTTCTTGGGGTTGGTAAAGAACATTTTCTCTGTAGATCTCATGAGAAGCCTATTTTTTCTGAAATCAACTTAAAGGGTAAAATCTGGAAGCAAGTAGCCAAAATGATGATTATTCATTTCAGCTGTTAGTATTTTGTAATCCTTACACATGGAGGAATTTTGTCAAAGGAATTAATTTCCCCTGCTTTACTTGCAGTTGTTAACTCAGGTTGTAAAAAGTGGAAGCCTGTTTCATTTTGTCAGGATTCCCTAAATGTCCTGTATTCATTTTTTTGTTCATAAATAAATTACAAAAAATTGGCAACTAGAGATTTTTTTTCTACCGCAGTAATTGGCACTTAAATCATTTAAATGGCAATACTACTACAATTATTAGTTCACAGGTTCAGAACTCTTCAGTGGTTTAATCTCTGCTAAGGGTTAGTTGTGAGTTTAGACTTGTGAGAGACAGATGAAATGGCACAGCTGTGAGATTGTCCAGTGCAATTTTAATTGTGGTTGCTGTTCTATTTTGGGGTGTATATTTGAACATCAGTGTAAGTGTAAATTTTGTGAATTTTTCTGAGTAGTGGACATTTATTAAACAAAGTCCTTTGAAACCCATATACAGTTCTTCTGTATCAAAAGTAGTGGCAAGTCAGATATAATCCAACATAAATGCACACCTTACTATAAGACGTATGATTTCAGCTAGTCCCAAAGAAAGTGATAAAGTTTTGATTAAGCAAACTTCAGGTGAATAAGTAATCACAGCAGAAGTTGCAGTGGCCTCATTTTCTGAGTTGTTTCTCTCCCATTTATGTAAACTCACTGCCCCCTAAGTTTCCTGTCAACTCTTTGGAGTTGCTGTTGTCAGTTTGATCCCATATAGATCTTCAAAGAACATAATGCTCAAGGCAGGATATTTACTTGTTAAGCTAAACTATTACTTAGTTTTAAAGAAGACTTTAGGGGAGATGTTTTTGGTTTAAGGTTTAAAGATTATCTCAGGACAGTAGTTCTCAGGGGTTCATCAGGCCTTGAGTCTAGAAAGTCTGGGTTCCAAAATTCTTGACATTTCTAATACTCCATTGAGTGAAGCCCGGCTTAATTCTTGTTAGTTTTCAGTATCATTAGCCATAGCAGACTATCACTGAAGTACTTCATTGCTTGAACTTGTTGAAATACTTTACAGAGTTGAACAAAAGCACCAAGGATGTTTCTAAAAGGGACTTTACTTAAGAATAGGAAAAGAAATTCCAATTTGCAGTGGATAATACCACATTACCACACTTATATGACCATCAATTGCTCATATGCAAATTCAAGTTGAAGCTGAAGAAAATTAGAACAAGTCCATGAAAGCCAAAGTACGACCTTGAATATATCCCAACTGAATTTAGAGATCATCTCAAGAATAGATTAGATGCACTGAACACTAATGACCAAAGACCAGACAAGTTGTGGGATGCCATCAAGGACATCATACATGAAGAAAGAAAAAGGTCTTTAAAAAGAAAGAAAAGACCAAAGTGGATGTTAGAATAGACGCTGAAAGTTGCTCTTGAACACAGAGTAGCCAAAGTGAAAGAAAGAAAAGATGAAATAGGTCAACAAAAGATTCCAAAGGGTAGCTTGAGAAGACAAAATAAAGTATTATGATGAAATGTACAAAGACCTGGAGATAGAAAACCAAAAGGGAAGAACACACTTGGCATTTCTCTAGCTGAAAGAACTAAAGAAAAAAATTCAACTCTCAAGTTGCAATATTAAAGGATTCTGTGGGCAAAAAACTAAACGATGTAGGAAGCATCAAAAGAAGATGGAATATACAGAGTCACTGTACCACAAAGAATTGGTTGACATTCAGCCATTTCAGGAGGTGTAGCATATGATCAAGAACTGAAGGTACTGAAGGAAGTGGTCTAAGCTGTACTGAAAGCATTGGCAAAAAACAAGGCTCCAGGAATTGATGGAAAATCATTCAAAAGCGGTTGCCAGCAGTACGTCCACAGGGAACTGCCAGAAATTCAAGCAACTGGACCAATAAGCAGCATCATGATAAACGGAGAAAATAAGTTGTAAAGAATTTCATTGTAGTTGGATCCACTATCAGCACCCATGGAAGCAGCAGTCAAGAAATCAAACACATATTGCATTAGGTATATCTGCTACAAAATACCTCTTTATAAAGTCTTGGAAAGCAAAGGTGTCACCTTGAAGACTGAGGTGTGCCTGACCCAAGCCTTGGTGTCTTCAGTGGCCTCCTATGCATATAAAAGCTGGACAGTGAATAGGAAGATCGAAGAATTGATGCCTTTGAATTGTGTTGGTGAAGAATATTGAATATACTACGGACTGCCAAAAGCAAGAACCACATCTGTCTCGGAAAAATCACAGTGAGAATGCTGCTTACTGTGTCTCACATACTTTGGACATATTATCTAGAGGGATCAGTCACTGGAGAAGCACATCATGCTTGGTAGAGTAGAGGGTCAGCAAAGTAGAGAAGGACCCTCAAGGAGATGGATTGACACAGTGGCTGCAACAGTGGGCTCAAGCATCACAGTGATTGTGAGGATGGAGCAGGACCGGGCAATGTTTTTGTTCTGTTGTACATAGGGTTGCTTTGAGTCAGAACCAACTTGACTGCACCTAATAAGAGCTATGACTACCGTTTGAAATGCATAGAATGTCATTGATCAAGAGGTGCGATGTCATCCTAAAGAATGGAAAAGGAAGTTGTTATGAAAAATGTTGCATGCTTCAACAACTCAGATTTGAAGAGCAAATCTCCGTTGTTAACATGCCAGTACATGTTTGTTATACTAACTCATAATGCCCATGTTGAGTGACTTCTCATTAATAAATGTTTAGTGGATAAAAGAATGAAATAAGTTGAATGGGACTACTGCAGAAGCTGTGATGCAGTGTAAATGGAAGATAGAATGTAATTAAGGAATTTTATAAGCAAATTCCACAAAACAAGGAACTGTTAAGGAAAGCAGAATCAACAGGGAAATTTAATTAAAGGGGTATAATTTAGATACTTAAAGTTTTATTTCGGGTGAAAACCTTTTTAATATGTGTCACGTGTAGTATTTCTATCTTGATGTATGTATGTACAGTTAGAAATACTTATGCATATGTACATACAAACTACATATTATAAATAATAGAATGTCCAAGTTTCACTGGGTGTTTTTTTATTTGCTAATATTTGGCACTCCTAAAGCTGATCTCAGCAGATGACATTCATCAAAAGTTGGCCTAATTTGTCTCTACCCTTATCTCCTTAACTAAAATCTTTACGCTATTAAATGTATATTAGTGTAATTGATTACTTACAAGGAGTTAATTATATGATTATATGAATTTAAAGTTGGGAAATTATGTGTATAAATTTATTTGATATCAGTTGTTATCTAGAGTGAACCTTTTTGGTGGTAGAAAGAAAAATAGCTACGCTGACCTATGCAAGGAGACGTGGTATAATTTATTGATGTCTGTGCAGTGTTGTGGTTCTTTAATGACATTTCTTTTTCTTTTTTACAGGCTATTCAAGATCTCTGGCAGTGGAGGAAGTCTCTTTAAGAAAATAGTTTAAACTGTTTGTTAAAATTTTCCATCTTATTTCATTTCTGTAACAGTTGATATCTGGCTGTCCTTTTTATAATGCAGAGTGAGAACCTTCCCTACTGTGTCTGATAAATGTTGTCCAGGTTCCTTTGCCAAGAATGTGTTGTCCAAAATGCCTGTTTAGTTTTTAAAGATGGAACTCCACCCTTTGCTTGGTTTTAAGTATGTATGGAATGTTTTGATAGGACATAGTAGTAGCAATGGTCAGACAAATGAAAATGGTGGGGAGACAAAAATATACATGTGAAATAAACTCAGTATTTTAATAAAGTAGCACTGTTTCTCTTTACTTATCTACCTTCTTTATACTTTGTCAAAGAAATAAATGTACAGTTAAAAATATCAAATAGTATCCCCAAAACCCAGTAGAAGCAGTCCCTGCTCTACCCCTCCAAATGGTTCTCTACAGAGTTAACCAATCTATGTAGCAGTTTTTCATTAATTTTATGAATATATCGGTCTTGTTTAAGATTGAGGATTTAGTGCTTATACATTCCCACTTCCTGATAATTATGACTATGCCAACATGTTTTCAAATATTCTACCAGACCTATCTGCTTAGTGTTCTCACTCCTATAGAAAATCTGGCATGCTAAGTAGAGAGCATTTTCCCAGCCTGGGTTCCTCATCTGAATCAGAACAGAAAATTATTTCCGTGACTATGTTTTTTCAGTCACCCAAGAATATAGTATAAATTGGTGATGTTAGTAAAATAAATTTTACTAAATTTTTACTAAAGTACATTTTAGATCCATAAGAGAATTTAATTGCATGGACTAATTCTTGGAACCCCTTTTTCTATTCTACCTTGACTTGATTGCCTGATGGGACTTCTGACACCCTATTCCGATTCCTGGTCCTGTCGTTTTGGGTGTGGTATATTCTAGTTTCTTTTAGGGTATGTGGGGGAAGTGTGTTCTGAGTCCTTGTATATCTGAAAATGTCTTGATTTTGGTACAAGTCAATGCTAGCTTCTAGGCTGACTATCTTAACTATTTCAAATGTATGCTTTTTCTGCCTAGACCTTTGCCTTTTTCATGTATTTTGTATGTGACCTGTTTTTCTGAGTGTTAATTAAGAGTGCTTTGTCCTTGGTGTTCTGAAGTTTTAAAATGTGCCTTGGAAATAATCTTGTTTTGTGCCCTCGGTGGATTGTGGGTCCAGTTCTGGGCTGTTTTCTTGGGAGTTTTAGTCTCATTTACTCCCATCCATTCTTGGGTCCTTGATTCTTGGATGTTTTTCCTCATTCCTTTTTGTTTTAAATGTCGGGGGAGAGATTTTATTTCCTGTTTTTTTACATTTATGTTGGTTATATTTTTAACCTCCAGGTGCTTTTGCTCTTCCTTGGTTTCTTAGGGATTAAAGTCTGAAGAAACATCATTTTGAAGTGGTCTTGTCATTTCTCATCCCATGTATTTACTCATTTTTCCTTCCCCCCACTGTTAAACAACTTATTTATTTTAGTCTTCCATTGAGTTGGGAGTGTGGCACTTGTTGATTGGGTTTATAGTTGCAGGCATTTTCATGAGAGTATGCAGATGTTAGCCTTTGATAACCTGAGGTTCTCCAGAGGAGTAACCTCATTTTGGAGGGTGGGGAAAAAGGCTGGGTGTCTCATCCTGGTTTCCAGGTATGGATGCCTCTTTGTTATTTTGTTTCCTCTTTGCAGGTTATCTTTTGTCCTTTGGCTTCTTTATACAGGTAGTCGCTGACTTAACTATGTATTTGAGTTACGTTGAACCGTGCACTTGAGAGTGCCCTTTTTTTTTGTACATCTTATCATTAGTAATATGTACTACACAAAGTGTTGGAGCATGTAATTTGCTGATGTCATATCTGTAAGTTTATATCTAATGTTTCCAACCCCTAAAGATAAAGATGGGATTTATAAAAATACTGATAATAAAAGGCAATAATAATAATAATAAAAAAAAATGAAGTGTTTGACTTAGGACCGATTTATGATGAAGTCGTTGGAACGGAACCCCTGACGTAAGTTGGCACTACCTGTACCTTTATTTTAATGGGGGGCTCAGGAGATACTGTTTGAATATCAATATCTACTTCCTTTCACTGGAAAGTACCTCCATTTTAAAGGACATCATATACTTTATTACTATTTTTTTTACTATTAATGTTTTTTAGGTGAAAGTTTACACAGCAAATTAGATTCCCATTCAACAGTTCATACACAAATTGTTCTGTGACATTGGTATTCTGCCTGCCTAGTTTCCATCCATCCAGTTTCCCTGCCCCTCCTTGCCTTCTCATCTTTGCCTACGTGTTGACAGTTCGTTCTCATAGTTGATTGTTTAAAGGAGTGTTATCTTGTAGACCAATCTATTTGGCTGAAAGTTCCAGGTTAAAAGTATCTTAGCGATAGGATATCATATACTTAAGGTTTAAAAGGTTATCTAAATTGGTAGGACACTCCCAAATCCTTAAGCAGTCTACACATTTAAAGGTTTCCTGTATTCATCAAATCCTGCCACGAAGAGATAACTACCAAGAACTGTATTAAACCTGGATTCACCCCTTCCCTAGATACTGTTGTACATAACACCACCATATGATGTTGGGCGTGTGTAGGTGATAATTAGTATTGGTTACTTAACAGTTTAAGTAGTGGAATTATACCTATAATTATATGTATGGCTGTACACACGATTCCAAAGATCTGAAATTTTCAGTATTTGGGTTCCTGTTTGTCTGCAGTTAAACCTTGGTTTAAGTATACTTGTGGCAGACGTCGCAAAAGGACTTTCCACATTCAGAGGGAAAGCCATTGGCCTTACTAGTTCTTAAAGCTAATCAGGTCCATCTTTGAAAATGGTTCCAAACAGGGCTTGTTTTGTGGAAGGGTAGAGATTGAGAATTTTCCTGTACAGGTGTCAAGTCACTAATAGTACTAGTCAGTAGCTGATTATGGTGGTAATTTCAATACTGACCGACCTCCTAGGCCTGTGATTTTGGAAATTCTTTTAAGAACACTAACTTCCCCTTCGTAGAACGTGCGATTGATTGACTGTCCTTGGAGATGAATGTCGGTTTAGTTGCTGAAAGCAAGTAAAAATAAGGTAGCTGTTAGGGAAAGAAAGGTGCTAAATAAAATGTCTATTTCCTTTTAATTAAAGCACTCTTGAAATTTTCTGAAACCAATAAGAAAAATACGTAATTTCCTTTTATCCTAGTAGTAGTCTTTTCTTGATTTAAATTGGAGGGATCTGTAAGAGAAGTTGGTTTATTTTGTTTAATACTGAGTTAACAGTTCATTTACCAAAAATAATACTTGAGTGAGGTGGGTCTAGAGTTTACCTTTCTTAGTACCTGTTGATGGGATAACTAGAATGTGTCTCAGTGTCTTAGTCCTTAGAAATACCGTTAGTTTCTCTGCAGGCTTTTTGAGTTTATCATTTATTAAACCAAAATCTCCACTTTAATTGCCTCCATTTGTATAACTTTGAAAGAAATAGGTACATGTCTTTAATGTTTGGTACTTTACCAGTTTTCAGAACGGGAACCTCCAAAAGTAACTAACGAATTTAAGTATCATGAATTCAGATTCTTACGTATTTGGTATTTCAACTCCATCATTTTTTTGATGCTAAAGTTAATTTTGGCCAATGACACCCCTGTTAAGCTTGCTCCTGTTTAGCACAGACCCCAGTGGTCCCATACATCTTGCTTTCTAGTTTGACAAGATTTTCCAGGTTCGTCTTGTTCATTTTCTTACACCTGGGATTAGCCATTTCTCCAAGGAGCCCTGGTTCCTTAAAAGAATGGCCTTTAGAGACCACAGTCGGGGGGTGGGGGGAAGTGCTTGTTAATGTTAGTTGTCATTGAATATTGGGTTATTATTCAATGGGCTTTATCCATGGATGACTAGATCCAGACCCTCTATTTGGAAAAACAAGGGAAAAAACAGTTGGAGAGCACTGAGGAGGGCAGTGTTGGCATTGGTTGGCTGAAGGAAGCTCTTCATTTGATGTCTAATCATGTCAAGGTAGGTCCTGGGTGAGAACTCTACAGAGTTACCTTCAGCCTTGGCCAGAGAACAAAATAGGTTAAATTAGTAAACTAAGGCCATTTGGGGAGAGCAGATCAGACTAGAAAACCGGATGATGCAAACGTGGGCATATAAAAACAAAGATATTTGTGTATATCAAAGTTTTTGCAGAAGCTACTATATGGTTTTGACTTAAAATAGTTACTAGCTTAATGAGCAAGGAGGGGAGATGGTAAACTGGGGAGTGGGGCTTTTTAAAATCATCCAAGAAAAAAAAGAAAAGGGTCACAAACATACTGAGCTACTAATTGAAAGCTTGGTGGTTCAAACCTACCCAGCGGCTCCATGGGAGAAAGACCTGGCGATCTGCTCTTACAAAGATTATAGCCTAAAAACCCTACGAGGCGGTTCTACTCTGTCACATGGAGTTGTTAGGAGTCAAAGGCTGTGGGGATACAGAGATTGTTACTTCAAGAAGTCTAAGGCTACCTTCCAGCTATGTCTACCGAAGCGTCAGTTGCTCCCTGACTCATGGACTTGGCAGTAGAGGTCCAGAGTTTAAAGCTGTGAAGATTTTGAGAAGATTTTAGAACTCCAACTGGGCCACCTGATCCCATTGAAGACAATGCTGCTAGATTGCTTAAGCCTGCATTTATCCTATTCCCTAGGCTGGAGGTTCTCAAATCTTCCTGCCTCCACAGTGCTTGCTGTCCACATACTCCCCAAGTCATACCTGGGTGAGTCTTCTCAATCAGGATTGGGGGAGATGTGGAAAACAAGTGTCATTGCTGTGCTGTCTTCGTTTACTTTCACACCTGAGAAAGGGATAGGAAAAACCTAAATACGTTTCAATACATACTGTGCACCCTCCTCCGCAAGTTGTGTGCTTTGGGTTAGCAGTTAGCATACATTCTTGACCCCCTTTAAGAACGGGTTTTACAGGTGAAATCCTGGTCAGAAAAGTGAAGTATAAAAACAGTTTGGAGGTTCCTCAAAGAGTTAAACAGAATTACCATATGATCATCAATTCGACTCCTAGGCTCAAAAGAATTGAAAGCAGGAGCACAAATACATGCACACCGATGTTCATTGCAGCACTAGTCACAATAGCCAAAAGGTGGCAACAACCCAGATGTCCATCAACAGAATGAATAAACAGAATGCACGTACATACGATGGAGTATTACTCTGGCATAAAGAGAAATGAAGTCCTCATACATGCCACAACATGGATGAACCTTGAAAACATTATA
This sequence comes from Dugong dugon, assembly GCA_030035585.1. NCBI lineage: Eukaryota > Metazoa > Chordata > Mammalia > Sirenia > Dugongidae > Dugong > Dugong dugon. The sequence continues at coordinate 160,414,787 of CM057460.1, read as the reverse complement.
CTGAATGAAATCACAAAAGAACAACTATTGTATGATTTGCACATATGAAATACCTAGAATAGACAAATGTATAGAGACTAAAGTTTATTAGTGGTTACCACGGGTGGGAGGAAGAGGGAAAGAGTCAACACTTAGGGGGCACTGAACTATTAAGGTTGATGGAAAAATTTGGAAATGGACAGTGGTGATGGCTGCACAACACGAACATATGTCACTGAATTGTACATATAAAAAATGTTGAAATAGCAAATGTTATATATTTAAATGTATGTTTACCACAATTTGAAAAAATGAAGTAAACCAGCCTGCACTTATTAAATAAGCCTAGAGCTGGGGATTGAATGCAGGTGTGTCTGACTCCAAACTACCACATGGCCACTGAGCCCAAGCGACCATACTCTTGTCTGGATTGCTAACAGTCTTCTCATTGGCCTCCTTATATCCACTGTTTCACCATTCGAATTCATTCTTTACTTAGTAAGCTTTTAAAGTCAAACTGGATTTGAACCCTTAGTTTTAAAGCCCTTGATAAATTGTCAAATTGTGGTGTATCCATACTGTTGAATACTATTTAGCGGTAAAAAGACACAACTACCAACAAATGCAACAACGGATGAAACTCAAAAACACGCTGAGCAAAAGAAGCCAGACAGAAGAGAGTACAGACTACTAGATGGTTCCATTTACGTGGCTAGAAAAAAATCTACTGCTAGCAGATCAACGGTTGCTTTGTGCCCATGATGAAGAAGGTTTGGCTGAGAAGGTGCAAGAGAACATTTTGGGGTGATAGAAAATTCCTATTGACTGATGGTGTTTACATGAGTATGAATTTGTTAAAACCAAACTGTACACTTAAAACATGCATTTAATGTTGTATGTAAATAGTACCTCGAAGTAAACAACAACAACAACAAAAAAAAAAACACCATTGATGGCTACCTATTGTCTTAGAATAAAATCCAAACTCCTATGATGGTCTACCTACAAGACATAATTAAGAATTTGCCTGTTTTTTTACCCTCATCTCTTGCCACTCCCCTGGCTAACCCTGTCAGTCACCTAGCTTTTTCCCACTGCAGGTCACCTGACAACTCTTGCCTGGAATAGTCCTTAGCATTGCTAGCTCTTCTACCTGGGGGTCTTAAATGTTAACTGCTAATGTGTCTTCTCTGGCTGCTATATCCCCCTTGCTGTTCTCTACCATACTATTCTATTTGTTTCCCTCAAAGCACTGATAAAAATCTAGAATTTATCTCTTGGCTTATTTGCTTATTGCCCATCTTCCCTGGTAGAAGCTAAGTGCTTTTCCTGCAGGAATCTTGTCATGTTCACCCAACACATAGGATCTCAATAATGATGCAATAAATTGATGATAAATGACTATTAGCAGTGTTTATTAAGTGCTATATAAACATGCCAAATTCAGATAGGAAAAACCACTTAAGATTCATGCATTTGTTAAATAGGTACATGAAAACTAAGTTGGAGTGTGTGAATTGTGGGAAAAAGGAATATGGTGGCAAGATGACTGGATTTGCAGTCCAAATACAAAGATTCTGGCTAGAAGTCTCTCAGCAGTAAATAGGAAACTATTCTGCCTCCTTACCTCATGAAATTGTGAAAATAAAAATAATATGAAAACTAAAATTGTAGGTATTAGTTAACAACAGCTAAAACCTTTGGAGCTTCATTATGTATCAAGCTCCGGATGATCTCATTCAGTCCTCACAACAACTGAAGGAGATGTTACTAGCCATGTTTTTGTAGATGAGGAAAAGCAGAGTCTCAGACTATTGCTGAAATTTTTAAGTAAATCCAGGCCATCTGACTCTTGACTTTATCTTCTTAAATTTACTCAGAACTGTTCTCTTGAACAGTTGGTGGCAGAGTGGTTAAGAGCTCGGCTGCTATCCAAAAGGTCAGCAGTTCAAATCCACCAGCCACTCCTTCAGAACTCTATGGGGCATTCTACTCTGTCCTATAGGGCTGCTATGAGTTGGAATCGACTTGATGGCAATGGGGTGTTTTTTTTTTTTCTTTTCGTTTTGGTTCTCGTGACTAGATTTTTTGGGTCAGTCTTATTTGTGTAATAGATGGGATCAACAAATATATTTTATCTGAGCATTGAAAGAAGTTGCAAGCATTTTAGATAGGAAGTAAGTAGTTATATGAAGCACTGATAGTTCAGTGGGAGAATTCTCACCTTCCATGTGGGAGACCTGGGTTCAGTTCCCACACAATGCACCTCATATGTAGCCACCACCCATCTGTCAGTGGAGGCTTACTGTTGCTGTGATGCTGAACAGGTTTCAGAAGGGCTTCCAGACTAAGACTGTCTAGGAAGAAAGGCCTGAAAATTAGCCAGTGAAAACCCTATACATCACAATCACCCAATCCACAACTGATCACAGGGATGGCACAGAACAGGGCAGCATTTCTTCTCTTTTTTAAACTCAAGATATCAACTGTTTATTTGATTTGTATCTTATCTCATTTCTTTCTTTTTTTTTATTATTGTACTTTAGATGAAGGTTTACAGAACAAACTACTCTCTTTAAACAATTAGCACATGTATTGTTTTGTGACATTGGTTACCAACTCCATGACATGTCAACACTCTCCCCTTCTCGACCTTGAGTTCCCAATCACCAGCTTTTCTGTCCCCTCCTGCCTTCTAGTCCTTGCCCCTGGGCAGGTGTACCCCTTTAGTCTCATTTTGTTTTATGGGGCTGTCTAATCTTTGGCTGAAGGGTGAACCTCAGGAGTGACTTCATTACTGAGCTAAAAGGGTGTCTGGGGGCCATACTCTCAGGGTTTCTCTAGTCCCTGTCAGGCCAGTAAGTCTGGTCTTTTTTGTGAGTTAGAATTTTGTTCTACATTTTACTCCAGCTCTGTCCGGGGGCCCTCTGTTGTGATCCCTGTCAGAGCAGTCAGTGGTGGTAGCTGGGCCCATCTAGTTGTGCTGGACTCAGTCTAGCGGAGGCTGTGGTAGTTGTGGGTCCATTAGTCCTTTGGACTAATCTTTCCCTGTGTCTTTGATTTTCTTCATTCTCCCTTGCTCCAGACGGGGTGAGACCAGTGGAGTATCTTAGATGGTGGCTCACAAGCTTTTAAGACCCCAGATGCAACTCACCAAAGTAGAATGTAGAACATTTTCTTTATAAAACAGGTTATGCCATTTGAACTAGATGTTCTCAGAGACCATGGTCCCCATAGCCCTCACCTCAGTAATTCAGTCCCTCAGGGAGTTCGGATGTGTCTATGGAGCTTCCATGACCTTGCCTTGGGCAAGCTTCAGACAACATTTTTCTGTTGTGCATGGGTCACCATGAGTCAGGGGCCAACTTGACAGCAGCTAGCAACAACAAGGGGTAGTTATATACCAATTCCATTCAAAAGTAATAGACAGCAAGAGTAATGTCAAAAACCTGGAAGTATGATTCTTAACCCTGAGATACTTAAAAGCCCCATTTTAGCAGATGGTCAGCCTAAAGATTAGCAGTTCAGACCCACCAGCTGCTCTGCAGCAGAAAGATGTGGCAGTTTGCTTCCATAAAGATTTAAAGCCTTGGAAACCCTATGGTGCAGTTCTACCCTGTCCTACAGGGTTGCTATGAGTCGGAATCAACTCCATGGCAACAGATTTGGTTTGGTTTTGGAAGCCAAAACCACCTCTCGATGGGGTCTGTCAGAGGTCTTCATGTAAAGGAAGACCACGGATGGTGGCAATGACTGAGGCTCTAGTGGGGCCATTTCTGTCCATCTCTGTAGTTGGTCATTATAGCCTGTCTTGGGATCAGTCCATTTTCTCTGGAACTTGGGAAGTTACCAGTAAAAAACCTGGCCCCTTTGCAAGGCCAATTCTAGCAATCACAGTAAGTAAATGCAGCCCTGCAGTTTCACGCAAGAAAGGTTTTCCACATTTCTGTCCCATATCTGTTTAAGATAGCCTCAGTTTGGGAGAGAAAGCTGATTACTTGAACTTAAAATAGCTTGCAGAGATGCCTGATATCAGAACAATTACTGATATTTCATATTCCACGACTCTAGGAAATAAATAGCATTGTTGGATAA